>JAZDUH010000458.1:24735500-26029000 GCA_036419115.1 Scarus forsteni
AACAATAGAGTTTGGTTTGTGTAAAACAAAGTTTGAGTCTTAAGACCAAAAAAGGATTGACAGCTTTAAGGTCAACAAAATTAGGTTTACATAGTAAATACTGATCAAAACAAAATTCATAACTTTTTAAACTGGAGTCTTTTAAGGGCCCGGGGCTCAACTTGTTTTAGTTACACTAAGGGGGGCACCAAGTTTGGGACTCAGTGAAAGAGGTGACAGTCATAGCCATAGACATGACATGATCATTTGGTGACCTACCTCAAGATCAGGTCTGTACCCATCCTCAAGAACCCCAAGAGCAGCCAGATCCCCAGATCCTGCATTTATATGAAAGAAGACCATTATAAAGACTTAATAATAAAATACTTACAGGAGCAAAGTTTAATACACATTGAAGCTTTTATAGGTGAATCCATAAGACTGGATCACCACCAATGTTCTAAATGTAAAAGTAGAGCATGATTTAATAATAAAACAGTTAGAATATTATCACAAAAATCAAGTACTCAGGAGAAGCAGGTCAAAGACACAGTGCTGCTGAAATCAAAAGTGTCCTTTAGCCGTTCAATGTTTAGTGCATGTTTAGTGACGTGTTTACTCAGTGCAAGATTACTATCCAAAAACATGAGAAACTTGTCTCTGGGGCCTTGCTCATGTTAAAGTCATAAATAGACAATCACCTTCATAAAAATGACATTCAATATGGCTGTGGTACATGCCAGTTACCCTCGTGTGGCATACCATCAGCCTTTTTAGAATATGTCATCACTTGAATGTGTTTAACATTGTTATCATTATTCACATACCCATTGCAAGGTAAGGCATCTTATCTACGCTCCCATAGGGCCCCACTGTGTACAGATGGTTCCCAGTGCAGTCGACTCCTCCTAGTAGGAGATTGGCACCTATTTGACCGTGATACCTGATGGACAAATGATCAAATCACAGCGGGCTTGATTTATACCAAATTATTTTAGAAAAATAAGCCTTTTAATAAATCACACACTGTTACAGACCATGAGAGTTTACAAACCTGTACAGCATATCCTGTAGTATGTTGACGGCCATGATGACACGAGGGTTCCTCCCGCTGTTCAGAGAGAAGATGCTGAGGTTGGAGGAAAGCAGGTCTGTAGTCTTCTCTGTATCTGCTGCTGTACCTGCTCCACAGCAACTGAGGAAAGATACAGGAGCAGAGGAGAAGTTAAGAAAGACGGATGAGTGAAAAAAAGATAATAAAAGATTCAAGTGGTGATAGTCTGAGCATTTAGAGGAAAAAAATAACTTCTCGAGATACTTTTGTTCCATTGTAATCAATAATTAAACAAAATAAATGATGGCTGTTTTTATTACTACCTTCTGCCAAGGAAGTTCTGTTTTCTTCCAACATTTGTCTGATTTTCTGTGAGCGAGACAACTCAGTTATCAGTGAATTTTAATGCCATTTTCAGGGTGTTGTCATAGCACAAAGAATAGGTGACTTTTGATGGTGATCCAAATCAAATGCAAATCCACACATTTTAAAAGGATTTTCATTTTTTGGGCATGATGGATACCTTTTTATTGTCATACATGGGTGGTATTGGTCAACCACCATGTTTGTGTGTTGATTATATAAATCTATGACCAATTGAAAGAACTAAAACCTGTTGCCAATCCTTAAAATACAGTATTTTTTCAAAGATTGCAATTTTGCTTAAATTGTGAACAGTTTAGATTTTCTGCGACGAAGGGTTTGGGCCCATCAGTCATTTGCAGCCTAATATTTGAGAAAACATTATCTCTAAATAGTCAAGATAGATTCATTCATTGTTCATTTTCTTAAAATTTTGCTAAGCCTTATCTGAAACATCTGCAAAACACATCAAATAGCATACCCTCAAGTAGTTTAGATGTGTTTTCATCTTTTGTATGCTTTTTCTTTGTCATTGTTGCAGTAATCATAATTCCCAGTCCTTCCAAAGTCAATTTCTATATAAAGGTTGATGCTCTAATGAACAAGTGCACCTGAACACCCCACCAGGACGCATCAATGTGGACCATACCAAGTTGGACTCTGGGGTGGGGAGAAATGTGATTGTTTTTCTCTCTGTCTTGTTTTAAACCAGCCAAAGTAATTTTAACTTAAGTTTGACACATGCTTTGTATAGAATATATTCATTTCTAAGAGTGAATTAGTACTTTATTATGTTTGATTATTTAGGTGTATTTAAATAAACCCATGCTTGTAGCAATGTGGTTCAAACCAGGAAGTATTTAAAGGCATTGTTGCAGTCACAAAACTTCTTCTGTGGCTGGGACCCCCTTTTAAAGTGAGTGACCTTTGTGTTGCGTTTCTGTCTTTTCTTGTTTGTGTTTTCACAAAGTAAAGCAGGACACTCAGAGGCCTTGTGATGGTTTTGACTCTTCTTTTGTCTCTTTAATAGGACTGGAGAGGTTGGATTCAGGGATGAGAGGATGGAGAATGAGCAGCCTCACACTGAAGTCTGTAAAAGACTGTTAGCTTGGAGTGTAAACTCTTCTTTATATGGTAGGACAAACATAACCTGAGGACTTTCCTGAACAAAGCTGTGAGTTGTTTTAGTTATAAACTTCTATCTCCAAAACCCACCAGAAAAACATCATTTTCTATCCTGGACAGGAAAAGTGAGCATATCTGAAGTTAGATTTCCTCACTTCTGGTTTTACTGCGCTTTACATTACACTTACTACATATTCGGAGAAATGTAATGGATCTTGGCGCACATCTTGTCAGCAACCACTTCACTGGATGTTGCCCTTGTGTCCGCTCCCAGCACAACACCATCCTGCACCCAAAAGGAGAATGAGGACAATTTCATTATCATTTATATTTTTGTGCATCCTAAATATGATATATTAGCTAAAACAAATGTGGGTCAACAGGACAGCTTTTTTTTAAATGTATATAATCAGATTAATCGCAAGAATACAGAAATTACAAAAATTATGTATCTACCCTGAAAAGATTTAAAGATATTAAAAATCAAAGAGCTCATAAATCAAGGGACTTGTATGGCTGTGTTCCCATCTATTCATCCTATTATCTATACTGCTTTATTTTTAGATGGGTCACATTTTTTAAAAATTCTAAAATTATTCAAGTGTCTTTTGCAGTTAACAGATGAAGTGAGTGTGGTAAATTAAGACTTTTTTCCCTCCCATGTTTCCCTCTATGTTGTCAAAATTAAAAATGTTTGATTAATTTACACAAGGTCACATAGTTTTAGGTTTATTCTTGGATAGATTTATTTTAAAATATTTTCGACTACAGTTCTATGATCTTTTTAGGCATCTACAGACAGAAGATACTGTCACGTAAAGTTAAGAAGGCTGTTATGCATGGATGTTATTATGATGTGCCATGAAAGACTTTTTTTCAACAATGTTTTAAAGCAGTACTTTTAATTCAAATGAAGTATGTTTTGTATGAATTGTACTTAAGTTCAATTTGTTATATAATCAAAGTAATAATAATGATAACTTTATTTGTAGAGCACTTTTTAAAATCAGATGTACTTTGACATACAAACATCTGAATACTGAGTAAAAATGAAATGCTCACTGAACAAAAATCAAAGGTTTCCATCAATTTTGTCGTCATGACATAAAAAAACTAATGAAATACCCATTTAAGTTTAGTATTACAATATTTGATTGAGTAACAATACTTAAACTGACATGGGTCAGTTTCTGTATTCCACAATGAACCAGAAACAAGTCTCTGAAGGCTGGTTACATTTAGATTCTGACAACTTATTAAGTGTAAAAAATACAGATCAGTCAGGTCAATCTGTTATATGTACATCTATGTTTTGATGTTCTATAACTGGTCAAAGATGGAGTGCTCATGCAAAACTACTACTTAACTAGCCTATATACACCAACATGTACACAAAATAAATTCTACCTATATTTATTGTCTTCTTTATGTAAACCTAAGCATTATCCTTTGTGGCTCTAATATTTGGGTCAAATGTTATATGTACAATCATACTCTAACAAAGCACTGGTTTACTCTTTTTATTTTGTATGATGCAGAAACATCAAGTCAAAATTCTCAGTTCTATGACCACATTTCATATGGAGCATTTTTTCTACTTCTACAGGAGTAGATTTACAGAGTGCTACATTTACTTACTGAAGATGATGTTGAATGTAACTGTACTTTTACTCGAGTACATTTAAGTACTCTTTCTTTGCCTTGAATTAGGCTCAGGTTTACGTGTTCCATGCACCCAAAGAGTTAAACAACCACTGATTTAAGACATTAATTTGTAATTAATGTTGTATCGTTACTTTAAAATACTCGCCTTAAACACCACTCCTGCTATCGTGGTGCCAGTTTTCAGAGGTTTAGGCGTCTGTCCTCCTTCAAAAAGACCCTCCAGTGCGGCATTCCTACAGAGAGGAGGGCAGATATTGATGAGGGAGGTTAATTGTAACTTTATATTTTGTTAAAATACACACAAAAATAATTTTACCACCGTATCATCGATTTTACTGATAAACAATGAGGAAAAAGTTACTTTCACTTTTGATCTCCATCCACTCCCAAAGCTACAACTGTCTTATTTTAGCTTTCTGTCGTAATTATTACTTTATCCTGTTCAGATGACACAATCAGAAGCCCATACCTCGCGGCGTTGTCGAAATTAAAGCCGGGTCGAGGGGCTTCCAGGACATTTGATAGCGCCATAGCTGATGCGTCTGCGGCTTGTCTGCGCGTCTGGGTGCGCCTGAGGTCGCTGTTCTCAGCGTCACCTCCACTTCACTCTTTCGATTTTGGAGAGAAAATGGAGAAACACTACACGGTCTCCGGAGTCAAAGGAGTCAGCACAGGGGTGAGTAAATACACTAGAAAATCACAAATATTAACACTCACAGGAGAAGCAGCGAGGAAAGTAACGCGTAAAGTAATCGAAGAATATGAGGGCAGGTGATGCTTTATCTGAAGCACAACGTTATGTTAAATGGGAAACGGACATTACAAGAGTTTATTGTGGGTAAATTATTTGCCTTTCACCTCTGGAAAACTTATGTCGCCTGATTTTAACAAAGGAAGCAGCTGAAGAACTATTTGGCACATGTATGTCCGTGTCACAAAACCATCGCGTTTCAGTACTCAATATCCCAGAAACCATTGCTGGTCGCCTGAATGTGACAACCACCTCTCGAATGTGAAGCCATGAGGGAATGACATGCCTGTGGTGCTCCGTTTTAGAGCTTTGTTAGTATCTAAAGTGATAGTATGTTACGTGATTGCCCCCAAATCTCTTTAATTATTTAAACATGAACCAACAGTTTTGTGTTCTGTTAAGTACATCACAAACATGTGCTCCCCTTACTAATACCAACAAACTCATTCAAGCTCAGAGCAATGACTGCATGAGTAAGTTGTTTCATTTAACCAAATCTGAGCATGTAAAGCTTGCATCAGCCTTAGGGTTAGAGGATAGAATAGCCAGGTATCACTCCTATGATTTCCTGCTGTCTTCTACATCAGGTTAAGTACTTATTTAATTTGAGAGCCTTCTGTTAGCAGATTTTACAAATGTCCTTCTCCACTTCTCTCCCTCAGACCACCATCCTGGCTGCCACTTTCAATGGAGGTGTTGTGATTGGATCAGACTCCAGAGCATCTATAGGAGGGTGAGGATTTGGGACAGCTGACTGAAGTTGCCATTTTACAGATTAGAAAAGAAACTCAAAGAAACCTTGAGGTAGCTCTCAAATTCAAGATTATACACAGAAAGATGAAGTTCTCTTTCTGTTGACAGGAACTTAAGGAATTTGGCCTGGTAGCTGCAGATTGTCAATCTTACCTCCTGGGCGCGGTCAATGTGCCACTGAGCGAGGCACTAAATTCATGTAGCCTCTGTGATTCCTCTTTATTAGTGCATGAGTATAAGAGCTGGTTTGAACATGTTTGTGAAACCCTGGCCCCACAAAAAGATTAATAAACTGTATACAATTTCACCCTTTCATGATGGTGACAGATAAGCTATTTGGAATATATTTTATACCACTTAGGTTCCAGTGATATGTCCAACTACGAGGTGGTAAACTCACAAACCCTTGTCTCAAGGTTCCAAAAAATATTATCTTTTCATACTTTTGTCATATCCAGATATTGCATCATAAATCCAAAATGGCAGACGAAGGGCAAATTTCACCACACCCTTCAGGAAAAAGTGTTAAATACTTATGTTCTCAAAGACTCAGACAGGTTAAAATATATATGTCTTCAAATTTAATAAAATATTTGGAACAACCTGAATTTTTAACTTGTTTGAAAATTAATAAAGCATTTTAAAAGTGTTCCTTTTGTGATTTAATAATTCATGCATGAAAGAGTAAAAAAGGATGAATTGAGGGCAGGTGACTTAAAATATGAACCGGATGGCAGATGTAGAGAGCTGTGACTTGACAAGTTATCAAAGTGTTGCTTTTCAGCAAGACTTCAAAACAACACAGTTTGTAGAGCCTGTAAAAAGTACAGCCTTTAAAATTCTTTCATGTTGTGTTTTCATGAAAGGAAACATCAATTTTGAGTACAAATGTTTTAAACACAGGGAAGTCCCAGTAATTCTTAAATGAAATGTGAGGACATGCAGGTAGTGGTTATGTAAGCCTAGTGTTGCCATAAAAGTTTATAAAATCATAAGTTTTTTCGCAGCCACGACAACCAACAATCCATCCATTATCAATACAGCTTGTCCCTTTAGCAGTCTCAGGGATGTGGAGTCTGTTCCAGCTGGCACTTGGTGAGAGGTGGGGTACCACTTGGACTGATCAATCAGGCTTTATTTGTGTTGCACCAGTTAATAACAATCCCTTACAAGCAGTAGGTATTCACAATAGTCTCCCTTTTAATTTTTTTTAATATTATTTATTTATTGAGACCAGGATTAATCCACCATAAACACAGCACTTTAAAAAAAGTTAGCAAAAGTTACAGCAGTAAGAAAAAAAAAGGTTCTTAAACAACATCAGACTATGGTATAGTAATTATTAATAGTAATTATTTGTAAGTTTCTTACCTTCATGATTCCAACTATAATTATATCTGAAATAAAAACACAGTTAACTTCTCAGCACAAGTACTGATTCATCCTAATATTTTTCTGTTGCGTTGCTGTGCTTATATGAGAGAAAGCCTTATGATAAATTCGATTGTGAAGTGTTAAAATTTTCAAAGTTGTTCCAGCTTCACTTGCACTGTAGGATGCAACTTAAACATGGATATGTCTGTAACAATGATTTTGTGATGGATAATAATACTCACAAGGCCATCTTTTTTGAAGTGATGCCTTTTATATTTTGAATTTTGAGTAGATGTGACATGCATTGCATTTTATGAAAATATTACCGGGAAAAAAATGAAGAACCTTTTCTCACAGCAGAGAGGTTGATTTTCTTAACTTGTTCTCTCTCTTTTCAGGGAATATGTTTCATCTAAGACCATCAACAAGGTGATTCAGGTCCATGACCGGATCTTCTGCTGCATGGCTGGCTCACTTGCTGATGCTCAGGCCGTCCTCAAGACTGCAAAGTTTCATCTGTCTTTCCACAGGTGAGACAAACAGTGATTTATCTGAAACAAGAATGCATGAAGAGATAACATGTTCAGGTCACATTTCACATGAGAATATATTCAACGTAACCTACTGTTTGTCAATGTCCTACAAACTTCTGGACCACCTTTATTCTTTTGTGAAGCACCGTCTGAGAACAGGGTTTGTTGTGCACAGGCAAACTGTGTGTTTTTATTTTTCACACATAAACAGTAAACATACTGTATGCTTGCTCACCAGAGGTCTATATCATGAAGCTGGGTCAACTTATCCCCGGTAACTCACATCTATCCAGGATTGAGTAACAAACAACAATGACAATCAGGATAATTGATAGCACGACGCAGATTATCAACACGGTAACTCAATCCAGGATTGTCTCATCGAGAGCCGTGAACATGCACGTATAAAGGGAGGGCCCAGAGGCAGCTGACCAATCATGATCATGAGAGGAGAACACGCTGAGAAGCGAACACACTGACAGAGCTCCGTATTTTACATGTGAAGAGCAGCTTCTGATAATGTTAAGATGTTAGGATAAAAAAAACAATATAATAGAGAAATGAAACATCTTAGCAGCTGTCAGTCATAGACAAAGTTTCTTTTTATACTTGCTTTTTATGCCTGCTTTTAATGCACTTTTTATTTATACTTCATGTGCTCTTTGTTTGTGACTCATGTTAGGTGACCTTGAGTGTTGTGAAAAGTGCCCTGAAATAAAAAAGTATTATTATTATTAAAATGCGTGGCGGACTGTGAAAATGCGCAAAGCACTTATTATTGCCTATATCAGACACTGATCACACTCATGAATCTCATGAAGCAATATACTGTGAAAATGTGTTGCATATCTGACAATTATTACCCCATTCCCTCAGATAATCCCTCTGTCGTGAGGAGTTCATGGGAGCAGATAAAAAATAAAAGTAACAATTTAATAATCAGCAAGAAAAAAACCTTCAAACACATGAATAAAGTGCAGGAATGACATGATGGAGATGATGGAATAGGCTAAATAATGTGCTGTTTCACATAAGAATTACATCCCCTTATTTGTCAAGCACTTTATGATGCATTTTAATGTATTACAGGGGCTGTACAAGTGAAGTTTATATTGTAGGGCGATGCAAAATAACAGTGTGACAGTTCGTGCTCCGCTCCTGCAGGTCGCACGGGGAATAAACGGCTCCAATATATCACACAGGTAGATGATTCCGGGCCGCGAGAACAGGTACATCTCATAGTGCGTCGTCAGGTTGATCTTGTGGGTCAAATCGGTGTTATGACACTCTTTCTCATCATCATGCTCGTCTCAAGAGTTGTGCGCCTCCCTCTACCGGGTTCAGGAGAAGAGGGCAGGCCATTGATCTGGAGAAGCTGATTGGCTAGTGCGAGGGCCATCTCGCAGGATCAGATTCAACCCCCAACTTATTCTGCTCCGGAGCAGGTTAGCCGTTCAGAATAAGTCACCATGGTGATCTACTCTGATAAAAAAGGAACCGGCTTCGTGCTATCGATAAATCTGGGTTAACCCTGAAGTTATCTCGCTAAGACATTAATCCTGCTTCGTGATATATAGGCCTCAGTTACTTAACTAGGAATACGTGTTCAACTGCAAAAAGGTAACAAGTGTGCACTCCAGAAGCTGCTACAACATCAGTTCAATCAGGACATCTGTTAAATAAGACCAGAATGGCACGATTGTGTTGGTAATCCATGTTGAGAGGGATAACCCAATAAAGTGATCAATGAATACATGTGAGTTTTTTCTCCTTTTTCAGTGGTGACCATGTCAGATTAGGAGACCACACAAACAATTTTGTTGTGATTTCACTGACAAGCATGGCAGACAACATGATAGAAACCAGCTTCACATAATGACCAATATGGTGACGCAGGAAGAGGGAAGGTTGACTCTGATGACAGCAAACAAACACATTTTATTTAGAGTAGTACACTATGCTGTTGTTCACCTTTTTTAGCATCATGTTGAATGATGTACTACCTTTGTGATAAATCAATGGAATAAATCATTAAGGTATTGAGATATATTTTGCTGCTTTTCTTGAGCACTTCTCCTTTTACAGTCTGATGGTAGGTCTTCTACAAAATACTGTATCTCAAAGGCAGGGATGTTGTTTTCAGAGCTTATTTTAACTTTGCCTCTGTCTCGTAGCTCTCAAGGCATCGACTTCGATCAGTTTAAATCTAGGATTGTCACACATGAAGAGCTGTGCTGTTATTGAACAATGTCTCGGACACTAGGGAAGAGATCGTAGGAGGAAGGACAAAATGAAGTCTTTTAGGCTTTCTGTTGGGAGGACATGAGGTATCCAAGACTGGTCTGTTGTTGGTCATTCTGGCACACGAGATAGACAACTGATTGTCATTGTGGACGGGTCCCAAAAACCCCAATACTGTTTTTAGAATAAATTGCATAGTCTGTCCTCAGCATGACACAGTCTTTTTCAAAACAGAATAATTTAATAATTCTTTTAAGCAAACACAATATCAAAGATTCTCCTTTCTTTTAAAGCACAAACTTTAAAATGTATATCTCCATGTTCTCTCTTGATCTCCCTCTCTTCCATAGTATTCAGATGGAGACCCCTCCTCTGGTAATATCAGCTGCATCAGTGCTAAAAGAACTTTGTTACAAAAACAAAGAGGAGCTTCAGGCAGGCTTCATCACGGCAGGCTGGGATCGAAAAAAAGGACCACAGGTAGGTAGAGGTTATAAAATGCTTGACATCAGAGAAGCAGTGATGGTAACTTACTGTTTCACTTGTCTTACCTGGAAGAGGATTCTTAACATGTTCTCCATCCTTTCTTAATCCTCAGGTGTACGTAGTTTCTCTTGGTGGGATGTTGATCAGGCAGCCGGTCACAATTGGTGGCTCAGGAAGCACTTTTATCTACGGATACGTTGACGCCAAGTACAGACCAGACATGAGCAAAGAGGAATGTCTGCAGTTTGCTACTAATGGTACTTTTGTTTAACTGTTCTTCTATGACCGGCCCTAATTAAGTGTCTATTGATATAACAAAGAGTGAACAGGTGCATATGAGAGGGGTGTTGGAAGTTTGTTTGGATGCACACTGGATTAGTTGCAGTCAAAAGCAATAACTATTAATCATCTGTTCCCCATGCCTCATATCAAGAAAACCAGTGATTCCAGGAAAAACTGTAGGGAGGAAATGTGCTTGATAATATAAAACCAGGGCTAGAATTTACATCTAATCCCACAAGAAAACATTGTGTCAGCTGGATTTAGCACAGGGGTGTCCATACTATGGCTTGGGGTAAACTGTGGCTTATAGACTATTTTTAAATGGCGCTCTGTTTTTTTTGTAGAGGTAAAAGGCTTGAAATACAATATGAAGTTTTAGCATGATTGATGAATTAGATATGATCATGGTAGCAATAGTATGAATTGCTTAGTGCTCCACCTCTATTGTCCTAATTTACAATGCACAGAGTTAAAAGTTCTTCCCTATGAGCACCAACAGTTATTAAGAACTTAGACGCTTCATGCAGTTTGCTCCCGCTGTGTCTGCCTTGTGTCTGAACATGGAGTTGAGCCCTTTTGTCTCTCCCGTGTCAACTTGCTAAGCTCCTGATGATAGCAGGCTAAGTTTTCATCCGGTCAGTTTTCAGTTTTTATCAGTTCTCATTCCTTCTGAATGTCTGTTTATTTGGAG
Organism: Scarus forsteni; assembly: GCA_036419115.1. Lineage (NCBI taxonomy): Eukaryota > Metazoa > Chordata > Actinopteri > Labriformes > Labridae > Scarus > Scarus forsteni. The sequence continues at coordinate 24,746,798 of JAZDUH010000458.1, forward strand.
TTAAAGTATTGGTATGATGTTGAGCTCACAAAAATTGATTGCTGTCATAAGCCATGGGTAAACTTAAGGGTGTGAGATTTTAACCTTTGACCCGCAACATCGTATCCCTTTATTTTAGGTCACAAACAACATTGGCCCTGTTTGACGGAAATCCCTTTACATGTTCTTTTTATTTCAAGTTCACAAGAAAACCACAGGACTCCATGACCTTGATTTTTGGCACATGACAACAGAATATGATCAAACCATTCTTGTCTAGGGCAAATGCTGTCAATGTTTGAAGACTCTGGGGGTGCTGGTTTGGCAGAGTGATCAGCAACCAGGCATGTCCCATATACATACTTCTGCCAGCCCTGGTTCGAATCCAGCCTGTGGCCTGTTTGGAGAGTGTCCTCCCCTACTCTCTCACCCCTTTTCACAAGCCTATCCACTGTCTCTCTCCTATCAATAAAAGCACAAAATGCCCTGTAGCAATCAAAAACGTAATAACGGCCAATAAATAAAAGTACCAATAACATAATAATTTTGGCCATTTTTAAATGTAATAAAGCCAATACTGTAATAACTTGCCAATAATGTAATAAAACCTTTGAGCCAATACTGTAATAACTTTTTGTCAATAATGTAATAAGTTATTACCCTTACCATAGCTTACCCTAACCCTAACCCAGTTCCCCTATCCTAACCCTACCATACCCATACCATACCTTAGTTACTACCCTTACCCTTTTATTACATTATTGGCTTTATTACATTTAAAATGGCCAAAATTATTACGTTATTGGTAGTTATTACATTATTGGCTGTTATTACTTTTTGGTTGTTACATGGCTCAAAAAATACATTACAAAAGTTTGAAGACTATGATATACCATGTTAACTCATATGGATGAGCAGATATTCATGACTGGATACATGGATGTACAACCCAGAACAAAATGCCACAGCCTCATTTGCCACCACAGCAGAGGCATAGTAAGATTTGAGTCACTTTGGCCTGTGGTATGCAATGTTTGGCAAATGTTTACCTGGTAGACATGTTTTAAAATATTTTAGCATAAAGACAATCTTTCACATACAGCTTGTGCTTCTAATCTAAAGGCCTCAGTTTTCAGAGGCAGCTCAGGTCAAATTAGAGCATCAGGGAGACGACTGAGAAAGAGTTTGATTGGTTCAGACAAAGAGCAAAGAGGAAGTGCTCACTGCTGTGTTAACTATTACATTATCAAAGAGGGTGGCTTTAGTGTGCAGTTTAAAAGATTTTATTCTTAAGTTTATCCCTGTAAAAGTAGATTTTGTGGTTAAATGTTTTGAATGCCTGTCTGAGCTTGTTGAATCTGACCTGAATTTGCCCTGCCTTTTGTTCCTGTCTGTCTGCCTGTCTTTCCTGCCTACACTCCTCCTCCTCCTCTTCCTCCCCCCTACACTCTGCTCTCAGCTCTTGCTCTGGCCATGGGCAGGGACAACGTCAGTGGAGGCGTGGCTAACCTGGCAGTGATCACTGAAGCAGGGGTGGAGCATGTGGTGGTGCCTGGTGACAAGTTACCAAGATTTCATGACGAATGACACCTTTGAACAACTGATACATCAGATTTTATCTTTTTTTATGGCATAATAGCTTTTAAACTTTGAACAGTTCATACCAAATATTTGTATTATAATTTGCTGTCGAAGAGACATGTAGAGACATGAGAAATTGTAATATGTGAAAAAAGTTAACTCAGAAGGGGTTTTAGATTGTTCTTAAGGTAACTTGAATCCTTTATTTACAGAATTTTTGTAATCAGGTATTCCTAAATCAAAAAGAATAAACCTTCAAAACAGCTTTCCTTGCCTAAAGTTTTTAATATGTTTCGTCATGCTTTTTTATATATATATATGTGTTAAGTAATACATTTTTTTCCAGTGGCTGTTTGTTTTTACTGCATTTCTTTATCTCTTCTCCTTTTGTTATTTCTGAATCTAAGCATTTTTAAGGGTTTAAAATTTACCGTGGTGAAATTTTAATGAAGAACAAGTAAAAGTAGAACTGTGAATAATAATAATCATATAATGATTTTTTGTTGCTTTTTTTAAAAAAGAGGTTAACAAAGTGCTTTGAAATCCATGTAAAGGCATGGATGTCAAAAGCACATGTATTCACTTTGAGAATAATAATTATTCTATAAGTACAGAGTATTTTTAGAACACTTTTCTTTGTCATGCGAAAACAATAGCTAAAGTGTAATGACTCCAACAGTTACTTTAGTATGTAAACTGTAGAAATATTTGAATTAAACAATATGATTTACAGATTAATAATTTTCCTCAGTATACAATCACTGGCCACTTTATTAGGCACACCTTACTAACTATCTTAACTTCTTATTTCATGAAGTAATCCGGGTGTCGAAAACATTCCTTGTAGATTTTGGTCTATATTGACCTGATAGAGTGACGCAGTTCAGGCCAAAAGTGAGCCAAGAATTTGTCCCTCTCTCCATTACACCATCAACAGTGCCCTTAATCACTGATACGAGGCAGGATGGATCCATGCTTAAATGTTTTTTAACCAATTTTCTTTTATTTCAGTTTGGAGAGCCCGTGTGACTTGTAGCCTCAGTTTCCTGTTCTTAACTAACAGGAGTGACACCAGGTGTCGCTTTCTGCTGTTGCACATCTGTTTGCACAAATGTGTTTTGTGGTCAGAAATTATCTTCTGCAGGCCCTGATTATAATGAGTTACTGTTGCCTTCATATCATGTGAAATCACTGACTGTAATGTCACCAGTGTCACCAAGAAAACTGCACACTGAATTTTCGCTATTTCTCAAGCCATGTTCAAGGTCACTTAATCATCTTTCTCTCACATTCTGGTGCTTTAAATGAACTTCAGCAAGTTGTCTTGGCCATGTCTACATGCACAGTTACACTGAATTGCTGCCATGTGACTGGCTGCTCTGCTATTAGTGTTAAGCAGTTGAATAAGTGTACCTAATAAATTGCCCATGGAGTGCAAATAAATCATGAAAACACTGAATATATCTTTGGTACAACATGAAGATTCAAAGCTGGTCACAAGCATACTCCATCTGATCAAATATATACCAATAATGCCTGATCCTTTTGAAGTGAATTAAAGATATTAAAACTTGAATATACTGTATGGTCATGTTGGCATTTTTTCAATATGGTGTATTGTGCTATTAAACTGGTTCTTATGACAACATTGGTTGATAGAAAGTTCAGTTGTAATAAGATGCCATGTTTAATGTAGTCAATAATAACGCTTCCCATAGAAATTACTAAAGAGAAGGCGCACACAAAAGACTGAATTACCTTAATGTGAGCAAATGTAATTACTTAAACCTATATTCACGAATAGTGTTTATATCAATCAATCAGACTTTATTTATATAGCACTTTTCCTACAACACATGTAACTCAAAGTGCTTATAGCCTATATGATAACTTAAGCACAGTGTCTCAAGCGCAATACCTGATTGTTTATTTAAGTGATAAAAATGTGTATACTGCACTTTGGCTATATTGTTTAAAATACTGTACAGCACGGATAATGAACTATATTTATGCAAGGGTCTTATACAGCGGACCATATTTTTAGATTAATTTAAAAAATGTAATAATTTGGTCTAATTAACATGTAATAGTCTTGATAAACATAATGTTGATAATCATAGCCTTCAAAGGTCAGATCGGTAACCCCTGTAACTGCTGCTAGTGACATGTATTTAGATGTTTTGGCTCCTTATTCCTGCTGTTATGTTCATCTACGTACTGGAACCACTGGATATACAACAACAAATAGTGGCTGACAGGTGGATGTTTGTTTAACAGATCAAACTTTGTCATTTCTTATAAACCTTTAATCTAAATTTAATAGGGGTTTGTTGTTGCTGCTGTAGAGATATAAAAAGAATAAGATGCCCTTAAGATCCTCTTTCCTTTTTTAAAACATCTAACATTTTCAGAATTTGGAAATACTTTGGGGGTCTGGATGGGAAGCTGCGGGGGGCCTGTTGTGGCCCACGGGCTGCCGGTAGATGATCACCCCTGTGAAGCCTCAGCGCGTCTCCCTGCGGAGGTGAGACAGTTTAACTTTCAGTTTCGACTTCACTCGGGAAAACATGGAGGCGATTTGATGTAGAGACAAGCTGACAGACTTCAGCAATAACCCGCGTCCAATATTCCAGAACCAAGAGCAATTTTTACCTCGAAGACTTTATACGCATCGACTATCGCTTGCTTTCACCCTTTGCGTCCCTGACAAGCGTTGGTTACCCTCTCTGGTCGAAGCGACATTTTCAGCATGATGGAGGAAACGGGGCCCCAGTGGATGTCCGAGGAGGTGAAAACTGGAGTAAGTGTAACTTTTTTCGGTGTTTCATTGATTCTTGGTTCATGTATAAAGTGCGTAACACTGTGGGGATGCTAAATGAATTTAGATGTTCTCTTTCCGCTTGTTTGCAGACCACCATCATTGCCATCGAGTATGATGGAGGGGTTGTGCTGGGGTCTGATTCCCGAGTGTCGGCAGGGTAAGTGTGTGTGTACGTGCGTCATGCGTCGACAGTCATTCTGCGGCACATTATCTTATCCTAAGACTAAAATCATCGAAGTGCCTCTCAAGCAGTCCTTTGTTCTTTAGGTTTACAAACTTCCCCACATTACCTTCCGTGAGTCCGCCTTTGCGTTTTTTTTCTAGCGTCACACTACGTTATCAACAGGGGCGCTGCAAGAAATGTTGGGCCCCGTGATAAAATATATTTGGCCCCATAGCAAACCAGCTCTGCACAGCTTCTAAAACCAATCATCTATCAAGTTAATGAATTAATAAAAACTATTAAATGAAGTCACAAAAGAGAACACTCTACAGCTGGCTTTAGTACAATAAATGGTTAATTGATGTCTTACAAGGAACTTTCTATCATCTGGACTGTATTAACCATTCAACAAGTTTTTCATTTTTGTTAATCAAATTATGAGTCCTCATGAATCTCAGATCGTATAAAAAGGTAAAATATTAAAAAAGTTATGCAGACCATACGTGGATGTTACTTCAAACACTGGTACTTTGAAGATCCAAATATTTAACGTGCTATTTAGATTTACAAAAAAATGCGTACGGGGAGCAGTTTGTAAAGCAGCGCAGGCTAAAAAAACTGAGCAACATTTTGTCACATTTAGCTTCAAACCATGTGCAAAAAAACTGGTGTGATTTTTTCCGGTGACCTTTTATGACATTTAGAGCAATATTTGTCATCTTAGAAATATCTTAAATAGTTAGGCTAAATGTAAATATTAAATGTCACACGTAAATGCTGTATATAAATATAAATGTTAAATATAAATTTAAATATAAATGTTATATATAAATATAATTGTTAAATATAAATGTTAAATATAAATTTAAATATAAATGTTATATATAAATATAATTGTTAAATATAAATGTTAAATATAAATATAAATGTTAAATCTAAGTCTCTCAGACGCAACTAAATATTTAGCTAATATGGAAATTGAAACTCCTGGTAACAGGAAGTACCAAAATAAAAGCTTTGATATGGCGTCAGCTACATCGCCTGCTGTAGTGGAGGTGGACGGTGGTCTGGTCCAGGTGGAATAAAAGAGTTCCTGGCAGCCTGTAGTGACATAAACAACGCATTAACTACATTTTCTGTACTGTTTTTTTTAACGTTTATATGCTTGGCAATAAAAGACGAAGCAGATATGCTAAGCATGAAGGGCACTTTAGCGAATGGGCTAACTTAGCTCGTCTACAGTAAGTTTGTCATGCTTGAGCTAATGCAACTCTCTTATTCCACCTGGACCAGCCACACCGTCCACCTCCACAGGCTCTGCAGCAAGCGATGTAGCTGAAGCCGTATCAAACTGTCTTATGGCAGCCAGATCAGTCCTTCATACGCTCTCGGCCATAGCAGTGTACCTCGACATTGTGTGCGATATATAATTTTTTATATATATCTGACTCGTTTTGTAGAATGTCTATTATGTCAAAACACACATTTTCTCTCCTGAGACCACTAATGAACTGCCTTCTTTCTGTTTCATATTTCTGACACTGCATGATAACATGTTGAACACCACAATGTTAGATCCGTAAGCTTTTATTTTGGTACTTCCTGTCACCAGGAGTTTCAATTTGCATATTAGCTAAATATTTAGTTGCGTCTGAGAGATTTAGATTTAACATTTATATTTATATCTAACATTTATATTTATATTTAACATTTATATTTAAATTTATATTTTTATTTAAGATTTATATTTATATTTATTAGCATTTATATTTATATGTAGCATTTACATGTGACATTTAATATTTACATGTAACTATTTAAGATATTTCTAAGATGACAAATATTGCTCTAAATGTCATAAAAGCTCACTGGAAAAAATCACACCAGTTTTTTTGCACATGGTTTGAAGCTAAATGTGACAAAATGTTGCTGTTTTTTTTTAGCATGCACTGCTTTACAAACGGCGCCCCATATATATGAAATTAAAATCCTGTGTAGAAACAGGGTCTCTATTGATATGAATTCTATTTGTGGAAGTTTAGCCATGCTAAATGCCTAAATGCTACATTTTTGCAGTGAAAACAATAAAAAAATATTGGTGAATAGTATAGAATTCTTTAAACACCTATGGTTAGATGTTGCTGATTGTGTAATATTTATAGGCACCGCGATCAGTCGCGGGCCATAAGAATCTTCCTAAATTTTCGCCCCTTTACTGCCCCACTGATATCTCACTCCCCTCCTTTTTTCTCCTTTAAGGGCATCAGTGGTGAACAGGGTGATGAACAAACTGTCTCCTCTACATGACAAGATCTACTGTGCTCTGTCAGGTTCTGCGGCAGACGCCCAGACCATCGCTGAGATCGTCAACTATAATCTTGATGTTCACAGGTAAATAAATGCATGGTAAAAATAAATTATTTTGTGACTTTGGTTAAGTATACCACGGCATCATGGTAACTCAATCTTTCTGCTTCAGTTGACTCATACAATACATAAAGCAGGTAATGCCTAAATCTGTACACATCACATTAAAGAGGACATATCATGCTTGTTTCTCCTTTTCACTATGCCAGACTAGGATGCCTGTAAAGCATTTCTGCCCTCAGTACAAGTCATTTAGTTCCTTCATTGCCCCACAATAGCGTTCTCAATATCCTTATTTTAGGCCATTATCAAGCTCTCGTTGAAATGCTTCGTCTCAAGGATGACCTAAAGTTACCTCGCAACGTCACAGCCCTTTGTGCTCTGATTGGTCAGTTCTATCGGGGGTAGAGCCCGCTTGTCCTTCTTCTTCTACTGTATTTTCTGGCAGGCTCAAAGCAGCGAGCGCGTATTGAGTCCCCCTACAGGCCAGAGCTGGTAATGAGGGAGAGTGAGCGAGGGAGCTTTATACCCCTGCTGCTGAATGTGTTCCTCGGTGAGGCTTTGGGGCTAACGGACATCACAGAGGAGGAAGTGTTTTATCGGATTACTCCAATAAAAAGAAAGGTACCTCGTGATGTCATGACGTTTGAAATCTCGCAGACATCTCGCAATGACCTATTTTCAGAGGCATCAAATCTCGTTCTAGGATATCAGAAAAAATACAGTATCTAATTTTTTGAAAATTAAGGGGGTGTAAGGTCTTGTTTTCAAATTTATTATATTATATGTAAGTATTAAATCATGCATCAGCATGATATGTCCTCTTTAATCTTCATACTGAGCACAGAATATCTATAGAACAATCACACTCTGGGAGAGTCCAAATGTGTCCATAGATTTAATTGTTTCACAAGAACATGGACCATGAATAAATTTCTGAATTGTTTTATTTCTATGTAATTGAGGCTGTAGACTCAGTGGATACCCTAACATTTTTGCAAAAGTATCAAAAAATATTTTTATGATTTTTACTACTAGGTAGTTTTTTTTATGGCAGTTACATGTTTAGCATATGACACAACAATCTTGGTTTTGTTTCTTGATGTTATCTAGAAAATTGAGGTATGCAGATAACAAATATTAATAATTATTGTTCTGTTTACCTATGTCAGTATTGAGATAGGTGAGGACCCACAGGTTCGTTCAGCTGCCACTCTGGTGAGAAACATCTCTTATAAATACAAGGAGGAGCTGTCTGCACATCTCATCGTGGCCGGCTGGGACAGAAGAGCTGGAGGACAAGTCAGTAAACAAATGTAGCTTGATGCTATCTGGTTGGAGAAAGTTATCTTTCATGGGTTATGAAATGATAGTTATGCTGTTTCCCATGTTGAAAATATCATGCTCTTGGGTTTAATTAGATTTGGTAAATGAAACACATCTTCCTCTTACTTTATCAGTGTGTGCTCTGCCCATTTCATCGAAACAGCTCTCACTTTAATTTAAGTGAGGAGCATGGCGAGTTAAACTGCATATTCCATTAGTTTAAAAAAAGAGAGAGCACCAAGGATGAAAACAGAAAGGCAGCCATTATTTGGAGAAAATAAATTAATTAATTTAAACAACTTTATTTGTATGAAGCCTCTGTTGAGTGTGTTTTTTTTTTTTACCGCAAACAATGAAAAATCACTTGCAGACTTGGCTGCTTGGCTGTTGCTGAATGTCAAGGCAACACAACAAGTTTATGTCATCAGTTTGTTTTCATGTGTAGACACATAGATTTTAAAATCAATCATCAAGCATATTTAATAATTGGAATCCAAGCATCAATCAAAATAGTTGAGATTATAAAATTAGTCATACTGAATAGCTGTTTAGTTCAATCCACGGCTGCTTTTAGGCATACTCCCTATGCCCTCTCCCTGGCTTCCTTCTCTATCCACTGTCCTGTCAACTAAAGAAACAAAAGCACAAAAAATAAAACTTGAGAAAAAATCAGTAAGGATTAGCACTGCAAAAAATGATTAAAACATGTTAAAATTTGATACTTCTAATCCCACAGTTGGTATGTGAATTTGTTAGTGGAGCTGAAACATTAGGGTTCACAAATAATTATGAATTCATCAATAATCAAATATTAGTAATACTTATACATTCATAGTATCTCATGCAGGATCAATCAATTATCAATTAATATATTAACTAAGATAATGTTAATCACAATCCATGAGTTTTCAAAGATATAATTTCCTCATCAGTTTGTTTTTTCAGCTTGAAGGACAAGATGAAAAACACAATTTAATGAATTTATAATGTTGTAACAATGATTACTTAGCACCACTTTTAATGACTCAAAAATTATTGTGGAATTTCAGATAAAGCAGAGCAATGATTGGTCTTTGATAATGTTAAACAACACAAACATCATAAATAACCTGTAGTGACTTAAGCTTCTTAGTTAATGCAATTCGAAATCAATTAAACCACAGATTTAAAACCCTTCTCTACAAAGGTCAGGTGCTGGCTAAAAGCAAACCAGAGCTGTAATCATTATTAGTTTGCCATGTTTTTTTTTTCTTATTTTGAACTGGTTTGTATAATTACTTGTTTTTATGTGAACATGTATTTTATTGTTGTTTTGTTAACGTTTTTGTTATTTTATGCTGTTAAATATTGTAAATTTTCTGACTTGTTTATTTAAAGGCCCAAATAGGGACACGAGTTGGAGATTAGCATTTGCTATAAATTCTCTGTGCAGCACATCAGATTCATGCTCGGTGATGGAACTATGTTAAACTGCATCGTCCTTATCAAATAAATAAATTGAATCAATTTTTGATGTACCAGGCCTCAACCTCGCAAAGCAGCAAGACCTGCCAGATTTCTTGTCCCCATTTATGCCAGGCTTTAATGCTTCCTCTTCTGGGATGTTTCTGTGAACATTGTTTGAGAGAAAAAGGCACAATTAAACCTCCTTTCACTCCTTCATCAGAAATGGTATCAGAATGCGTCTGATGAATAAAGTGACAGGATACAGGAAAAACAGTCGTAAAATCACCTTTCAGATATTTAAAAAGCTGCTACCGTGTGTTTATGTGAATTACTCATATTTTAATATCAATACAAGCAGGAAATTTTGTTTTCATTCATGCCTTTTTCCATGAACTCACAGTGATATGTGGACACTACACTAAAGCCCTACCTGTCCATTTTCTTAGAGCTTTATGGTGTGAGTCAATCTTTCTCTTATCTAACACTATTCACATTCTGTTTGTGTTACCTTTGACCTCTTACAGGTTTTTGCGACCCTGAATGGTCTCCTGACAAGGCAACCATTTGCAGTTGGCGGCTCTGGCAGCTCGTACGTTTATGGGTTTGTGGATGCAGAGTATCGTAGGGGCATGAGCAAAGAGGAGTGCCAGAAGTTTGTTGTCAACAGTAAGTTTTAATTCATTTTTTCCAGGCGGATTCTTTAAGTTGGAGTCTGGGTTGGTTTGATGACACAAAGGGAAATTACTGACTTTTGCTTGGCCTTGGAAATGCTCCATCAGTGTTTTATTAGAATAATAAAAGCTAAATTACTTCACCTGTCTCACCCTTTACCTCATTGTCTTTCTCTCTCCCGTAGCTCTCTCTTTGGCAATGAACCGTGATGGCTCCAGTGGAGGCGTGGCCTACATTGTCACCATCGATGAACACAACACAGAGGAAAAAGTCATTTTAGGAAATGACTTACCCACCTTCTTTGATCAGTAATTTTAATCGAGGTTGCAAATATGCTTTATTTTGCTTATTGTAGTCATGACATACATTTTCATTCAGCTGGTTATGATTTTGGCCCTTCATGTGAAACTTTAAAATAGGACACAGGATAACTTTTTGACCCTGGCAGGATTTCAGCAAATCAGGAGCTCAGCCCATCTTAGCCAATGACACCTGAGAGAGCCAACAGACTGACAATTGTCCTGGGGTAACTCACTTTGACAGCTTTTAGTAAAATAAGTTTATAACCTCTCCAGATAAACTGTTTCTTCTGCAGGTAATCCACCTGATTCAAGCAAACCCTCCTCTATCAAATTTGCTGCTTAATTTTTTTCACTTAAACAGCAGCTTACCTGGCCAGAGTATATAAAAGTTAATTCAGATCCCCCAACAATTGCTCTTAAGACACCCACATAAAGCAGTTAACTGTATGTGGGATGTTCAGTCTGACAGTCTATTCAAAGTGAAAGTCATGTTCTTGCACGACCACAGCACTTTGACAACCATTTTCTTTAGTTGTTTTTTTCTTTTTCAGTCACTTACAAGAGCAGCTCAAGATTTCAGGTTGATTGTTTTTTTGTCTCCACACAATAATTAGTTCAAGCAAGTTTAAATACCTGTGCTTTCTAGTGTGCACTGTATTAGTGTCAAATAAGTTCAATTTAACCTGAAATAAAGTCCGGTGTTTAAAATTTTTCCTATTTGAATCCTCCTCTGTAAACAGAAGTATCAACATGTATAATTGTTTGAGCCCCGTCCTGCCTCAGTCACTGGTACTGTATTTTATGTATTAGGGCTCATTTCATCCAATTTGCAGAATATAAAATATGTTTTTTTTTCAGCAATATGTGTCTTTGGGGGTCGGCATGGTGGCGCAGCAGGTAGTGCATATGCCTCACAGCAAGAAAGTTTCCGGTTCGATTCCCGGGTTGTACAGGGGCCCTGCTGTGTGAAGTTTGCATGTTCTTCCCATGCATGCATAGGTTCTCACCGGGCACTCCATCTTCCTCCCACAGACCAAAAAACATGCTCATTAGGTTAATTTGTGACTCTAAGTTGCCCTTAGGTATGAGTGTAAGTGTGAATTGTTGTCTGTCTATGTGGCTCAGCAGGGATTTTTTATTCAGTGTTTTTATCCACATCTTTAGTCAATCCCCAAATGACATGTTTATAGAATATGTCAATATTATTTTTAATTTCTTGTTCACATTTTGGATGACTTGAAATTGTGTTTTTAACCTTCTTCTTGTCAAAGTCTCTTTAAAAGGTCATTACATCAATATGGTAAATGTACTTTAAGTTTTCCCCCCTTGTGTCAGTTTATTGTACGATAAGCAAGTACAAGTATTTACAGATAATGCTGTACCCTGGGTGAGACAGAAAGTGATCACAAGACATCAAGGACACTCTGCATTCCTAGACACGTACTGCTACACAGTTCTTGTAATGCAGCTGTCTGCACCCAATCATGTTAGAGACAAAATTCAGTAAATAATTAATTATATTCCTCAAACTACAACCATTGAAAGGGCTGAGTGTACCAAATTGTAGGATTTATTTTATATTTAATTCAGGGGATTATCTAAATTTAAATCACTGCAAATGTATTTAAAACTATTAAATGTATGCATGAACTGTATTTTTGTTTGTGATTCTGTACTGAAGTAGATATTTTTTCTATCTAAAGGGATAATGTAAAAACAGAAGTGATGGGTGAATTGGCATTTTAAAGCTGTCCAAAATTTCTAGAATCATGCTAAGAAATTGCTGTCATTCTGAATACACAAATACACTGCGTTATCTGAATGTTTCCTTTTGAATACATTTACTACATCATAGATGTTTTATATAAATAATACTGTAAATGTGTTTTGCAGTTATAATGTATTATTTTACTAACCAACATTTTGGGTGACCTTTAAGTTTGATGATATCCACGCCCCCTTAAGTGATGTCATAGAAGTTTACATTACTGTCTTTTGTTGCTTCCAAAGCAAAGTAAAAAAATTCTTCCCTGAAAAAAAAGTCATTTAGTTACAAACTCGGTGGTCACAGTTTGTCTATCAGGACAGATCATCACAAAAAGAGCTGGGTACCTCAGGAGGACAGTCACTGCCCAAACTGTGACACCAAACAGGCAGAGAGAGAGCTCCACTTCCTTACATCCCAGCCAAAATATCAACCTGTTAGAGAGAGAACTCCCAAATAACACAAATACTCACATTTTGAATATAAAAGCAATTTTTCAGAAAATCCAATACAAAGTGGGAGAAATACAAATTTGAGATTACTGCAGCTAAATATGACGGTGTGTAAGGGCCTAGGAGCGACCAGTGGAGCCTGAACGGACTAAATCACGGCTCACATATTTCTTCTTTTTATATATAACTAATATTTATCAGTACAGCCTCAATAAAATGTTTGTTTATAATTATCATCATTAGTGTTTTAATAAATGCTCTGACGATAATGCCCCACATTCATGCCAGTAAAGCTATTAGAATTGTAACTGAATTGGAAAGTCCCAGCTCAGATTGCTTGGTCCTGTGCTTTCCATGGCAGATATTCAGTGCTGTTTTTTTTTTTTTATCTGTCCCATATATTTTACCTTTATAGGTACGTGGTATGACCACAATTTATGGAGCGCATTAAGACAATGACTAATTCATAAAATGATTGATTTCCTAAATGCCAAGATAAAGTCAACTTCAGGTAAATTAAAAGTCATTAAGTTTAAGAATGCAGCCCAACAGAGAAGGTCTGACAGGAGGAAATAAATAAAATAGATAACAATGAAGAGTCACAGGAAAAAAAAAGAGAATGAACGAGAACTGTTTGAAATACAATAGTAAAAATAATCTTAAGGCATGGGCAGTCTAAGTGACTCAGGAAATTGTCTAATACCTCTGCACTCGCTCAAATTTTGGATTTCAGGGAATCCCCCTCAACTTGCTGGAAATCGAAACTGAAAGTGTGTTAAGCTAAAACACCAGTACTCGCGGCACTGAGGGTCATATGAGGACATAACCGTCTGAAAAATGGCAGGCAGTGCAGACACAATAACTCGCAAAGCTGTAACTTTGGTTTTAGCCGTGTGCGTCGACCTGTTCTTGTTTTACGCGTCAGGACTCGTGGTGTTTCACAGCGCCTTTGGTCAGCTTACGCGTCTTTGCGTGTCCGCGGCTCTCCGATGCTTGGCTTTGACTATTGTCATTTTTCTCAGCCTAACAGAAAATAGACCATTACTGATCCGTCTTATAATAACACACTGCGTCCTGCCGGCGGTGTTAGAGACGGGGACCAATGTGCTCCACAGTGAGGAGACGCACTGCTGCTTGTTGGCTGATTTACGCTGCTGGCTGATGTGCGCCGGGGCGTCCGTGGCTGCTGCCCTGTTCTGGGAGATCACCATCCCGGACAGTGAGGATGCAGCCGAGGGGGGAGAGAAGAAGCAGAAAGCCAGAGTGCTGTTTCTGAGGGTCCTGCACCTTCACAAACCTGATTATCTTCTACTACTGATAGGGGTGGTGTTCCTGACCCTGGCTGTTATCTGTAAGTAGGCCTACACCTGATGGTGGTGATAATAATCATTTGTATTCTACATTAAATATTTTTTTTGATACAAAAATGTTAACAGATTGATGATGGTGGGAGCAGGGAATGTTAAGTCTTAGAAAACTTGGGGTATCCTCTTTGATGGGGAAAAAATGATTTTCAGGGAGTCTTTTATGAAATCTGGAGGTAAGTCCTGAGCTTTCTGTTTGCCCTTTATTTTCTTACAGGGAGCCCTGCTTAAAAAACGTACAATCCTTCTTAGAATTATCCCTCATTGTAACCAGCCAGTGCACAGCAGTCCATTTCTGAAAGAACAACATGTGCAGATGGGCTACAGCAGCAGAAAACCACACAAGATGTCATTCCTGTCTGCTAAGAACAAGAAACTGAGGCTACAGTTCGCTAAACAAAATTACTGGAATTTTTTTGGAAATGTGCCTTATATTTGTCTGTGAATCAAAGCAACCAGTTTAGAGATAATAAGACTTTTGATAGCTCACGACAAAATAGGATCTTCCTCCATATTGTTCTCTCTTTTTGAAAATGCACTCCTTTTGAAATTAAAGTTCAGGGAAAAAATGAGAAGAACAATACAGTTTATTAACAATTCTTCCCAGCAATGAAAACACTCATGGCTTTTTAGCATTTCTGAGGACAGAGATAGTCAAGCAAGCATGTACAGTGAATGGGTAAATGTCGTTCAAGGTCTCAACATGTTTCAACAGAGTAAGGTGTAACTTGTGAAATCAACCAAATAGTTTATGCAGCTGTAATATCTGATGGCATATATCAGGATTTTAATTTTTATTAGAAGTTGTTTCAGTATTTCTAGGTAACTCTGTCTGACTTTGTTTTGTTTGAAATTAATTCACCATTCGTCAAGGTAGAACTATAAGCACACATACACATAAATACGAGATAATTATACACACAAGATCATCAAAAAAAAAGGTAAAAAACGTAAATGCTTGCGAACAGTGTTGCTGGCAACATTACCTCATGGGCTTCAATCTAATTCATGAGGGAAATGAGTCCAAAAATCATTATGGAAAGGCAGCTTTCTCATCAAACTGACAACAAAACGTCACTTCTATAAACTAATTGAATATATTATTTGTGCTTGCAACAAACTTGTTAACGCAGCTTGTCTGCCTTCTTAATTGCACACACGTACCTCCACCACCTTTCTCAGGCCCCTGGCTGCAGACAACCTCTCTCAGGCCCCTCCACCTCCTCTCTCAAGCCCCTCCACCACCTTTCTCAAACCTCTCCACCACCTCTCTCAAGTCCCTCCACCACCTCTCTCAAGCCCCTCCACCACCTTTCTCAAACCTCTCCACACCCTCTCTCACGCCCTTCCAACGCCCTTTTCAGACCCCTGGCTGCAGACTCCACCACCTTCTCAGGCCCCTGGATGCAGACTCCACCAGCTCTCTCAAGCTCCTCCACCACCTTTCTCAGGCCCTTGTATGCAGACCACCTTTCTCAAGCCCCTCCACCTCCTCTCTCCCATATCACAGAAAATCACTAAGTCTGCATAACAACTCTCAATAAATCAATTTGATCAATAGTACTAAAAATTATAACAAATTTGTCACATAATGTTTTGGCAGTTAAAATCAGATTTTATCTTGTTATTGTTTCCTGAACTTTGAGAATCTCATTTACCTCATTTCCATTTCTTGTACCAAACTGTAAACCCTCTAACACCTTAGCTTGTTTAATAACAATAACTTAATGTTGATTTGCCCTGCAGAGTCCATCATCTGTGTATGTCTCTAAACATTTCCATTTCTTGTACCAAACTGTAAACCCTCTAACACCTTAGCTTGTTTAATAACAATAACTTAATGTTGATTTGCCCTGCAGAGTCCATCATCTGTGTATGTCTCTAAACATGTGCATCCATGGATGTTTTTGTTCTAAGGTGAGATGTTCATCCCGTTTTACACTGGAAGAGTGATTGACATCCTGAGCAGTAATTATCAGCCTAGTGAATTCATATCTGCACTGCTCTACATGGGCCTCTTCTCTCTGGGAAGGTACCAGAATTTTTTTTCTCCTTTATTCTCCGGCATGTGTGTGACCTTAAATGTAAAATAACCACAAAGTTTCTCTTTGTTTCTTCTGTTGATTAGCTCTTTGAGTGCAGGCTGCAGAGGGGGGATCTTACTTACTGCCATCAATGCCTTGACTTGTAGAGTGAAAGTCAAGCTGTTTGGGGCTTTGACCAAACAGGAAATTGGATTCTTTGAGACCATAAAGACTGGTAAGGAATAATAAAGCAGGAGAAACTAATAATTTGCATGGCATCTTTAATACTAAATAGTATGTCTCAAGATGTTTTATGTCAACAAGAGTTTAATAGTTAAATGTATGAATAAAATAAACCCTAAACCTTCACCCTGAAATATATGCACAATGTTAAAACTGTATCTCTAACGAAGAATCTATCCATGTTTTATCCACGTTCTATCCATGTTTAACAAGTGTTGAATGACAATAAAAACTCCTTGAATCCTTGAACTGGAGAAACACTTAATGACAGAAAAAAAGTACTACAATGAAGTGTTATAAATTAATATATTAGATAATGTTAAAATTTTAGGGGTGTCATGGTGCCACCAGCTCAGCTTCGATTTTCAGGCATGCAAACCCACTAAGGATGTTGTTGCCTGGGTTCAATTCTGGCAAGAGCATTTGTCAGCAAACCATCCCCAATTCGCTAATCCTTTCTGTACTCTTCCTTACAATTAAAAAAGCCCCCATTAGAAAGAAAGAAAGTAAGAAAGAAAATTATGCTTTTTTCAACATGTAACAGTGCAACATTTTCCAGCATGGCAAACCCTGTGTAGAGCTCTAAACAACATGGTGCTAAGCCATACTAAACTGACCAACAACAGCAGAGTAAACCTGTAAATCAGAGTAGACTGGGAAAGGAGCTTGAAATCATCAGAGACTCCAACAGAGTGTCTCAGACAGACTGAGAATACAGCTGGGTCAGGGGCACTTAGTAAATGAAAACAAGAAGGTTTTTGGAACATTAGTGAGAGGGAGAATACTCTAGCAATCTTAAAAATGATTTTTTCGAACTAGAGTTAGGGCAAACATGGGCTAACACTATCAGAGAAGTTGATATTAAAACACAAAAAAGAGAAAGATTGAAGTTCAATTTAAAAAATAGTATGTCAAGGAAAATGACTAATATATGAAATAAATACATATAGTGAGAAATATTCGAATGCCTTAAACAACAGAGGATGAAATTAAATTCAACGAAAAATCCAAGCTGAACAGAGAGATCCTGGGTCACTTTTGAAATGATAATTCTACTATAACAACAAAATGTAACCATCAGCAATTGTATTTTGCACCCAGAGAAAAAGCAAGTCAATTGAACATGAACCAGACAGAACATTTATCAGTAAGGTTGGAACAGGTTGATTAAGAGAGATGAATTGGGACAAAGCAACATCAACTAATATGGCATTATGGACTGAAGATAACGCTGTCATATTCTGTGCAGGTGAAATCACGAGCAGGTTGTCCAAGGACACCAACCTGATGGGCAAAACAGTGTGTCTGAATGTCAACGTGCTGCTGAGGACGTTCATAAAGACCCTGGGCATGATCTCACTGATGATGAATCTTTCATGGAAGCTCACGTTTCTTGTGTTGATGGAGACGCCCGTCACAGGCCTCATTCAGAACATCTATGATACACACTACCAGGTAGCATTAAAGTTGATGAAAAACCTTTGTTTAAAATAGGATGGACAGTACTGGTATTGGCTGATAAAGGTTGATAAAGTTTATTATTTGTTCTGGCTGATATAAGAATCCTGCCAATATTTTCTGTTATTATTGTGGTTATACATGTTGGTAATTTTTCATCTTTATTTCTTAAATGAGTGAATCCTAACTGATTAAAATTCAAGATCTAATATGTTAGTTTAATTTTATTACTTTAGAAGAATAAAGTATATATTCCTAAAGATCAGGGCCCATATTCACAAAGCGTTTTATCTTACCACTAGGAGGACTCCTAAATGGCCTTAAACGTTCCTAACTAAGAGTTTTCTCTTAAAACCTATTCAAAAAGCTGCTGAGACTACTTAGTTAGGAATTCAGAGAACTCTTAAAGGTGCAGTGTGTAGAATGTTTCATTTTATACATCCACTGCATTTCGACAAACAGAAACGGTGAATATAGGAGATACATGTTTCTATTTGTATGTAAAGTTTGTCAAAATAGGAGTACAATCATCCCCATAAAACGTTTGTTTAATTTTTATTTAGAAAAAAAGTTTGAAAAATCTTTATAAAAAAATTACATTACCGCAGGCTGCTGTTTCGTGTAGGCCGACATATTGATCCGCCGTGTTGTCTACGGGTGGTTTTTAGGGACAAAAAGAACGAAACGCGAATCTGTCCGCCGGTTCTGAAATCTACCTGGAATGCAGGGGAAGAAGAGGAGAGGATGGCAGTGGATGCATAGAAAGTTGTTACTCTGTCCTAGGGATTCAAACTGTGTGTATAAACACACACACAACATACATTTTGTGTGCTGTGTTCAGGATCCTTTTTGGTCTTCACAGGATTCCGTTGCTCAGCGACCTGACGTTTTGGCTACGGTTAGGTTCATTTTAGAATCTGAACGCTAGATGTCGCTAAAATGCCAAGTTCTACACGCTGCACCTTTAAGCTAAAAGAAAGGGTCAGAACTGACCCTGTTGCTATGGATGATGATATGTTTCAGGAACCACTTGACTTACAATGCCTACAGTGACTGGCTGACAGGGAATGGATCTTTGTGAGTACTTTCTACATAGAAATCACTCAAATTAGAGAAAGGTGTCATGTTGGCATATTTAAATAAAGACCTTCAAATAAAAAAGTAGCCTATTGATTAAACATTAAAGCAAGAGTAATATACTGACTAGTCAAGTATGTGTTCTGCTCATTTTGAGCTGCTGTATCTGGATAAACTGTTAGCAGATAAGCAGTCTCTTAATGACGGGGACTCTGGAATAACCATGACAGAGAAAACATCAGGCAAAAGAAAGCACAAACCAAACTTTACATTATCAAAGTAAAATTTGAATCTTGGATAACCTCGCAGTTGAAAAAAGAAGCATGGGAACAAATTTGCTTACTTGCTCACAACTTAAAAGTTGATGTTTTTGTCCCTTCCTCAGCAACTGTCCATTGAGGTGCAGGATTCTATTGCCCGTGCAAATGAAGCCGCAAATGAGGCAGTATCTGGTATAAGTGTTGTCAGGAGCTTTAAAGCAGGAAAACACGAGTCCAATCGCTATGAAAACTGTCTGATGGACACACACAAGCTGAGGACAAAACGGGACACTATAAGAGCTATTTATCTGCTCGCTCGGCGGGTGAGAAGATGGTTTTATTTTCTTATTTGAAAATCAGATGGTTTCTACGTAGCATTGCATGGCATGATGTTTAAAAGTATTTGTCCTGTGTGCTTACAGTTGACGGGGTTGGGCATGCAGGTCTTCATGCTTTACTACGGCAGGCTGTTCATCCACAGAGGACAGATGACTACTGGAAACCTAGTTTCCTTCCTACTCTACCAGTCAGACATTGGACGCAACATCAGGGTATCTAATATTGTTCTGCTGCTTTTTGTCAGTCAGGAACAGTTATTGTTATCACCTAAAAAGGGAGATCTTTAAGATCAACAGTGCTTAACAGCTTATAGCACTTATTGCAAAAGTGTAAATGCTGGAAATAACAAGAAGAGTGAGGAGAGAAAGGATTTTATTTATGAAAACAATAGGAAAGACTAACTAATATGTCTGTTACTGTAATCTACTCTATACACCAATGTGCTAAACCTTAGGAGAGGGACGTTTAAGGCAAGGCAAGGCGAGTGTATATCTATAAAACATTTCATTCACATTTCATCATTTAAAGTCCTTCATTCATATAGCGCTTTTTGGCCTGTAGTGTTTCATCAAGATCAAGCAAAATCATTGTTACTGTGTCACCCTTTTTCGAGATGTTATCACTCAGATATTTAAACTGTTCATACAGTAAATCTAACTCTTTACCCGCCATCCTCCAGACACTCACTTATATCTTTGGTGACATGCTGAACTCAGTTGGAGCTGCAGGCAAAGTTTTTGAATACTTGGACCGGAAACCTCAGGTCAGCACAGAGGGAACACTCAAACCTGATCAGCTGAGAGGACACGTCAACTTCAACCACCTCAACTTTGCCTATCCTGCCTCCCCTGACAAAAACGTGCTCAAGGTGAGGCCTGATAAAGATAAGATTTAATATCTTAAATTAAGAATATGGTATGGAAACTAATTGGAAGGAATCATGAGATAGAATCATTAAACACTTATCATTTACACTGCTCTGTCTTTATCTCTTCAGTGTGTTTTGGTCATGCTGTCAAACCCTTATTTTGTTTTTGTTTCAGGACTTTTCTTTAGAGCTGAAGTCAGGTCAGATGACAGCACTGGTAGGTCCATCTGGAGGAGGTAAAAGCACTTGTGTGAGTCTACTGGAGCATTTCTATGAGCCACAGGAGGGACAAATCTTATTGGACAATGAGCCTCTGCAGTCATATGAGCACCGCTTTCTCCACAAGAAGGTATTTGGGGTTTTTGACCTCAAATAACTGATGTTTTTCCTTTAGTCAGAGTTGACATTTAATCAAAGTGGTAGGAAATTTCAAAATGTTTTTGAGATGAGAAAGGGATGAGCATGACAGCTGATGACCTTGACCTTAGACTAATGACTTTTTAAATGCGATTAATTCGTCATCAGTCAGAGTTAGCATTTGCAGAAAATCCGGATAAGCACGTAAAAGGTTGATAGATAATGCCTCTAGTCCAGGCCATTACCAGTACAGAGGCAGTTATAAAGTCTGTTGGTAAAAATTAATAAGAACATAGATTGTTGCCTCTCCCTATTGATGATATCACATCAAGTCACACAATACATTTGGAGTTGTAGGTATGGTCGGTTGGCTCTTTTACTTTTATAAACACATTTCCTTTCAGTCTTAATGTTCCTTAGTTTTTTACATTAAAGTGTCTAACATGCTAAAAACATGAGTTTTACTTTTGCAAGTGTAACAAAAGTTATTGTTCAGACAAGCGAATGTCATGATGTTTAACAGATTGCAGTGGTGAGCCAGGAGCCTGTGCTCTTTTCTGGCTCCATCAGAGATAACATCGCCTATGGGCTCCCTGACTGCTCGTTGGAGGAGATCCAGGATGCAGCTCGCAAAGCTAACGCCCATGACTTCATAAAATGTTTGAAGAAAGGCTATGATACAGGTGAACTCCTCTAACCAGTTGTTATGCTGTTTCCATGGCTAAATGCCCACACTGAAACCTGCTTGGGCAGTTTTTGTTTTGTTTGATGCAAGGAGAAAACTCCATGTTCTGCTCGTTTACAGTTATTTAAATTAAATCTTGTTTTTTCTATTGAAATTTGCTCTCTTTCTGTCTCAATGCAATAAATGTAAAAGTTTTGAAGTTTGTATTTTTCCATCTCATAGTTCATGTTCATCATTTTAAACATTAATTAATATCAAATTGTTACAATGTTTTTGACCCTCAGAGGTGGGTGAGGGTGGAAGCCAGTTATCGAAGAGTGAGAAGCAGCAGATCGCCATCGCTCGAGCTTTGGTCAGAGAGCCAAAGGTTCTTATTCTGGATGAAATAACCAGCTCACTCGACACAGAGAGTGAAAACAAGGTAACTTCCTGTTTGGTGTTCAGTCATATGCCATAATAAGCCTATAAGTCTCTGAAGCAGATTTGATTTTTTTTTTAAATATACCTGAATTGGGTGAAAAAAATGTGTATGGTAGCAAGAGAATCAGGATCAAGCTAGCAGAAATGAAACATTTTTTAGTAATCAGATCACAAAAAACAATGGCATGTTTAATAATAGTTTTAGCCTTCCAGCTTCTTACTTATAATCCACAAATAGCATGCAAGCTACCATCATGATTGATCCCACATTTTGCAGGGTATTTAATATGTCAAACTCTACAAACTATGCAACAGAGAAGATGCATTTGAGGTGAGAGCATCATTCAGCTCAGAGGCTTGTTCACATGCCCTATGTAACCTGTTCAAATCTAAGACAAAGTTTCTAAACGCGCATTGCCCTGTGCAGGGAAAACATTGATTTACAGATACAGCATACACATTT
This sequence comes from Scarus forsteni, assembly GCA_036419115.1. NCBI lineage: Eukaryota > Metazoa > Chordata > Actinopteri > Labriformes > Labridae > Scarus > Scarus forsteni. The sequence goes on from JAZDUH010000458.1 coordinate 24,769,230, forward strand.
ATTTTGTGGTCCAGAGTTTACCCATTTCCATTTCCCCTCTGATGCACATCATTCAGTAGTATGCATCATTCATTATCTTTTATGACAAAGACATGAACCGCCTCATTCTGACACTTGATAGCTCATAACTACAGATGCTTTCATTTGTTGGGTAAAAATATCAGGGCATGCTAGTAGCCAAACATGCAGGTCAAGTCACACAAGGTGATTCTTAGGTGAGATATTTAGCAATGGGATCAGAGGTGGTAACTCTGCTTTTAACTACAAAAGTACAACTTGTCTATCAAATTGCCTCCTTCATCATAATTTTGTTGTGCTTCTTATGACACAAATAAAGAAGCAGAGGTTGGGTGCCAATGTGTAAACACAAAAGGGCAGTTTTTAGCAGGCTACCACAATGGTTGTTTGTCTTATGCAGGGCATAAATGTAGACTTTACCCTCTTCTGTAGGTAACTTAAGCTAGGAGTCATGTCTAAATCTACCATTTTAATTTTATCTGCCGTCCAGTCTGATAAAGCCCCCAACACAAAGGGTAAAGAAATGTAAGATAATAGTTTTGCAACTTTCAGTCTTTAGGTACACCATTCAGTTGCAGATAACCAGTCAGCCAATCACATGGCATGAACACAATCCATGGAAGCATGAAGACAAGGTCAAGATGACCTGCTGTGGTTCAAACCAAGACTCAGAATAGAATTAAAGGTGATTTTAGTGACTTTATTTCGCTGGTGTCAGATTGGCTGGACTGAGTATTTAAGAAACTGCTGATCTACTGGAATCTAAATGCAAAACCATTCCTTGAGTTCACAGTGAATTGTCCAGAAAAAAGAAAATATACAGTGAGTGGTAGTGCACTGTGTGATGCCAGAGGTCAGAGGAGATTGAGGAGAATAACTAGATTGGTTTGAGATGATAGAAAGGCAGCAGTAACGCAAAAAGCTTCTTAACTCGAACTCAAAAAGAGGACCACACCAGATACCACTCCTGCCAGCAAAGAACAACAGATGGGCTTCAGTTCACATGGGCTGACCAAAACTGAAAAAAGAAGATTGGATTAATGTTGCATGGTCTGATGAGTTTCAATTTTAGCTGCAGCACTCAAGACAGTCGGGTCAGAATTTGGCATAAACAACATAAAACCATGTAATTATGCCCCTTATTGTCGGTTCAGGCTAATAGTAGAGATGTAATTGTGTTGAGTGTATATTCTCAGCACAATTTGGGCCCCTAAGCACCAACTGAGAACCTCTAAACCCAACAGCTTACTTGAGTATTGTTGCTGGCCATGTATGTTATTACCACAGTGTGTCCATCTGCTTCCAGTAAGATAATGTGCCATAGCAGTATTGACTTCATGCTATCAATGAAGCTGTCATGTCAATATGGACCAAAATGTCAGAGGTTTGTTTTTAGCACCTTGTTAACTCTATTTCATAAAGATTACTGATCAGATCAGTAGAGCAGTTCTGAAAGCAAGAGGGCTCCAACCCAGTATTAGTAAAGTGTACCAAATAAACTGACATATGAGTGTAAATGAAGCATCTGCAACAAAACCCTTTAATGGTTTGGCAAATTATTGTAAGATGTATTTTACAATGTGTCACTGCATTTAAAAATCTATCTCTAAAGTGAAGCTGTAACTTCCCTTTAGACTTGCCTATACAGAGATTCCTGTTGAACACTGGTTGATATAATTAAATATCTTTCTTTAATTTTTCCTGCTTACAGGTTCAGCAGGCCTTGGCTAACTGTCTCAACCAGACCCTGCTGGTGATTGCTCACAGGCTGAAGACAATCGAGAGGGCAGATCAGATTATGTATATTAGTGAAGGCAGAGTTCAGGAGCGAGGGACACACCAAGAGCTGATGGAGAGAAAGGGGGAATATTACAAACTGAGAGAGAAGCTCTTCGATGAGGGAAACTCACCTCAGTAACGGCTTGACAGACAGAGCCATAATTGTTCTTTATGACATTTGCACATGTGCAAGTCTGTGGGTAACTTAACAGAAATATGAGAGAAAAAAGTTGTATATATTTTGTATTTGAAACTTAAAACGCACCTGCATGTTTTCTACTGAATCAAAAGTGCAGTCCTGAAATCACTCTTTCAACCTGTTGATATCTCTGCTTATTTATTTTGCTGTAAAATTTCTTTTTGTTTTGTGCAATGCATTAATAAAAAACATAGTGTGAAACATTTATCTGCTGTGTTTGATTTCATTTTATGCCTTACCTGATAAATGATATTTAGTGACTGGCACTGTCTTGTGGAGCCTTATGACATGTCCCTGGGGGGACAGAGCCTTCTCCATTGCCGCCCCCTCCCTTTGGAACTCGCTCCCACAACACATCTGGGACAGTACTGACCCTAATGCCTTCAAGACCAAATTAAAAACACCCGTTTCGCACTGCTTTTAACTGATAAATTTAGCTTTTAACTGGTTTTCGTTTATGCTTTTTGGCTTGGTAATTTTCTTATTGTCACTTGCTATCTCATTGTTTTTAACCTGTGCTCTTATCCTTTTATCTTGTAAAGTGTCTTTAAGTCTCTGAAAAGCGCTGTATAAATAATGTTTTATTATTATCACAACACCTTTAATCATCGACATCAGATTGTTCCAGGTTTGCTTGGAAATATCCAATGATCTCAGTTGACTGCCAAAACGTAAATCAGATGTTTTCTTCATCTTGAAATGTGCCTAATAATAGATATAAAGATATGTTTGATGTTTTGAAGATGGTGAACTTATTTCACAAGCACAAAGTTTGCAAGAATTATGACATGAAATTGTGCAGTAGAGTAAAAAGTCAAACATTTTGGTCTAAGAGATATTCCTTGTGTTCAAACTGAAACAAGGAAAAAAGTTTTTAGTTACTCTGCCCCCTCTACTTGGAATGCCCTCCAATCTGAACTGAAACTGGCTGAATTTGTTTCTTTGGAAACCTTTCGCTCTACCTTGAGAAACCGACAACAAAGATCCATCAAACAGTGCCTATTTTCTTAAATTGTTTCTTAAAATAACTCCTGCATTTTATTGCTTGTATTTTAATGTCTGTCCGTACTCTGTTTTGTCTACTGTGACATGTGCTGCTGCTGCCTCTCTTGGCCAGGTCGCCCTTGTGAAAGAGGTCTTGACCTCAGTGGGTCTTTTACCTGGTTAAATAAAAAAACAAAATAAATATTTTGTAAATTGTCATGGCAAAGGTTTTTAATAAGATCCATATGCTAAATTTCATATATTGATGCTCTCAGTCTAAAATGTTATCAGTTTTTAGGTGTTAAATAAGCCTAGTTTCATGGCATTGATTTAGTATTGCACAGTGGCATGAAAAACCCTGAGAAGAAGCACAAAAAAATGAAAAACAATAATTGTAGTACTGCACTGTCAGATAAAAAGGTCTCTGTGCTGGTCCATTTATGTTGTTTAAGGTACAAAATGCCTGTAATTTTCCATCAAAGGTCCTTTTTGGTCAGTGTTGTAATTGCATTTACGTTCTGCTGTGTTAAATTAAATTTGTATTCTCAAGTGTCCTCTCCTTTTAAACAAATGCAGATACTATGAAGAGGCCAGATTGCCATTGTTTAAACAGAGAGCTCATCCAGGACCACTGAGCTTTACTATCAACATTTTTGGTTTCAACACCCTTTAAAGTGTTTTAAGGAAGATGAACAAGGGTTGGGTTTACAGGGTTGGGTTTATTGTCTTGACTGACCTGGAAAGTCCCTGGCTAGCAGTTTGTTTCATTTTATGACACTTAGGGTATTTGGAAAGTTGCCTGCTGATATGTCATAAACAGCAATGGCAAAGTAGTTTGGAAGATAATGCCAAATCACCAACTCCCTCTATCGACAAAGATTAGGCTCAACCTTTGCAACATCGGCCACCATTTTGTCAAAACAGCCAGGCATCCACAAAATGGAGACTTAAGTCACATGGCTCTCAAGGGTTGTTTGTTTTCCCAGGGCCAGCCATTCAAGTTTGGTTCTTGAGATACCAACTAGCCCCCTTGTATTGCAGCAAAATGAACATTATCAGTCTTTAGGTACACCATTCAATTGCAGAAATCCAGTCAGCCAATCACATGGCATAACAAAATCCATGAAAGCATGAAGACAAGATCAAGATGACCTGCTGCGGTTCAAACCAAGACTCAGAATAGAATTAAAGGTGGTTTAAGTGACTTTAGACTTGGCAAGTTTGCTGGTGTCAGATTGGCTGGACTGAGTATTTGAGAAATTGCTGATCTACTGGAATCTAAATGCATAACCATTCCTTGGGTTCTCAGTGAATTGTCTGGAAAAAGAAAATATACAGTGAGTGGAAGTGTTGCCAGAGGTCAGAGGAGAATGAAGAGAATAACCAGATTGGTTTTAGATGATAGAAAGGCAGCAGTAACTCAAAAAGCTTCTTAACTCAAACTCAAAAAGAGGACCACACCAGATACCACTCCTGCCAGCAAAGATCAACAGATGGGCTAGAGTTCACTTCAGACCCATATGCTAAATTTCATATAGTGATCCTCTCAGTCTAAAATGTTATCAGTTTTTGGGTGTTAAATAAGCCTAGTTTCGTGGCATTGATTTAATATTGCACAGTGGCATGAAAAACCCTGAGAAGAAAAAAGTGAAATACAGAGAACAATAATTGTAGTACTGCACTGTCAGATAAAAAGGTCTCTGTGCTGGTCCATTTATGTTGTATGAGGTATAAAATGCTGGTAATTGTCCATCATCCTTTTTGGTCAGTATTGTAATTGTATTTACATTCTGCTGTGTTAGAATTAAACATGCATTCTCAAGTGTCCATATTTGTCCTTTCTTATTTGTCAAACAAATGCAGATACTATGAAAATGCCAGATTGCCATTGTTTAAACAGACAGCTCATCCAGGACCACTGAGCTTTACTATCAACATTTTTGGTTTCAACACCCTTTAAAGTGTTTTAAGGAAGATGAACAAGGGTTGGGTTTATTGTCTTGACTGACTTGGAAAGTCCCTGGCTAGCAGTTTGTTTCATTTTATGACACTTAAGGTATTTGGAAAGTTGCCTGCTGATATGTGTCATAAACAGCAATGGCAAAAGTAGTTTGGAAGATAATGCCAAATCACCAACTCCCTCTATCGACAAAGATTAGGCTCAACCTTTGCAACATCGGCCACCATTTTGTCAAAACAGCCAGGCATCCACAAAATGGAGACTTAAGTCACGTGGCTCTCAAGGGTTATTCATTGTCCCAGGGCCAGCCGTGCCAGTTTGGTTCTTGAGATACCGACTAGCCCCCTTGTATTGCAGCAAAATGTCATTATCAGTGAAAAGTGACGGTCCCTACGCAAAGCTGTTGAGAATCTAAGTAAAGAAACATGGATATGACTGACATATGTCCAGAACGATAGTGGATGACTGCAACAGAGTAATAATGATTCATTTTTAACAATGCAGTGGTCTTTACTTCTAAAATAATTCATGTATATGAGCATATTTTGATGTTAGAAGTAATTGTTACTAATAACTCACTTGCCCTCTTCATGCCCTACAAACAATTATAAAAGTTGTGAGCCTTTCAAACGGGTGATTTAGGGGAGTTTGGTTTACATCTTCAGTAACATTACTATTATAGCATGAACATGATGCCTTGTAAAAATGTTATGATTAAACTTTTGTTCATCTTTTCTTTTGTTGCTTTTAGCTTTTCCGTATTATATATTTAGATTTCCAGCCCCCACAGATGGCAGGGTCCATATTATTATTATTATATTATTATATCCTTATTATTTACTTATGCTACCCTTACCACAGGCTGGCTCAGTCCCTCTCTATTTAAAACTTTTTTTTCTTATTTCTTCCATAACTTTTTATGAACAGCTAAATTTTACTTGTCTCTTTAAAAAAATCAGCATGGCATAAGGCTGTTTACAGATGCACGTACAACCAGACAAAACATGGATCAACTTGTAGATTAATGTAGAACAATCCTGTGGGTCATTACTAATAATATCAAAAAGCATGGGGTGCTGAATTCCTCTTGCAAGGTCTTGATTTACCCATGAGGACAAATTATAAAATGTGTTTTGATTGACCTATATTCAGAAAATGGCAAAGGTTTTGAAAAATCACACCCATCATTACCAAAGTTAGGCCCACTGTTTACTGTTCATGCCCAACCAAACATGTTTTGATGACTGATGGGCTTCGGACGTAAAAGAGAAAAAACTTTTCTCCCTGTGGTGTGAAAAACCTGACAACAACACACTGTCCTCAAAAGACACAACTGGTATGATCACCTCATCACTGTGTGCCACCTACAGGTCATGAATGCCAAAGGAAAGTACGTACTAAAGTGACCGCCATCTTAGAGCGAGTTATTCAGAAACGTTGGCACAAAATGGCTGACAGCATGCGTTAAATGTATGAAAAGTATAGAGAAACTGTTATAATGACTCAGTGAGACTGTAGTGTAATGCTCTATCATGTACATCCACACATAAGTCTTCATATAAATATTGTATAAGACCTATTTATATTAAAATGGCTTGTGTGTCGGGATGCATTTGTTTAACCGGTTCTATGCTGTGCACCATGTGGCCAGGCTGGAAAGTCCCGTCTCCATTTTCTTTCACTTTCTCTCCCTATTGTTTTGTTTTTGGGTGGGTGCCTGACTCAGCCAAACCACAGCCACGAGATCTTATGACAGAAACCAATCTGCTGCCATAATCTGTTTTGATTCTATAAAAGTATATCAGCGAAAGATCGTATTTCATTCAGGCACAAGGCCTATCAAACAGAAAAAACTGGAATGCCAGGAGCTTACTCTGAAATTATTTTACCACATTTGGGATTTAAATGTGTTCATAAATCAAGTTTTGATTAATCATTTTATTGTTGGTATCAGTGTGTTGACTCTCCTTAATTTAACACAAGTGCTTATCAGTGAACTTGGTACCCCTGACTTTTGCTGTCATAAAACTGGTCCTTTTACTGACAATACACCCAATGGCCATTTCATTAGGCACACCATGCTATTATCAGGTTGGGTCCTCTTTACCTTTAGAGGTGACGTACTTCTTCATGACAAAGATTCAACAAAGTACTGTGAACACTCCTGAGAGATTCTAGGTCCACATCCCAAAGGTGTTCTATTGGACTGAGATCTGATGACTTTGGAGGCCACTGGAGTACATGGAGCTCAATGAAACATTTCTATAATGAATCTGAGATTATTTGATCTTTGTGACATGATGCTTTACCCTGCTGGAAGAAGCTATCAGAGGATGGGTCCACTGTGTTCATGGAGTTATAAACATGGTCAACAACAAAACTCAAACTGTAGGGTTTGAATTCGGCACACTTGGTACTAAAGGGTTCAGAGTGAGCCAAGAAAGTGTCCACTGCACGATGACACCACCATCATCAGCCTGATGTCTTTACACAACACATGCTCAGCAACAATAATCAGATTGGCTGTGTCATTTAATCGTTACAAATGCTCTGTTTGAGCTAGGAGGCCAAAAGTATGTAAAGAAAATCTACCCCACACTATTTCACCACCAGCAGAAGCAGCCTGAAGCTTTCAGACAAGGGTTTCTCTGTATGACTGTTTTCACCCTTTCCATGTTTTGAAAAGTGGTTTAATTTTTCAGTCTTTCTTATTTACAGCTTTATGGTCCGCTGTTATACTGTATATAATCAAGTAAAGTGTTCAAGGCTAAATGTTGTTAAGATAATGATATGTACAAATTCTGATTGGTGCAGTTGGGCGCCTGCTCATTGGTGTAAGATAAATGAGTTAGATTGATGTATTTTATTATTTGTGTCCATGCCTGAGGAATAACTTAAGTATGATGGTAAAGCTGCCAAACATGAAACAATGATGACACTGATAACAATTCAGCTTAGCATGATGTGTAAATATTATGTAATGTAATGTAAATGGTCTTTATTTATGAAGCCCCTGACAAAAACCCTTTTGGTGAACCAAGGTGCTATACAATAGATAGTAAATAGAAATTGATCAATAAAAATAAAATAATAATAAATGCAATAAATTAACTTAATACATTAATTTAATAAAAGTAAAAAGTAAAAAAGTAAAGTAAAAAAAAAACAATAGGTTTTCAGTACAGAGGCCCAGGTCATAAAATAAGACACATTTAGTGGGGAGCTTATTTCAGAGCCTGAGAGCAGAAACAGAAAAGGCTTAGCCACCCCAGTGTTTGTATTTTTAACTGTATTTTGACCTTATCTGTTCTGAATAATGTAGGAATATACATTCTGCCATATACCTGTAACTCTTTTTCTAACGTCTTGATCAGGGTCTCCCTCTCTTTTTTCTCCTCTGAGTCTCTTCCATCACTGTCCTCTGTTCCCCATCATTTAGCCTCAGCCAGAGTTTCAAACATACGGGATAACTTTTCTTTTGGCTGAAGGTTGGAGTGCAATTGCAGTGCATATTTCTTGCAAGACAGCTACAGTCCACGACTGGAATTACTGTACAAAGTGCTGAAAGCCGAAGAACAAGGATCCCTGTGGACTTGAGATAAATCCCATTTACCATGTTTAAGTTATGGTACTGATTTTAGGTCAACTTTGTAAGTACTGTTTTAGGTGGCGAAATTAGACACTGACTGTTGCTTGAAAGCACAAAATCAAAACCACTCTGTTGTCCCCATATGACCCCAACACTGTGGATAATAATAAGGGTTGCTGATATTCATGGATGGATCTGTTCAAGTTACGCTGTCAACTCTTTTGCAAAGGGACAAACAAATATCACAAAGTTTCTCATCAGCTTATCTTTCTGTTTTCATCTTGACCAAACTGTTTTATCCTTGAACTCATTTTTTTAAAAAATATATTTCTGTTCTTGAGGAGGGATTTACAAACCCAGCTCATGAAGTACATATGTCTAATGTTTACTTATATTGTTGAAAAGGCAAAAGCCTGAACGTTACTCTTACTCATCATTGCCAATTATCAGAAGAGGTGATGCACATCAAATATTTTTGCCCTACTACAACCAAATATATCAATTACTAAACAGACAAAAGAAGAAACTGCTTGATAACAACAATAATAAAAGGAGGTTAAAATAATAAGATGATGTTGAAAATTCAACGGTACAGCATAAGATCAAAAACAGCAATTCAGTCCATCCAGATGTGTCTCCTGTGTAAGATAAACATTATATCTTAAGTGATTTTATAATTCATGAACATGTGTGTAAACAAAAACTTATAGTCATTAAGTATAAGCTGTAGAAAACTGTAATAAACTGTCTTTATACTTAAAATGTCCAATTATCCAGTGCATGAGTATAACTCATGACTAAACTCTGCAAAGACTGACTTCAGATCCATTAATGTTTTACCTACTAGACCATGACAGCATAAATCCCTTCACTGGATCAAATGACAGAATTTGATTGAGCTGAAACTTATGAAACACAAATTTCTTAATTATGTCCTTTTGATCTTGTAGTTGGTTCATCAAAACCCAACTTTTGTACTTGTTTATGTAGTGCTTGTTTCTTTTCTCTTTAAGCAGAAGTCACACATGAATATAATTAGTATAAAGTAAAACAGAAATGACTCCCATTTAACTCATTTTCCAAATCTCAAGTATTTGTAAAATGGGTTTGTAATGACCTCTGTTGAATAACACCCTTTAAATTGAATAAAATAGAAAATACTACATGTTGTTCCTCTATCAATATTATGTCTAGTCTTTGTATAGTCTGATGCACCACCATAAAATCTTCTAAAATATTTAGTTTTGCTTCTGTAGAAGTCACCCTCATTTTACTATCTGATGTGTTCTCACTGCTCGAGCTAAGCCCTACTTTAGCATTGTTTCATAACAGGGTAATGGGTAATCCCCAAACATCCCCAGGGAGCGTGGCAAGTGCAACATTTACTGCAAACCAAGTTGTTCAGATTCTGTCGGTGGCTGGAGGAGTTAATTCGTGAGTTTCCTCTTTTCATCATAAGAGATACACACCCAGTCGAACGCCTATCATAGGTTGTGGAAAGTACCGACTTTGACCAAAGGTTGACAGAAACCTGGTCTGAGATCTGTTTATAACTGTAGAGCAGAGGACACAATGAATCAAAACTGATCCTCTGCCAGCTGGAATATCTTCAACACTTTTGTATGAGAGCAGCAGGCAGTCTAACAGCGCCTCACTTGGCTGCATTTGGCAAGTTTACCAACAACCATGTGATTTCTCGGAAACTGAGAGCTAACAGTTTGGTAGATGGGGTTTCCCAGGTGTCCCTGCAGCACTGCAAATTCATTACCTTTGAGGGCCATCTAGTGAGGACACAAAAAAAGGAACCAAAATTACCAAAAACAAACAGTTTTTTTTTCCCTGGATGGTAATCGATAGTATTTTGGCAGCATTTTTTGCTCTCAGGTCATTAAAAGTGCTTTGTCAGAGCTCTTTATATTTGGTTATGTATATGGTTATATATATTATGATCCAGCCTGAGGACTCACTCCACCCTATTATAAGAAATTGCTTATGAGATTTATTCAGTGAAAGGTATTGCCATTCGGACCACTTACATGGAACAAAATGTATGATTTATCGAAGAGGACAACACATAATCTTTAATAAGGGCAGCAGCAAGAAGAGCCCTCTAACAACATCTGGGCATTTTTGTAGCATTTCCTTTCAATATCTCCGCCCTCTTGGTTTTCTAATGCTCCAGTTTAGTTATCTTAATAAAACAACACCAAACCAAGAAGATTAGATCAGGTTAAAATATATATCTGAATTTAATTACAAAAAAGGAATATAATGTAATACAAATATGTATGTCGCCTTTCAGAGGACTGGAAGTAGCTGAATTTCAGGGCAGTTAATCTGTCCACCAAACTATCTATATATTCTATAAAAGATCAACTAAATAGATTATACTGACATCAGTATTGGAGTGTAACTTTGCTGTATCATATTACTGTAATACATTCAGTTTTCAGTAGTTAGTAATATAAGGATTACAGTTTCTACAGTAGTAACAATACTCTACTTTCTGGTCAAAAAAATTTTCAGTTAAAAAGGTATTTTTGTCCTAGGTGTGTTGCTATCATGATACTTGGTGTACAAGGTTCAGATAAGATAAAAACAGGGTAAGAACATTTTTAAATGAGATAAAGAGCAAGTGATAAATAGAAGGATAAAGTGGTAAGAATAAGGTTAAGATAAAAAGTCAGCAAGAATGTTAAAATATCGAAATGTAGAACCAAATTCAAGACTGATATCCTATCATTATATCTCCCCTGTTCTGACATTTGAAAATTTCTTGGGTTTGTAATTAAAAAAAAATCCAAATTTGCTCAAAAAATAGTTTTCTCCTGTCCAACCCAGGTACTCTTCTCTATAATTACAAGTATGTGGAAAGGTCAGCTAAAAAGTTGAATCCATGATCATTTCAGCAACTTAAAGTGTTACCTTTTTTTGAGATTGTGTCTGTAGAAAATGCAAAGAAAATTGATAAATGCTGTACATGTTGTTAAAAAAGTGTCGTAGATCAGTTACTTATGGGGATGGGTAAATGTTAGCTTGACTTAATGGTAAAGTATGTAGTATTTTTTTTAATTAGATAAGTTGAATAAGAATCCTTTGTAAAGGTTAATAAAATGCAACCTAATGTCATTTCTGAGTCACTTTCCCAGCACTCCTACACCACTGGAGTGAGGTACTCGTTAGAGTTCTCCGATGGTGACATTATCTTATTAAAACACAGCTACGATATAAAAAAAGAGTAAGATGTGACAACAGCACCCCATGTGCTGACCTTAGACATTTCACCATGTCACCAAAAAACGTAGAGGCAGGCATGTGATTTCCTGTAAGTCAGCCGGCTGGTGAGTTTGGCGGCTGAGCCATGTAGTTTGTAGGAGGAGCAAATAATGGACCACGAGTGCCTCCAAGTGGGTAAAATAATTAATTGGCTAAAATGGGTACTGAAATTACTATACATGATTAAAAGTGTCGGGGGAACTCCCAAAGTGTGGCCTATGACTTAGGGGTATAAGTCTTGGCAAACTTCTTGGTAAACGTAATGGTATCAGTAAATCTACACTACATATCATAACAAGTAAGAGACTCAGATTACTTTGACCTGTTTTGGATGTCATTTTTTTCAGTTTCTTTAATCAACACAAAATACAGAACAACACTGGATGCTGAAAGTGAACAAAAGGTAACAGGCTCACTTCTGTACTCATAACCAGGTAAGATCTGGGGCACTGAACACGCCCAGCCAAAACTGATAGTATAAATCTTACATGATTTTCATCTTTTATTCCAAAAATGTTGGTCATCTTCAGAGATACAGGGTAACAAAAATATCAGGATGAGGCAACCCATCAAGATATTGCTTCAAATATGAAAGCAAAAACAGATCAAAACTTGTAAAGGGAATTTCCTTTTATGCTTTTCCCTAACACCATTCTACATGTTCACTGGTACCTGCAAATTTAATCGTGCCCATTAAAGGGGAAATCTTCCAAAAAAGTTAATGTGAGAATATTTGAGTGGGGGTGGATAATTTAGGAACCTGATATTCAGAAAACTTTGTGAAAGGGACAGTTAATGAATCCGGCCTCTGTTTTATTTCGACTTTAATCGTAGTACTCATGCACCAAAATACATTTCTCAAGTGCTAACATGTCCTAATGTGTAAATATAAATTGTTTTTCAACAACTTTCTTTGTTTCTCTCATGAGGGATACATCCACAACAGTATTTGTTACAATACAACATAAAGGCTGTTGCTTACTACATGGTATCTTAAAATAAGAATTGAAGCTAAAAACCACCAAAGGCTGCTTGGTGGTGCAGCAGTACTTCTGGTGCCTCACTAAAGATGGGAATTGATAAGACTTTATAGCAATGCTACTAACAATCCTGCTAATCAATCCAATTCTTTAACAATTCTCTTATTGATTCCTGCAGATTTTCCATGTGGGCAAATGTTGGCCTGTAGGTTTTCAATGGCAACAATGTCAAACACGTCACAGCATAGATAACTGCTTCTGCAAGTTGCTGGTGTTTCCACTCACTTAAGGTTGTGCTGTAGGCACTTTTTGCAAAAAAATTAAGCCACAATTCTGAACCATGTCAGTGGAAGGAATTGATAAGAGAATTGATTAGCAAAAAAAACTCATGATATCGATTCTTTGATGGAGATGATAACAATTCTCAACTGGAATTATTTTTTGATTCCCATCCCTATGCCTCGCAGTAAAAGAATTATGGGATCAACTTCTGTGAGGTCTTTGTGGAGTTCAATGTTCTACCTGCCCTTGTGTTGGTATTCTTCCAGCACTTTTCCACACACAGACCAAAAAAATGCTTAACAGATTGACTGGTGATACGAGATTTCCCTTAAAAGTGTGTGAACGTAAATATTTGCCTGCCTCCATATGTCAACCATGTGATTGGCTGACAAACCCCTCCAAGTTGTACCCCACCTCTCACCCAAACTTACCTTCAGCCCCCCTTTGACCCCTAAAGGGATAAGTGGTGTTATTAATGAATGGAACTATTTTTTTTATAGTGTTTGATGTTTTAAAACCATTTTTGTACCACACTTAAATATTTACTTATTTTACCACACAATCTTCTAGGGGTGGGCGATACTGGGAATTTTGGTATCGATCCGATACCAAGTAAATACATGGCTAGTATCGCCGATACCGATACTGATACCAATACCGATACTTTTTACATGAAATGTAATGATCATTGAATAATTTTGTAATTTTGCCTTGAGTTGGTTGATTATGATTATGGTAAAACACAGCACAAAAATTTTAGGCAATAAAAATGCTTTTTATTAATGAACCACAACAATAGAACAAAATTTTAACTGTATAAAAGTAATAAATTATTCCACATTTAAGAAAAAAAAACACAAGTGCAAAATAACAAAAAAAAGCAGCAATGTAAAAAAATATATATAAATATGTCAACATCACAAAAAAAAAACCTTCCATTGCACAAAAAAAGTGTAAACTACAGTTAACCTTAACCTTTGGCTTACTGCTCACAAAGCCCTCTCTTGGGTTGCCCTTTTGGCTCTGTTTCCATATTGACAACAGATTTATAGGTTTTTATTCAGGAACAGTAACATGTTGACATAGAGGGAGAGAGGTGCGCCGTTTAGAAGCGATGGTCGGAGCGGAGGAAAAAAAAGTAAAGACGACATAAGAGAAACTGCAGTATCGATCACATCATGCTAGTATCGATCCGATACCAATACTCAGCTTGGTATCGATACTATCGATATTAAGATCAATACGCCCACCCCTACAATCTTCATCATGGCCAGCAGAAACTCACCATCACACCTGAGAAAGCAAGTTGTTTTGGATATAGGAACACAGTTGCTAGTTTTTCTTAATAGTAGGTCAGTCAAGTTGCATTTTATGGACTAGCCTGCAGTGGTTATGTCAGTGAGTAGCTATGTTAACAAGGGACTTTGACCTGAATGGGGTTGGGTTTATAATGGCAGTTGTTAAAAACTTAGATTTTATTGATGCCTTTTTATTATGTACTGTATTCATTGCCATTGTTAATATTCAAGAGGTTTTCATAACTGCAGTATCAATGATAACCACAGACATATTTGGCTGACAGTCATCAGATAACATGCATAGCTCATTAGCCCACAACACCAGCATTGTGGTTGTGTTCTTGGTTGTAAAGTGTTTCATTTGTGTGTTTTCTTGTGTTGATGAGAGATGTGTCTCTGATCACTGAATCCAAACCAGTACACTTACTTAAAGCCAGACTAAATCAATCAACCAATCTATCAATCTTTTCATGAATAGATCCCTAATCATCCCAGATCATAACAAATGTTATTTCAAGACACTTTACAAGAGCAGGTCAATCCCATACTCTTCATGTTATAGCGAGTTTTGACTTTTATGTTTTAATTATTTATTTTAATTCATACATTTATGTTTTATTCTAAACCCAACATGAATCCACCATGAACACTACACTTCCACAATTGCTATTGAGTTTTGCCTTGGCAACATTCATGCATTTTTTTTTATTTCTTTATGAACTCTAACAACCACTAGATGGAGACACCACACAACATATTTTAGAGCTGAACTGTGTTATCTGAAATGGTTAAAATTCTCCAGAGTAGTTTTCTTCCTAAACTGAAAGGGATCTTACAGTCATTCTGGGACAAGTTTTCAGATAATCATTTTTCTTAGACTCTGTATTTGTCAGTTTTCTCAGTCAATAGCAGGGCTTGTGTACCATGCTCATATTTTATTTCACCGACATCCAGACTGCAAAAAGAAGCTCTAACCTACGCTGTACAGCAGGGGTCACCATCTCAAAGGTTTTGATCTACTAGCTCTTTTACACTTTCACAGTATCTTTACGACTAGATGTGTAAGGTCTTTATTTGACATCCATGGACTGTTTTACTGACCAATTCCATACATAGATCTGGCTAATCCCACTGCTTTTCGAGATTTATAAGCTCTAACTGGCTTCCCTTTATCCATGATGTTTTTCAGTATGAGCAAGATGTAAAGATAGTTTAGTTTTATTCTTATGTTGTTTCACTCTTAGACTCTGAGAGAGATGAGCTTTGTTTTGCACTTGGCTGCAATGGTTAAGAAGAAAGTATGACTACAGATCCACTGTTGTTTTCACTTCATATCCTTTATTACATTGGATGGTAGGTTGTATGTATGTTTTTAAAATTAAAAACTGGTCATGAAATGTAAACCAAGGTTTCTCTATTAACGTGCATGGAGGTGGGGTGGGTAGCTTTCTCTAACAGCATCATATGGGATCTGTAGTTGAAAAGGGTTGGCGACTACTACTGCACAGCAACTATTTATTATTTATGTTTACACTCACTGATATGAGCTGTACTTAACTAATTTAATCCTCGATAATAAAAAAAAACAAATACAGAGGACAACTTTGGCAAAGCATTAGAAAAACAGAAAAAATTGGGCATAGACCACAGGTTAATGTTTTCAAAGTAAAAAAAAAAACCATGCATCTAGGGTTTGTTGTCATTTATTCCATCCATAAATTAGATATTCATTTAGAAATAAGCGTTTTATAAATAATTATTCATCAGTATTTTAAGTGCCCTTTAACAGAGCTGGGATAATAGTTGGTGTAGCAGGCCTGAAATTTGCCATACAGCGGTTACAGGGCCTTCACGTCATGTATTACCTGCATTTCCCATGTATCAATTGTCAACTTTTAACTGTCACTTTTGTATGTAATACTTAAGCCATAGATACACTAATGTCTTTTTCCCCAGAGTTGGTCATTTTACTCAATTTGAGAAGGAAATATTTAATCAGGATTGACTGGGTAAGTATTCAAAGCACTCAAGCTCTGTTTTCCAAATCTAAAAATGGTAAAGATTTATGTGCTAACTGTGCATTGCTTTGTATGTTTACAAAGATCATTCAGTGACAAAGAGTGTAAAATTTCATCCATTTTGCTGCTTTTTGATTCTTTTTTTCTTTGTTTATTTCATTTTAGCTGATATCTACCTTCAGTTTTGTTCCTCGACAGACTCATATCCAGTGTCGGGCAACTTACTTCAAAAATGTAATGCATTATTTATTACTTGTTACTGTCATTTCAAAGTAATTAGTTACATTAAAATATTATTGTATTTAAAATGTAAGGCATTACACTATTATTACATTACCTTTAAGTTACTCTTGTCAAAATAACATGAAATATGGATTGTCATTCTAAATGTAGCTCATTACGCTCAAAAGCTCATTACACATCCAGTGAAGGTGATGTGGTGGCTATCTGACTGAGTTCAGCTTAAGGCTTAAAACAGGAGAATATAATAGCCACATTGATGGCTCATGGCACAATACAAGAAACGATCATAGCAGAAACAGACAGAAGAAAAAATTTTGGTAAATTGGGAGATAGTGTAACTTTAGGCCTAGCGCAGGACTTTTCTCCTTTTTTTTTTTTTAGTAAATCCTGACATTACTACATAACAGTAAAAAGGAATGAATTACAGCAATCACATTTTTTTTAATGCATTACTCCCAACACTGGACAAAACCAAAGCTAATATAATTCCACACTAATGGAAGGTGAGTGTGGGAAATATCTTCTCAATTCTGTGGTCATGTAATTTGTGACCTGTTAGGGATGATTTGTTATTCTTCCAGAAAGGACAGGGCAAATTTTATGTTTGCTTTTCATCAAAATAGTGGACTTTGTCCTCAGCAAAACCGGCAGAGAACATAATGAAATTATTTAAAAATGTCATGACTGCTTTACACAGGATAGTTGATGTATATTTTCAAAGAGTAATTTGTTTGCTTTGGATGTATGATAGTTTCTTAAATTGTTTTAAAGAAAATCTTCCTAGAATACAAAAAAAACATGTTCATTCTGTATGTTTGACCTCTTGATGGTAATTATTTTCTTCAACTCAAGCTTAAGCAAAATAATTCTTTGATTTATAGTGGATTAATCTTGCAATGCTGGAGGGGATATTAATCTAATGTAAGAAAAAAACAGACACAAGGAAGAGAGGGGGGTTTCTCTCTGCATGTGTGCCAGGTCAGGCTACGGGGTGAAAGTCTGGCCCATCTTTCTAGTGTGTGTCCTCCTTATTTAAGTTATCTACAGACTGATACTAAAACAATTCAGAGATGAGAGTAATTATTCCTCTCTACTGCAAAAGTAAGATATTATGCAAGGGAAGTGATACATAAAATTTAAAAATACGGAACAATTCTGTCTTCACTGAACAAATTAATTTTGTTATTTCATGACTATGACTAAGATTTGAGTCCGAAACAGGGATTTTGATTGGCTCCAGCATTTTGTGCTCTTCACTCCCTGTATCATTTTATTTTGATGTTTTTGGGTTTAGCAAGCCACAAATCTGTAAAATCAAAAGCAAACGAACATATATTTTGACTTAATTGTCCTCGTTCACCCACTCAGCTATCGCTTTGAGTGTGATCCAGTCTTACTACTTTTACATGTAAGGTAATTTAAATTTCTCATACATAATATATATATATACATATATATATATATATATATATATATATATATATATATATATATATATATATATATATATATATATATATATATATATATATATATATATATATATATATATATATATATATATATATATATATATATATATATATATATATATATATATATTAATATAATATATTAAAATATTATATTATTAATATATATTAATTAATTACACCGCAAAGTAATGCGTTATAAAAAATTAATCGCAAGATTAATCATAGCTCACAAACATTTTGATATTGTCCAGCTGGAGGACCCGTACATGGCAGTGGCACATCACTTCACACATGCGTCTGTAGTCAAACCAAACAAAGCCCAGGTGACAACAGGAATGGCCTATTTAAGACTTAGTCTTATTTTATTTTTGAATTTATTTATCTCTATTTACTGAATTCTTTAATAATGCATCAGGTCTAATTGGTTTGCTGGATGTCCTCAAACTTTTTCTTATTTTGAATTTGATTTATGAAACACACTTAAAGTGTAATTTGAGTTGCCTGATTGAGCTTAGAATTTTCTGAACAAGTTGCCCTGACTTTGGTTTTATTTAGTCACCAATAAAAATGTGGTTTTACAAATCTTCACTTCTTAGTGTATTCATTTGATTAGTCATGCACTACAATTTTATAATATCCTAGAATTAAAATTCTTTATTTGGGTACTTTAAGCAGATATGAGATTAAAATGCGATTAATTAGATTAATTAATTATAAATCCACTAATTAATTAGATCAATTTTTTTAATTGTCTGACAGCACTATAGATGTATAGATATATATAGATATAGATATATACATATACAAGAGAAGTGATACATACATCGTGATACATTTAAATATGTGAGAAATGAATGTGTATAATTTTCAAAGCTGTGTAACTAATGACAAAGTACTGAGGCTTCATTTGTCTGAGAGAGGGAGAAAGAGCTTCCTTTAAAACCATCTCTGGACTAACAGCTGTCATGTGACATGCAGGCAGTGAAAAAAATAGAGCCTCATTCAGAGAGGGAGAGAGAGGAAGAGCAAAGTCTGGTGAGTCAGAGGAGGCTGATTCTGATGTAATCCATCTGCCCCTCCCTCTGTCCAATCTGCCTGTTTCTCTATATTCAAGTCAGAGCCAGTCTTACTCATGCCAACAGCAACAAAAAAACATGTTGTGAATTTCCAAATATTACAAAGCAGTTTCTGTTTACTGAAAATCCAGTTTTTAAAGCATAGTGATCGGTACTCAAAGATGTATCATATTTGTGAACATGTGGTTGGCCAGTGGGTTTGGGGGTAAAGACGTGATAATGACCCGAAAAATGACTAGACAACAAAAAGAAATAACCAGAGAAAATATTTTCCATGCACTAAAGGAGAAACATAAATATGTCAGAGAAAATTGGACTGTCAACAGAATTGTTGATGTGTAATTTGAGAGGTAAACTGAAAAATAACAATAGCAGAACAGCATGTTGCCCTTTTGAATCATCCAATATTTTGTAAATTAAACTTAGCTTTTAAGAATTTGACCTTGTTTTCTTAATAGATGACTTAATTTACAGAACTGCTAACCTTCTCCACTTTCTTATTCATATTTTTCTGTTCCTCTCAACATTTTTTCTTATGTATTAATAATGTATTTTTACAAACATTGACATTTTGACTAAGTTCTCATTTGTTCTTAAGATGCACAATGAAACCTCTCTCCCTTTTTTATTTTTATTTGTCATGTCTGCTCCATACTCTTACATATTTTAAACATTACATTATATGATGCACAGTCTGAAGATTATCTG
The DNA here is from genome assembly GCA_036419115.1 of Scarus forsteni. Classification (NCBI taxonomy): domain Eukaryota; kingdom Metazoa; phylum Chordata; class Actinopteri; order Labriformes; family Labridae; genus Scarus; species Scarus forsteni. The sequence continues at coordinate 24,789,115 of JAZDUH010000458.1, forward strand.
TGAGAAAAACTATTTGTCAGCCAGCTAACAGTCGCATCCCCAGGTTGGAAGCTAAAATCTAAATTGTGATTGAAGAAACACAGCTCTGATCCAAATATTTTATTTGTAAAAGAAACACGTAGAAGGGAACCAAATGTAACACTTCTTCATGCTATCTGAAAACCATTTCTAAGAAAAGACGTCACTAAATTTTTGATTAAAAAAGGACTGTGGTTACTCCATCAACTTGAGAAACTTTACTCTGCTGTTATACACCTGAAAATACTTTGGACCTTTAAACAGAGAGATGTCAGAGTATGGGAGCTTCACAAGTTTTGGGGTCATGATACATGAGTTTAGTGCCTTGATTAAAGGCATTTGGCTATACCAACAAGAAACCAGTCCCACTTCCATTGGTCTTTCCTGAAGCTAACCCTCTGTTATCCAACCCATGTCTTGTTTTTGCCCAAGGCTCACATAAATTGACTCAAATCTTAAAGCACATTGTGGTCATTTCCATGCAAAATGGCATATGAATATGGAGAGCTATCATTCTGTTTTCGAATTATGTATGTTAAAGCAACTCTTAAATGTGTCTGAAAGCAAACCACTAATAAAACCGTGTTACTCATAAAAGATTCATTCACAAGTTTTTCTAAGATGTTAGAATCTTTAAATGGAAAAATACAAATAAAATCATGTTTTTAAGTTAAAACATTTTTACACAGGTTACAGTTTTCAAAATAAAGGGTGAAAAACCACAAAGGGATAATTCATAAACACAAGACTTATTTTAATTGTAAACAAGAAGAAGAGGGGAATTAATGTCCCCTTGAAGGTTTTTTGAAGTTACAAAAATTTGCATCATATAGACATTAAGGTAACCTTAGCCTAGTACATAACCAATTAACCATATTTCTTTAACAAATCTGGTGGCTAGGAATTTATAACACACCTTGACTTGTCCCCAAAAATGTCAGTGAGCTACACCACACCAGTTTGAAACTACTGTCCAGACTGAGATCTTGAGGATGAAAACTTGTTTAAGCTAAATGAATAACTGTTCACTTCCCATTATGTCATTTTTTTTAAATCTATGATATTAAACCTTTTGCCAAACCAGTATGTTTTGCCTTTAAAGTCAATGTCTTCAACAAAGTCCTTTTTAAACAGAACGAAGTTACACAAAAATACATCATAATAAGCAGAGATAACATTAATAATTATTAACACTGTCTTTTCACAAGTCATGTAAGTCTGAGATAGAAAAATAAAGTTTGCCTAGAAAGTTCCACAAAGCTTCAGAAAAAAAGGCTGACCGGTGTTGATTCAGGCCTAATCTTTGATAGTCTGCGCCTGCAGGACCCCTTCAGGCAACACTCAAAAAAGGTGCCCATTATATGCAAACGTGGGACCGCTCCTGGGACAGCCACTTGCGTCCTTGGCGCAAACAGGCGTCCAGGGGCGCATGCGCAACTCTTCGTGCTGCTTTAGCTGGACGTCGTCGACAGCTCCCTTAACCAAGAGAAACCCGACTCTTCAAACCATTTACTCGAACTGGGGGACTACAGATGACCGGTTATGGGATATTTTCTACCGTGAATGGATTATATTTGACGGGAAAGAGGAAATAGTGGAACATACAGGACTGTCGTCTTTCGTATCACGTGATTGTGCTTGACCAATCGGGTGGAGCCAATCTGGCTGAACGTTTGCTCTTTGTTTGTGAAGTTAGGTCGATTTATTCCAGACATTTGAGCCAGGACTTTTGAAATATCTTAGGATCTATTCAAGAATGGACTTTCTCTTATGGGTGATCATGACATGGATATGCTATTCTGGTTCTTGAGAACAGCCACGTGTTCATTTTCCGATCAGCAGCTGCGTCAGGGCTCAGCAGGTCACATGACGCCCCTCCCCCACCCAGCTGAGAGAGTGGGGGTGAAGGCGGACATGTTTGAGGGAAATGTGTTGGTAAAAAAGTATCGAGGTGGAGGATAAGAAGATATTATGAAGACACATTCCGTTCACTTTTGGATTTACTGGGCGATCTTTTTCAATCATCTCCTTTTTCTGTAGAGTAACGCTTATTTAATTCTTACTTTTGTCTTTTATGTAACTTTCAGGTGGATCCTTAAATCAGTACTTTTTATGCGAATTTTCTCTGGCATTACCTGTCGACTAGTCAGATTTTGTGTTAAAATTTTTAACATTGTAATAATTTTGCTTCAGTTCTGTATTTTGTCTCAGTGACATTGTAAGGTTTCTGTAACCTTGTTGTGGGGGATGGGCGCATGTGGTTAGGTAACTCTTCCTGGGTGGAAAACGGGCGGAAAAACAAGTCTGTTTCAGAAAAATCCGAAAAAACATTGTTTTTATCAACTAAATTTGTAGGTAAATGTTATATTTTAAACGGAAACACCTTACAGTAAATTTAGAAATTCTCAGACTAAAACAAAACATGTATTTTTCTTGATAGTGCTAAAGTCAGGACATTTTTATTTGGTTAATTAACGGTTCTACTACATTTCGTAAAGTTAGCAAATGTTAAGTCGAGGTAGATGATGGAAAACTGCTGTGTCATTCAGTGGGCTGTCGCAGATTTCACAACAGGGATCGCTGTGAGGATGTTTTTTATGTTTTGCGTTTAAGTCGTCCAAAATTAAAGTGTAGCTTCGCCTTTCAGTCAGTTTGAATGTGTAACAAATGAAAACGTGGTATTTCTTTGCAGCGTGGGAGGAGGCCATGAGGATGGAAAGGGCCTTGTCAAGCTCTGGATCTAAATGTGGACAATGAACGTTGTTTTTTTCCTCGGAAGAGTGCTTTGACCATAACTGTATGACTGCTCGGACCGTATTGTCTTTTTGACGCTAAGTCTGTCGTTGTTTCATTGTTTTACCTTATGTCATTGTACTTAAGATGGCGGCCACGTAACTCCTGTGTGGGGCAGAAATGCGGATATTCTGGTAGCAAAGAGCTCGTGGGGTGAGGCTTCTCGCTCTTGAGGGATGCGCGTGACTTGGTAGATTAACCAATGGCCTTCTTGGTCTTCAGCCGGAGAGCCCGCTTTGCATCTGCAGTGGCCAATCCCAGCAATTGCTGTGGATACATTGACGTAATGTAATAAGAGGAGAAACTGTTTGCTTTCTTACCAGTATGTATCATCTGATTACGGCCTTTCAAATTGGCAGTCGTGTTTAACTGAAAAGCCGTTATCTGCTATACTTAGTTATTTCCAGTAAACAGACAGAAACACGTTTAAATTGACTCAAAATATATTCAGTTGAAGCCGTTAGTGTCTGAGGGGCGTGGGGACTTTGACTGACAGTAGAAGTAGCGAATAAAAACTCAGAGGGTGTGGACAACTGTTGGTGTCGTAGCCAATAGGGTGCCTGGTCTGTCTTTATAAACGCGGGTGCTCTCGTTCAGTCGCCATTTCAACGAGAGTTGTGGAGGACTACTTTACGGCGGGGAGTCGGAAACCCTCGGAAACAGTGTCGGATCCTGGGCTGAGCTTACTGTAAACACAATCCGGATCCATCCTTATGGATGTGGCTGTAAACCCGCCGATTGACAGGTATCTACCGGTAAAATTGACTCTCAACTATCCATCAGTGGGGATATGGAAAGGGTTGTCTTAACTATTTCTCAAAATACGCCTGAGAGTCGGTATTTGCTGAATACATGTCGGAAGAAGGGATTTACGGACACCACTGTGCTGTATGAGGACGGTTCTTATGTTCTTCCATCATTTGATTTGTAGCTCCTATTTTGGATATAATATTGGGTTTAAATCAGGTTGCGATTGTTATTCGCTTGACGCCGGCGCCATCTTCGGAGCGCCTGTGCCATCGGCCGCTCTCCCCGCTGCCGGCCAGTCAGAGCTAGCTATGCTACTGCTAGCTTCGCAGGCTTAAGATACTCCGCTGTGCAGCCCTACTACCTTTAGGGACATGGGGCAGCGTGCCTGGCTAATGTTTTAACTATTTAAAAGAAACAGAGGGGGCTATGGTTAGAGAGGCAGTATTTGCGTGTTAACGCTGCCCGTGCGCACAACTAAGACAAGATAAATATTGAAGAGTCTGTTTATGATGTTAGATTTTCATCTTTTAAAATATTACAGCTGACTGTTCTAGAGCATTTTTTTGTCCTGTGTTGGACAAATGCTTCATGGGTTTTAGCAGAGAAGTGTAGTTTGTATTTATGTGTTGGCTGCTTCTTCGGTTGCCTGGATACGTTAGTCTGTCAAACAGCTCCGAGTGGCGCCATCAACAGTACAAGACCCCCATACACCTTATGTTTGTAGCTTAGCTAATTATTTCACAACCTTTTATCAGTAAACTATTTTATTGGGCAATACTAATGTTTAAGTTCTATTATTACATAATTGTACACGTCTCTCATATAAAAAATGTATGTTCTTAATGATATGTACCTGAAATCTTTTCATTTTAATAATAAAGTACACTAATTGTCAACTGTGTTTCCCGTAGTTGTCATTATACAAGGAATTTATAACGTTTTATTTGTACTGTTTTTAAATTAATAAACTTCCTGTAGCTGAGGATATTATTGTCAAGGTTTATTAGGTTTTTTCAAAGGTAGTATTTGTATGATTAGTTTTATCCCACTTGCCATCTCTAACACCAATAACTTGCTTGACGTAGTAATAGGAAGACCTAATTTAAATGTCTATATACTTCAATTGTGATGCAGTTAGTGTGAAGGCAGAACAGAGCAATGCTAGGGGTAGTAAGTACACATTTCTTAGTATGTCCAGATAATGATGAAAGGTCCACATTTTGTGGAACTAGTTTTGTTTACTCATTGAGTCGTCTCAGACTGGCCTTGTCAGGCTCAATGGAGGCAGAGGATGGGTAAGATCCTTAGCAGGCTTTAACACCCATGAAATGTCTTGGTGTGATTCTGCTGGTAATGCTAAAATAGAGCCTTAATGCCACTTCAATGTCAATATTTAGATGTATTATAGTGATCATACAAGTATATTTCCCAAAATTTTGAGTCTTGGTCTTGGCTGCATCCAAAGGTGCACCAAAAATTGCAATTTCTGCTCTTTAATTAGTGGCACATTGTTGTTAAGTATAGGGGAGTTGTATATTGACAGGGGATCTAATTAAAACCCTGATAACAGAAATACTTATGGTATGGATTTTAACTGTACAACAGTAATTCCTCTTAAAATTTTAAGTGCTAGAGATTTGATGATAACCATGATAGGAGTGTTTATGTGATAAAATTGCAAAGTATGTACTCAATGCTCTGGTGCTTAACAGCAAGTAAATTCAGGTTAATGGAATAGTGTTGAAGCAATGATGATTGGTGCTTAATCAGGTGTACCTTTTTGTGTGTATCTTAAAGGCGGAGAGAAGCTAAAATCCCTCAAACCTCAAAACATTAACCCTACCCAAAATATGACAACCTGCATCTTGAAGATATTAATCAGCACAACTTGGTTGATTGAATTATCTCACAGGTTGCATTGAATATTTTACATCTATTATCGTATGGAAGCAGTCAGAATAAATCTGGAGCCACTGATTGTTATGTAATAGTTTTTCTAATTAAGTCATGGAACAGTGAAAACATACATGTACTTGTACAGTGTATAACAAACTTAGTGTTTTTGTTTTGTCAAGTTTACGACTGAATTTTGTCAAAATGACCCTCTAGTTTTCCCACAGAGCCTCGGGTCTCTTTAGCATCATCTGTATACAGGGTACACGATAAACGTAGGTAAAGCTGGCCTGTTACAGTGGGGTATACAGCTGAAATAGGTGTACCATAAATTAAAAAGCTGCCAAATGATTGCTTTTCTACATTTATCAGGGGTTGATTGTATGTTTCATGATAATGAGATGGAAAGAGGAAGCTGTAGTTAGTGTGGATGAATATCAATAATGATGGGCCTGTTAAGTTACATTTAAATGAGTAAAAAGTGTAGTTTGAAGAGTGAATTACACTTAAGCAACACAGTGTCTATATACTGTTTATATGCACAAATGCAAAGAATTATTACTTTCAAATGCAAAAGTTAGTTTCAGCAGTCTTCTATTTCTGCCAGTAAGATGTTCTATGGGTAAATTATGAGTATAAATCTATTTGTGTTAAACAGCACCTGGACTATAATTCAGCAGCGACTGTTGTGATAAAAAGTTGGCAAACTGATTCTATTTCTGCTGGAATTTTTTTTCTCTTCCCTACAATTTCAGTAATTTCAAATAGCTGGGTCACACATCTTTAGTCATGGCATCATCTGTGGCTTAAGCTTTTAGTAAATTGACTTTCTGACTGCCCTCTACAGCTCCCTTGTTGGGGTTGAGGTTGGCATAATGGGGGTCACAACGATGGAGCAGAGTTCTGGGACAGCAGGAAAGCGCATCAGAAAACCTTCGCTGTTGTATGAGGGCTTTGAGAGTCCTGGGATGCCCCCCCTCAGTCAGATGGCTCACATGGGACCCCCCCAGCCCCCTGTGAAGGACCCAAGCCGCCAAGGAAGGATGACCAACCAACTTCAGTTCTTGCAGAAAGTTCTTCTCAAGTCTCTGTGGAGGCACCACTTCGCCTGGCCCTTCCATGAACCTGTAGATGCAGTCAAGCTGAATCTGCCTGTGAGTGTGATCAGGGAGTTTGACATTTTCTCCATCAGTCCAAATGAAGCCCCCTTCACTTTACACCTCTCCCTAGAAGTTATTTTGGTTTTGTCTGTAATACTGTATGTCTTCATCTTCTTCTAGGACTATCACAAAATCATCAAAACTCCAATGGACATGGGCACCATTAAAAAGAGACTGGAGAACAATTACTACCGCAGTGCCAGTGAATGCATGCAGGACTTCAACACCATGTTCACTAATTGCTACATTTATAACAAGGTAAGTTTTTGTAGGTGTGTGTGCAATAGTTTTTTTCTGTGCTGGAAGCACTCTGACATAGATGATTTAAGCAAGTACTTTGGTCTGTTTACCATTAAGTAATTTCTTAGTATATAATCATTGAACCACATGCGTAATCAAGTGTTGGTAAACATCTGGTCCAGAAATTTTTAAATACAGGGGAAAAAGGCATTGGTTGCAAGTAAAATTACCTACCAATGGGGAAACCTAAATAAGTTCTTTTATTGTCAGGAAAGTGTGTTATTTGAAGTGGTTATTTGTGGTGTTAGAGCACAATTATCTAGGCATGAATGTTATTGCTAAGAGCAACCTCAGCCTTTTTCTTTGATTTTCATGTGATTGTTTGTAATCAGAGTTGTCTAGTTAATTGTATCATTATATGAGTTCAACTCTGACATTGTGACTTGACCTTTAGTTATGAGGGAAGTGTATTTGCCTCATTTAACATTTTGTCCTAACTTCCATGCAGCCCACTGATGACATTGTCCTGATGGCACAGTCATTGGAGAAGGCATTCCTGCAGAAAGTGGCCCAGATGCCTCAAGACGAGGAAGAACTTGCTCCTCCTCCTTCACGAAGTAAACCTGCCAAACCAGGAAAGAAAGGACGAGTTAATGCAAGTAAGGAGGAGTTCCAAGTCAGGAGATTAATATGTCTGGAGTCATTTAAATTTGAGAATAGAATCTGTCAATGTTGAACACACGTGTATATAAGACCAATAGTAATATTTTTGATTTGACTCACCCCCACCCTCTTGTGCAGTCTCTGGAGGAGTGACAACAGCTCATCAGGTCCCAGCGGTTTCCCAGTCAGCTTACTCACCTCCCACTCCTGAAACCCCAGACTTAATCCTCTCCACTCCGCCACAGACACTTTTGACAAAGAGCCTGCTGCCTCCTTTTCCAGTTGAACAGAGCATCCATACCACATCAGGTCATCCTCCCACACAGCCAACCACAAAGGTAAGCACAAACTTACTGACTTTTGCATTCATAGAGAATCTGACAGTTTTGAAAAATGAATACCAAAAACAAAGCAGCATTCACTGAATTGCTCTTTCTTTCCTTCATCATTAGAAAAAAGGCGTGAAGAGAAAAGCAGACACTACTACACCAACCACAATGGCCATGCCCATCATGAGCACCATGGGCGTAAGCGGTATAAGCATGGGAATGAACAGTGGACACAACTCCCCGCTCACCCTTACGTCTCTGGGAATGGACCACAATTCAAGCCTGGGAATGAACCAGGGCCTGGGTCTGAACCAGGGCATGGGCATGGGTATGGGTATGGGCATGGGAATGGGAATGGGAATGGGCCTGAGTTTAGGGATGGGCTGTGGCCCTGTAATGATGGGAACCAAAGCTTCAGCAGGGTCCAGAAGAGGAGTTAGTGGACGACCTATTAAGCCCCCTAAGAAGGATTTACCAGATTCCATGGTTCCAGCACCAGTGCGCCGCAGCAAGCTTGGCCCCCAACTGCGGTACTGCAATGGGGTCCTTAAGGAACTGCTGTCAAAGAAGCATGCTGCATATGCTTGGCCTTTCTACAAACCTGTTGACGCCTCAACACTTGGTCTTCATGATTATCACGACATCATCAAACAACCAATGGACCTCAGCACCATTAAGGTACTTTACTAAAGCAGCTTTAAGTGTTTGCCATAACAGGAACATGATATATTTACCTGTTCAGCTGCTCTTTTTTTGCAAGGACTGTGGTCCGTAATTTTGATATTTGATTATTCTGGTATTTTCTTATTTGAATATATATATATAAATAGTTTTAATGGAATCATGTAAGTTAGACATTGCATCTTTTTATTTTCGCTGATAGAGATGGAAGCTCAACATACTGCCTGATTAATGTACACAGAAAACTTTCTCAAATGAAAATAGATCAGATACCTTTATGGATTTCATCACACAATTTTTATTTGACAAAGTCTTCTCACTCTTTTTATAGCGGAAGATGGATAGCAGAGAGTATCGAGACTCCCAGCAATTTGCCGCTGATGTCAGACTGATGTTTTCCAACTGCTACAAGTACAACCCTCCTGACCATGATGTGGTGGCCATGGCCAGAAAGCTACAGGTAATATGCCTGTTATGTCGTGAACAATAAATACATTTACTGAAACATTTGCAGATATGTAGTCATCAAATTATTTCCTATTCTCAGTGTCACTGCTGCGGTCCTGTTTTAAGACAAGCTTCTTCTATCTTTTAGGATGTCTTTGAATTCTGCTTTGCCAAGATGCCTGATGAGCCTCCAGCACCCCCCAGTTCCTCCTCCTCCTCCTCTTCCTCCTCATCATCATCAGAGAGCGAGCTCAGCAGTGATAGTGAAGAGAGTGAGAGTAGTCCCAGCTCTGACTCCGAGGAGGAGAGGGCTAACCGTCTGGCAGAACTGCAGGAACAGGTTTGTAAAATGAGAGATGCTCACAGGAAAGCTCAGACTGTAGTCGTCCAGGCCATTAAAAGATGTTTCTGTCCCACTGATAAAATCCTCCTCCTCTCTGCCTTCAGCTTAAAGCAGTACACGAACAGCTCACAGCACTCTCCCAGGGCCCCATCATCAAACCCAAGAAGAAGAAAGAGAGAAAAGACAAGAAAAAGAAGAAAAAGGTTGAAAAAGAGAAGCACAGGAGGATCGAGGAAGAGTTGCCTATTATTAAACCTGCAAAGGTCCCCAAAGTTACCAAAACTCCCAAAACCAAGACCAAAGGAGGAATGGCCTGTCCAGTAATACCGATAAAGAAACCACCAAGCAAGAAAACTAACAAGAGCAAGTGAGTACTGTCATGAACCGGCAAGCACTGGAGTTGATGTGTGAAGTTTGTTCTCACAACTGGCCCTTTGTCAGGCAGAAAGTTAGGCACAGCACTTCTCAGCTTTGTTTAATGTACAGTTAAAATTATTTTGTGACATGGTTTCTTTGTAGCCTGAGCAAAACTTTCTCACAGAACTCATACCATTCTTTCTTTGTGTAATGTTTACCTCTAGATCCAAAAAGCCGACAGGCATGGTGTTCAGCATGCCTCAGCCAGCTCTCGATCCCATAGTAAGTCACTTTGACTCTGATGAAGAGGAGGAGACTACACCCATGTCGTATGATGAGAAGCGCCAACTAAGCCTGGACATCAACAAGCTGCCTGGAGAGAAGCTGGGCCGCGTTGTTTACATCATCCAGTCCCGAGAGCCCTCGCTCAGAGACACCAACCCAGAGGAGATTGAGATAGACTTTGAGACACTGAAGCCGTCCACACTGCGGGAGCTGGAGAGATACGTGATGACGTGTCTGAGGAAGAAACCCCGAAAACCTTACGGTCAGTAAAATGAGGGCATTATATTATTTGTGCTTGTCTACATGCGCATCATAGAAAAAATGTTTTGTACATTTGACTTTGATCACTGATCATCTTAACCCTTCTTTATCATACAGCTAGTAAAGGAAACATTGCTGGAAAGTCCCGAGAGGAGCTCGTTTTGGAGAAGCAGCTTGAGCTGGAGAGAAGGCTGATGGATGTCAGCGGTCAGCTGAATTCTGGAAAGAAACCTCCAAAGAACAAACGTGAGTCCTCCCATACCGAGATCCTAAGGGTCTGAAGTGACGTTTACACATTTATTGAACTCTCGTAGGTACAAATTTAATAAATGTTTTGTTTTGTTCTTACAGCAGAGAAACCTGCGACAGAGCAGAGCACACAGCCGTCTCGTCTCAGCGCCAGCAGCTCCTCATCAGACTCTTCTTCTTCATCCTCCTCGTCCTCATCCTCAGACACAAGTGACTCAGACTCTGGGTGAAGATCGAGGGGGTTTCTGTGTGAAAGGGTCATGCCAGAGACCTCAGGCTGACTGGACTGAACTGCAGCAGAGCTAGTTACAATAGAGCCGCGGGACGGAGCGTACATTAGCATCTCTGCAGAAACTGTCTGAGAATAGGAAACTGAGTAAGAGGGCCATGGGTCTGTCCCTGCATCTTATTCAACCTGTCCTGTCCTGGACAAACAGAAGCTGATAAGTGAGCTGGGATGGAGGATTCTTGCTATGATCTTCTGTTCTCTCTAGAATCAGCTGGTGGGCAGAGCTTGAGATTCTGAATCTCTTGCAAAAAAAAGAAGCGAAGCATGTGTTTGGAGGGATAAGGGTGCTACAACCAGAATCTGTCTTATTTCTGGAGATAATTTCCCTTCTTTCCGTGCTCCCTGTCATTATGCTGTATAGTCCAGATGTACAGTTATCTTAATATCTATTTTCTTTTATAAAGAAGCATTTTATGGAGCTAATTTATTCCCTTTTCAGGGGAAAGCTGGTGTGGGTGACACTGTTCTAGTTTCTGTTAAGGTTTTTTCTTGATTAATTGAAGTTTGAGGGGAAACACAAGAGTAATCGTGTGTGTTGTAAGTGTGTGTGTGTGTGTATGCTTGTGCGAGTGTGTCACGTATGCATGTGCATGTGTGAGTGTATGATCCAGCACCTCAAGTGCAGCCTTTTGAAGTTCCTCATAGATTAAACGCAGGCGTTGAAAATCAGTCTGCACGCAGAAGCACCTTGGTTCATAGAAACAGAATGCATGCAATACAGGAGAGCCGACAAACATCTGCACACTGGTGTACTTCTTTACTGCATATTTGTCTCATCATGAACTTGTTTTAGAGGGTTGGCCACTTGTACAGAAATGTAACATAGTTACAAAATAGTTTATCCATTTATATTCCTGTCCCCATGTGTGCTGTCTGTTTTCTTTTAATCATTTCTCTGTAAACGTGTTCACTTTCTCTTCCTGTGACCAATCTGCTAATAAATTGTGAGGACTTGACTCGTCTGCTCACCTGTGTCCAAAAACATCTTTGTTCTTCTGATTTATTTTATTTTGTGATCAGGCTTTTTTTTTTTTTTTAAGTCCCTCAACATCACTAGATCAAATTATTTTTATGGTTGACATTAATATTGCAAACATTCATACAGGTAGATGAAGCTGTTTCGTGCTGACTTTCAAATTGGGCTGTCGTTTTGGACTTCTTGTCCTAACAAGTAAACACTTTTACAAACAATTTGGCCCCAGATTGGCTGCTGAGTTTTTTTCCATGTTTATTAGCATTTGTTAAAGATTCAGTTTATTATTTTCGTGATTTAAAAGTTTGTTTTGGGGAGTTTTCAAGCAACTCCAAGTTTCTGTTGAACTATTTGGAGAAGCAGTGTGGTTGTCATGTACTTGAAATGAGTGTTAATCTGACAGGATCCTGTCGTCTGCTGTTTGATGAAGATGGTCAAATGTTTGAGCTGTAAGGAGGCACTGTTTGATGAAACTACTATGTGATTTAGGTTTGGTGTGTCTTATCCCTTTGAATCACAAAGATGTTAGATTTAATTTTTTTACTCTAAGAGGTGATTATTTATTAAACTAAATTTAAAGGTGATACTCAAAATGAAAGTAATTAACAGTTTTAAGGAAAAATCTGCTTTAGGAATTATGCAGTTTGTCAGGGTTTTAGACGTGAAGACTTTGATGTTGGAGCATGAATTATTTTTATTTTTCAGCAACTTGTAGATCTCTGTCTGCTCTGTAAGATGTTTTTCTGTCAGCTGCAGTTGTTAGAGATTTTGTTATATTTCAAAGTTTTCTGTCCTTTCTCTCAGAAATCGAATGCCTCTGTACTCTACTCCATACTTCATCTTCATTTCTGTACATAAATAAACCAAGTCATGTTCATCTTTTCACTGACTGAGAGGATGTTTTGTTTGTCATGGATTTATCTCATTTTACATTTTACTCAGTAAACAATATTACCCCTCAACGTTTAGGTCAGAGGACAGTTTCTCTGGACTAATGCAGTTTGGATCAGATCTTAAATTTAACTGAATGAAATACACTGGTCTCGGGGTGCTAGTTTGGCGGAGTGGTTAGCAACTAGGCACCCCATGTACATGCTTCTGCCGGTCCAGGTTCAAATCTCACCTGTGACCAGTTTGCAGAGTGTCTTCCCCTACTCTCTCTCCCCCTTTCACAAGCCTATCCACTGTCTCTCTCCTATCAATGAAGGTACAAAATGGCCAAAAAACATTAAAAAAAAAAAATATATACATATATATATATATATATATATATACTGGTCTCATTTACATGGCTGACAATTTCTGTTTTTCTGACTGAGTATTAAGTCTTTAAGGTCTCTTGTCCTGTAAAGTTATTTTTTTGTTATAATTTAGTTAGATGGGACTTTGGCAGCATTAGGTCACCCCTGAGTTGCTAAACTAAAATGGTCTTTAAAATGCTCACTCTCTTTCCCTGGTGTTTTTGATGTAATAGCTGTGCAGCCTCCACCTACATGTGTTTTTTCTGTGTGTTTCAGGTCCCTGACGATCACTGATTTAGACAAAATGATGCAGTTAAAGTCCCCTGATATGATAAACCAGCCCGGTCTTAGGTGTTTTGAATGCACAGATACTTAAAGAAAGTTAATTACTGAGTTACTGAGATGCACAGCATTTAAAGACAGATCTGGACAAGAGCTGAATGAGTTATGTCTACCTGATGATTATAGAAATGAGAATAAACACTGAATAAATGTTTTCCAAGTCTCCTGCACAGTTCTCATGATTCTGCTCTGCGTCCTTTTGAACATGTTTGCACATCTTCTGTGGGGTACTGAGAGGAAACGTGATTTTCAAGATCCAGGATCAGACCAGATGTACTTTATCTGAGTGTCTCTTGCAAAAATCACTAGACACAAGATAACTTACTATAACAAAAAATTGACAAGATAATAAGCAAGTTTTAAAGTCATTCCTGACATCTAAAGAAAACAATCCCATGCCTGCATTAAAAATGGAGAAATTTAAAGATACAAATAAATCTTAAGTCTATTGAAATCTATGAAAATGTGCTCTTTCTCTGTTTTTGATTAAAAATCTACATACAGTCTGTTCTTACATCTTGTCCCAGGTACATTATCCTCTTTTTGAAAAAGAACAGTACACAATTATTTTCAATACGTCCCCAAGAATAGATGTTGAATATATCAGTTATGCACTTTGGGAAAAAAAGTTAAAATAACTAGAAAAAGTTGTCCAATATTGAGAAAAATGCTGAATTTTTTTTTAAATTTTGACTTTTTCTTCCATGTTTTGTCTTGTTGAGTGTTCTTGATGAGAAGAAAAACTCCCCCTTCTTTGTTTTTTCACTTGTCTGCCTTCAGTGTTATTATTTAACTAAACCCAAATTTTCCTAAGGGGATGAATTAAATATCTTTTTTAATTCACACAAAAGAATCAGACTCTGTCATTATCTCTTCATTAACTAAGGATTACTTCTTCTATTACTCTTGTTCCATTTTAATTCTCTGCCTATATAATTTTATATGTAGTGATTTTGTGTCTAAATGCATTCATTGCGTTTATTTTTCTCACATTATTTTCATCATGTATTATTATAATTCATGTTTTTGTTTCTTTGCCCCAATGATTTTCACACTGTCACATTTGATAATGTAGTAATTGTGACTTATTCCTGTTGAATGTTGTAAAAATATAAACGTCCATGAGTATATAATTAAGAGTTTTTGTTTTTCCTGTCAGCACTTTAATTTATGGTATTTCTTACATAAAGCAGTAAATTCTTCAAGTGAACATTTGAATATCAAGGAAACATCTTGTGCAATTAACAGTTTTAGTTCAATAATTTATGGATTTAATAAAATTTATGATATATTCATATATATATTTTAAGAAGTAAAAAGTAGTTGCAGAAATATACATGTGTGCACTGATGACATTCTGTAACATGTAAAATGGGCCGTGCCTGCAGATATACTCAACAAAAATATAAACGCAACACTTTTGTTTTTGCTCCCATTTTTCATGACATGGACTTAAAGATCTAAAACTCATTCCAGATACACAATATTACCAATTCTCTCAAACATTGTTCACAAATCTGTCTAAATGTGTGATAGTGAGCACTTCTGCTTTGCTGAGATAATCCATCCCACCTCACAGGTGTGCCACATCAAGATGCTCATCAGACACCATGATTAGTGCACAGGTGTGCCTTAGACTGTCCACAATAAAAGGCCACTCTGAAAAGTGCATTTTTTTTTTTGCTTTATTGGGGGTCTGGGGACTCAGAACCAGTCAGTATCTGGTGTGACCACCATTTGCCTCATGCAGTGCAACACATCTTCTTCACATAGAGTTTATCAGATTGTCAGTTGTGGCCTGTGGAATGTTGGTCCACTCCTCTTCAATGGCTGTGCGAAGTTGCTGGATATTAGTGGGAACTGGTACACACTGTCGTATACGCCGGTCAAGCACATCCCAAACATGCTCAATGGGTGACATGTCCAGTGAGTATGCTGGCCATGCAAGAACTGGGACATTTTCAGCTTCCAAGAATTGTGTACAGATCCTTGCAACATGGGGCCGTGCATTATCTTGCTGAAACATGAGGTGATGTTCATGGATGTATGGCACAACAATGGGCCTCAGGATCTCATCACGGTATCTGTGTGCATTCAAAATGCCATCAATAAAATGCACCTGTGTTCTTCGTCCATAACAGATGCCTGCCCATACCATAACCCCACCACCACCATGGGCTACTCGATCCACAACATTGACATCAGCAAATCGAATGTGAGCATTTGCCCACTCAAGTCTGTTACGGCGACGATCTGGAGTCAGGTTCAGACCCCGATGAGGACGACGAGCATGCAGTTGAGCTTCCCTGAGACGGTTTCTGACAGTTTGTGCAGAAATTCTTTGGTTATGCAAACCAATTGTTTCAGCAGCTGTCTGAGTGGCTGGTCTCAGACGATCTTGGAGGTGAACCTGCTGGATGTGGAGGTCCTGGGCTGGTGTGGTTATACGTGGTCTGAGGTTGTGAGGCCGGTTGGATGTACTGCCATATTCTCTGAAACGCCTTTGGAGACGGCTTATGGTGGAGAAATGAACATTCAATGCACGAGCAACAGATCTGGTTGACATTCCTGCTGTCAGTATGCCAATTGCACGCTCCCTCAATGGTTGCGACATCTGTGGCATTTTGCTGTGAGACAAAACTGCACATTTCAGAGTGGCCTTTTATTGTGGACAGTCTAAGGCACACCTGTGCACTAATCATGATGTCAGATCAGCATCTTGATGTGGCACACCTGTGAGGTGGGATGGATTATCTCAGCAAAGCAGAAGTGCTCACTATCACACATTTAGACAGATTTGTGAACAATGTTTGAGAGAAATGGTAATATTGTGTATCTGGAATTAATTTTAGATCTTTAAGTCCATCTCATGAAAAATGGGAGCAAAAACAAAAGTGTTGCGTTTATATTTTTGTTGAGTGTATGAATACGGTGCATCCTTAGATTTTGGTTTGATTATTGGTAAAACTTTGGCAGAAAAATGTTCGTAAACCTTTGCTCTGAACTTCTTCAGCCTCTCCATTTGTGGCATTATCATTTGATGAATAGAGAAAATAATTTAATGAATCTGTTCTTTGCAATCTGTAAATATCTAATAACCTGACATTACAGACTGACAGTTTACCGTGTTTTGCCAACATGTGAATCTTGATCCTCTGTTGGACCTTCAGTCACGTCTAGTCGATGATAAAGATGATGGTTCAAGGTCTTCATCTGATATCCTTAGTGGACTGTTTCACTTATTCACACACCCATGACATCCATGGATCCAGAGAATCCACATTTGCAAGGTTATGTAAATAACTAGTCCCATTAGTTCTCAGTGTGTACTGATATGGAGTCTGTTTAATTTTTTTATGCATCGTTCAAGTCCTCTTCTATTAGCTCCACAGGTTCTGCTGTGAATTAGTCATAAATGTGTCTTCAAATCCACTGATCTTGCATTTTTCCAATTTTCCTTTTGAAGATTGTGTCAACTGGCTTAAATATGGGTAAAATAAAAAAGAAAATGACCACTGAAAAGTAAGCAGCAGTTTGGTTACTTGGTGAATTTGGACTTTGCCAGGATCTTCACTTAGAGGTGGTTGATGGTTGATGACTGTGATAAACTACAGGATGTATTTCACTGTCCTGCTTACAGACGTGGTACCAGTTGCATCCTAACTTTTAATATTTACATATCAGTGACACATGAAGACTCAGTGCTGATATGACATTGCTGTGAATAAGAAGTCTGTAAGCATTTGTAGTTTCTTTATGACGGCCTACAGTCTGCAGATGTTTTTCAGCCATGCATGCCATTTCTTTTGCTCTTAACTGTTGGAAAATTATTAAAAACTGCTTTTATTCTTCTCAGCATTTCCTTTAGAAGCTCTGAAGAACTCAAAGTTCCCCATCCAGAATTTATTTATCCAGGAAAATAAGCACGCTCACTCCAGAGTTCACAGTCCAGATACCTCTGCAGACACTCATGTTTGATGATCAGCTGTGACAAAGAGCCTCTGATGTGCCAGTTCAGACCTGGTTGTTCACATTTGGCCTACAATTAAGTTAAAAGTAAAAGCTGTTTGTAAAATGTAAACTTAACTGTGTAACATTTCTTTGTCTCATATTCCAGCAGAAAGGTTTTAATTTTCTGTCTTGCAGTAAAACCATCTTTTCGGGGCATAACTGTAAAAAACAGATGAACAAAAATCAGAAGTTACTAAGCAACAGGATCGGCATTGGCACAGACTGTGCTCAGCTGAGTTTGAACACTGAGCGCTCTCATGATGTGCAGAAAAGTACAGTGAAGTTTAGTCACTGTTTTCTTTCAGTGACAGAGCGGTTTGAGAAAAAAAATCAGATCAAAGTTACTTTAGCTGCCAGATGACATTAGAATAACTGAGAGACAATGTGCACCACGTGGCAAAGAAAATTTGTCATTGGAAAAGCTTCCCTTTAACATTGTATTACTTAAATGGATAAAATAAAGTAAATAATTACTATACTAAGTAATTCAATGAAATATCACACAGGGGAGGTTTAAGAGCAGCTAAAAAGCTTACCTCAACTCTGACAATAACAAGGGTTAGTTTGTGCAGCAATTCAGGCTGGACTAAAATAAGAAAAGCAATTGTGATAATGCTTATCATTACATACATTATTACATTATCATCAAGTCTTTTCAACAAGATCCAATAAGCTCTCATTTCCTTTTTGTGCTGTTGTCTTTAATTACACTGTGAGCACATCTTAGTATAAAATGTTCCAGTTTCTCATTTTTGACATACAGTATTTATGGAATACAGACATAATGTACTCTGAATATTTTAACTGTAAATTTAGATATCAAACTAAATTCACAACACTTTTAATTTTTCCATCAAAACAGAACATGAAGCTATCATTAGTGTTCAAACCCGCATGAGACTCTGCTCCTGTTTTATTGTTTTATGGTTTAAGTTACTTGTTTCTATTGTTTTTAATAAAAAAAATATTTTAGTATTTATACCTTCTTTATTTTATGCATTGTTTTATTTCTACATTGTTTTGTCTGTTAATGTACAGCACTTTGTTTCAGCTGTGGAGGTTTTTAAAGTGCTTTATAAATGAAGATGAGTTGAGTAGAGTCAGTTAGTTATTGGATTCAGTTAGTTCAAGTTATTTGTGACTTGTGGATGCCTGGAGGGTTTAGAGTAAATTTAGTTTTGCATCTGTCCTCCATTCTGTGTCTAAAACGTCAGAGCTCCGATCTTCACAATGATTGTATACATAGAGCTTTTATGATCGATGTGTTTTGTCAGTAGACGGTGTAAATGTTCGTTTTACACAATTAGCTTTTGTTGTGAAGGTTTATTTTGAAAGTAAAAGCCGGATGTTTTATATATAATTGGCCGTATGCTTGACAATTTTGATCGAGTAATTACCGGCTGTTTCCACCAGGGGGCGTAATGATGTGATTACACGGTATGAGTAATAGCACATTTGTTAAACCTCAACATTATGTGGCATTTTTAAATGGCATATAGTAATTACATCTGTTGGACATCTTGTTTTACATTGATGATCTTCAAACTTTGAACAGTCAATTGACAAAAACACATGAGTGAACGTTTGGCCCGCTTGACTGTTAATGTCATTCTGACGACGTGAGAGGAACCAATTAGATTATCTCGACTAAAATTAAAATAATGTACGTGTATGGGGTAAATAACGAATAAATATAAGCATGTCTTGAACGTACAGACGCTCTCCCCTGTTGAAAAGGCAGAAACAGGAAGTGTTGCTATGTAAATTCCATAGAAGTCGTAATTGTGTTGTTCTCCATTTTGGCCACAAGAGGGCGCGATATTCACAGCACACAATCCCACAGCAGGGATCGTGTGCTTCGTCTGTACAAGGGCCAGATTTTGTTTTATTTTTTTAACATATGCTATGAGGCCACTATTTAAAGTAAACTGAAATAATATTCATATGACTCTGGTCCTAATAATTCCGGTTCACAATTCGTTCTTTTTAGATATCACCGCCTCAAGATTAATGTGTGAGAGAGACTGGTTATAAAAGGGAGATACAATCATATCAGAGGAAAGCACTAAGCTAGTCTTTTATTGATACGACCAGGGTAAAAATCTATATAATTTCAGTTCATTTTAAAATTCCACCCCTTCATTTATGTCAAGAATAAACTGGCCTTTGAACAGGTGTAGTACATGATCACTGTAATCAATGATGCCTTTTATACAAACCCAAAACCAGTGAAGTTGGCACGTTGTGTAAATCATAAAGAAAAACAGAATACAATGATTTGCAAATCCTTTTCAACTTATATTCAATTGAATACACTGCAAAGACAAGATATTTCATGTTCGAACTGAGAAACTTTATTTTCTTTTGCAAATAATCATCGACTTAGAATTTAATGGCAGCAACACATTACAAAAAAGTTGGCACAGGGGCATTTTTACCACTGTGTTACATCGCCTTTCCTTTTAACAACACTCAGTAAACGTTTGGGAACTGAGGAGACCAATTTTTGAAGCTTTTCAGGTGGAATTCTTTTCCATTCTTGCTTGATGTACAGCTTAAGTTGTTCAACAGTCCGGGGTCTCCATTGTTGTATTTTACGCTTCATAATGCACCACACATTTTCAATGGGGGACAGGTCTGGACTACAGGCAGGCCAGTCTAGTACCCGCACTCTTTTACTAAGCCACACTGCTGTGACACATGCAGAATGTGGCTTGGCATTGTCTTGCTGAAATAAGCAGGGGCGTCCATGAAAAAGACGTTGCTTGGATGGCAACATATGTTGCTCCAAAACCTGTATGTACCTTTCAGCATTAATGGTGCCTTCACAGATGTGTAAGTTACCCATGCCTTGGGCACTAATACACCCCCATACCATCACAGATGCTGACTTTTGAACTTTGCGCCTATAACAGTCCGGCTGGTTCTTTTCCTCTTTGGTCCGGAGGACACAACGACCACAGTTTCCAAAAACAATTTGAAATGTGGACTGGTCAGACCACAGAACACTTTTCCACTTTGCATCAGTCCATCTTAGATGAGCTCAGGCCCAGCGAAGCCGGCGGTGTTTCTGGGTGTTGTTGATAAATGGCTTTGGCTTTGCATAGTAGAGTTTTAACTTGCACTTACAGATGTAGACGAACTGTAGTTACTGACAGTGGTTTTTCTGAAGTGTCCCTGAGCCCATGTGGTGATATCCTTTACACAGTGATGCCAGTTTTTGATGCAGTACCGCCTGAGGGATCGAAGGTCACGGGCAGTCAATGTTGGTTTTCGGCCTTGCTGCTTACGTGCAGTAATTTCTCCAGATTCTCTGAACCTTTTGATGATATTACGGACCGTAGATGATAGCCTGTTCACATGTGGGATGTTCCAAATAAGTGTTTGATTAGCATTCCTCAACTTTCTCAGTCTTTTTTGCCACTTGTGCCAGCTTTTTTGAAACATGTTGCAGGCATCAAATTCCAAATGAGCTAATATTTGCAAAAAATAATTAAGTTTCTCAGTTTGAACATCAAGTATCTTGTCTTTGCTGTGTATTCAATTGAATATAGGTTGAAAGGGACTTGCAAATCATTGTATTCTGTTTTTATTTACGATTTACACAACGTGCCAACTTCACTGGGTTTGTATTTCACGGCTCTCAATAGTTAAATGTTGATGAATGCCGATCACAGAAGGGTCTCAGAGTCTAAAATAATTGACATGAAATAGCCCATGCCAAACGGAACATCCACCTTGAACTTTTTCAACAAACACAGCCTATCTCCGTCAAATTTTATGCCAGATTATCAACAGTTTTGACTTAATCAGGTTTTATTAAATATCGTGCGACCTCCTGTGGCTGTTCTGAGGAAATACAGCATCCATATATTAGTCAAGTTTAACAGAAAAGAATAGACTGCTTCCGGCACATCCTTTCAAAGTAAACTTTTTCTTTCCTTGTTATTTTCTTTCTTTCTCTATCTCTTTTTTGTTAGATGTCTCTGCCTCAAGATTAATAGGTGAGAGGGACTTACTATAAAAGGCTGAGATACAATCGTATCAGAGAAAACTTATCTAGTAATTTATTAATACGACCCGAGTAAAATTCATATTATTTCATTTATTTTAAAATAAAATTTATGTCAAGAAGAATCTGGCCCTGGTACAGAGTAGTAGTGAATGATCTCTGTAAAACATGGTGCTTTTTTGTAATTGACAGATCTAAATTGGGGTTGAGTGCGCATCACAAAAGGGTGTCAAAGACTAAAATAAATCCAATAAAAAAAGCCCATGCCAAAAGAATTATCAACCTTGACTTACATGAAAAACACGGTTTACCTCCGTCACAATCTCTACCACATTATTAACACTTTTAACTTTTAATTAGGTTTTATTTAATAACATTCGCCCACGTGTGGCTGTTTTGAGGAATTATAGCATCTGAATTATTCAAGTTTGACAGAAGAAGATTACAGTGCTTCCGGTACACCCTTTCAAAGTAAACGTTTTTCTCCAGAGTAACTGCACTATTTCTGCTGTGCCGAACTCACTCTAATGTGTATATAACGGTCTAAAATTAACAATAGATTGGGAAAGACGAACTACTTAGACTGATTTAATTAGTGTTAACAGACACCGGAACCACCGGGAGAACAACTTCCGTGACTCTTGAAGGGAACTTAAGAAAGAACATGGCGGCTGCTACAAGGCTCCTATCAAGGTTGACACTGGTCACTGGTAAACAAACATATATTGAAACGCTTAATTTAGAAGAAAGAGACGGATGTGGAGATGCATGTGTGTTAATGTTTCTTATTATAGCGATGTAAATAATTATTGCTTCCTGCTTTGTGTTGACGACCTGAATGTAGGGTAAAGGTCCTCAATTATATTATAGACATGCATGTTTGTCTAATCCAGAGATTTTCACGTTTTATTCTGTTATGATACAATTTAGGCTAAAATGTTTTTAGATGCATACAGAATATCTTATCAATCCGAGTATGTTAACTTTTAACCACAACTACCAAATGTAATTTAACAAACAGCTGCATTAAAATGAGATATTCTACAAAACAGGTCAAAATGTTTTAAGACTATTTTAAAATTCTTTATTCAGCCTTTTGCATTGAACCCTGACATGTTTCACTTGAAAGATTAGGTGAAATAATAACTGTGAAAGACCAAAAAATATATAATTTTCAGTATCCACTTATTTAAAGGCTGCATGAGACAATGTGCCTGAAATCATCTGAATATTATTGAAGTTACAGACTGTGAGCTGTAGCTGCAGCTATGAATACTGAATAATCTAAAATACTGTTTAGTGATTAGTAGTTGTATTATTTCATTTACTCAGATGACTGTAGCTGTTTTTGATGTACATTTACTTTTTAAAGTAGTTTATCAAACCAGTATTTTCACTTTTTTTGAGTATATTTTTTATAATATTATATTATGGTCCCCAGATATGTCTTAAGTTAAATCACTGTGCCCAGTGATTTAATCAAAACTTCAGTTTACAAGTTTAAAAAAAAGGAAAAAGAAACTAACAATCTGGTCAGGTGTCTCAGCGTTTAAGTCTCAGTCATTTTGGTCCATTAAGCTGCTCAAAAGTTTTTTTTTAATGAAATCAAGACAGAAGTGTCCATTTCCAGTGCTGATGGAGCTGCTGTGCTGCAGTAAATTCATGTGTTTTATTTTGAGAAATGCACCACTCCTGGGCTTCACATGTCTCTTCTTATCTCTCAGGAGGGGGCAGTGGGATCGGACGGGCCGTGTGTCAGCGCTTGGCCTCCGAGGGCGCCTCTGTGGTGGTGGCTGACATCAACGAGGAGTCGGCCAATGAGACCATGGCGAGCCTGCAGAGTGACCTCAGAGGACAGGGTCACATGGCGGCCGTGGTGGACGTGTCCTCAAAAGAAAGTGTGAAGCAGCTTGTCACAGGTATACAGGTGTGTTTCCGACTGTCTGCAGGTACATCAGGACGAGCAGAGAAAGAGAAAAGCTACTGTCTCAAATGAAGCTTTTCTTTCTCATAAAGATTTTGTTCTGTTCCTCTGCAGACTCGTTACTTTCAGCCGCCCTCAGTGTGTGTGAGCGCAGCAGGCATCACGCAGGACGACTTCCTGCTCAGCATGGAGGAGGATCAGTTTGACAGAGTCATCCAGGTCAACCTGAAGGTACGAGCTCTCAGGGAGGTCCTGTCAAAGTTACTGGTTTCATTAACAGATCAATGCCCTTATAAGGAGCTTGGTACAAAACTGTATGTCTTAAGAAGTAACACAGAGTAGTTTTACATTACAAACATTTAAAAACACATTTATAAGTAGTTATAATGTTGGTTAATAGTCAAGACATCAGCAGCTGACTGTGTTTCAAGTGTTGTCTCTGCTTCTGTGCACGGCCCAGTTCATGAGCCATGACCTGAAACTTCAGCCTGAACACTGGCTTCATATGAACTTCATCATGCTGCTAACATGACACCAAACAGGGAAGAGGTGAACAGGAACTCAGTGAAAACACCACATGAGCCTGAAAAGTGTCTTTTCTGTCTGATCTTTTAGGGTACACAGAGAAGTGGCAACAAAGAGGAGAGAAACAGAAACAGTGCTGATTTTATTGCATGAAAAGGTAAAAGGAAACAGGCCGTTTACTCTCAGTAACATTCAGTTTATGAAAAGGTTATAAGTAATGGATGACTTACAAAACATACATAAGTTACTTATAACAAGAGGAATGTTATTTTAGTACACGGGTGGACGACTTAGTGATGCTGAACCACAGCACTGGCTCTGTGAAGTGAGTTCAGTGGGGTATTATCTACAGGACCGACCTCTTTGCTGCTTAATTTCTTTATTTTAACAATGGAGGAAAGTCCAAACATTTCTATGGAAATCTCTGAGCAAATAAATGATGCGCCACTGCAGGCTGTCATTGACGTTTTTTCATGAAATGTTTTACACGTCTGTTTCTGACAGGCCTGTGTCTTTATGTATCAGCTGTCATGCAAACTCGCTCTGATTTCTTTAGTTCAATGGTCTAAATGCACAATCCAAGAAATACAGGCAAATCTTTATAGTCACCAGATAGTTTTTACTGCCATCACCCATCAGGGCAGAAACATCCTCTCTTTGGTTGGACACTGGGAGCATCATGCACAGATGAACAGATATACAGACTCCAGGTACACACCAAAGTGCAAACAAGGCTGGAAGAGGATGACATCACATCTTCTCAGCAGTCTTAGGCCTGATATTCTGCGTAGAGGAAATGCTGCTGCCTATGTTACAGGTCAGCATAACCCTCAAACCACACGGGGCCACACTCACAGCCTGTCATGTACATCCCTAAAAGCACAGCTGTGTGGAAACAGTGTGGACTGTGATTGATCAGCACAGCAGCCAGTCTACGTGAACATCAGGGATGATTCTGAGTGCTAAAAATGGATAGAACAGCCCCAGAAGATGAACCAGCACATTAAATGAGCTTGCCCGTAAATCACAGGTTTATGTCTTACGTCTGATTCACTGGACAGAAGAACACAACACTTTCTCCACTCTCTGGATCAACTGATTCAGTAGCTCTAAATCTCAGCTCCTGAAGTCTCCTCTCTTTTATTGGAATAATTGCTTTGTAATCACCTCATAACTCTGTCATAGATTTCTCTGTTTCTGTCAACACTCTGGTTCTCTTAAACAACATGCAGAAAAACATGTCAGGGTAGAACTCACACTGGCAAATGACATTTTGGCAGAGTTTTTCAAAGTGATATAAATATTCAAGACGGCCCAGGGCACTGCAGCATGGGGACTGCCCTCATCTGAGCCAGAAGTTAAAACCAGGCTTTACCCCTAACCAGTCAGATCACTGTGGCTCTGATTCCAACACTATCCTGTCAGGTACAACAGGAGTGCACGGTAATGATGTTTTTGATTGTAGAAGTCAGCAGGTTACTGTGATGACGGAGAGATTTTACCAAACAACAATCAGCATGAAAAAGAAAAAAGTTCAACACCCTCCAAAAAGAAAAAGACAGCAACATGGCCAAATATAAGCATCCATTAGCAAGCTTCAGATCAGAGCAGAAACAAACAGACAGATAAATAATCCACAGTCAGATATTTGCTTTTTTTGATTAATGAAACACGTTCTAGGGAGTTGGCATCAGAACACAGCTCAAGAGAAGATACATATTGAATCTGTTTCTCTCCTGTGCTTCTTCCAGGGCTCCTTCTTGGTCACTCAGGCTGTCGCTCAGGCTCTGGTGGCCTGTGGGGCACCCAAAGGATCCATAATCACTGTGGGCAGCATCGTTGGAAAGGTGAGACACCTGCAGGAGCTCTGTTTTTACCTCATGAAGGACGTTGTGTTTTTGCTGGCATTTGTTTATGTTTGCCAGTGAGGAAGATTAGTCCTTTAGTTCATCTCAGATTTTGATGAGATTTTCAGGGGCAAGGAAGGAGAGAAGTTTTGGGGGTTTTTGACTACGTGTAGAGATCCAGGATTTTTTCAAAGAACTCGTTAATATTCACAACAGGAAAGTTTTCTACATTTTTATTGTAACTCTGCTAACTGTCAGAAATATCTTGTGGGTTTGTGCTCTCAGAGTTCTTCTTGTCATCTGACTGTTTTTATTCTCAGTGGAAGACTCAGACTTTTTAGGTGATGTGCAAAATAAGCTCATTCCTCCAGAACAGTTTTTCTCAACAGGGGCACTGTCTTTCTTCAGAGGGCCTTCATTATTTAAAAAAGTAGCATTTGTAAAGCACAATATAAAGAATTTATTGAAAGAAATCCATAAATGCTCCATTTTTTAAATTTCAAAACATGCCACTTTGTTTACTTTACTTTAAGTATAAGGTAGGGTAAACAAAGTACAGAACCTGAAAATGATTTGTGTGGTGTGTGTAATGTTTCCTTGTGCTGTTTGTAGGTGGGAAACCTCGGACAGACAAATTACGCAGCCTCTAAAGCAGGAGTGGAGGGTTTAACCAGGGCGGCAGCCAAAGAGCTCAGTCGGTGAGACGAGCCTGAAACTCTGATTAACATAACAACACTGACACTGAAAGTCAGCCTTCATTTTTAAAATACGACTGAACGATTGTTTGCTCTCCCTTTTTTCTGTCTAGGTTTGGTATTCGGTGTAATTGTGTTCTGCCTGGCTTTATAACGACTCCAATGACAGAAAAGATTCCAGAGAAGGTTATAAGCAAGGTAAACACAAACAAACAACCACAGACACACAAATCAGGTAATATCAGGTTTCAGCAGCTTCAGAGTAAAATGGAAAACTGGTATAATTATTCATAAATGCTCTTTTTAGTGTTCTGGCTCCTAAATGTTGTCAAGTTTTTAACACTTTCATTGCCACATAACATACTGTATGTGGTGTGCAAATTGATTTTTTTAAATAATTTTTTTGTGTTTCATTAGTTGATGATTAAAATAAATTAAGGACATTTTTTGGTTCAGCCTTTAGTGGCTTGATGGCAGCAGATTTTCAGCCCTTTAGATAAGTCTCTGGTAAATTCTATCATTCTGACAGACGATCAAGTAAGTTTTTAATGAAATACATTTTCAAAAATAAATTTTAAGGAACAAATAATTTTGATCTATTGTTTCATCACCCCTGCTTTGTTATGCAGGGTTTCTATAAAGTCTCTTTACAATAAAAAGATTATTACAAAAGCAGTTGATGAGATATCTTAACCATATTTAGTTTATTTTGATAAGTGTTTATTAAAGTTTATATTCACATTAAAACTTTGTGTTGAATCTAGCCAAGATACACAACTGTTTCTCTTAATATAACATACGTAACTCAGCCAACAACATGAATAACCCTAACAGATAGATAGATAGATAGATAGGTAGATAGATAGATAGATAGATAGATAGATAGATAGATAGATAGATAGATAGATGTACAGTAATTCTGTATTCTAAAGTAAAGACCAAATTCTGTGTATTTCTATTAGTTTTTGAAGAGTGAATGAATTTTTACATTTTTAATCTCCAAAAGTGACACAGACCATATTTACTGCAGCGTTAAACTTGTTGGCAAACATGATGTAATAGATAGTTCAGTATCTTTAAGGAGGGTTGTATGAGGTTCATAGTAACATTAATACGTTTGCCTTGAAGAATCTTTGCAGCTCTGCCTTTGTGCGGAGGAACAGAAGTCAAGCTTTTCTTTGCTCTAGATCAGAGCAAATGCTCCCAGTAATATAAGGATTATAAGGATTTTTGGTAAAGCAAGCTAGGGGATTGTTTTTCTGAACTATACACACAACACTTCACTCTTTAATAAGCAAGCCCCCTTGTTTTAACACTACTCCTCTTTAGATGGAAGGACAGGAAGGGTATGCAGTGGACCAAAGAGAAAAAGGGCTTCCAAGCAAAAAAGTAAAGAGTTGAAAAAATTTCCAGTGCAGCATTAAATCACTGACACATTTGTTTTAGTTTGTTTTGACCTAAAATGTAGTAAATGACAGTTGGGCTTGATTTGTGTTTGTGGAAAGACATGCCGTTGAAATACTAAATTATCATTACTTTCATCTATGAGCAGCAGGAGTAAAGCATTTGTTGGAAGTCTTAAAAACAAATTAAATCCAACTAAGACTGTCTAAGTAAAGAGGGGAAAGTTTTCCTGGAGAAGCAGGAGAATTTAGTAGAATCATTTTGTTTAGGCCAAGTAATAAATTAAGCCTAATAATAAAGAAAATACTTTTACATTTCAGATACAGACTTTGGTGCCTCTGAAAAGGATGGGGGAGCCTGCAGGTGAGTGGAGATGATTTGTTTGAACTCCAGAGACCTTATTTATCAAGCTGGTGTAGAAAACTTTAAAGACTTGGGTATCAATGTTATTTTGCACAAACCAGGCATGGTCTGCTGTTTCCTACCCAGGAGTATCAAAGCTGAACCTCCCTGTTAAGTTCAGGACATTTTATTGAGGAAAACAGTGGTGTTATACTCAATAAATAAACCCCAAGCTGTGTAGGTTTTATGGAAAACATCCCTAAATGTTCTGAATAGTTAAGCAGCTCCACTCTGAAACTTTTTTAGTTTCCTCTGTTTATTTCATGTTAAATTAAAACAGTTTTTAAGTTCTTCTACCTAAACCTACCACAATATTTTCAAATTTTTTGCCAAGTTTTTACTGTTACAAAAAGTCGTATTTGGACTGGATAATTTCAATCTTAAGGTTTTCAGAAGAATATTTTCCAGGATTGAAGCTATGAAAAGTTAAAGGACTAAAGAAAGCTTGAACCAGGTTTCTACAGGTTTTGACCTGATAGAGCTATAAAGATTATGTTTCTGCAATAAAGATAAAAATGTTAACTTTTAAAATGAAAGATGGTAAGGAAAGGGATTGAACAAATGTTTCTCTGTGATGGCCTGCTCAAAATGTCCACAATAACTTAAAAGTTAGTGAAAGCTGATTTAAAGCTAAGCATACAAGAAAAGACGAGGGCCAACAGTCCTGAAGACTACAAAAAAGGTTATCTGGATCCACTGGTAGGCCATTCAAAGAACTGTGGACCAAAACAGGCAAATACAACAGTTTTTTGTCCTAGTCTGTTACTCTTATATATGCCGTTCAGAGTTTTAAAACAAATGCTGCAAAGTAATCTTGAAACAAATACACCCCCTATGGCAAAAGTATTACCCTTTTGTTATGAACTCTAACATTATCTCATGCACATTGTTTTGAGTTGAAAACTCTAAAGCTATCTACCAGCTATCTCGTATATAACTGCATAAATTATCCTCATGTTTATTTTAGTTTTTTCATATTATTCTGCTCTGCATTGTCCTCTTTCCTCAGCTGGTTCACATTATAAAAATCATATGATGTTGGATATTTAATGTTTAAACATACAGAACTCAAGCAAGTTATTTGTTGTGAGTTCAGCATACTTTCTTAAAAAAAGCAGATTCTGAAAAACCTGAGTCTAAACAAAATTAGTAAGAAAGGTTAAATATGTTCTTCAGTAAAAACAGCACTCAACATTTTTACAGAAACAAATAAATTGCTTAATTACTTTTTGTGGCTTCAAAGGGACCATTCTCTGCTTACTGAAAAGGCGAACGCTTTCTTTAAAGTGAAGCAAAACTTTTATACTAAAATAAAATAAGTTCTGAGCACACTTTAAAAATGTAGCTGTTGTATCTGACAATGAACAAATGGTGATTGCAAACCTCCAGGGGAAGTAACTCCAACTGGCAGTGGGATGGCGCTGTTTTCCACAGTAACTGATCAGAATAAAGAGTTTTGAATTTATTTTTGGTCTAACTTGAACCCTCCTGTTGTGCTCTAGTCACATCTGACAGATTTACAAGTTTCCTCTTCAGAATTATGTAGTCAGTGAATTTAATCTGTCATAAAGTTCAATGACTTTGTTTACACAAGACATTAGATCACATGAAATAAGTTTGAAAAAAGGTTAATGTCCAAAATGGCCGGCCATTGGAAATGAATGGGTAAGACTACAGTTCGTGTAAAAAACAGAGTTGAGCACATTTCTACACTCATGTCCATCACCTCAGCACACAGGTGTCTTCAAACAGATGCACACACACCTTAAGCCCTTTTTTGGCTTTCATGGCAACCCCCACAGGAACCTACCGTCAAAACAATTTTTACTCCACATCAATTGCACATGTTGGCAGTTTAAAAGAAAGGAAATCTCAACATTGTTTCAGTCACACTACTTTCTAGCAGTTCTTGCTTGTAAAGCTTTTTTGAGACCTCGCTCTGTGGCAGCTCAGCGACGTTCTGCTGATCTTACATCTTTGACCACAGCAGTAATCGGGGGGGGGGAAAGAGGCCAGGCTGACAGTGAAGCAGCTTTAGAGGTGGAGTTGTTGAAGTGTTAATACAGTCTGTGTTTCAAACATTACTTTTGCAATATAGTTAAAGGAATATGGCAACATTTTTTGTTTTCGTGTCTTGCCTCACAGTCCATGTCACGTAAATAGTCTCCATTCTTTCAACTGTGCGTGCAATAACAAGGAAAAGACAGCCGGGCTTGCCCACCGCTAATTAGCTTAGCTCAAACACGTGGAGTCAATGGGATGTGTTAGCCTGCCACTACCTACAGACATCAAATAAACTCTTCAGCAGCTCTAAACAGTTGCGTGTGCTTGCTCTGACTCGTTTTTTTTCCATGTAATGTAACATCATATTCTACTATTATCTTATCTTCTTTTACTTGTAGACAGAGGCTTGATCTACTTACAAGCTTGTCTGCAGTGGTTTGCACATTCGCCCTGCAGCTTAGTTTTTTATGTATTTCTTTTGAAAATTACATTATGATCTAATCTTAGTCTAAAAAAGATAGCATGAAATAATGCTGTAAAAACATTTCACAAGCTCACAGGACCATATAGAGATGCTGAAGAGTTTATCTGATGACTGTAGGCAGAGGCAGGCCAACACGTCCCAACTGACTCCACTGTTTGAGATAAGCTAATTCCTGGTGGGCGAGCTCTGCCCACTGCGTCTTCCTTGTTACTGCACGCACAGTCAAAAGAATGGTGTCCATCTGCTTGTCAAGGACTCAGGAGTGATTCAAGTTCAAAACTTGTGATGTTCAAAAGAGCTGAAGTTGATCAAAAAATCTAACACATTAGGTGATAATCCATATTTACAAGCAATGACAGGGTTCAACATGATGAGTGCTGAATAGAGCACAGCTGGACGGCTGAAGACGTTCTTGCAAGAAAAAAAGAAAAATGTTGGGTTCAACTTTAAATGAAAACAAAAAGACAAATAATTTTGTTTTTTGACCTCAAACGGGCGCTGACAAGAAGTTAGCCAACAACATGTTGGTTTGTGGCAGCACAGTGGTGCAGCAGGCAGTGTACGTGCCTCACAGCAAGAGGGTTTGATCCTTGAGTCAGTCAGGGCCTTTCTGTGTGGAGTTTGCATGTAAGAGAAATGTTTATCGAGTAGCTGGTCTACAAGATCTTTTTAACAGAGTCAAAGCTAAGATTATGTTAGAGTTTTTGAAAGCAGCTAGACTATATATACATCCATAGGTTGTTTATTCTGGATCAAAAAATGTCTGTAATTTGCTTTCGCCATGAAGATGGCCTTAGTTGCGGACATGGCGTTAAGCCTCTAACAATAATTCCATAATTCATCCTCTGAGCACTCTGGAGTCCTTCCACTGACCAAATCATGCTCATCAGGTTAAGCGGTGACTCCAAATTGTCCTAAGGTATGAATGTACGCATGAATGGTTGTCAGTCTCTCTATGTGGCCTTGTGATTGGCAGGTGACTTGTTCAGGATGTACCCTGCCTCTCGCCCAATGTCATCTGGGATAGCCCCCACCCCTCAACGACCCCAAAAGGGATAAGCAATACAGACAATGGATGTAATCATGTAAGCCCTAAAACCCGCCAGACAGCTTTAGCTAAATCTTAAACAGTGAATGTTCTGTACACAGTATAATTTCACTTTTTTTAAATCACTGTGTCATTTACATAAATCATTAATGTGCGGCCATTAACCTAAAGCCTTCAGATATCTTGATGCTGCTAATGGGCATTTAGCGCTCAGATAAACGCTTGGAGTTACAACAGCTTCTAACTTCTATTCCTATTTTGACAGCAGTGACAGAAATCAAGAAAAATAAGCACCATAACAAATTAATTCATATAAATTATGACATGTTAAAATCAGAGAGCTTTGCAAGGAAAATACCAGCTTTATGTTAATGTGAAAAAGGCATGATTTAAGGCTGAAACATTTTTTTTAACACATTAGTAAGATACATATGGTCTGTCCTGTTAGGCAATGCAACACAAATAACCATCTGTAATTTACCTGCACATGTTAAAGATAGCAACATGGATGACAATGTTTGGAAGAAAAACAAGAGTCAAGCAGCTCTTTTAAAAAGATTATATATTACAGAAACAAGAACTTCTTAAAAAATTACTTACACACATTATAAAATAATACTTTTTACTCTTTTCAGCACCAAATTTGTATGATTGATTTCAGAACTAAAAAAAGGTTATTCTGGAGAATCATCAGGTCAGATTGAGTAGTTTCTTGACATCCCAGCCAATTCCTGTGCTATATTAAAAAAGGACAAAGAATTAAAACAAACTAAATCCGGCCTGTGTGTGTCCGGCCTCTGGTGGTGGCAGACAGAGTTGTACCTTCCCTCTCACAAATTTTCTCCAACCCACAAAATCACAGATTGAAATGTGAAGATCAGAGGATCAAAAGTCGCCATTTTACCCCCTTAAATTCAGCCAGTGCAGACCACTGACTCAGTAAACTGCATTTAAAAGCCCACTACAACAAGAAGCTGAGTCTGAAACCAATATAGTCAAACAGTAGGAAAGACAAGGAAATGTGACAGAGCTGGAGAGTCACCATTTAATTATTACAGTGGAAGCAACATTTAACAGCACATTACAGTTGGTGAGAACACTAAAAAGGGTTATTACAATAAAACATGGCCACAGATTCTTTGGTTCTACAAAAGGAGTTTGGACAGGGCGTGAACAGAAGCACCATAGCTCAGGCTGGCAGATAGTTTAACACGCAAGTCACTCGCCGAAATCGACCACTTGAGTGTCAGCTACAGGAAATAAATACAAATGAAATATACCACATTTGACTGGAATATTTGGTGGTCTTATTTTTTAATCTCATAGCACCCTGTTTGTTTTAAATAAATACATTAGAATATCACTATTTCTGTACAACGGAATGTAATGCACATTTTCCCCAGTAAAACGCTTCATGAAATTGTAAAAGAGACTAAAGAGAAAAAAGGAAAGGGTTTAAAGTGAATACTAGGACTTAGAAGCTTTGGTATAATTAGCACCTTGCCACACAGTTTCTTTCAATAAAGCATATATTTTATTTTCTGCTGTGCATTTTTAAATCCAAACACACATTTGACCCTGACATGGTTCTTTCTTGTCTTGGAATGATAACAGTAATCATAGCACCCAGAGAATTGCATAGTAAATACTGGACTGGTGTGGGATTGTGACCTTTAAAGAAGAACCACACTTTTAAAAGGCACATTCAGCTTGTAGGTGTAGCACTTTTAAAAAATAATGGCTTTTAAATTCTTTGGTTTCCTCATGTCACCCTCTTTGCCTCACTGGAACAGCAAGTGTTTTTCAACGTTGACAAACGTCCAGGTTAAATAACACTAATTTCACTTCTTGGAGGATCCTGTTGTCCTTGCTGCATCACACCAGAGAGCTTTTTCAGTTATTTGTATGAATCACATTGTTGGAGAGAAAAGCTGCTTTAACAAAACAAAAGAAGAAAAATCTAACAAGCAATGAATCATTTGGTAAGTTCCCTTTTCATTTGGGTGAAAACTGGTGGCTTTTTTCCTTTGGTTACCTTTTATACAATAAGAAAGGAGCAGAGAGTAAAACTGATTCCAGTGTGAGCAAAGTGATTGAAAAACCACTGTGTTGATTCAATTTTCACAGAAATAGCCAAATGACTATCTTACGTTGACGAGGATTATAGGTAGGTGCTGGCTTACAAGTGCCAAGCAAATGAAAAGAACCCACTCCAAACCATCCATACTCAACATCCTTTATGATATGACTGACTGAAGCATTTAATGCCAAAGCAGTAAATCAAAATAAACTTGCAGATCAAACATCAGGGGAGCAGATAGCCTTGTATGTCACAGCTCTTGTCAGTCTTTACAAGTGATTATCAATCAATATGCTCACAGTGTGAACGTAGGAGAAAGAAAAATGAAATAATGTCTGAGTGTGACCCTTTTTAGGAAGGAGAAGACAGGAGGTAGAGCAAGTAAGATGAGTGGATAAAAAAAGGAGAAATGGTGGGGAGGAGAGAGGAGTGAGAGGGAGATTGGAGACGAGGGGCTTCAGGTCTGGAGTCGCCGACTTGCTTCGTCTCAGGCCGGCCTCTTTGGCTGCTGGTAATAAAAACACTGTTTCATTTGAAAACACTCTTCCTGGCCTTTTGCTTCCTTTCTCGCGGTGGTGCACCCAAACGATGGTCTCCTTCTCTGCGAGTTTTTATTTCTCTCCTCTGCACTTAGTTTGACATCCATGAATTGTTTGGAGGATGTTGCTTTTCCCAGGCACGTACTGGAGTGTGAGTGAGTGTTGGTCACCCATCACATCTGCATATGTGTGTGTATGTGTGCATGTGTGTGTTTTCATATCATTTACAAGTTAATTTACAAATTACTGGGCATGTATGTGTAATTTTTGTTAAGTGTGTGTCTAAGTGCATGTATGTGTACGTGTGCGAGTGTTTGTAGTGTTGCTCCGTTCAGGATGTGTGTTTTTAGCCTTGGAAACAGACAGGTCCCACTTCAAAACCAAACTGCTGGTTGTTCTCCCCAAAGTCTGACACCTTGATATCCCTCAGAGGAAGATGCTCCACCTGTGGTGTGTTGATCTCCAGGACCGTCCTGTCGAAGCCCTTACGATACTGCAGAGAGACAAAGGGAAAGACACTTTGGTTACTGGAGTCAAAATACAAGAGAAATATTTTTTTATCACTGTAACGAAGGATGAACTGTTTTAACAAAACCTCACAGCAGAATTAGGCCTCTCTGCTATACATACAGTATATAAAATGCAACTACACACTACATAAATGCATGTGTTATTGCAATGTACTCATTAGGCCTGCATCATATTAAGAAATGCACTTTATTTGTAACTTTGCTCAATATGGTTAAATTGGAAATTAACTTCATTCAACCAATAAATGTCAAAAACGTACAGCTCAGTCTTAACGTCTAAAAGTGTTGTTACCTATGTTTTCAAGATATTTATGTTGCAACATTTCTCTGATGGAATCATTCACTGCCATCAGTACATCTTAGGGTAGCTATAAATAGGTGAAACATCATCCAGTTCAATCAGCATCATATCAAAACAAGACCAACTAGTCCAAACTAATTACTAAAAATTTAGTGTTTTAAACACTTTGAAGAGATAGTTAAAATCATGATTGATACATTTTAAAAGTCTGCCTGAAGTTTGAAGTCCAAGACACATAACAGGGGCAAATAAACAAGTACATATTTTAAAATGAACAACTATTAGTTGGATAGAATTTTCAGAAAAAAATGAAAATCGTGAATCAGGTATTAAAAGGTGTTCAGGTGTTTGGGCATCACTTTACACTTGGTGGTTACTTCCATATTTCACATTGTTATTACTTAATTCTTAAAGATAATGTCTCATCTCCTAACTGGTTGAGGTTAGGCATAAGAGAATTTAATTATCCATCTATCCATTGTCATTACTATTTATCTGGTTGGGGATCATGGGGGCTGGAGCCTACAGTATCTCAGCTGACATTGGGCAGGTTGGGGTACACCAAAGACCAGCTGATCGCAAGGCCACATAGAGTCAGACAACCGTTCACACAGTCACCAACACTTATGGGCAATTTAGAGCCACCAGTTAACCTAATAAGCATGTTTTTGGTCTGTTGGAGGGAGCCAGAGTGCACACACAAGGTGTTGGATGGATTGTGATGTGTTAGCTTTGGGGAGTGCTGTTTTGAGTACAATCCTTATATGGAGGTCAAAAGCATATGGCCTTGGCAAGGTCAGTTTGGTTTATGTGTGTGAACTCACAGAGCAGCCGTCGACCAAGGCCTTGATGTAAGGGTTGGTCTCGTAGCTCAGATCCTCCTCGTTGGCCCCCTGGAAGTGCAACGCTCTGTTGTAGTTGTTCCTGGCACTTCGGTCGGCCCAGGCCACTGAGCGATGGCAGTGGTAGGTGAGGTTCTGACGGGCCTGGATGCTCAGGAGACGCAGGAAGCCAAGCTGGACCACGCCCACGGGCTCACCGTTAGAGTCCACGTAAGAGAACTGGTCATGTGAAAGGGGTTTATAGAGAGAGTAATAAGGTTTGCTGAGCTTGAGAAAACAAAAATAACCAAGATAGGCTAGCAATAAAACAGTTATCTTGAAAACAAAAGTTTGACCAAGAGTCTTGGTGTCACAGACGACTTCTTACCTTGCTGCCAGTAGTGAACTGACTGTACCAGGATCCTGGAGTCTCTTTGTCCCAGGAGCTCATCTTTACCTGACAACAGAAAAACCCACATCATATCTTAGTCAGGCGTGTTAGTTGGGTTCAAGATGTGATTTTGTAAATGCATAAAAAAAGTTGTTTTTAGTGTGCTGTGATTTTCTTTAGTTTTCCAGTATGGTGGAGGACACAGCACAACAAAAATATTGTAAAAGGAAATAAATCAGACGCTAAAATGTTATTGATACAGTGCATTTATGTGCACAGTCTAGTTAAGCTCTAATAGTAACTTGATCCGGCCATTTAACTGGATTACTGTCTTTGAACTATAGGATGTCTGCCTCCACTACGGTAGGTGGAGATATTTCCCCTTTAAGCTGGTTATCACGGTCTTACACCTGACCATGTTAATGAGTTAGCAAGTGTTAAACTGGATTTAAAAGGCAAACAAAAGGCAACAAAAATGAACTAAACAATGATAAATATTTTTGACATACTTTAAGCCAGGGGTGTGGCCCTCATGGTCTAACTACATCTTTCTAAGTTTTATTCAAAATGCTGAACGCAAGCTGTTTTATTTATTGAGATGAGAGTTTCAAACCTTTTTTTTTTTTTTTTTAACTTGGCCCTTTGGAATGAAAACAAAACATTGTGGTAACCAAAATTGTCCATCCGTTCTCCAAACTATTCTTCAAGCACATGCGTTGGCTTATGAAGACCTCTGAAAACAGACAACAACGGCAGTTGTGCTATGTGCACGTTAATGCTTGATCTTCTCAGTCATAAAATGTAGTGGAACCTGAGGAGCATGTAAAATTATCTGTCCAGTTTGGATCTGATTGAGGTACATACATTAATTTCCAGCAATGTTATTTTTTTGTGTTTGCCCAACTTTAAACATTTTATACAATATGCTTTAAATGAGGAAATAAACATTTTCACGTGTTTTAAAAGCCCTCTTTTTGCCAGACAAACAAACTTACCATACTACATTTTATACATACAGGCATGTCTAACGTCAGTTCAATGTATCTCTTACCTTCTTCTCCAACATTAAGAACTGTTTCAATCTAAAAGATTTGAAGGAAATTTTAAAGTTTTCTGATTTGTGATTCACTAACCGTATTGATGCCATTGCTGGGGTATAGGCATGTCTCTGCTCCATTGGTGAAATTACAGAAAACTTTGAAGGCATCCCTGGAGCAGCCCTGGTTGGGATCAATCCAGTACTCTCCTGCACAATGAGTTGGAGAGTAAAAATTGAATGTTAAAGTCTGAGAGATTCAAGCACCAGTCATGGCCTGATAATAATGATGCAATCATAAGGACTAATAATACATATCTTCACCATGATAATTCACATGTTAACTTGACAGTATCTGACACACTGGGACCAGGACTAACACAGTTTTCAGGTTTTTTTACACTCAGCAGTTTTAAGACTTAATTTTGAACCGTCACCCTTACCGTCTGTGAGGTCTGGTTGGCTGAGGTGCAGGTCTTGACAGGTGCGAGCAGGGCTGTCCTGGGTGCCCAGAGGGAAACGCATCGTCTCAATCTCCTGCCGAAGTGAGTTTAGAGATCCAAAGATCTCTTCCATGCCCTCACTGCCCATTAGGAACTCAGTGCCAGTGGCATCAGATGCAGGCATGTCTGGGTCGCTCTCTGGGAGCAGCTGGCTGGCGTCAATGGAGCGCTTGGACTTGGGACTCCTCTGGATGGGCAGGGGCTGAATGACCTCACCTGGTGGACCCTGGGAAGCAAGAGTTCATTTAAAAAAGTGGACTTAGTAACAACAATTAGGTTTAATGACGGATCAGAGAAGAATTTAAATGAGTGAGTACTTACAGGAGGTCCTGGAGGTCCTTGTACACCTTTTTCTCCCTTTGGTCCAGCTCCTCCCTAAACACAGTAGAGAGAAAGATTAAAAAAACAAACAATGTTGGATTTAATCTGATAAAATTTGCAGAAAAATTTATTCTCCTTGTGAGGTATAAACCCTCTTTAAGAATACTCACAGATGAACCCTTAGCTCCTTTAACACCTTGAGGACCCTGTAAAGATACGGGGCTTGAGTTTGATGTTGTGTTTTGTTGTCACTTATTAGCAGGAGGTTTACAAACCACAAGAAACCAAATCAAGTAAGATAGACGGCATGTTTGCAAGACAATCATGACTGTTACTCACTGGCAGACCAGGAGGACCAGCAGGGCCAATGGGTCCAGTGCCTCCAGCCATTCCCTGAAATAAAAAACGAGACACTTACACGAGTTCATGTTCATCAGAATGACTGCCATAAATTTCCAGGGCTGAACCTCTCTAGACCATGTGAACAATGATATTTACAGTTTCTCCTTTTGGTCCAGAGGATCCCTGAGGGCCAGGCAAACCTCTGTCTCCCTTTTCTCCCTGCTCTCCTGGAGGTCCAATAAGACCAATAAGACCTGGGTGTCCTTTCTCTCCCTTTGAGCCAGGGTCTCCACGTAAGCCAAGCAAGCCAGGAGGTCCCTGAAAGAGAAGGGCGAAAAAGAAAAGATGAGTCGCTTGGTAAAGGAAAGAAACAAGGAGAGTGGAAGACAATGGGGAAGATGATTAAAGACAGAATTGATGATCTTTACAGTTTGGGTCTGGGAGGCTCATTTATGCTCTACGTTAAGTTAACATGCAAATGTGAAGGAGCCCTCTGGCTGTACTCTGCATTTGTTTTATTTGGAAAGCAATTCAACATGAGATTTTGCTCATGAGTCTGATTTAAGCCTGTAAAGAAGAAGGCTCTTGTCTGTCACTTTTCTAACCATTGCTAAGTGCTACACTCATGGAGGATAAGTTTCTGCAAACAATTTAACAGACAGTTCAAATTAGTCATGCTCTTTTTTCAAAGCCTGTATAAGTAATATTAGTCAATGCAAATTAAGATTGATTATTTAACTGATTGAAGAGGAAACTGACAGTAAAGATGGACGACTTTTTGATCAAGAGACTTGAGAACCTCTTTAACTGAAAGCCGTTTTCTTCTGAGTTTGCAAAGTTGGAAGAGACATGAAAATAAAGGCAATATTATCTTACAATAGGTCCGGGAGGTCCCTTCTGCCCAGCAGGTCCTGGAGATCCTTGCTCACCCTGAAACATGTTTAGAAACACAGTAATCAGATGACAATCGTCCAAGACACCATGAGAGAGTTTTCCTTTACTTGTGACACACTGTCTAATGGCTGTATTACAACTCCAATTATTAGGTTGGGTCTTTATTTACCACTGATCCTGGGAGACCTCTGAGACCTTCTGTTCCTGGTTTTCCTGGTACACCCTGGGGGCCAACAGGGCCAGTTTTTCCTGGGGGGCCAACAGCTCCTGGGTCTCCCTGTAAATAATAATGCAGGCAAAGTTTAAGATTGCATAACAATACATTTTATGACTCACAATCGCATCACAACAGGAAAAGGAGACACAAGATGAGTTACCATCTAATCTTAAAATACACGCAACACTAAACAAACTCAACTAAAGTAGGATCACCAGCCTATATGGTGCATATACCTCAGGATTTTTACGTGGAAACTGGGAATAACATCTCTTCCCAGTTAAATGAGATTAAGTTATGAGCTGGTGAATTTGCTCTTGAATATTGTTCAGCTTCCCAAGTAGAATAGAAAGGGGTATTCCTAGAGACGTATTTAATTTGCAACTCAGACATTTATTCTGAGATGAAATGGAACACACCAATAAACTCGGTTTCTCTCTTTTTTTTTTTTTTAATTCATGAAGAAATGTAAAGATTGAAAACAAAACTGAAATGATGTTTACTCACCTTTGTTCCCTTCTCTCCCTGACGTCCCTCTGGGCCTCTTGTTCCAGCAGGACCCTAGCAGGTAAAATATTGAAAGTGCTTTAACAACTATAACATAGATAGTGGACACCCTTTTTGTCGGTCTGTAAATGTTAAATGCACTTTGCCTTTTAATACTTTTAATTTAGAGACTAAATTCCAGAAGCACTGCCACCACACAACATTTTATCAACATACACACAAAAATGCTTGACTTGTTGATACAGAGTTGATGCTCCAAAAATTTATCTCTTCTGCAATAGTCCAAAGCATCAATGAAGCTTAAGTAAGGGAAATTTTTGGAGATAATCAGAATGAACACATAATGGAGTAATGTGTTTATTGTTGGTGTTGGCCAAAATGTATAACATAGTTATTTGTTGGAGTATTTAAATCCCTGTTTAGGTGTAAGATAATATCACACATCAGATCTGGAATTCTGGCTATGTATTATGCAGATAGTTTCCATTAAAGCAACAGTTTGTGAAATAACATTTATTGATCTTCTTCTGTGTCAATTTTCACTTGCAGCCAGTTATATCAGCTGGTCAAAAATGTCAAATATTACAACATATTCCTCTGCCCGGTTGACTGCCAGATAGTGAGCTTATCAAAGAGCTACAGTTGTTATATAAAGTCTGTTTTACCTATAATTTGGCTGGAGAGTTACAGATTAAGGGCTGTAAATGAGGTAATACAATAACAATTAGGTCAATGCAGCTAAAGAGCTCATATTATGCTATTTAGAGCACTTCTTACGCTTTAGAGCAAGCAAAAACATTTGTGTTATAAGGACTTCTGCCTCTTTGTGCCCCAGTTAGCTGCTTAAAACAGCTCTTTCCCACACCCACCCCTCCAATAGTACTAACACCGTGCTGCCCACCATTGTTTCACTTGCAGCTTTGGCCAACTGGCTTGTGCTGAAAAGCCCAGTGCAAAGCAGAGATCTTAGATTGAATGCAGAGTTCTTAACAATATGGCGCCTACTGACCAGTTAAGTCAAAGTTGACCCGTTAACAAATCAGAATGGACTGGACTCACCTAGGGGAAAGTAGCATTAAAGGGGCAGAAGGTTTAACTGAGTGTCTCAGACAGAGAGAATACAACTACGCATGTGAAAACAAAAATGTATTTAGATGATTTGTGAGAATGTGAGTCAGAGCTAAAGCGAAGTATGGGCTCTTTCAAGGCAGATAGAAAGATAGCCATGTGTTGATGTTGGACAGTCTAAGTGGCATATGTAACATGGCCAAGAGTTTTAGTATCAGGGAAACACAGAAGTGCTCTAATATATTACTTTTCTCAGCATTTTGCACAGTCATAGAATTAGTTAGTTTTGTATTGACAGAAATCCAGTAACATAACCAGTTTCTTTGAAAAGAAATGTCATTCAACTTTGCTCATGACTGCCACTGTGCTGCTCTTGTTGAAACACTCTTTCTCTCGTGAGGATGAACGTGACCTTACCCTCTTTCCGGGGGGCCCGACAGGTCCATTCTCACCAGGAGGTCCAGGGGAGCCCTGCCACAAGAAGCAGAGCATGTAGATTTAGGACAACAACTCATTTAAACTGAACACCTTATCAAATCACTGCACCATCCTATAACCTACAGATTCTCCAGGTTCGCCGTCTTCTCCTCTTTCTCCCTTGGCACCATCTTGACCCTGAGGTAAAGCAGATCAGGTTGAGTATTTTTAATTCTCTTTTATAATTTTGTGAAGCAAAAGCACAGAACATGTGTACATAAGATGAAACATTAACACGTATGCAGCCACATGCAACACAACTTCTGCGGGAATATACTATCTATATAGTGTATATTTACAATTTACAATAAAAAAAGGTACTCACTCTGGGTCCAACCTCACCAGGGGGACCAGGATCACCAGGGAAACCAACAGGACCCTGAAGTTAGAGACAACAAGAAAGTTTAGAAAACATCAGAATATGACAATCCCTTATTTCATTTACAGTTTTATCTACAGTCAATGTTCAAATGCTTTTGTGTTTGTCCACATAAGTTTATTTTTAGAGTGGCATACAGGGTTTCCTTTGGGTCCATCATCTCCAGGTCGTCCTCTGCCACCAGGAGGTCCAGCTGTTCCAGGCTGTCCAGCCTCCCCCTTCTCTCCGCGCTCTCCACGTGGACCCTGCCAACAAAAACCCAGAACTCTTTGTTTACCTATGCCTAATATCAGCCTCTCAGCAAAAGGGACAGTCTCCATATCTCATACCTGAGGCTCTCTGAATT
Source organism: Scarus forsteni (assembly GCA_036419115.1). Classification (NCBI taxonomy): domain Eukaryota; kingdom Metazoa; phylum Chordata; class Actinopteri; order Labriformes; family Labridae; genus Scarus; species Scarus forsteni. The sequence goes on from JAZDUH010000458.1 coordinate 24,831,537, forward strand.
AGACACTTACCTTCTTTCCTGGCTCTCCTCCAATTCCAGGTGGTCCAGCCTCACCAGGTTCTCCCTATGGAGAGAACATTTTCTTTTATTAGTTGTCAAGCCAACTTGAAATTGATGAAGTTTTTAAAGGAAACAACATTGCTCCAGGGCAGAAAAACAATCTTCCAAATCCTTACCTTCTCTCCAAGAGGCCCAGGATTACCCAAACCACCAGGAGGACCTTGGGGACCCTAAAGAAAACACAGAAAAAAGATTTACACATTCAAATCCACATGTAACTTTTCAGCTAAAAGTTAAGACCGGTATTTTTCTGCTAGCACACCTTGAAGTTTTTTGGTAAAAATTACAATATGTTATGGAAATACACAATACAAAATGTAAACCTTATACCTGATCTGCTTAATAAAAATGCATAGTTAAGGAGTTTGACCTCTTACAGAATGGTATAATTTTTACAAAAATTAGAGACATTTACTCACATCAGCACCGCTGGGTCCAGCGGGGCCACGGGGACCTGGAGGACCAGGAGGTCCCTGGGAAAATTAAGAGACTTTGGTTTATTCATATGAAATTTCAATGGCAACAAATATGTGTCTTGATTAATTAAACCTGAAGTTGTTTATTTTTTAAAAACACACCAAAGGTCCAACATCTCCAGTTTCTCCTTTTTCACCTGGTGGCCCTGGTAATCCCTGCAGGTAATAAAAAACAGGATTATTCAAGAATGTTTAAGTTTGAAATGATTAATCTTTTTCTTAACATTTACATGAAGGTTTAAGGTTAGAATACATACAGCGTTGAACTAATCTGTAGCTGGAGTGTGTATGGTTTTATCTATTTTACCTGCAGTCCAATCGGTCCAGGGGCTCCGGGGAATCCTCTGGTTCCTTCGTCACCTTTAGCTCCAAAAGGTCCTTGTTGGCCCCTGGGTCCAAGCTCTCCATCAGCACCCTGTACCACGGAAGAATTTAAAAAATACAGAAAGCCTCAGGGATTAAGAAATAAAAAGACTAAGACTAATCAATAGATCTGAGTCTGTAGCACCGTGTGCATCTAGCTGTAATCTTATCTATTAAGAATTCTCAAGTCTTTTTTTTTTTTTTACAATGTTCAGGTTTTTTACTTACAGCAGGACCGGGTTGACCAACAGGACCCATTGGCCCAGGTGGACCAGGAGGACCCTACCAATTGACAAAAAACAATCCAACATAAAGTTTGTTTCCATAGAAGTCAATTTTTCTTGATCAGAAATTCATTTGGACTTGACTCAGTGTCACTCACGTGCTCTCCTTTGGCTCCCTTTGCACCCTTCTGACCGTGCTCTCCAACCTCACCCTGCATTGACAAACAGATGTCCCATTACACTTCAAGTTTAAAAAGATGTATCATACACTTGATTCAGAAAGAAGGATGCATGAATAAAGATCTTAATTTTAGCAATGCTATTTTGAATGATAAAAGGCAACTGGCATTCTTTGATACAGAGTCTGTGACCTGGAGATACCTTGTCTCCGTCCTCTCCTGGTACGCCTGGTGATCCAGCAGGGCCGGGAAGACCCACTGGACCCTGGACTCCATCTCGACCTGCAGGGCCAATGGGGCCTTTCTCACCCTTAAGAAGAACAGAACAACAACAAGAAAGATCAACCGTCAATCAGTTTTCATTTTATATGTGATAGCTGCTTATAAATGTCAAATTATTGCAACACTGCATATTGCATAAACATTTCCAGAATACTCACAGGAACTCCCTTCTCTCCGGCCGGTCCGGGAGGCCCCTGAGGGCCTGGTCTTCCAGGAGGTCCAACAGGCCCAGCAGTACCAGCTTGACCTCTCTCACCGGGAGATCCCTAAAAGATGCAAAATCATGAGCGAAATAGTAATCACAGAGGATATTCAGTAGATAAAATTTGTATATGGACAACAACAGTTTCATTAATGCTTCTCATTACTTACACTAAAATCTTCAAGTGTTAAGATAAAGAACTTAAAGATGAATCATTAACTTTAGCGTTTCTTGACAAACTTAAGCTAGCTAGCTGGCAAGTTACTCAAATGTTTTTCCTCCTATAACTTTGGCTTTTAAAACATCATTTTAATGTGGGGTTTGACTTACAGCAGGTCCAGGGGGTCCAGCAGGTCCTTCACTTCCTTTCAGTCCCCCACCTCCCTAGAGAAGAAAAAGGAACAGTTTTGAATGTATGAAAATCTTTGTGAAAGATTACTAACAGCCTTTTTTCTGCCCCTGATATTACTTTTACCCATACTCACAGGTGTTCCAGGAAGTCCTCTCTCTCCAGGGAAGCCTCTCAGTCCTGGTGGTCCATCTTTACCAGGCCCTCCAGGGGGTCCAGGGTCTCCTTTAGTGCCCTCTTTACCTGAGGGACCAGAAAGTCCCTGCTCTCCAGGTGGACCTGGGGGTCCTGGATGGCCACGCTCTCCCATGGGGCCAGTCTCTCCTGCTGGACCCTGTGAAAATGTGGGTATAGAGTAGAGAGAGATAAAAGGATTGTTTGGAGAGAAAAAGAAGAAGGTCAAAAATAATGAAAAAATTTAAAGGTTCAAGAGAAATTCTGCAGAAAAAATAGCTTATAATTTTTGTGGCAAGATAGAGGAGTCACCTGAGGTCCTACAACTCCAGGAGGCCCGGGTGGACCCATTTTACCTTGGAAACCCTAGAGAGAAGAAATTATTTTAACAAAACATTTAAAAATAATTGATCCTGCAGTGCCCTTTAACATGGAAGCACATAATTTCCTGGTCAAAGTAGAAAAATTTAGAAATTTTACAGATGAGGAAGATGCACATTAACCCTTCATAATTTTTCTGGATACATTATTGTTTCTACCATTTATAAAATATTAAAAGCAAACCACTAGATTAGTAGCTCCTGTAAATCCATGTATGCTGTTTTATCTTAATGATATAGATTTTAAGACTTCTGGATATTACTTTGAGAGAGCGCTTGAACAACCTCCATCCAAATGACATAACAAGACATTTATAATCTAAAAATAAGCAGAAAATGACAAACCCACAACCCATTTATCAGTTTACACATTTTAAACACAGCACTTAGTCATTAATGGAGTCATCTAGTTGGTACATTAATTAATAAAAATACCAATATTAGTTGCTGTTTATATTCATATGCACCTACTTAGATGTCATGTTAGTCATTATTGTGGATTGATAAAATATTTACTCCTCATCAAGATAGGCAAAAGATAAACTTACAACTTCTCCTCTCTGCCCAGGGTGTCCAGGCAGTCCGTCTTTTCCTGGAGGTCCCTGCAATGAAACATTAGTTAGCGTTAAATGCTAATTATGTCTTATACTGTAGAGAAGAAATAAATAAAAGAGGCACATTATACACACAGCCATGTTGGAAGAATGAACCATGTAAATTTTTCAAACAGCAAAATGATACCACTTTAGATGAATGTCACAGAATTATTTTCTTACAGGAGGTCCTTTTGGTCCTGGGAAACCGTTGGCTCCTTGAGGCCCAGGCAATCCCTAGTGAAGCAACAACATTACAATGACAGCATTAGGATACCAAATATTACATTTAAGTGTCTTATAAAAAATCTGAAACAATGACGTAACATTTTAAATTCAGGCTCTGAAAAAGTGTGATGTAGAGGAAAATACTGTGGATCCAAATGAAAACAGAGTGCTCACCCTCTCTCCAGGAGGACCAGGAGGGCCATCACTACCAGAGGTTCCCTGATAAGCAAAACAAAGAATTTAAAAATATATATTGGATTGCATTACAATTGTTAAAGGTTGTTTATGGACAATGGTTTAAGTAAAAAAATGAATAATGCAAAAATGTCAAAAAGTTTTGAAGTTATCATGACTTGTATGTACTGATACCAAAGCAGAGGGTTATAAATAAGCAGAAAAGAATAAAAGATAAACCTTTGCTCCTGGTTTCCCAGTGGAGCCCCTTGGTCCTCTCTGCCCTCTTGGCCCCTGATGTACACAAACAGAAAACATAATTGACAACAAGCCAGTAGACTAAAACATTGTAACTGTGAAAGTAACTTCATGCACAACAAATCACAAATGTATAAGATTGGTGCTTAAATAATTAGACCCCTGAATTATTTATTTTAGCTGAACTTAAAGGCTTTAATTGTGTACTTTGCTGCACTGCTGTACAGTAATCTTCAAGACCCTGTGAAATCACTTCTGGTTTTTGACTGCAGGGGTGGCAGAGCACAGATATTGCTACAAATCCAGCTGGGTCTGGGCACAGCTATTTTTTGTATAAACATAAACCCATTGTAACACAACACATACATCATTTTACATTATCATGAAGAGTCCATTTGTTCACAAGAACAAAAAGAGTCAGTGCAGTGGGGATCACATTAAACTTGTCTGCAACTCTTAACTTATTTTGGTCTGTTTGGTAGCATATTTTTCCCCACCAAAACATTATATTGTCTATTTGAGTAGCATTACCATTATTGTTATTTGCTTAGGACAGTGCACATCAATCAATATATGTCACTGTCCTAAGCAAATAGCTAAATTTCATCCGTTGTCCTAAATTCTATGCAATTGTATTCTACAGATCAGATCATTTTACAATATTAGGAGTAAATTTAAGATTAATTTAAGAATAATTTAAGATCCTGTGTGCAACCTTAGCATGCTGCAGCAGTTATGGTTGCACACAGGAGTTTCTGTCATGTCTAAGTCATGTACCAAATCACAGAAGGGCTCTGAAAATCCGACAGGTTAATTATTTTGCCATTAAAGGTGAAATTGTACCGTAGGTCCTCTTTGTCCTCTTGGGCCTGCTTTTCCGGTGAGACCCTAAAGAAACAAACAACAAATTAATCAATCAATCAAACAAGAGATTTTTACATTGCCCTCGTGCTGACTACCAGATTTTATGGTAAGTAAAAGTTAATGGATCAATAAAGTCTTTGGTGTAAAAATATCTGGCCTGCTAGAACACTGGAGCTGTCAGAGTCACTTAATCACAGTTTTGATATTTAAAATGAAACAAAAAACCAAAAGTTACACAGCTCTTCAGTGCTTGATTAAAATGTCACAAAAAAGAACTCTGAGTTACCCTCGCTCCTTTCTCGCCGTTTGAGCCAGGAAACCCAGGGAATCCCAGAGATCCCTAAAAACCAAATTCACATCAGCCTTAATGGTAAATTTAAAAGAAGGAATACAAATGTGCGAAAACAAACAGATTAATATTTTTTTAATTAATGATGCAATAGTTGGATTTCCTACCTTTGGTCCCAGTCTTCCAGGATATCCAGGAACTCCAGGCATACCAAGTTTGCCCTGAAGTCACACGAACACATCACATTTATTAACCATGGACTTAACTGTGTCACAGTATCTGTATAATCAGATTTAATATGTCCACTCATTTAAACCAAATACTACGTGTTTCTTATCCATTGAGAACTGAATCAGAATCATTTCAATCTGACGGATCAAACAGTGCAAGGAAGCGAAATAAAAAAAAAATTCCACTTGAGAACAAGTATTAACTAATCATAGAAAAAGATAACACCATGTGCATTTGTTAAATAATTTTCTTTGTGGTGACCATGCGTCTTTGCAAAATATTTCATATAGTTGGAGAGCCTGTTTCCTTCCCTTTTAAATGATGCCACGTTTTTAGGGAACATGCATAAGTGGGGTTAAGCAGCAGAGCTCATCCCAAAAATGCATAAGTGACACCTGAACGCTAGCACCTGTGGGTTTGGGCCCTGCTACGGTGGTCAGTTCTGTCTGCTCCAAGAATAGGCATGCCAGGTTTGACTGATCTAGATAGGGCCATTAAACTTGCAGTGCAGCTAGATCCGCCGATTCTGCAGACACTGTCCGACCAGCAGTGAAAAGGGAGATGCAGGAGCTACAAGCACAAAGCAAGTGTATTTCTTAAAAAACAGCTGCTTGCATAAAGAGGAGCATAGATGCTACCTGCGTCAGTGTCAGGTTTACTAGAACTGGACAACATTTCTGCTTCAAATAAAGAACAAATAAAAACACTTAGAATAAATTTCTCCAGGGAAAAATATATATTTTTGCTCCTCTTCCAACATTTGATGGAAGTTTCCTTACAAATTGCACCTTGCACCTTGGCAGTAGCACCTGCCTACTACATCAGATTGACCCATAATGGGTGTGACTGACAGCACAGTCGTTCAATCAGCTTTAGGATATGTTTTTGAAAGATAGACTATTGAAATATATTCTGTTAAGTATATACTGAACAGTCTATCTGGTGTGTCAGGGTACAGATTCTGTATGACAGTGCAACTTCAAGGTGGTGTTCCACAAAAACAAGGTGCTGCATCTCTTCATTGTCAGATGACATTTGCACTGGTGTCTGCAACACATGTAATGGAACCTGAACATGTGGAGGAACATTGTGTTCAGAGTCCAGATTCTGCCTGCGGCAGTTGGATTGTAGGGTCAAAGTTTCGAGAAGATGCTGTGCTGATTGCTGCACCAACTCAGTAACATCTTTTGGTACAGGCAGTGTAGCAGTGGTGTGGGGCAGTATCTCCCTCAGTGGAAAATGACCTGAGGTTTCAAAAAGCAGATCAGGTAATAGTGGCATTGCTTATTTGGTTGTACCTTCTCTCCGACTAATCCAAGTGGTCCAATTTCACCAGGAGGTCCAACACGACCCTTTGGCCCCTCGGGACCATCTTCTCCTCTGGGTCCTGGGACTCCCACCTCACCCTGAGAGTAGGAAACAAATCAAAAACACCTGAATAAATCACAAAATATTCATTATATTAATACATATCTATAAAATGAAATTCATTTGTCAATTATATGCACCATCGCTGGCTCAATGATCATTTTACTTAAGAACTGATCAGTCAAAAACTCAGTCCACCTGCTGATCTTACCCTCTCTCCCTTTGTACCAAAATCTCCCTTTATTCCAGGAAAACCATCTTCACCCTGAAACACAAGTAGAAAACAAACAATAAATACTCATCAAAACTCTACTTCAATAAAAAATAAATCTTGACAAGGTTATGATTTATGGGAGGATACCTCTAACGGGTGATGGATATTTTTAAGTTATGATTACTGACCTTCTCTCCTTTGTGGCCCTTCAGTCCACGGATACCTTGACCTCCCTGAAATCAAGAACCACACAATTAATAAGTAATGCATTGATATGATTATAAACATTTTATTTTTTTTTCCTACATTTTATTTTAGATAAAATAAAAATATATAATTAAAAGGAATTTTAACCTATTAAAATGATATCCCTGTCAAAACAATAATAACAATAATGAAAATATGTTGGATAGCTTTAAAATCTGGCTCTGTACTCACCTTGATGCCACGAGGCCCAGGATAGCCGATTGCCCCCTGGGGACCATTGGGACCCTGAAAGAGGTCAACACAAGAAGCAAACGATAAACAATAAACACTATATTGATGGAGGATTGTGGTGTCATGGGGCTTTTTGTGACTACACCTACCTGGTTTCCTTTGGTGCCAGTAGGCCCTTCCTTTCCTGGGTGACCCTGAGAAGAGAAGGTCAGGTGCAGACAGAGTCAATTTAATTCAGATTGCAGGTTATGAAAAATAAAGGAGTTACAGACAAACTTACAGGAGGGCCATCAGCTCCAGGCATTCCTGGCAGACCTGGTTTTCCTGTGGGACCCTAAAGCAAGAACAACTGGGTTAGATCTGAGAGTGATGAGGATGGTTTCACTTACTAACAAAAACGTATGGACTGATTGGCGGTAAAAAAATATTGTTGTTATTTTGTTATTGTCGTTTCATCTCTCAATCTGGTACTCAGTTCAGTTTCTACTTCATTAAAACAAGAAATTAATGGCTTGCAGTCTCCTGGGCTACAGCACATACCACAGTTTATCAACCTTAGTGACAGAAAGTGTCAAGTTTGACCTTGCAACTGCTCAATCCATTCATCAATCCATCCTCTATGATGCCTATCCTTTCCTGGGTCACAGGTTGAAAGGGTCTATCCCAGCCCCCAAGGGGAAAGAGGGGGGAACACCCCTGACAAGTAACCAGTCAATTACAGTGCTGATACATAAAGATAAATAAGCGGGCATGCTTACAGTAACATCTATGGGCAAGACAAAGTCACCAGTCAACCCAGCAAACATGTTCTTGGTTTGTGGGGGGAAGCGGGGGGTACCCAGAAAGAATCCATGCATTCCTGGGGAGAACATGTAAACCTCACATAACAGGGCCCTATCGGACTTTAAATTTTAACCAGGAGTTGCCTTACTATGAGGTAATAATGCTATAATATAATAGTTCTGCAGAGGCCTGTCCCATATGAAGCAAAAATCTTATGATTGTTGTTTGCTGTAATGGTGCGGTCCAGTAGATCTCAGAACTCAGATTCTATGAGATGCAAATTAGAAATGTCACTGTGAACTCCCCTCTTTGGTCAGAATTCTCACTGGCAAGTCCTATGAGCTTCAGCTAACCAGACTGTACAAGCTTGTAACTTGAATGCGTCTAACTGGGATGAGATAGATTCCCAATTCCTCTGTCTGAGGAAAATGGGATGCATCATAACTCCGTGTTCTGCTTCAAAAGATATCAAGAGATATCAAGAGACTGCCTCTCTGCATTGTGTTGCTAACCTGACATGTTGCTAGCAGAATATATTTCTATCTAAAAATTAATCTGGCAATCAGGTGTTACCTAAACATATAACATCAACATGTTTTGTTTTAGCTCTTACTTTCTCTCCTGGAGGTCCATGAGGTCCCTGAGGTCCTGGCATTCCCTGTAAATATGGAAGAATAAACAAATTCAACACTTTTAGCTTTATCTGCATATCCGTCTAACGTCTTATACATACTGAATGTTTATATCAAAAGTATCAGATAGTGGTCAGCTGCCGCTTGTCTCACCTGAGTTCCTGGGGTTCCCTGCTGACCTGGGGGCCCTGGCTCTCCTTGGGGACCCTAAAAGAAAGAAATAGGGGATGACAGTGCAGTAACAATTATACTGGATGAGTAGGTTTAGGCAGATGAAATAGAAAAGTGTATTTTAAAGAACTTATGAGTATAGATATTTGTATTTTGGGGATCCTGATAACCTGTAGTTCAGAACTTTTACATAAAGATTGTAGAAAAGTTATGAAAGTACTGACCAGGTTTCCTTTAGGACCATGGGGCCCGTCATTTCCTCTAACACCCTGAGGGGAAGACAAAATTAGTGCACAAATTAAGTAACAAAAGTGATTAACCATTCAGATAAATCAAAACTATTATCAACACAATTCATGAAAACAATCCACTTCAGAGACGGCTTGTACCCAGAGAGGAACAACTATTGTCACTGGTTTCCTGCTCAGCTCCACGGAGAGTTAAGTAAAGTGTGTCTTCAGATGTATGAAAATCACTTACACTGTGAGTCACAGGAAAATACCAAAAACATTTCTGACTAAACTTCTAATATGTTTGACGGTCTTGAGATAAAATTGTATAAGTCTCATATAACAGCTCCAGACTGAGACACAAGGTCTTACAATATCCTCCAGTGAGGTTAGTCAGAGCTTTAGAGAATGAGTTTGAAATGAAAACTTTTGAACGTGACGTCAGAGAGAAGAAGGCAGCCAAAACAGCTTTTTGTATCATTCAGGGAGGAGTGGTAATAGGCAGCCTGTAGCTCACATGCTGCCTTCTTTGTCTGTCCTGAAGTTGATTTAAACATCACTGAAATATATACATCAATAAAACAAGAGTAAAATGCCTTGAAATAATTAAACCAGTTTTGCTGGTGCAAAATACATCAAAAGACCAATACATTATAACGTTAAAGTACAACATTATAAGTGTTAACTGATTAATATTATATGTGTTGGTCTTTAATTTTAGTCAAACAAATCCTGATATAATTGATTGTGTTTTTTCAGTCAAAGTTAAATGACACATTGTTGCTCAGACTTGGGCAATGAAAAATGTAATTAAAATATACTTTACTCTGTTTATTCTTAAAGTAACAGTAGCTGAAATAAATTTTCCTCTTTGCTTGGTTCATTCAATTAAGCATTTACTATTTGCATTTAAGTTGAAACATTTTAATGCTTTATGACAAACTTTGAAAAAGGCTATATATGTTTTCCAACAAAGAGCCTCAAAATGCGCCTTTGCACAAAATGGCAATCCGTACCATGATAGTTTGCAGCAAAATTCGACTTAAGACATTTGCCAAATTTAAAGGGATACACAATGTAATCAGATCAGTATCTGTATCTGCAGATAGTTGCCCAAAAATCCGATTATTGGTGGCAGCAAATATGAACTTTTCCCCTGATGTTTACAGCCATTCATATTGGTCATTTATATCCCATATATTTACTGTAATATTAGCAGAATGTTCAAATGACCGTAATGGTTGACCTCATCATCACTGAGTGTCCACTTTCATTCATTTTCTCTACTGTTTATCCCTTTCAGGGTCGTGGGGGAGCTGGAGCCTATCCCATTTGTCATTTGGCGAGAGGCGGGGTACACCCTGAACTGGTCGCCAGTCAATCACAGGGCTTGGTAGAGAGACAGACAACCTTTCACCCTCACACTTATACTTAAAGGCAATTTAAAGTGATCGATCAACCTAATGAGCATGTTTTTGGTCTGTGGGAGGAAGCTGGAGTACTCAGAGAGAACCAATGCATGCACGGGAAGAACATGCAAACTTCACACAGAAGGGCTCTGCCCAATCCAGTGATCAAACTGGTGACCTTCTAGCGGTGAGACACGTGCACTACCTGTTGCGCTTTCGTGCAGCCTGTATGTCCATATTTTGAAACCAAAAGCATATTTCATCAAGAATAAAACACTGTTATTCTTGTTTATCCAGTTTCTAACACAAACAGACAGTAACCATTGAAAAGAGCACATCCATTTTAGTAAAGAGGAAACTTTGTGGTCTGAACAAAAAAATATCTGTATTGATATTTTATTGGCCAAATTGAGTTCAGATGTATCGGATATCAGCAAAAATCCAGTGTTGTGCATTCCTACAAATTCATTATGCCATTTCAAACTTTAATACTTACAGTCTGGTAATGTTTTACCCAAATTTGCTCTGGCACATATTCTCAGCAGGAGACAATAGTGGTGCGGGTTTATGTCTGTCTCTGTCTGTCAGTCAATCATCCGCTGTGTCACCCTCCTTTGAATGTGCTTTCAAAGCTGTTCTGCACTTTGAACTGACACAAATATGACATCTTTGAAGAAATGATTATCAGAAACATGGAGGACGGCATAAACTACAGGTGCCTATGAGGGACAGAAGAGGCACTAGAGAAAAGTCAAGGAAACTATCTTGACTTGTTTTCAAAGTCCTCTGCAGCAAAAAAAAGTGAATTAATTAGTGAAATAAGCATATATTGCACTGGCCTTCTAAGAGTACTTAACATTATAAGGTTTGGTCCTCTGACAGAGGAATTTAAATAAATGTAGTCTTTTAGGTGTCCAGACATGTCCATCCCTATTCAAAATATTGCTCATCGTCTCTGCTTAAGGCAAGCAGCACCAGATTACATTTGCCACCACTAGCAACCAAGCACCAAACTGTTTGAGGTCAAGCTGCATTTGGCAGAAATTAAGGATACGAAAACAAAGAAAATGTTTCAGCAGTCTTTTCATCTGTTTAAAAATGTCTTTGAGTTGTTGTCGGGGGATTCCTCTACAAATCTAAACTGTGCTACATGAAAATGAACAGTACACTGTGTACTTAATCATGAGTGACTCTGGCTGTCTTGTTATTGTTTTTAAGGCTATTGTGAGCACTTGACTTATGTATTTTTAGATTCTGGATAATTACGTTGTTATGTTTTTGTTTGTTATCAGAACACAGAGTGCTCTGGAGGCGCTGAGTGTGATTTGAGGTCAAAGAGGGACAAAAATACAACTACATTATAAAAGTTAAAGAACATCATTTTAAATTGTTTTTCACTCACAGGAGGTCCGGAGATTCCAGGAGGACCTTTAGGTCCCAGCAAACCACGAGGTCCCTAAAAAGACAAGCACAAGCCAAGATCAGTCAGATGTAAACAGCCAGAAAAGACACACTCAAAATGCTGAAGAATATCAGAAGCAGATACCAGCACCAAATATTCCATGAAAATATCTGTATTTTATTTTACTCAGCACAAAACCATTTGCTTTAGAGTCGGGAAAAATCTTGGTTATTTCTTTCGTTTTTTCTGTCAGATGTAATTCTCAGTGAATTCAATATACTGCATAATAAGTAGGACACTACAGTCGACAGCAATTACTGGTCATTTATTGTCTCTATGATTAATATCTCAGTTAGAAATTTACACAAGTGATGCTCATAAGACTCGTCTACAGTTTTCATTCAACATCCTTATTCAACACATCATCACTCAGAGTGGAGCCTTAACTTTAAAAGGTGCTGATGCTATACAAAGAACAGATGTGCTTATGGAGGACACATTTATAGTTGTTGTTTCCAATAAAATAGATAAGTCTAAAAGACAATTTGTTAAGAAAGAGTAGGACATTTGAGATCATCTTTGTTGTCATGGAAACACTCACTGGTTCACCTGGGAGACCCCTGGGTCCAACGTCTCCATCGTCTCCCTGCAAAAAGCACATAAAACAAAATGTTGATAAGAAAAAGATGCTAAAATAACAGAAGCTCTTGTCTGTGGTGAGATTATTCTCATATTGTTAATTTCCTGAATTCATACCCTCTCTCCATCCTCCCCTGTTGGTCCTGGGGGTCCCATCGGTCCTGTATCTCCCTTTGAGGGTGAAAAGGGGAAATTAAAAACATCAGGATCAAGTACATAGTCCTACTAACTTTCAGATTTAGAGTTTATAATATGACAGTAGAATATCTTTTTTACTTATACTGCAGACACTACATTCATCATACTTAAGATTAAAAAAAATGAGTGAATTATATTCATCATTTTGATTGTGAGACTCACCCTGTGTCCTTTGTCCCCAGGCAAACCAGGAAGACCATCGAATCCACGATCACCCTGAGAGACACAAACATTTGAAGAGGACCAAGACCAAGTGACTGGATATATCCACTGATGGATTATGTGTTCATTTCTTTAAAAAATTCCAGTAAATAAATTAACTGTCACATTGTAAGACAACTGAACATGGTGTTTACCTTATCATTTTAAAGAAACAACTTTACATTTTTTGTAAAGTTGATTTTAGAATCACAAACCATCAGATTTAATTTTGATATCGAGCATAAGTGTAGAACAGGGAGGAATCACCTTAGATCCTGGCTCGCCTGGCATTCCTCTGGCTCCATCAGCTCCAGCACGACCCTGTAAGAAAACAAGCATGTTGCAAAGTGCAACTCTGAATAGGGCTGTACCACTTGCATGTTAAAATATATCCATTTAGTCATAATTAGCTGAGTCGGAGGAGAAAGCATTTCGCCAAGAAAGGTATTACTCACCCTTCTTCCTGATTTTCCTGGAGGTCCCATTAAACCCTGAGCTCCCCTTGGGCCCTGAAAAACAAGAAAATGTTTATAATAAAGTAATGTTTAACAGATAAGAATTCACTTAAATCTCAATAATTAAATGTACAATATTGCACAATAAAACAAACACAGTTACGCAGTTTTATATATTGATCATAAAGGAGGCAGAATTCTGATTCACATTAAGACTTCATTTTTTTAAGGGTTTTTACCTGAGGACCAGGGTCTCCACTTTCTCCCTTCAGACCAGAACTTCCTGGATTTCCCTATTCAGAGAGAAAAATCATCACAATGATCACTGATAATAAACAACTGTATATCCCTCAGCTCCCCCTATTAAAGAGAAAAGAGAAACATTCACTATTTCTGAAATCACAGAGTAATCAGAATCATTGGACCTGTTAAATTGCTTACATTTCCATGTTATAACACAGACTGTGAAGTTGAGACTTATTAATAAAACTGACAAACACTTATATTAACAGATGAGATTCCAAATTAAATAAAAAGTACCAGAGGTCCAGGACGCCCAGTGAATCCCATCGGCCCAGGTGGTCCCTTCAGAGCCATCTAGAGACAAATGTATATAAAATGTTGTATAAAAAGGAAAAGATTTCAAAGGAAGACTTTATTCTTAAACCCTACAAATAATATCAATATATCAAGGATCTTACAGAGACATAGATGTAATATCAATATGAAGAACACAAGACACTGATGTTGTCATACATTAGCATGATTAAACATATTCCTACTTCTAAAAAGACTGGACTTATCTTGCAAACTGTGAAGCACTTTTGCTTAAATACTCAGACTGATGAGAAAGTACAAGCACACAGTGGAAATAAAAAGTATCAGTGACGACTGACCCTGGCTTGAGACAAGATGGCCGCTGCCTGGGCTTCCTGCGCAGAGACCACAGGACCCTTATCACCTCCACTCTGTCCAAAACGGAACTGCAAACAGGAAAGAACAAGAATTTTAGAGCCAGGAATGAATGCTCTGCCTTTTTATGATAGAGGGCCACTGTTTAAAAAAATTCACATTAAGCACAAACAAATTCACTGCAACACAACAATTTAAAAGACTTACACTTTAAACATGATTACAGATCTATTTAAGAGGTAAACCTGAACACTCGGGTAACAGGTGATTTGTTTACAGAGCCTCTTTTGACTGTCATAATCAAATAGACAAGGAGGATTCATTTCCAGCTGTATGTGGGAGTTAATTTCTTGATTTTGCATTGATTTGATCAGTCTCTTAACTGATTCTGTAAATAAATCATCCCAGTAATTTCACACTGATTAGTCATGTATGCAGGACAATTTAAAACATTTCCATTTCTTTTCCCACAAGCTCACAAAGTCAGAAAAGAATTAAACAAGCATGGAAGCAATGGAGTAATTTCTCTTCTCCTTCAAATGTGTTCTTTTTGTACTGAAATAACTGGTAAATCTTTTCTTTTTCCTTGTTGAAAGGGGGAGAGAATAACAAATAAGACAATTACATAGAGACACATGGAGCAGGAGCTTAATACACATTACAGAAGCAAAGTTCTGATTGACGTCTGTTATTTGTTTTCACACACAACAAGAGAAGAGACATTGAACTTCAGTGAGTGTTATGAAAAAGCAGTTGTTCAGTCTTATAAGAAGTATATTTAAATCATTTTGTTGAAGAGAAGATAAGAGCAAAGTACTGGGGATACAGACTAGAAGGGAACAATATCAGTTTTACAGACTGTACAGCCAATATAAGTCTTTTGAGTTACAGTAACACAATTCTGTACGGTGCTAATGTGAAGTTTTGAAAATGAGACAGAACATTAATGAGTATGCCGATGCTGGTGTTGGTCTATATGTCAGGGATATCTGTGTCTCACGCATGCAGGTTGATGTATTGTAGGAAACTGGTTAACATTTTTTGTGCAAGTTGTCATTTGTGTTGTAAAACACAAAATTCAAGGAGCTTGTATTGAAACTAGCCTCAAAAAGGATGTGTGCATGACCAAGTGCAGCTGTCCATGGTGCTGAAGCAAACACCACATTGACAAATGTCATTGAGAAGCAAGTAAAAGATATGCCTACAACAACAGCTGATTCTGAGAGCTTATACAGTTTGACAGTGTTCTGTATGTAACATCTTTGATACATTAAATTATGTTTTTTGGTTCTTTTGAAAATAAAACTAGAAACAATTTAATGGAAAAATAATTCATTCATTCACTTGTTCATTCAGAAACCTGAATGAATCTGATCAATCCGTTTTCACAAAAAGTCCTTGGTAAGAGAGACTACTTGTCTATTTTCTACTGCTATAAATGGTTAGAAATATCTTATTTATTGCTTTTTGAGCAGCAGACATACAAAAGAAAGCATGCATTATAAATAATTAAATGAGGTATGAAACAATCTAGGTATTGCTATTCAAAGTATAAATAAACTGTAAATCAATCTTCGATTTAATTAAAGCATGGAAGAAAAGGTTCACTTACTGGCAGCATAACAGAGGTTCCAGGTGGTCCAGGAACTCCGTCGGCTCCAGGAAGACCGGCTTTGCCAGGTGGACCCTGCAGGACAGAGAGGAAGTGATGTGAGGTGCCAGGTTTAAAGATGAGATGAAAATTGAATGCATTCATTTACTTTGAGCATTTGCAATGACCAATAAAATGTTAGAGTTGTCTGTGAACAGATGGATGACGCTATAGCTCTGAAACTTCATTTTGTTCAATAAAATAAAAAAACTCACCCTCTCGCCTGGATCACCAACTGAGCCAGGAGGTCCAGAGGGGCCGGAGGGACCAGGTAGACCCTGAAAGACAACATGAAAAACTTTCGTTTTCTGATGTGTATTTAATAAGGGGGTCTACTTTAATGTCAGTGTCAGCTAGGTTTTTTTATAGAGTTCTATAATATGAACATCTTTAACATTTATAATAGAGAAACCAAGTTACACAAATAGACTAAAAGAAAGAACTACACCCCTTGTTCCAGAGACATTTTGGCCTATTTCAGCAAAAAATGTTGATTATTTGTTTTGTGTGAAGTGATGTCCACTATGTCCATTGTCGGATTCTATCTTATGCTCACGGCGAACACAAATCATGTTGGCACTACTGAACAACATGACACCCCAAAAACAATTCAGAATAAAAATATAAAAAATCCACAGGAGAGATCATTTTCATGTCTTTCAGTAATTAAACAAAGGAATAATCATAATTTACTCACAGCAGGTCCCTCAGGTCCCGGAGGTCCCTCTATCAGCATACCCTATGAAAGTCACAGTGTTTTTAAATGTTATATCATATGACAGAAACAGGATAAAACACATTTGGTCGCACAGTGCAAAAATTCATATCAGCTAACATTTTTGCTATTCACTTATATTTTTTGCTGCTTGTTAAAAATGTAAAATGAATTTTTGCTTGTTTGCATGCACAATAATATAAACATTTCATTGATTAAAATGTCATTCAGAACCCACTGAAGAGATCCATTCCTCTTTAAAAGGCATCACACACTTTTACACCTTTTGTTTAAGTCCCCCTGAAGTCTAAATCAAATGTCTGTGCTTTGGTAAAAAAATATTATGCCTCAGACATGAGAGGAAGTTAATGACTCTCCATAAATCTACAAGAAACAGCCCTTCACAGGATTCAATTTTGGTGTATGTCTCCAAAAGTCCTTCTCAATTCTCTTATGGGGGGTTCGAACATGAATACAACCCTGAGCTTCCAAACTCTGGACAAAGATGCACGATGAAGATATTATGAGAAGAGGTGGGAATTATAATCTCTCCCTGAATCGTCAAAGTGAGTCCAGATTCTGGACAGACTGTCAGACTTCATATGTTTGTAGCCCACAAAACAATGGACTGAGTCGTCAAAAATTTTAAAAAGCTGTTTATCATGATATATACCCTTTACTGACTTCATCGTGCAGTGTTAAAGTTGTTGAAACATTATGTATGGACAGAAAGCTTGGGTCTGTTACTTGGTCAGTGAGTAGTGGTGATTACTGTAGTTTGAAGAAAAAGCCTTCAAAGATGCAAAGGCGTTTTTGTCACTTCCAACTGCAAACTGACAGCTATTCAATAGATAATAGTAATTTTGAAGTTAAACTAATTCTGTCCTATGATTTTTACACCAAGGAAGCCTGCTTAGTTCAAACCCATATATTTTTGTGGGTAGCTTTAGAAAAAAGAGACAGAGTGATTATAAAGAAAGTTAGAAGAACTAGATCATACATGAAAAATTACTAGATCCATGACCAATTGCTTCCTAAAACTCCCTTTTAAAGACTTGCTTTATCTGTTGTTGTTGTTCATGTTTGATTGCTGTCTGTCCTCTCAACAATGTTTTAACAATTTTACTTCCTAATGTCCTTACTGTCATGTGCTACGTTAATAATGTTTTACTGCTTCTAGGGCTTTTTTTGTTTTTATTATGTTCTCTTTAGTTTTAATTTTTTTATTATGTTCTTTTTCTGTTTGTATTTGTATTTTTTGTATTGTTGTATTTTAATACTCACTGCTTTTACCTAATACTGACTCTTTTCACTGCCTTTATCTCCTCTGACTCCTGTTATTGGCTGTATTTGCTGTACTACAGCCTTGTTTGCATGTTTTTTACTTGGTTTTTTCTCTAAATATTTTTCCTTATCCATTTATCTCGTTCACTACATCCTTTTATGTCCCTGGTCTCTGAGTTTTGGTCGTCTGTTCTGGGGGTTCTTGGTAAATCACTTGATAACTCTTTGACCAAATTACGTGAAGCTACTGTGCAGGTAAGGGTGCCTTTAGAAAAATGGTAACTCACAGGCTCCAAGACAGCAGGTTCTCCTTTCTCTCCTTTCTGGCCTCTGACAGCAGCCTGGGTAAAACACACATGTAGCCAACAACACAGTGTAGTCAGAAGAAAAACCCTCAAATACAGAAATACACCAGCCAAAAGCACTCCAAAAGGGTGTCTGCCAGACATTTCTATCTTCACTCAACTGTACAAAAATAAATAAAAACATACAAATAGAAACCCACACTGGTTTGATGCATTATATTCAACACTATCATTTAAGTGTACAAAACTTGTACCTGCTATATTTCATATTGGCATATGTTTGAACCAAAGAGCAAGCTTTGGCTCAAACACTGACGATTCAGAGGATCTCCAGACTTTGGTCCATTGCAGTAGATTATTTTGCATACATACAGAGAACCATTCAAGCTGCACAGCTCTCCATGAAGCAATACACTGTGATTTAATGCATTAAAGACAGAAGATGCAGCAACTACTTACTTCTGCACTACTTAATGCTTTTCAATGCAGTGTATTGGTGACACCATACTACATCTTTAAAAGGATACCCCAAAACTTCTGCCATGGTGACAGTTTGTACTCTTGGGGTCCAAAGCTTGCTAATCATTATGCAGAACAAAACCAGTTTCAACCAACGATAATTGGACAAGGTCTTATGGTGCGTTCCTTTTGATAATGGAAATGAGAATATGTTACTAGAAATGCCTCCATGAGTCTGGAAGTTCCAGGACCTTTCATTTACCCAAAGCTTACCAGCTTGTAACGCAAACATATTTAATTTGCACATAACATCATCTCCTGCAACAACATTCAAGCTAAAAGGTGAATGGAACACACTGTTACTCCTTTAAGTACTTGAAATGCGTTCAAATACCTGTTTCTCTGCTCAGATGGGCTTACCAGGCATGCCATTTTACTTGTTTGTCAGCCATTTTTAATTTTCCTTCATTATATTCAGAAAGGATCATAGAGTACTATATAATGAGATCACAAACTCAAACATATGACCTTAAAGCAGTTTAAACACAATGTGATGATTAGGGTTCAGAACTGGTTGAAACTGATTTTGTTTTTTGCTTTTGAAGCAAAATAACTTACGCCTCCCTCATCTGTCACAGCGGACAGGACGGGGCCCATGTTGGCATCCGCCTCTCCAGTTTCCATTAATGGCTCATTGTAGTCTCTGTAGGAATAGTCGTATTCCTTAAGGCCCACGTCCCCAGTCACATACTCCTCTGTGAAGGTCTCCTCACCGCCTGCCTTGGTGGCATCTACCTCCTCTCCCACCAATGATGACTCCACCTGGGGCTGGTTTGGGTTTATTAGAACCACAATGGGAAAGATAGAGGAGCACGGGGGGATAAATCACAGAAGGGAAAATAAGGACAAAAGGGAAGGAAGGAATGGGAGGAAGATTAGGTAGGTACGTATGATGGAGAAATGTTAGTAAGGGAGGGAGAAATGGAGAATGAATAAGGGGATAAAGGGTGAATGTAAAAAAAAGGTGAGTCTTACCTCTTGAAAACAGACAGCGACAAAGGGACAAACAACAAAACGACATCCTCTAGTCTGAAGAGACTATTAGTCTCAGATTAAGTATGATTATCTTGGAGGTTCACGTTGCATTCTTCAATCTTATATTAATCATGTATGCTTAACTAATTCTTCTATGTTTACACAAAGAATATCATAACCAGCTTGTGTGGGATGAAATTTAACAAATGACTTCTCAAAATGTTCTTAGTATATTTTAAAAAATAAGTAAATATAATGATACTAATGTCATTGTCTTACTAATTCCAAAACACAAAGAACTGGTATGAACAACTTTATGAAAACAGGCTGCTGTGATGTGCAAAGCAAGATCTATGTTATTTCTAGTGTACTTACCATGAGTGTTTGAAAAAATATGGATCCAGTATAAAATACTTCATAGCTTCCTCATATAAATATTCCATGCTTAAAAAGTGAAATAGTTGAAACCACTTTTAAATTATTCATGAATAATATGTGTATTTCTCCTTTACATACAATGAATGACACATCCATGACGTCATCCTAAATGGCACATTCTTCACCAGGCAGTAGCAAAAACCTTCCATGTAAAAATACTTCAAACAATCTGAACAAATTAAACTAATAAAGGTGATTAAAATCACAACGGTATGGATGATAATTAATTATACTGTGAGAAACTGATTCTTGAATACAAATAAGTTTAGAGCTGTGAAGTAAACCACAGTAACTTCGGTATTCTTCAGTTCAGTTTGCCCTTTTAAATGCCAACAAGAATGCATTATACTCATCTCTGTTTGTGGCTGTGGTTAAAACTGTATCTCAAACATTTCAATGAGTATCCCCTTTTCACAAGATTTTTGCTCTTATGTCAGGGTCATAACCTGATCAACCGTGGACCTTGAGATGAGAACAAAACAGAGATCTTGTTGTTAGGGAAAAGGGGAGCCACATAAAAATGTTTGGTGATACCAGCTTATGAATATGATGCATTCTTATTTGAAAAGGCTCTTTTCTTTTTTATTGTAGTGTGGCATCAGTGCCAACAGTACATTCTAATATGTGGTTAGGAAAGAGTAAGGAGAGACACAATGCTACTAACATGGTTAAACTACTAAGACTGGGCTCACCACCACACAGGCATTTACTCTCTTTTTCCTAAA
The DNA here is from genome assembly GCA_036419115.1 of Scarus forsteni. Lineage (NCBI taxonomy): Eukaryota > Metazoa > Chordata > Actinopteri > Labriformes > Labridae > Scarus > Scarus forsteni. The sequence goes on from JAZDUH010000458.1 coordinate 24,852,527, forward strand.
TTTACAAAATTCATTTAGAGTTGAATTTATGTTATTTTTGATAACATTCCACTACGTGCTAATTTGTGGCGTAGTTTTAATATAAGCAAATCCTCAAGGATAAAGTTACATTTATGCTCTTTGTTATGTATCTAGACTATTGACTATGATATCTTCTTAGAATGCTCAACTAATCAATGTGTATCTTCTTTTTTACCTGTACAGGGGGGTCTTCATGTCCAATCACCTCAACCTCTGGCAGTGGAGCCATCTCTTCATAGTAATAATCATTCTCTGTAGGGGTGTGGCCAGCCTCGGAATATTCAGTGTTTACATCCTGATTGGTCAAGTTGACAGGAATTGGGGAGCAGGGAGGAGGAAATAAGCAGATTTGATTGGAAGATTGTGGTTAGACCAAAGTCTGCTTATAAGTTATGAGATAAAAGAAAATAATGGACCACATCATAAAATTGTGGTTGCCAGGTAGAAAGATGTTTTCACTGGCAACTCGCATTTTTGAAGATGTAATGATCCATCAAAAAAGAAATTTCAGTTTGTTTCAGAATCTCAATTACTATAAATTTTGCAGTGTGCAAGATCCAGGGAGTCATTGAGACTTCTGTGCTGAAATTTCTTTTTGTTGAACAATATTTGCGTTTCAAAGCTCACAAAGCCAAGGTTTTCCAAGGTTGAAATCTGCTCTTCCTAAAGGAGGCACTGAGAGCTTCTAGCCATCCCATACAATGATGACAGAGTTGACATTATGGGATGATTAGTATCTCTCAAGGCCAGAAAATAGAGAGACAACCCAAGTAAACAGCCTCACAGAACTCCAACGATAGACTTATGTGTACACTTTAAATTTTCAAGAACCACTTAATGACCTTGCCCCATTAATATCACTCTCCAATGCAGGATGTCAGCTTCGGCATGTTTTTGGATTCTGTGAGACTGTTTTTTTCATGTTTAACACAAATATACCCAGAAGCTTCGAAACAGAAAAAACACAGGAACTTTTAAAAAAACAAACAGCGAGAGAATGACAGAGTGACAGAAGAGAAATGTTGTGTTGCTTGTGTACAGAGTGTGATAGTAACTGTGTTTCATCAAGTTTAGCTCTTGTGCCACAGCAATCCATGCTCATTCATCTGACAATACGTTAATGGAGTCTCCCAAAAAGAAAGAGACAAAGTGCTGGAATGTATTCAGGTTCTCAGATCCCGTTTGAGCAGCTTAAAGTCAGGAGTATGAAATGAAGTAAAGAACAATGAAACTGTAATATTAGCCATGCTTCAGTATGCACCACTGTATGATATCATATGAAGAAGCCGGACTGATCACAAAGATCATATGATATATAAACAGAGGAAAGGCACCCAGCTTGGTATGGACCAACTACCATCTTAAGGACCAGATTGTCCACCATCAAGGATTTACCCAAAATTGGTCTGACCAGTCACCTGGATAAAGACAACCCTTTTCATAAGAGCAGGAAAAAATCCAGTGTTAATTTTGTTGCAGACCCAAGATGGTGAAAAGTCCTGGTCAAAAAATGGGGTAAATGGGACATACAACTCTGGACCTTTGGACCTAAACATGAGCCTTCCTGTTGTACCTGTTGAAAACCGTTGGTAACTTTCTTCGCTGGGACTGCAGTTCCACTCAATACAGCCTCGCCAAAAGGTGGGAAAGGTTTGTGCAGGGATTTGACATTATCTTCCACCACCTTGGATTTTGTGGGTCTGGGTGGAGTTGGTTGAACAGGAGGAGGTGTTGGAGCTGCTTTCTTTGGGATGGGGATCTTTTCGACGACAGTCTTCACCACTTTGCTTGTTGTTGATTTGACAAGAGGAACTTTAGCAACCACAGTTTTGACTTTGACAACCTCTTTGACCTCTGCTTTTGCTTGAGTTTTTGTTTCTGGAGCTTTGGTGGCTACAACCTTGGGTGCTTTTGTAGGTTCAGGTTTTGGTGCTTTAGTGGGTTCAGGTTTTGGTGCTTTTGTAGGTTCCGGTTTTGGTGCTTTTGTAGGTTTAGGTGCTTTAGTATCTCCTACTTTGGCAGCTGATTTAGCTGCAGTGACAACAGTCTTTTCTGTCTTTTCTACTTTAACAACTTTTTCAGTCTTTGCTTTTGTAGTGGTTTCAGTTTTTGTGGCACCATCAGTGACTACTTTTTTTTCTACCACAGTAACAACTTTGCCATTAGCCTTAGCCTCACCATTGACCTTATTTTCTGCTTTACCATTAACTTTTACTGTAACTTCTTTGACCTCAATGGTGGTTTTGCCATTTCCATTGGCTTTCTTCTCTGCAGTAGCTTTGCCATTGCCATTAGTTTTGGACACAACAGCAGCTTTTCCATTGTCATCGGCTTTCTTCGGTACTGCAGGTTTTCCATTTCCATTGCCATTGACTTTCTTCTCAGCCACAACCTTGGTATTTCCATTTCCATTCACCTTGGCCTGTGCTGTGGTCCCATCTCCATTACCATTACCATTGGCAACCTTCTCCTCTACAGCCTTAGCATTGCCATTTCCATTAGCTTTAGCTTGCACTGTAGGCCCATTTCCATTGGCTTTCTTCTCAGCTACAACCTTGCCATTTCCATTGACTTTAGCCTGCACTGTTGGCACATCTCCATTACCATTAACTGCCTTCTCAGCCACTTTGCCATTTCCATTCACTTTGGCCTGGGCTGTAGGTTTGGCCTCAGCTGTAGCTTTGCCATTGCCATTTACCTTTTCTGCTGCTGCTTTTCCATTACCATTGCCGTTGACTTTAGCAGCACCGTTGGCTTTTTTTTCTACTACTGGTTTTCCATTGCCATTGCCATTCTTTGCGGGAGCAGCTGTGGGCTTAGATTTTGCTGCTGCTGCTGCTGTTGGTTTGATCTTAGACAAGAGTACATCTACTGCAGTGGGCTTTGCTTTGGATGGCTTTGCTTTAGAAGGCTTGGGAGCCTTAGTGGGCATAGGGGTCTTGACGACAACAACTTTGCTTGATCCAGTCTTGGCCGGCTTGGCTGGAGTGGGTTTCACTTTGACAGGGGAGACTTTTTTGGTGGCTGCTTTTCCATTTGGTTCCTTCTTCTAATAGCCAAGATTAGTGATTTGTTGAGGTGTTGTTTAGTATGTATAAGTGCATATAAACAAAGACAGAGGGAGTTGAGGAAACAATGATACGTGGATGGGATTGGGGAGGGAGATAAATTGCACAAACAAGGGATGGACAGAAAGAGAGAGAAAGACAAGAGTGGATGTTTTGAGAAACAATGACATAAAGATGGCCAAGGCTTGGATGATTACTGAGACTGTACAGGCATTACTGGATACAGCAGAGGATTTTTATAACTTATAAACTGCTGTGATAAAAACTGATACAACAGTTAAGCCAAACAATTGGAAAATGTATAGTTTGATTTGTTTCAATTCTGTAAAACCAGTTAATTGAAATGTTTTGCTGATTTCTCCAATAATGCCATTCCCAATATTAAATGACAAAGCAGCATCTTTGCTTATATGAACTTGTAGGTTGTGGTTTGGCAGAGGCACTGAGGGTGTGGCTGGTCAGGTGAAGCTAGAGCTGAACACACACACTGAACAAACACGCTGATGCTATGACCTGCTGTGCTCATTCACATACACACAATTTATAATGCACTGGGCAGTCTAACTACAGGATGTCAGTGATGTAAAGCCATGCAAAAGAAAGAGCACAGATGACAAGTCAACATGCAATTGCACACAATATCAATAGTTATACAAAACCACATGATGGAAACAACAGTTCATGCTTCGATCTTACCACTCAAACTACTAAAACAAAAATACATGCACATTAACACTGTAAAAAATGTAAAAGAAATATATGAATAAATTAAAAAGGCCATCATCCTGAATACTAAGTGCTCAGATATACAATGCAAACACAAACAATCTTAAATTAATAGAAATGTTGCATAAACATATGCCAAATGTACCATACAAAGGCCACATGTTCAACATTAAATTCTTCTACCAAAAAATATATATGCATGGATATTCCCATATTAACTGAAATGTTGCCATAGAAACTGAAAACAAGCACAGTGGGTTCATGCATGGACATTGACAAAGACAATGGAGAGTTCATGCAAATAATGAGACAATACAGACCCATGCCCTGATCAAATAGTATCGCAAATCTGACCATTTTTTTTATAATCAATGATGAACTCAGAAAAAATTGTCTGAGAATGTCAAAAACATACTGAAATACACTACAGAGAAAATGTATCAGTGACACAATGTTTAAAAAAGGGTCATTTGCAATGACTATTTGACTCATCCAATTTCCAGCAGACAACAAAATATGATATTTGCCTGTGTGGCTTTCTGCTAACATGCATTTTCATATAATGTGATCAGTTTAGAAAACATTATCATTTAATTCACCTAACAGGTATAATAATTTCATCTTATTTCCTTAAGAGTCTCAAAAATCCAAACAGTATAACTGTTATATAATAAATCCCATGATATTTTTATGGTATGACTAAAATTACTTCAAAAACTCAGAAATTCAAAAATCCCCTAGTTTATTTTCATGAAGGGTCAGAGGCTTGTGATGAAACTATCATTAAAGTCTTAAATCTATTCAGGTCTTTAGAAAGTACAATGAAAACCCCCTTAGTCTACATAATCTGCCTTGTTTGAATTCTTGAATATCCCCCTTTAATGGTTCAGTGATCAAAAATGGCATACAAAAAAAAATTGGAGAACTGGATAGACAATATCGTGCCAAAAAACTGTGCATATGTGTAGGGAAACACAGCTGCACCTACACAACCACAGTGCCCCTACTTGGCCACATTCAAACACACCTACATTAATGACAACATTTAAATGACATTAGAACAAAACTTCACAGGGTTTAAAGGCTTTTAACAGAGCTGGCTGCAACAATGTGAATATGTGAGAGGTGAATATGCATTTAGAAAATGGTTACACACAAGAACATAGGAAATATGGAGTTATGAGGGATGAGAGAGAGGTATTTGTCGTTTGACAAGAATAAATTTGAGATTATCGATCAATTCAACTTTTGAAAATGTAAACATTGTTCATACTTTGATAAAAAGCAGGCAAAAACTGTAGATTACTGCATCCATTACTGCATGAACACCTCTCTCTCTCCCTCACTCCCTTCCACAAGTCCTGCCTAAGTTTTTCATCTCTCTTGCTCCCTTTTTACCTGTTGACTGGGGGCCCCAGGTTGGGGAGAGGGGTGTGCAGAGGAGAAGGGAACGCCTGTTGTTTCCTCATAATAATAGGGGTATTCATGGTCATCCTGCTCCTCATCAAAGTACTAATAGAAATGGAGTGATGGGAAGATTTGAAGATAGTAGGTTGGTAGAAGGATGGTGGCAGAGAAGGTCAAGAAAAGCAGGAAGAATGAAGAGAGAAGGTGATAGGATTCCTCAGTGGAGTACAAAGCAAAACCAGAGGGTAAAGAAAATGATATAAAATTGGGTTGAAGCAGAAAGCGGGGGAAAATAAAAAAAATGGTGACAGACAGCAAAAGATGGCAATGCAATAATCAATAAATGCAAAGCTTTTTATTTTTCATTCATCCAGAGTATGTGCTGGTTTGAGAATATTAAACTTATTCAAACACTGACCGACCTGATGAATGAGAAAACAGCAAACAATAGAGCAATGAGTCAATGAATAAAACTTTCTGTTTTATATTCATTCAGTAAGCAGTCATTGTGAGAGCATCAGCATCACAGGGATGGGAGTGTGACTGTTGATATTTGTACGGACTGATCCAGCATGCAGGCTGATTAAACAAAGGTCAGGGAGTTTGGATGGATCATTGCGGATGAAAATCCCTTTTTTTTTTTTTTTTTTTTAGCTTTGGTGGAACTAGAAGAAAGATATTGTCTACTACCAAATATCAGAATGTTTATTAAAAAGTAGAATAAGGAACGCTTTCATAATATGTAATGTAAACCAGTCTCAGTAAACAAAGAGGCTCCACCTTCAGCCATCCTCATGCAAAATCCTTTTACTTCTACTTTAATTATAAAACCAATTAAAATGTAAGTCTTACTTATTTAAGCAATTCTCTTTCTTTCAGTCCAAAGAAAAGCAAAGCACTGGCTTGTATCATCCTTTTCCGCCTACCTTTCTGTGTCCCATTACAGTGAAGCAGAAAAAAGACAAATACTATTCTGCAGCAGAAACTTTCAAAGCTTATGCCTTTAAAAGAAAGTGTCTGGAACATTAAAAATGTACTCGTTTTAAAGATGTAGTCATAAGAAGGTATAGTAAGCTAATTCTAGAGGTGTAGTGAGGAAAAAAGTATAACATCCCAGTTCCTCCTCTTTTCTTTGGTAACCTCAAGGATACAAGGACCAGGAGAGTGAGGAGGAAAGATGATGAACACACGCTCTTGCCAATGACTGGTATGTGTTAAGAAGACAGAAAGAGAGGGGCAGCACTTTGATGACAGCATGAGACGACCCAAAATGAAACTGAGGACTTTTCTTTCATTTTCAGGTAACTTTTACCTTCGTCAAGCCTTTTATCACCATAAAGTCATAATTATACCTCAGAGTGTTTCCTTAAGGCTTGAACAATATACTTAAAAGTGGTATAGCAATAGCTTTCAACTCTGCTGCACTGCATTTTAAAAATCAGGATGTTCAATGGAATTAGTTCCCAAATTCATTTGAAATGTAAAGTCAGGATATTACTAACAGTATTCTGTCTTGATTTTCCAAGACCTACACTGTGGGATAAAGGTAAAGTAAAGGTGTAGACATTTGAGACATGTTTCTATTAAACCTAAAATGAATTGAAACATTTTTACCACTTCCTTTGTGAACATAACTCCTCTGTTTTCTTTAAGGTCAGTGGTTTTAAACTTTTTTTTCATCATAACCTCCTGTGATAGTGATACCCTTTTGTGGCACCTTGCCCCCCTACTAAAGTCAAATATGGTTGGATTAGAATTTGTCAAACTACAAACAAAAGAGTGAAGCTTAATTTATCAATTTATCAATTTAATAATAAGGTCAGAATAAATAAGATACGTTGACACTTACTGTATGTACTTCAAATATAGTCAAATAGTACTGTTTGTATTCATATTATATCAGGTCTGTGCAGAGTAATACTTCAGGAAGACAATATTTCTTCGTAGACCAAAATAAAGGATGCTTGGCCAAATTCATGATTTAAAGCTGCTCTAAAAACTAGAAAAACAAAGAAAGCTGTAATAAGCACATTGAGTTTAACATCATTCCAACCTCTGACACAGGAAATAGCCAACCACACTTTAATATGTCGGATTGGCATCTGGGCAGTCCACCATTCAGCTTTCATTTAGTTCATGGGCACTTATTGGCCTGGTTCCTGTCCACTTAGCCATATGTCCCTTTTAATTTTGTCACAAAAAGCACAGAGAGCTGCTCTGGGAATAGTTTGAGTTTAGTCTGACAACATGAGCATGCTGTGCAAATATGTAAACTACTAAGTGACAAATAATAACACACATTTTTAAAAATAAGCTCAAAATTTACTGCCTATTGCCTAATACCACAAATCAAATGATCAAAGATATTTTTGGATTAGTTCCTAACTTAACCACCCCTTGTAACATTGCTAAAAACCATCAGGCAATAACTTAATGCAAATACTGTGAGAAAAAAAAATTAATATTCAGGCAGTAGATATGTGAGGGCCAGTGATAACAACTGAGCACAATTTAGCACTTTGGCTGTCTTCTACATTCTTAATATTTCTCTTTTATAAGCAAAAATAATATTCTTACCTGTCCTCTAGGATTTAGAAATCATTCTTTCAGTTGCCCTTTTTCCCACAGAAATGAAAGAAAAAGTACATAGTTTCTATTTGGGTCTGCCTTATTGGAGCTACAGATGAACCAGTAGTTTAGTGAATCAGTGGTGTGAGCATACTGATAAATCAGACGGTGCCAATTCCATAAGGAAAGCTAGTCAGCTGTCTTGTGGGTGCTATTGGATTTATGTGTGACCATGTATTTGCTTCATGTAAGAAAAACAATCTGAAACCCTCTGTCACAGTAACCACAGCAATCACAAAGGAATCTGATGTATTCTGCAGTCGAAACTGTAGATAATGATTCACTATATGTTAAATTTTCATTCACATTTTCAATTGGACTTAGACAAAAATGCTGATCCCTGTGTCTTATGTTCAGGTGGTGTTAACTCACATATGTGTTGGGGTCTTGAGCCTGGGTCTTTGGCAGAGGGGAATCACAATCAGGGCTGTAGTGTTCACAAAAGTCATAAGCTGCCTGTGGGTTTGAGGCAATCAGCAGTTGCTGGATGTCTCCCTGTGGGTATCAAAAATGAATAAATGTTAAATTGCCGACCGTAACATCAGAGTGTTCAGTGTTAATTAACAGGAAATCAGCTGTACTTCACAAATTGTTCCTTGCCTGTAATGCTTATCAAGTTTCTCACCTGGAAAACCTCTTCATCGAGCAGACGTGCTCCAAACACTGTGATACCATTGGTGTCAACCTCTGCATTGTTGCCACGGGGCAGAGGGCGCGTCATCTTCTTTTTGCAGTCCAACAGCAATGTCACATTTTTCTTTGAAACAGAGAAAGCGATGCGATGCCACCTAGAGACAAGGAAGAGGAACTGAAGGTAAATGAATGTTCAATGGTACTTCAGACCGGCCTTAAATGCTGTTTAATTGAATATCATTAACATTTACACACTTGGCCAAAATCTCACACCCACTGTGTCACCTAAACCATTGACAAACTGTTTTTTGCTGGTTACTGACTTGCCATCAGCCAGGTTGACGCCTCTGAACAGTGGGTAGTCCTCAGGGGCAGGCTTGCCATTCTGGTCCTCGTACAGGAAAACAGGTGAGCGTCCCATTTCAATTCCCAGCTGTTGGATGCCCTGCTCACTGTAGATGGAGAGGAGGAAAGCTTGGAGACCAGCATGGGCCTTAACCAGAGCCATGATGGAGAAGTTCTCCGGGAATCGTCCTAGAGAGTAGGTAAGCAGAAATGTGAGGGGACATGAAGGTAACGGTTAGTAGTATAGAATAGACATAGAGGTAACTTTTTTTGGAATAAGCAGCTAAAAAATTAACAAAATGGAGGGCAACGTGTAAACAGAAATATCAGAGAGAGGAGGAGGTAAAGTTGAAAAGATGAAAAAAAGATCCTCCACTTAGAGACAAATGGTTAACTAAAAATAACTTATTTTTTAGTCAAGAGTGTAAAGTGCACATATGTCTAAATAAGAAAGACTAAACCATGTTAATTAAAAAAAAAAGCAGGACAATCTGCTTTGACATTTGAGGTTTATTCAGTACTGAACAAGTACTGCTTTCTTTTCTCCCCTCCCTTTAGGGTGTCAGACAGTGTGCTAAAGTTAATCTGTTATGGCTTTCCCACAGTTTTACACAGCTTCTGCTCTGCAACACATAATTATATTTTATATCCACATGGAAAACTAGCACATGGCACACACAGTCCCACTAAACTTGTCGGAACTCTGTCAAAAATAAACAGCATTCATAAAAAACGTTCATCTCTAGTGTTAGGTTTCTGAGCTGGAAGTGTTAAACCTATCCTATATTTAACCGTAGCAGCAAGGAAACATAGACACAGCACAGTACATGTCTTTTTCCACCTGTTTCCTGTGTAAATAGTCCTGCAAATACAACAAAAACACATAGTTCTGCTGTGAAGTGAAAGTTACTGAAAAATAGCATGTATCATCAAACTGAATAAATTAATTAGATTAAGCTGTGAACTATTTATGAGTATTCATGAAGGTGATGACAATACTACCATTTGGCTTTTTAAGCAATTTTCCTGGGTGTTAAATGTAAAAAAAAACCACATGTGGCACATATGATAATGCCAAAAGCTTGTAGCACAAGTAAACCTGATTTCTGCTAACTTAATTTCACAACTCATGGTCACAGTGGGTCTCAGCAATCAGTTTAGCGAACAGCCAGTGGTAACAAAGTTGCCAGGGAATCCTCTGTGCTCTGATTTGATTAGTCTATATAACTTGGGGGTAAAATATGATAAATCAAGATAAAATCAAACAAAAACTTAAGCTAAACGTCCCTTGTTGAGAGTACATGCAATACCATAGTTTTTTTCAGTATGTTGACTTTGTTATTGTCATAGACCACCATAAAAAAATACATAGTCTCCTCCTGTAGCTCATTTTCTTCTTACAATGAGCCAACTAAGTGTGAATGCACACATGATGTAAATTCCAGAATTGATAATTATTGTTTTAAACAAGACAATAAATAATAGCATATAAGAGGCATAGCAAGATAAAAATACTTGCAAAAAGAATACTGAAACTTATTTAGCCTGTAAGTACATACTGAGACTTTTCTGCCCTAATTTTTCTAATAACTGATAACTAACCCTGCTGGTGTTAAAGTTGTAAAACATTGTAATATAAGAATTCTGTATCCAAGACCTTGAAAATTATACTGAATTGCAAAGAAAAAACATTTTGAGCAACGTAATGCCACCATTTTTGCAATGTGCAGTAAGACTGACACACAACAGCTAAGTAGTTTCATTGACACAGTGGTTTCAGAAATTACACTGATTTTAGTGCACATGCCTACCTGAGAAGAGCTGCTTGGTGGGGGCAGAGATCTGGGCCTTCTTGGTGATACGGTAAGCATGGTCAGGGCTGCTGGAGCGACGGGAGGTGCAAAAGCCGGGGACTTTCTTCACACCCTCGGGAAGAGAGGGAACCTGCAGAGCCCGCAACACATCCACTGGGTCTTGAAAAGAAAATGGAGAAGAAAAACGGTGTTATACTTTTGACAATAATCACAAAATTAGATCAGCAAACAAGGTAAATGTTAAGAGAATTAAAGGAGGATTAAATTACAACATTATAAATGCAAATGGTCATTGATGGATTCAAAATATGAACATTTGAAGATGCTACAAGCCCCCACAACAGATCTATGTTAAGGAGTCATATTTGCTACTACTTCAACTCTAAAACACACAAACAGAAGTGCCATAACTAAGGGATTTGCTCAAGTGTTTACCTTTGCATCAATCAAATCTATTTGAATTCAAATTAGAAATTAAAACAGAAATTAGGATCAGGATTTCTTATTAAGATAAAAGTGGGTCCTAAGGCTTGATGAGTTCAGAGCCATTGATATAAAACCAGATGTAATGATGCATGTGGTACTCTGATTCTTTAAGCAATACCTCTGAACAGAGTTAAATCCATAGAGAACAGATCTAGAGTACTTACAGCTGCAGAGAGTTAGCTAAAAAAAGGAAAAGATACTCTCAAACGTAGCCTTAAATGTTCTTGAGCACTTCTGTGATATTGAAGAGGGTACAGGTGAAGGCTACAAGAGCTACAAATGTATTTCTAGGTACACTGTGAGAAAAGAGGCACTGTGTCAGAGCACATGGGCAACAGTCCAAGCTGCACTTACAAACACTGCAGGGCAGGTACAGTAAGGCTCAGTTTAAGTTACAGCAGAGACAATGGACACTATTCTGCTCACATTTATTAAGTAACTGTAACAAGTGACTGTTGATATGACTGTGCTGAGTCAAGTACATATTTGTCCAAGGATGCCAGAGCATTTCACAGATTGACCTGGAACACACATAAAGTTCAGGCTGACGGCAAATATAATACCAAAATTTGGTCTTAATTTTCACAAACTATGATCAACCATCCTGTCTCCTCTCTTTCTCCTCCCTCAAGCTACACTGTAGTGTTGCAAAAACTCTGAATGGGGAATGGACATGAGATTGTAAAACATCAAATATCAATCAACATTAGCTAATGTCAATGATGATGCATGTTCACAGGATGAACTAGTGGGAGCAGTTTGGAGTAGTTTCCTAAAAAAACACCAGGAAGTTGACTGCAGGAGCAAAGGATCAAACCCATTTTCTAAACGCACAACACAACAAATCTTGAAACAGATAGACTGAAGCAGCAGAAGAGTACTCCTCTGCTAATAACTGAGGTTACACGTTGGATATGGGATCACCAAAATAAACAACATAAGATTAAAAAAACATAATGTTGTCTAATGAGTCTAAACTTCTGCTGCAACATTCAAATGGTAGAGTCAAAAATTGGCTTGAACACATGAAATCATTGATCCATCCTTCTTTGCATCACCAGTTCAGTGCTGGTGGTTTTATGATGTGGAGCATATTTTCTCTGGACACTTTGGGGCCCTCTTCACCAACTGAGCATTACTTAAATACCACAGCCCAAATGACCATAGTATACCAATCTTCTAATGTGCTATCTACCTCCAGTTAGATAGCTCAATATGTCACAAAGCTAAAGTCATCTCAACCTGGTTTCTTGAAGATGACAATAAATTCACTGTGCTCTTGTGGCCTCCAAAATCACTAGATCTCAACTACAAGAGTGATGCTATCATGTTACTATGGACAAAAATCTCATCGGAATGTTTCCAGAACCTTGTTGAATCTATGCCACAAAGACTTGAGGCAGTTTTGAAGGTAAAAGGAGCTCCAACTAGGAACAGGCAAGGTGATTCTTAAAAAGTTGTCAGTGAGTGTAGAACTTTCTGGGTCTCTGTGGTTTTGCAGTGAGGCAGCCATGAAGTAAAGGTTTCCTTAACTACCCTCAGTATGCAAATTTTCTTAAAATAAGTTATCCTCCTTCTGTCTTGGCAAGCTGTCATGTGCCTGTGGTATACCAGAGCTAACATTTTGTTAGCAGCCAATTAGGTTCATTTGCAGCCAGCCCTACCACACCATTTCTTATTATGATCTTATTGTGGCAGGGATACATCACATTTGCAACCAACCTAGATGGAAAATCATAGAAGATGACAATTAAGCTCTCTAACGATGGAGACTCTAACCAGGCAAAATTTCTTTTTTTTTTTTTAACTCAACAGCCTCGTAAAACACCTTCATTTATACAAATAAACCATGTTTAAACAGATGTGTAATCATATGGCAAATCTGAAACATAAAAAGTGCATCACAGTTTGCTAAATACATGAGCTACTGGTTAAGCCAGAAGCATCAAGGAGTACAGTCAAGAGAATATACATATCTATCCCTTTCTATCAACACTGTTATGTCAGCAGTTCCCCAGAAAACAAGAAAATATTGTTACAATTAAACTACTTTCAGTATGTTCAAGATTTTCCTAGAGATTTACTGATGTTTTTTTTTTCCATTCCTTTATTAGAAATATAGGATAGTGAATAAAGTCAGACACCGGGAGCAAAAGAGTGGGAAACGACATGTGGGAAAGAGGCCACGGGTTGAGTTATAACCAGGCTGAACTCCTTGAGCCAGTACCCTGTTCAAGGACTACAGCCAGCCAAGGATACTGGCACTCAGTTTTCTTCTATTTTTTCCCAAATCAAGCATCTTTATTGGATGTACAGTTGTTTTTGAAATAGAATATAAATCTGACAATGCTGTAACACTGTAATATGAAGCCATCTTAATGTGCAACCACTTTTAACACCTAACACATGCCCTTCACGTGAACTCTCCTCTCTCTGTGTTTGTCCTAAACTCACACTGATCCTATCAGTGGTGCTGGTGTTTGGGTGACACCCATAGTTTCAGAATTAACAGTTAGTCTAACAGGCCCACGGATGGTAATATTTATTCAGAGACAGCAAATGGAGCATTAATGTTGCCTTCGGGTGCCTGGACCACAGTCTATCAACATCAAGCAAAGGAGGAATCGTAGAAGTTGGAGGGAGGGAGGAAGAGTAAGATGAAAAATCAGTCAGATGTATTAAGTGTTGTTGTGATGGTACATCAAATATTCAAAACAATGAAATTCCCCTAAAACAGCTGCTTGGAAATGAACAGTAGAGAAAAATATAGACCTATTTGGAGAGGAGAGTAAAAAAGGTGCAATCCAAAATGTGCAGTGACTAAAGTTATCTACATCTTTAGGCACCATATGGTTATATATATGGTTATATCTGCATCATATAGAAAGAAGCTGTTGTCAGATTCAAATTCAACCTGTGGATCTTTAATGCATACCATTTCTCATTCAGTAACCTAAGTTTCTGAATCTGTATACTCAAATGAAGGCAAAAAAGCCATTGTAAAAAAGCACAACTACATTTTTATAAGACTTGCAGATTCTGATGAGATACTTGGACAAAAACATGTTATTCCACCCAAAAAGGGGGAAAATGAAGCAGCAGCAATGATATTTTAAAATGCTCTCTGTGCAATTTAAAATCTTTGCAAGATCAGAAGGGGGATGAGTATTTTCCTCATACTTTTCAAGACTTTAACAAATCTGCACAGGAATGCTGGGAATGAGGGTGAGAGTGCGAGGAAGAGAGAGGTAGAGGTATGAAAGGATGAAGGGTGTGTGTGTGTTTGGGGGGTCGGGCAGTGACAGTAGACAGCGTGGTTCTGTGATGGCAGGGTATTGGATCAGATTGCAGCCCGAGCTCCCCCAGTACACCCAGTACAATGTGCGGCTCTGTTCTCTGCTGCCTTCCCGGCTCACATCTGCAGTCGGGGCCCTTCCTGCCTTGAGGACCACAATCACGACAAAAACACACCCTCAAAAATAACACAGGGCAACAGAGGTACACACTCATACAGCCGAGGAAGTACAAACTGCTCTTGAGATGAGGGGTGGCAAAGATGAAACTAGACAAGGTAGAAAAACAGAGAGTTGAAGTGGTAAAAGTCTCTCTTTACTTTCTTTCTTCTACCTTTTCCTGCGCCTTCAGTGTTTCCTATAAGCGCTCACAGATGGCCGCAGCACTTTGATGTTAATGTGGGCAAATTACTAAAAGTCATTATGAGAGGAAACAGGGCTTGAAGGCACGTGAGGGCTGTTACTATTATTGCTTTTGCTACAAATTAAAGGTGTTTGTACATATATCACCTCTGACGGATAAGCTTAATTAAAGATGCCATTTTGACAACAAATAACTTAAATGACTGAACATTGACAGAGAGGCTAAAACTGGTCTATGTGATATTGAAAAAAGACTTAAGGGAAACATCACACCCCTTTTCCATCTTTGAACACTGTCGCCTGTGGTGAGATGTCAGTGCCATACTCTGGTCAAAATATAACACATATCAGTTGCCAGAGGAAGTTTTGGAGTCTCCAAAAGCCAGAACAAAACAACCACAGAAAGCTCTGATTTGAAGTGTTTCTTAAAATGCAAATAAACATCTGAATGGAAATTGGAAAACAAGTTCCTGTTTAGAACTGCTTGCTCACTCCGCACAAACAACAATGAAAGACTCCAGGAAGTAATCATGGCAAACAGGAGGCAGAAGCAAGCTACGACAACAGTGAAATTGGTATCTGGTTTTGTCAGTGACTGCAAGATAACTTTTTGGCATTTGGTGCCTTTATTGAAAGGAGTGAGAGTGACAGTGGATAGCTTTGTGAAAAGAGGTGAACAAAAGCAGGGGAGGACACTCTGAAAACTGGCCACAGTCTGGATTTGAACCCTGGCCAGCAGATGTAAGTATTTGGGTCATGCCTGGTTGCTTACCACTCCATCAAACAAGCACCTAAGTGACTGTAATATTCAAAGCAAGAGTGGAAACACCTTCAACACCCAGAAGTGTTTGGATGAGCAGCAGGACATTTAACATCAGGAGTAACTTTCCCACTTTCTTTCTCTAATCTAGTCAATTTCTTAAATTAATCCTTAGAGGGAAATTCAATTCAAAAACCACTAAAGGAGTACACAAAATCATTGAACATGCACAATCGGGGTCCTGTGGATATGTACTTATGTGTATGTGTACTTATATGTACTTATGGAGAGCTGTTAGCACATGATGGAAAAGCACCTTGTTGAAGATACCTCAGTAATATTCAGAAAAAGTAAGCTGGCAAGACCATGTAAAGATTTTGGCCCAACTTGGACTTAATTTCCTCTAAGACCTTACAGACTGCACCCCCTTACTCACCTCTCCTCCTCTATCGTTGTGCTTTTAAATGTACTTTTTGGGCATTTTGTGCCTTTACTGACAGAAGTGAGACAGTGGATAGGCTTGTGAAAGGGGGTGAGAGAGTAGGGGAATACACTCTGCAAACTGGTCACAGGCTGGATTCGAACCTGGACTGGCAGAAGCATGTACATGGGACGTGCATGGTTGCTAACCACTCTACCAAACCAGCACCCCAAAACTTATACTTGGTTTTACTGAACCAAAACAATTTCCTAAGGAATCTTTTCTTTTTTCAATTAGTCTTAACAATCATTACTTTTATTTTGACATTTTTTAATAACCATATTGTCAAATTGTGTAAAATTCATCTTAATAGGGAAACAAGCATTGGTTTATAATGTAATACTGCACCATGAGGTGGACTTTTTTTCTTGCAGGTGTCTGAAAGCTGAAACAGTCCAGTTATTGTTTCACTGTAAACCACTCAACCTCAAAAATCCACAACTGACCAAACATTTAGACCACCAGCTTATTTCCATTTAATAGAAAACACATGTGACACCAGGATTGGTGGTCACACTGAAAAATGAGATGTGCTGAGGAGCCTGAAAATCTTTAAGCAGCGCTGGTTTAATAGTAGTCTCCCTAACTGACCACTAGATGGAGCTGAAATGGATTAAATGAACTGGGTGACAGCAGTAAACACAGAACAGTGGGACTATTAAAGGGCTGGAACATCACTGAAAGCTACACAAACACACACGTTTGTTTACATGTACACACTCTATGCAAACAGACACGCTTACAGGAGTGAGAAGTAAACAATCCTAATGCTTACCTTACAAGTGACTATTAAACAGAGCATGCACACTCTGTTGGACAACAAGGTGAACACACACACACAAACACACATCTGAACACACTTGTCTGTCTAAAAGCAAATAAGATGGACAACATTAAATGACAAATATGTGCATTACAACATTAGCACAGAAAAGAAATTAGGCTTGCATTCAATAAACTTGCATAAGATAATAAATATCATGAAAAATATATCTTCCAATATATTTATTGAAAAAACAGGGTGGGAACTTGTGATTTGAAATCAATTTAATTTAAATTTCTGACCTCCCACAACCTTAAAACAAGATATTCAAAACTAAGAAACCTAAGAAACTAAGAACCTCTTGCAGTTTAATTATACTGCTGTGTTGGATTTGCACATCAGTTTTGTTATTTGGGGTACTTATGTCAGTGTTTGGTTTCTATATTTTGTGTCCATAAGAGAACAATTCTACTTTCTCAAAACATTGTTCATCTATTCTGATTTATCTGTTCTTATTATCATAATTTTACCACACATTTAGAGTGTCACCTTTAATTTGCACTTATTGCTTGCTCTTCAACATGTTTAGATGGTTAAAGTGTTCGGGGTACTTTACTCCGATAAATGATCCAGATGTAATATCAAGGATTAATCTAGTCCAATCATTGTGATCTCATTATAAACCACAGTAACTGTGAATATGATTCATGCCACAGTCAAGCAGCCCTCTGTAACATGTAAAGTTCAATATGTAGTATGTACCATTAATAATTGTATTTCCAACTTTAGCAGGAGCTTATCAATGCAATAAGTCAAAGAAAAGAGAAAACTGATAAAGCCAAAAAACAAATAAATACAATTCTAGCATTCTTGTGATTACGTTGTACATAAATAAATGAATATATTTTGAAACCTGCAAATATTGCTGGCAGACAGGAAGCCATTAAAGCTGCCCTCAGAGTGCTGGGTCACACCGTCACTGCAGACCTGTGCTGGCTGATGACTAAGTTATTCTGTTCACTTCGGAGGAATAGCTTTACTTCCTCCTCGAGCTTTCTAGCTTAGATACTCTGTGTAACAATTTCTGTGTGGATATTAGTTTGTGTCTGTGTGTGTTTATGTGTGACCTTCCCTCCTTTGGTAAAGCTGTGCCAAATACCAGACACACACTCCAGCTGACACGTTGACCCCTCACCCTACCTCTTCACACAACGACCACATTGTACACACACAGAGGGCATGAAGACTACAGTATTGACTGACGATTAATACACAGACAGAAACAGTCACCTTCACACCCTTTTGTGTTGGGATATCTGATAGCTAAGTTTAATCAAAGTTGTCAGGATTTTTCAGAAACTAATGAGAAAAACTGAACACAGGGTCTCCAGACAGGTCATAAGTTACAAATAGTTAAATATATAAAATTGATTTCAACTTTGGAAAAGGGGAAAACAAACTCCAGTTGTTCTGAAATCACCAGCTGTGTCTATCCACCCAGCTGACCACGATGGTTAGGCCAACAGGCCTCTGCATGTTATAATTTTCAGCATGGTGCTCTATAGTTATGATTTATTTATAATGCCTTCAGCACACAGACAGAAAATCCATTATGAGCACCCATGCAGTAAAGAGGGGGTTATTAGACCTTACACTGTTTATGTTGTTTAAAATGAGGGAGTGGATTATCAGTGTTGTGTTTATGATATTATGGAGGTGGCACACCGGGTGACAAGGTCTGTAAATCTGTTTGAATTGGAAAAGACAACACAGAAATATCCAAGATAACCAGAGAATGAATAACAACGACGAATCAGCTGTGCTGCCATGCTACACTAATTTACCCATTAGACATAGTTTAAATTTAGAGAAGAACAAGTAAAGGACGTTGAAAGATAAAAGGCATTTATGACACTAACACTTGCACATTTCAATGCCATAATAATAAATGTGCTTCATCTAAAATATAAGGTCAATTATATAGTTTAAAAAGAACCAACACAGTTCAAATGTAAGTGCAGAAATCAATAATCAAGCAGTGATGTGTAACTCATAAATTGTAATAAGTAACTTCTTACTCGTAACTTTTTTTTAAAGTTTCAAAATGACTTTGCTCAACACACAAAATCAAAGGTACTCACAAGTTTCTTTGGATTAAATTAATACTTTCCCCTCCTGCACAAAGTTTAAAACTGCTCGCTCTTCCCTCTCATCCTCCACGCTGTGCTGTTGCATGGACACTCTGTCATTAGGACAGATCACCAGGGACAAAAGACCAAGCTTACAAGTAACTAAGTACCTCAGCATTACTTTGATCAGAAACTTAATATTTTCACTTAGAATATTTGCAGCCCTTTACAGTACTTCTCACTGAAAAAGGAAATTTTACAACAGTAACATTAAATTAAGGAAGATACAGACCAAGACAGTTATTACATAATCAGTTCTCATTGGGAATGAGGACTGTGTCTGCTATGCACAAGACATATTTAAGTACACACATTTTGTGTTCTTTACATTTTTTCCTGTTCATGTTGATGTCATATTGATACCTCACTGAACACCTGACATATTTATAGCATCTTAACATTTTTCTGTTATCTGTTTAAGTACAAAAACACAAAGTCAAAGTCCTTTGAAAGTCCTGAACTGCAAAATAGGTCTAACAAGCAAAGAGGATTATTATTACTAGACAAATTACTATACATTTATGATCCGTCTGCAGACCTCATAACAATTTAACAATGCAATGAGAATTCCATCTTTTCAAAATGCTGCGGGATTAAGTTTGGTCAACAATTTGCTGTTTTAGAGAATCAAATAAAATTCTTGTCTTCTCCACATCTCCTTGGAAAATTACAGGCTAAATTGGTTTTACTGGTTTTACCTACAGGGTAGGTAGAGTAGGTAGGAGGAGGATGAAGAGAGAAAAATAAGTCATAAGTACACACTTATTTAGTGCCACAGTGATTTCAAAACAACATTTCAAGTGAAAATTCAGGTATAACTGACCAAGTATGATCCAAAAGGCGGTCATAGAGTTTGTAGAGATAAATTGCTGCTAAGAGCCCATGGTGTTCAGAAACCTTAAGATTTTTATCCTTTTTGCTGTTATGACATGTATTTTGTTTTACATTTTCCTGAATCTTTGACCTCTGCATTTCATTATCTTACAATACCTAAACTCTATTCTCAATGACAATAAGGTAATGCCTCAGAACCTCTGAGAAACAACTACATTTATCAGTTATAATGGCAAACATCATAAAATAACGTGATCATGCATTTTTTTAAACATGCTGATTTTAACCTGTTTCATTGTACAATTAAATATTTTGGACCACATAAGGTCCAAACATTAAATAAAATTTCAGTCAGTAATTACATTTCGAAATTTTGACTGTAATTTCAAAGACTATGGACTCGCAATGCTGTGATCATTGTTTTTTTTGTTATTGGGAAAGTGTTCAAGCTTGTCTTCTTATTCAAGGCTTGTACTAGAAAGAGTGAGGAACACTGAGCAGAAACTCAACCAAGACTTTAGTATAGTAACAACTCAATGCAGCCACCAAGAGGTCAAATGACTTCAAACAATTCATTTACATAAACTTCTAAAACTGATCTGCTAACCTGTCTATAAGAGCATTATATTTGAAACAAACACTCTCTTTAAACCAGTGCCAATGACACTGTTTATCTTCATGCTTGATCATCACCACATGGCAGTGCGTATGTTTATTCTGTAGGAGCTTTATGTGGGTTAATCATTCCCTCCACTCAGTAACTGCAGCCAGCACATGCCCGAGTCCTCTACTGTCCCCTGTGTGCAGTACTGTAATTGTGGTTTCTGCCCTTCAGTCTGTGAGTGCTGCACCAACCCTGCCAACGTGTATCATGCTGGAGTCTTATGTGGTTCCAGGGCTGAAGGCCACAGTCTTAGTTTGGATCTGAGGGTGGATACTGACACCACAAGACCCACAGCGAACCACAGGATACAGTGAGTGTCTCCCTGTAATGTGTAACCGTGTGTTACGAGGAGTCAGGGGGGCATGTTTAAAACCTGTCCTAGGACGGTTGATGTGTCAGTGGTGCAAACTTGATTTTTAAGGTAGGACTGCTCTATCAAGGCAAACATCCTAATCATTTTAAGTTAAGTTTAGATTCTAACTATTATTGATACTCTACTTACTACTTATATTTCAGATAATTGGGATACAAGTAGAAAGTAAAATCAAAGAAAGGGGTAACCACAAACATACAGAACAAATGCCGCTGGCTATTTTGTATTGTTGTTGTCAGACTCTCCAAAGCGGAGAGTGGTTTCACATGACTTAGATTGTTTCACCTTCAAATTTGCCAACTGCATCTTTTCATCACCTTATTTTAGCCCCCACTCTTTTCAAACTAACCAGAGCAGGTGTTTTGTATAAAAGGTGGGTCACTCTTTTTACAACCTATTGTAAAACCTGTGGACAAAACAGGTGCAAAATGTTGTGCAGCACAGTATGATGCAATTTAAAGTATCTATTGCCCTGCGCCACTCTGAAGGCACCTGTTGTCAAAGGCTACAAAAACACACTTTAACTCATATTTAGTTGTAAAATCATTAATATTCTGACTATTTCAAGACTTCAGAAGTGGTCATATTTTGTCCTAATTCCTTGAACCAATGGGCTTGAAGCACTGATGGTGGTTAGTCTATTTAATATGGGGAGCCAGCTGTTTCATGAAGCTGCTTGCACAGTTCATGAAGAGAGGGAGAAGTCCTGGCTTTTTAAACTCTGTTATCTTGTGACTTGTGACTAGCAGTACTCTGTCATGCAGAAGAGTAAAGTAAAGTGCACTAATTGGTTTAAGAACTTTGATAAAGCACGATATGACATTTTTAGATGACTAAAACGAAATTTTAAACAAAATTAAACTTACAATATGACTCGATTAACACCTAATGTTTCAGATTCCTGCAACTAAGGAGTTCTAGACAGTTCTTTTCTCCATTCTCTTTATAAACTTAAGTTGTTGTCTAATGGAAAACACTTGATCTACATTTTAAGGCCAATGTGTCTGTTAAACAGTTAATCAACTTACTGTGTGGGCCTGTTGTGAATATTTTACTAGTACTCATAGAAAAAGTAACATCTTTATTAAAAGTGACTTTGGCTACCTGATGACCTACATGTATCTCAGAGTCAACACCGAGATGACTTGTGACAGCAATTGCCATGTATTACATAAAAATTATCATTACTTTCTGTAGCAACAGCTTGTCAGAGTGGAAATCCCCACATCAGATAAATAACCTACATTCTGTAGAATATAATAGGTATAATCTAGAGGGAAAAACAGCTACACTGAAGCACAAGTGCAGAAGGGCTTCAATTAATGGGATTTGTTGAGACTTAACCTCCACAAAACACCGAACACTTTTCAGAAAAATGCACAATCATCATTCAGACTTATTTTGTTTGCCTCCATTAGAGCGACAGCATGATGGCTCAAGTTGGAAACTGTGATAAGAGAGCTCAGGACAACTGTTGTTTCATATGGGAGGGTGAACAAGACCACTGGGCCAAAAAAAACCAATAACATTTTTTAAAAAATGTTTCCGGACAGACACAAATCAAACTGTTAAAACTATGCTGCACTTGTGTGAAAAACAATAACACTGTGCAGAGCTCAGCATTTATTCCTGCACTTATGCTGCCAAAGAAGATGAGTTATTCCAACAGCATTTGGGAGAACATATCATTATTCCCTATATAAGGATTAATTAAGGGCTGTTGCTGCCAGCTTTACAGTGCAGTTTTTTGTAAAATGCAATGCTGGGCTGTTTTCTTCAACTGTTTGCATTTAATAAAAGCAATTTGCATTATTGAAAGAAAATATCATATCCCTTTCTAACAAAAGCGTATCAAATTCACATGGGAAAATAAATCTGCTGCTGTATGTATTTCTCAATTAACAAGATGCTTAACCTGGAATTCAGAGAAAATTTGTCATGAATAAAAAAATGCCTTGATTTTTCCTAAATCAAATAAATAACTATCTAGGAATTTTGTGATGATTTTACTTGCACTTTCTCTGTTTTTTAATAAAGATACCAATTTTCTAAGAATTAAGAAGAATCTAAGAATTCTGTGGAGAAATTTCATCTGCTGTCAGAAACAATGCTGGGTCCAACACATAAAACAGGCTTTGCATCTCAATGACTGAGAAGCTAAAGCCTAACTTTATCTAACAAGAACAAAACAAAAAATAAAATGAGATTAAACTGAGAAGAAAGGCCATGCTTGTCTCATTAAATAACCTACATTACTGAGGGGATGATTCCTCAAAACATTTTTCCCGTAAAGAATGTTTCTCTGAATAAATAGAAAAAGATAAAAAGTAATTTTCTGTTGTAACTCAAACACTTCTGCACTTTCCCTCTGTGTTATCTTTAATGTGATGTAATATGACATCTATGGATAGTTTCTCCACTAGTGCATGCTGGGATACATTGAGCTTGACTAGACACCAGCAGATAGAAGAAAAGGGATCATTACAGGTTCTTTTTGGTATTAGAAAGTTGGGGGTTAGTGCAACAGGTCAATGCAAATAATCCTATGCTTTATTGTAATTAGTTACCATAGATCTGGGTTTTAAATCTGATTGTCTGGTCTTCTATATAATGCACAAAAGCTTCTTCTGACTTGGACCGACCACTTTGAAGACTATTTCCACATGGACAGATTTTATTCATGTCTGGAGAAGAGATGTACATTAACATTGCATGTGAAAGCACACAGCTGGTCCCCACACCCTCCTGTACTGACTTCCTAGAAGCAGAAAATAACAGTGACTAGGAATAGCATCCTATACAGACAGTCTGTCATTATAAAGTTGGCACATTCTCCGACTCTCTTTGTACATCCTTTGCTAAAACAGAAAGCCTTGAAGGAACAGCGCATAACTATCCGCAAACACACAAACCACCAAATCATCACCTATGAAACCAGAGCGAAGAAAGTACTATCTTCTGCTCACTTTGTTCCCTTCAGTCTGCATTGAGGTTTTATCCAAGCAAGACTTCGACAAATTCACACTGAGAGGAGATGTTGTGGTTAAGAACTGAGGCCTGGGAAGTGATTATATGCATCTCACCTTTGATATCTGCACATTTTAATTTGACAACCACAGTCTGGCTCTTGTCAGCGAGTTCAAATGTCATTGTTTAGCATTTACTGAGTGACTGAGGCTGAGTGTGTCCAGCATTTAGTTTGTTTCCTGTCCAAGACTATACAGTAGTGCCTTGATGGTCCTTGTTTGGAGCAGTAAGAGTTCACTTTAACTGTCAGGAAACCAGCTCCTGTTTGACCACGAGAAGTGCTCTCCATAAAAAAGTGAATCCCAAAGGTGAAGTAGTCTAGTAAACTGGTCTACACAAATGTCTTGAGTAGGCTAATCCTAACCAAAAGCTTCACTAAATGGAGTAAAAGCACAGAACTGACATGTCATCCTGGAAAATGGTGCATTGGTAAGAAAAAAAAAGTAAAAATTGATGAGCTGTTGGTAGCTATGTGGAAAATCTAGCATAGCATAAGCTAATTTACAGTACAAGCTAAAGCTGTCAGACTGGCCACATATGATCAGCAGAGACCTGAAGTACCGCACACTTCCAGACAGTCCCAGGAATGAACTGTCATGGACCTGCTCTGCCACCATACAGGGGCTCTATTCAGGAGCAGAGAGAGCAAGAGAGGGCGAGAGAGAGAGAAGGGGGGCATATATGACAGACTGCCCTTTGAGGAGCCTTCTGCTTTGAAATGAGGTTGAGGAACATCCATGTCAAGAAAATATTGCCCTCTGATTTCTCCTGCTCTGAACAAACTAGGCTTTCATGGCTCTCTGGGCCTGCTGCTCTCTGATGGCTCTGCCTCATCCGTCCCTCCCTCTCTTTTTCTTCAGTCTACTTTCTCCCAGGGCAGAGAGAATAAACATGAAAGATTCTGACCACTCTCTACTCTAAATCGGTCTTTCACTGCTTGGGTGGGGCGCTGTTACAGTTTACACTAACATCTGCTGCTCGGCCACTCTGCGCGCACAGGCACGCGCACAAAGGCGCACGGCGACCACATTGGTCCGGTCAGTCTGGCAACCTGTGCGCGAGTCCGCACGGGCACGTGCAGGGAAATGAGCTGTTGAACTGCTCACAGAGTTTATCACGGTGGATTATCAAATAAAAAAATCTAGCACATGTAAACACATGCTCGCACGCGCACGGCTTCTCTATTAGCATAATCTAGGTTGAGAAATAAAACCTGTCACACACAGAGGCGCATTCACACAGATGTGGCATACATTTCCACACCCTGACCCGGGACAAACATCCATAGCTTACAGACGCGTATGCACACACACACAGCACTGTACAAAGCGCACATAGACACAGAGACACTGAACGCTTTCACTCCCAAACCTCCAAGACCGAGCTGCTGCGCCGCATAATAACCTATTCATAACAAGCAAAAATGTCTCGAGCTTCCGCCTCCAAAATACACACGGGAGAGGACGGGAAGGTGCAATCGCCCCTTGCAATCTGAAATTGGAAACGGGGCCAAAGAATACACTCAAGGAGGGCAATTTATGTTACAAAAAGCCCCTTTGGTCCGTAAGCTGTCCTCACTTTTATCCAGACCAAGAAGAAAGAGCCATTGATCAATATTGTCTCCTGAAACTTCAAAGGTAAGTGGACCCCCAAAAGCTGGACTAAAACGCCTGAGGATGTGTCAACCAATGTCAGATAAAAAAAAAAGTACCAAATGATTTAAAAAGGCTAAAAAATAAAATGAAAATAATCCAACCAATGTCAAAATCGTTTTAAAAGAACAAAAGAGTTGTGTTAGGGTTAATGAATATACTTGATACACAATGGATCAACAAAAAACATTTCCAGTCATATTGCTGTACATTAAAATGAAAAATGTTTGGATTATATTAATAACTGTGTTAGCGTCAGTCTAAGTCCTCAGGTGAATCAATGAGTTCTCTGTGGTAAAAATAACTTTGACCACTTGGGTTCAAATGCAGCACATACACACACAGCTTTCTGGATTTAGTCTGGACTTATCTATAGCGTAAATGTGATGAGAAGGATGGAATAAATGCAAATGTTGAAGATTTCATGGTTATAGAAAGGGTCTAGATCTTCACTATGTCCCACCAAAATCTTTAAGGCCGGTCGTCTGTCTTTCTTATCACTAGTACCATTAAAACCAATAGCACCTATTGATAGGGGGGGAAAACTCAAACCTCTAATCTTATAGTCACATCCTACAGATGGATGCTGAAACCCCTCCTCCTCGGACAGAGAGGGATGGACTGGTGCACAGGCTGAGCTGGTAAACACTCAGCCTCACACAGCCCGTGATGGCTGTCTGCATCCACAGTCCAGGTATGAAAAAGTATTCTTACAATTTATTCAAATGCTATCACCTGAAGAATCTCCTAAAAGCGACCAATAGCGGTTTTTGTCCCACCCTACCCTATTTTCCCGTGCGCATGGGGATGGCGCACAAAGGGGCATAAAATGCGCATCATCCTGAGCTGGATCCTTGAAAATGAAATTAAGATCATGAAAAAACAAAAAGCTTTAAGTGTTTAAAATGTGATTGCTGACATTTGATCTCATTGGCTATTCCCACCTCTAAGGTGACACCTGCTCACAAGCTGAATCCAAACAGAGCGACACAGTCGAAGAAAATGTTTGAAAAGTCTGCGAACATCTTTTAAGCTAAATCAAATCGAATTATGTGTCAGTGTGTTTTTTTCAACATTAAATAAATATCTCCCATACCCGGTCATCAGTAAAAACACCGTGTGCTGCTTCAGTTATCTAGAGAGGCGGTCGAGATTTCAGAGTCAAGATAAAAAGGCAAAGTTCTATCAGAAAATTCCGGGGCCATTAAAACGGACACTCATGTATCACGTCTAAAACCTCTTCGATGTACTTTGTGGTTTTTCTGATTTTTAAATTGCTATGCATCACTCATTCGTATTGCAAATGCAACTAGGCCTTTGCCACCCATGGAGTAAACACTATAACTCGGAGCAAAAAGTGTGATAGCGGCTCTTACTATGGATGACAGCAGATTACACGTTTAAATGTTGTGTTTTAATCATCCACTGGGCATTCAGGCCTATTTCAGCGGGAGAAATCCAGAGACGCACACCAGGTGTCCAATAATGGAGGAATTGCGCGATTATTACGCACGCTGAATACAGGCAAAGTTAAGACAGCAAACTTTTGAGGAAAGAAACAATAAGAAATATAATGTTGCGAAAAAGTCATGTCAAAAAGCACGACTGGTGTAGCTAAAGAAAAAAAAACTATCTTACCTGCACGAGCTACGGTCATTTGGCACATAGCAAACGCCACGGTCACCAAGGCAAAGGATGAGAAGTCCATGCGTCTTGGTCTCCGTTTCTTCCGGAAGGGAGAATCTCCAGTATCCATTGTGTTGCAGGAGTTTGCCGGTCTGGTTGAGCTGTAAGTGTAGGATATGGTGGAAGTTATCCTCTCACAGAAAGCCAGTCGACGAGAGGGACTCGACTGAACCTTCTGCGAGGCAACAGACCGAAAGGCACGCCTGTGAAGACGTCTCCTTCTCGCCCCGATGAGGTACCTATGTCTGTCTCTGTTAGCGCACTGAACCTTAACACTGAAGGGGTTAGGGGTGCATAAATATCTTTTATTTTGATGTTAAACCCCTTAATGCTAGAGCCCCATTGAGTCAGACTGGGTACAAGTACCCAAAGTGGAGAGAGCCGCAGAGAGAGACCTGGAATCACGCTCTCCCTCCCTTCTCTCTTTTCCCTCTTCCCTTCTTTACTGCCACACTTACTCCCACGAAGAGTGAGAGTGTGTGTGTGAGTGTGTGTGTGTGAGGAGAGAAAGAGAGAAAGAGAGAGGGAGCGGGAAAGGGAGAGAGAGAGATGATGGAGAAGCAGAGGGAGAAAGAGGGCGTGCGTAATTATGCCCTCTGCATACGTAGATTAACGTGTACGGAGAAGCATCTCGAGTGACAGTATCTCTGGATAAAAGTTAACTAAAGTATTTCACCTTACACACAACAACGGCGTTTCGATCTTTAACACTGACTTAGTGCTTCTATGATGCAACCTGAAACATATGAGCCAGTGACACCTTCAAATGTTTGTCTCGAGTTAAAATAAAAAAGAAATTCTAATTGGGTGGTTTAAGTATTTATGTCTACCTTTCCATTCTTCACCTTTTCCTAGTCTTTTACAATTGTCATGGATTAAATCTGGCCTTAACAAATACTCATTATTCAAGGTAATAGACACCGCAGCTGCGTGTCACGCTGTTCCAGCTTGGAAGAGTGATCTCTCAGCCAGCCAATCGGATTTCTGTCCGCGCCTGCGACCACGCCCCCTACAGACAGTGTCGGGAGCTCACCTCTCGCTCTGATTGGTGAGATCCACGTGGCCTTGTTTTGCAGCACCAGCTCAGGTGCACATGGAGAGACCTACAGAGAAGGTAAGAAATAAAGTAGATGTAATGTTCTTATTAATGTGAAATCTATAATGAGTTTTAGCAGAAAATACAAGGACTCTTCAACCAATCAGCAGTCTCTTTCAAATAAACATTTCTGAGATTTCCTGCTTTGTAAAATTAAATCAAACTGAACTGGCGTATTATTTGTATATCATAACAGGGGTCTATAGGTACAGATGGCAGCAAATAGCCACAAAAAATAGTTTAGTAAAGGTCACTTTCTGGCCCCCTCTTGATCCAAACAATGAGCATGTGCAAAAGGATGTTTTAGGTCAGCAGGCAGAGCTGTAACCTTCCATCAGGAGGGTTGCTGGTTTGAATCTTGGTCAGAGCTTTTCATTGTGCGTTTTTTATGTTCTCCTCATAGATGCATGGGTTTATCCTGAGTGATAGGGCTCCCTTCCATAAACCAAACACACTTTCTAAGTTAGATGGTGACTCTAAATTGCCCTTTTGCATGAGTGTGAATGGTTGTATGTCGCTGGACCAGGCCAGTGTCAGCTGGGATAGGCTCTAGCCTGTGACACCAAAATGGTTAGAGCTGGATGGATGGCATGTGTCTGTTTTGTGATTCAAAAGTGTTGTTTCATATCTTTATGACAGACAGAGGGACCAAGGACTGAACTGATCTCTTGGTTTACCAAGAATCAAGAGTCTTTATGTTCATCTCCAACTGTGTGACATGCAAAGTACCGCCACTATGACCTGAGGGTGAATGGATTGCTTTGATTATTAAAAGCCAACATTATGAGTGGTGCACTCTCCTGTGAGCCTGCATGTCTGTAAAACTCATTGTTTAGTGACTCTTATTCATCAGTCCAACAACAACATGGCTCAGTGTCGGACGAAAGCCAATTCCATACCTCTGCATCAAATCTACTCTGTACGTAGACTGTTGTGCCCTGCACAGTCTTCAGCAAACACTAATGCTTTGGTGTATCCATGTCACCAGAGGTTGCACGGACCTATGGCAAAGAAAGGGGAAGGTTTAATGCAGAGCTATGATTCAGCCTTCACAGCAAACTGTTTGGTAAAGGCCTCTCCAATATTTAAAAACCTGTCCATCATTTATTCTAGTCCAGCTTCTTGCTTGTCCACTGTCTGTCTCTGTCCTCTTCTTTCTTTCAACCTTAATAATTGCATGAAGCAGTCCAGACTCTGGCCAAGCAAACTGACTTCTTTTTTAGCAGAAGGCTGGCATAAGAACAAAATTATGTAGAGTTCAAAGTAGGCGACTATTTTGTCAGATAAAATGGGGAAGACGATATTCTCAAGTTAAAATCACAGATGAGATAAAAATTCTGTTGATCACAGAAATGTTTAAATTTTAAATGTTTCCTATCAACAACAAAGAAAAAGACATCTACAACTTCTCTGCATTATGGACAGTGGTTTCTTTAGCGCCTTGTTTAGATAGCGTATAGTTTAAGTAGTATGGTGTTTTGTGTGAGATTTAGTCAAAACAAACTACAGCAGCTATGTTTTCTTCAATAAAACAAAAGGTGGAAACTCAGCAGATGTGACAAAAACTTCCTCATAAGACATTTACATCTATTTTAGGAGGACATTTATTTCCTCACATGCCAAAGTTGGTGCACCTGGCTCTGGAAAAAATATCAAATTATCTCACATAAACTTGAAACCTGCTTTGGTAGTATTATCAAAGAGACATTCCTCTCATAATTTCAAAGTGTCTTTCATATCCCTACCTGTCATAAACACTTGAAGGCATCTTCTGTTTTTCAAAGCTCTAAACGTGCTCAGTTGTCTGCCTCGTAAAAGTTTCTACACTCAAACAGCCCACGGTTAGTCACTTTCTTTGAGTGCAGACTCCAGAAAGCAGTAATCAACCATAATTATCCCTTGATGCTTTATATCACTCCTTCTCACTACCCTTCATTTCTTCCCACCAAAGTCTGTCTGATTATCTGGGGGAGGGGAGTGTTGGCATACTGTGGTATTTCCACAATAACTTCTCTATCAAAAAAGGATTCACAGTCCTGTTGTATGTCTGTGCTGCCTGCATTTTGACTGTTTTCAGGCTTTTAATGCCCCGTTCAGTCAACAGAATGCAGGGT
Source organism: Scarus forsteni (assembly GCA_036419115.1). Taxonomy (NCBI): domain Eukaryota; kingdom Metazoa; phylum Chordata; class Actinopteri; order Labriformes; family Labridae; genus Scarus; species Scarus forsteni. Next base: position 24,882,950 of record JAZDUH010000458.1, read on the forward strand.
ATAAGTGGCAGGGAGCATGCTTGTATGAAAGGTGGAATTAAACCCCAGCAATTCTGTTGACAAAGAGGCTTTCAAGCATCACCACCAGGTTACCAGCATCTCTAAGACCTGCAATTTTACATGAATAATGGTAGAAAAGTTACCAGAATACTGACCAGATCTTTTTTGGAAACTTTGGCCCTTTTGTGTCCTCAAATATTCCGAGAGTGAAGCAAGATGAACATATAAATATTGAAGCAAAAGTGTTCCAAAGTTGGCAATCTTCTGTCCTGCACATTGTATTTTAAACTAGAAAATAGATACTTATAACCAATGGCACTGAATCATGTGGTTCAAGTTTTCTGTGGTTTTGAGGGGAAACACGTGCTAATTCAGATTCTGAATCAATCAAAAATAAAGTGATTTACACACAGACTAAAAAAATTCCCAGGCTTGACACAGTCATTGTCATATTTTACAAAGCCCTGCAGACCTGTGACTACATGTCAAACTAAAAGGTAGATTGTAGGAGCCTTGTGGCTAACAACTTTTTATGTTTGTTGTTAACGTCCTGGGATTAACAGTAGCTTTAAACACAATCTTGTTATTTTTTGTGTAAGTTAGTTTGCAGAAGAACTGCTTTATGCTAATTTTACTCCATTTATCTATCTGCATAACACAAGAAGTATACATTTTTAAAAAATATTAAATAAGTATATATATATATATATATATATATATATATATATATATATATATATATATACATATATATATATACATATATATATATTTAAAAATTACTGCCTCTATTGTCTGTATTTCTTTTGATTATAACCAGATGTATAATGTTAAGTTGTTGAATGACCGATAGTCTAGCCTTACCTTTTGCAAAGTGTTCATTGCACAAACCATTGTGAGCTTTTACTCTGAAGGCACAGATAGAAAGTGTAACTGAACTTTCCATCTTGTCTATGTCACATTCTACCACTGTGGACATTCATATTAGTTGATAGCTCCATATTTTCCATTTTTTATCAGTTTTGGCTGGGAAACGTGCACAACTTGCAGAAAAAACAGGTGAACATTCTCAAAAATCTCAGACGCACTGGAGATGTGTGGCTCAGTCTGAAAGCTCTGTCTTGGTAACATGCTTGCAGAAATGAAAACATGCACTGCTGCTGTCAAAGTAAAGTTAAATACATCCAGTATGAAACAGCCATTATCTAGCAATGTAATGTCTCACTGCTAACCACTCATTTTTCATCATCTTTTTAAAAATGTATTTCCCTTTTGCTTTTAACCCCTCCATGCAGGTGTTATGTGAGCTACCACTGATCCATACAACTCTCCTCCAGCCCATCCTTCAGTTCATCATCCACCTGGTCGTAGTGAGGCATCAGCCACGACCACCACCAGTGATCAGATGCCATGTTGGAGTTTGTCCTGCTGCTGCTCAATGCAGTTACATAAACATTCTTCTTTATCCATTTTCCTCCTGACTGACACCAAGCTGATTTCATTTAATATTTGATTTAAGATAAATATTTATTTACTAATTACAAGAGTCAAGACGCGGCACTCAGAGCTGCATCGTGGCAGCAAGGAAGATCTTGTTCAGACTCTCAGTGAGTCAAACGCCTCTCTGTGTGGAGTTTGTGGGTTCTCGTTGGGCACCCCAGCTTCCTCCCACAAATCAAAATCATGCTTGTTATGTTAATTGGTGAGTCCAAATTGCCTGAAATGTGATTTTGAGTGCACTTGGTTTCTTGTTTATTTGCGTCAGCCCTGTGATTAAATTGTAACTGGTCATGAGAGTGCCGACTTCTCAATCAGGGGCAACTGGGATGGACCCCATCCCCAAATGGGATAAACAATATGGATTATGAATGGATGATTTAGCTCTCCTCTAAAAAAAGGGAAGACAGAGTATGCAGAGATACCAGAGCACTGCTGCTGCACACACCTGTTATGATGGCAGAAATGGATAATTTTAGGTTGGAGCCTTCAAACAACAAGTAAAACAAATAATGTTTTTTTTTTCACTGAATTAAAAAAAGAAAATCAAAACATTTTAACTTCAGAAAAGAATGCTGTGGTTTTAACTTAAAATGTCATCAAAAAGTCTTAAAATCTCTGACAAGGATAATTTCTGTTTGATTTTTGAAGTTAACCTTCTCAATATAGCGTCTTTGAATTGCAACCACTGCTGAAACTGATCAGTGTCAAAATGTGTTAGGCAGTATGCTGACTGCATGTTATACACACCAGAGCGAGGCCTCTCTCTGTTGATACAAGGTTAAGCTTTAAGGCAGACTAAACATAAACATGCTACATGTATGCATTCAAACCAAATATTTGTGTCACTAAATAGGAACGATGAAAAGTACAGGTCTGGCAGTTCTAAAACTTGCTGAGATTAGACCTACATCCCACTAATGTACATTTACCTTAAAATAGTGTCACAAATATTTTTTTTTAAATTTAGAATCAAGCACATAAAAAGAGAGCTTTTTTTGTTACATTTATTTTGTATCTCATACACAGACTCTCTACGTTTTAGGAATAGTGATTAAATGTCGATAAGCCATAAATAAAATATGATTGAAAATATGAGCACTGTGACATATTCAGAAAACTTGCAAACTGATAGTCTGGTCCTATTTTTTCTTATTATTTTATTATTTTAATTTTGGTTTGTCAAATATTATTTTTCTGAAGTGGTTTCCGTTATGTGCAAACCGACAAATTAAAGACTTCAGCTTAATACTTTAATTATTTAAAGCCAAACATAGAAGTGAAGGACTGTATGCCTCTGTGCTTCACTTTGGAGAAACTCTTTTCGACTCAAGGTTACAAGAAATATCCGTCAGTCATAACTTCCACGAGAATAGATTTACACCACGCACTAAATTTCAGATAAGCAGAAGAGGAACATGCTCAGGTTATAACAGCCATGTCCGACCTTCAGTAAACCAGTAAATGCTCTCTAGGACTTTGCCTAAACGGCTGTCAAAGAGTAAAATTTATTACCCCCTCATATGAAATTATGGGGGTGAGCTTTGATGGCTGCTGAATGAAAAGGAGCGGCTGCTTTGTGATCATTCTCTGAAACCACCAGCCAGGCTGCTCCATCCAGCAAGAATCCATACAGAGCAGAAAGCGGGACCAAATAAGTTTTTGCTATATTAACATAGAAACGAATAGTCCAGGTTCTATTAATATTTCTTTGAAGAGAAAATTGTAAAGAAGCTGAAAAAACTGGCAGAGATCTATAGACTAAATACCTGAATCACTATCTGTCCCTCACTTCAATACCCTCAGCTGTTGGTGCAGACCGTAGCTTCACTTTGCTGCTTTTTTTTTTTTTTTTACTGCAGCATTTTCTGTACTAAATTGGAAAGCTCAGGAAATGCTCCCTCACTGCCGCAGCTCTGGCTTTTTATTTTGGCTTCCTGGACACAGTGGATTGGGTGTTTTTTTTCCCAAACAGACGGTTCTAGCCTCCCTAAACTGAAAGTAGATGCCACAAGTTGTAAAAGAGACACCCCAAGAGACATCTGTGGTATGTGTTTGTCCAAGACTTGGCATTTGTGTGTATGTACAGTATTCATCCACATGATGAATCATTTTCAATGGTTAAATTCACCAATGTTGTTAACGATTTTATCTGCCATCACAGGCAGTATCTGTACAGCCAAAGCATAATATCTGTTGTTTCCTTGTTACGGTACAAAACAGAACTAATATTTAACTTAAATAGTCCTTTTATTTTCCTGTGTGGCTGTCTGGATGTAGTTTGTTTGTGTGTGTCTTCATATATCAGGATGCAGGTTAAAATAAGGTTTTCAGCCAAAAAATCAGTATTACTCAAGCATTAGTCTATTTCTTTGTTAGAAATATTTTAAAAGACAGAAATTAGAAATGGGCCAAAGCTTTTACTTATTTGGAAAGTAATTAATAAATGACGTATAAATATTTTGTGTGAAAATTATCTCATTTAATGTCAATATTTGTCTTCCATTACTTTACCAGTGCCTATCTTTTTTTTGCAGGCAGTGGCCTCTGCATCTGAGAGCTAATTGTTGATGCCCATTAAAAACAAAAACTAGAGTCTTTAGGGTCAAATCACTCATTTGAAGCATTACTGACTGCAGCGATTCTAGGCTGATGGAAAATGACCTTGTGTAATGTACATGCTTATCAGCAATAAAGCACTCCATGTTGCCTTTTTTATCTAATGTTGCAAAGTAATATAAGATATGATTTGATTATTGCCCTTAAAAAATAGGGCGCAAATGTGGTGTTTCTGCTTTGGAGAGTTGCTTATGTGGAAAAAGTTCTTCGAAACCTAAAAACCCAAAATTGTATTCTTAGAAGGTTGCACCTTAAAGGCTCTTTGATTCTGAACCGCACTGAAGGAAAGAAAAAAAAAGTCAGATGCAGTCATGTGGATCAGATTTAATTTTTGAGTCATGTAAGTACAGTTTAAGAACCTTTGGTCTAAAATAACTTTAGTTCCAGTTAACCAACTGCCCTCTCCCTGAGACCAAAGCCAGACTGTGAAAGTGTCTCTATTGTAAAGCAGGCTTATGACAGGTGTTTCAGCACGTGCCTACTTGCTTTCTGTCTGATCCTGAGGCTTGCCACCATGTACTTTGTTTTGCCATGAGTTGCTTCATATAAACACAAGTTAAGGAGAACTTGCATTATGCTTGGCAGACTGAGGAAACACTTACAGCTGTCTTGGACACTGTTGGACAAAGTTTATTACAGAAATGTTACAAACATATTTAATTTTTTAAATTCTATTAATGTCACTAGTTTATATTTCTTACCACGAATAGTTTGGATTTGTGAAACCTTGCGTGTTTTATTTATTGACAATTATTTTGTTGTCTTTCGCTGAGTTTTAAAACATGTTTCACATAGTTTAAAATATTTTTGTTGCCTATAGAGTAAAGTTTCTTGTAAAATGTGTAAACTTTCTTGATGACTGGGAAGCAAATCTACCTTAAGATACAAATTAAGTGATCTTACTTTTACAGGGGTGTTTCTCTTAATATAATTGCTCGATGAAATTATCATTTTTAATGTATTATTGCAGCAGAGCTCAGCAAAAATCAAAAAGGCTCATGGGAAGTATTTGTAGGATAATAAGTAGAACAGTATGTATTTTTGTATTAATATGTATTTTGTCTGACATGAATTCCTCCATCCTTTAACCATAGCAACACTTTGACACATATACTCTGCTGAGTATCCTCATTATCAAGGAACTACTCAGAGGCGTGACTTCATCATCCCAAAACAGACATGAGGACACTCCAGAGACCACTCCATCGGAAGGTGTGGCTGCAAAAATGGCACCATGGGGTTTAATGTGCTGACATCACAAACAGGTGCTTCCACTTGTTATGAAAAAAGAAAATCTGTCTGTCATATTTATATCCTTTAGTTACAAAATTGGGCTCTAATGTCAGCCATATTTGAATTAATATCACCTAACAACTTGCCAGGCAGTAATTTAAGGGACTTAAACACCACAAGACCTCAGGGTTTCCCTAAATGGGAACTTCATCAGACATGGCCACCCACTGGACTGATCTCTGACAACCAATCTGGTCAGACGCCTCTGGAATCCTTCTGGCTGTAACGTCTAAAACTGACCAGAATCCAGCTGATCAAGCAGCGTGCTGTAGCCACATATGGGTCAATGTAAGTAAAGTAGACTTAAGAGACGCATGAGATGGAGACAAGAGCTCCTGCAGAAAGATAAGTAGAGATGGCACTGGCACTCTGAGACAGACTCAGCAAGTGCCTGTGGGAAGTGCTCTCTGCGCACTATTTCCAAAAGGAGAACCTTGTAATTACAATAAAGCAGCCATATTATATTGCTGACTTCCTTGAAAAGTCTGTATTTTACAGGGCAGGGCCACAAACGCACACACACCCTGTTAGCCACAACATACTGAAATAGATCAGAGCAGGGGCTCACCCGCCCGGGAGGAAACAGAAAAGGGGAGTAGGCTGATGCTCTCCTAACAGTGGGGTCAAAGAGTGTGTGTCCCTGTACGAGTGTACACACTCTGCCTGGCTGGTGGTGCTACATGAGGTATGCTGAGCCAGGTGAAAAAGAAAATTTAGACAGAGAATGGGTCAGTGATTTTGAATCTGGCCACTGACCACACCCAGCTAACCACATGGCTCGAAATAGGCAGGAGAGGAGGAGGATGGAGGAGGAAAAAGGACAAGAGGTGATGAAGGGGCAGAGCGAAGGAGGAGGGAGGTACAGCAAGGGTACACCTAAGTGGAATTTACTTTCTGTGTGGGGTGACATTCATAAAGTGTCACGCCAAAGTGATGTAAAATGGCAAGTGACAGTGTGAGAGTGAATTAACATAAGTGGATATTCTGAGGAATTCCCCAAGCATTGTTATTCACCAAACCAAAGTAATTCACTCAAAAGTGTCAAAGTGTGTGCTCCATCCTCTCTCATTCTCCACATTTTTCCTCTGTGATTTTCATTTGTGTCTCTCAACACTAAGCAATACCTTTGTGGCAGTTAGGATAAAGCATCCCTCCCTTTACAGTTATATTTAGCAAAAGGTGAACGCCAAGTTTTGCTCAATTTAACTCAATTACCCACCGCCAGAGGGTAATTTGCCCAGATGGCTCATAATAACTTTGAAAATAAAAGGCTATTAGGAGGGCTGGTGATACAACATGAACCAGAGGAGAGCAAATGGTGGTATACGTGATCACCAAGTAAAGTAAATTTTCATATATAGACATGTTAGTAATGTGTTTTTTTTTTTTCAAACTAAATGATTACACAGTGAGCTTTGTTATGCTTTAAGGAGGAACTACAAGTAAAGATCTCTATCTAAGTGAAATACCTGAAACTAAAATACCAACCTGTAGTAACTGTGCCCACATGTATAAGAACATAATCACTTGCTGAAGCTCCTTCAATTTAAAAAAAAAAATCTCTAGATCTGCATCCAGGTGACAAATCCTATTAAATAAAAGCTACCCAAAGGTGGAGGACTAGAATGAAAGTTTAAGGAAACTGCTGCCATGGAGGGGACGTTAGGGCCGTGGAAAGGTACAAGCAGAAAAAAATCACAGGAATGAATAGAAAGAGGGGGTGGGAGGGTGGATGGGTGGGCAGAGAGCTAGTGGTGGGGGGCACACAGGCATGCAGAGGGTGAGAGGGAATGAATGAAGGCCATTGATGAAGAAGGAGAGAGAGGGGACAGAGGTGAGGGGAGGCAAAAAGAGAGAGAGAGGAAAAGGGAGGGAGGAGGGATCAAACGGTATTTACACGTGGAGATTCCTGAAAAAAAAAAAAGGTGGAGGGGTGGGAAAGATGGATGGACAGATGGACAGAGGCATTGCTAACTGACCCACTGACTAAAGGACAGGGTGGGACCTGAGCCTCTTTGACACAGCAACATGTTTGTGTCACGAAAGTCACAGGTTTTTCCACAAGTGAAGTCACATTAACAGCTGTACCTACAGAAAACAGTAGACTACAGTGAACTTTGGAGACGAGTGACCATGCAGAGGTCTCCTCAGTCAAATGCTGCCACGGAGTTTCCTCGGAATTCAAACACTTATTCCATGATGTCAGCTTGAGTCTTATAATTACTCTTGTGTATGAGTTTGCATTTTTTGAGCCTTCACTCTCTTTTTTTAATATAATCCCAACAAAATCTGATCACAATTGTGCAATAAAAAATGTGACGGGAACTTTATTATTACCAATACCATTAATGATGCCACTCATCCATAAATTCTGTACTGGTACTTGGGGATTTTCCATTTGTGGAAAAGGTCAGGCTACACAGACACTCTGTGTCAACAATGTTAAACACATGGCACTTCTGGTATACAAGGCTGTGCTGTGTTAACAGTTGCTTCAATATGTTGGTGGTATTTCGTCCTTGCTGGAGATGACACAGGCACAAACAGCTTATTATGCTGTTGGTGTCATTTAGTGTGAAGTTAAACCACAATTAGAGCTGCTGTCTACTTTGTGCTGGAATTACTGTCTTGATTCGCTGTAGTTGCCTTGCATATGCATCAAGGACTTGGAGTAAATAATATAATGTAAGGGTAAATGGATTGGAAATGTATCATGTGTTGTTTGTTTAGAGCGTAAATTAAACTCAATTTTTTTGTAATCAGCTAATCTGACTATGTCTGAACCTGCTATAAACACCCAGCAAAGTCTGCATGGTCAACTGAACACTACCTGAGTTTAGATTATCACCAGTGAAGTGTCTATAAGGGTCCACACCACAGATGGTTGAATTCTCCCTTTTTAGAGGGTGGTACAATAACACTATCCAAGTGTACTTACTGACTACTGTTGGAGTTGAAGTTTTCTCTTGTTTTAACACTGACCAGTGCTACTATTAATTAACACGTCTATGCAGTGTTGGAATGTACTCTCTTAAGAGATGATTTTAAAGTCTTCTAAACATTACCTTTATACAACTCTTCTTCTGAGGTTCTATAAAAAATAACTTAAGTCTTACAAAAATAAATATTATACCACAACCAGCACAGCAGTCGGGTCATTTACATGCAACAACCACATGATATTGTTGGGCAAGTGTTACGGCCCACTGACACAAACAGTTACAAAACAAAGAACAAGTTGTCCATGGGCTTGAGCTTATATACCACTTTCCAAGTGTCTGACTTCTCAAAGCAGCTTTATACCACAGGTTACATCGACACATTTACACCTATTCACTCTCACATTCACTTACTGATGGCTGGAGTTTCTATGTCAATTGTCCCACAACTGCAAATTGAGTTTAAAAGTGAAGGTCTTTTATTATGCTTTAGCCAAATGCTGCTGTAAGCATTAGACAGATAAGGAGGGAGAGAGACAGAGAAAGTGAGTAAGAGCGAGCATTGGCTTAACTGCACAGAATAATTTGTAAAATTTCCTTTCCACAACAGTACCAACTTACCTGATGCAGTGTGCAGAAGTTTCCCTGCATTTTTTTTTCAATAAAAAGCAACGCCTTGTCCTTTTTTGAGTTGTCTTGGACTTTAATTCTTAATTTTAATTAAATTGTCTCAAAGTTTAGAAGCCTTGTATTAAGCCCACGGATAATACAAGGACAAGAGAGCGCCTATCAAAGAAAGAAGCTTCTGACTCAAAACAGATCTTTTTTTCTACGTTGTAAAGGATGAAAGAAGAGAAGGATGAGGTATTTGAAGCATTGAAGGTATTCAGCTGGCTGAATGATGAAGGGACAGAGGGCAGTGAAGCCCGGCCGTAACCCAGACTGGTCAGCTGGTCTAAGAAAGGTCGAGTTGAGGGTCAGGTGGGTCATTTTGCCGTTCCAGTGACACCTCACTATACCTGTCCCAGCTGACTATTACAAAGGGCTGCGGTGAAGCTGGAGCCACAGCCATCTTTTCACACAAGCAGCTTAACTGAACCCTTCCTGTCTCAGATGGCCTAAGGGATGATCCCACAGAGGAGGCAAAGTGCTTTGTGGGAAAACCATATTAATCGAAGTAGAATAATAACACTAGAAGATACTCAGTGTGGCACATGCAATTGTGACAGTGTGTTTTCTTAACTATAATCTATTTTACACTCTTTAGATGTAATCTGCTTATGAACCTGGTCCTGTTGGAACAATTACCAATTAAGGCTAAAAATGTGAGTTGGGTGGAAACAAATGACACATACGTACAAAATCATACCGCTACACGGATACATTCTAATTGCTTATCAAACAAACAAACATTAACTAGTAAAAAAGAAAAAGAAATTCAAATAAAATGTCAGGTAGACAACAGTAAATACAAGAAGCCTCTCATACAACTCCCAGATTTTAGAAAATCCTTATAAATAAGAGCCTTTGTAAATGCTCAGGGTGGTATGAACACAAAATTGTGTAAATGTTTATGTGAACTAGCTGGGAACAAGTTTAGCTGTAGCTCACCAAACACTACAAATACTGTATCTTGATTGGCTTACAGGTAGAAAAATTTCTTTGTTAATTAATGCTAAAAGAGCACCCTGTGACGTTGCAGATAAAAGTGTGCTAAAAGATGCACAACTTACTCAAAGCGCCGCTTTAATACTGATTTGTATGTCCATGTAGCATTTAATCTTCACTTTGAGTGTCTCAGAGGTGTAACAGGAAGTAAAAAGGATCCCCCCTCTGTGCCAGAGGGAGCAACAGTGATGTTACTGAGGTAAATGGGGTTGGCAGAACCTGCAGGGGTAACACAACAGTGTGCATGTCTGTGTGTGTAGAAGTCCTGCTGTATTGTGTACCGACAAATACACCAATATAATGTAACTGCAGAATAAAACTAAATTTCTTGAGTGCTTTGATGGCAGGTTTGTTGTGCACTTTGAAAAGAGCTAGTTAATGTTTACTTGGGCAGCATGATTGAGCCAAAGCGACAATCCTGATTACTCTGATCAATATTGAGCTCATGCTTATTAATCATGTTTATTCTTCAATTTGGTGGGTCTGTGTGCAGAAAAAATGCTGCACAAAACTCTGTAAACCAGGGGTGGGCGACTTGCAGCCCGGGGGCCACATGACAGCCTGTCATTTCAAAAAATCATTGAACTGAAAACATGACAGAATCCTCAAAATGGGCTTCAGCCTGACATACCAATACCAGAAAAAAGTTCAGCTGATCACCTTTATCAAAAAATCTACTTTTTAACAAACATATTCTGCTTTAAACCTGCAAACCTGTTAGTCTGTAAATGCAGTATGATACAAAGTTATTCTTCTTTAAAGACAGATCTTTTTTGCTGTTGCATAGTGAGACTACACTGAGAGTTAATTTGTGTACATGAGTTTAGAGTCGATTTGGGATTTGATCATATACTACACCCACCTTCAAAACATAAAAAATGACAATCTGTGCATGGAAATAACTTCACACCTACATTTTCATTGTGTGCACATTGATTGAAGCAGAGTAGCTAGAGAGCTGGGCTACTGGTAGATACATTTAAAGAATCTAGCTGACATTTACCACCAATATATCAGGAATACAAGTCTTTAATATTGGCAGAATCGTTGAATGTACCATAACGTTCCACTATGACATCTAAACTACACTGAAGAAAATAATACAGAATTATTTAGTGGAGAATCAAAAATTGGTTTTCTTGTTACACATCTGTTTCAGCACAGACAGTCAATAAACATTTGGAAATATCAGCTTATTGGATATAAGCAAAAACCCAATACTGTGCACCCCTACACTCCTAGCTTTGTCATGGACAGAAACTTAAGGACAATTCTCCCAAAATCACTTTGGGCTCAGCTCTACTCGCACCGAGCTCACTGTCTGAGGGACTCCTCGGGCTGCAGAGGTCAACAAGGAATGCACCGAGGGGAAAGGGAGGGAATGTACCACAGGGGTGTTGAGGAAGGGGGTGGGGTGGCAGCGGAGGAAATTCAGAGGGGGGAAACAGAGGGGTCTTTTGTGAGACAGGAAGCTGCTGAGACCAGGGCCCTCTCTCTGGGTACAGTAGAGGAGCAGAGAGAACCCTGGGATATGGAAAAGGTGTGAGTGAGGGACTGAAGATGAAGCTAAATGTAAATGTAAGGTCTGTAAATGAATAGAAGATACAATACAAATAGGTTTGAGAGACAGAACACGTAGAATGAGGACACAAAAGTAACTGAAGGTGTTTATTTGATGCCTGATGTTCTGGTTTCTTCATTTTTCACGTTGAAAGTTTTAGGAGATTAAAGTTATGGACCTTTAACATATAAACATGGGGTTGAAATTTTCCCTGCAGACTCAAAGCAAACTAGTCCAAGTGACTTAAAACTTTTCACGAACAGTCAACAGTCTCCATATACTGATGCAATTAAAACACTTGAAGATGGCAGCTCTCTGTGGACAATCACAAACTAGCCACCTGCAGCACAAGGACAGCCAAACGGGATAGACATCTTCAGTTAAGAGCTTCACATCCCAGCACTCTTTTATAGACTCTTCCTCTGCAGTAAGTGAGGGAGTACATGCTGTTATGTTTGAGAGGAGGGGCTTAGACATTTCTGTAGTTGAAATCCAAAATACTTTTTTTTGATGCCAACCCTACATTTAAAATCTGGTCCCTGTAGTGTGATTGGTGCCTCTGAATAACCTTTGCTGGGTTGGTCAGATATGTCATGTGTTTTGATCAGTTCAGTTTTAGATATCTGATACTCTTTGGGCAAAGATTGTTGAGGGAGAAGCAAACAGCTGGCCCAGAGTCTTAGCTTACAGGGCCTTTTTCAAGAATAAATTTTTTCAAAGCCAATGAAAACCACAAAATTAAAGGTAATAGAAACATTTTACTAACAAAGGCCTGAAACAAATTTGAAAAGAACTAAAACTACAGGAAAAAAGACTTCTTCAATAAGACAGAGAATGCCTAAACACTGCTATTTTCCATATATCTTCAATGTAGGAGGGGCAAGTTTCATGTCAGCACACAAACTCAGAATCCAAGGCTATAACTATGACCATAATCCTTTAACCAATTAAAAAGGGGATTACTGGTGAAATGAAAGCAGGAGGTCAATGTCAAGCAACTTGATGCAAGGCACTTATAACCATGAGCCTGCTCAAGATCTCCGCAGTCTAGTTTAAACAGCAGTGGTCAAAAGAAGTGGTCTTCTACTAGTGGGCTGGGAACCAAAATTGAGTAGGAAAGCCATGTTTTTCTAAGTCAGGAGTATGTGCCTTTCAAAAAAACTGTCAAAGCCTTTGAGATGTTAACTAAACTTATTTGATTTGTTTTGTCCCATTAATATGTTTTTAGTTTTGTATCTGATGTCCAAATCTCAATGTTTTCCATCGAATAAATTAACCAGACACACCAGATGGACTGTGTCACATATCACTGTTATTTATTTTAAGCCCTTTTGAGCAACATGTCACAGAAATTGATCGGGGGGAAAGGTGATTGAGTAAATGTTTCATTGATCACATTCACTACAGGCCAGTCAAAGGCTCAGATTGATTTCTCACTGTCTGCACAACTTAATAACACCAGTACCTATTGCTACTTAGTCCTTTCAAGAAAACAGATCTAAATCTATAAGTTATTTTTAGACAAGGAAAAACTGTTTCATCTTGAAACTGCAATATGGATTCTTTTGACGACCGACACGTAATCTGGCAAATCTACCTGCTTTGAAGGATTACAAATAAATATGATGGGTTAAAAGACTTTAGAAAATAAGTTTAGAATATCTTATTAAGAGGTTGTTGGGGGGTCCTGAGAGCCACTTGTCTGAAGATACAGATCGACTTGTGGCTGAAAACTTGCAAGACGGTTACCTTTGGACATCACAGTCTTTTTACCATAACAAAACTCTGCCTCCAGTACACCCTCAGACATTCATATTGATTTCACAGTGATACACATGATGCCATGGCATTGCAGGGATACTGGTGAGCAAGGCACAGTGGGAGCTCCACATGCACACACAGCCATACATGCACAGGCACAAAACTGAACTCTCTGGGTGGCAGTGTCAACAACATTCTCACCTCTGTTATATTTCTGTCATTAGCTGGCACAGAGAGAGGATCACTTCTAACTCTTCTCTAGATCACCATCTAACTACAGTATGTCTCTATGACATTCACATAAAACTTCACAGGGGAGAAAAGATCATTCTTTGAAAAAGCACAGTGAATATGCTTTATAAGGGTGGCTTTAAAGTTCACAACAAGGGTCCTCCAGATTCAACCAAAATTTTTGCCACAGTCAGAATTTAGGAACCAACAAAACAACTGAAATGCTTCTGGACAACTTTGAAAGCTTCTAACTGCGTCTTGTTCCTAAAATATCCCCAGTTAAAAAAGAATGTTTGGTGCTCAGGATAAACATTGTTGATAAAACACAGAGTGAGCCATACTGAATAAATGTAAGAGAAAGTATGACGGGAAAAGATGCTTGAGTGAGGAGAGCATTGTCAGAAATCTGTGCATGGGCGAGGTCTGACTGTCCATGGAACACAAGCACAAGAGACCAAAAGAAAAACTAATTATTGATGTTAAAAACAAGAGGCCGAAGTTGCACGCTTACTGTATTTGTACACAGATAGAGCAGCCTGTTAATTAGGTCAGGGAAAACAGCAGTAAAAACAATCTGGGCTGTTATAATCATGAGCTTACTCTGGTTTGTCTGTCTTCTGAAGAAACATCAAACAGCTTTTCATCTCAGCCTTCAGATCAGACTCATCCGGCCATTAATGTACCAACAACACATACACATGCCAAGGCAGCATAAATAACTGTGATGCTACAGAATGAAAATACTACCCTCCCTCTTCCTTGTAGGTCTTCTCATCTACACCCTCCTCTTCCTCCCCATCCAGCAGTTTCCCTTCACTGACACTTTTCAGCCTTCTCACTTTAATCCCAGTACACAGACAGGAGTCCATTAATCCTCCCACACAGCTTTTTCTTTCATGACAAACACTGAAGGGTGGTGCTTTTTAATCAATCCATCAATAAGAAAACTCTTTCCTAATCAAGGTAAAACACTCAGAACCTCAATGTGTTAAGGAAACTTGGAGAAAAGCAAATCTGAACTATATCAACCTTTGCTCGAAATCAAGTTGGGAAGTAGCCAAGTGATCTCATCATAACTCAACCTATCAGATCTTTATTCTGTTCAGCTGAAGGACAAGGCAAACTCTATTCTTCACAGTTATTCACATCCTTTGAATATATAGTCTAAAGGGTAAAACAGAGCATTACAGAGACTCTTTTGTGATGTGACAATAGCTTTACTGCACAAACAAGTACAAGATGATGCCCTTTAACTATGACAGACCTTAAATGTTTTTAATTGATGTCTCTGTAAGCACTTAGAAAACCATTTGATTGATTTAAAATATATTTTGAAATGTCATAGTGTTTTTGTTTAATGTACTGTATACGCCTGGAGCTGTGAATCACTGTTATTTCTTGTTTGTACAGTATGAACACTGAGCTGTTGCTTCCAATCCATTACTCTTGAATTACTCTTTACTCTGCACTACTATAGGACTCCTGGATCAAGAATTCAAGGTAACAAAAATGATGAAAACTACAAAAATGTCTCTAACATTAACTACTGATGCACATTTTAAGGACATATATAACCATCAAACAAATATGGAATAACTGCTGTAAGCAAGCTGTGAAGCCTAAAAGAAATGATTAATAATCTCACAAACACAGCCCACCCAAAACGTTCTTAAATTCGTAAATTTTATGGTGGATAAAACAACAGAGGACGAGGATGCATCTTCCCAAAAGGAATCTAAAACTATACGCAGACAGACTGACGGAGCTTAGGAGACAACTTTATCTTACTTGAACATTTACTTCAAGCTGAAACAAGATAAATTCACCTTTATGCTTTACAATTGTACTCAAGATGTAAAGTCCAAGTAGGGGGCTATAGGCACTATTAGTGGCCATCTATGTATATTGAAGATTATTGAGGTTAATGGAAATTAATGTAAAAATAAAACTGACATTAGAAATCCATTTGCTTTCATTTCAGGTCATTTATTTTAATGCTTTGTTGTAGCTTAAGTTTTTTTTATTTATATCTTATGTATTGTATGTGCTGCTTCACAAGTATGAGCTGTGCAAAATGATTTCTCTAAGCAAAAATACTGCTGATGCCAGAGGTCTGAGGAGAATGACCAGAGTGGTTCCAGATGAAAGAAATGTAACAGTAACTCTAATGATCACTTGCTACTAACCATGTTGTGCAGAAGACCATTTCTAGATTTACATACCAAATCTTGGGGCAGATGGGCTACAGCAGCAGAAGACTACACAATGTACTACTTCTGTCTGCCAAGAGCAGGAAACTGGGCCTACATTCTGCACCAAAAGTGTACAATAAAGAGCAGGAAAATGTTGCCATGTCTCAAAGTCTGCCGCACAATTATAGGTTAGGGGCAGAATTTGGCTTAAACAATGCAAAATCATGGATCCACCCTGTTTTCCATCAATGATTCAGGCTGGTAGTGGTGGTTTAATAATCTGGGGGAAGTTTCTTGGCACACTTCAGGCCCCATAGAACCAACCAAGCATTGTTTGGATCCCACAGCCTACCTGAGTACTGTTGCTGCCCAAGCCCATACCTTTATGACCACAACAAACCCATCCAATGGCCACTCTCATCAGAACGACTTGTCATGTCTCAAAGCTCAAATCATCTCCAACAGGTTCCTTAAACTTGACAGTGGGTTCACCGTTCTTCGGTGTCCCTCCACAGACTCACAGTCACAGACTTCAGTACAACAGAGCACCGTTGGGAAGTGACGGAATTGGAGTTTTGCACCATAGATGTGTAGTTGACAAATCTACAGTGACTTGGAGATGTTATCATAAAATAAGGACTAAAATCTCAAAACACATTGTTGAATCTATGCCTCGAAGAATGAATGCAGCTCTGAAGCAAACCTTGGGTTAACCTGCTACTAAGAAGGAGTCCAACTAAACTGGCCCTTATGTGTATGCTGTAAGTCATAAATAAATGTAAAATTGTACTTTAAAAGTGTTTTAAAGGCTTAATTTTATTCCAACGTTTCTCTGTTTCAGCAAACCTCTCCCATGGAGGTCAGGACCTCCAAATCTAAAAGTACTGTATAACTGCACTGACCTGCTTCACAACAAATAAACAGTTTTATGACACCATGTTCAAATATGGTCTGAATTTAACAATCCACATCATGTAAATGCATGTAAACTGGGGCTGTTTCAGGTTTAAAAATATTCTAATTGACATCCACAGATGGGAGTGGCGCCATAATACTTTCTTTCATTTCCAGCAAATCTTTCACTCTGTCATATTTTTGTCTGACATATTCTTTTTGATTAGAAAGCAAAACCAACTGCTCTTAAATGTAGGATTATGCTCTTTATGTGGGACTTATTCTCCATTTCTGCCAGATTTAGCCCTGCTCAGGAGACTTTCAGTCATCTAAGTGTACACTGGCACAGATTTGGTCTGTGTGTTCCTAAAACCTAGCATGTCATTACAGCAGAAAGAACACGGGACGACGACAGTGGCTGACCAGTAATTTGGCTTTGCTAAATGTTGTCACTGGTTATTCCAAGTTTTCGTTCCATCCAAACAGTCTGAACACTGGACAAGCTGCACAGCGAGGTAGCCAGTTTTAGTTTTCAAGTTCAAAGAGGGATAGATGAACCATAGAGACATCAGTTTGTACATCCTGAGCAATAAAAACAGTTTTAAATTTTTTCTAAATGCAGCTTAATCATTCTATATCTCATAGCTTAAGTGAAATGTAAATTTGACATTTAACACATCACTAATCAGTCACCTTTAATTTATCTCTATAGACAGAGGTCTTCTACTTTGACAGTGGATGGTTTTAATTAGCAATCTAAATGTTTTTGTAACCAATATATATATGACTGCAGTCTAAATTTTCCTGCTACCTTAAACACAAAGTTTATTCAGTTTCTTTCTTGTTCTTTTCTTGTTCTTCTTTGTCCTTCAGGCCAAATAAACCTATCCATGTCAAAACCTATTTTTGTTGAATTCCTGCTGGAAACTGGAGCCACTGCTTAGCCTTCCAAAAGGTATAACATTTTTAGATATTGTAAAAGTATGATAATGGGTTAAAAAGACGGCCTCGAGTGTTTTTGTGGGGGCAAAATGGTGAGAATTGTAATCTTTTAATAGTGAAGGTGGCTGTTTTGTGATTACAATTGCAGTCAGAGTGGCCCTTAGACCTACAAAATGTATTCAGTTTATCCGTGAATATGGGTGAACATTTGTGCAAAGTCTAAGAAGAAAATTCACAAGAAATCGAGTGATATCAATTTCAGAAGCAAGTGATAAACATGAGACGATAGCCTTGACCTCTGAGCTCCAAAACAGAATCACTTCATTCTTGAGGCGCTGTTAAGTACAGTCATATGAAGTGCATGACACTGGTAAATACATTTGCCACAGCAATGGAGATCAGCTCTGCCACAGTAAGAAGAGAACTAATACAAAACGAGGCTATGCATTGCCCCTTTAAACATCAGGAACTCCCCTTGAACGAAATTTAGGTGAAACAGGCACAAAAAGCTTGGAAGCAATTGCTCACCATAAAGGACTCATCCACAAACTCTTAACTTCCAAAACATAAGCTGAAGATGGGAAGGGGCAGTAGCCAGCCAGCAGCCATATTTATATTTCATTTATATTTTTCTGTTTAGATTTTTTTTGTGTAAATATTTTTATCTTCTATAAATTGTGCTACTGGAATTTTAATTTCCCCAAGGGAGTCTTCCGAAGGAATAAAGTTCTGATCTAATCTGTAAGCAGGAAAACACAAAGGCAATGAAATGTACTTAAGTTGTGCCAAAATTATGACGCTTGAAAGTGAGATAAACTGTAGTGAGCAGGACCAATTCAGTGTAATTGCCCTGTTGTTCTTTTTTCTTTTGTTCAGCTTTTATTGCCTTAACTTCCATACATTTCTCTGAGCTATTGGGCCCCCACAGCAATGTATAGCCAAGCTGCCAGTTCTCTCTTTACAAGGGAAGAGCTGACTTAGATTACTGTGGCTAATATTTTTACAATCAACATGAAGCTTACACAACCTCACTTTAAAAATAATGAACAATTACACTTGGTCTCAGGTTTACATCATTGTAAAGGAGTTTTGAAATGTCTTGTTCAGAAAAATCACACCAGGGTGACGGACAAAGTGCAACCCAGAAACATAGGTGTAAATAAGGGGGGGAAAATGCATACTATGGTTATTATAATGCCTGCAACTACACTTACCCCCACAAAATAAAAACCAGCAAGCAAACAATGCCACAACGTAACAATATTAGAGTTGTGTGTTTTTGGGCAAGGTCAGGGTATGCAATTCTGAAGTTCAGAGTTGGGGTAATAGTATTCATTTTACTGTGTACCTACCAACCTACCTGAAAAGCTGAAAATAACAGTGCACATCTTGGCCTCCAGTTGGCTGCTTTCCTGTTTAGAGAGAACACAAACTCAATAAAGCTCTGTCCTTCACGTGTGTGTACGTGCATGGACGTAAAGTGTGGGGTATCTATACCACACAGGAGCCACCAAAATGCTGCTGGCAAGTGACTTCAAACAGAGCTCATTTATTCAGTGCACAGCATTAACATTCAGGTGGTGAGAATTGACATTTGTGAAGGAGAAATTAGGAGGAATTTGACCCTGGTTACAAAGGTGTCTTTCTGCAGCACCAAAGGAGGGGGGAGTGGGGTGAGAAAGGGGAGTTAGAGGAGAAGTGGGAGGCAGAGGAAAAGTTAGAAGAGCCAGGAGGAGACCGGGGAGACAGGAAGGTAGGAAGGACACTTAAGAATGAGATTAGTGATGTATGATGTCAAAACACTGCCAACAGATGACGTGCAGATATCTTCTGACATAATTTTGAATCAAAACTGTCAAACATGTTTCTTTTGTTCATTGTAGAGTACAACTCCTGTAGTATCGCCTGTACTAGAGTTTACCTCTTCCAGTCATTACAATGGTATATTCTTATCGATTTAGAAACTGACAAAAGAAGACCAACAATTGAATCGGACAATTTAACCCCCCATTGCTTTGCTCTGTTTCCTGAGGTAGTTTCAGAGGCATTAAAATTGGTGAGATAGTGGTGCTGGTTCGGCAGAGTGGTAAGCAACCAGGCACAACTCATTTTCTGATGACCCAGGTCAGAAATCAGCCTGTGTCCAGTTTGCAGTGTCTTCCCCTACTCTCTCACCCGCGTTCACAAGCCCATCCACTGTTACTCTCTCTCCTATCAATTAAGGCACAAGATGCCCAAAAAATAATCATTAAAAAAACTGGTAAGACGAATCTGGAAAGGACAACAACACTGTAAGTGTGTGCGCCTCTGTGAACTATATGCCATGTTCTGCTCTCTCTGGCCCAACCAAAACCATACTGAGTATTTGACAGAACTAATGTAAAGGACCCAATTCTGCTGCCATTCTGAACTGTAATAGCTATCTACGCCCCTGTAACTTTTCACCCCCACTGTGAATGTCCATGGGACAGAATGTGGGGATGAGTACCAAAACAGGGCCCACAGCTACATCAAGTGGGTCTCTGCAAGGCGAGATCAGACTACATGATTTACTCAGGACTAAAGCCCAACCAAGCAGGGTTTCAGAACCCATCAACCATGGAGCTCTGTCGTTCAATCTCTTTTAGTGTGACTTTGAGAGAGGTTGGGACAGAGTAAGCTTCACATACACATAAAGGCAAACAGAGTCTGCATGCTCCTCTCACCAATATTACACCTCTCATACAACAGAGCTAATGGGGGTCAATTTGTTTCCCAATCTGTCTTTGTGATGTTGAGAGGTGGCAAAATGTCAAAGAATGCATAAATATTAGAGTTTTACAAGGCAGCATGATTGGAGCTAACGTTTAATGTTGACAGAGCTTTTTCAGGGGCTAATGAGATAGAAGAGTGTAAAAAAAAACAAATCAAAGGAGCTGAATACAAGATGTGAAAGGAGCCAGCTTGTACAGATGACGGAAAGAGGAAAAAAAACTGCAAGGTGAAAAAGAAAAGCGGAGGGTAATGTGAGGAGGTGCTTCAGAGCAAACATGCAGACTAAAAATAAAGCTTTAAAAGGACTGAACAGCAATTCTGTTTAATAGGTAAGGTGTTAAATCTTTACAGATAATGTAGAATTTGGTAAATTTGATATTGTCAATCTTGAGAGAAAAGGGATGGATTAAATGTCTGTATTTCTGGACTCAAAATGTGAAAATGTCAACTCATGATTATACCACTTTTCTGGATCTAAATGAGCATCTTACTTTTTTTTTTATCAAGAAGGTTACAGGGTCCTCTCTAAACATGGCGCTGCTGACAGGACTGTGACAGGCTGCATGATCCTGAACAGAGTTTTCATTGTGCTTACTCCCTCTGCTGGTACATCCTGGCACTACAGGGGGCACTTCAGAGTGACACACTTGGCTCAGACATCTGAAACATGGAAAGTGATTCTTAACCTCCTTCTCATTAGTGTCTGGTTACATGTTCAGGGCAGTTTATACAAACTAGTGTGTAACACTCCAAATCCCATTCATTTACACTAGATCAATGAAGAAATGTTTGTGTTACTCTCACATACAAATGAACACAAAGTAACAGAAAACAAAACATTTTAGGATGTCTATAAATAATTCAACCACTTCAGCCAAAGATGCAACTGTGTAATTATACTTTGGCTACAGCTATGTCAAAGTGATTTAATGTACCATCAGCCAAATTTGGCTCAGGAAATCCCACCATAGCATAAGGACACGAAAGGCTACAAGCAGCAGAATCATTGTTATGTCAAAGTTTACTTGCTTAATTTATCAAAGTTCAATAGCTTTTATAACAAAGCTGCTTAGGTTATGAACAAAGTAAAAGTCTGCTAATATTTGGGGGTTCTAACTATTACAATTGATTGCTAAACTGACATAAAAATGAATTAGCCTCATCTAACAATGATTTCTGTTTCTTTTAGGTCCTGAATACTGAGCCAAGGTGAGCACTGACTTGTTAGTCGAGTAACTGCTGGCAGAGGAGGTAGATCTACTCTTGATCTGGCTCTGCACAGATTGAGGGAGGGAGGAGAGATCTGAAGGAGGTAGGGAGGAGAGACAATATGGCAACACAAATACAATTCTTATCTACCTTATTATGAGTTAACATTTCAAAATTGTTTACAGGGTATACAGCCAACACTACAGTGCTAAAGTAAACAATAGCAATATCACAGCTTCCTTCATTTCTGTTGGCAAAGTTGCACAAAGTAGTTGAAAGAGCAAGAAAAAGCAACCATAGCCCCACCTGCTCCTAAGGGTGAAAGGCGAGCAGCAGCGCAGATCAGGAGGATGAAACTTGAATGATGACAAGAGGTCAGTGCTCCCTCTAGAGGTCCAAAGATGGCAGCACGGCACCAATGGTCACCTGGGGCCCTTGGGTCCTGCTGGACTGAGGAGCATACCATCATCTCTTTGGGTCACAGCGGGAGCAGGGTTAGGACATCCACGACAGGAGTAGTGACTGCGTGTTTAAGAAGGAGCCTACAAGAAATAAGTCCACCATGGCAACTTTCCACCAGCAGATTACTGTAAAAATGTGTCACTACTGTTATCTGGATGCAATTTATTTTACATATGGCATATTCTGAAAGAGAATTACTTAGGAAAATGTGAGCTTTTTTTTTTTTTTAGAACAAAATGAGAAACACCGCTTACAGTATTAAAACCTTTACTCAGACATGATACAACAAACAGAAACAAGATTCAGAATTAATGACTGAAAAGAATTATTCATATTTTTTTTCTTCTTTCAATCCCCGAAGCAAACGAGTCAATCAGATCCATGTGTACGATGGAATATGATACAAATAGTACATAGAACAGACACAAGAGAAAGACAGAAATAAAATAAAAAGCATGACAGATTTCTTTTTGATTTGACAGTTCTTGTATTTGTTTAATACTTTGTAATAAACAAGATGAATAGCATAATTGAAGGAGAGAGAGAAAAACAGGAGACAAGACAAAGAAAACAGTGTGTGAATTTCTTTTAACGTGAAGAGTAAACAATTAAGGAAGATTCTAGATCTACTGTAAAATAGGTTTTGTTTTTATTCTCATTTGAAAAGAAATAAAACCTGATCCGAGTTCTCCAAGTCCCTGCTCTTCTCTTTGCCCTATCTCTCACAACGTCTTGAGCCTCAAACCCTAAAAACAACCTCCAACTTTAAGAGGGCAGTCATATTTAGTAAAACCACTCCATCAAGCCCAGTCAATGTTACCAGATTCTGCTCATAGGTGTCTCCTGCAAACCTTACCTGTGGATTGATGAAGCCTTTGAAAAGTTTCGA
This sequence comes from Scarus forsteni, assembly GCA_036419115.1. Lineage (NCBI taxonomy): Eukaryota > Metazoa > Chordata > Actinopteri > Labriformes > Labridae > Scarus > Scarus forsteni. The sequence goes on from JAZDUH010000458.1 coordinate 24,905,861, forward strand.
GTTTGGCCACACATTATCTCCTAGATAATGAGGAGGTTTTATTTGATAGTGCAGGCTAAAACCACGGCAAAATAAGGGAGTTTGCAGTTGACCCTTGCAGTAAAATATCAATTTAATACAGCTGAAGAAGAGCAGGTGCAGGGCTAAGTTAGGCTAGGCTAGCCCTGCTGAATCATTCCTTTATTTGCAATCTATTCAAAAATGCACTTCCCTGTCCTTGAAACTAAAGTAGATGTTTTCAGGCCAGGGCACCCTGTAAAAAGCACCAATGCACAGCTTGAGCACCCAGAGGGGACCACACACTGGACTACTTCACTCTCCAGTAACCAGTCCGCCCCTCTATACACGAGCTGTCATTCCTTTCCTATTAGGGCCCCTCTTTAGTATGCACTACACAGACCAAGGCTAGTGCACACTCTTAGTGCGATACACAACAATCACAACATACATGAAAAACAAGCGCTGGGTACTGAGTGGCCCTGTATTCAAACAGCAACATCTGCAAACAGCCTGGCAGTGATAAATAAACCGGTGAAGTTGGTAGTTTCAAGGCTGCATATCACACACTGCCTGATTGATCATAACAGGATGAGCCTTGGCTCCAGGGGGCCTGTGTTAAAAAGTAAAAACATCACCCTGATACCTCATCTGTACAGAATGATCAATTCTTCAGTCACAGCCTGTGATCCAATCTTAAAGAAAGCATATTTAATCAATGTCTCATTTTTCAAAAAAGCAAGTAATTCCAAAATGTAACAAAGATGGCGACAACAATACTGCTACACAGTCAAAAGGTCACAGCATGCGTCTGCCTTGAGTGCACACGGTTGCAACGACTAACAATTGTGGGCAGTGCGATACAATCCAGCAATCTCCCACGGTGACTGCTGATCATCGCTGCTCTGCCATCAAGTAAAGTAAGCAAATAGGGACACATGGCACTGAATCCCTTCCTTACAATTCTCCACTGCTTGTCCCACAAAAAGCTTCACATCCTTTTCAAACAGTCCAAGAATCAAAGGGTTATTTTTACAAGTCAATTCCAATGCAAAGCCTGGAAAATTTCAGCCCACATTGGTGAGTATATAAGCATTTCAACTAAAGTAAAGCAGTGAAGACAGAGCAAAGTGACCAAAGGAAGAGGGCTAGGTTTTGTTGATAAAGCAAAAAGTCAACAAACCAGTGAATCACCCTCCAGCCTGGCTTCTTTTCCTCTGTTTATCCTTTCATTATTTTGCAAATCAACTGAACAGTGCTCAGCAACAGCCAAAGCTATAATATCTGCCAGTCAAAAGGCATAGCTGCAGACAGATTCCACATGTGTGCATAAAGGCATGTACATGTGGCCACACATACCGAATAACAAATGCTAAAAACTGAAACACTCTGCCACAAGCAGTTGCTAAAAGGATCAGCAAAGCTTTAAGTGGTTTAGCATACGTAGCCTGCGCTGTTTACTTTTTTTTGCTTACTGCATCTGTATATCTCCTCTAAATGACCTAAACTTAGAGCAAAATGTGAAGACCTACGGAAATGGCATCGAAAAACATTTTTGTTGCACAAAGGGATGGGAATTCAGGATAATTTCACTGCCAATTAATACCAACTTTTGTAACAGACAAGGCTAAAACATACAAATACCAAAAATACAATGTACATATTGCATGAAAATTGCTTACAATGTAACTTTAATATGAAGACCATATACAAGTTGCATATTCTGAAAAACACTATAATGTCAATTGGTGGATCTTCCAACACTTGACTGTGTTATTCCCATCCCCAGCTATCAGCATGGTGCAGTAGCAGCAGGCTAAAACATTCAAAAAAGGAAGCTCCAAAAAGAAACCTGCAGAGACAGCTGCTGTTATGCAGACCTTAAAAGGATGAGACATTTACTACCGCACCTACCCTAAAGTTTATATATTCTCTGAGGGATAAAGGAGAAAAAACTCATTTAAGTTGCACTCAAACCTCATTCCACAGCCCAACTGTAGTCAGATAGCAGAGCTCCAATCCAGATCACTTATCTTAAAGCCTGATGGCCACAAAGTCCTTCTAACTCAAGTCTCAAAGCTCAGGCCGCTAGTAGTTTCTCATCTGCAGCTAGTCAAGCCACTAAAGCACTGAAACCATAAGCTAACATATACAGCAAAAGGAAGCCAGAAGATTTCGGTGCAAATCACCAAAAAAAGGAAAGCTTGCCACCACCTTGCTTGACTCTTAGCAGAGGTGCAAAATAATTTGCCTTTTTTTGTTCTAAAGGACTTCTAAGGACTACTTGGTTGATTCAGCTGTATGCCTGGATGGACCAAAACTGAAACAACACCAAACTTTAAGGTTAGACCTACTCGCTGACAAGATAAACAAAACCACCTGTTATACAGGTCATCTAACTGCCAGCCTCTAAGTCCACATCAAATGCGCGGGGGGGGAAAGGATCCTCTCTGAGAAGATTTATTTGGACTATCTGCAGGGCAGGAAGCTCATTGCTCATTCTATTCAAGGTAGCTGATAGCCCCCAAATTTCAACAGCTTCTTTCATTGCTTCCAACAGCCTAGCTGCTGTCTAAAATATAAAAGACACTGGCTGCATCTGGTAGAGTACAAAGAATTAGCAGCCACAGCCAAAATGTGCAAGCATTTAGCTGGTGTTTGTTTTCCACAGCTGGGTGTTAGCAAAAATTAAACAACAAAAAAAGAAAAAAAAACAGGGTTCATACATACAAAAACCCTACGCCAATCTGTTGGAAAAGTAATGAATAGCTTTCTGATTTGTCAGTGAACTTGCATACTGTGTACTGTGTGTGCATTGATGAACATGTGCAAGTCTTCAACTAAAAGACTGTTTTAGTTATTTAGCACCTGGTAGAGGACGTCTGAACCTCTTCCCTGTAAAATGACATTGCAAAATGTATAACCTTATCTACTAAATGGTGACTAATAAGAATGCTAAATACACCTCAAGATGTCTACCGCTTTAAATAATAGAAACAAAACTGATCATTAGTTTTTATGAATAACCCAGTACTGCTCACGTTTTGCGCGTGTGCAATTATAGTATAATGTTCATGTCCTGATAATGTTGTAGCTGCATTTGACCTGTTGTTGCAATGCCTAGATTTAGTTGCCCACAAATTTCAATCACAGAAAATGTCAAGTGCCATTGTCAATGAAATCCAGCCAATCAATTACCAAATACAACACCAAGCATTGACAGAAGTTGGTACAAAAAGCAGCAGTGAGGTGTGGTTTGGCCCTGGGCTCAACAACAATTTCATGATGTCTTCTCATGGGAGGAAGGTCTATTGTTAACTTGACACAGTATTAAATTGAGATTTTCTATTTGTAAGTTATCATGTGTCACTTTCACATGAATGTGAACAGGCTTTTTTCTCCTGTGTTTTTTTAAGTATTTACATCTACTGTACAAAAGTGGTAAGCATTTAGCCAGAACACACTGAATAGCATTTTCAAAGGTGCAGGTAGAAGGTGTAGGATTTTCATTACATAATATTGACTTTTTTCATTATTGCATTACAATAACATACACAGTGGTGCTCTGTTGTTGAAACATCACTTCATTGTTTGCCTATAAGTATGACAGACGGTGATCTATCCATTGATGGTGTGCTGCTAAAGAACTGCAAATGAAACAGTCCCATAATTATGTATCATTAAATGCTGCATTATTACTGTCACTTGATCACTTCTTTCATTCCTGATATCTGTTCCTGCTTACTGTGTGGCACCAATATTCATCTTTAGCACCTGAAGAGAGGTCAGCTCTGCTGGATAGAGAGGTAAGGCTAAAAACTTTTGTCAATATATTAAAAATCTAAATAAGCAGCATCCAACCAAGGTGGATAATAATAATCTGGTTAATTTTACAAGCACTGAAATTATTTTTTCTCTTCCTTTGCCAATGTAAATTGAATGCTTGGAAGATTTGTAAAATAGGGGACACATTTCAATGATGCACAGGGTTCTAAGACAAGCTAACATAGCTGCCTCTTACCATTATTTCCTACCATTCATTAAATGGTAAGTGTTTTTTTCCTAAACCTGGTGATAATCTGTCAAGGAGGAAGCCAATTACTTACATGTGTAATCAGAAAATCCTACACATAGTACCTTCATGGTCATCTTAGGTGTCTGAGAACTGATGGTCATTGCTAGGAAACAGGAACATCTACACAGTTACAACTCACAAAAGTGCATTAATAACCACCAGCAAAGGGAGTATTAAGGAAAAGGGAAGAAAAAGACTGGCAAATACCATTTTGTTTGCATGAAGCAGTACTTTCTGTGAGCCTCAAGCTGTTTAAAATGCCAACCTACTGCCAAAGGAGAGGAAAAGATAAAATTAAAACTAGGAAAAAAAATTCAAGTCATTCTTCTTGTCTTACAAAGCCTGCTGTGCGCATCATGGTGGGAGGGACAAAGCTTGTCTGTTCAACAAAGTTCTCCCACCCCCCTTTTTCCTGGATTTCAATGCCTTGGAAAAAGCTCTCATTTCATGAGTACAGTACTTCAAAATAGAAACTCAAACAAGTTTCAGCATGAATATTCAAGAAAGCATAAAATATTTCAATGTTCACCAGATTTGATGAACTCTCTAGGAAGGTGTTCCTGCCTGTCCATGTAAGACACCTCCTGCTCTAAAAGAAGTGAACTTTTTTTTATGATGACAATTGATTGAAATGTTACGCACCTGATTTTAATCTAAAACCATACATGAATAACCAACCGACTACTGGTGAAATAACATACAGAGGAGTAGCTAGCAGTGAAACGAAGTAACCCAAGTAAAAACTGGGAGTATGTCACACAGAAGTTAAAACCTACTGTGAGACGAGGATGTGAAAACCGAAGGCTAATGTAAAATTAAGACATGAACTGTATATGTGACATAAAAAGGGGGTGAGTTCCATGAGTAGTAACCCCTGTGGTAAAACGGAACCTGGGAAAAGTTTGTGAAATTGTGTGAGTGTGTGTGTGCGTATTTGATGATATACTGTTTACATAGAGACAAATTATTTGTGTTTAGTCATGTTGTATGTGTATTAGTTATGTTGTATGTGTTCTTGTTTGTTTGTAAAGTCATTTACGTAAGCTCGGCTCTGCATGTGAAAGAGTGTGTGTGTGTCTGTGAAGATAATCAGACAGTGACTAGGAAACTGTGAGTATTCTGTATGTAAGTGTGACAGCTGGTACATTAATACCAGCAGGTGCTGCAGTTAAGTGAGGCCCAAAGAGAAGAGCCAATGACCCTATGTAGGGTCATGTGTTGGTAATCCTGGTGTGCACGGGGTCCTGAGCGGACCAAACCTTGCTCCCCTAGGTGAGCTGATGAGGTGCCTCAAGCATCTCCATCAGGAAGGTGTCAATAGGCGTGTCACCAATTAATTTGAAGAAGAAGAGGTGCTCCAGGCACTTCAGACCAATGGAGCGCAGTGCTGGGAGCCGGAGGAGGAGCTTTGCAAACCTGGAAGATTGAGAGAATAAAAGAGCATAATAATAAGACATTACTTAAAATCCATTAGCTATGTCATCTAAATCAAGATTAGAAATATAAGTTGGAATAAATCTTACAACTATATAAACAAAGTGGAATATAGTTGGAATCAGCAAAAAGGCGAACTGATTTCCCAGAATCAAAACAGCTCCATCTTTGGAGATCTCAATCTTGGAAAAAAAAGTCACTCTGAAACACTGCCACATCTCGTCCTTCTATTTCACATTATTGATATCTCACTGTCAAGCGATGAGCATGATGTCACTTTCTTCAGCGGCTGTCAGAAATACTGATGATGATGTTAGGCTAGCTTACCTATAAATCAATAATTACATTTATGGTGGAAGCCATAAACATTACAGAAAGTAGCACAACAGAGGTAGGCTCCGAACAAGCGTCAGTGTCACTGTCCAAAACAGAGACACTTGTGAAACTTGCCAAGATCAGACTAAAGGAGGATTTGTACTAGATGCCCTTAAGATCTTAGTAAATGTAGTTAAACTCAAAGTCTCCATCATATTTAAAATCAAGGGAGAATTACCGTTTCCTTGTAAAAGCTAATAGAGATTCATAAAAACAGAGAAATGATTAAGTATGGTTAGTTATGGATATTAAATAGACTGTATTAATGTCATTCTGCTTATTGGTTGGATTCTTTAACAATTCTGTGTGTTTTCTGAGAAAGCAAAAGTATGCTTTCACAGGTTTTGGTGGCAACATTGTCAAACAGATGATACACCAAATATTTAAAAGTATGCTGCATAGACAAATGCTTCTTCAAGTTGCTAGATTTTTCACCCACTAAATGTTGTGCGATATTGAGTGTTTATGTCAAAAAACGAGTCTCAGGTTGACCTCTTCTGTCCTGTCTATCATAATCACATCTTTGACTTCTTTCTTTTTAAAGCCTACTCCCTCTAATGAGAGAGTGACGTCCTTGATTTTAAAAAGTAGTGGAACACAGTGGAATGGAAATTCAAAGTAAAGAGACTAATATTGGTTCCTTCAAGAATTTCTTGTTTCTTAGGTTTAACTGGTTTTCAGTTCCCATCCCTAGGAATGTAATATTACATGGTAAACAGAATAGCTCCATACAAAGGCAGTGCTCTAACAGCATATTAAAGCTTTCATGGGTATGCAGCTAGCATTGCATATAATATAACCTGAGTTTACGTTTTTCATTCAGATGTCAAAATATGCTTATCAGACATGTATTTAATAGGTGTTTGTGATCAATCTTCTGTTTTAAATGTCTCATTCAATTGAAAGTCACCAATGCACATATTCTTGTTTTAAATCATAACACTACCCTATACTGGTGTCATCAATGGCCAGGTCAGAGTTGCAAATGTGTTGTTGCTGTGGAATGCACTGTTTAACACCTCATGAAAAGATATGCAGTTATCCGATGCTAATATATTAAAAGCTTAATAGGCTTTAGCTAAACATGTGCACTTCAGTCTGATGCATCAGATGTCTACTCATTCTTCTGATATATGGATGTGATTGACTTGTGTTTTACTTTCATGTCTTGTCTGATTCAAATGCATAATTTCAAATGACTGTTGGTCACCTTGTATGTATGTCTGCTTGTTGCATCCTACCTGCCCTGCTGATCCGGATATTTTTGTTTGCAGTAAGACTCGAGAGATGCATACACCCTCTCCCTCAGGAGCTCCACCTCACTGGGGTTGGACAATCCCTTTGCATCTTTAGGACAGAACAAAGAACATTTGAAATACCTTTAAACAGAAATTAAAAAAGTGTTTTGTAAATTAAAAATACAGCTCTGTACAATAATGGCATTCCCCTTATTCCTCTTTCAGACTGGATGCTTGTTGGCTACACAAAGACTGTGGTGGTCTGTGACACTAGCTTTCATGCCCTGTGGGTGCTGTATGTAGACCACATCTCCCAGCTGTCACAGCCCAACCTCTTTCTGGCAAGTTTTACCTTAACAAGGACCATAAATTATAGATTATTCATTTTCCCTGGTTTTACTGAATGTCAAAGATCAGATTAAAGACAGAGGGAAAAAAATCACGTACTCGAAGGTCACTTTATTAGGTACACCTGTTTAACTGCTTGTTAACACATAGCTCATCAGCAAATCACTTGCTGACAAAACAATGGTAGGACATCAAAAGGTAGGTCTATTTGGGGGGTTGGGGGATCAATTTATGTAAGACAGCTGCTGGCTCTGAAATCAGAGGGAGGGAGATGTCCAACTATGGCCAACTTTTTGTCCTGTGTATTGAAATATTCTATTGTGAGGAAGAAAAGTAAAACAAGCTTAAAGATGTATAAAGCTAAATTAAAGCATGATATGGGCTCCTTAAAACATTTTCTTGGGGGAACTGCGATGGCTTCTCCCTCAATGACTTAATGAGTTTCATGACTGACCAGAGAAAATTTGGTTCAACATATTCTGTATGAGCCAGAAGAGTTTCTCCATAAAATTGCTAAACCGACCTTTACATTGAAAAGCACAGACAAAAAAAGTCACTGCACTGCATTTACCTTCCCTGTGACACATTCTAAATACGTATCTGTGAATACATATTTGCACCCAAAACCAGTCAAATTTGTTAAACATGCATGCCAAAATAAAAATCAACACAGCACAGGTGTTTTATGCAGCCAAACCACATCCAGTCTGAAGTGGCCATTTGTCAATCTATTTGTCTTAATACCTGGGTTGAAGAGGATGATGGCTCGAAGGCAGCCCAGCTCTGTCTTGTCCATTTGCATGTCTCTCATTTTGCTTACTAGCTCAGTCAAAACCCTGCAGATGGGACAGGAGAGCAGAGGAGGAGGAAAGAACAGAGGAGGAGGTTTGCAGGACAGGATTCCAGTTAAATAGGATGGTGTGCCACATTACGGAAAGAAAGAAGAAGCAAGGAAGATAAGAGAAAAGGATAGCAGGGAAGCAATAAAAATAAGAGGAAAAAATAGAGGGGATAACAGAGTAAGAACAAAACCAAGGGAGTGGAGTTCATTATTGCATTATAAGAATGGTAACTTTTTAATGTAGAGGCCTGCTGGTTCTGCAGGGGAAAAACAAGATAAAACTAGACAAGGTAAAGACTGAATGTGGGTCAGCTTTTGGAAGAATGAGCACATCGGATATCTGCACAAATCCAGGGTTGTCCATCCCTAATTTGTTCAGCCGTGCCCTGTGCCATTTTAAGACATCACTGATATTTTATGAGGTTTTCATGAACTCCCCTGTAAGCAAGTGTGTCCCAATCACATAGCAAGCTCTTCCTTCTGCATGTCTCAACTCCAGGGTACTTTGGCTTTATTTAAGAACAACAGAGAGCTGAAAAAAACAGTCTATTTTAACAAACGCTTAATTTCTTCATTTATTCAAGCCAGTAAGTGATCAGGATATAGTAGGTTCTGTGTTTTCAAAGTATTATCTAAATTGTTTTGAATCTTTAAACTATTAAAGAAGTGATTTAAGGGTCCACACACTCAGTACAGTTGTCCTGTTCAGTTTTCGAGCATGATCACTCCTCATCTCCTGTCACAGACTGGTTCGTTTTCAAATCACTCAAGCAGACACTGGGCCCAGGCAACAACACTTTGAAGCATGACGTTTAACATATGTGACCCTAATAGTCTGTTTAATGGAGAGAAACAAAGACAGCAACCCAGAGAATGGCTGAAACTTCAAGAATTCCACGGCTTATTTTGAGTCATTTTGAGTGAAAACGGCCCTGTGACTCCACCGCTGTTTAAAACAAGTCATAACCAAGCAGACTGCACTGGAGCACACCTCTTCCAAGGGTGCCAAGGTCAGGAAAGTGTACCATGCTTCAGCACAGCACACAGCGAACACAATGTTCAGGATGGGAATTGATGAGATTTATTGATAGAAAGAGAAAAAGTAGACACCCACCCCATCAAAAAAAAAGAAAAAAAAAACGCAAAATGAGATCCACACACCAAAAGTAGCTCCCTTCAAGAATTTAATTTGAAAATCAGTTACATTTTAAGTCATGTGTCACTGATCTTCAAATTAAATTCTTGACGGGGGCTACTTGGTGTGTGTCTCTCTTTGTGCTTTTCATACGATTGTGTTGATAACAATGCCACTGTTGATTCTATCGATCCAATACTTATGTGATTCCTGCAGAGTTTTGATGTGAATGAAAGTAGACCTGAACAGGTTTTAAGGGTCAGCAATGTAAAGCACATGGTGTAGTGTGTGAAGATGTTAAGGGAAAACCAGTTCAATTTAAGAACAAATAGCAGTAGTTTGTATATGCTCAGAGACTTAACAAGTCAATGTCATAAATAAATACATGTACAGCTATATTCAGTCAGAGGGTGGAGGACAATCGGATCTTTAAAGGAAGAATCCAGTAATAAAGTAATATAACAGAAAATCAGTGCTGCAAAAGCTGTGTCACCTTAATTACATATATCTGAAAAAAAAAATCAACCAGATTTATTATTAATGTTTTGAAACAACTTTATCATGCAGCCATGTCTAATAATTTGTAAAATGTTGACATCACATAGTCAACTTACTAATTTGAATCTGTTGGTTATGGTTTCAAAAGGCAATACAAGCATTGGGATGGTTTGGTAAGTGGAGGCATTGTCAGTGGGTAAAAGATTAAAAGTGTTCTGCAAGCAATTGAAAAGGGCTTTTAAAAGTAAAGCTGCTAACCCAAAATGATGCTGATTTCAAAGTCAAAATGCAGCGCAGCTCTTTATCAAAATTGCTTGTCAACGTACTTGCTTGAATTTTCTTTTATCAATGAACGACAACGTCTTTCAAGAGGCAGAATATCCTGAAGCTCTAATAATGGTTCTGTGTTTGTGTCAAGCTGACTCAAGAGGAGGGGGTTCAGAAAAGTGTTTGTGTAGTGGAGTGATTACCTGTCAAATATGGCCCCAACCTCGGCATTGTGCGCCCTGTGTATTCAATCACAATGTGTTATTACAATGTCATTACACAGCTGCATTGTTATTACATAAATATGTCTGTTTACTGAGCCTCTCACATGGACAGACACTCATCACACTGTGAAATGCTGAGGAATAAAAAACTGCCAAATGTAGATCTTTGATTGAGGTCTGTTCAACTCCATGTCACGATAAACTGTAAAAAGGCATCAATATTTTAGTTATAAGCAGAAAGGAGGTTTTGATTATTGTATCTGGCTAATGCACAGTGCATACAGCAGAGACAGATAGTACATTAAGGTTATCTGTAGCACTGCTAACATAATTTAAAGTCCAACTGAAATCGAACAGCATTTTTAACTGATGTTCATCGTCCATTAGAAAATGCACACAGTAGTTGCTCAGCAGGTTACTTGTGTGGTGTTGTACCTATAAGTTGTGTTGGAAGATATTTCACCTTAGAGAAATGTCCAAACTTAGGCAGAAAGCTAACTTCTTTACATTCCAAACTCGCTTTCCTACTAACCTTAATGTACCTCTAACAAAAGCTTACAGCTAATTCACAGACCTGGCTATTTAGCTTCAAAACTTCTGAATGATTCAAGCTACAAGTTTCAGCCTTTCAAGGCCACTGACTACTGCACAACCTACTCAGTACATTTAGATTACAGTTCTCAGTAAAGCAAAAAAGCAAGTTTCAAAGTTCATGTATACAATTAAGTAGCTGTTGTCCTGACATTGGGAGGGTCCATTCAGTGTTGCGTGCAGCACTACTTAATTTGTCCTAAGCTGTCTACACTACATCTGGAAAGTTTTGACCTGAAGCACCCTGATAATCAAAAACAAAAATATATCACATCAGCCAAAACAGAAAACAAAATTAATGACATTAAAGGATTTCAGTTGGACTTTGTTTCATGTTAAAAATAAGCAAAAATATAACATTTTAAAAATAATGATGGAAATCCATAAATCAACATAAAAAACCAATCTATTTCATTTCGCAACATACTTAGTTACAGAAAATATCAGATTTTTCCCTTTTGCAAATCATGATCTCAATGTTGTATTTTGCATAGGGCTGGGCGATAAGGCCTTAACAGAAAATCACTGGTTTTGCATACAAAAAATCTTTTCTCTCCAAGAGAAAAAACTACTGGTGCCATAAAATTACCCAAAACAAGCTTTTCTTTAAACTGATCAAAATTTGTCATGAAATAAACTGAGTTTCCTATTTGGAATTTATGTGTGATCGATAGTTTTTTATCATTATATCAGCTAAACTGTGTGGTTTTGTCAACATCAATACTGGGAACTGCACTTATTTTTACCAAATGTCTTTTTAATGTCATTAAAATAACAAATAAAGCCTGAAAATTTGGCTCTACAGTGATGTCAAGGCGAACCAATTAAAAAACACAAGAATTTTAGTATTCTTATCCTCAACACCACCACGTCTTTCAAGTGTTTGCTGTGACTGCTGGAACGAAAACACTGGGGGAAGTGTTAACTACAGAAATTCAGGGAAACAAAGTGAGCACCAGAGTCAATGAAAAGAAAATCAAACTTTTATCTTATATCTGCAACAACAACAACAAAAAGCAAATGAATCAAACTGATGTATCGCCCAGGCCTATTCTTGCATGTATGTTGCTTTGAAAGAAGACTTTGATTCTGAATTGATTAGTTTTGTTAAAATTGTAGAGTTTGCACTTTGGATTCAATCAAGTAAAAAAAGCAGACTTAGATTTTTGCACCACAAAAAGATGTATATCTTTGCTTTAACATCTTCACTGACAAATAATAATTCAGTTGCTTCAAACAGATGCTGATGCAAAGCTGAAACAATGCCTGCTGCTAGAAGAGAGCAGTGCCACAAGAAAATTAAAAGTATCAGAAAAAACATTGAGCCAGTTGCCATAAGCTTGACTTGAATCTAAAAGATTTAAAATGAAAAATACCTTAATAACAATGTAAGTACTGTGTAATTAACAGTGCACTGACACATTGTGAAGTAGTTGTGTGTTTACATTGATTTGTAAAAGGAATTTTAAGATGATAATGCATTTATATAAAAGCTTAAAGCTATACCAAATTATTACATGATGCTGTTATGTATTCCTGAAATAAGAATGACATCCCATTATCGTGAGAACCAACACAGAACCTGATTTTTTACTTTTGGCAGTTTTTATAGTACACCACCATTTTGTTGCATTTAAACATGTGAGGAGTAAGTTTGGCTGAAAATGTACTCCATCAAAGCCACGGTTGGCAGCATGGCCTCTGTGCCACTTTGATGAGCTTTGCCAGGCTTCCATATTGACTTTTAAACATTGACTTGTGATCAACATCCTATGTTTTGGCTTTATGGAGAAACAAAACTCACTGTAGCACCTTGCAACAAGCATCAAGCACAGTGTCCATAGTTTAAGGCTCTGTCTTAACATAGACGAGTATTTTTAAAAATAGAGGTTCTTCAAATGAAGTTTTTAAAATCTTCTCTGTCCATATTGAAGTGTAAAAATGCAATTATATGCATATAAATGCTGTTTATTAGAATTTAATGTTTTCACAGACAAGTTTTTCGTATCTCTATATAAAATCTGTTTCATTATAAATTCTATTTCAAAGCTAGTTTAACCTGTGAACATGTCAACTGATGTTACCAAGCAGTTTAAACAAATATTTCTTAATTGTGATTTCAATCCAAGACATACCTGATGATCAGAGAGTTTGATCGGAGCCTTTTGGTAATACACATTATATTTAAATATTTAATTTAGTGTATGCTACGGCACTCATAGACACAGGCAGTCGTGGATCAGCAGTCAACAAGGCTACTTATAAAACGATTCGCACATAAAAAGTTGTGCTTAAAAAACATATGGACTTAATTTAAGCTTCATTTCAGAGCAGTAGACTAATGTGTAGCTTGTCCTGGGTCTGGGTTTATACCTAACATTTGAAGAAACTACTTCTACACCAAAATGTTATGTTGTCAATGTCATTTCACCCATTATTGGCTGTTTTAGTAAACTTCTGATTCGACATTTGATGAAGAATAGGAACTACGGAAACAGCTGGAGAAGTTGCAGCTGTGATTTGTTTTGGGTCAGTTATTAAGGGGTCATAAAATAAGACTTTTACAGTACTGAATGATAAGTAAAATGTGGAGTATCTCTCCAATCATATCACAAAATGGTTTGTAAAAACTACAACAGACATTAATAGTATTTTATTAGTGTTACTATGACATTTATTTACGTTACTGGGACTTAAGTCACCTCCTACTGATGTGAAAATTTGACTTACTAGTTATTTTGTTGTCTTAAAAACAATTTAGCATCATTACAAAGGTCCCTACAAAGTTCTGTACAATAATGGGATGTAAACTGGTCATTAAAATACACCTGAGTATTTCACAGAGCATTTTTATGTCTTTTATAGGTTAGTGGCCAGTCATTTTTAATGTTATCAAATGCTGCAGTACATGCTATGTAACTGAATGCGCGTATCTGTGTGAGCATGCATGTCTGCGGGTAAGCATTAGTCGCCAGCCTCTGCAGCATGCGCTGTCACCCTGCAGGCAGTGCTACAGAAGCAATGTTTCTCAGCCAATCACAGCCGACACAGAACTCAGCAGCTGCAGCCAGAAAAAGGAGAAGATGCAGAATCCTACATTTTTACCCAAAGACACTGATTCAATGAAATCTGAGTAACATGATCAGCTTAAAAACAAAAACATTCAACTGTCACTAATAGAACACATTTGGACAAGCGTTGTCTTCCTTGAAATTGTCTTTAGGACGAAGGAGGATTAAACAGGTGAAATTCAAACTGAGCTTCTTGGACATGTATAATGGATTTAATTGAACATAACTGTGTATAATCTTATGTGCTGTATTGTAATTAAACCAGATGTGGAGCCTCAAGGCCTCTGTAATAGCCCAAATGTTAAAACTCTCCAGGGATAACATTATTTCGTATGAGAGCAAATTCTCACAAGTTTGGCCTTGAAATGCTGGAGATGTTTTGTGTGTTTGTCACAGGGAAGGGGTACTGCAGCATCGGTGCACCTGTGTATTACCTGTCAAAGATGGCTCCAACGCCCGCACTGTGAGCACTGTTTCTGTGGACATGCAGGCCTGTGGCCAAGAGAATCCCGTCCTTCACCGAGATGGAGCGATGAGAGAACGAGGCAATCAGGAGCTCATTCCAGCCTGTTGAAGAGTCGGTGTGTGAGAAATTTTTGATTAATCAAAACATCTGAATATAAAAAGTGCCTTATTCATAGTATTGTTCCTGTCTGAATACACAGCATGACACTTTTTTTCATGTCTTTGTCGAGAAAATACTTTTTTGTCCATTATTAGAGCTAGGTACAAATTCTTAACACATCTAATTTTCAGAGCGTCACAGTGGACAAGTATTTAAAATGACTCCTCAATTTCTAACAATTATTTGAAAGTCAAATAAATAATGATTTAGAATTACAGTGGTGGTTGTGTAAAAGACCAGCCTTTTCCCTCATGCAATCTATTTTATGCCTTGTATGCTCTCCGAGTTCCAGCAGTATTACAACATGACGTGATCAGTGGAGACATGAAAGGAGTGGAGCAAAGTTCTTAACCTAGAGAAACATCACACATCCTACCTGTATACCCATTAACCTCTTAAATCTGTGAAACTTGAGATAAGCATTCTTCGAAATTATGAAGCTATATTCTTGTAAGAGTTGTTAGTCTTATTTTACTCGTATTAAGACTATTTTCTGTTTCATGTGGTGGATTTTTTTATCCACAATAGAGGTTAAAAATTAAAGACAAAAAACCAAACATGGTACAGAAGGATTTCTTTGAAATTACAGGGTTATACTGGTTCTTCGTCAATATTTACAGTAGCACAAGATAAAAAAATTATATGATGCAAGGCTTTTTAAATATACAGGATTTTGCCATTAAAGTTTATCCTCAGAGGAAAAGAACCACTAGTTTTTCATTCCTCCTCATCACGTCTGTCTGAGCTTACCTGCACGCAGCAGGATGACCTGGTCATCCAGGGGCAGCTCAGAGAAGTGAGGGATCCTCTTGGCCCACTCAACCAGGGTGAAGAGCTGCTTGTCTGCTGCCTGACAGATGTTGGTGACCGGATCGTTGGGCTTTTGAAAGCAAATTTAGAGAGTAGTTATCTAATCAAATGCAATCATCAAGAGACACTTAACTTCTCTTATCAACAGCCCACAGAGAATGTTAAACAGGACCTGTAGCCATCAAACATTCACAAGGTTAGTCACACAAAGACTTTTCAGACAGATTTCTGAACTGAATCTCCCTTCTGAAAGATGGAGGATGACCCTATTCAAGTCAGAAATTATTATTTGGTAGGTAGTATGGCTCATTGAAAATACAAACAAGCATGTGAATCCAATTCTTTTTTTTTATGTATCACTGTGTGAACACATCATTATAATCATATTCCTCTCCCAAACCCCTATATTACAGGCGCATAATGGCAACATTTACAACTCCTTCACTCTTTTCTAAGAAGACTCAAAGAACTGATGCTAGTCCAGAGTCACAATTTTTAGTTTTCTCAACAGGAAATGTTCAACATTAAAATACAAAGAACACCACATATGGCCAGTTGCAACACATTACGAGCCAGTAAATTCAATCAAGTAACCCACCAACAGCTTACACTAATTTGACAGAAATCCCAGCTCTGACAGGGCAAATAGACAAATTTAGGATTTTTAGGGGTAACCACTTTGAGTTCAAGGCATGACAACACAATCCACCTTTACTGAAGTGTATGTCTTTCAATCAACCTCTCACTGTCGCCCAACAGTAACTTATATCTTGGTTCCATGACTGATTTCCCTCTGTGATGTTTTTTTATGTATTCTCATGTATGACAAACCCCCCATGGTGAAATCATCTCTAAAATGAACAGGTGTGTGTCCTTCAGGTCTTACTGAATCATCCAGCTTGTTTATTTAGAAAATAAACTGTCTGTGGTCTTCCGTTGTTAAAAAAAAGGTAGGATTTAAATTTGCTTAGTGTGTTGCCAACATGAGAGGATACTACATTTATATAATTCAGCAACTTGTAACCCTATGTTCCCCTCTGATGCTCCAGTTAAAATTAATTCATAATAGTTAAAAAACACAAAGAACAAATGTTAGTGATTCATATTCACAACTGAAGTACTTACAGAGCTGCCACCTGAACTTCCATCAGCATGAAGCTCTGTCTTCTGCTCCACAGCCATCTCTGCCTCTAAGATCTTCTCCACCGGCATCTCTTCATTTGCTGCGTTTGCTGATTCTACCTCGCCCTCGCGCTCCTTGTTCCTCTGTCGCTCTTCTTGAACAGCTGCAGCACAAGGGATTGGGGAGGCGAGGAGGAGGCACAGAAGAACATAAAGAAGAGCAGACGAGGAGAAGTAAAGAAAGAGGGGCAGAGAGGAGGTGGATAGGATGCAATGAGGGGAGGTCAGTAGGGAAGAACAAAGAAGCAAAGGTGCGAGTCATGGTGAAGAAAAGGATAAAAGAATAAAGGGTTTGGACAGGCACAAAATGGTAGAATATAAAAATGAATGGATAACAAAAAAAAGGAAAGGTAAATATTGAAAGGCAGTAAAGGAAACAGTGACAGATTTAGAGAAAAAACAGAACAGACAAAGTAAGAAAAGTTGATTTTAAACATATAGACAATTAACAGAAGTTAAGAGAACAGATAGGTGTTAGCATAAAGAAACGAAGCAAAATACAGGGAGGATTAGTAAGATAAACTTAATAAAAAACCAAGGAAATCAACAAAAAAAGCAGTGATAAATTCAATTTCTTTCATGCTGTCTTTCATACTTCATTCAGACTTGTTACAGAAAGCACTGATATTTCCATTGACTTTTTGTTTCACTGTGACTCAGATCGACAAACGACAGAATTAAATGTTAATGTGCGTGAAGATGTGACGGCATCTTTACAGTAACTGTGACCACCAAATATTTCAATGCCAACAATAATACCAAACCATACTGATTTATGTTCCTCTAAATAAATAAAAAACAACCCAATGCTATTATTTGTTTATATTTTTCTTGAGGTCATCTAAAACTTTTAATGTTACACATCACTTTTTGGAGCATGAAACCAACCTCACCTCAGAAATTGTTTTTGTACATGGGCCCTAAATACAGAGAAACAATGCTGCTGAAAAAATTATGTATTCACCAAATTACAGTAAATTCTACATACACAGATATAGTACAGAGGGCATGTGAAATAAAAACGGCCAAAACCATCACACATTGGTCCCAAAATAAATTTGTTTGTGTCTTTCAGATATTAACCTGCTCCATCCTCCAGTTAAATGAATGGGAATAAACAGCCCAAGAGTCGTACCCTTTTACAAAATGCAAACATGAATAACCTCAAACTTTAAGTTTATAGTTTACCAAAGTAGAAGAGCCCAAATTACTTTGAACAGCTCTGTAGTAAAAAAAGAATAATAAAATAATAATAATAATAATAATAATAATAGTAATAAAATAAAACAGTTCTGAGATGCTCCTGCTGTCCTTACATTACGTTTTTCAACACAAAGTTTTTTTTTCCAGCGGAAAAGCAAGACATTTTTCTTTTTCTTGAATATGAATTTTGCATTAATTCTAATATTATCTAACACAGACGCAAGCAATTTTGGTTACTAAGTTACGGCTATATTATTTCTATCCTAGCAGTAAATTGTTGTGACTTCAAGCATATCCCTAATTAGCTATTTCAACTCTAAATGTAATTTTTAGAATAAATACATCACTTTCAACATTATAACACAACCATTAACCTTTCAAAACCTGATACAAATAGAAATGCTCACTGTGGTGAGCTAAAACTTATTACAAAAACTTTATTTACCTTCTTTTTCAAAGAACCTATTACAAATGTATTTGCTACCACAAAAATGAATATTACAACCTTTTATATCAATTAAAGAAAAATGAACTGAAAGAAACAGACAAACCAGGAATAAAAGAGTAGTACTGTTGGACTGAAAAAGAAAAAGATGGATACATTTCATTTTCAAGTTTTAATGGCGGATTTTGTGTCTTTATGTTAAATATGTGCTGGTATGTGAAATTTCCTTGTGGGCAACACTGAGTGAGGAGGGCCACCAGATACCCACCCTAATTAAACTGGACAAAAAGTACTACTTTCAACTTGAATCTTCAAGTAGAATAACTAATTTCAAACAAAACAGTCTTTTAATACATAAAATGTCTACATTGATCTGCACAGGTAAATGTGTCTGCCCTTGACAATATAAACACGTGTTCATCAGTAACCCTGAGCTTTTCATTACAAGTTACCAGTGCTGAAATAGTCGGCAGTCTGAAAACCAAGATTAGCTCAAAAAACTTTTTGGGGTAGTTTATGAAAAACTTTTTAGTATCCAGAAAAAACATGCACATGTAAAACAACGTTTCCTTGTATATTGGACAAATATTTTAAATTCCACCTGATGGTAAGAAAAATACTGAAAGATTTGAACTATATACACTGGATGCCTTGCTTCTTTTTAACCAACTTCTTTCTGCAGAAATTCACTGGGCTCTTACCCTGTAATTTAATAGTAATTATAAAACACACATATTGTAGCACCCTTGATGGCCCATCTTTCAGTTATATCAGCTGTGTTGTAAAAAGCAATATTTGAAAAAAGGTCCCAAAGAAAAACTGTTTCATCGAGCAAAAGTGGAACAGGTTTATGGCCTTCTACTGTTATGGTGTTAATAAACAAAAAAGACCTTTGTAAATTATAATTATGACCCAAAAGGCACTAGGAACAAGCTTCAAAAAACACTTCCAACTAGCCTCTTTTCATAAATAAGGAATGCAGTCTCTCTTTGCCTCTCGCTCAGTCAAACAGGCACAGACACACACCCCTCCCTCCCTCTTTTCCTTACATCTGTCGTTCATCTTGGCCACTACAGAAGGAGGGAGGGGGGAGAGAGAGAACGAGAGGAAACAAAAAGAGGAAGAGAGGGGAAAGGGGGTTAGTGTTTACAAGGCTTACCCACCCCCATCTCCCTCTCTATCACTCTGTTCTCGTTCTGTCTGTCCTATATCGCACAGTCATCAACACTGATATGATCATCTGCTGATCTGTGGACTGCTATGAACTCAGTCTGTGTAAGACTTTTTCAAGGTCAAAGAAGAAGTTTAAGAGTTGAAGAGAGTCTTCACTTGGTGTCCTTGTGTGTGTCTGTATGTGTGTGTGTGTGTGGTTTTGTGTCTTGAATGCGGGTTGCGGAGTGGGATGGGGTTTTGTATTTTATCTTGTATCCCTTGGCATGATCTGCTCGTGTTCTTGAATGTACAGCACTTTGTGCTACAATCTTTAAGTATGAGAAATGCTTTGTAAATAAAGATTGATTGATTGATTAATTCAAGTTCTGTTTGTGCTGCTCACCTCCAGGTCACATTTTCTGGAAAATAGCTTCACAGTTTGGGGTCACGTGGAGTAGCAACTACATCATCAGTCCACACAAACTTTTCTACATAACCAGTTCTTGTAAATATTTAACTTCACCACTTTGTAGAGCAAGGGTGGGCACCTGGAGGCCCACGGGCCACATGCAGCCCTCCTCCTAAGTTGAAGCGGCCCACAAGTCAATTTAAAACAAGATAAAATCACAAATCTAAAATTAAAAAGAAACTGTCATCATGTATTTAAAGATGATGTGCCTCCGACACCATGTACATTGAAAAATGCATTACAGCATGCAAAAAGAAGAATATTTTCATACAAGAAAGAAAATCTGCTTTATTTTCGTCTCAGGAAAGTAATAAATATCATTTTCTGCTATTGTTTCTAAAAAGGTCTTTCATGAAGCATTATTACTGCATTACGGAAGAAGTGAGTTAAGTGAACTTCAGTATTCACCAATAACCAACTGTTATCTTTGCCAGGTTACCAGTGTAAAAGAAATACTAATTTTTCCATGGGACTTGCTGGTAAAATACATGTTAACACATCTATTTATTTAAAGCATCTATTTACATTTAATTTATTTTGAATACAAAAATCTAAACATAAACTCTGATAAAGGCTATAATGCAATGTTTTGTTCAATTACAGGTATTTTTTATTGTCTTACTGATAGTATTGTTTTTATTTGTAATATTATAGCCCTCTGAAACTGAGAATAATGTTGATGTGGCGCTCAAATTCTCCAAAGTTGTCCTTCCCTGCAGTAAAAGAAACTGTATGTGCAAAAGTGCTGGTTGTTTCACTTGATAGCCTTGGCCTTGTCCATAGTTCTTCCCTAAACAAATTGTTTAGGTCTGTTTAATTTTCATCTTTACCAAACAAAACATCATCAGAACCAAGACGTATATAAATATTTGTATCTCCTTAAAATGACATCACTTTGTACATTCAAAGCTTAACCATATTTACGGTTTTACTGTTTACTCATTTGTGCTAAACTGCAGTGATTTAGTGGCTGATCTGAGGTGCACCTCCTTCCTCACCTTCTCTTTTCATGCCCATGGCCAGGCACTTCTGGTAGCGGCAGTACTGGCAGCGGTTCCTCTGTCTCTTATCCACCATACAGTCTTTATTGTCCCGACAGGTGTAGGTCAGGTCTTTGCGCACTGTCCGCTTGAAGAAGCCTTTGCAGCCCTCGCAGCTGTAGACACCATAGTGCTTACCTGGGAGTCGTGAGGAGGAAGAGAGAAAACAGCAAAAGAAGTAAGACAAGAGGGAAGTGCTGTGTTCAGGGCTAAAACTCAGAATAATCTATGGGCTCCTAGAAGAAAGTCAAACAGAGTTGTCATTAGAGTGTCTAATCACCAGAGGATCGGTCTCCGCAGATGGAACACAGGCGTTTTTGAGAGAGCATTGGTCCTGGGCTGTGGGCTGACAGCTGCTTCAGGCCCAGCGGAGGTTTCACATCGTCTGAGCTGCTCACGGCATGGAGTCCAGACATGGACACTGTGGAGTTAATCTGGGAAATACACAGAGGAGAACCAAAGAGGCAACATAACTTTAGAGGAATTTCATGACTGTTTTCACCAAATCCACAATAAAAAAAAAAGCAGAGTGGATTGTTTTTAAACATCTGTTTCTACCTCAATCAACACCACTGCTAGTCTCTCATTGCAATCTAATAAACTTGTAAGATATAGTCCAAAGAATTATTTGGCATCCATGAAGAAAATATCAAAGTTCATGAGGAAAGGGCTGAACAAGTGCTGAAACAAGACAGTAGGGCCCGACCGATACATCGGCCGGCCGATTTAATCAGCCGATTTTAGCCTTTTTCTAAGTATTCTATATCGGCCAGAGTTATGCCAATGTAACACCAATATATTCTTAATTTATCATAAAACAGTAAACGCTGTTCAGTGTCCAAGTCGCGCAGAATGATGACGTGAAAGATGGCAATGCGCGTTGGTAGCGGCTCTTTTTAGCTCTCTGCTAATGCTGTGTGTATGAATGACTTGCCTACACTCACAGGGAGTTGCTCTTGTAAGCCTGAAGGTCCGACATGATGAGCAACTCTCCGCGGTGCACAATGTCCCATTGCTACTGGACACAGAGAGACGACCAGGCTCGCTGCCTCGCTACAGGTCAGCCTCACAGACGGACCGGGCACCGCCGAACAGTTTTCTGACCGACGCCACCTCTGTCGTTGTCAATACTGATGAATTGGACCTTCTGATGGCACGGGATCAGTTTAGCCGTGACTGTTGTATTGTGTTTATGACGGAAATCCGTCTCTATCCGCTTGTTCCCGACACGGCACCTAAGCTAACTAGCAGCTAGCGGGCTAATGCCAGCGGAGTCATATGTCATCATGAGCAGACTCATCCAGGGGGACTTCATCGTAGCTGGGGACTTTAATCAGCCTGTTTAAATAAGTTTGTGAAATATGTGCAGTGTCCCACAACATATTTCCTCATGCACATGTTTACAGTAAAAAAGTGGTTCTACCTGAACTAAAATCTGCTTCTGATAAACTAATGAGGACTGAAAGGCAGATGTAACAAATAGTTCATAAACAATCTATTTATTTACATTTTAGAACCTGTAATGTGTTCTATTTTGCAGGAATTTGTACCGTTAACATGAAAACAGGAGGCCAAAACGCAATGAAAACTCATCAGATTTGGTCGTATTAGGCCTCGCGTAAATGGCCCCTGAATGAGAGTCAGTGCACGGCGGCAAAATGTACGCGCAGACGGTGGCCATGACAGCAGTACAGGATTTGACTGGTTTAATAAATTCGGAATGAGGTAGTGCAATCGGTTGGTGTTTTTCCTGTTTTACTTCTGCTGTAGACAGCGGCTGCTTTTCTCTCTTTTTTTAAGAACACATAATGCATTGACTACCATCGGGACATAACAATCATTTTAACCAGTATAACAAAAAGGATATCTGAATCAAATAATCAACCCTAGCTTTAAGGGATACTCCAACTTCTCCTCCTAAACAGAGGCTCTGTGTTGTTGATCTTCTTTCCAGCACTTTTGCGGTGGAGATATGACATTTGCAAACAAGTCGACTCTTTTAAACGGCTTTTTTAAGTGAACTATGAGAACCAATTTTCAGTTGTGAATAAGCTGTTCATTTGCGAGCCATTCTTTAATACAAATTACCTGCAAATTTGTAAATTAGAGTGTAAAATAGTTGACACAACAAATCCTGGGTTAGTAAGGAGCACTACAAAATATTACAGATTTGGAGATCACATGATTGCGTTGTCTGAAATTGCTATTTCGATCCGAAAATGATAAATCTTTCAGCCCTATTACCTGTTACTTCTATTACCTGGCATCTTACAGTAGATCTAAATCTTGAAACTTAATTTTAAACCAACAACATAGTTAGACCTGCTGGTTTTTTAAAACAAAACCCTGTGTTGTCCTGACCTGTGGGCTGCTAATGGGCCCGTAGCCCACCGATGGTGTGCCTGGTAAGCATGGGGAGCCCAGTGAGGAGCTGATGACAGAGAAGGGGGAGCCGATGCTAGTGATGGGACTGTTGACTCCTGCAGAGGTGATGGGGGGCAGGGAGGTCATGGAAGCTGCAGCTGAGGGAACCAGAGGGGGTGAGCGCTGGCCCGACGGTGGGGAGGACACAGAAGAGCTGTCGGGGCTGCGGGAATCTAAAAAAGGCGGTACAAAGATTGACGTGCAAAATGAGAAAAGGCTTCACCGTATATCTATGTGATACAAATGTTTTTACTAAACAGAGCCATTTCAGTTTATTTCTATAATTCAACATTATCAAAATGAAACCATCAAACTTAAATATGGCATGATCAAAGCTTTACCACATTGTTCTTTAATATCAGAAAACATCATCACAACTGCAGTTTGACTGACTGATAGATGAATTGACAGGTTGGGATGAAATAAATATATATATTTCTACATTTGAGGAGACTCCTCACACAGAGACCATTTCTCTGTCAGTCATCTCTCTTAAATTTATCCACCACAGGAAAAGGCTTGATTGAATGAAAAGATGTTTTATTCCATGAAGATGACATCCAATGCATAACACCAAAGACCTCAAGTTTTCATATGAGGCTGGGAGGTGTGTCACTTTATATGCAGTTAATGCAAATTTATCACGTAATATTTTCTTCTCTTCAGTTATAAATGATGATTTAGTCAAGCAGGGTTCCCACTCTTTTTTAGAAATCATTTTCCAGGATTTTTCCAGGACATTTTCCAGGACTTTTTCCAGTGTCACATAACCAACTGAAGTTATATTGTTGCCGTGGGCATGTTTCAATTCTAATTAGCCTACTAAAAAACAAGATTAGAGGTTGATGAACAATATCTCTAGCTATTGATCATATTGATCTTAGAATTTCTTTGTTTCTAACTCTCCAGCACAAACAGTCTGTCAGCTATCTGTTTAACCTGGCTTTTATGTGTCTTACTATTATAAATTTATGGTTACACATATTTTTTAATCTATATTTACTCTGTTTTTTTATGAATACATTTTGTTAATTTAGCCTAAATGTTATTTTGTCAATTTTTATTTCTTTTTGTCCCCACTGTTTTGAGCTTTTATATTTTATGCCTTAACTTGCATTATTTTACCTACTCACATTTTCTGAACACGTGTACATTAGTTACCGAGTACATTTTTACTTCACTTCCTATGTTTCAGGGCAGAGGGAAGACAAATAATTATTCAGGACAACTTAAGCTTTTCCAGGACATTTCGCTTTTTCCCTCGTTTTCCATTTGTTTTCCATGACTGGAAAATTGGGCAATCATTTTCCAGGTTTTCCAGGACGCGTGGGAACCCTGTCAAGGTCATTTCACTTAGTGAGGAAACCTACAAACCAAAAACATTCAACTCTAACAGACCCCTAAATAAACCCACACAAAATCCACTTTACATCATCTGACAGTTATGTCATCAAAAGAAATTTGTCTGTGAGGATTCTGAAAAGACAAGGCTGCACTAACCCACAGTTAGGCTTGAAAGAGGCTCCTGGACTTGGATACAGATCAAGACCTTTACCTTTTTTTCTCTAAAAGTGCTTCTTCTGTTTTGAGGAAGCCACTCATCAGAACAGGGTCTATTTTAATCAATAAGAAGTAAACATTCTACTTTCTTTTACATTTCTGTGTCTCAGATGAGAGGGAAGGAGGGTTTACTCTCTTTTTACATGTTTGTAAGATTGGAAAACCTTCTAACTTCAGGCAGTGGACAAAGAAATTTAATTACCACCATCTCCATGTGAGAACTGAGATCCTGTTGAGCATTTTTTTAATTCCACTTGTTTTATTTATTTATTTAGTGCAGAGCTTTGTATTTAGATGGTGCTCCCCTCTGCAGTTGGCTGTGTGCTGCATTTTTACTGCTTCAGGCTGAAGACTTTGTTGTCATCCGATCTAATCTATTTTTTTCCCTCAACACTCGGAAAAAAAACAACCAAGCATAGACATGCACAAATCAGCTACAGAGGCTTATGGAGACCGATACAACAGTCAGACTTATCAGCACAAAATATGAAGAGAATACTGCTTTTTTGTTAAAAGATGACAACTATTGTTGAACTAAGTTCTATTCAAGTGTATTATTTCCTGACTAATCTAACAAAGCATAATACACTTGTGTGATTTAAGTTTGCCACTATAGTGGAGGGAATGATGTTTGAAGTAACAAATAAGAGGCGAGAACATTTATGGTGCAAATTAACTCCTAGCCTAGACGTGTTTCAGTGAAAAACAGCGAATCACCTGCATTTAATTGTGAACGAAATATATAAGTAGTAACTTCACTTAACTGAAATTTGCCCTCATAATTTGATAAATGTGCCCCGGCCTGACCTCTACAAATGAATCTATGCTGTTTTTTATGCTACAAACATGTGTGTGGTCAGCACGAGAAGCAATGGGAACTTTTTATCATAATACAAGACTTTAGGAACAATCACCACAGTGCTATTGCAACAGAAAGTAATATTAAGATGCAAATGTTTCTACAATAAAAAATTGAGTGTTTAAGTTTCTTATCAAGATTTTTAAGGGCATTAAAGTCTCCGCCTAAATTTCACCTGGCATCCTGATAAAGACGAGACACAAATAATTTGTTTTTGTTTGATTTTTTTAAGATCTTAAAAGTAACAAAATTAAATGTATTTACCCAAGCAAAGTATAAAATCTTGATCTGATCTATAAAGACTTGTATTATAAATACTGCTGTAAAAAAGTGGAGACAATTATTTGTCTTCCCTTTAGCTTGAAACATAGGAAATGAAGTAAAAATGTACTTGGTAACTAATGTGGTATAAAAATGGTATAAAAAAGCAAACACAGTCATACCTCTTTTTAAAGGTATCATATAATCCAATGCTAAAGCAATCCTAATATCTCTAAAGTTCGTTTATAGATGACAATAAAGGGAACAAAAGTCAACATCAGAATGGTGATAACTGCAAGATTTAATAAATTTACTGATACATTTGCTGAAAAATTTATAGCTAGGTCTTCCGTTCAATTGTGTTTTTTCCCCAGTTTTATTTGTATGTTGCATGTGTCCCAAGGCTGAATGGTTAATTATTTGTGTCTGTCTTCATCAATTTTACAAGTCATTATTTCCATATATCTATCTATCTATCTATCTATCTATCTATCTATCTATCTATCTATCTATCTATCTATCTATCCATCTATATATATATGTATATATATATATATATATATATATATATGTATGTATTCCTTTTGTTATTATAATGTCAAGAAAAACATTATAACATTACTAAAAATGTTTGCCTGTTCTGCAAAGAAGTAAAATCAGTGTGTGTGATTGTGTTTAATGATCAGGTTATTGTCCAACATGTTATTATCTGCCCAATAAGAAACTGTTCTCTGAATCAGTAGATGGGTGTGCCAGAGATCAGCAACAAATTTTTCATCAGCAACAAATAAACATCTGCAACAAATATTTGTTCATCCGATATTCAGTTGTCATTTTTTAATAAGGGCTTACTGGCTTTGCTACACAAATGCAGATGTCTATCCTTAAGCATTATACCCCTTTATATGTGTCAAACAACTTTAAACATGCTGATGTGTACAAAGCTCCACAGGCCAAGACATGTCATTAGAACAGAGGTCATTCTATCATGGGGTGAGGCACTATTTTTTAGGATGTATACATTTCCAAGCAAGGTGTAGAGAATTTTAGATTAATGTTGAACTTATATATAAATATATATATACATACGAATAACTGACTCGATCTGATGGCAGAAGAATGTGACATAAACCCTTACGCCTGGTGACAGGTGGGTAGACACATGAACCACTGTCAGTCATCTGCCTCTTAAAAAAGGTCAACTGATTTGAAATGTTTGCCCTGAAAAGAGTACTTTTGTTCCTTCTATTTTATTTCTAAAAACAGAATTCTTCCCACCAACAGGCATGTTTATTTCTGTCATTTTCCCTATACTGTACATCCTGACATTGTGCTGTTGATACAAGTACCTGTGTGTCATTTGACACGTAGCTTGTAAGTACTTGACTTTAATCTGACAAAGATTTAGCAGTTCATATGGAAAAGCATAACATTCAGCATGCATCAGCATCCATTAAGCTCATTTTTATTTATTTAGACTAGTGATCCATGTTGCCCAAACACAGCCTTTTGAATGAGGTACAATTTTATTACAGACGTCAGTATTTAGCCTAAGGTATGACTTTTACATCGCACTTATTGTAAGGTCTTATCAAACCATATTTTTCGTGGGGCAAAATTCTGAGTACAATGTGATCCCTATAATTTATGCAAAAAAAAATATCGGCATCTGTGTATAAATACAACATTTGCAATATGTTCATGCTGTTGCACGTTTTCTCACGAAATCGGTGCTTCTATTTCCTCACCTCTGCTGTCTCCCATGATGGTGGCTTGGGCAGAGGGACAGGCTGGCAGCTACAAGCCGACGAGCTTCAGTCTCGAACGGTCCGCTGTCAAACTCTAGACCGCGGACTGAGGCCCGGGCCGGAGTTGTTTTGGGAAACCAAAAACGGGTCTGAAATTCCAGCACAAGAGCTCCGCATGAGATGATGAGACAGAAAAGCCCGCTTGATCATGTACATATACAACAAAACAACATAACTAACCTGCTGTTTAACTTGTCATATGCTGCCTTTCTGCTTCTCAACACAAATACCTCTATTTGATGCATTTTTGGTATTTGACCAAAACGTTAACGTCACAGACTGTGCAAGGCAGACAGCTGCTCTGCTGATGCCAAGACTGTCTCACCCTGATGCATGACGAGAAAACTACAAAGGCTCTCAAATAATTTAAGTGCTGTATATTACATTTGAACACTTATTTATTGTGTGAGTTTAACGCAAAGACAGAATATGTTCCACCCTTAAGTGTAGATGAAGCCCAGACAGATGGCAACAACCCACCGTTCGAGCAGGCTAACGGTAGCCATCGCATAAGCTAACTAGCATTTTTAGCTGCTACCATAAATGTCTTGGGAGCATCAGTGGATGAATTAGCTCCTTTTCTTGACAAAGAATTAATCCGTCACCACATGCACTGACAATAAGATAGGGGTAGGGGTTAATTTTTGGTTAACCGAAGCTATATTAAATATGTGGACGGTTAAAACAGCCTTAGCGATATAGCCAAATATTATAGACCCGTCCACGTAGATGCTGTTTAGAGGCTTCTGGGTGCGGGCGCCGTTTTGAAGAGGGGTAGCTTTAATGGAATTTATGTCTATTTATTTCAGTAGGAAGTCTATCGCTGCACTAAGCTTGACGTCATGGTGCGCATGTACTGTTCTACCAATATTCAAAACGCTGTCTTACGGTTAACTTCATGTAACATTACAAGTAAACAATCACTGCACGGGTACATATACAAATTATCTTCACAATTACTTCACAGCAAAGTCTTTGGTACCTTGCTCTTTTGTCTACATGATTTTCCTGGGTCACACATGCATCATCAAGATTGTCACCGAACTTTACTTATTAAAATCCCTGATCAACTATTGCACCTTCCTAGAATATCAGGAACACACTCGCCCATCTTCACACCCCTCTCCAAAATGGCCCCCGCCTTAACGGTGACGGGTGCTTCTGCGGCATCTATGTGTTACGATCTATGACCAAATCTAGCTAGTCGCCTCACTTAGCTTGCATGCTAGTTAGCCAAATGCCTAGCAGGATAACTCAAGAGTAAGAACACACCCGCTTTAGGACAGCCTGTTCTGTCTGCATTTCAAGCTCGTACTTATCAACTACCTAGTTGTTTTGAGAGCAGATATGTTGAAAAATTAGAAAAAAGGTTACTAACGGTTTAGCGGCACAGCTTCCTCGCATGAAAGATGTGGCGACTAGGCCCCGTGTGTGTCTGTTTCTCCCCCCACTTTGCCTCGTAGTCAACCCTCCCTCCCCCTGCAAGGATGAAAACATGATGATGGTGGAGGATTTGGCTTAGTGCTCTCTCACAGCTAAACATCGGCTCATAATCACAGCAAAACGCTGCGGGTTGACTTCTCAAGGCGAGGGACGGGTTGTGCGGTCATGTTGAGCCTTACATGCCCCTGAGAGAGGGAGACGCTTCCAGTGCAGGAGGTCAAGAGGTCAAGACGAGTTCAGCTCACAGTGTCAGTCAATGAAAAGGTTATTGTCGGTTACAGGATGTTGCAGGGGGCTGATGGACCTACTGTGTAAACAAACCAAGACCACAGTCATAACCATGCAGTAATGATTCCCTCAGCATCCATTTGCTAATCAATAATGTAAATATGTCTGCGCTTGAAGGAGCGGCGGACAAAAACAGTTCTGATGATCACAGGAGGAGCCAAAGCGAAGGTAAGAGCCACACTTAGGCCATGTCAGGCTCCAGTAGGCTGTAGGGATCATCAACTACATTTATACAAGGGCCAGTTCTTTCCTTGGCATATGCTCAGGGGGCCAGATTTAAGAAAACACAAATAATAAATGAAAAACATTTATAATGAAGTGTTTTGGTCCACCAGTCCTGAAGCAGCCACGAGGTGGTAATAGTTGAGGATATCACTATCAAATGACTAAAAGCTGCACATTTTCTCTTATTCAGTAATACGAGAGACCAAAAGGGCAAACAAAAACTTAAAAAAGAAAAGAATATTTAAGGTTGAAGTTGTTTTTAAGTCTGTGAAAGTCAGAATTCTGGAAAGATTTTTTTTTAATTAAGAAGCAGAAATTATGAGGAGAAATGCAGAATTTTAAAAATTAATCCATACTTTTCAATTCTTCATAGTCAAAGATAAAGCTAAATCTCCTCAAAAACTTCCTTTGCAGTGGCCCAAGTCCTCATCTGTATAAAAATAGTAAGGGAGCCGGATGGAAAGCTCTATCGGCCCTGATGTGGCCCCTAGGCCACCAGTTAGTGATCACTGCTGTACATGTTAGTCAGGAATTGCTTTATTGGTTATACATTTTAATCCTTGTACTCCTGACCCCAATTTTGTTTCTGTGTTGGTGGTTTTCTGACTATTTTTTTCCAACCCACATCGAGGGCTAGGAAATACATCGATTAAGTGGATTTATACGAATTGTTTTCTGCTGAAGACTTAAAAACTAAAAATCAAGACTTCTTTTTCCTGTCTTGTAAGTTGTTGCAATGTTTGAAAATATAAAAACTAAAAATATATACTGAAAATTTACAGTTTTCATTATGGTATGCCCTGTCAGTGTCTTTGGTACACAAACATGCCTACATTTGAACTACATAATCAACATTTATGACATACACTGAAACTTTAAGAGGGAAATTCTGTTTGGTTTGGGAAGATATTTTGACAAAATATGGGCAAAACTTGATTCATGTCATTTTTTAGTCACTTTTTTTTATCTTCAGTGGGAAAAACTCTATTAAAATCATAAATCGAGTTAGAAAAAAAAATCAGGGGATATATGTTTAGGTCATATCACCCAGCCCTGCTTAAAACCAAACCAAAATCTGATATCACACCTCACCTATATCTGTAAAAAATATTATCTTTGTCACTTTATCCCACATAATCAATTTTTATCAACAAATAGCTGAAACAAATGACAAACGACTATATTTTAAATGAATGATAACAAAATTATCCATTTATATCCAGAGTAAATTTTCAACTCACCTCATGGTTTCACAAAATTCCCAGAGCGCACCCGTGTTGCCTGCCACACTGTTTGAGAACTGTTGGTCTGAACCTTGAATTTTCCAGTCCAGTTATGAAAAAAGTTTTAACTGCAACTAAAAAATCCATTTGAAGGTAACGTTATGAAGGGGATGCTTGTGTAATTTGTTTAGAAGTGTAAGAAAAGCTAAATATATGTCTTAGCAGTTGTAAAATAAAGTTGGCAAGTATTATAATAAAGATGTACTAAAGACAAAATTGACAAAGGTATTCCTAAGGAGTGAAGCAGACAGAGTACCAAATATGTGGCAATGAAAGTATAAAAAAAAGAACTTCCAACTAAAAAACCTTCAACTGAATCAGAACAAATTTAGGGAAGTTTTAGAACAGACTTAAAAAGCAAAAGCATGTCGACACATTAACAAAGAAAGTAAAAAAAATGTAAATAAATTGGAATTGCTTGACTAATGATCAACACATAAACAGAATATACTTTTTTGGCATTGTTTTGGTTGTTTTATGAATCAGTAAGCATTGATTTGTCTAGTAAAATCAACTTTATTTTGAATAATTTACAATTACTTAAAAAACAGGCATCAGTAAATCAGAAGAATAATCGAGTTAATAATAATAATAATACATTTTATTTGTATTGCCCTTTACATCAGAAGATCTCAAAGGGCTACAAGTTAAAAAAGACAAAAAAACCAACAAAACAAAACAAAACAAAAAAAAAAACTAAGCAGAAAAGGGCAGGTTAAAAGATCTAAAACAGCGACAACTAAGAAGAGGAACCAAAAGTTTTGTTAAAAAAAAGGTCTTAAGGTTCCTTTTAAAACTGTCTGTGGACTGTGGAGCCCTCAGGGTGTCAGGGAGGGCATTCCACAGACGGTTTCCGTCTGCCTTTTGCACTGAAAAGCAAAAAAAGAGTGTGTAGCTGTTGCCTTATTAAGAAAAATGTATGCATAGAAAGAGAGGGGAACAATGTATTCAGAAAGTTTTTCCTAAAAGGAGGACACTCAATCCATCATTCTGTTGGTAAGAGCTCCAGCAGTTTTTAATGTTTTATCACCCTCAAGGGGACTAAACAGGCATTACACTACACTCACTTTTGTCCATTAATCTAACAATAATGCAAAACCTTTACCAACATGGCCACAAAAATCTGAAGCGAACAAAAATATTGCACCTCTATAAAAATTTAGTCACTCTGATGAATTTATTCAGGTATGAGCCAAAGTGAATCTCAGTGAAGCAAAGTAATGTAAAAATGCCCTTAAAGTTACCCACTTTTTTGTTTAACAATAAAACTACAGAAAGTCCATTTGCTCCCCCCCTCTCTCTCTGTTTATGTATGAATTTGATGTAAAATCAATAAGTAAAAATATTTTTTGCACATTCTGTGAGTCCTGGTTTGCATAAAACACTGTTTCTGATTAAATACATTAGATAAACAGATTAACAGTTTACCCCGATAAAGTTTGGATCTCTTAATCTAATTTATAAATGTATTTGTTAGCCTTAATATTGTGAATAATCTTTTTTTGTTTTTTTTGTTTTTTTACAAAATAACCAACCCTTGCTGACATGCTGTTGCTGATTCATGAAGTTTCAGTTTAATTGTTTCAGATTCAAACATCATTTCAGTGTCAGCCATCATGATACTGAACTCAGCACTGGTGTTAAATCAAAGTTCTGGCAACCTGATTATAATAATTCAGGCAAAACTTCAGACACTTCAGCTTTACATGTTATAACATTCCCTTAGGGCTTGTTTTATTATAATTTAGTATTTGTCTCCATCCCATATTTACAGTTGTGGAAATTTCTTTCAGAAATACATTCTTATATGTTCACTTGTGTTTTATAGAAAACCCTTCAATGTTTCAAAATTCTTGTAAAATTAAAGTCGCCTGTCACACAGTGAACCAAAAGATGTTTCTGAGCTGTAGGGTAACAGGCAAGAATAAGATCTTATTCAAAAGGATACACTTCAATGTTTTTTTCTATAATTGTAAGACCCAATCTAGTACATATGGTATTGAGTAAAACAAACAAGGACATCAACAAAAACTAGAATTTACTTCACATCAGAAGAATTCTTTCAATAAGAAGTCTGCACGTGACCACAGCCAGGAGGAATCAGCAGGAAAACTAACGTGGACAACAGTATGAATCTTGATCTAGTTCAGGTTCAGGTTAGACAGCAAAAGCTGGCACATGAAAACTTAACAACTGTCTTTCTAAAGGCTTTAGGTCATCTGTAATTTTTCATTTTTAGTTATAGAAATTGTCTAAAATGATTAATCTTCTATTTAATGATAAAGGTAGGGAGGCAAGTAACCAATCATAGAGTTACGAAACTTAAAATTGGTGGTGAAATAAATCACTATTTTAGTTAAACAGTGGGCAAAAAGGTAAAATTAGAAATAAAAATGTATTATGTTTCTGGATAAGAAAACACACACAAGCTCTTAGTCTTTAAAAACACTTTCATATTTGTGATTAAATTCCCCAAATCTCTCAAAAGAAAGAAAACAAATCAAACCATCAAAGTGTGTCTGAAAGTTTATTTACTCTCTTTTTGCAATCTGCATCATTTCAACTATCATGTGACAACAATAAATACATATAAACAAACAAACAACACGTTCAAGAGACATATAAACGGCTTAAGTGAAAAAAACTAATTATAATCATCTAATGTCCATTTAAACAGAGAAATGATCAGAAAAATGTGTCCCTTTAATCCAGGATATGAATTAAATCATAGCATAACAGGTTAACAAGCAGCTATAGTTAAAAAAAACCCACAAACTGCAGGTTTAGGTTTATGATGATTAAAATGACAGAAACAAACCATCTCTTGATAGTTTCTTTTGTCTAAAACCCACAAACATCAGAAAAGACCCAATAGCTTTTTATTAGCTGATATTTTGGTTTTTATATATGAAAAAATCTAATTAATTATATTTAGAACATAAGAATAGTTATAATATTATTCATAATGATGGAGAAAAAAACAACAAACAAAAAAATAATACAGTGTACACTCTTATCATGCCTAGTATTGCATTGCATAACACTTATAAAAAGAAGAGAGAGAGGTTCATAAAAAAAGAAGAAAAGTCATGCTTACCATGATCATTCTGTATGGACAGTAACACCTGCAAAAGAAACACAAAATGTATTTATTGTTTGGTTATTTGTTAATATCCCCATTATCCACTACCAAAGCAGGTCCAAACATTAAACACAATCCACACAATAATCACAAAAAATCTAAAAACGTTATGAAAAAAGAAAATAATATGAATTGTGTTTAAAAATAAATACTACACAACCAAAGTTAAAATATCAGTAAAGGTGAACAAGATAAACCTTATGACGACCATAGATGAATCCCTCAGATGCTCACGGACCAGAATGTGTGTTGACAAATATATTTTAGTTTGCAGTAATTCTATGAATTAACTTTATTCCACATAAAACTGTGCATTCACTCTGATAAAACAATGACAACAATGAATACTAAATAAACACACTACAGCATCATCCTCCATTTTTTTTGCAGAAATGTAATGTGCTACAATATTAAGACTGTGAATGAAAAGTATGTCAGTGTTCAACATTTTCACCTGTTCTCCATGTGCATGTGTGGGTGCATGCGTGTGTGTGAGTGCTGTGTGAGGGATTAGCCTCAGTGTGTGTCCACCAGTGATTAGCCTGGTCAGTGGGCCTGTTGTGCATTCACTCGGGCCATTAGCATATTAATGCAGCCTCGCTCTTGATCTCCCTCTCTCTCCCCTTCTCTCTTTCTCTATACGTATTTCCCAGACCGAGTTGATGCTTCCTGCAGCTCTCATCTATAAATATCACCACTTTACACCACCCGTGCTGTGAAGCAGCAGACTATTACGCCACAGAAATTTCAAGGTGCTTGGATATCCTTTTCCCTCCAAAAATCTCCTCTCTGTCGCTCCCTCCGTCAGATCTTTGCCTTCTTTTCCTTATCCCGCTCACCGCCTCACTCCCTCTCTCACAGCCTCATTCAAATCCTTCACTTTCTCTCACTTTCCCCTTTCTCTCTCCAAGTCTGGCCCCCTGAACTTTGTCAAACACAGGAAAAAACACACCGAGGCAAATTCACACAGGCAAACACAGAGCGTGAGTACACACACTGACACACACACACACACCTCCCTCCTCTCATTCACTCTCCCTTTCTGTCACTCTCACCCCTTCCAGTGCAGATTTAGCGAGACTCCGCTCTAGACGACGGTGCTGAAGTGCGAACCGGACACATTCAACTGTACTTAACACGGAGAGGGCCATTCAGCTCTTTCTGCCCCACAGACAGACTCCGACCCCCTCCTCCGAGATGGGACGCCCCTGATCCGCAGAGCCGGGCCTATGTGAGCGAGAGCACCTGTGCAGGAGAAACACAGAAGGAAAACACAAAATTAGAGATCAAGATGATTTCTGTTGGTCTTATTGAAAGTCCAAAAGGATAATGGTGGAGAGAAAGTGCATGATGATCAGATAAATGTGGAATTAGGACAAAGTTTGTGCCCTTATTGCTGCTGTCACACAAACTCTGAACGACATTAGCTGAACTAGCTTGTTTGAGTTTCCTCCTGCACACCTAAGACGACCCTAAAATCAGAAGTTAGTTTAAAGTCGTCTTCTGTTACAACCAAAAGCTCCAAAGGCGATCTCTGCACAGGCAGAACTTGAAACTTTTTTGGTTTTGTTCGAAGACAAAGTGAAGCTGACCTCAAAGAAAAAACAGTCAGGACAGACTTCAACCGGCTTTAAATTTACATAAACACACACTCCTCATTCAACATCCCCCTCTCCCTCGCTTTCCCTCTCTCTGTTTGTCTTTCAGTGTCTCCCGCTCCTTCAGCGACTAAGCCGACAAGTTCTCTCCCATGGCGCTCGGTCCATCGCTGATTTCAGAGGTCAGGGGCGTGATGTCCATCCACAACTCCTGCTTTCACGAAGGCAGACACAAGAATTGCGTTTGGACAATCAGCTCCGGACCTCCGCTGTTCTCGTTGGTATGATCACACCCTCATAAACTTGGTTTGGTCAGGATGGCGGCTCTGGTGCTGGACAAGTTTGCTGAAGTCGATTCAGTTTCACTTCGGTGAAGGAGTGAATGGTGCGTTACCATCCTTAAATGACCTCCTGTTTTCGTCGCAGCTCGGCCTGTGAAAAGCGTTTGACCCCCAGCTCGCCTCAGGTCAGCACGTATGGATGGACGAGAAGGAAAAGAAGGTCACACCAGAGAGGAGGAATGAGCGGGAAGCCGATGAGAAAAGAAGAGGAGAATGGAGAGAGGGAGACAGCTCTAACTCATGCTTTTCCTCTGTGTGGGTGACACCATGATGAACGAAGGGGTCACCACCCGGGGGCAGGCCCGTCCAAAGGGAGCCAGCGATGTGACCCTGTACAAAAGAAGAAGTGGGTCCCCCAACGGTCACACTGATCAAAGAAGACAAAAGCCTGAGATGATAACTCAGCGCAGCAGTAGAGCGCATTATTATGAGACGCATGAGCAGCGGTGGTAGTAAATTTAACTGGGTTGGTGGCAGGAGGGCGGAGGGGCTGAAAAAAGAAAACGAAATAGTAAAGCTCTGACTCGCCCTAATCTGATTTGCCGTTCGCAACTTTTATCTTTATCTGGTTCACTCTGTGAGGTGTTTTCTCTTTCTGTGGGAGCCCGTCTTTATCCAAATGATGTGGTCTTTGGTGAGGCCTGGCCTATTCATGGGAACCCCATGTGCTGTGTGCCCACCATTGAGGTGCAGAGCAGCATGGCCACAAAGGATGGCAGCGTTTCACAGAGTCCTTTCCCTACAGTGAGAGTCTCTGTGCAGAGGAAAATTTACACCTAATACACACAGCCAAAAGTTTAGAGCCACATGGTTTAAAAAGTAAAAAGAAAGGTGACCTGAAAGCTGTCTTTTAGAAGATTTACCTTGTGATTTCTTCACTATAAAACTGACTTTTTTATTTACCCATAACTATGGAGGGACTTGTCGTGATGCCAGTGAGACATGATGGTTGAAACTTTCTCAAAGATAGATGCCATAAAGTTTGCTTGTATTGTTCAATACAAAGAATTTTGTTTTTATTTTTAAATACTAAAAATAAACTAAATAAACTAGCACATCCTTCCCTGTGATCACAGGTCTATAAGAGGCCTAGAGGCCTGTGCTCCACTGCTACCACAGTCCACAAGGCCCAATGTAGTTCAACTTATCCTGTTAAAAACTAAAAAAATAAAGATGTAAAGCTGGCATTTATGTTAGTCAGTCAGACTGCAAAGTGAAAAAAACAGTAAAAAGACAAGAGGACAAAAGCCCAGCAGTGCCCGGGATTTGGACCCTCTGGGGCCTAAAATCTGGATCAGGAAAAACTGCAGAAAGTGTGAGATAAAGTCTCTCAGCCACAGAGGATTCATCCTTACATGTGCGACAGTCATCCTGGCCTCTCGTTTCTCCTCCCTCTGGTCTGGGTCGAGGTCTACGCTGCATGGCTGTCGACGTCTGACCGCACTTGTCCCACTTCTCCATCTTTCGCTGCCTCGGCCTCAGCCTCCTCTGATCCTGCATCCTTCTCCCTCTCCTTCTTCAACCCCTTCTGTCCGGCCCTTCCTGCGCCGTCCTTTACATTTCCTTCGCCCTCTCTCCCTCTTTTAATATCCCCGCCCTCCTCTCTCTCTCTCTCTCTCTCTCTCTCTCTCTCTCTCTCTCTCTCTCATTGCCTGTCTCTCGCTCTCTTCCTCTCCTCATTTCATGCAGCGCTGGGGTTACCTAAGAGACTGGGCCTCAATGGAGAAAATCTCCTTTGGTACAATGAACTGGGCGAGAGGCTGAGGGGAGGAGGGGGTGAGAAAAGGGGGGGAATGGGTAGCATGAGGGGGCATTGGACACAGAAGGGGAGGGGGGCTCAAGGGAAAGATAGTGGGCGATCTATGAAGGGATGGAAGGGGGATACCAAACCCCAAAAATTGAATAAGTGGCCGCGCTTGTGTGATTTTGCCTCAGTGGTCAGTATTTTGGCGGTTACCTGTGTTGCCCCCCACTCACTCCCCAGTCAGGCCTAACATATCTCACCAAGACTCTCAGAAACATTAATGGGATTTAGAATAAAAATGAATATGACAACACAACTCAAGTTGGCAAAAGAAGGCCCCGTAAATAAAGCGAGGGACCCTCTCCCCTGTTTACAGAGGGACATAAGATGTGAAACAAGATGGCTGCCCTCTGTTGGATTATTTTGTTTGTTTACTTGTTTGTTTGTCTCTACAGGATGCACATGATGAGACCCCGAGGATCAGAGCTCTCTTTACAAAGACAAGAGTGTTTCGACAGCATGAACCCTCTCTTCCTCTGCGCGGCGAGGACCCCATTCAGCAGAGTAATTACACTATACCCCTCTAATCTATTCACAGTCGCTGTCCGAGAGGTGTTCCCCAAAGAAGAGGACAAAACACACACAACCTTGTTTAGAGGTTAGTTACTGATTAGCACCAACACTGTTGCAGTTCATTTTCCT
Source organism: Scarus forsteni (assembly GCA_036419115.1). NCBI lineage: Eukaryota > Metazoa > Chordata > Actinopteri > Labriformes > Labridae > Scarus > Scarus forsteni. The sequence continues at coordinate 24,944,559 of JAZDUH010000458.1, forward strand.
GCTGCACCTTATTGAGCCCTTCTGTGATGCTATTCACTTTGTCGTTTGTCTCCAAGTTAGCAAACAGATCCCCCGCTGCTCAGCTCTGTGTCTTTACAACTCTGGCCCTGGCCCCTCCTCTCATCAGAGGATGTGAGAAAACAAAAGGGCTAATAAAAGAGGCAGAGGGATAATTATTACACACAGTGAAGTTAGGATGTCACATGTGTCAGTGCGTCAGATCTGTCCAATACTGCAAGTTTCAAAATGATACAGTCTGCATTATCGTAAAGTACAGATGAATCAAAATGAATCAGGGCTTCAAACAATCATCAGACTTTAGGTCTAATTTTAACCACATTGAGAAAAAAAAGTCTTAATTGTCCCTGGCAACAGTTTGGTACCATATGGCTGATAACATATTTGTGAAAATGACTCTTCACAGAAGTTTGCCTGCATTATTTGGTTAATAAAACAAGACAATGAATCAAATAACAATTCAGAAAACATCTTTTGTGCCTTTTCTTTTGGGCACTTAAAGGACAATAGGATGACCATAATAACTAGAATAGATAAACTCTTTACAACAAGTGATTTATCAGAACTAATTTTGATTTCAACTACAAACTCTCTACTTGAAACAAATAATATCAGAGGGGTTTTGCCATCTAAAAAACTGTGATATTTTTTGTTGCCCCAGATAAGCAGGTTACCTTTTTTCAGGTTGAAATTTGGGTCACTGAATTCCTATAATTTCACAGAGTATAAAAAAGATTATTAAGACGTGTGTAACCAGAGCAGTATGTTCAAGAATGAAAAGAAGACAAAAAAGACTCTCCCAGGAGTATTAATGTGGTATGCCTTAAAATTTTAGCATCATCTTTTTAGAACCACCTTTTTAGGTCCAGATTTAGACATACTGATACAATATGTTGACAATGTGATTTTGTGTATCATCGTAACATTTATGTGTTTGAATGAAAACTGACCAAGAAGTCAGCATTTTCCCCTCTAACATTAAATCCTATTGGACTCAATGATGATGTTCGGGAGGACCCGTGGGGTTCTTCGCTGCTCTAACATTTATGACAAACTTTTACTGAAATAATAAACTTGAAAAATGTTTTAACTGCTCGAGGAGTCCTGCAATGTGAAGGCAACATCTAACACAAGTTCAAACTGCAAAGAGGAAATTCCCTAGAGAGACATCAATAACAGAATCATTATTTTAACCTCTGAGTGATTTTCAGGTGGCACGCTAACATTCAGACTCAGGCTAATCTTAAAATGTTGTGACATACATAGTATTTCTCTTCTAACATAATCAAGAAGAGCTCCTTGTATTTATTAAATAGGGTTCATAGATAAAAAAAAAATATGAAAGGATCAAAAATGAAAGATGTATTTGTCATGGCTCCATGATTATTAAGTGCAGCTTTTACAGACTGTTTTTGTTTGTTCACAGTGGTGACATGATTTGTTGGTGAGGCCCAACCTGTGGCAGAAGTTTGGAAGGACAAACAACAGCATAGTACTAGAATTACTGTTTGTTTGTTTGCTGTCTTCATTGTCACCCCTTCATCATCTTGTCGCTCGTTAAATGAAGTTGATGAAGGCTGTCATGCTTGGCAAATAAGTCACAGCACGGTTTAATGACTCGGAGAATCACACATATCAGCCATTTTAACTGACGCAAAAAAAAGTACAGTCTGGCCTCAGCATTAGGCATTATTCTCCTTTTATCAGGAAAGTAAACTTCATCTCTTTATTTTTCTCCTGGTATTTACACCATCTTATTGCCAACAGTTGGGTGAAACACTGCTGTGGACGTTACAGTGACATCTACTTCATATTGGCCCATAGTAGCGTGATATTTGCTTTTTTACTTTGACTGGTTATGTTTACACTCAAACTTTCAGCAGCGATCATTTGTGTAGATGTAGTTTCATAAAGGATTTTTCCCAACAATGATACTAAAAAAAAATCACTGAAAGCCCATAACCAGCACACATATATTAGCCTACCATGGACCTGCTCTACAACATGTGCTCCATCTGCATCAACAGAAATGACATCATCTAACGTAAAATGGTTTTAAACCAGCTAAACCAAATTTAAATGCAGTTCAAAAATGCTGAATAAAATGCTGCTTTATTAATCAACATCATTCCTGTTCAGATAATCTCCATAACAGAAATTAAATTTTGACATCACATTGATCGCTCTATTTCTGTTTGTATTTATTATACATCTAGAGTAACTATGTTTACAACCACATAGACTTGAGGACCCTCTTGAAAATGAGACCACATTTCAGGGGTTTTACCTTTAATACATTTATATTCAACAAAGAAAAATATGTTGCTATACAAAAAAAAGGTTGTTTGATTAAATCTATATTCAGCACAGACAACTGTGATGAGGACAGATTTATGATCTGGGCGTCCATGGGTTTGTCTCTATTATAAATTCTTATTTTTTAGTCCCTTTTTCTCTGCCTGGATGAATCCATCTCTGGATGTATGTGTATATACAAATATATTTATTATATGTATTTGTATATATACTGTACATGTGTATGCTCTGTTGTAAAGTACGTTGTGGTAACACTTGTTAAGAACTGACTCTATACGTATACAGAGTGATTGATTTCATTTTGGAAAGGGCATTAGCACAGTGTAAACATCCTAGTGACGAAAATACACCATCCCTGCACCACTCTTTCCCCACTTATTGGATTATAGTGATCATGTAAATGCACTGATTGTCTTTAAGTTTCAGCTTCCTTCAGCAAACCCGTCACACATGTTGGTGTGCATAGTTTTTTTATATTGATAGTTAAAGCTAGATTTATCATTTTTGTTTTAAGATTACATTGCACTCATGTGATCGCCAAAGCTGCAAATTTTTGCAGCGCCCCTGACTGACCCAGGATATGTTGTGTCAGCTACTGTACAAACTTGTTGGAATAAGTTGGAGTATTCCTTAGATTATTTATCATCAATGTTAGATGATGAATAATGTGTGATGTGCTTTTGGTCATTGATTTCCTAAGTGTTGTCTTTCACAATATCTTTCACAATATCACAAAATCTTTCAGAAAAAAAATCACAATTCGATTTTTTCCTAAAATTGTTTAGCCCTAATACAGGGTCTGCTGTGATATCATAGCAGAAATTAATATTTTATTATTGCCAATATTTTTTGGTATTTGAATCATGCACCAGTGAAGCCAGCGCTCCTACGCCCTGATCCATAAATACCAGCAGTGTGAAATGGGATATGTGGGTGACTTTAAGTGTCTTTTTTGTGCTCTTCTGTGCCAACAACAGGAACGTATTCTTATTTCCATGTATGTGCCGTGTACATGCCAGGCTGAATCCAGGATCTGTGTGTTAATGACTCTATCAGGCCCTGATACCCAAAGGCTCCTGCTGAGGGACTGGATCCAAGAGGATTGGGGTGTTAGAATGTGGCGCAGGAGGTGTCAGAGTTGGTTTGGGGGCGCTCTGAGTGTGTGTGTGTGTGAGACAGAGAGGAGGAGGGTCTCAGGCAGATTGTCCATGGTGCTCACCCCTCTCGGCTGAATGAAGTTATTTCCAGGCCCCTGTCCATCTGTTACCGTGGCAGCAGCAGTGACCAAGGTGTTGCCATGGCGAGGTGGACACAAAAAGGTGTGGCGTGGGAACGGGTCCAGGGGTCAGGAGTGAGGGTCAGGGGGCCAAGGGTCACAGGCAGCTGGACAGCACACAAGAGGAGGCTGGGGTGAGAAAAGACGGAGGGAAGGTTTGCTTTTCTTTATCTGTTCCTCTCTTTCTTCTCGGGAGGAGACGTCCGCAGAGTGGACGGAGCTGGACGTTAACATTGAACTGAGGCGGTGAGATGAAAACAAGGAGGAGGGGGGGTCTGGAGGGGGCCATGGGGTTCACAGAGCAGGGCCCCTCATGGTCCAGGCTCTGGGAGGCGCGGCTGCATGAGGTCTTATACCCACTGGAGTCTAATCGCACACAGCATTTGACAGCCAGTTGACTCTGTTCAACGGACGCACCAATGTGAGCATAGAGGACGTGGACGGCTGCGTGTGTGTCTGTCTGTGTGGCCGCTGCCCCACTTTAGTCAGATAAGTGATACCATGAGAAAACAAAAGGCCTTTCTGAGCAGTTTAATTCTGGTTATTTTAACCTCAAACTGCTCACAGACAATAAGACAAACTGGAGGAGGAATCATCCATACCAATGAGTTCAGAAAAAGCAGTAGTTTGTGCAAGGCGGAGAATCATTTTACAAATCCTTAGGCATAAAATCTACTCTTTTTATCATACGTCACATTTAGTGTTGAATATAATCATTAATAATATTGTTAATAATCGAAATGATTGTTTTAAATTCTAAAAGCAACGAAGGTCTACTGCAAAAAAGGCAGAAATTGGAATAAAGATCTTAAAATTGCTGATGCAAAAATCAACATCAATAACCTGTTTTAAGAAATATAAATATAAATATAAATATATATTTAAATATAAAACATCTGACATTAATAGACATATTGCCTGAGTTTAAAGCTCACTCACCTTATCCTGAAGAAAAAAGTGATGAAAGAAGTGATGTCAGAAATGTTGTGCTTATTACAATAGCTAATTTATCAGTTTTTAGCTTTTTGTTAATGGATTTTCATTTTCATTACCTTAAATTTAGGAGGTTAGCATGTTTAACACATGTTCTAAGTCACTGTGGGCTACCATCATAGACTGACCAGAGAGGTTTGAGCTTTTCTCCACTGGGGTTCTATGATGATGATCATCATCCACTTTCACTTGATCAATACAGTGATATACTGGGTGTACATTTTAAGAACATGAGAATGACCCATTTATGGAGGTTTGTTAACGGTAATTAGCAAACATCATTTAAATTAATGTTCAGTTTGTTAGTGTAGAGCGGGGATCATCCACTGCGTCTGTACAGGGTCCAGTTTTTTTTTGGCATATGCTATGGTGGCTGTACTTTAAAATAAATTTAAATATTAATATTATCATGGTCCTATTAATAAATGACTAACTTAGCTTGTATATTAGTCTTTAAACATAAGATCAGTCCCTCTCACCTATGCTTCATGAAGTCATTTGAGATATCTTGGCTCCCTCCTTCAGAGATGTTTATGTTTCCCATCCCTGGGTTTGACTTATACTCAGAAAACTGGCCGTTTTTGGGCTGATGGTTGGAATTATATAACACAGATCAAACATGAAGTCAATCCAGAAAACAGTTTCAATCACAATTGTTTTCTGTGTGATATAAATACTTAAATTGGCAAAATAAGACAAATATACCTTTAAAACTAAAACTGATGTTTACTGCTAAACAGTTACAGAATTAGATAACACTCTTATGGCCGGATTGGAAGCTATGGGGGGCCTGATGTGGCCCCGGGCCACCAGTTGATGATCACTGGTGTAAGTAGTTCTTCAGGTGGTGCCCAAGGATGGCACAGACTCCTGGCTCTGGCACACTTGGAAGATCTGAGCACAAGAATGAGTGAATGGTGTTTTTTAACATGGTAGAACATTAAAGTCCTGCATTAATTAAAACATCTCAGAATAAGCCACACAAATGTAAACTTTCAGTATTCTTCTCTGTGTTACTCTGCATTGGACTGAGCCTGAGGCCTGCTTATTGTAAACTGTGTTTGTTGTGTTATTATACAATGATAATATCATGCCCAAGTCCAGTTTAGCCTGATCAGTGTGAGTGCAGGTTGGTGGGGGCAGGGGAGGACGGACAGTCTTCAGCACAGCTCAAGCAACAGGACCAAGAGTGAGTGCTCTCTCACACATCAAACAAGAACATGTGCTACAAGTCCTAAAAAGTTCCTATAAGAGGTTTTTACAAAAAACATCCCTCAGCTGAGGGGGGCATTGCCATGACTGCTGGGTGTGACATTAGTCATAGAAGTTTCATGAAGGTTTCATTTGCTCATAGAGAGAATCTTTATTGTGTTAGAACATGTGAATTACCTTTTTCTTTACAAATGTAAAAATTCTCATATCTGCTAGAGGACCAAAGTGCCCCTCCAGTTCAAACATAAGAGGTGTTTAAGGAGGTATCTGCAGATTTTTCAATTAAGGGATAAAATAGACCACAAGACAAAATTTGTCCTCATGCAAACACATTTGCGGGATACATTTTTGAATTTTATTTTTTCAAATTGTAGTCACCTCCAAAAACTTTATTGCATCAACATGCCAACAGTGAGGATTATTTTGGAAATACCTATAAAAGACTTGGAGTGTCAACCTCTCAGCCTCAAATGATCTGAAGAAGTGATACATGATAAATGGCACTTTATCATGAAGAAAATTAAGCTTTTTTTGTTGATAATATCTTTGAAAAATTCCTGAAGTCAAAGGTCTGGGATGCTTTGCCACAGAAAGGTTGTGCTGGACTCCAGCAGCAGTGAAATTGAAATGTCCATCTGTCCCGTAACAAACTGAAAAAGACGGCAGACCTCGAGCCGCATCAGTGGATAACACATTATGACAACTTGGATAAGACGTCGCTTACAATGCAATTACACACACACGAACACACACATACGCAGAGTAAACACACGGGGCCCCTTTACACTTTAATAGTTTGTGGGATGAGGGCAGAGCAGGATCCATACTCCTCCACTGCCCGCTGTAATAGGATTAGGAACAGCCTCGGGACGACATGGTAGGCCAAGTCCAACGCTCCGTTTGACACCTTTTGTCCATGAGCCCTGAGACGCAGATCACAGCAAAAGGATGAGGGACAAAGGCTTTTGAACATTGTGTTGTAGCTACAAATATACCCTGATGGGAGAATGCTGAGCCCCAAGTTCAAGACAGCTCCTCTGACATCTCAATCAACTTTTACCAAACACAGATATGAAGAGAATATCTGCTCAGTGCTTCTTCAAAGATAAAAATCAAGACCATCACTACAAAAATTAAGACAAAGCCTCTGGTCTTTTTTTGTATTTTTTAAAGGATTTTTTTTAAAATTCGCTCTCCACATGAGTTTGTTTTGATAAAGGGGATATGCAACATATCATTCTCCAAACATCTTTCTACAATTCAGTTCAGAGTTTAGGATGTTCTCCAAACTTCTCTTCCAACCTAAGCCTATCTATGAGTTTCTATTAGCTTCTTTAAATTAATGAGTCTGATATGTATACTTTTTTGGCCCCATTTAACAAGTAAATATAATATGAAGCAAAAGTCTGTTGTCTTCATATGTACAGGATTTATTAAAAAAATAACAGACTTGCACAGGTCATGAAACAAACAAAACTTTGGCCGAGAGCTTCTCTGTTTATGTGAAAGGTCAAAAACAATATCAACAAACAAACAATACCTAATTCATTTCCTGTATCCCCTCAGGGGAGCTGATACTAAATTAAGGTGCTCTGTTAGAGTTCTTGCACTTTAAGGGCTCCTGTCCCGACACAGACCTTCTCTGTGGTACTTGCTCAGTTCAGTAATGCTCTGTGACATATTGTCAACAACCCTGCATTCATTCTACCGTAAGTCTGTCTGCCATGAGCTTGTGTATGAGAGCCAGAAGCCTTAAACTTATGATGAAACAATGGTAGACTGTCGCACAAGTAGGTCTGTTTGGGGATAAGAGATGGGTTCAGGCACGACAAAGAGGGAGAGTTCATCAAGCTGCAGACTTTGTCTTGTTTATAGATGTGCTCTGTCACAAGAAGGAGATATGTTTATATATTATTTTCTTTTCCTTATAAGCCATGATGAGAAACAGTCAGTTTTCAAACAAGAAACTATAAATGCCTTTTTGTACTTGTTGATGTGCCTTGTTTTGTTTTGTGTCTTTGTATTGTAATTAAACAAAATGATAAAAACATTGGTCAATAAAAAAGGAGATATGTAAAACACAGTGAAAGAAATATAATATAAATATAAAAAATCATTATATGAGATCTTTAAGTCTCATTGGCTTTAAAAAGTTAGTTGCTTTCCTGCTTGCAAGTGCCTCTTCCACAAACATTGTCGCCATGCTGTGAAAAAAAGCCACAAACCAAGAGCCAGCTACAACGTTGCCTCTATTTCCTCAATTGATGCTGTTGGACAAAATGTCAGCTTCACATAGCCATGCCTGATGACCCTGCCTACATTGGAGAGCTTCTTTCAAAACATGCATACTAATGAAGAACAAAGCACTGAGTACCAAAACTGAGTTGAGTAACAGATCCAAAGCTTCCTGGTCAAAAATTTTGTGGATCTTGGTTGTGAGTGTGGGTTGTTGTGCCAACAGCTTCTGACTGGCCCATAAATGAATGTGACGGAAAACATTCAAACAGTTACCTTCCAGTTTTCCTCGAGAGGTTCTGTCCTCCTCGATCACCTCCTGTGGGATGTTGCCCTGATGGACTTAAAATGCTGCTCCTTCCTGGACAGGTGGAACAGTCCATCAGGTGTTATCCGAGTTGAGATGATGCCAGAGATAAAGCATAAAAATATGCAGGAAAATCTCATTACAGCAAGTGGACATTAATATGTTTACGCCCCTGACCAGTGAGAAACCAGCACCTGGAAATCAGAGATGAGGGAAGTGTGAGAGTCCAGCTCAGGATGAACCGGTCTGCCCTGAACCTCTATAAACTTCTATGATAAAAGAGCTCACATTTGTGGTGGAGTTTCAGCACGTTACACACGTCTGGGATCATCAGCATGGAAAAGCACATTCACATGAACATTAGACGGTAAATTTCCTGTGATCTTTCCTAAATGGGTTTAATTCCTTGATAAAAAAGAGATGCTGTTTTTCTGATCTCTCCAAACTTGATGTCCAGGTGGTTCTGTAGCAGTGAGAGCAGCAGCTCTGATGCGGTGCGAGCGATTATTGACATTCCCAGCGATCCCCTCACATCCCGTGCCATGGCGAGGTGACACAGAGATTCTCTGTCCTCCTCCTGCCCGGTGCATTCTGGGAGAGCAACCAAAAGCAGTTTTACGACCAGGAGACGCTGATGAAGCTTCCTGCCAAGAATCAGAGAGACGAGGTTCAAAGTCATTAGTGACACAGACCAACACACGTGCAACAACAAACATAGAACTCCAACAAACAGTGTTTATGATGAAGATGAACTTTTGTCTCTGACTGACTGTGTGTGTCTTTAGAAAGCTGGGCTACCTGTTTCTCTCTGGTAAAATGTCACTGATGTACAGCCAACAGCTGGAGGCAACAAGTCTGTGTCTGCTGTCAAAGTTTTAGGCCATGTTTACACAGAGACACTGTGACTTAAAAGATTTTTGCTTTGCATATTCAAACTTGATCCGAGTTCAGACGGAGACGCTGGAAATGAATGAAACTGCTGTAGCGTGCATGCTAGTCCAGAAGATGGCGATGAAAGTTTGCAGAGAGAAAGCGCTGCTACAACACACGTACGAAGAAGAAAAACTTTTCACAAACAACAATGGCGAGTGGACGCATGAAGACATGGAAGTTTCTTGTCTGCTATCATCGGGCCTTATATCCTGGAGATTATCAACAGTAGTCTCTCTTCTGGTACAGTACCTGGGGATTTCAAGCATGCAGTAGTACGACCCCTACTCAAGAAAGCAGGCCTTGACCCCACCCACTGCTCCAATTTCAGGCCTATTTCTAATCTTCCATTTCTCTCTAAAATCTTAGAGAAGGTTGTTTACAATCAGCTGTTACCATTCTTAGAAGACAATAGCATTACTGAGCTGTTCCAGTCTGGGTTTAAAGCTCTTCATAGCACAGAGTCAGCACTTTTGAAGGTGTCAAATGATATTTTATTGTCAATAGACTCTGGAAAGTTTGTCGTGCTAGTGCTTTTAGATCTGTCAGCTGCTTTCGACACCATCGACCATAGCATGTTAATCTCCCGCCTTGAGCACTGTGTGGGCATCAAGGGCGTCGCCCTTGACTGGTTCCGTTCTTATTTAACTGACAGAAGCTTTTGTGTGAAACTTGACAACTTTGTGTCCCAAAAAGCCCCTCTTCCATATGGGGTGCCTCAGGGTTCAATCCTCGCCCCTCTCTTATTCGCACTGTACCTACTCCCCCTTGGTTCTGTTTTTAGGAAGCACGGTGTTTCATTTCACTTTTATGCCGATGATTGCCAAATCTATGTTCCATTGGCACATAATGCTGTCCACTTAGTCCAACCACTCATTGATTGTCTCACTGATGTCAAAGCGTGGCTTTCACTTAACTTCTTGAGTCTTAATGAGAATAAGACTGAAGTAATGTTGTTTGGACCAAGTTGCTGTTCTCTCCCCAGCATTGACCTTGGCTCGCTTTCACCATATCTTAAGGACTGTGTCACTAATCTGGGGGTCAAATTTGACCCTGATTTTAAATTTGAAAAACAGATCAGCAGTGTAGTGCAAAAAAGCTTTTATCAGCTACGCCAAATAGCTAAGGTGAAGCCTATTCTTTCTAAACCCGACTTGGAGAAACTAATTCACGCTTTTATTACATCACGCCTTGATTACTGCAACTCCTTGTACATAGGAATTAGCCAGGCTTCCCTTGCCCGCCTCCAACTCGTGCAGAATTCCGCTGCACGTCTGCTAACCCAGACCCGTAGGCGTGAGCACATCACTCCCATCTTGGCGTCCCTACACTGGCTCCCTGTGCAATACAGAATTAACTTTAAAATTCTGTTACTTGTTTACAAATGCCTAAACGACCTTGCCCCTCCTTATCTTTCTGACTTGCTTCAGCCTTACTGTCCACCTCGATCCCTAAGATCAGCTGATCAGTTGCTGCTAGCGGTCCCTAAGACACGGCTAAAACTCAGAGGTGACAGAGCTTTCGCTGCCGCTGCCCCCAAGCTCTGGAACGAGCTGCCTTTAAAGGTCAGACAGGCCTCCTCACTTCCTGTTTTCAAATGCCTCTTAAAAACACACCTTTACTCCGTGGCTTTTAATATCTTATAATTTATCATGTCGGTGGTCTTATTTAAAGGCACTTGCCGTGAGCTTGTCTGCTTTTTATCTTGTATGTTTGTTTGCTTGCTTTGCTTTGTTTGCTGATATCTTATTTGTATATTTATACTGTGCAGCACTTTGGCTACCCCTGTGGTTCTTTTTAAATGTGCTATACAAATAAAGTTGTATTGTATTGTATTGTATTGGAGAACAAATCTGACTGGATAATTATGTCTGGATAACAAACTGAGCAAAGTAAGCAGCACACATGTTACTCAGTAGACGGCGTAAGCTGTTGTTGTTCCTGGTATGCGTGTGAAGCCTGTATGTGAAAGAGTACTGCGCATGCGGTGACGTCAGAGTTTCACCCTGAAACGCTGAATCCTGTGTACATGGAGCTGCATAGAGGGGCATTCTGAAAACTCGCCAACCTGGACCCTGGTTTCAAAAGTTTGCAGAATTCAGCACTCTGTATAGTGTAACCATGTAAACACAAGGCTAAATCACAATGCAAACTTAGCTGATTTGGCCATATTTGGCCTCATGTAAACAGCCTCTTAGTTTGGATTTCTTTGAGGTGGGGTTTCCTCGAGGACAATGACACTGGTAAATATGATGGTGATAGAGAAACTTGTGAGCTTTGGCCGTTGGATGTGATATCCAGGGGGGTGGATGTTAGCCTGTACATAGTAGTGCGTGGTGCCACTGAAAGTCTTGCAATTATCCATAATTATTTACAGCATTTAACTTTTCCTCGACAAAACTCCTGAGTTTAGAATCAGGTCAGAGCTCTGCAGCGGTGTCAGGTAGCAGTCATTGGAGCAGAAACCGATATAAATTTAACTCCCTGGATATTACGAAGACTGGAAACTCCCACATTTATCCCAGATCCATTAAATGCAAAAGGAATGGCTGAATTTCCGATTTTGTAACGTGGGCCTTTGCTAAATTCAGCCTGTTGTTTTAAATGTGGACGTCAGGTTTCTCCTCTCTGCAGAGACGGAGAGTTGTGATTGCAGTGCCTGTTTTACTGATCAGGACTACAGCACATGACAGCAGTTTGAAGGCTTACCAAAGTTTGAAAAGCTCTGGTGAAAAGTCCAGGAGAAGCTGAGTTACTAAGTTCCACTCTGAAGCAATAGGCCTCTGAGTCTGTGGACACGGGCTCACAGTTCATGCATCTGCACCACCAGGTAAGTCCTGATCTGTCCTGCTCCTTCACTCTCCACCCCTCTGTCTACCTGTGACTCCATCTGCTAAAGTTCTTCCTCTGTGACACTGGTCCACAAAGATATCCTCGTGTAACCACAACTTACATTGTTATTACATGAGTCAGAATCCCTCATTTTAGTCCAGTTTAAATGAACTAAGTGTTTTTTGTTTCCTCTGACCAACTGATGGTGGAGGGATACATAACCCCCACGTCCAAACATACTAAAGTACACAGGAGCTTTGACGAGGACAAGTTAAACACTGTAAAGAATCTTAATGTGGCATGATGTCGAGTCAACAAAGTTATTTGAGTAGTTTTAACCTTTATGTGAAACAACTATGGAGCTTTATGAGGCACCATGTACTGCTATATACTTGTTGTGAAAGAGTACTTAAAAAAACAACACAACAGCTAAGAAGGCTCTGGAAATAAAACAAGTGTCATTTGAATCCGACAAAAACTTTGCTGATCCCCAGGAGTAGATCAGGTCATGTTACAAATGCTTTTCTCCTGAATATATTTACTAACAGATTTATTTAAGGACATTTAAGCTCTTACTCATCAGAAACATTTTAATTTTATCACATGGCTGCAGACTGGTTTGTTCTAACACTTCACACACTGAGTTTGATAAATAGTATAAATAACCCAAAACACAACAGCATGGATTTAGGATGTGTGATTATTCACAGCTCTTGTGTTTTTTGTTCACGTGTCCACACTTGACTCCACTTTCCCTCCTCTTAAAGTGAATGTGCACGGGTACGAATAGAGGAGTGTGGAGTGTAAAACATTCAAGAAAAACATTTACATTCATCATCACAGTCATTCTGTATTTTGTACATTGAGACATTAACAGATTAATAACCACAGCATCACTGTAACAACCTTTCACAGATATTTCAGTGATATGATCCATGATACATGTTTATTTATTACCACCTTTAGAAATGTAGCAGTAGTGTGCGTGTGTGTGTGTGTGTAGGCGGGGGTTTTGGAAATTAGAATTATTAATCCATGTCAGAGTCACATCATAAGTATAGTGGTGCAGCAGGTAGTACTGGTGCCTCGCAGCAAGATGCTGATTGTTCAACTCCCTGTTTGGCCACCCTGACTTCATGTTCTCCCCTTGCATGCATCGGTTTTCTCAAGGTTTTCCAGTTTCTTGCCAGGCTTGTCAGTTTAACTGGTGACTCGAAATTGCGCTGAAATGCAAGCGTGTGTGTGTGTGTGTGTGTGTGTGTGAGTAAATGTCTGTAATATATATGCCAGCCTTGTGATTGGCTGGCAACCACTCCAGTTAACAAACCAGTCCAGTATTCTGCCTCTTGCCCAATGTCTCCTGGGATGGGATCCAGCCCCCCAACACACCAAAAGGTACAGGCGGTATGGATGACAGATGCCTGAACATCTTAGCGGCCACACAGGAAGTCTCAGAAGTCAGCTAGTTAAAAAAACATTTGATACCCTGAATTTCAATGGAAAATCTCTGACTTAAATCTTCACTTCTTTAATTTTCTCATAGGAAAAGTTTTCACTGTGACATCGTGGGCGCATTAGCACAGCAGAACAATTCTTCCTTTAGCCAGTAAAGCTACAAAAGGGCAGATTTCAAACTCTCATGTAAATGTGAACATGTTTGTTGGTCCATCACAAACATCAAATGGCACTGATTTTAAACTTAATACAAATGTCCACTTGGACTCAGAATAAACTGAACAGATGTGGAGGTCATAGGTCATTGTGTCTCATATTCATCCCTTACTTTTAATGCAAAGGCTCAAAAAAGCTTGAAGGGATTTTCTGTTCCCGTACACTCAAGGATAAACCGAGTAAATGTTTGATTACAAGCTCAGAGTCACTTTAACCAGAAGTGGTGTGAAACACGGTATGTCAAAATTACTTTAAGAGATTTTTGATATATTTGAAACAAATCTGCACATGGACATGTGGGTAAACTTGAATGCTGTTTCGAAGTTGAGGTGACATCATGCTGACCCTCTATACCATAACTGTGCTCTTAACTTTCACTGTCCAGCCTTTTTATTTGTCATGGAGGCAAATTATTCTGGAATAATGTGAGTACCTCGAAGTAAAATGATGACAGAGCTTCTCTGCATCACTTTTTCATAAATGCACAGTGACAAGAGTTTTTAAGGTGCTAGTTCACACCACGGACTTCAGCTAAAAAGAAGCCAGTCAGCCTTTGTGTTTTCTGTTGGATCATTTAGCCAAGACCACAATATGAAACAGGATGATGACAGATTAAGAAAAAAAAGTAACTAAGATAAAAGTCAAACAGGGTAGCCTCGATGTCAGCCTCTGTTAAAAGTCTCTGCACTGTTAAAACTACATTTTGGGGTAAAAAAAACTGTACATAGGCTACTGTTGTTTTAAATACTTTAAAGTGGTTTATGACCAGATGTTTTGATATCTAAGAAACACTGAGAATTTATGTTTCCTAAACTGTGAAAGTTATGTGTCATATAAACGAACATTAAACTGATAAAATGCTGGATCAAGTCATACTAGCAGGCTCCTCATGTCATGGTCACTTGCTGCCACTTTCTGTGGTTTGGATCAGGATGCTTTAAACTTTACCATTTTTTTTTCTTCACAGCACTTACTGATCTAATGATGCAATATGAGTGTTTTAATACAGAGAGAAGTTTTTCTAACAGCAGAGACGTGTGAATAAGAGCTGGCAGGCAGGATCGGTGACAAAAGAAAAGCTTAAAATAAAGGAAAGTTTTCATTTTCACAGCAAAGCCAAAGCCTCTGGATATCAGGTCATAATGAAAGCCTGAGTGTGTGTGTGTGTGAGAAAGACTGAAGAAAAGAGCGGTGCATGTGATTATGGGACAGGGCCGGGCCGGGGCCGGACAGGGCAGCCCGCAGACAGACGCACAGAAAGGACATTTACCTTGAACTCCACTCGTCCCGTCTCTGGGGCGGGGTCAGGTATTGTAGCTGGGTCTGACAGGGTCAGGAGGGGACAGGAGGGGGAGACGGTGAGGAGGGTGTGGAGCAGGGACAGGGGCTAACCCTGGGGTCGTGGGGTGCTACCCCCGTGGGGGGCCGGAGAGGGTGGGGGAGGGGGGTAAGTATTGGCAGATTTTCATGGGGTGCAGATGCTCAATATGCAGATGTCTAATCGAATTGTGCGACACTGAATTGGTTCCCTCTCCTGATTTGCATCAGGACAATCCCGGGCCGTGGCTCGGGGGTCAGCGGAGTCCTCTGGACAAAATGAGCAGCCGGCTGCAGACGCCCCTGAGGACGTGTGAACTTGAAGTAGACTTTATTCAATGACAGGGATATTGATTGATTCAAATGTCTGTCTGTCTGTCTGTCTGGGTGAGCATCTGACATCTGCCATTTCAGTGAAGATGTTTCTCAAAGTATGAAATTGAAAAAACATCTACTGCTTTATTTTATTTTGCTTTTCTAATGCTTCTGGATGTGAGGGTCTGAGCTAAAATCTCCCTCAGTGTTATGGAGCTCATCCTTCAGAGGCTAGAAGCTTCTGGCGCAAGGACAAACCTTTGAGTTCTTCTGAATTTGGGACCCTTTCCTGGACTACACTGGAGATGATAGGACAGAGGCCTTTAGGTCTGGACTCTAGGGGTTTTATCACTTAGATTACAAGATACATCGCTAAATGGGCTTAAATGTTGTATGTTGTATATTTTTTCTCATGATGTGTCTTAGCTGTGGGGGCAAAGTGTCCTGGGTTTGAGGTGGAAAATGGGCTCAGTTTGATATCTCAAAATTTGTCATGACCATTCTAGTATTGAATCATGAAAACTAAAAAATATACTTAAAAAATCTCCCTCAGACATTCAGAGCTACAACTTCATGTGTTGACTGCCATCCCATGATACAAAAATATTTTACTGTTGTCTTGTGTCAGAAAATAAAAAATCAAAGGGAAGCGAAGAGACTGGAAAATCAGTGTCTCCAACACTCACTGTTTAACTTAAGTTCATAAAACATAAAACGATATCCCCACAGTCCATCACTTCTAACATCTTCCTTTTCTTTCTCAGTTCCTCGAGAAAACAGCTGAGGGAACAGAGAAGCTCCACACGCACCAGGAGAATCAAGAAAGAGATTTTACTGAAACTGCTCTTTTTCAAAAATCGAACTAACAACTAAAAACCAAAGAGTCACCAAAATGTCACCTCTGTGTGATTAACATGAACTCTCCGTCACAAAACTACATAAAGCAGTTTAAATGTTTCTTTAAATTGTCTGTACCTGATATCAATAACTTTTAATGGCAGTTGATGGTTATGTGAGTTTTCTTATTCATAAACCTGCACTTCTATTGCATTTGCAAACTATAAAACATAAACCATAGAGAGCTCACCGGCTATGCATTTCTTTTCTTGACATTTTTTTGTCTTTCTCTTTACAGATTTCATCCCTTTCCACAGAAAATGTACCCATCATAAACAAATGTTTGACACTCTAAGCCTTTAAACCAAACATGATCTTGTTTCTGGGTTAATCATATATCCGCGTGCACAGCTGGCTTCAGCACTGACACTTGAGAGCATTGAGCTGAGCATTTTGTCCATCTGTAATCTATCTTTAAGTGTGATCTTAGACCACATGTAGGCTTGAAAGGGAATTACAGATTATTGCATCTCTGTCCAGGTTTACTCTTTATCTTGAGGCCTGCTATACGCCCTGCTGTGTCATCTGTTTACTCTGAATGAGACCATAACTTTGGATGGATGCAGAATCTAAGACAGATTCAAAGTAAGTAGTGTGGATTTTCACAAAAACAGGATCATCTTCTTTAGCTGGTTTTGTTCAGTCTGCCTTCTAATCAATGTCGCCCCCTGTTGGTTTATTAGACAAAATGCAGGTTTGTTATAACTTCACGTTTGCTTCATTTTCAAACCAGAGGCCAGTTTCAACTATGTTATTGTCATATTTTTTGTACTGCCAAATTCATGCTGATATACTCCCCTATTATTGGCCCAGGACTTCCACATATCTTGGATGTAGACAATGTATGAATGAAATATGTTTGCCATAATTTGTCATTACACTAAGTCAGTGTTTCCCAAACTGTGGACCAGGGCCTGCTGTTAGACCCAGAGGTACTGCAGGTGAGGACTCAAGAGATTAGTATAAATAAATAAAAAAAATAATATTTAAAATGATCCCAAATGGCTGAGCTACATTTTTTAAGTGCTCAAATGAACAAAAAACAGTCAGGAGATTAAACTGGCTTATTTGATTATTTATATTTTTAGCATGGCCACAGTTTAACTGGCCTTGCATGAACTGGTAACATTTTAAAAATTATCTCACTAAACCTCTTGGTGTATGATTTTAAGAATTTATCTTGACTTTCAAAAGCATTAAAGGTACCAGGAGACGGTTTGCAGAGTCAGAAAGAATGATCAAAAAGAAGAGATCACACTGAAATTTGGACTTTGGTGGATCACAGAAAGAAAAGCTGCTGCACCCCAGTGCTTCTTCTGACTGACTACAGCAATGAAAGTCTTGAAAAGTAAATGCATTAAAATATCTAACTTCCCAACTGGGAACTGAAATTGTGGCAGATTGATACTGGTTAGTTACCCATAATTCCAGACATGTGACTCGTCATATATTTAACATTTGCTCAGAAGAGAATACTCTCCATGTTCATCATAAACACACACAACACATTCTTGTTGTTTGTTAAAGATAAACAGAGGTCTGAAGTCTTTCCACAAAAAGAGGGCTTTATTATCATGTTAAGTGCAAAGGAGCCACCGTGCATGTTCAGTGCAACACGACCATTCAGAACAACAGCCATCACCTCGACAGACTCTGCCTGCTGCAGTCCTCACTGCCGGACAGGAAGAGGTGACTCTACCGTATAAAAAGGTTTGATCATCAGCCGGACATTGGTTGTAAAGGAGTTTGCTCCCAACAGATGCTGCAGCATCCAGTTCCAGGTGAAGGCAGAGGGAATCATGGGAAGAAACAGTGAGTCCACAGGATTTTACTCCTTGGTGAACATGTGCAGGACCAGGTCGCACACGCGGTTGCTGTAGCCGAACTCGTTGTCGTACCTGCAGGCAAAAATATGAAATATGTTATGGACAGAGTCAACGAGGGGGTTATTAATGAACAGCAGGAAGAGGGCAGTGGAAAACTGTCAGAGTTCAAAGGAAAAGAACTGTGATTTTCTAAGTTCACAGGCAAGAAAGATTTAATCAGATATGTGAGAGATTGTCAACTGAACATCATTAACCCTGCAGAAGCAGCTGCCAGCTCCGTGTCTGTCAGATAAATCCAACGTGTAGAGCTTCAGAGTCATACTCCTGTTAGGAATGATCAAACCAGTAAGTGTCTTTTGAGGAGAAAGACACTGGTCCATCTGGGAAAGAGCCAATAGAAAGTGTTTGGTGAGGGCTGAACCTTTCAGCATATCCAGCAGGTGATTGGACGATCGTTACGTCAATCACATTCATTCAGGGCCAATCAGATAATATAGTAGACGAGTGCTACTGCTACGATGCAAACTACTTTGTAAAACAAACTCTCAGCAAAACACGTTAGAAGTGAAGAAGTTTGTGGTATTATTTTTTTTTATTTAATAAAGGAAAACTGTCCAAATCTGATAACTTCTGCTGAAGCTGTTAGCATCTATGCTAATGCCTGTAAAAGCAGTCACTGCTGTCATTTCGCTCATAGGTCTCACCTCTTCCTGCTCTAAAGGACTCTGACTGGGTCATCCTGCTTTGTGCTGCTTACAATCATAGACTGGAGCCTGGCTGATTAAAGACGTTGAATCAGACAGATCCAGCTGCAGTGCAAGGTTACTCTTCACACTTTATAAACTAATTCAGTAAAACTCATCATTATAAAAAAATCCTCAAGTCACTCCTGACCTAAGAGCAGATTCTGACAGTTATTTTGTATGAAGACAAATCAGAGTTTAAATGGTGGAAACATTACAAAAACTGTGCTTAGGTTGAAACTGCTCAACAAAAATAAAATCTAATTATGCAAAATAGGCATTTCTCTGAATTTTGCACCATTTCTAAGCACCATAGTGCTTTTGTTTTCTTACACATTTTAACATATCAGCCAATGACTGTTTGTCAGTCTATGACGTACACGCACCATCAGAGTGGCACTTTGTAAGAAGACCTGGAAGCCATTATTTATTCAAAGGTAAGTATAATCAACAGTCACTTATGGCAATAGGTTTATAAAATTGAATTATGAAAAAAAAGCTTTGTAGTATGTTTTCGGGGGAGGCTTTAGCTGTGGAATCATCCTCAACTCACCATGAGACCACCTTGACGAAGTTGTCGTTGAGAGCGATGCCAGCGCCAGCGTCAAAGATGGAAGAGTGAGGGTCGCTGTTGAAGTCTGTGGACACAACCTGAGGAGAGGAAAGTTCACTTAGCCGCTCTGTGATTTCACCCACTCATTTGTTTTACTTTGTGGTGCCAAGTGACCGTATCTGAGAACTGTCATGTCCGCCTTTTTCTTTTCAACAATGTGTTTAATAGGGATGGGTTCCTTTCACATTTGAACCGATACCATACCGATGCCCGGTACCTGGGAATCGGTACCGGTACTCAATGGCACCAATTTTCGGTACTTTTGCGTGTGTTTATGGAATAATAAATATGAATTTGTTTAATATTAAGATCTCAAATTTTTTCAATGTAAATTTGGGATGGGTTTAGGTACCTAAACATGGCACTGTTTGATTTTACATGAATCGGTACCCGGTAGTACCTACAGAATTCGGTCGGTACCTCTTAAAAGTACCGAATTCGGTACCCATCCCTAGTGTTTAATCATATTTAATGCAGCTAAAACAACACTGTACTCATCCCAGAAAAGCACTAAAGGTGGATCATACAACGATGTAACTCCACTTTTACCTGTCACTCTATTAAAAAGAAGCTGTCCTCTAGTGCTGTACTGACCCACACTTTACCAAAAGCACAGCTGACTGTTGATGGGAAGAGGATTTATGAGACTTGTTCTTCTTACCTGGTCCTCTGTGTATCCCAGAACTCCCTTCATTGGTCCTTCAGCGGCAGCCTTGATGACTTTCTTGATGTCATCGTACTTGGCCTGAAAAACAGATAATAATAATAACATGAGAATAAAAGAAAAATAAAAGACAAATTTTAGGAATACAATAACAAAGTATAATACTTAAAACAGAATAGCGGAAAAGCATGTAAGAGCCACAAATGACAGAAACAGAGATTAATAACACCTAAGATAAAAAGGAAGAAAGAAATTAAAAGGCTAAAACTACAGAAAGATGAAAAGAAATAGGAGATAAAATGAAAGTAAGTAAAACCAAAATAGGATAAAAAGTTGATAAGATGAAAAGATAAAAAATGAAAAATAAAATGATAAATAAAATGATAAATCTTATTGTTAAAGTAAAGAGACACTTACGGGCTTCTCCAGGCGGACAGTGAGATCAACAACAGACACGTTGGGGGTGGGGACACGGAAAGCCATACCGGTCAGTTTGCTGTAGAGGCAGAAAGTCCAGAATCAGGTTCAGCAAAGACATGTTTCTACTTGTTTCATATTCAGTTTCATCATTTCAAAGTTTCTGTGGACTGTTCTTTACAGACTTGCCAACAGAGATCAAATAATGCTCTAAATCTAAAATCAGACAGGAGGCCGTACCCGTTCAGCTCTGGGACGACCTTGCCCACGGCCTTGGCGGCTCCGGTGGAGGCAGGGATGATGTTCTGGGAGGCACCACGTCCATCCCTCCACAGCTTACCAGAGGGACCATCAACGGTCTTCTGTGTGGCGGTGATGGCGTGGACTGTGCTCTGAAGGAGAGAGAACAGCAGTTAGCTCAGAGTCAGAGGGACTGAATGATTTGGTTTTCAGCACATGTGTCAGGAAATAACATGAAACATGCTGAGCAGCTGCTTTAACAACTACTGAACTCCAGAGAAAAGAGTTTCCACATCTGACCGGACAGGATGCAAAAATTACAAACCATTTTCAGAGTTAAAGAGCAGAAAAAGAACAACCGTCTTTCATTTACATATCAGGGATAAACTTCTTAATAACACATGATTGGAGACCAAGACTGTCAACTCAGCGCTAAAGTACAAGGAAATATTTATTGCCTGTTCATGGAGTATTTCATGTGTGTGACCTCACACATGCACTTCCAAAAACTGCTCTGTTAAATAGTGACCAGACAATTTCTCTGGCTCTCTCCTGTTGTCAAAGCCTAAATAAAATAGTTCAGACTAATCTAGATCAAGAAAAGGCAGCGTTATGTCTGCGCTTTATAAGACATTCAGATGTTATTTGGAAGCCCAAAGGCTCCAACACATAAAAACTGGCTTGAGAAGTACTGGCCAATTTAAAACTAAAGAAACTGAGGTATTCATCTCAAGGCTGTGCTAAAAATTTGTATAATTTGTATATTATCATCTATTTAGGAGTAAGATTTTCTTTGTTTTTGTATCCTGCTTGTTTTTTTGTTTCTTTTGCTGTTGGCATGTGTGTTGTAGTTGCTTATATAATGTGATGTCTGTAATTGTAATGTGCATACTCTAAGTTCATGTAACTGAAAACTCAATAAAATATTTGAATATATAAAACATTCAGATGTTATGATTAAGCAGCATAAAAGTGAGATACATGAGAAATACTGATTATGGTTCTTTACCATGAGACCCTCAATGATGCCAAAGTTATCGTTGATGACCTTGGCGATGGGAGCCAGGCAGTTGGTTGTGCAGGAAGCGTTGCTATGGAGACACAAGAGAGAAATAAGTTAGAAACTATTACAAAGTAAAGCAGGATATTTTTTAATCTGTATCAGAAGAAATCAGAATAAATGACTGTGGGCTGTACTGTAAGTAGTACAGAAACAAAGGTTTGCTAATGGAAACAAGTAGTGCAGTCATAGTACAACCACCAAAAAGCTGTTTTTTGATTAGTTTTTCTGCTTCATTAAATCACTTTGAGCTCTTGGTCCCATCTGCAGCCGTGTACAGCCTGGGTGTCATGTTGGTTTCTCATATATTTACTTCAGACAAAGAACTTGTACATTTCAAGAGCACAACTATTCCTGTGAGATACAACTGTCCACGTATCAGCAGAGACTCACCTCACAACCTTCATGGAGTTGTCATACTTTTCGTGGTTGACGCCCATGACGAACATGGGAGCGTCGGCGCTGGGGGCGGAGATCACCACCCTCTTAGCTCCGCCCTTCAGGTGAGCCTGCAGAGAAAAGGCAGAACAGCTCAGGACAATAAAAGTGAACAATATGTATCCCTTCAGAGTTACTGTGGGATAAGTGAGATTCATTCCTGGAGCATCAGTTTGTGAACTTACGGAGGCTTTCTCGATGGTGGTGAACACACCAGTGGACTCCACAACGTAGTCGACACCAGCATCGCTCCATTTGATGTTGGCGGGGTCTCTCCTGAACATCAGCAAGAACAAGAGACTTTATGAACACCAGATTTAAAGAGCTGTTAAACATTTAAGCCCTAATAAATAAGCAATCGTGATTCTGTTTCTTTGAGGCCCTCGTCCCAAAAGCTGTTCAATCAATAAACCACATACTTTACAAATATAATGGTAAAGTACTTTAAAATGTTCCTGGTTTTTATCTACTCAAAAAATTATCCATAAAAAAATCCACACATTTAATAATGAAGCAGATGTTTTAACACTACAAAACAGTTAAAACATATTTCTTCACAAGGTAAGCCCATTTACTGAGAAGCTCTTAATCTGTCCATAGCTTTAGAAATGAAAATCCTAGATAACACAGTTACTTACTCTGAATCTCAAGTATTTGGTAAAACCTGATATCTCTATAATTTAAAGGCTGTTCAGTCTATGCTTTAGCTGCTATATTTTTTATTATTCTTAAACAAATTTAGAAATATTCTAAGAACAGTCTTTGCTTTCTCCTGCAGACAGAAGGAAAGCTACAGCTGTGAATGCTTTTGTTATTCATCTGCCTTAAACAATGAAAACAACTTTTAACTGCATCTGTAAGGAGAGTCTATCCTAACAGTAAAAAGACTTTGATTTTAATGTGAACGTACTCGTGGAAGACCATGATGTGCATGTTTCCAATAACCAGCTTGCCGCCCTCGGCCTTCACCTCTCCGTGCTTCCACACTCCGTGAGTAGAGTCATACTTGAACATGTAGACCTGCATCAAAATAAAACAACACCAGTGAAAAAAAATGTTAATGGGAACACCTTTAATGAGAATCAGTTTTATCACTTAACATGTCTGCAGGCAGGTTTTTAAACATTTATATTTGCCACTATCCTTTATAATCACTGTCACATCTTAATTTTGTGGGTTTTTATCAACGTGGACAGGGTTCTTCAAATTAATCTGACTTTGTCTCTTTTACATAATTAGCTTACAGAATCAGTGCTTCACTACAGAGCTCAAAGGGACCGCAGACAGGCCTCTCACCATGTAGTCCAGATCGATGAAGGGGTCGTTGATGGCTGTAACTTCGACCTTGCCACCTGTTGCAGCAGCACGGGTCACCAGACGGCCGATACGCCCGAATCTGAAACACAGGAGGACACAGTCAGCATGGAGACTCAAAAGAGTTTGAAATGTAAGTCAGTAAAAGTTTAAAATAAGATATGCAAGAAAAAGATCTGCAGGAAGTAAACCTTTATGACCTCTCTCTCATGTTACGTGAAAACTTTTTTAAAATTACTTTCTAAATAACCCGGCTGCTTCATTCATGTACCTCTCTACAGTTCATCTGTGTGACCAGCAGGAGGCACCATCACTCCAACAGTGCACTGACATCCACAGCACTACACAGAGCCAAAGAAGGCCTCCCAACCTCAATCCCAGATAACAATCATACGCACCAGCAGCCAAAAGCCTGTTTATGCCTAATATGGCTGCTGTTAGAGCAGGTCTGTCAGGAGCTTCAAGGTGGAGGAGGGAACTGATGGAGGGCAGAAATGTTCAGTAAGAGGAAGAACAGAGTTTCATATTAAACATTCAAGATTTCGTAACATTAAAAATAAAAGTCCAAAAAATTCAAAGATAAATAGTTGTAAAACCGTTAAGTCTTTGAAGAAACTACAGAAATTGTGTTAAAAATCAGACAAAACCATAGCAGCACTACATCTATAAATGACCCAATGTCAGGTCATCCTTATTGCGTGAGTGTTAATACATGCATAGATTTGAGTTTAGTTCTCGATAGAGCCAGTTTAAAGTTCTAAATTCTGGTTTGGTGACAGCCGATCATCAGTTATAAATAATCATCTAACACACACAGAGTCAGCCTTGTAATAAGCTAAAAAAAAATCAATAACAGTCAGTTGAAAATAGTATAAACAAGTGTGGGATGAGTGTCTCTATTGTAGCTCTCATGATGCTGAGTGAGGGCCAGAGATGAAAACAGGTTTAGACGACAAACTTGAGAACTCATGTCCATGTTCCTGTAGATGAAAATGAGTCCAAATATCTGACCATCTCAGTTTTTCATTGTGCCAAAGCCATTCTAGGTTTATTCAAACATCATGAAAATGAATCCAGTGAATGAATTCAGTTCAAATAAAGAGTGAAGTTGCTTCATTGAAGGTAAAGTTCATCTGGAGTTTGTAGGTTTGACACAAGATAACTGTTATCTGATTTATATAAACTGTTAAAGACAAGGCTGCTGCAGTCACACAGAAAAAGATAAATCTGTAAACTAACCTGCACACATGTGCAAATATCTCTTTGAAAAGCAAATTTATCTCATTATTAGGACATTTTTTCAAAACTGGAATTCACTCTGAGGGCAGCAGGTCATAGAGTCACCATGTGGTAACTGAGATGAAGAAATGTCACACTTATATGAAATGAAGCAAACAGTGGGTTGAAAACATGATTGTGTGCATGTAAAGGGTCAAATAGAAGAATTCTTTTTGGTTGGATGGACACATTACATCACAAATACTGGGGCTTGATGAATATCATACATCCTTCTTTAGACTCTGTTTCCAAATCAGTTCACCGTCCCAAACCCTTTACTGTAATGGTTCAAATAATAACAATAACGGCATATAAGGTAATTTCTTAATATGAAAAATGTGATGCTTCACAGATCTACAGGCTGCACAGAGCCCATACCGATCAGAGGAAAGACATCAGGCATGGAGAGAGTCCAGGATGGACTTCCGATAAACCGTTCAGACTTCCTCAAACAGTTTTTGAATCAGTATGTTTATGAAAAAGCTCCCAGACATGAAGCTTTCTCAGGCAAGCTATTTAGTTAATACATAGGTAACGATTCAGCTCTTCATGCAGATTTAAAACTCCTCTGTTCAAACTCTCCTACTCCCCCTGATCCTTTGCATTCTTTGCGTTATACTGTTTGTTTTTATGCAGTTTTTTTTTTTACTCTGAGTGTCATGACAGGTGCCTTAAATGAAATGTAATATTATTATTATTATTATTCCGTCAACAGTTATGGTGTGCTAAACAAAAGGGATTTTACAATTAGGTAACGGTGGGCCACTGCCTGGAGCCATGAGGCCAGGGATGAGCAACTTTGGTAAGAGAGAGGGTCACCTTAATCTACTCCTCACTGCCCGATTCTTTTAATTTTATATATATATTTTTTTCATCTAACAAAAATAACAAATACAGCATCAAACGCTCCTTTAATCTGAAACACAATCCACATCAATAGATTTAATGAACAAAACACAGAATTCTAGCCAAATACTCCTCAATGCAAAAAGTATTCACTGTTTTTTTTTATACTGATACTTTGAATGATTTCAAAAATATTCATTGACTGATGCATCTAAAAGAGTTTCTCAGAAACAAAGACACCACTAACCTCTTGCAAAGCATTGTATGTTTTAATAATCAGATCTTATCCCAAAACCTTTCATTTCTCATATTTCAAGGCATATGTCATGTTTTCATGTTCTCTTAACATTTAGAAGTTGTGGATTTCTGGAATTGATTTGTGGGCCACATAAGGGGAGGAGGGCTGCACAGGGTTTCTAGGCCACAAGATTTGAATGCTTTGAGAGGGAGAGTGGGGACCCCGTTTGCTATTTGCCAGGAGTCTGCAAAAGACCCAAACGAAGTATGCTAACAAACAATTCCTAGTTACCCCTCAATCCGTTTGCTTATTGCATGCCTCCTAAAATAAGTTTTTACATAAGAGAGTGTAAATGTTACTGCAATATATTTTCCTTTAAAGTCTGGCCGTAATAAAAAAAAAGACAAAGAAACAGAATTTAAAAAAATAAAGGATGTAAAGTTAAAATCAAGATACTAAAGTGTGCTTCACGGTCTGTGCATCAAAGTTTTAGCTTTAACCGAGTCCTGTTATGTAACGTCACATTTTTCAATCACACAGGAGTCACGTTACACACTCGCTGTATGTTCTCAGGGGACAGTCTGAAACTTTATCCCGCTGTCACGGACACAATCACACACTCTGCCTGCCAACATTAAAGAGCACGTCTATCTAAAGAAAGGTCAAAATGCACCAGGACCTTAAAACACTTTCAGCCTAAGCTGTTGAGGATGGAAGAAGGTCATCGCTACAGCAAAATGATAAAGGCTCTTTTGAAAGTGATATGAAAGTGCAGCAGCAGCAGCTTTCAGTGGGAACGATGCTCATAAAACATGATGATATATCAATAACAGTGATTCTGTCTGAGGAGCGAGGAAACTAAGAATTTAGCCATGAATATTCAGACAGGCGTCCCTCGGAGCATGAACTTACATCCTGCAGCTGGTGGATATTTGTGTTATAGTGGCTGAAATCTGAGTTGAGCAGAGGAACAACGGTTGTGAACATAATCCGACTCTTCATTTTGCAGGCACACAGGTGCTGATTACATGTTTTCATTCACTCAAACACATAATACCAATGATCCAGTACTCATGAATCTGGACGAGGTAAAGCTTATTCACTGCTTAAAATAAAAAAAACAAGCGTCCAAAACTACAATGAATCACAAATTTAGTTGTCTTAGATTTTTGTAACCTACATTTTAAGTCTCTGGTTTTAGATGTGATGGTGTGTTTGGCCATTTTATCTAATCAAGATCTCAAATGAACATTTAATGTGTTTATAATTCTGATTTTTAATGTGGACTCTTGGAGGACCAGCTGTGCTCCAGGGTGCAGCTAATGGGGATCCTAATAAATAAACAACCACAAAATCTGTGAAGCATTTCAAATACAGTTTGTGGAGAGTTAAAGTACAAACGCTGAGTACTTTTTCCTTCACAGCAGGGGGTTCACAGGCAGCACGGGGCTGTGCTGTGGGCCTAAATCCCCCAAGACAGGCTCTGGGATGGATGGTTAAACAGAATCTAGTCTGATAAAGTAAGACCAGGAGGGGGGTCTGTCTCTGTGGTCAGTGACTGCAGTGCATTAGACCAGAGTTAAATGTTCTGAGCCGGGGACTCACTGGAGGACCGATCTATAATATTTGGATTTTATGGCATTGTTGGGCTTTTTTTTTTACCTTAAGTTTTAATCTTGAATGTGTTTTTCTGTGTTTCAGTTTTATGTTTTTCAATTTAACTCTGGAAAGTCCCCTGAAACACTGTCTATATGGATGTTACACTGAACATGATCTTCCCCGTCTATTTTTTTCTGTCACTTTGGCACTTGATATTATCTAATTTCCTTTTCCCATATCTCCTGTCCCTGTACTTAATTAACCATTTACCTTTTATCTATTTCACATGTTCTCAATAATGATATCAATCAGTCCACTGTTGTTTTGGAGCAGTTGCTGCATTAAGCTTTTATTCCACATTTTTGTCGGTCCCTTTTCTGCTCTCCTGTAAAATATTTGAACAGCAGCTGACATGGTCTGAGAAGTGCTTCATCAATGAGGTTTAACTGATTGATTTTTTGAGCAAGTAGAAACGATTTTTTAAAACCCCAGCTGTCATTAGACTCTGGCCCTTGATACAGGCTGCTTTCAGAGCTGCTGTTCATGTTAGCTTTGCTGATCTCTGAGTGTTAAGATCGTGAGCATCCTCACATCAGGCCTACAGCAGTTAAAGTGGGATCAAACTTTTCTCCTTGTGCTCAAGAGCAGCAGGAACATTTCCAGTGAGTGAAGAGCAGGGGAGGGAAACCCCAGGGTATCACGAGGAACGCACTCCATGAAGAAAAGTCCTGGACCAGCTCAAACTTTTGATCATAAATTAAGTCTAAACTTTTACACCGGAGACACTGACACAAGCGGACACTGCAGTTCTCAGACAGTTCTGGGAAGAAACCCGGCAGCTGAAAGGCCAAAATGAGCCAGAGTCCATCTTCTGTTGGTGTTGGTCTGATGCCAGGATTAAGGAGCTGACTCTCCCTGCAGCTCGACAGCAGCTGTTTCACTGAGCACGAGGAAGAGGAGGAAAGTTTTGTAGACCCACTTTGGGTCAGGAGACTGCTGTCCATATAAAAGCCGTCCAGATGATCTCTGAACTTCAGCGGAAAGGTTAGAGGGTTAAAAATAGACGGGGAGAGAATAAAAGGAATGTGACAGCTGAGAAGAGGAGAGGTACAGACGGAGGGAGGGGGATCTGAAGGGTGTGGAAGAAGAGGGGTCGCCAACCGTGACACCACAACACCACCGG
Organism: Scarus forsteni; assembly: GCA_036419115.1. Taxonomy (NCBI): domain Eukaryota; kingdom Metazoa; phylum Chordata; class Actinopteri; order Labriformes; family Labridae; genus Scarus; species Scarus forsteni. Next base: position 24,973,337 of record JAZDUH010000458.1, read on the forward strand.
ACTATAAATAACCAGAGAATAGACGGGGCCTGTCCAGAGTCCTCTCCTGTCACTTTGACTGTACTTTCACAAAGAGGAACTGGAAAGTTTTTCAAATATCTTTTTCATATCATATATTTACATGTTTATTGTTCTCATGTTTTCATCTCACTCGTCCTCTGGAATATTAACAAACACTAAAGACTCATTGACTGGACCCCACCCGCACGTCCTGAAGTATTTGTGGGTAAACTTTAACAAATATGTTTTGACTTTTCAGCTCATTCTTTTGAAGTTTGACAGGTGTGCATTTTCACGATAAAATGACATTTTGGGTTATTGGAGATGTTGATAAATAATAACTAGGGGTTTATTGAAATTTACGGAGCCCAATGTGACTCCAGAACACATAAATCCTCAACCAGGAAGCAGAAAAGTCTCTTAAATGAGAGCTGAGAATTGGTTCTTTTCAGTGATTTAAATGTTCAGATATGCTTGTAGGTAGGTGTTAAGGGACATTTCAGACTTTTCATTTTTAACTATAGCCAAGCAGACACTCCAGGACTCCTCATCTTGACTTTAATTCAACATCACCTCCTAACAGAGTTTCCTCAGAGTAGTTTCCTCTGCCCAGGTGTCCTATAAGTGCTCGTGTCTGCCGGTGAAATGACTACATGAATAACTACCTGAAGGTCTTGAGAACACTGTAGGATTCTGTCCTTGCACTCTGAGCTCTGTGATACCAAAACTATTATTTCCAATTAAGGATATGGGAAATTTTCATCCTCTGCTATTACGTAATGCTGCCGTGGAAGAGAGCAGCGGGCTAAACCTGGAATTCAAAGAGATCCAGAGGTTCTGCACCTGCTGCACAGTTAATGCTCAGTAAACACAAAGACAACACTCCAGCAGAACAGCTGCACGCCAACCATGGAAATAAAGGAACATCGTAATTCAACTGTAGTTATGAACTGCAAGACATCCCTGTTTTGTTTTTCTTTGTCTTAAATATCACCTCAGTAGGTTTCACTGACTACATTGAACAACTGCATCAACCTTTAACGTACTATGAAGACTCCACTGTACTAAATAAAAACATGTTAAAAGAATAAAACAAATCCTCTGCAGTTTCTGGCCATAAATAAAAACCTAAATTCCACCTCCTCAAGACTAAATAGCAACAAAAGGGAAAGGGACAATAAAGAGTGTAAACTCACCCATTGATTCCAATCTTCACCATTTTGTCAGATATGATCTAATCCTCACTGGAAGAGACAAGATAAAGTTATTATCAAAGTGTGTTCTCCAAAAACCACATTGTTACTTATTAATCCGAAAAGGCAGAACTCTCTAAGTTTGTTCCTCTTGACACATTCAGTCAAACTCAAAGTTAGTAAAAGTTGTTACCCACCGTCAGTGAAGGCACCTCAGTCAGCTTATCCTCTGTGGGAGAAGTGAGAGCGGGGACGAGCAGAGGTGTTGCTGCTTTTTATACCCCCCTGCACACTGCCAGGTCACACCCCCAGACAGAATGTCAAGGTCGCGTGAAGCTGCCTTTCAAAATGTTTATGAAATGGTTGTAAACTTCCTATACTACAGCCAAGAAGTTATCAGACGATGCCACGTTATCATCCATTTCTTTGATATAAATACACATTTAGACTAAAAAAATAAAACGCATCAAGTCTGGACAACTCTAAGCTCACATTAGCATTTGTCATATCTACATATTACCACCTTTTAGTGTGACAGTATGTGGATATTCAAAAGCACTTCAGGGTTATAAACATATACCTGATGATAAGTAAGATGATTTAGAAATTGTTTATATTCAGCAGATGTTGGAGACATCTTTACAATCTTGACAACTCAACCTCAATATGAACAAACGCCTGTTAGAGAGAAGCCAGTCATTGTATTAAATCTTCTTGTTAGGCAGAAGTGCAGCAGAGTGCATAGCAAAACAAACTACTTGATATCTAGGTAGGAGATTTTAATTTAACTTGTGAATCAAAGTAGGACTCTTTCAAAGGCAGAAGATGTAGGAAGAACAAATAACTCCAATACACTTAAAAGAAAAATAGCAGCAAGCAAACTTTTGATTAGTTGATGGTTATGATGGCTGTCTTCCAGGAAGGCTTAGTCAGATTTCAGGCTGAACCAGCTATACAACAGGATTCTTTAAAAATAAAACCTTAAAACCTCATTCACATGTGCAGAAAAAAAAATCCAAAACATTTCCTAAAATTTTCCATTAAACTGCATGTGTGAACTCAAACTGTGGGAATTTAAACCTCAAACTAACCCTGAAACTACCTCACTGTCCCACTTGTATTTCCCCTCTCCCATCCACTCATTTGACTGACATGAAAACAGCAAGAAAACTGAATGATGTTATAAAAAGACAGCAACAAGTCAGGATATTCAGTGAGTTACTCTGGTTGCAAGTATGAAAATAGAATCAAACAATATAGATATGAAAAAGATCTATCAGAATATATCCCAGGCTGGAGACAGTTAAAGTAAATTATTCAAATGTTCCCTTTTGTCCTTATGTGATACTTAGCAAACATTATCAATCCAATTGATAATGTTTCATCATTAATCCATTATCAAGTGGATACCAGGCTGTAGTGTTAAAAATGTACTCCAGGCGCCTCAAAAACAGTATTATGTCACATGGTGACTCTTAATTGTGTTCATATGAGTGTGTGTGGAAATGGTTGTCTGTTATCTGTGGCAGCCCTGTGATTGGCTGGAAACCAGCATGGGGTGTACTCTGCCTCTTGCCAGATGTCAGCTGGGATAGGGTACAGTTCCCCACCACCCTAAAAGGCTTATCGGCATAGACAATGGATGGATGCCTATTGAATGCATGGGATGTATCAACCATTATAAATAGTAATTTCTGTTTGTTGTGAAGCAACCACAGCTGACTGATCGACACAGACCAAAATGAGACGCTGCTTTGCTACTGGAGTGGTTTTATTACTGTTTGAGTATAGGAACGTGACCTTTGAGTAGAACAAATGATGCCCCCTCCCATTAAACAAACAAACCACTTTATCAGAAAATAAGACAACTCCAACTACATGAATGATGCCAATCACAGCTTTCATCTGTAGATTTGAGATATCTGTGAGGATGTTTTTTAGAAAAACTAATCCAAATGTTGGATCAACAGTGAACAAACACTGAAGATTTTCATGTGCCATTATAACAAAACTTAAGGGATCCAAATACATATTGGTTTCTTAATGTTGGAAAGCCTGGACAGTCACCTTCACAACAAGGTAAAGCTTGTAAGGATTGTGGATTTCTGGAATGAGCTACGCAGCCAAACATGTGGACAGTGCCCCTAAAAAACATGCAAAACATACTTGGGTTGACTTTTATCTTGAGCTTCAAGTCGTGCCAAGTGTGTGCCAGTCACAAGTGTGTGAATGATACTTGATTGGCACCTGATTGACAACACTTGTGTGCATGGATGAAGCCACTTTGTTGAGTTTGTGTTTGCTCCAAACATCAGTATAAGGCCGGTGCATTGGGATAACTGGAAACTGCTCTGGTCCTCAGGGTGGGACCAGGAAGACCAGTTCCTCACAGAGCCTGTGGGCCTTCTTCACAGATCACACCACATCTTTAAACAACAAATCATAAAAAATTGTCATTTCCTCTAAAGGGCCAAACAATCAGGGATTGAACAGTCTGACAGCCTATAGCAGCTGCATAGTTTCATACTGAATTTGCAGCTTCATTATTTTCACATATCCTCCACTTAAAAGACTCTAAATCTGTCCTACTGTCATTTAATTAGAGACAAAGCTCTAAAGCTGCTCTAACAACACATTGCATAAGTATAACTTCAAATAGGATCCAGGGGAAGCTTTTCATGGACCTGATCTTTCAGCTGATCCTCTGCTAAAAACCAGCCCCTCCAGGCCCCTCACTGTCCTCCTGTAGTCTCATGTTCATGACACTGTAGGTCATGTGGTGCTGCTACGTGAACCACTGCATGCACAGAGACGAGGTGAAGAGGAAATGTCATTGTAGGTTTTTCCAGGTCTCAGTCTGACTCCGTGCTTGTACTTGGTGTGTTCAGCAAACATTGTATATAACATTTCACTAAGCTGAAAATGTCTAATTTGTGTCTGATTACTTTTTGAAGTCTGATGCATGACAACATTGCTAAGTTGAATCACACAGACACAGTTTACTGGCCTTTTGATTTGATGTGAAAGAAAATACATTTTCAGATGATTTAAAGTCATAAATAATGAGAACATTTATAAAAGAAAGATGGGCAAAAAGTTCAATCTTTGACTCTTAAATATAGCAGAGTAAAAGCAAAAATGGTTTCCTCTTAAAATAGTATGATAACGATGTACAGATACATAATAATTGTAATTAGATACAGTAAATAAACTTTCTTACTGTCCTCTACTGGTTGTATGGGCTCATATTGTAAAAACAAAAAGTCATGAAGTGCATCAACAGTCTTAAAATATACTGCATTACACAATGATAAATAAAAACATACTGCTTTAAGAGGATCACATTCTTTCAACAAGCATGACAAACATCCTGATTTTTTAATTGTTCTGAGACACAACATTGATTTAATGAAAACAAATCCCTCTGAAATCTACATAGAAAAAGTGCTACCTCCCTCCAGGTCAGTCTAAACCTCAGCTTACTTAGATTCTCTCATCAAATACAGACAGATAAAACATGTAGTAATGTTTGTGCTGAATGAGATTACTGTCTGTCTGAATCTCCTGTGTGTCCATCACAGAGAGACTGTCCAAGTCTTTTCCTGGATAATCAGTCTGCGGGCCAGATCTCCTCAGATCATAACTCACGTCCATTATCGTCTGTCGACACACTGCTCAAACACAATGGAGCAACATCTGTCCAGACTGTTATTAATAGTGTGGGCCGGGCAGTTTATTATCAGCAGACTGGCTCTGCCAAAACAACAAAGAGTTTTTGGAACATCTTTTTACAAGGTGACACAAAACATCTGGCTTATGACATCTTTATGACTAAACAGGTCGTCATTCATGAATGTCTCACCACTGAAAATGCAGAGATACAGTGAGTAATACAGGTCGAAATAATGCTAACAAAATCTATATGTTACACTCAGTGACTTTATTTTATAACTATTTATCTTCTTTTAGTATCATTTAATCAAATTGTCAGAGGATAGACAGTCAAGGATCTGCCCCTTATGCATCTGAATTAGACTTGGTCTTAAAGACTTGAGACCGACTTGGACTTGCAACAAATGGCCTTGTGCCTATTTCTCAGGTTTCTTTTGTTCTGGCAACCAGTGGAGTCACCACCTACAAGTGAAAAGAGGGGCTAAAGATTTGAGGGCACTTGTGATCCAGGCCACTTTTAAAATCACTGTTCTAACCTACAGGTAGCAAACTTGGACAAACTTTAGAGACAGTTTGGTTCTCTGGTGGCTTTTGGGACGACAGGATTGTGCACATTAGACTCATTTAATCAGTTTAATGTTTCCATCGGTTAAAATCTCAGCAGTGTTTTTTTTTTAAATGTATTCTTTGAGCATTTTGTGTCTTTATTGATAGGAGAGAATGACAGTGGATGGGCCTGTGAAAGGGGGTGAGAGAGTAGGGGAAGAAACTCTGCACATTGGTCACAGGCTGGATTTCAAACCCGGGCCGGCAGAAGCTTGTATATGGGACGTGCCTGGTTGCTAACCATTCCGCCAAACCAGCACCCCAAATCTCAGCAGTGTTGACAAAGATCTACAGCAAACATTATGCTATGAACCCATGTCAGTATTCTATGTGTATTAAGGTTGTATCAATTTCATGCAGCTAAGTGATTCAAAAGAGGGACCTTATTGGGCAGAAAGTCACCTGTCGAACAAACTCTGGTTTGTTTTTATGATCAAGCATAAGAGAAAATTCCTAAAGTCTGGGAACCTTAAAAAGGAAATAACACAAATACCACACCTTTGGTTAATTGGTATACACTATCGCTATTTATGTGTTAAATAGAGTAAAGCCAAAGTGTAATGCCCACTTCTAGTCCTCTAAAGTCAATAAGCAATAGGAATCCTGCATGAGTTCCAACCCTGTGCCACTTTCAGAGCCCACAATGCTGCAGACCCATGAACATAACATACAGTCATACAGTCCTTTAAGTCAGCCAGTGAAGGGGTGAAGTAAAGGTCAGCCTATAAATACAGCATCCAACCTTCTCCTGCACAGGGCCGCAGCTCTCTTCATATAGTCTCAATATGTCAAAGGGTGTGACATTTGGTGGGACGACCCAACGAGCCTGGAACCTGCGGTCATGGTCAAAGGTTACCGCTGACAGGGAGCGAGGACATCTGGGGAACAAGATGTGACTGCAGGTTTGTGTGAATGAATGAAGCCTGAAAAGCACACACAAAGAGTAAAAAGCACAATGAGATAAGATAAACATGGTCCTTTCTGTGGGAATGCTGTAATCGTACATATTTACAGTTTTGTAAGATCTAACTTGGGACACACGGCATTGTCATTGGTGAAGGTTACATTCCAGCTGCCCCTCGATCATGCTTTATCACACTGAGCTGCAGAGACAAACCACGGCTGAGGTTAAACAGCAGGTTAATGACACAGGTCTCTTAAGATTCTGCTTCTCATGATTTGATCCATAAACTGAATTTCTTAATTTCCTGTACCAATGCAGCAACCTCTACACTAAAATTGTCCATCAAAACAAGTTTCATGTTATATTTTAATGTCCTGTGAATTGCAGATCTTTTCATAACAATGCCTTTTTGTTTTCAAACTTGATGGAAAAAAATGAAAATTCTCTGGGTTTCGACACCCTCAAGAATTTTTTAAAAAGAAAATATGCATCCACTGTCATTTTCTTGTCCTCCCTATTTAGTAGCATGGTCACATGTGCTTGAGCTTTTAAATAGCTGATTAATTCTGAACATAAACTTTAAAGGTTACAGAAATATAACCATGTCCACACATGTCAGCTACTCTGTATAATGAAATCTGATCCTTTGAGGCTGTGGTGTGATGCATCTGAATGAAGTAACACTGGTGCATTAGTACAGTTATGATAGGACAAACTATTTTTTTGAATCATACTTAATACACCTAAAATGCTCTCTTTTGCCTCAGAAGCAAAATATGATCATTTTTGATTGTGTCTAAAGCCAATAAAGCTGAAAGGAGGAGCATAGAGCAACAATATGTTTTATATTTCAGAAAATAATGTAAAAGAGGTTTTATTATCCTTTTTCTTTTTAGTTTTATATGCCCTTCAGTGTGTTTAACTCTCCTCTGCATGATATGGCACCACTGTGAACCCCCACCCAGCACCAGCAGCTGCCAATTAATGTAAGTAGACCAACAAACAACCAACCGTTGTGTCGATCTACTATTGTTGTCATCAGTTTAAACTCAGAGCAGAGACATGAGAACAAATGCACATTTAAAACAAATCAAAATGTTAAAAGTCTGTCTCATGTCAAGGTACAGAAGTTAAAAAGCTATTTTTGTTTACCTCGGTTCAAGATGTTGTTTCTCTAAAAACTAAGAAAAAAAATAAAATGGCTTACATACAGACAGGTGCTCAGCATTGGCAACAGGATGAGAAATTAAATAAAAGCCAACAGGAATCATAAACAACAAAAGAAGTACATCAGAAAACAATAGTAACATCTGACAAACCAAGGAGTTTAAATGCAGTGAACAACTTGACAGTTTCACACTCTGTTGATGTTTTCCCATGAAAAGATTGATTGTGAGTTCCTGCAGGAGGCTCAAAGTGTTTATGGAGATGACCTTTTATAATTTCATTATATGCTTCATTTAACTGAGGATGTGACAGAAAATGTGAGAAAAAAGGAGGCCCCACAAAGGTCAAGAAGCAGATCTGACTCCAGACGACAGGAGTGGGCAAAAAACCTGCTGAGCCACCAGGGGGGCAACACAGTGCCTGTTAGCATCTTCATATGGGCTTACATCCACATCTGAGAGGAAGAGGAACTCACAGGGAGAAGATACACAGACATAGATATGCATTTTATAATTCACACCAATGATTATTCAGTTCTCACCTGCACTGACTCAATAATCTGTCCAACCATGTTTGTTTGCTCTTTCTTGAGGAAAAGGTCTTTGGGTGCAAAAAGATTTCATTGTATGGTGCACCAAGAAAAGACAGAATAGCTGACTTTAGCTACAACAGCTAATACCACCCCTCAGCAATCAGAACATCACCGCAAGGCTTTAAAGTAGGATCCATTTTGATTGGTGATTGCTGAGATGCTAAAATCTTTACAGTGGGCTTATCCTCTGTTACCTGTGTCACAACTAGAGAAATACTAAACATTTTATTCAGATAAACTGAGAGAAATTAAAGCTTTTGGTTTAGCCAAAATGGTCGGTCAGCCAGGGTGCCAGTGAACTAGGACTGAGGTTATGTGGCCCTTAAATGACGAGGGCCTATAATCTCAAAATGCCAGAAATAGTTTCCAAATAAACTGATGACAAACAACTGCAGATAAAAAAGAGAAAACCTTGCTCCGTAACAGGTCCTATAGAAGAGGACCCAAGGGAGCATAGATATGTTTAACAATTTTTTTTTTCAAATATGGACTCAACATGATTTTCAATCTTAAGATATGGAGACTTAGTTACAGCAGGGCAGTCTTGTTACAGCAGGCGTCTTTCTGTAAACATGTTTGTTATGATTTTGCAAAACAACCTCCTACAAGACACCAATTCTTTGTCCAACACCTTGTTGTACAGAGTTGCTGTTTTCCTGTGTCTTTTTATAGTCCACATTATAAAACATGGAAGCAGACACCTCCATTATGTTTTTATCTGGTTTGGTTCTGCTGTGGTGTGTGTTACTACGGCAACAAAGGTCTGCCACTTCTGCTCAATATGGTTTGTCCTAAGATGCAGGTCCTATCAGGTATTATCAGAAATAACTAGAGGTTAGGAGCAACTTGAGATGAAAAATACTGGAAAAATGACACTGCTGATATTTGTTAAAGGTTTTCTCATGCCTTCTGTGTGGTGATTTAAAACATCTTAATGTGTATCTTTTACAAACACACTCATCCTTCCACAGCTGTCTGACTGCAACTTATATACACATTTCTTTATTAACTAAGATTTGCACCTGTGTTACTGTGTAACCATTTTCATGTGAAATCTCCCTGAGCAGACCTACGTTTTTAACTTTTAAATATTCACCACGTGATGCTGCTGAGAGCAGCTGCTGCAGTTAAGACATTTTTAAAGACTGAAAGTGCCCTTTCATTTGCTGAAATGTTTATAAAAGCCACAAATTCTTCACGCACTAACATTTAAAGAAATCTACTCTTTGTCATATGATTTTTATTGCACAGCAATGAAAGAAGTGGAGAAAAAGCCAGTAGAGAGAATTCCTCCATCTGTGTCCAGAGTGTCAAGGCTAAGAGAAAAAAATCTGTTTAGTCAGCATGAAGACATTGAGCTAATCTATTCCCACTATTTGGTGCCCTCTAGTGGAAAAATACTTTGTATCTTCCTTCAATATTTAGATCATGATGGCAGGTGGTGTGAACCAGATCAAAATGTGAATTTACTACAAATACTTTGCTTTCTCAATTTATATTAATTTATGTGTAAAGTAGCAGATAAACCTTCCCTTATAATGTACTTTAATATATCACCACTAGTCACAATGTCAGTAATTAATATAAAGAAGGATTAAAAACTTCCTCGTCTAGTCAATAAAAATAAAACACTGGGATTAGATGAGATAAGACTGACAGTAGGTTAAAAAAAAATCCTAACAACTCCTATAAGAGAAAACATAAACTCAGGAACATTCATGTCATATCAGAAGGGATGGGATTTAGACAATTTTATTGATACTGATATCATTACTGATTCTGCTTGTAAATCCATATTTGTTCAATTCTGCTATCAATGTCCGTGTGGCAAAAAGTAATCCTTCAAAGATTTTTACGGGCAGCATCGTCCAACACATGTTGAGATCATTTCCTACTTCACTGTAGTCGACAAGTACAGGGGAGCCTCATCATCTTGACCTGACACCAGCCGTACTGTTTAAAATATTTCACTGGTCGAAATGAAACAGCCCATAGAAAGTGTTCGGAGAGGGCTGAACCTTTCAGAAGCCTATCGGGCAGGTGATTGGACAATTGTTCCATTAATCAACAGCCTATGAAGTAAACAATTGCAAGTGGGTTAGGAAACTTGAGCCACTTTGTAAAATAGAGGTGGAGTGAAAATATCCTCACAATAGAGAAGATCGCAGTGTTGATATTTGTTATTCATTTAAAAAGAAATGTGGTCAAAATCTCATAAAACTGCTCCTGAAGCTGTTACCATCTATGCTAATCTATGTATGTGAAGTCACTTCCTGTTGTTTTCTTGCTCTTCTCTCCCTCCTCTTCCTGCACCAAAGGACTCTGATTGGGCCAAGCAAAAGTACTGTTGATAGGAGCTTGGCTAGATTGATCTGCATGATTACAGACACTGAACCAAGCTGGTACTGCTGCTGTGCAAGTGGATTATCGTCACGTCCAGAGCCCAAGTTGTTGCCATCTGTAAATACTCTTCACTTGGTGAGCAGCAGAACGCAGCAAACAAAACACGAGAAGAACAGACTGAGTTTTGAGGAGTTTTCTGCACACACTGAGCTTAACTGAATGTTTTTATTATTATTGTACTGTTATCTTAAAGCTATTAGCATGCTGCTCTAGTTCTGCTCAGGTCCCGGCATTAACAACGCAACTCACTCAATCTGTGCCCAGGTGCATACTTTCCCTCTCTCGGGTGGGCTTTACACGAGTACGAATTTATAAGACTTCGGTAAAATTGAAAACGGGTCTGCAGGTGGATATCTGGGTATTCGTCTTCATGCTGTAGTTGGTATAAATAGATCCAGCAAAAGTCCAGCAAAGACGGTGACCTCATAGCACCCCTCCTCCTCCCTGCCCCCCAACCCACGTTGTCACACACAACAACAACAATGGCGGCAGCCGGGCTGATTCTGATCTTGTTCCAGCAGATACAAATATTGCTACGACTTTTATACCAACATTTGCTCACAGAACACCAACAACACCAGCTACGGCAACAACAGCAACAAGTGCTCAGGCGGAGACGCAGCATGTTACGCGTGCATGAGCACTTGTTGATGTGGAATCCACCTCGGAGTGGGAGACGGGAACCAGACGGGATTTTGCGCGGTTTTTTGCATTGTCATGTAAATGCACAAGCCTATGTACAATACGATGTGTAAACAGCGATACATGTTTTGATGCCGACGCCAAGACAATACGGTGCCGCCCTCGTGTGAGGAGGGCCTCAATCTCACTCTACCAAGACACATACAACCCCGCTGATCGTGTAACACATGGTACTCCTGATATTTAACGTCAAGCTGAAAACACAAATGCATGTTTGATGCATGAGCAAGTTTTGTGGTGTTTCCACCCTCACTTGAAATTATGCAGACACTAAACATTGTGCAGTTAGCTTTATATCACTGTGCTAAATTATAACCTCTTTTTATTTCTGTCTGCCATGATCACGAAATGATTTCTGCTGATTGCCTCTGAGAATCAGAATCCATATAAGGCAGAAAAAGGGGGAATTTTTTCGTAAAAGACCGTATATGGATTCTCTGAGCTGCATGCTCTTGAATCTCAACTCAGTTGGTTTTTGATTCCCATCCCTGTCTATAATTAACCCAATAAAAACAGGTGAAGCACAGCAGTTCTGTTTAATCAAGAATTACTTGTTTTTGTCATCCTGGAAAGACAGAATCTAAAAGTAAATTAAAACATGATTAAGTTCCCAGCACTGGTCATAATATTATGGCTGATTGATGAAGGTTCATTCTTAAATTTCAGAGAAAGGAGAATAATTGAGGATCACATCTGAACTCAAACACTCAAAGGACTAAAGACACTGGGTAGTATTTAGACAGAAACTCGAGCAGTTTGTGATTAACTCATTAAATAAAGTCCTGTGTGACTGACCCATCACAGGCTGACATTTTACCTACCATCTCCTCTTCGGATTAGACCATCCGTCTTCATCCAGCCTCTGCCTCGGTCTGAACAACTCAATCTGAGAGCTTTCCTGGCAGACGGAGAGCTGGACGTCCTTGCTTCGTCCTCTGTTACAGGAAGGGGCCTCTAATCAGCTCTGCAGAGAGGACGCCCGGATAACTGGCAGCAAACCAGGTGAGGAGAGGTAGAGGCGGTGGAATGGCTGCTGAGGTGGACAGTGTGGTGGTTCATTCATAATTCATCCCCCGTTTGTTTATTTGATCAAGCTGCAAAAGAGGGACATTTTGAGAGGAGTGACATTTAAAACATGCACAGTGACATTTAAAGATTTGTTTTCTTGGATAAAAAAGTCATTATTGATGCTCTTAATGGTTTTATGGTCAGAAAAACAACAGCTTTTTAAAATTATGTTTTCTTTTCTTTTGATTTTAGCAAAGTTGGTTCCTTGTTGATGATGCAATCTTCTTTTTCTTTAACCAAAAATATATTGTCAGGCCAGCAGCTCACTCATTTTATTCTACAAATCTCTGCTTCTCAACCAAAGAGGCTGACTGTCAGAGGTCATGTTAGGTCACATCAGGTTATCAGACTATTTTATGCTGTCTTTTATTCATGAATTAATTCCACACTGTAAAAGAAGACAGAAAAGCCTCTTATAGCTTGATGATAAAGAGGTGAGTCTGGGAATTTTTGGAGAAAAGTGATTATAATCTAATAAAGAGCTTGTTTAAGTTTGGTTTTCTGTAAAAGGTCTGAGACAAAATGTTTTAAGTAAATCAGATTTAAAAGCTCTTTGGTCATTTTCAAGTTTTTAAAATGAGGTATGATTTAAAATCATCAAATGTTTTGCTGGCTTAAAGGTATTACATTTGCAAAACAACAGGCTTATATATTCTCTTACACTGACTGTAGTATGTTTACAACATTAATGTTTGATAAAACAACTGTTTACATACGGAGTGCCCCTGGTCCACCTCTATTCACAGTGCTCTGTTGGAGCCCCTGTCTCTTAAAGCTCCCCTTCCTCAGGTGGGTCTGTTCTGATTGGTTGACTGATCCACTCTGCCATCAATAGTCAGCTCAGCACCAGGTTTTCAATGGCTCTGCATTCTTTCCTTTGTCTGTGCTCTGCACTGGGCTTGCCATCCCTCACCAATGTGCTTGAACTACTGACCCATCAGTGGTAAGACTTCACAGCGGGAGGTCTATTCAGGACTTTTGGTGCCGTTCACAGGAGAAGGGGGAAAAGTCCTGATGCCGTGGACTTTGTTGTTTTGTGCATAGAGGTACTTCATTATGTGGAAGAGTCATAAAACAAACTAAAGGGCGTATATAACTCACTATATAACTCACTGCACCTTATTATAGCCTTATATGTACATACACTGTACTTTTACTATACAGCTTACTTGAATCTGTAGACTGAAGCCTATGCATATGAAAACTTATTTCGTGTACAGATGAATGACAATAAAGTCTATGTCTAAGTCTATGAGAATGATGTAGGGCAGATGTTTATAAACAGCGTGTAAGAAATTATACAGGTCAGGTTACACATTCAGAAAAATAATAAAAAAGGAAGTTAAAAATCCAGTTTTTAATAGAAGGGGTGAAATTCTTGCATTCTCCATATTGTTAAAGAGGACATATCATGCTTGTTTCTCCTTTTCACTATGCCAGACTAGGATGCCTGTAAAGCATTTCTGCTCTCAGTACAAGTCATTTAGTTCCTTCATTGCCCCACAATAGCGTTCTCAAAATCCTCATTTTAGGCCATTATCAAGCTCTCGTTGAAACACGAGGATCTCAGGTTGACCTAAAGTTACCTCACAACGTCACAGCCCTTTGTGCTCTGATTGGTCAGTTCTATCGGGGGTTGAGCCAGCCTGTCCTTCTTCTTCTACTGTATTTTCCATCAGGCTCAAAGCAGTGACCGCGTATTGAGTCCCCCTACAGGCCAGAGCTGGTAATGAGTGAGTGTGAGCTAGGGATCAATATACTGCTGCTGGACAGATGTGTTCCTCGGTGATGGTTTTGTGGCTAACGGACATCACAGAGGAGGAAGTGTTTTATCAGATTACTCCAATAAAAAGAAAGGTACCTCGTGTCGTCACGATAATTTATATCTTGCAGACATCTCGCAATGACCTATTTTCAGATTTTCATATTTTGAAAATTAAGGGGGTGTAAGGTCTTGTTTTCAAATTTATTATATTATATGTAAATATTAAATCATGCATCAGCATGATATGTCTCCTTTAAAGAGAATACCTTTTATTGAAGCTCGAGGTGAGTGCTTTAACCTCCTCGTCTAAGATTAATTTAACTTCTGGTGTGCTGGAGACTCAACAGACAGTAAAATTTGCCACTGCAGTAATCCTTTCTGACTGCACAGTGTGAAAATGCCCCGTGGCCCTTTGTATGATAAAAAAAGCTGCAGAATAACAAGGACAGAGGACTTTGCCTTTTTCAAACCAGCTGAGCGCTCTCACAGTTCACATTTCATAGCTTTGGTTCCTGCTCTGCATGCACACAGACAGAGAAGTCGACCCTCAGGAGGGGTTTTGTTTTGGTTTGGGGAGCCTGACGTGCGGCTGAATGAAGCTTCAGAGGCCTTTTCACATCAGCAGGGAGCCGAGCAGCAGGACCACACTGTGAGCAGAAAACAAAGTGTATCAATCGGGCCGGACTCAAGTGTGGATCAATCATTCTGGCATTAACTGTGAGCTGGGTGAAGCTGCTGCAGCTGAACTTTGTGTCTGTCTGTTTGTGTGTGTGTGTGTTTGACTGTGAGTGTGTGAATGTTGTCATTTATGTCATAAATGAGTCAAAGTGAGAAAAAACACCAATGATGTGACACGTCTGTGCGAAAAGCATTCAACATGCTGGCTGTAGGATTTTCACACTCGGCTGATATGTTATTAAGTGCACAAGCCCGGATACGAAATACACAATCAGCATTCGAAATGTACAAGTAATGTCAGGCGCTGGTAGTTTAATTTCACACAGTGCCTCCACTAAACCAAAATTTTAACCTTCATCAAGTCAGAGGAAAGCAGTTCCAAATATCATGTCTGTAAATGAATATGAAGCTGAAGGTTGATAAAATGAGGAAATGTCAGAAGAAATTAAGCAAGAAACATGAATAAGTGCACGGGAAAAAAATGAATTTCTATTATTTTCCAGTTTTTTTAATGTGTTACTTCATTTTAGTAATAAGAAAGGAGAAAAACAAAACTGCTGAAAACTTCAGCATGAAAAAAGACATCACTAAAAAAAATAAGTGGCAATAAAATTTTAAAGGTTGGTAGTATGAAAACGCAAGAAACCTCTTATAGTCAAGTCAAAGTAAATTAAAACATATTGATCAAGTACAGTACAATATAGTAATCAACAATAAGTTTCTTTCCCACCTTAAAATAGTGACTTTCAAGTGAATTTAACCCACAGTTTCTATTTTGTCACATGAGCAGCATCCCTGCAGATTTGCACTAATCAGCAGTGCATGTTAGTCTGCTGGAAGTGTATTTAAAGCAGGGAGGGCAGCTCTGAGCAGCTTGAAAACAAGTTCTCAAGATTGCAAGAAAACTACAGCTGCACAAGTTTGTTGTTAGACAACAAGACAGAAGGAAGAGCAGCATGTGAACAACTGCTTATTTTGCCTGCCTGACATCAATTTACTGCCTGCATCAATATTATTTCCTCAAAGTTCTGTATTCAGAAATTACCCAGAAACTCTGAGCTCTCACTGAAAACAGACTCACTATGTATTTCCAGTAATTTAACCCAATTCAATTGCATTTAAGAGATATGCTGGTGTGTTATTTAACATCAGTCCTCTCTAGTTTCTAATCATTATAGATGATAATGTTAATAATTAGATTAATCACCCTTTCCATGATTATTGATTATAGCTCCATAATAAAAACATTTACATCCACATAGACATGAGGACCCTCTTGAAAACAAGACGCCACATCTCAAGGGGCTAACTCCTAATATATGTCCCATCCTTCACCCACTTGACACAAGTTTACTGGATAGCTGTTCAACGTGAGCAAAAGTTGATAAAATATAAAGCTTAAAATCTGAATGTATGTTTAATGATGTACCAAAAGAAGTCAGTATTTAGATCTGTCTATGAACTTAAAATGCCACTTGGCAGGCCGTCCACGGTTGTAGTTGCTGCATCTAACACCAGAAGTGTGAGGACAGATGAGGAAAAATTAAAGGATTAACCAATGAAAGCTCTGCAAAGATTTTTATCCTCTGAGAAGTTGCTTTAAATGGTATAAATTCCCCTGATAAATTCCTGTTTGTTGTCTTACTAAACCACTTGGTTAGTTAAATGATCCGATCATTTGATTAAAATCTCACATTGTCTATTACTACCTGCCCTTGAGAAGTCGGACCCCCACTCAATGTGTCCTGCTGAGACTTTAATGAAAGAAATGAGACATCAAAAATGTGAAGGAGGAAGCTCTACCATCTTATTTCTTCAGTCGTAGACAGAGCTGAATAACATACAAGTGTATATATTGGATAATGTATGCCTCTGTGCATTGCCCCTCCTGTCCTGCAGAGGAGACTCTGTGCGCTGAGGCCTCTCAATGCAGTTAGGAGTGAACTTCCTCTCCGGCTGCCAAAGACAGGATTACCCAGCAGGCAGCTCACTGCAGCCGTCACCCGAATATGACCTGCCGTGTCCACACACACATCCATACAGACACGCTTCTGCAAACAAACTTTAATTTAACTTCTACAAACCCCCAGCTCATCCCTCAGAGCCTCCACAAGCAGCTGGAGATGAGATTGAGTGTCGGTGCAGGTTAATAAAAACAAGACTTGCAGGAGGGCATTGGTTTTGAGAAAATATGAAAGTTACAATGCTTACATGTTTTAAGTTAAGGTCAAGCTTTTATTGAGCAACCCTCTTATGTGCTACCTAAGTTTTCTCATTTGAAGGGACTGTGAGGAGTTTCTAAGTAATTACAAAAAAGTCTCACTTTTAGATAAATGCCTGATCCAAATACACACTTTAAGATGAGTTTTATAGCATCAAAATAGGTTATCTATAAATGCTATTCCTTAGCCTTCCGGTCGGGTCGGACAGGGCTGGACTGGCCTGGATACTCAACTTTGGGAACAAGACAATTAAAACTGGTTGACTTTTCTTTGTCTACATCGGCTTTGGGTTTGCTTTAAGATGTTTAAGCGCTCAAGTGCACCTTGTGACTGTGGATGATATGCACTAGACACACAGTGAGAGATAACAATAAAATATTCAACCATATGATACAATGTCCAACATTTGCATTGCAGTATTTTAGGTTTTGTACAAGAAGCTTTTGTTAATCGCTGCCCTTTTCTCACAGTAGTCCCTCTGTGCCTGTGAATAGGTGCATAAAGGTGTGGAAGCTCCAGCAGGATGAAGCAGAGTGCTGAGGTCTGGTCAAGGTTTCACACTACTACCTTGAGAGGAGAGTCTGCGATGTGCCAGTCTGTTTTGGGAGTAGGGATGAGGATGAGGATGAGGATGAGGATGGATCAGTATTTGCAAAACCTCAGGACTCAAGTGGCTGTTGAGTCTGGCAGGAGCTGTGACAGAGGGTCATTTTTATCAAACCACTGCTGCACAAACACTGATCAATTCTTGAACATAAACTTTAAGCACATCAGCAAAGAGACCATTAAATGTTGTAGTCGTCTGGCGTAACTGGCATCTATAGCAGGACAAATGCTTTTTATCTGCTCAAAAGCTAACAAATGTAGAACAAAGTGGTGAACGCACACCATCAGCACTCCTTAAAGATGGATATAGGGATGTAACGGTTACCGGTAAAATGGTAAACCGCGGTAAAATTTCCCACGGTGTCCTATTAAAATTACCGTTTTACCGTGTTTGATTACCACGCGGCGTCAATAACGCTCAGTGATCCTGCTTTTTGAATAGAAAGGTCTGAACTACGAGGCAATTACTCGATGAAGCAGCCTCATGGGGACGTGCATGCACAGTTTGCATTGTTTGGCCTCAGAGCAAAAGTTAGACAGAGTGGGGGGTTTCCCTCTCGAAAAGGACTCTGGAGTCCTGCTGAATGTTGGATTTTACAAGGATGCTGAGGGGAAACTGATAGAAGACAGTCACCCTGTCTAAACACGAGGCTGCAGCGAAAGGAAAGACGTGCACGATTAAAACTGCTGTAACTCCTCGTGTAAATAAGCTGACCGAGCCGTAGAGGTAGAGAGAGAGAGATAAGATTCAGTGAGCCATACCTGAGAGAATTACAAGTGGTGTATCAGTATTCTCTGTCTAAATAATCTTTAAATCTTGTAAATAACAGTATTAGCATCATTCTGGGATGTGTTCTTGCTGTTCTCTTGCCGTGTATGCGCTGTAATTTTGAGACAGATCGTCTTTTTCGGACAAAGTTCGTGTTTTATGGATTTTATCGATCGTAATTTGTAAATATTAGAGGAGATCTGCCATGGAGATGGAAGACCAGAGGACAGTCATGAAGGGAGCTGTGACATGGACACTAATGCTGCAGGCAAACTAAAAGTGTGTGAGTGTTTGTAAAAAAGGTTATTTGTTGTTAATTTTCAATTGTTTATTAAGAGAATCCTGTTTAAAGTTCAAATCTGTTTTTTTCTTTTCTTATAATCACACACTGTTTAAGCATTTATAACATGATAACGACAAATACTTGCTAGAATTGTTTACTTTTATTTCTCATGAAAGAAGGGTGAAAAAATGTACTCAAAGAGCTTTCTTGACACATTATTGACAAAAAGACAAAAAGAACTGTTATGAATTTAATATTAAAGGGGTCAAATGATTTCAATTGTGTGCTAAAGTACTTTTTGAGCATTTTGAGCACACTACAACAATACCGCGATAAGAATGATAACCGTGATAATTTTGGTCACAATAATCGTGATACAAAATTTTCATATCGTTCCATCCCTAGATGGACACAAGGTAAATATTTCAGGTTTACAGCCAAACCAGAACTTTTGAAAAGCCAAGTGAATATCCTCAGTTAAATTTTCAGTGATTTTGTTACCAATGAAAATCCAGTCTTGCCACAGTCCAGTAAAGCTCAAATAGTTATTTTCCTTAATACCCTTTCTCTGTGAGGGCATCTTTCCTGCAGAGAAAGAAAGAACAGACAAAAATAAATCGCCATATCACTGGAGAGGTTACATTTTTCTTCTTTACGTTTTCTCTCTGTTTCCAATCTAAAATGCAATCTAGCCGCTATTGTCCGCTGAAGAGCCTGTCATCATTGGCTTTTGTCCTAATACGGCCCCTCACAAACAGACAAGCAAGCAGCTGTACAATTATGCACTCATGCACACAAAAAGCAGCACAAATCTATAAATAGAAGACATGTTTGTCTTCGTATGCAGATACACAACATTTCTCCTCCTTGTCAGCTTCTCCCTCTCCCCTTCATCTCACCTTCCCTCACCCATCCCTCCTTTTAGCTCCCCCAGTCTCTCTCCTTTCCTTCCTCCCTCAGAATACTAATAAACCTCCTCCTCTCTCCTCATTCTCAACATCTCGAGTTTTTTTTAACTCCACAGAAGCTCATATTCCCCATAAATTTTCTCTGCTTGAATTCTTTGTCCTCATCTTTCAGCATGACTCATAGACTTTTCCCCCTCCTCTCCTCCCTCACCCTCTCAGGCGAGTCAGATTTGGAAAGACTCCACGGTTGCTCGCGTTTTTACCTCCCTTTCACTTTTTCTGTTTCTTCCTTCCTCTCTAATTCCCATCTCACGTTTTCTTTTCTCGCTTATTTTCAATGACAGATTGCTAGCACATGCTGAACAAAGACCTCCTACATCTCCTCTTTCTCCTCCCCGAACTATTCAGAAATCATGTAATCTGACTCAACACTGGAGTGTGATTCACCTGAATAATGTGCATGACAAGGCAATGTCTGATACCACAGAGCACGTGTGATCGGTACAAGTTTGTCATGGTGGTGGGAATTTGAGTGTTTCCAGACTCATCATATGGAGGTTTTATCACCTTGCAGTTTGAATTCGTCCAAGTCCATATTGATTTTCAGCTCTTGCCATCACTATCAAGGGGTGCATCCCAGCTCTTCTGAATTATGGCCAGGTGTTTGAAGCAGCTACTGGCGCTATAAACACGTGGACATTTTGTCTTGTGAATGGGAGCACTATCATGCAGCAGAGGTGTATAAATACACTAAAAGACAAAAAAAATTGAAAAAGCCCAATAGCGGGCTTTAAGGCTAATCTACATTTAATAAATCCTGCTGATGTTGTCTCTTTAAGATCTCCTGTGCTGCAGCATCCAATCAATGAGGGATATCCTAAGGTACAGCTTCAACAGCTTTCTTATCAAATATTATTCCAATAGAAATTAACATTTCTCAGTCAAATTATTACTTGAGCAAAACTACTGAGGGACTTGCTTTTAAGATGCTTAAGTATCCAGAATAATGTTTTATTTTAAACATTGTATTTTCACAGTGCATGACTGAAGTTAAGAACACACTGCTATACATTCTGCTGAATTATGTCGATTTAGACATAAGGAAGGCCTAGCTGTTAAACTGACAGCTAGGCCTTAAACAGTGAAGATATTCACATTTTTTAACAGCTATTTCAGGAGGTTTGAGATCTTTTGAACTCTTCATGTCTCATAGTCATGTCTTTGCAGTCATGTTAGCACCAACATGTGCTAAAACAGGTAAGGAAAAAGGCCTCTGTGACAAGCTCATACACATTTGTGGACTGATTCTGCAAACTACCTGAAGACATTCTGTATGTAATCATTGTGATTGTCTTAATCACATTTCCTGCTGTCACGCTGGCACTGATCATCTCTGAGTTAGAGTGCTCATTAAAAAGCTTGTGCGTGGTGAACAGAACCAGCATTGAAACCATCTGAGTCATTTTGAATAATAAAAGACAAAACTTAGACATGAGCTAAAGATACAGCCATGGCTGCTCAGATGGAGGATCGCTGCCCCTCTCTGAGCTGTGTGGGTGTATTTCTGACATGTAGATATGTGATGGAGAACAGGTACAGAAACACCATGGAGTCAACCACACAAAGACAGCTTTTGTCCTTCAGACCAGATGTTAGAGAATAAAATTAATCAGCTGATTCAAAGAGCAAGTAACTAAGTCTGGTATTAAATTAACTTAGTCACTGTCATATACTGGTGATATGTGATACAGAAGGAGTCCAAGAGCCAGAAAGACATGGAAACAAAACTGTACAATGACCGCTTTTCAGTCTGTTGGTTGACATTTAAAGGAAAATGATAAGGTATGAAGGACATGACTCTGCATGTTGATTTGTAGCCATCAACATTCATCTGTCCTTTAATTGGACTTTATTTGGGCTCTCTTGTCTGTTTGTGGTAATTACTGAGGAGTTTGTCCTTTTCCAGGAACTAGCTGTCACTGAACTGTGTGGTTTTCTGTGACATGCAGAAAAATATATTTTATTAAAAATGGCTCCTCACAGCAGGGTTGGTATCATTACTGTCCCCTGCTGTCAACATCTCAGCCATCACAACAGGCCTGCGGGGAGACTGAGGCGTCACAGGGCCGAGAATTCACCGAGCAGCTCCGAGCTGTTACTGCAGGACGAGTTTTATTTAAGAATGAAATACAGCGGACAGAAGACTGATTTTTTTTATTGTTTACTAAAAATAACACCTACTCTGAGAGATGACATTTTTTATGGAGGTAGCAGAACAGAAACCACCTTTTTTACAGCAAAGCTCTGTTTCTCATCTCAGTGCAACAGTTCTGTAATTAACGCTCGGTAATGATGTTTTTGTTCCCATCAAGCACGTCAGGGTTGCAGACAAAGCTGTAAATCTGTCAAACATCTCAGACTAAATTAGTACGGCTCTGACGACAGAAGAAGGATGTCAAATTCTGGCACCATGTTCTGGTGTTTAGGAGAATTATACTGTTCTGTCTGGCAAAGGGGCTATTATTAAAAGTGAAGCTGAAGAGCAGAGGCGGTGACGCAGGGGTAAAACCAAAGGGGATGATGCTGCGTTTTACAAAAAGCAATTTTAGGAGGTGGTCCTCCAGCTGGTTTTGCTGCGACCCCCCTTGGGCCTCTTAGGGTGGGAATGATGTCTGATACCCTGTCTGAACAGTAGATGGAACTTTGGTAACTCATATTATCCCTTCAGCATCTCGCCCTAATTGCTGCAAGCTGCAGGGCAAACAGAGAAACAGAGCTGACAGCAGGTTTTACTTTAGAAAAGCTCTCAGTCCTCCAGAAACCAAAAATAAACTCACTAGCCACTTCATTTTCAGATTCACTTCAGATCCTTGTTTACCTGAAGAAGTGCCTCAATTCTTTGGCATAGATTCAACAAGATGTTAGAATCATTGCTCGGAGACTTTGGTCCACATCAACATGATAGCATCAAACAAATATTTCAGCTGCACATCAGTGAATCTTCTCTTCAACTCCATCCCAAGGGTAATCTACTGGATAGAGATCTGATGACTGTGAAGGGCACTGGAGTACAGCAAACTCATTGCCCTGTTTTAGATGTTTTGAGCTTTGTGACATGACATGTTAACTAACTGGATGTAGCCATCATAAGATAAGTACCCTGTGATCATAATGAGATGGACGTGGCCGAGTAGGCTGTGGGATTTTAACAACTCAAGTCGCCCAAAGTGTAACAAAAAACACATTCCCCACACTATTCCTGAATTTCCCCAAGGGAATTGATAAATTATTTAATCTATGTCTATTACGCAACCACCAGTAGCCTTAACCCTCGATACAAGGAAGGTGTTCAAATCTGAGTTAATCATCTGAATGTCGCAGCAGAATTAGAGACTGAGTACAGGCAACATGTTTTGAGAATTGTGAACACAAGTTTCCTCACATTTTATCAAGAGTGACAGAGCCTTAATTTAGATACTGACCAACCAATGCTGAAATCATACCTTTTATTCTTCATTCAACAAACACCAAGCCTGAGCAGTCCTTGTCTTAAAGGATAAGTTCGGTTTCTGCAGCTTTCGCATTGTTTATAGAATGAAGTAGAACAATATACTCACCCAGAAGGCTTTCCTGATCCAAACAGTGCTTCGGGAGATATTTAGATCCAAAATCGAGCGGCGGACATCCGTATAATGGTAGCACATCCTAAAACTGCATTAATCGTCCAAAAACTCATTAGTTTCACCAATATTTCATCATGGTCCGCTCACACTACTCCTCCATTACAGTCTGTGTCACTCCAGACATGTTGTGTGACTGTGCCGACCTCTGAACTGAAGAAGAAGAGCGCTTGCTCCGCGCATGCGCAGTGCGGCTCATTGTTTCAGGGGAAGACCGCTGGCTACACAATGATTTTCTTGTTCCAGTTTTGTGCAAAATGGACGAATATCTATTGGATGAAGATGTTGTGGAGGAGAACTTTGAATATGATGGGTGTCCTTACAGTTTTGAGCCAGAGTTTACAGATGAGGAGCTCATCGAAAGGAGGACGCGGAGGCAGCGCTCCAGAGAGTACTGTGCAGGCGCGGAGGCAAGCGCTCTTCTTCTTCAGTTCAGAGGTCGGCACAGTTACAAAAACATGTCTGGGGCGACACAGACTGTAATGGAGGAGTAGCGTGAGTGGACCATGATGAAATATTGGTGAAACTAATGAGTTTTTGGACGATTAATGCAGTTTTAGGAGTGGCGCTGTATGCCCCGTGTGCTACCATTATACAGATGTCCGCCGCTCGATTTTGGATCTAAATATCTCCTGAAGCACTGTTTGGATCAGGAAAGCCTTCTGGGTGAGTATATTGTTCTACTTCACTCTATAAACAATGTGAAAGCTGTAGAAACCAAACTTTTCCTTTAAGTAGTCAGCCTTAACAGGACATCTACAACAAAAAAAAAACAGTAGTCAAACCTTATTCAGATTTACTGTTTCAATGAAACTTTAACAAACCACAGCATTGCTCAACGATAGCATTTCTTCAGACAAGTAATTGCCTTGTTGTTTTTCTTTCACTAGAACAGAATGAATTTTGGTTAAAGGGTGGAGCATGTGGAGCGCTTTGTTTCTGTCTTAAGCTCTCAGACTGGGCGAGTCATCAGTGTGTGTGTGCAGCTCAGTGGACTGTGTGTTTATTGAGCGTGGAGTTCACAAAGTGGAGTTCACGGCTTCTCTGTCTGATGGAGATGGAGTTAATAAAGTCGGGGCTTCATCCCTTCTCGGCTGAATCACTGCGTGTTTACATATTCATATTGTGTGCGGGTGAGATGGAGGGAGGCAGCTGGGGAGGCCGAGAGGAGGCGAGGGCGGACATGTTTGGAGGAGGAGAACAGCTGTAGAGCATTGTTGGAGAGAGACGATGGAGGAGAGCACAGCTGCAGACTCAGACAGGCTGCAGAGGGTTACACAGCAAAGTGCTCCAATCAAAGCTTGCAGTAAAAAATGAAGACTACAAAAAAACAAAAACAAAACCTAAAGCTCATTACATAAAAACAAATGAGGTGTTAAGTTTTAAAATGAGGACAATACTGTTAGTCAGTAAAATATTTCTGGAAGAACAAACAAAAGAACAATCTGTGTGGAATAATATACATTGTAGTAAATAATATTTTCAAATTTAAACAGTTTAATTGTTTATTACCTTTTTTTTAACTGCAGAGAGTGAACAGAGTAAAATCTTAATGAGATCAATTTTGTTGTGAACACATTTTGCTACTAATCCAGGATCACAGTTCCTATTGGTACACGTTTACAGAGTCAGGGCATTAGTTGGATTATGATTAAGCAGTCATACCAAACAGGTGCTAATGACTGTCACTGTCAGATGTTGTTAGTTTTTCACTGAAACAGAAAAACTTCTGTTGGAGACTTAGAACTGGCGGAAAAACAGCCAAACTCTGTTACCAAGGTGAGGAAGTGGAAGAAAGTTTCATGTCAGAGGTCACACACCATAATAAAACTGAATATAACAAGAAGACACAAGGTAGTTACACAACAAGAGCAACGTCTCCTTTGAGCGAAGGTTTCAAAGGAGACAGGGGATTCAAGACGTGCCGTTAAAGTTCTTCAGAAGCACAAAGAAACAATCAATGCTGGGGACCACAGATGCTGTGGGTGGCCAAGAAACGTGCCACAGATGGAAAACACATCATAATTACTCCCATTTGAAACTGGAAGATTTCCAGCTTTGCCACCAGGTTAGATTTGGAAAAACCAGTCAGCCTCAGGAAGACTCATCTACTGTCAGAAGAGGTCCGACCAGAGTTAGTCTTTATGAATGAATTGTGGCAAAAAAAGCCAAACCTCTGCCATGGAAACAAGGTCAAATAACTCAACTATGCACAAAATCATAGGAAATGAGGCGCAGCGAATTTATCTGATTAACCCCAATTCATTCTACTGCAGAGCGATGACCCAAAATATACAGCAAATGTCTTCAGAGCTATCTTTAGAGTAAAGAAGAACCAGCAGTCAAAGATGTAATGGTAACTCCACAAGATCCTGATCTCAACATTTTTACATGTGACTGGGATCAAACGAAGATGAGAAAGGATTTAAACTTGTCTCCATCAAATATCAGTTTCATTTAGATTTCTTACCGGGTCATTTACTTTGCATCATTTAGTGACAAAAGTAAATTTTTTTAATGGTTCTATTTATAAACTGCAAAACAGAATTTTAGATATGTGAGTAAACATACATTCAATCTCTATAAACATTTTTTCTGTTTAGGAATACAAATAAACTATAATTTCACATCTAATAAAAAATTGATTACTCTTTTTTAGGGTAAAAAAATACATGGAACAATTCATGGATAACAAAAATCATATTTTAGCATTGAAATACAATTAGAGTTAAAGAGTTTTTATGTATTGGTGTATTAACCATTGCAAAAACATAAAAGCTGCAGCTACAGTCTAATACATTTGTTAAGAACACACACGTATATTTGAATATATATTTATATCTATACATACACATGCACCATAATTGGTTCTGTGCTTTGAGAATCTCTATTACTTCAGAGTTTAAAAGAAAACACCAAATAAACCAACATTATTATACAACTTATTAATCATGATTGTATCTATCTAAAACATATTTTCAGAGAATAACCTCCATCATAACCTTTTGTCTATGTATGTTGAACCTGTAACAGGTGTATTTGACTTTTGCAAACAGCTTTTAGCTGCAGAGGAAATCAGAGCTGATTTGAGCCAAAGCTTCTCCACATCCCTCAAACCGGCGGACACGTAACTCAGCAAACTTGTGCTGAAAACACTCCGCTGCGTTTTATTTCTGTTTAATTAAAGGCGTATCCATATTTGACAGTGAGTAAATTAGCATGCGCGTGCGTATCGACGTCAATCTTGTTAGTGTCTGCCGCGCGTGCGAGGAAAAAGCGCACGATGGAGCGACGTGAACGATGACAGAGGGAAACGAGAGAGAGAGAGAGAGAGAGAGAGAGAGACGCACACACACCCTCTCTGTGTCTCACACACGGAGGAGTGGAGGACAGAGAGCAGGAGGAGACAGAGAGGAGACGAAGAAGAAGAGGAGGAGAGGAAACCCGCGGAGAGAGACAGAGAGAGAGAGATGCCCGCTGGACGGATGGATTTTATTTCTCCCGAGCTGTCCGAGCCTCTATAAGACAACATGGGCTGCATAGGATCCCGGACCATCAGTAAGCCCACACCGATTCACCCTGAGCCATGTGGAGGGAGAGGGATGCGTGTGTTTGCGGAGCAGGGCGGAGGTGTTTGGAGAAGGGTCAGAGGAGGGAGAGGGTCCTGGATCACTTTAGAGGAATGCTGGAGGGAGTCTCAGAGCTGTGGGTGTGATGCTGCTGCTTTTGGGGGTGCAGTGTTTGTTTAGTTTACTACAGAGATTACAGCTCATCGTGTGTGTGTGTGTGTGTGTGTGTTGGAGCAGAGACGTGGAGACAGACAGGCAGCATGCAGGGATGTGAGCGGAATAAGATGCAGCTTGACGTTCACGTCTCCACATGGATGACACCAGGCAGAGAGTGTGTTCAAGGCAGACAGAGAGAGAGAGAGAGAGAGAGGGACCTCCGCCTTGACACAAATCTAAGGTCATTGCATGCTGGGTGACGGAGAAAAGTCCCCCTTTCTCCCTCCCCCTCCGTCTCCTCCTCTCCTCCCTCCTCACCCTCTACCCTCTCCTCACCCCTTCTTCCCTGCTCTCCCTCCATCCTCTCCTTCCTCCTCACCTCTCCTCTCTCTTGTCTCTCTGCTGTGCGTCACGCAGCGACGTAATAAACTGAAGACGCAGGCAGAGCACAGACAGTTTCACACACACGCAGAAATCTGAGGAGGGAGCTGGGGAGCATGACTCGTGCAGGATGAGTCAGAACCCGGCAGGTTAGATTCAGGTGTGAGTCTGCACATGTAGGTCAATTCTGCAATGTCACTTGATTCTTTACTCTACCTGTGAGGACTTGTACTGACTAATATGGCATGGCTGTTAAGTCAAACTTTATTTTAGACTCATGGTCTGGATAAAACAACACAATCATGTAAGGAAAGCAAACATAAGACAAAGTAATAACCCACAGAGCATGATGAAATGATAATGATGAGAGTGATCTTAGTGGTTTGCAGTGTTATATAATAAAAGTTGTGTTTTCATACACTACTGCTGCAAGTTTCCCAAAAGTGACCTGTTTAAATCACTGCTAGCTGCAGAGTGAAGAATCAGGTTTTTCTACCAATGTGCTGGAAACTAATAATCTTAAAAGTTATTAAGTTAAATTGAAAATAATGGCAGCCAAACCGTCACTTGCACGTGTGTTTGAATGGCACTAAAAAGGATGTTCAAGACAATGAATGTCCTGGGTGCTCATGCACATCAAAAACTTCTGAAAACATTCAACAAATTGAACAAATTGTCAGAAATGAGCAGGGGCCTGAGAATGTCCTCGTTATTGAGGAGACAGTTCAGCAAACTGTGCATGAAAACTTGAACAAGACAAAAGTTGGTGCCAAAGTTTCCCCAAAGCTTTTGACTCTTGAATCAAAAGCAAAGCACAAACAAATTTGTGGCGACATGGCATAAAAATTTAAAGTAAACAAAAACATTTAGACAAGGTGATTACAAAGTGTACTGTCTGTAGTACTACTCTGGCTACTGCCCTGCTGTTACGTTGCTCTACGACCTGGATGTAAACAACAGTGAAAATCATTAGTAACAGGAGATCCCAGTAGGACAATAATTTGACGTATAAAGTAGAGAGTAAGTATGATGTAGGCTGTTTTAACTTCTGCTCAGACATTAAAACTTGTCTGAAGCAATGTATCTTCATTCAGCTCAGTCATGTTGACATTCATTTGCAAGAAGGATCAAAGTCTGGATGCACTACTGATGTTAGCTGTACTCCACTTTTAGGCTGCGTTTACATGGCGCTGAAAACTGTCAAATCCGATACGTTTTCGTTGTGTTTTGGCCTTACATTTAGATGAGAACGCGTGGCATTTCCATCTAAAACGGAAACTTTTGAAAACGGGTTCCAGAGTGGAAAGATTTGAATCCGCTCTCCATTCAGCTCCGTGTAAACCCGTATCAGAGCGTTTCAGGGTGAAACGCTGACGTTACCACGTGCGCAGTACAACAACAGCTTCGGCCGTCCGCTGAGTAACGTCTGAGCGTCTTACCGTGCTTGGTTTGTTATCCAGACAAAGCCATCCAGACAGAGTTGTTGTCCAGAAAAGACACTCCTGTGTCTCCGTGCGTCTATTTGCCATTGTTGTTTGTGAAAAGTTTTTCTTCTTCGTTCGTGTGTTGTAGCAGCGCTGCCTCTCTGCAGACCTACACTGCCATTTACTGAATCGACATGCATACTACAGCAGATTAACTCGTCTCCGAGCGTCGTCGTCTGAACGTAGAAGAATTCTAAAAATGCAAAGGACAAATCTTTGCATCTATAAGTCAGGAGTGTCCGTGTAAACGCAGCCTTAAACAAGCTACCTGAAAATTCACATCAGCCAATGAGTTTCAAACTTTCTTTGCTCAAGGCCCACAAACTTCAGAAACAGTATCTTATTAGTCTTTGCATATTTATTTTATATGCCAGTATCCAATAAGACTAGAGCAAAAACTGCATCTCCATGAAATATTTTCAGTTATTCGGCAAGGCACATTTTAAATTTACACATCACTATTTGAAAAGATGTGGTAAACTTCTAAAAAGGGTGAACAAATTCTATAATTCTACTTAACCACAAACATTCTGTTCACTGCAAAACCAAATTGCCTACTTTGCCGTTGTAGTTACTTGTATAACCTATGGCTGTCCAAATTTCCTGAGGACAACATAGACTGGCGTCAAAGCCCACGAGTGTGGCTGATCTCACCACTTGAAAACCACCGACTAACATCAAGACTCTATAACAACAATCAAGATATAAGATCCAAGTGTCAGGCAGGCTTCCCTACAACACAGAGAAAAGCACCAAAAACAAAAAACAGAATGTGATAGGAACAATAAATTATACAAAAGTTTTTTAAATTATTAAACCTAAAAAGCTCTGCTCCTGCCCTTCTCTGCCTATGATGAAAGCAGACTGTTAGAAATGCCTTCACAGGGATTTGTGTTCAGTGAGAGAGGCAGAGTCACTGGAATAGTCGCTGTTATTAATGTGACACCTTCACATTTGATCTTAACTGAGGTCTACACTTAGCACCAAACCAGACCAATCCATGAGCTCTAGTCTTTATTTACTACAGTCTAATTCTCTTTGGTATACAACAGGTTAAATACCATGGAGGAAGATTTGTAAACATCAAAGATGGCTGCTGCTCGAGGTTGTGAAATCTCCGTAATTGCTGTTGTGTAACATTACAAAACTATGCCATATAAAAGATGTTGCTAACAATTTGTCAGAACAAATAAGATATAGATTTTGTTATATAACATGCAATCTGAATTTCATTTCTCCAGAATCAGCCTAGCATTTGCACCTCAAGCTGTAGTGATTGGTTGAGGCGTGGGAAACATTTGCTCTGTTTGCTGTCAGTGTTATGTAGTTGACGCTGGAATTGGTAGAGTCATGTGTAAATTAAAGGTGTGCATTATGGCCTTAATGTATAACATGGTAATTGCCTTTTGCAGTAGCAGCTTGTGTCTTAGTTTTACAGAGTTAAAGGAATACAGCACATAAAAACACAGATTCAAGCACCACGAGTCCCATTTTCCAATTCAAACATATCTTTGATTTGATTTCCAGTTTGGCCCAGCATGAGACAGAGCTGCTGTGTCTGGATTTGTTTTTGTGTAACTTGAATCTTAATATCTGCCTTTCGGTTTTGTGTTTCTTCTGCATGGCTGTTTCAATCTGCAACTGAGGACAACTCATTTCTGACATGGCCGTTTTACATAATGAACAAAGTTCAAGAGCATGTTAAGTGATGAATTCTACACTGAAGATCTTTTTTGGAAATTAGATTGGTTTTCATTATTACATTAACAGTTTCTAGAGCTGCTGGTAAGTTAGGATTTTGACCATGAACAAGAGCCACAGCCTGTTTCCTTGATTCATCATGGATTCATACAAAGACTTAGCAGTTTGAACTCACTTTAAAGAGGGTGGACCCGCCGTTATGAAGACACTATAGGGGTGTTAATCTCTCCTTTGCAAGACAGTCCCATCAAAGTCTTAGTCTGGTCAAGCAGTCAACACACATCCAGTGTTTTTAGCCATAAGATGTCAGTCAGGAGACTGGACTCAGCTGAAGCTGTAGTCTGCTGCTCAGCAGGATTTTGCTCTGACTTTATTTACTCCCCATTAGGGTGGCATAGGGGCGGAAAATTTCCTGTGAATTCCTGGAAACTTTCCAAGGGAAGTTCAGCTGGTGGGATTTGTCCTTCTCTGCTGTATCCATCATTAACACTGCTTAAATGAAAGTGAAGTGCCTGAAGTTGCGTGGGATGTTTTATCCTATTTGCTACCAGTGCATACTAAATGTAGCACAATGCACTGCAAAGGAAAAACCACTGTGGACCTGTTTATTTCTCACTTGAAACGTTTCAGGCCCAGTTTCAGAGCCCTTCTCTTTGGTGCTTCATGTTGTAAAATGACAAAGGTTAATTTCCTCCTCTCTCAGTAGGACCCACAAGGCTGTTTAAAGTCACTCCATGTGTGTTGTATTGTCTTTGATTCACCGAAACATCACAGAGAAAACATGAAAATAAAGTCCAGAAATCATATCATACCGTCTAAAGACACGGAGGAAGCTCCCCTGTGAGTAAGAGGAAGCTCTTTCTCTCCTTTGCCATCATTAATAACAAATTGGACAGTACAAGTCCCTCCCCTTCTTGATTATTGTTGTTCAGTGAGGGAGAAACGACATTGGTGAGCACAGATCTCTCAGATGCAGAATAATTTTCAGCTGTAAGCACTGAGTGCTGGCACTTTCTCCATCCTGGGCACAGAACAAAGAGAATGCTTGACAACAATGTTTTTGAGCTGAAAACAAGTGCAGCCAGTGTAGAGCAGCACCTGTAGACACAGGTCCTTGAACACAGCTGATTGTCTTTGAATCAGATTCAGAATAAAAGACCAAAAAAAATATCTTATTTTAAGGAACAATTGATAAGAGAATTCATAAAAATGTATCAAAGTGAAGAATAGATTTTTTTTATCTCTAATGTAATGCAGTTAAATCACAAAAAGAGAGACTCAAGTAAAAACTGGATTTTTAAAAAATTGTACCTCTGTATATTACCGAAGTACATTTTCTTTATTGCTGTGCATCACTGACTTTCCACCACTAGTTGCAGCAGCAGTAGTGTTTGTAAAAACATGTGCAGAGTAAACATTTCAACTGGGGTAAAAGTCTAAAATGACATTGTACTCCTAAAATAGACTCTGAAGAAGTGAGAGGCAAAATAAAATGTCCTCACTTTTCAAAAGCATCCTCAATCTCAAGGTCTTTGACTGGTCCCCCTCCTAAAGAAGACAACTCACACTCTCACACACACACACAGCTTTGAATTGCTACAGAAGCCTCTTCAGCACAGACACTAAGACCCAAGAGACGCACTTCAAACTGCTGCTGTCTCTTCAAGGGAAGCATGGTCACTCATCTGTGTGCGTGTATCATCATTTCCCATTAAGGGAAGCATGCAGCTGGTGCATCCTGCCCCACATGCTCACATATGCAGACACACACTCATGCACACACTGTACCAGAGCACCAGATCAGCCCCTTCTGTTTGTTAAATGCTCCATCAAAGCCTCATCAGATCCTTTATGAAAACAAATGGAGGCTGCTGAGGGATTGAAAGAAATAAAGGCAGGGAGAATTTGACCTTTGATTGTCATTGAGGCGGGAGGACGGGCAGATGGAGAGGAATGGAGGTTGTGGTTGGTGAGGAATGATAAGAGAAGAGAAAGAGTGCAGGTTTTCTGTTGAGGGGAGATTGTGGTGCAGAGCACTAAAATTACATCTGGGCATTTTTCTCCTTTATAAGTGAGAGTCTTCTGCTTTGTTTACGTTTTCTCTTTTCTTGTCTCTCCCTCCCTCTCCCTCCTCGGTCCTCTCTCCATTATTTGCAGTGTCAGAAGTAAATCAAAGCATATTATGTTAGCTAGGTGCCACGTGCATTATCTCTCTACTCTTGATTTCTCATTTTTCAAAGGTGGGCTCCAGTCAGACCCTGTGAGGAGAGGTGAGAGAGAGGGAGACTGAATCTGTAGAACTTCAGGTTTTCTTTTCTATCACAGCTAAACATCAGGGGAGACTGAGCAATAAAGTGAGTGGTTGTTCAGGGAGGGAAATTTAGGAAAAACAACGAAGACTGCACGACATTTGAACACCGTGTTGTGTCAGGAGAGTGCAGCTGAATCATCAGTCCTGGATATGTCTGGCATTTTGTTCAGTTTCTGTGGACTGAAATTTCATCATGCTGTTAGTCTGCTTTCTGTTTACTCTTCAAATGTGTGGGTACGTGGATACAATACATATCCTGATACGGAGGCTACAATACTATATGTATCATGGAATGAAACTATAGGCAGTGACTACACCTTTTAAAGAATCAATGACAATTTTGGTCCATTTTTGTGGAGACAAAAACAGCGAACACAAGGTTTAAAGGGTCCTTTGACCAAAACACTTAAAGGTTATGTCCTTAAAGCTCTTTGCATAGGGATGGGAATTGATACAATATTATCGATACCAGTGCTATTAACAATCCTGCTGATTGATCTAGATCTTTAACTTTTCCCTTATTGATTCCTGCAGATTCCCCTTGTGGGCAAATGTTGGCCTGTAGATTTTCAGTGGCAACAATGTCAAACACCTGCCACTGCATAGATAACTGCCTCTACAAGTTGATTGTGTTTCCACTCACTTAAGGCTGTGCAGTAGGTGCCTTTTGTTAAAAAAAATAAGCCACAATTCTGACGCTTCTGAACTCTGTCAGTGGGAGCCCTTGATAAGGGAACTGATCAGCAGAAAGACTCATAGTATTGATACTCTGATGGAGATGTTAACAATTCGCAACTGGAATATATTTTCAATACCCATCCCTATCTTTGAGGTTATTCAAAAAGAACATGTGCTGCATCATGTATTTCAGTTTCTCATGACACCTTTTAATTTTTTTGTGAACTGGTGGTATCAAGGGTGATACCACCAAAGGTGTTTTATACAATTGCTATCTGAGCATTTGGAGTCACAACAACTCTGTAACATTAATCTTGATACAAGTATGGGCAAGAAGTATGTGACAATATAGTGCTGCACCAATAATGTTAATACCAGCCCATTAAATGAGCAGTAAAGCACTGGTTTCCTTTTTCTATTATTTCTAAGACAAACTTAAGATGGTTGACAAGCCTGTGTCCACAGCTGCTGTTTTTTCATATGGCAGCAGTTTTAACCATAGAGCGAGTGTTGTGAGGACACAGAAGTTGTCATCTGTTCCCCCGTGGCACAACCACAAAGCTGTTTAAAACTGTTGTTCTTCATATTTTTCTTTATTAATGAAAATATTACCCAGAAAATATAAAAATAAAGTCAAGGTATTACCTACAGATGGCTGCATCAGAGATTTATCCGTAATGTTTAAGGTCAAGTTTTTCTATTACTTTGAAAATGTAACTTTAGTTGAATTGAGTTTTCATAAAGGATAAAAACTGAATTGAACTAAATTTATTACTGATACGGTTTAATTAATACTGATAACAATTCTGATTATCAATCCCATTTTTAATGTGTACATATATTTGTATTTCTGTGTGGGCATGTATGCATGAACATGTACACAAAGAGCATACTAACTATACATTAAAATGCTTACTGAATAACCAGAAAAATGCATGTCTCCAGCCTCTGCTCTTTTATTGGGAAATGCAGCTTACTTTACACAACGTGACAGCATTTTCGTTAATATGATCAAAGTAGTGAAGACGTGTAAAACTCAAATAGCTCCTCCGATCATGTGTTGGCTTGTTGGTGATCTAACAGATGAGACGATTGTACCTGCTGAGTTGATTGGATCTTGACGTAGTCAGAAACAGAAGAATGATGCTGTCTAGAGAGGAATGGCGTGAGCTTTTGAGAAAATATTTGTGTTCAAAGATGGAATGTTGGAATTTTAAAAGATTTAAATGTTAACCTTAATGCCAGTAAATTACTAATGGAATAACAATTTATTAAGTTAAATCATGAGCGAAATATATGAAGTTAAAATTTGTATTAACTGCACATCAGCAAGCAGTCAGCTGGGAAGATGAAGATTAATAACGGGTATATTTCATGTGGAATTGAGTATTTGACCTTAATCATCAAGGTCACTGTGAGCAGCATGAGGAGGAGGAGAATAACTGCTATGTGCAAACAGTATGGCGAGGACAACACTAATGCAACAAAGAAATATTTGATTTAAAAGTGCATGACTCCAGAGATTAAGATGTTCCTTTAAAGCATTAAGAAATTCCCTTCTACTATCCAATCAAACCTTCTCTTGCAATGAAAGAGCAGGACACCCATAAAATCGTGAGCAGAATTGTTCTGTATGGGACAGGAGCTCACATAAATCTGCCAGGGTCACAGGACAGCCACCCTGATCACTCCTATTTATTGCCTGTAGAATATTTCTCGCAGCGTTTCTTGCGTGGTGGGTCTATTCTTACATTAGGCCTGAGTGAAAGCGGCTGCTGCTAAAAATAGACCGGGGGTAAAAGATGGAGGTCAATGAGAAAGCGGAGGGAGCGGAGGGAAGGCAAACGTTACAGTAAATATGGGTCAACAGCCTTCATGTGTTTCTTAGTCTCTTTATCAAAAGTTCCCCCTGAGATTCAAACGTTACATCAGAATATAAAGAAGACAGCCTCAACAGACCAGCAATCTGAGGAAACTAAAAATGAGCCAAAGAAGGAATGTTCCATTGTTGCACTGGTGGTATCCCTGTCCTTTTGTGATTCTGCAGTATCATTGGGTTTTGTGCTGTTACCCTCAGCTTTTTTTTCATCAGAAACACCCAAAGCATCAGCTCCTGTCATTACACACAATTATCCGGCTGTTCCAGTGAAGCTGATGTTTAATAGCCATCTCTCGACAGCAGAGCGAGCTGCTTTCAGGCCAACAGTTTCATCTGCACTCTTCACTGCAATGCCACAGAGGCGACTTTTTCTGCAGCCGACAAGCCTGCACTAATAAAAACCACCACAGAAAAGGATTAAGGCTTCTGAAAGGCTTTAAATTGTCATCACAGGCTGTTCACATCCACTGTGTGAGAGATCCAGCCAGCAGATTTAAGACAGCTTTACCTGGAAAACAAAATCTGTATGGTAATGCAGCCAAGCATAAACTGGGCCTAAATATAACTGTTCAATGGCTAATGACCCAGGATCCAACATATCAGGGAATTTACAATTCAGAGTGCTTTATATAACTTCTTTTAGGCAGCATTTGACCTCCTAGTTGGATGAATAATAATTTTTCAAGCTCCTGAACACCTAACCCGTCACACCAGATGGACTGTTCTATATATTATACCGGTCAATCTGGGAAAGAGCCCATAGAAAGTGTTTGGAGATGGACAGAACTGTTCAAGAACATATCCAACAGGTGACTGGATGAGCTTTTCATCAATTACATTCACTACAGGTCTATTGGATGATGTAGAAGAGGGCACTACTGTTGCAATGTAAAATAAATATGCAAGCAATGTCATAGACAAAGTCACGCCAAAATATGTCCAAAGT
Source organism: Scarus forsteni (assembly GCA_036419115.1). Classification (NCBI taxonomy): domain Eukaryota; kingdom Metazoa; phylum Chordata; class Actinopteri; order Labriformes; family Labridae; genus Scarus; species Scarus forsteni. The sequence continues at coordinate 25,009,660 of JAZDUH010000458.1, forward strand.
GGAGCAAAATTGCCCTTCTCCAACAAGAAATGCTTTCAGTGTTTTTTTTTAAATTATTATTTTTTGGATAAATGTGGTCCATATCTGATAAAACTGCTACCACAGTTGTTAGCATCTATGCTAATCTCTGAACAAGAGTTGCTTCATGCTGTCCTCATGCTCGTAGCTCCCACCTCTTCCTTCTTTAAAGAATGCTAATCGAGCGGTGCCTCTGCAGACCAAGATCAATCATATCAGGCAACTCCAGCTCCACTGCAAGGTTTGAAAGTATTTGTTGGACCTATTAATTGACTGTAACCGTGTAGGGGATGCTGATGGCTTGTACTGAAAAGGAGATCAGTATATCACCCATAGATCTGACTGTTACCTGAAGAAAACCTCTGGTCAAATGTTTCTCTTGTTGCTTTGGTAAATTGCCTAGCTTGCATCACAAATGCTGATTTTTGGATCTCAAAGTGTCTTAAGCATGAAGAAAGAGGAGCTGGAGAGGTGTACAGGTGTACTGTGTGCTTTTCTGTCTTTTATTTGCTGCCCACAATTCTCCCAACATCAACTCTGCACCTGGACTCACATTCATTTGACATGTAACTCCTCACACACACATACAGACATACTCACACTGACATCTCTTCACAACATATGCTGCTGCATTCATTTATACGTAAATATCCTAACATAAGCATGGCAGTACAGTTTCTCTTACTGTATGGCAGATGCAGACACAATATGCTCTACTTGCTCAGTCTCACAGTAAATTAGATGTTGGCTGAAACAATGTTTTTGAACCATGGCAAAGGATTCTACGGCAGCCTTTGAGTTCTTAGAAAATAGATAACAGCTAATAGCGTCATTGGTGCTCCTACCTTCAGAGCTAATGTAGTGAACAGGGGTTCATCTGGTCAAAAAGCTTCAGTTTTTGTTCAAATGTCAGAGGGGCCAGAAGGCCACAACGGGATTTAATCCGATCAACTATCCTGCTTTGAACCAGTATTTGTCAGTATTGTGTTTCAAAAACAAGACTTCCACTGCATTAAACAACTGTTTGGTTTTCAGCTCACAGCAGAGGGGCGAGGCAGGCTCCTGTGAGATGATGAGGAGATGGGGCGGCCACACACACTGATCAAAGATCTGCTTTAGCAGCAAAGGAACTTCAGTGATAGAGATACAAGCTGTTTAGATGTTTAAAATACTGCAAATAATTTCCATTTCTAATCTCTTTCTGTCTCCCTGTCTCTCACTCACCTGTTTCTTATGTGCTTAAAGTTTATTTTTACTGGTACCAGCCAGTTTAATTATTTATTTTAACGGCATCAGATCAGTGTAGCCTGTCAGAAGGTTCTGCAGATTCATGGCACTATTGATATTCACAGCATGATAGGAAAAGCAATGAATTCTGGGTCTTTCACTCTGGAAGGAATACCAGAATTTACTTAAATCCAAAAACAACTAAGCATCTGCTGTCTTAAGCTAAAAATATTGACACACGTAGCAGTAAGCATCTATGTCTGCACCTTTCAGCTGCATCTTCTCATCACCCTCAGCAGATGGAGTTTCATAAAAAGCAGAGAGAGCTGAAAAAGCTTTCACAACCATCCCAAATATTGATCACGTCACTTACCCTCGCATGGTGCAGCTGAGGTTTCTTGATGACAGATAAGCTAAACTCCGTCCTCTGCAGCTGAAAAGGCTTGGATTCGGTGACTGTGTGTGATGCAACTGAACCCAGGAGAAATATCTGGGCGACGGTCAAATTTCCAGCTGCAACTAAAGACCGAGATCAGAGCAGATGAGATCTGTGGAGCAGAAGTGATCATTGTGACTGGATAGGATCGTGAATCAGTACGCCAGTTAACAGATAATTAAGTCAATGTATTAATAAGGTTTGAAACAGAGGTGCCCCAGTTGATTAAAAGCTGATCATTATCAATGGATATGTCCTAAAGGGATTGGCTGATAAATCTGAATGTCTGTGGTCACCCATGTGGCCAACTGCAGTTTATATTAAATATTGCATCCAGGGCTGTAAAGAGAATCTCCCACTGCTCTATTCACACACTCCTTCTGCTCTATCTTTCTCATAAAGACAGTGAAACAATTCTCAAAATTCTGTCCAGTCATTTTATTTAGAAATATTAATCCAGTTTTTACATCTGAGTCAAAATCACCAGCAGGAGAAAAACAGGTCAAATTGATAAACAAGTCAAATTGATGAACAAGCTACACATCTGCAACTTGATTGCTGTGAAGTGTAGTAAAATAAAACTGATGGTTAATTACTCAGGTCAGATAGCCGATATGTTCAGTATGCTTATTGTAAGTTAAAGAAAAAGAAGAATGTTGAGGCCTTTAAAAAACACTGGAGCAGCAAAGATGACCAACCTCTTTCTGCAGAGCTCAAACATGTTGGAGTTGATTTTGCTGTTTCCATATCACTCCTTTAGCCATATGCTGTCATCAGAAACTCTGAAAGCCTGAGTCTCTTTGTCTGGAAGAAAAAGCTTCCAGCAGCTGTTTTCAATCCAACAAATCTCCGTCCAAATCTGAGCCGGTGGCTGACAATGGGCAGAGCAGCATGGAGGTTGTCTGAGGATGTGTGTCGCCCTTGTTGCTCACCCCGCTGTTCTTGTTTACTGTAATTGTCCTGACGTAGAGTTGTGTAGCTGGAGTTGGACACTGAAAAATAAAATGCTGGTCACTTTTATGAGGTCAAGGATGTATTCAGAAGATTTTAATTTAACAAAATATGTCATTACCTCCAACAACTAGGTTATGCTACTGCAAGCATTTGTCTTCCTGTCCGTAAGCAGGATAACTGAAAAAGTTCATAATGGATTTGGATGAAATCGTTAGGAATGTTGGTCATGGCACAAAGACCTGACTAGATTTTGGTGGTGATCTGAATATAGATCGTGGTGCAGGAATATTTTGAGAAGAATAACTAATAACTCCACATGTTACTTTATTATTTCATTTTTATTGATTGGAATTGTAAATAATCATATTACAATAAAATAAATATTTGTTGATAGCTTTTAAATTTGACTTACATTCTGTTTTCGGCTCATTCAGAGCCTGTGTCCTCAGTCAGTTTCATACAGGCACCCACAACCTCAGCATCAGAGCACCTTTATCCAGTTTTTTATGTCAGTTACAACAGTCAACTTTTGCTCCCCTCAGTCGTATCCAGAGGGTCATTTTAAACATCATTGTTTGATTAATTTTGCCTTAAATCATGGAAATATCACCAAAGACATAAAAACACACGTCCTATCACTTAAAGATGCTGCAGACCTGGACATTATTTCCTCTTAATCCTTTTTTCCTCCTCCATTGATGCTGACAAAGTGGGTGTCAAGTCTATTTTGATTTTGATTTGTTAGTAAGTAATAGCAAGCGCAGTGCGTTTCGAAAAGTTCAACTTTTTTTTTCAACTCAGAGTACAGAGACAAGCACCGAAAATATTAGACCGCATCATTTTTAAAATGTAAATGAGTGCTGCCAGCAGAGACACAGGGGCTGTGGACTAAATCATGACCTGATATTTGCATTTGAGTTTGAAAATATTAATATTTGTATATTAGTTCTACATCAGTTCTTACAGAACTATACAATTGTCCCTTTATGTTAATTAATTATATCACAATGATAAAATATCACACAAATTGTAGTGGCTGGGCTGTGGCAGTGTGAACATCATTACTGTGGTCTCTCTGTTGCCTATTCTCAGGTTTACTGAACTACGCTGGAGGACATTAATGCTACAAATGTGATATAAGAACACAAGGCAACTCAAATTACTGTTGGATCATTTTGATTATATGTGATGTAAAATGTTGCCTGGAATGGTGAAGCCAAAGAAAATGATCTCTGCCAAAGAAAATTATTTCTGTTTAACTCCAGGCTAGACAGAGTTGGCCTTTAGATACACACAGAGCCTGCAGTACCAACTTAAAGAGACAGCTACAGAGAGCCAAAAGGACAGAGAGAATATTAGTCTCTAAAAATAGTTACCTTCACATATAAATGCAGGGTCTGAGGGTAAAGGATGAGGTTTTGGTATTTGAAGGGTTTTGCGTTGAGTTTGTAGTCTTATAAGAATCTGATCAATGATGTTCATGCAAAATGTAGTAGCATACAGAAACAGTTTATGTGTAAAAAAAAATGAGTAGAAATTGATTATTTGCACCATGTCAACCCATAGGCTTTTGCCTGATTCAGACAATTAAGATTGTTTTTATCCCAATTCTCTAGTGCTGTCAAAATTATTGTGATAAAAATTGCTAAATTCAGAGTACTTTTAATGTGTCTAATTTATTCTGATGCATGAGTAACATTAGATTTTTGATCCTGGGCCCCGTTTGTCCAGCAGAAGTCAGTAAAGGAGCACAGCAGTAATGTGAATAGATGGCATGCAGAATTAGATAAAGAATGGGGTCTTAAACATGGCAGTATCAGCTCAAAGCTCTGCCAGATGACTCTCTCCACAGTTCACAGCTTTTGTGAGTAAATACTCTAACTACTTCATGTGACTGAAGCTACGCGATGACTTTGTAAACTGTAACAGGCCACTGCTTGAATAAGCCAAGACAGATTCCTTCTTCTCATTCAGATGAGGATCCATTTACATGAAGCAACATCTTTGAACACCTTACGCTCCTACACTGATATGAAGTAAGTGGGCGATCACACAGAGATGTCATTAATAAAGCATTGCCATTAAAAAGAACTGTTTTCATATGCAAAGTTGTGTCTACCAGGTGTCTTTCTCTGCAGCTGTGGAGCATGTTGCAACATTTCCAACTTTTCAGCAGAAGATGCTGAGACACAGCCCACATTCATGTCACTCTCAGTCTAAGCAGACATAAAATAAGATAAAAACAGGCGGATAAGAAGCAGGTGTGGGTGGTAACTGATGCCCTCAGTGAGCCAACTGTAGGCTTTTGGCAATATCATGAATTGTTCCAACTGAGCATTAAGGGGGCAGAAAAGAACCCTTCAATCAAACCGCTGAATAACAACCCACTTACAGCACTGTCTGTGTTTAATCTGAGAGCATTTTATTTGTTCAAGCCCAGTGTCTGCTTATTTTACGCGGCTGCATGTGAGGGTGTTTCTGGTGCTTCTGTGCCTTGAGTGACATAGCTCTGTGTGATCGCCCTCAAAGGACCCTTTTACTCCTTTTACTGTCTGTGAAGAGGTCTGTAGTCACTTACACAGATGTAGAGGAAGTTTTTACTACTTGTTAGGATAAAAAAAATGTCACAGCTGTTACACTAATCATCTCATTCTAGTCAGCTCTCATTCACAGTTGCAATCCACTGTTTTTCTCTGTGTTTACTCTACTTAAGCTAACATTAACTATAATTAAAGCAGAGTAATTCAAACAGGAGGTAAATTGCCTTTGCTAAAGTTGGTTCAAATTACAGAGAAAACCATCAGAAAGTAAAATTGCATAAGAAAATGGCTTATTTTATTATTTAAACTTTACTGTTTTATTCACACAGACATTAACTAATGGTGAACCCCAGAAAAGTTTAAACTCTGCCACATTAACCAAGGAAGACAGGACATCACTGAGTCATTATAGACATGAATTTTTAAATGAACAGCAGGATCAAAGTGTATTTGACAGAAGGACTTTGCTGTGCCCTCCCTCCTAAGTCCATCCACTGTCTCTGTTCAAATGAAAGCTAACAGCCCCCTGTCTAAAAAAAAAGAAAAGAAAATCCACAGGACTCTAATAAAGATGAGTAGAACTGATAATGGCATTGGTATCGATGCATTCCTATCAATTCCCATCCGCAGTCTTCAAACTTTTCATCATCAAAAATCTGTCATAAACTTCACAAGAGGACTATAGGTGTTGTTAATTAAGATTTCATTGTTCTGCCCTCAATGACAGAAAGTCTGAAGAAAAAAGTTGATTCATTTAATCGATGCAAAGACACTCTTGATGTAGCAGAAGTGAGACACTGACACGAACACTCTGTGATACACTTCAATGGCGTGAGAGTGTGAGACAAATCCTCAAAGTGTGAGAGTTGGCAGCCGAGATTAGAGGCTGAGAATAAGCTGAGATTCAACACACACCCACACTCTCCACACAAAACATCAGCTCTTTTTTGTACATGGCCAGCTGTTGTAAAGCCAACATCTGTAACAGCCAGAACACTGAACTGAAAGAGCTCATTTTCTTAAACTTCAGTCCTCCTCATGGAGATTAGTAAATCAAGGCTTTTTTTGTCGAGTTGGTGTCTCTTATGTTTCATCAACAGTTCATTTTGTACAGTAAATCTGTTTTATAAGCCACGTACAGAGGATGCAGTCTGTATTCTGGGGGTTTCCAAGGAAGTGAACGGTTTAAGCTGTCTCCCCGTATGAAACTTTTTATTAGACTCAGTAAGGATCCACATTTTGCAGTTCCTGTTACAGTGGTGATGGTGGCCTACAGTAACAGTTTGCTCCTGTTGATTTCTAGCTTCTGCTTTGCATGGTAGAGTTTTAAATTGCACCTGTAGAGGTAGCAAGAAACTTAACTGACAATGGTTTTCTGAAGTATTTCTGAGCCCACATGGTGATAGCCTTTACAGAATGATGTTGGTCAGGGTGGGAGGGGGGTTAGGGTTAGTTAGCAGTGCTGCCTTCAATCAATCATTCAGCCAATCAAACTTTATTTATATAGCACTTCCTACAACATATGTAATTCAAAGTGCCTTGTTGCTTACATGCAAAATTACTCTGGACTCTGAATCTTCTATTGATATTATGGACTTCAGGTGATGAAATCTCGGGAGAATTGATCTTAAACTGAAGCATCATTTGTTAGCAAAGTTGTTCACAGAATATTGAGCCTCACCTCCTAACTGCTTAAGAATGACTGAGCTTTTTAGGATGCTCTTTTTATACCCAGTCATGACATGTTTATTTATTTTATTTTATTTTTTAATGTTCCCAGTCTTTTGTTATCCCTGTCCCAGCCTTTTTGAATGTGTTTCAGGTAGTAAATTCAAAATTAAGGGAGTATACATAATTAAAAAAAAATCCTTGACATTGAATAAGCCATACTGTCTAATAGAATATATAAACTGCTTCTTAAGTTAACACCACTGGTGTCAAGAAATTAATTGAACTAGTCTGCCCTTAACACTTTTGCCCCGGAGCTCTTAAAAACTGCATTTTATGAAGAGGTCTAAGGGATTAAGTCACCTCTGAGTGAAATTCATGAATATTTTATCCACGTTTCAGCCCTGAAGCTTTTAATTAACAGATTTTGTGCTTCAGTGTGGTCATTATACAGCACTGGATGGCTCAATGAGCAGTGCTATTACAGTGTTATAGAGGTCAGAGATAACTCATTTCTTCATTGTGTTGCAATATGTTAAAAAAAAAACCCTACAGTGACACAAGTGGGAAAGAAGAGTATGTAGTGCATTATAATCAGCAGGAAAAGTCAAGTTTCCACTATGCAATATAAACATTCTGTCAATAAGTAAAATAGGCAAGTGTATTTTTTTTTGCCATAGCAACTTTAGGAGAATGAAGTAACATCTTTAATAAAACTTCACAATGACTACAGTAACTATAAGACACTAAATTGAACATTTAAGGAGCCTTTGGGTTTTTCTCTAAAAAGAGGCACAGGGAGAGGACCCTGGTCAGAGGAAATGAGGGGCTGATAAAGGGTGTAGGAACAGATGCCTAATCAAGTAATCAAGCACTGCTTATGGACAAAAAAAAATGTGAATTACTGTACAATGTATTTTGAATACCATTGTCAGACAATGAGAGGAGCATAAAATCTGTGGGAGTTTGTAAACATTCTTGTGGCTTTTTCTTAGTTTGCTCTACTATCAATCAGAAGGTCGAGGGTCTGAGTCCAGCTACTGCTGTGCAGCTATGCTGCTGTGTATAGTGTAAATGGGTATATAAGGGCGTGAATGTGTAAGCTAATACAGATGGGCAACTGACGTAGAAACTCCAACCACCGGTGAGCGAATGTGAGAGTGAATGGTGTGAAAGGGTAGATGTGATCTGTGGTGCTTCGATTAGTCAGAAAGAGGTGGTCGTCAGTGGTCAAAGAAAGATTTTTTGAAGAGAATACCAGATCATTTAGGCGATAAAAATGAAACAAAAGCATTAACAAGCAATTCTAACTCTGTTTGTGATTAAATATATTTTAAATTAGGCATGTTTCTTAAATGGTTGATTGGGGATTTTGCAAGTGGAATGTATGAGGTATATGTCAAGATCGTAAACATTAGCAACAGTGGCAGAGATCAGCTCTGCATTTACACAAAGAGTGACAGTGCAGAATCTAGGACTATGCACTCCTACTACTAAGGTAACTGATAGAACTTCAGGCTAAAACAAGCCACAAGACAGTGTAGGGTGAAGCAGAGCTGATCTCTATCACTGTTGCCAATGTGACTGAATTATATTAGGGGTTTCCAACATTTTTTGTATCACAGACTGGTTTTATTCAACACAGTGTAGTTGTGGACTGGTCTTTGCGGAAGAGCGGGGGAGTGAACGATGGCACCAATCAAGCACACATTGGGCAGAGAACTTGCAATAATGCAGGATTCTAAACCCAAAATAAAGAGACATTCATGAGTTTTCACCCTGTTTAATCAGCTGAATAACAATGACATTATTAACCACCTCACTCTCTTGAGAGTGGAGTCAAATTCTGCAAAATTGTAGTATATACCAAGCCTATAATGTGTGTTCATCAATCATCAGTCAAAGCTGGTCTGATGTTTATTAATCTGACTATGAATGGGTATTTTATACGTTCTTACTCCTGATTTGAATCATTTCACACCAGGAAGTTGAGTGCTCTTGAGTGTCTTGCCTGTGCTCTCTTCACACAAATCATTCAGAGGCAGGAAAGTTAAAACTCCATCCAGAGCACAGGTGGAAGAGTGCATGAGCACAAAATAAAGTTTTTTTTTCTCATTTATCACAGCAATGACTAAGACAAAGCCCTAGTGTAAAATTTGCACAGTCAAGCAGCACATGGATAAGCAAGAATCTGGTCATCCTTTCAAAATTAAACACCTTTCAGTTTCTGTTATTCAAAAAAAGTTAACTGCACAAATGAGTTTTGTTCTCTGCAGACAGGTGCTCAATGTTCTTCAGCACAGTGCCAGTCCATGGCCTACTGATTGGGGTTGAGTTCAGTTACAGGAATTACTGAATAATTTTATAAGATGGCAAAAAGGAAAGTGCTACCAGAAAAAAACATTACTTCATGGTTTTTCAGACTTGATTTCACAGAAGATGAAAGAGATTCAGTAAGGACTGTCTTACATCTAGTCCTTGAAAGCAGATAGTAAACTGTACTTTTCCTTCAGCTTTATCTGCTAATAAATTGCCCAGAGGAAGTATACAGACTGATAATAAAACAGGGCCCGGAAAAGGTCCTTGAGGCATACCTCTGGACAGACTGGTGGATTCAGACAACAAACAAACTCTGGAAAAACACCCATCAGAAAAATGACATTATGTAAATGTTTTATGTCAATATTTGTGTCACATGAGATGCAGTGTGTAAGTGAAGTAGTGTTTTGTTTTTCGTGTTACAGCCGGCAGTAAAGTGAGACGCTCCAATAAAAAGTGGAGTAGAGACTCACAGTTCAGCAGGCAGCAGCTCCATTTCCACACAAATAAACACAGGTTGGATAAATCAAGTCACCTTTGATGTGACGCTCAGCTTGTGCAGTCATCTATGACTGCAACGCCATCGGAGCCCAGTCCTGCCGTTTTTATTTTTAGCTGAAATCGATTCAGGTCAATCATGGAAAAAGAAGGTGATGCTTCCTTAAAGCTTGTCTTTTTGAGTCCCTCAGCCCTGTTTCACATTTTTCTCTGAATTTGCATCACAATGGATCTGCGGTCAAGTCCGGGCTGCAGGTCCTCAACATGGGGGCCTGAAGCTGCGAAGCCACATGAATTTTTAAGTTTGGTGTTACAAGCAGAGGAGGAGCAGCTTCAGGCGATTTCACTGTTTTCTAAACGGCACTCTAAGGTGACTGCTTGGATTCTAATACTTAGTCTCTAAAAGAAGATTTTAGCAAACAGAATGAAGGCCAAACTTATTGTCTCAGGTGGTTTGTGTCACTTTTTACAAATCAAAAAGGACAGTTTGCATTCTGTTTGTCTTATTAGATTTACATTTACACTCCAAAGATCATGGATATTACCCATGATGCAAGAATTTGACATCTAATTTATCATCCGCAGAGAAGAGTTTTGTCTCTGTCTCTCTTTAACAACTGAAATTGCCCTCACACATCCGTAATTGTTTCAACCCACTTATACTCTCCAAGGTCACAGTGGGCTGGAGTCTGTCCGAGAACACATTGTCCCTTTATAAAACGTTTATCAGACGAGGACTAAAGCTTATCTATTGGCTCTCTACATGCTCCGATAGCACAGTGTGTTATTCATGCTGTCTGCTCTGTTCTGTCTCTTATTGTTGGATGTCTAACAGGGAGATTCAGTCCCATTTTCTGGTAGTCTGCAGAGTGTACTGCAGAAAGTTCTGGCACTGACTGTGAGCATTAATTTGATTTCCAGACTGGTAAGCCCACTTGTTGGTTGTAGGGCTTAATGATATAGTGTAATGTTTTTCAACACAACATCATTGTGCACATGAACAGCTGTTGCACTGCGGGGTTTTAAGAAACATTTTTTTCTTTTGGTTTTTGATGACTTTTAATCAAAAAAAGTCCGTCTGAGATCAACCTCAGCAGTCAGAAAAACTGTGCATACAAAGTTTGTTCGTCCCTTTTACAATATTCAGGCTGCAGACGACACTGCTGCATTATATTTGTTTTTCTGTGTTCGAGGTATCATCCTGTTAGCGAAACCTTCCCCCTCCCAAACTCCAAAATATTGACTACCTAGTGCTACCTCTGCAGACTGGCGCTTTTTTGTACTTCGTGGTGTGTGTTTGTTTGTATGCTTGTGTGTAGATAAACACATTCGTGCACTTAAAGATGGATGGTGTGATCTTATTATTGAGTCAAAGCATGACGGATTCACTGAGTGAAGCGAATGATCAATAATTTGATTGACAGGCGGCCATGAGCATCTCTGACCTGAAAGCAGAGAAAGAAAAACCCTCAATATCCAACCGTCCTGCGATCAAAAGATCAATCACCCTCAGCATTAGTATGATACACCAGTAAAGATTTGTTGAACTGGTTAGTAGCAGATTTATTCCCCCGCCATGTTCATTCGATCACTGCATCAACAACTTTCACTCATTTGGTGTCATAATCAGATCAAATCAATTCAATTTTTTTGTACAGCACATTTTATACATATGTAAGTCAATGTGCTTCACAGTGAATAAAAATAAGCATCATATCAAACACTGGTGCTGGGCCATGTGCCTGACTCACAGATCTTCACTTTAAATCGATGTTTTTACTTTAACCTTGTGACGTAAAATGATTTAAGTTTGTAAAACGCTGCATCTCATATCAAAACCCTTTTAATACTATTTGAGATATGCTGTGAAAAAGTATGTTTTGCACAGCATACGAGGACACACTGTCACATAGAACATTTGTTAAGTCAGACGAGACCCTTGTGATAATTTTATGTTTTTTCCATTTGTATGAAAAGATAAAGAAAAGGGATTTACAGTCTTTTTAAAACATGAAATGGGATATTACCTGGATTTAGGTAACATGTAATCATTGTTTCATTGTCTGTCTTTGTTTGAAAATGTAATTATCAGGAAAAAATGGCACAGGGTAACACTGTGACTATTTGGTTCATAATATGGTGACAACTCAAACCTTCTGGGGCAAAAGAAAAGCAGCAGAACAGAGAGACAATTCTGACACAAACAGCAGAGTGAAGCAGCACAGCATCCACCCCATGCACAGTGCTGTGTGTGTTTACACTTTGTTCCTCCCTCTGCTGGCTTAACATTTGTAAAGAAAAGCAACATTAAGTGTGGGTGCTTGGCAGAATGTTGCTGTCCATCTAAAGCTGTGACGGACTATGTACAGGAATATATCAGTGTAGACAGGACATCTTTGTTTTCATCACTAACATAGCAGCTTAGAGGTGAGTTTAAACTGATGTCTGGCTTGTTTGAGTTAGAAATTATCCACAGATGCTCCTAAAATCGCTACAGCACAGCACATTTGCCTGTTCACTGAAGCATGTAAAGTGCTGCCAAAGATAAACATTTGACTCCCAAAAAGTTTTCATAATAAAGTCTGACTGTGTAATTATGGGTGAATGCTTCCATTTTGAAAGTATTTAACCAAAAAAAACCCCATCTGATTCCAACACAAACCCAGAACATAAATTAACTCACAAATCAGTTACAGAGTATGACGGAAATCAGAGACCAAAACAACTTTCAATGATCTTCACACAGACACAAACTGTTTGAACATTTGCTCGTTTTAAAGGTTCAGAGGGTTGTAGATCTTGATGATACATTTTTAGATACACATCCCATTAAACTTTGTACTTTGGTGATATTATATTAATACTTACCGGTAAAAATATTTAGTATATTATATGTTCATAATTACAGGCTTCTGTCTGCCCTTCCTGACATTCATCTCTACGAGTTTTTTTGTCAAAGTAGAGACAAAATATAATACTGTAGATTGATTTGATGTTTTTCTAGTTTTCTATTAATATTGTTATTTTATCCTTATTGTGATTTTTTTGGCCATGATTTTCTTGAGGTGAAAATCTAATATCTTGACAGTCCTACATACAACAGCTCTTTTGTACTCTATTAAGTACAACTGCATCAAAAAGGTCTGTACCACCCATGATACACTGGGTTTTGAAGAAAAGTTGATTAGTTATTCGTTTTTGCACTTTATACGTTGCTTACATGGCACTGTGATTTCCTAACTTAGTGATATAAAGATCATTACAAATGATAAGAATACATTATTTTTCATATAAATTTAAAAACAAATGGTTAAGACGGGACTTCAGGTACAAGGCAATGGCAGGAAATCAACATTATAATAAAATAAGCACTTGAAACAAGAAGTAAACATCTTTCCAGGATTTAGATCAGCTATAAAACTGAGACTAATTCTTTTGACCACAGTCTTTCTGGTTGGTCAACATGCCCCCCTGCACTCCTTAATTTGGAAAAGTTTTCAATCAAAAATAAAGTTTTAGAGTAAAAAACAAAAGTTTTGACAGTCATCCCAGAAATGTCAAAATTGCACTGTAGTGGGCCAGATAAGTGTAATAATTGTTCATTTGTGGAAACAAGCACCAAAATTGGCACCCATACTTTTTGGGGACTGTTCTTTAGATAAAACTCATTAGCCACCTAAAAATTTATGATGGTGGCCATTTTTCAAGATGGCCGCCATTGAACTATATAGTAATATTGCATTTTGCAATAAAATTGCACAGATGTCCTTTTTGAATGGTATTGGTGTATGATATATACCACACAGATCTATCATTTAACACTTAAATGTGACGTGAACCTTGTCAAAGACAATCCCTATGGAGTAAATATATGAGGAGAGCATATTTAAGCGCTATTACTTCATGTAATCTACACTAGCTAACTGATGCTGGGCTTATTAGACACCACTCCAAACTCAGATTCTACATCGTGAAAAATGTATGATTTGACACCAATATCATTCAAATAGGACATCTGTGTGATTTTACCGCAAAATGCAATATTAATGTGTAGTTCAATGGTGGCAATCTTAAAAAATGGCCGCCATCATGAATTTTTAGGTGGCTAACTGGTTTGATCAAAAGAGTAATGCCCAAGGAGTATGTGTGCCAATTTTGGTGCTTGTTTCCACAAATGAACGATTCTTCTGTAATTTGCAGTTATCTGCCCCACTATGGTAGCAAATAAAAGGATGTTATAACTTCTCTGGCACCTTCTTATGTGCTGCCTAGGCTTTTGAGATGGGGACAGCTAAAATCCCTTTTTTTTGCGAAGGACATGTTTAAAAACAACTGATTTGTAACTGCTTTCTGTAAAGCCATATATGGCTTGGTACCATTTGAAGAAAGATTGATCAATTAATTTAATGTGAATCGTATGCTGCTTTGTAATGGAGTGTGCAATATGAATATATTTTCAATTAGCTTTTCTAGGACAGCTTGAGCACTCTCAGTGGTCATAAACAAAGTTATAAACATCTCTTGTTTAGCAAAGCAACAAAAAAACAGCTAAAACTGTCTTGAGGAGCTAACAAGAATTAATAACTTTGACTTTGTGGAAATGTAAGTATATAAACCTCAACAGACAAACTGAGCCAGCAGAGGGAAAATGAAAGGGACATTTTTCAAAGCACAGAAGCAGCAGGACTTTGTGTCCTCCTTCTTGGAATCAGAGGGGACTCTGAGTACCAAACAGAAACCTCCTGGAGCTGGAGGGGATCTGGGGTGGCCCATGACATCATCAAAAATTTAACACACACCAACACAGAGGGACAGAAGAACGGACGGCTGGTTGGATGAAGGTATTACCCCGACACGCTGTAGTGAGCACAACTCCTTTAGTGTTCAGTGTCTGCTCAGAGCGACCGCGATGAAGCGGAGGTGAGTCAGACTCAGGACTTCACTTTGGATCATTGTCACAGGCCGAGTGTCACCTCACACACACCTGTGCGCACACACACACACACACACACACACACACACACTGTGCTCTGAGCGATGGCAGCAGACAGGCCGGGGTCTGCCAGAGAGCGCTGTCAGGATGGATTGTTGCAGTGGCCCACAATGCAGCCCTTTCTCAAACACTCCATTGTGTTTGTATGTGTGAGCAAACATGTGCAGGTGTGTGTGCGAACATGTGCAGGTGTGTATCTCTGTGTGCGTCCATGTGTAGCATGTTGGAAAATGGCTTGTTTGTGACAGCTCCCTCTTTTCCACTCTGCTGGTCAGCTTTAAGTTCTTTTCACTTCATTCCCTCTCTGTCCTCCTCCTTCATCCATCCATCTCTCCTTGCCTTCCTGTCGTTCCATAAAGGTACCATGTGTAGCATTTGCTTAATATATGTCACATATATTTAGGGCTGGGCGACAGGGCTCAAAAAATAAACACTAAATTTACGATTTTAATCATTTTTCTCCCTCTCGAAAAAAAACCAAAACCTTCCAGTGACACAAAATTGACATGCATCAAATTTTGCCTTAATGTTGTCAAATTTTCCCAAATCAAACATCCCTCTTAAAGTTAAAGTGTATGTCATAAAATGTTGATTATGTAGTTCAAACGTAGGCAGGTTTGTCTACATAAGCAATGAAGGCTGGGGTATTTTCACAGAATAACATGGAAGCAGATTTTCAGTGTTTATATTTTCAAACATTCAAACTTACAAGTAGCAAGTTGTAGTAAGTCAAGAAATAAATCTTGATTTTTAGTTTTTACATCTTCTGCAGAAAATAATTTGAATTAATGAATATATTGTTCAACCTTGTGTGCATTTTTAGTGAAGTACTTGAATTAATTTAAAAAATGAACTTTATATCCATACGCAGCTGGTAAGGAATATGAAATATCTAAATGCCCTGCAAAGCTGTGTGAAGCAGAATAATCTGGTACATTGAATGCACTCCAGTCAGTCATAAAGATCCTTCAGATTACTGTTCCAAATGATCTAAAATATGTTTATTTGGAGACAAGACAGAAGGGTTAACTGCAACTATAATTGAAATGGTATCTTTGGTTTTGCAAATTGTTGGAAAATAGTTTTGAACTGGAAGAAAAGTCTTCCTGTGTGCTTTGACTAGACCAGTTGATCAGAAGAGTTTACAGATCTAACAGGGACGGAATGAGCTGCCGCCACTTTGACGCTCTTTCAATGCACAGCCACAAAGCAACCCAGAGCACTCAAGTCCTTATAGCTGTGTAGGTCTGTGTGAGTATGTGTTCAAGCACTGACAGAGCTGCCATGTAAAGACACAAAATATTTGTTGTGCCACCAAAAAACAGTGTTAACTTAAATGACTGCAGCTTAAAATTGCAGGAATTGGTGTAGAAGCTGCCATCATGTGTATTTCCTCTTCAGTGATCCACCAATATGGACTTTATTTACAAGAAGGTCCTCAGCAGGCTTCTCAGAAAACTAAGGGTCCTTCAATCTCTACGGCAAAGGGCCTGACATTTTCTATCAATCTGTTGTTGCAAGCATCATCTTCTCTTCTGCTGTCTGGGGGACAGGAATCACAGCGAAGGACTCGAACAGACTAACCAGACTGATTAAGAGGGCTGAGTCCTCATTGGCCTGCAGCTCCTCAGATTGGACAGACAGTCAAGGCCAGAGTGCTGCCCTGGACAATGGCCCCCACCCTCCTCACAACATGCTGCACAGTCTGAGGGTCAGGACCAGTGCACAGCTCATCCACCCTCACTGTCCGAGAGAAAGATACAAGAGTACCTGCCTAAATCTGACAAAGTTACAGACAAGTGATCAGCCACGCCACTAATTATGCATAACTTAAACTATATAAATTCAAATCAGACAAGTTTTATATATATTCACCTACCATACAATGTTATAAAGAGACATAACCAAGGCTGTTAACATTATTTCTATGAAAGAATGAGAAATTAAACAGGAAGTATGTACAGGGCCTCTGCTTGTGAGTCTTAAGTGGGCGTGTGAGGAATGGCATTCATCTTTAAGCACTTGCTGTTTCTGCTTTGTCTCTACGTACCATCTTTTGTTAAGCTATAGACTGAGAGCCCTGTGTCAGTGGTGTTTACATACTGTGCTAAAGCTCCTTTCCCTCCTCTATCCACCCATACTATCCTCTTTAAAAGTCCTGAATGCATCAGCTCTTTCCATCTCTTTTCTCCACTTCTCTCTCCCACCTGAGTCCCTGTGGTGCAGTAATGCAGCGTTGTATTAGTCCTCATGGAGCAGTCAAAGCAAAGCAGTACTTGAGACATTCTCTGCCACACATCTGCATCTTTCTTTTGCTGCCTTTCACAGTCACTCTGTATTTTTCTGTCAGTCACTTAACTCTCAAAAATCAGTTATATCAAGATTATAAATGTTCACAAAACCATCAGCACAACAGAAAACAGCTGATGCGTTGCAGATTCAAAGCCAGATTTGTTTATGATGTATCCATGTGGATACATCAAATTTAAATATTTTGTATGAATAACAAGAAAAATATATAAAAAACAGTTTACAGGTTATAATTTTCCGTGCAGCAGCCTTACTATACTGAGCTGCTGGATACAAGTCTGAAAGCTGCAATACAAAGGCTCCTGGAGTTATATATGTTCTTATAAAGCACAATAATTAGCACAGAGCATTTAAATGAGGTGTGTTCATGTTGAATAGTTTGACCTCTGAAGGCGAAAAGGATTTAATATAAGAATCTGCTTCCTATGCTTGTTTTACTATTCCATGCTGATTTTATGGGAGTGACTTTTACATTTCTATCCACGTAACAGTGATATTTGATTTAAAATCTACTATGATTTTATAATGATTACTGACTTTGGTCAATGAATAAAGTCAAATTCATAAAAAAATATGTATACCTTATATGAATATTTAAAAATGACATCAATAAGTGTCTGTATTGTATTGATTTGAAAGTCTGCTATGACCCATCACCACTTTGAACACTGAATTAAAAAAAAAAGACTCTAAAACATCACTGACAGTGCGAAAAGATAAGAGACACACATGCACACCTTCATGTTTTTCCATCAGCCAGAGCATTATACAGTACACACTGCTGCTGCGTATCGATTATTGGGCATGACATATGACATTGTATAGGTTGAAAAAAATGTTACACTCTTCTTTTAAAGACATAAGTTTGTATTAAAACCTCCATATTAAAGAAATCTGTGCTTCACTGTGGCTGATGGAAACATTTTGTCATATGTCGCCCCTACTTAATCAGAAAGACCAATTTACTTTTGAGGAATAATTATATACTATGTTTACTCTTAGTGACATGGATCATATACTGACGTAAAATAAAACATAATGCTTTTAAGAATTGAAATAATTGGGGTCAGAGGATGACCTTTACTGGGTTCGGTTTAAATCATGGTAATTTAAAGTGTTCATGTATTAATGAGGCTGCAGACCAGACCTGAGTTTGAGTAAATGGAGCTCATTTCAAAGGTCACAGGCTTTCACCACATTAGCATGATCACAGTGTAATTTTATACACCTATAATTTCAGCAGGAGAACTTTTTTTATAATCAAGGGCTGAAAGTTTTACTGCTGTATGCAGCATGTGGTATCACTCTGTAGTTGTTTCCTTCTTTGGAGAGCAGTACTAGGTTGAGTATACCAGCTGTATCTAATTCCTGTTTAGTTTAAGGGACAGATGTTTGTTGTTCTCCATAAGTTTATGCTGTTGTTGCTGTTGCCATGATGGCAGTGCTGACTTTACCTGCTTTACCAACAGAACACTTATCTGCTGTGTCCTTGGCCATAGGGGAGCAAGAGCAGCTCGGCTTGTACATACAGATAAAGATGACAGATGAAACTGAGGCGCCCAGTGGCACTTTGTTAGTCCATGCAGGTTGTGCAGCAGAAAAATAAAATTCAAGTCTGCTTGGAGTGTGAGAAAAACACATGCTGTTTAGGAGCACTAAGGATTAACTGAGGAACAAAATCATTTCAGTATCAAAAGATGCGAAGACGGCATCGCTCAGGAAATGTGTCTGTCCACATGAAAACGCTGTAGTACATGTGCCAGGCATGTAAGTGGTGCTGTAATGTTTCTGCAGACGGACACCAAACCAGAGAAGACACAGAGCGCACACACATCATGAGAAATGTAAACAAACATTGGAATACGCAGTTTTTCAGTGTCCTCTTGTTGCTCCCAGTGGTTGTAGAGGAGAAGATTAAGCTGTTAAAGCTAAAACAAGCCCAAAAGCTCCTGCGGTACGAGTGTGAATCTGTATTCCTGCATTGTTTCTGTTGTTGTGAAGGTTCACACAAGCGGTTTAAGTGAGAGATAAGGCTTGTCATCATTTCTGAAGCTATCTGCATTCGTTGGCCACAATGAAACTCAAGACCGGCCTTTTCAGATTTATCTGCTGTGGGACCTGTTTTAAAAAATGTGCATTTATGGGCACCTGAGGTGCTGACTCAGTGGGGTCAACACACCTATACAATCAAAAACTTGTGCGGATGTACCTCTATTCATCTGCATGTCAACAGCCCCTGACTGTGACTTTGAAACTTGTAGTTAACTTTGACACCACATAGGTGTCCCAGTTCCAAAGGTCACTGGAAGTTGCCACGTCTGGACACATTAGAGAGCTCAAGCTGTATACAACCACCTGCTGTGTTGGTAAATTACAGTTGACTAAAGTTGTCATTAGTGACTTTCAAATAAGCTTTGGTGAACATCAGATTACACCATCAGCACTAGGGGTTTGGGCAAAACATGGATTTAATAATGCAAGTTCACCCTGGCGTATCAGTACACCACCTTCAGATATCTACTATATTGTTGAAAAAATGTTGTTCTTTCAAATGTATTTCTCTGTTAATTTGACTCAGCATGGCAAAGCTCAATGTCTCTGAGTCGCAGCACCTATGAGACAAAGAAGAGTAACATTGGCAGAAGATGGGTGCTGTTCCAGATGCTCAGTGTACTGGTTTAGTTAATGACTGTGCTAAATGCCAATATTGACTTTTCAGATATGTGTTGAAAATCTGGAGATAACTAACCACACTGAACAACATTTGAGTGAAAAACCTCAGTCAGGCTAAGTAAATAAACAGACCAGCGTCCTGTTTTGATTTAGACTTCCCAAGATTTTGGTGTCAGTGGTTTAAAAGTAGAAAACACAACACTGCTTAAAGTGTGAAGCAGATTGTCTGATGTAAAAGTCTGTTCTTGGCTAAATGAAGCACTCGGCAGACGGCCGTTTGGCAGCCAGTTCTTCTCAGTCATTCTTTGAAGTCTCAGATTCATTTCCCTGAGACCCTCTGCTCTGCTGCCAAACAGATTAAACCACACCGCACCAACATCTACACTGGTGGCCTCCTAATCTACAGACTACAGAAAAACGTCCTGAAGGGACAATGGAGCAGAGGCTTTGTGAGGACAACAGTGATCTACACAAACCCTGGAGCAGCTTTCTATGGATGAAACCATGGAGTGAAACCCACCCGCCTGTTTTGACTCCACTGTGCTTAGCTGCATTCAGAAATGATGGAATCTGACAAAGTTTAACTTCTTTTCTCTCATTGAGATTATGGCAACTCTCTGTTTTATAGTAACTTGCCAGAACCCTGGGGAGCCAGGAAGAGGCCTCTTCAGAGTCATCTCTGAGGGTTCTAGGGATCGTTAAGGGGAGCATGTATCAGGTCTTCACTTTGTTTGGGCTTAGGCCCCCGTTGACCCCCTTTGCTTTGCCCCTGCTCGCTTTCCTTAAAGGTGCAGTGTGTAGAAATTGAGTTTTGGGCCACATCTAGTGTTCAGATTTTGGAATGAGCCCATCCATTACTAAAACATCACATCACTAAGTGACGAGAGCCAGTGAAGAGCAAAAAGGATCGTGAGCAAGGCATCATTTACAACAATTCCAAACACTGTATCGTCGTCTTCTCTTGTAATACTCTCTCTCTCTTCTTCTTCCCATGCCATCCAGTTAGATTTCAGGACTAGAGGTCAGACTAATATTCAAAAGCTGCATTTTGCTCTTCTTGTCACCAAAACCCACCAGTAGACAATTTAGCGGATCGTTATATCAGCCTCCACGAAGGGGAGATCTGCGGTAAACAAAATACAAAACATTGTGGAAGAAAAAACAATCATGGTTCCTCCCTAGCCTGATGGGACTTTACTGACAACCTCGTCACACATATCATCTTAAGTACTAGGCAACAGGCAGAAATGAAAAAAAAATCAACTTTAAAAAGTAAAAATTTTAGGATTCAATCATTAAAGAAAAAAGTATGAGCCTTTGTGCTTTCTGTTTTATGTCCAAATCTTAACGCTTAATCAAATTTAATTATGTATAAAGCATTCAATACTTTAAAGAGACTGTGAGGAGTTTCTAAGTAATTAAAAAAGTCTCACTTTTAGATATATGCCTGATTGAAATACACAATTTAAGACGAGTTTTATAGCATCAAAATAGGTTATCTATAAATGCTATTCCTTAGCCCTCTGGTCTGGTCGGGTCGGACAGGGCTGGACTGGCCTGGATACTCAACTTCGGGAACAAGACAATTAAAACTAGAGCAAATTTATATTATTTTATTATTTATATTACACGTCTTAGAGCACCGGGCTGTAAGTAGCGATATACAGCCGGCTACAACTACGATAATAAGTTTTCCAAAAACTGCTTGTTGTCACACATCAAAAACTACCGCTACGTAACTAGAAAGAGATACATTACCTCGTCGCTTTGCGTCTTTTGAAAAAAGAAGTTGTAAAGCAATGCAGAGTTCTGAGGAAGGTCCGAGCTGCATTTACAACAAGCACACGATTGGCTTCAGTCACGTCTGTGGTGCGTTCAAGTTGTAGTCAGAAGTAGGAATTTCTGGGTTCAGAGTAGGAAACTTTAACTGGAACGTTCCCCGAAGTCTGAATTTCCTACTGAGAACTCGCCAGTTTACAATGGAAGATGGATGCCCCCAGTGTGAACAGTTATTTAGCTCCTGTAATAATCAATTTATTTGCACTTCTGTCTAGGGTGTGTCGCTCTAGATCAGCTGTATACATAGTATTGTTAGACTTATATTTACAAAAATGTTGCCATAGTGATAATCACATTCTTCATACAACAACACAGGGCGTGCTAACAACAGCTAACAATAGCCTGGTAGATCGGCATGTTTTTTTATGACCTCAACTGGAGCGTTGATAAGTCGGAGATGATGTCACTCCCATTTCCGAGGTTACTGGAACGCAACATTACGACAGTCGGCACGCGTGCTCATGAGGTAACAGAGTCTTTATTTCGCCGTTAATAGATTCTCCTCATAGCACCTTTAAGTGACAAACCCTCCAAATATGACGTTTCACAAACTCTAAAAACTGACATTACAATGAAGAAAAAAATCCAGTTTTCACTCTGATTGATCATGAAAAAATATCAGGTTTTCCTTTGTACGGTATGGTGGTGAAAGTGAAAATAACCTGAGGTCTTAAAAATGGCTTCCTCTTTTATGTCTGAAGGCTCTTTGTTTATGTTTGACTCCACTGCAGAGACTTTGGCTTCTACACAAACAGATATGACCTTTTCCTCAAAGGTCAGCCGTCGCACACAAACCGAAGCAAACCAGAGACCCAGAGCTGCATGTTTCACGGTTTAACAAGCAAATATTACACTGCAGCCGCACAAAACACATTTCATAATCAGACTCTGAATCTGATTAATTAACAAGCACAACGCTGGAGAACAATTAGCATCTGTCACATCAGAGTTATGCCAATTCTCCACTAAGCACCGTGGCCATAAAACCAGTCACGAACCTCTGCAGAGTCCAACTCTCATTTGTGTGCACCGGCTCCTTCCAAACCCTCGCCTGCTTGTTTGTGGGCATGCTGAGGAGAGTTTAGTGAAGCTTTAAGGTTAAAAAGCAGCTGCCTGGTGGCTGGAAACAGGATGGACAGAGGCAAATATCAGCTGACGGGAAACAATAGAGCGGTGCATCAGTGATTGGAAGACTTTCAATGTGCCTTTGTCAGTATGCGTGTCCTGTCAGTTTAGATGGAATCATCTGACTTAATGTTTAAATACAGTTGATGCTACTTTGTCATGTTGTGCCAAACAGAGACAGCTCTGAGGCTTTAACTTTAAATAAACTGTTTACTGCTGCAGGAGTCAACAGAGGCAACTTAAACGTACACTGTATAATTTCTCACTGTCCTCTCCAGGTCAAAACACAAGTGGACGTAGAGTGAACAAGTGTGACAACATTCGTCTCCAACAAAATAATGACTGGAAAATATTTAATCAGTCAGGAAAGATGAAAACTAAATTAACAGTAAACATCTACAAATGCTGTGTTTTACAGTGAGATGGTTTTATAGTGATAATGATAGTCATACTACATTTGCTAATAATAACGATACTTTTCTTTCTTTTTTATTAGATTTGATTTTTATTTTTAGGGCATTTTGTGCCTTTATTGACAGGAGAGAGAGAGACAGTGAATAGGCTCGTGAAAGGAGGAGAGAGAGAGTGGGGAAGGACACTCTGGGCACAGGCTGGATTTGAACATGGACCAGCAGAAGCATGTCTATGGATCATGTCTGGTTGCTTACCACTCTGCCAAACCAGAAGCCCATGAAATATTCATTTCGTAAGTGCTCTGAGTCAAAGAGCTGTACAGGGAATCAAAAGAACAATAATGAATCATCAACACATTTTTAAATACTAATGAAAAACAGATTACACAATTAGAAACAGACTAACTAACCAATCAAACACTTGAAGACTCTTAGGCAACATTAAACAAGTCAGCCTTGAGCTTTGCCCAAATACCTCCACAGAACATGCCGGCCTGATGTCTAGAGGTAGACTGCTCCATATCATGGTGGAATGAAAAAACCTGCTCACTACTTTTCATTTTTTTAACCTTCAGGACATTCAAAAAACCTAGAGCATGAAAGCAATGAGCACGAGGCCCAAGGTTCTAACTATAAAATACACATGAAAAAGATTTTTAACTGGAACTAAATACTGTAACAAAAAATCTAAAACAAACTGAAATTGTATTTTCCATTGAAGAAAGTTATTACTATGAAATAAAAAAAATCAGTTCCTAAAAAAAAGTTATGAACAGCAGAGAAAACAAACTGTGATGTGTCCTCTTCCTCAGCCCCAGACACAAGTTTCAATTTTTAATACACCCGTTAAGCGCAGAACACACATCTATTTTCCATTCATAGGCTACAAGCCTGTAGTTTTTTTAGTTCCTTTGAGGAAAGTGTATAAGCTCTTTCTCTGAAACATAAATAAAATATTTACAAAAGCTTCTGTTCACCCGCTGACTGCACAATGTCTGTTTAACTGATACAAGCTCAATGCGTGCTGTGCTTATGATACAGATATACTGAATTGTACTGTATCCAAAAACAGTTCCATGTAGAATTATACTGTATTATTAAGCATCCATTTGACAGGACACTATGAATTTCACTGTGACAGAAGTCCTCCAGTTTTAGACAATATATTAGAATCTAAGCAGAGGGGGAGAGCTGCTGATTGAGCTGCACAAAGGCAGTGCACTGACATAAATGAAGGAAATATGCCAAAACACTTTTGTCTACCTGGGTGGAAATTAATCTATTCCCTTAGCTCCTGCTGTCTTGTAACAAAAACCCCACACAGATCCGTCGTGTGAAAAATGTGATGACTGTGAATATTATTATTATTTTTATATAGATGGAGCTGACCCTGACTTATGAGGTTCAACATACATACCCCCACTGATTATTTTAAACTCTGGCATCAAAACAAAAAAAATGTTGGAACTGTTAATTTAAAAGAATATATTTTTTAAAACCCTTTAACTTTTTGAACTGATATGTTTGTTGTTCCTTTTGAGTTTGGTCCAGTGTACCAATGTGATATCACATAAAAACTGAAACAATAGAAACAAAACTTTTCCGACAAATCAGCAGCAAAATGAAAATAGAACCAAATACCAATAACAGCTCTTATAGCGTTGATAACTGGTGAACAGATCAGACAAACAAGGTGCTATGATGCCTTTAACTATTTTATAAGTTAATATCATCACCTTAACATCTGCTCTAATCTGACACAGCAGCCAATGAAAGGAGGGCAGCACTGGATATTTACCAGCTTTGGTCATTTACCTCTTTTAGAAAAGCCAACAGAACAGCATTTTAATAGTCCAACTAAGAAGTCACAAGGCTGTGACCTTATCATCCTTAAATGACAGACTTGAGCTGATCCTACAACACTGATTTAATATCAAATTACCATGAAGTGACACCGAGGATCCCCCACACCCAAATAAAACCATTGGTCACACTGAGTCAGAGAGTGAATTATCATTAGGTGGACAAACACTGAGTGACAGTAATGACCGTGAAGTAGGCCGATTCTGCTCCAGGTACTGAAAAGAACTCTGGGTAAATGTCCATCAAACGCTAACAGAGTGATCAGTGATGCCGCCAGATGTTTGGGTGTGTGACAGCAATCAGTCAAAACAGCCGTCACAAGGCAGGAAGATGATCAAGAGCTAATTTGGGGGAAAGCACTGGAATATTCTATTATTTTGGAATTAAAATGACATTTGTCGTCCTGTCCACAGTTTATTGTAGTAAATGTGAAAGACAAATTAAGTCTTGACGGGTAATCAGATTACTGTTCTGGGTTGAACTGCGACACTGTCGGCTAAAGCGAGGAGTTACATTCAGCAGCCTGTGAGCCTGGACCGTTAAGTCTGTCCATGTGATGCATTAAATGAAGAAATATTATTTTTTGTTTATCTGCTTCTGTGTAAAGCTAAACCTGTCTATGGGGGAGTTGTTCTTACTGAATGTGTTCATGCAGCCACATAGCAGCTGTGGTTGGCCCACTTTGCTCCAGACCATGATGGTTATCTCTCTCCTTGGCTAGTTTTACTTTGACCCAGGGTCATATGATCCATATCAATGACTTCACAAGTGTGTTCATGACTGGTGATATTAAAATAGCTGCCAGTTTTCATATCCTGAGCACCCCTGATCCACCTCCGTCATCAGTCAGTCTGAGATGCTCTGTTGGAGATCCTGTCACTCTACTACCCTCTGCAGCTTTGTGCAGGTTCACAGGAAATAACCAGCAATGGGTAATTTTAAAATACAGCAGAAATGGTGGAAATAATATCAATGCAGACAGAAATTCAGTGTGAGACAGGCAAAATAATCTGTAATAATGCTGCTCCACCTGTTATCTTGTAAACTTACTTGTGAGGTTGAGGTTTTCATGTGATATTTATAGGCTTGTGTTAAAAAGACTTATTTTTCTGGATTCACTTATTCATGTATTTATGCTCTTGACCAAAGGTTTGTCTCTTCTCTCTTCTTCTGACCTCTCCAATTTCTATCTCAATGCCTGATTCCAACTTCTCTTTCCAGCAGTTCTTGCTCTTTCTTCTCCATTAGACCTTCTGCCCTGTGGTTTTGATCAATCTCTCAGTTTTGACCCTCCCCTTGGTTTTCTCTTCATTATTTCCCCTCTCTCTGGGCTTAAAGAGCCTCCGGTCTCCTCGTCTCCCTCACCCTCTCCTTCCTCCCCCGTAGTTCCAGCAAGGAGCTCCATCAACTCCAGAGCTTTGTGCAGCATGTTGGTGTGCATGTGTTGGTGTGTGTGTCGGCCTGTATGTGCCTCCACGCGTGTGGGTGTGTTGTGTGGAGTAAATGGCCTCCAGGATCCCCTGGGTGGCATCTCAGATGTACTCACAGAGAGCAGAGTCATGACTAAGACTGCGAGCCTTTCATTAATGCGGAGAGAGAGACAGCACAGCTCACACAGCTGAAAAGTCAGATGAACACACTCAGCACTCAGAAATCGTCCTTCACCCACAGCGCCAGGGCAGGGCTCAGCTATGTGCCATCAAACGACTGTTATCAAATGTGTGGGTGTCGTTCACCTCCAGCTTCAGAGGGGAGTTTGACTCTTTTATTAAATGCTCATGGGTGTTTTGGCTTTAATTCTGATATATAACAATAGCCACGTAAAAGAGAACTCTCTTTTTGTTTGAAGTAGTGTTTTTTTAGAGCTTCTTAACTTTTCTTGTCTCATAGTTTCATCTAAAGGCAACAACTCATCAACTTTCATGGCTGATGGCTCCAGAAATGTTACGCCTGTTGGGTTAGGCAGTAATCAAGCATGAATCATCACTGGCTTATCTCAGATGTTTTTTTATCTTGATCATTAAAAGTTTCATTCTCTAATGCAGTTGCTTACAGTTTGCCAAGGCTTTTTTTTAATGTCTATTCAGATGGGACAGCGCTTTTTAATGAACATATAATATTACAGAGTTATTACAAGATAGCAGAAAATATGCCAGATTAAGCACAATGAGTATGTCTGTCTGCAGTCCCAAACATAAAAGAAAAATATAACAGTGTTGCCTTGCTTGGGGAGTATGAAGTTGAGTGCTCTATGTATAAAATCAACTCAAGCCCTGTAACTTATTTTATAGCTTATTTTCTTAAAGCCTTTCTGAATCGATCTCTTGTAATTGTGACCTTACTCCAAAGCTGTCATTTTTTGAGATGAAGTGTAACATCTACAAACTTTATCTTCTGCCACTGGACAGTGAAGACGAACCCCACCACCTCCAGCCTTCGCCTTGAAGGCTTTTATTGATATCCACTTAGATGGAGCGCTTACGTCTCCATTGAAGAGAGTGTGAAGGCTGAGATATTTTTAGGCGCCTTCGATTGGCAGCGCTCCGTTGAAGCGGGATGTGACCTGGCAGAGAGCATGAAATCGATGCAGACGGCATCAGTGTGGATGTTGGACTTTATGTTGAGAATACAATACAGAAGAAATATTGGCTCTTGGTGGAAGTGGACTGATAAGTGAGCCCGGGCTGCCGTACTGATTTCAGCGATTAAATCCACTTCAATCAGAAGCCCATCAGAGCGGAGATGAGAGGGAAGTGACTGGTTTAAGGGAGGTTTTACAAGAAATCTGTTCAAGGTCCCTGCTTGAGAAACAGTTGGCATGAGGAGTAATATTATGAACAATTTCTTTAAAAGCCCCCTTATCCAGACTCAAAGTGTTTGTCAGAGAAGTTGTGCTAATTTTAAAGCCCTTGACATGAAGAATCTTCCTGCAGCGTCTTCTGTCAGAACATGAAGCAGTTTTTTATCTCACTTCTTCACACAAGATATTTGAGATGTAAGATATAATTTGTGTTAACACGGGGGAGACCTCTCCTTTCATCACCACTTAAAGCTAATATCCTTCAACTTCCTGAGCCTCGCTGACTCATACGGGTCAGACCCTCCTGTGCCAAAGTGTGGCGTGGATAATTAATCTAATTTTAGCTCTGAACAGTAGGATTATCTCAGAGATAATATTTTCTCTCATTTCTCTATCTTACTGCAATTGATAGAGAATACGGCAGTTTGATCGAGATTCTTGTGATCAATGTAGGGTGAGACAAAAAAGGCCAAGGATCATATCCGAATGGGGACATTTTCTCAATATCTCAGTATTTCTTCTGTGAAATAAAAACAAATGGCTGTCAGAGAATCAGAATCATCAACTTACATATTATTTTAGTAAAAATCAAACAATGACATCAGATCCACAAAAGTGTTCAGTAAGCTTTCACCTGCTCTGTCGCTGAAATCACTTTCTTCCCCATTTTGAAGCTCTGTTTGAATTTCAGCAGCTTCTAGACAATGTCAACATGACTAAATGAATTGAAATGTTTCTATGTGATTGGCAAATTATCTATTCACATTTAGAGTTAAATGCTATACCTGATAAAGTTTGATATGTATGTATTGCCCAGTTCAGATTTATACGCACTTATGTCCCAGCCTGGAGTCACATCCTGAAATAAACAAATCAGTGCACAGAGCACAGCGCTGCAAACAAACTGAGAGACATGACAGAGCTCACAAGAATCATTTCCATGGATGGTCTGAGGTTTTGTGTGGAAATGAGAAATGACAGAAGTGCGTTTGTAGGACTGGAAAATGCAAACTGACTGAAAATGCTATGTTTTACACAACAGAACTGCAAAATTTTTGCAGGTCTAAGTGTGGGGATGTCATGCCTACTTTGCCAACATTCAAAACAAACAAAAATACAAAATTAATTTGTTATCTGGTCAAAACGTATTCTTCCATTCAGTAATAAAGCAGTTTTTCATGTCCTGAGAGGAAGACATTTTGAAAATTGAGGTTTGAGTTATATCTGAATCAGGAAGTAGCTGCACACGTTTTTCTGAATAACGACAGTGATGGTTGTAGCAGCAGAGGGTGCGACTGTGAGCTCCGTGTTGGTGCCCTGTCAGAGGTGAAAATCAGACAAGGTTGTTTCCAGCTGGCAGCGAGACAGGAAATGAGCTAATGTGTGAGCCTCAGTGGCCCCGAGGGGCCCGAAATGACCAGGTGAACCACATCAGCTGACACCCCCTCCCAAGGCTTATGAATCACAGCAGGAACAACAAGGACGACTTAGCAGAGAGAGTGGGAGAGGTGTCACAGAAAAGTTATTCATATCCCCAATTACATGATATCAAACTCACAAAGGTTCTTCTCCATTGATCAGTTCTGCCATGATGATATTAAACTGAGTTAATTTACAATATGAGCTATAATATTTATTATTTACGTGCCATGCATTTTGTTTAGGGCTTAATGCTGTTTGTGTGACAAATACTATTAAATGTAGTTTTTGAGCAGCAAACTTAAGATGGACATCCAGTGTCTCTTTTTTAAGGAAAGCCCTGATTAATGACACTAGTACATTTTTGATTCCATGTGCCTAAAACAAATCAGAATGTAATCAGTCAAAAGAACAGAAAAACCACATTCTTATCTTTAAGGAAGTTAAGTGGGAAAAGCAGCAATGGAAAAATACAGCACTGATATAACCTCTATCATTGACTACACTGCTAACTGTTTACTCACTGATCTGCAGAAAGCTTTTGTCAATGCTGGTGTCAAGTTAATCAATCAATCAGTCAATCTTTATTTGTAAAGCACCGACTCATAACAAATGTTATCTCAAGACACCTTATAATAGAGCAGGCTCAAGACAAACTCATTTTATGGATACATATATATGCATATATACATACAGTGCCCAGCATAAATGAGTACACCCCCTATTAAAAGTAATGTATTCATCAATATCTAAATGAGCAAAAGAACGTCTTCCAAAGTTTGACTAAGTAGACTTTAGCATAGCATTTTTTACTATAAGATTAAAATAAGGTTGATTTAATAACTAAAATTTAGCTTTTTTCTCATCCCTGTGATTGTGATGTACTAACTTTTGCATCTTGATCTTAAATTGAGAAAAATACTTTGTTGTGTGCGAATTAAAAAATCTTAATGCAGTCAGTGGCCCACATTTTGGGAGTATTTTGTTGTACAGTATGTCATAAAAATGTTGATTTTAAAAGAAAACTAAAGGTTTTCTGACAAGTTGGGTAGTGGACTGATGTAAGAACTAAAGCTAGTAACAGATCCATGGGTCAATCATAGACCTGTCTTCTTCATACTTGTCTCTGCTGATTATAAATTTATCAGAGTTCAGCATCTCGTTTTCAGCAGGGTCCTCATGTCTGTATGATTGTAGTGATAGATTCTGTAGAAGTAAAATCAATAATAATCATGGAAAGAGAATATAGTAGTAAGGGTCATGTGACCTGTAGTGTCTGCTGTTGACAGGGTGCTGAGCAGAGCAACACTGATGCCAAACTGATTTTACTACATAGTTATTTAAAGCTTAAGCTGATCATGTCACTAACCTTCCATCCCAACAACTGATTGACTGTCAATTCTAATCCATTTTGATTTTTTACAACACCAGCAAAAGACAGGGGGCATTTTTGAGAAACACCAGTCACATCTTTTTTATGTGATAATCGTTTTTTATTTGGCCTTTCAATACTATGAGCAGTACACCTCAAAATCATTATTACTATTATTATTTTTTTTTTTACGTTTTTTAAATCAAAATTCAAACTCTATTTTTGAGACAAGTCTTGTTCAGGTAAATTAATTAAGTGTTGGCATTGCACATTGGTCCACATTGGTCCATATAACGTGGCATCTTCTCTTTACCAATGTGATCGGCCAATGTTTATCAATGTTATATTGACAAGCTTTTATAAACAACTGATTCAGAACAGACGTATTTTATTTTACAAACTCAGATCCGTCTTTTGGCAAATGTGTGAGAAAAGATGTGCGATGTGGGATAATTAATCAGAAAAATGCATACAAAAACAGCGGTACTGTATCTACAACCAAATGTTACTGTGATTCTTTTATCATGTTATTATCAATCAATCAATTAATGACTTTATTGTCAGTGCACAAGTACAGACCAACAAAATTCTTCTTTACAGTACAACCCGTCCAAGAACATACAAAGACAGTGACATTCATGAGGGACACAGGATCAGGAAGACCCTCAGGTCACCAGCAGGTCTCCTGATGTCTTGCATTTCTCAGATAGGAAATGGAAGACATTGGGAGAGAGGAGAAAAAGGGCAGGTCACAGCAGAGCACAGTGTGAGATCTATAATATAATATTATAATCATTATAATATTACTTGTACTAAAGTTCAGGCAATGATGCCCCTCATTTGTGCCAATAAAGCTTTTTGAATTTGACTTTGTATCTAAGATTGTGATTTTAAAACCAGTGCATCTGTAGTTTTGCCCAGGGCATGTTTTCTGTTTTAGTAGCTTTTGGATGAGAATTTAATGTTGAGAGAAACTGAATTCTCCTAAAACAGACTTCTGGTTTTTATACTTACACTGTGTAAACACTTTATGACATTTGTCCCTCTATTTTCTAAGTTACTGGTGTTTTTGGTGTCGTTTCAGGAACCCTTGTATTGATCTTTGGTTGCTCTTGCGGTTGGAAAATTGTTTCCTTTTCCATTCCTCCCCTGACTCCTCTCACCTTGTTAAGGAATACAAACCTCACTCACAAAATCTAAACTGCTCTTCCTGAGCTGCCACTGATGCCACCGGCTTAGAAACACACCACACTAATCCTGGTGTCATTTTCTGCAGACTGTGTGGGATTATCTATCTGTCAACACCATCTTTAATAAAAGTGCTGCTCTCTCATTGTCAGCTCAGTGACAGAAGTGAAAGTAATGTCTTCACCTCTGACAGAAGCTGACTTTCAAAAGTGTGTGTCCTCACAAGTTTGGGGACTCAGAGTCTCTCATACTTTGTGCAAACAGATTAATGGAAAAGAACACACAAAGGCTGTGAAAGATAACAAAAGCCCTGCTATGAACAAAGTTCATCCTCATATATCTGTCCAAAGTAGAAAAGTATTAAACCAAACTTCAAGTCTGGCAACTTTTTCTCTGTTTATTCTTCACAACATTACAGAGCAGTGAGCATGCAGCAGCAGCTGGACGGCAGAAGTCTCACACAACATCCACTGTGGCATCTTGTCTGAGAACTGTGGGACAAGTGCAAAGTGTGAGAACTAAGCAATATGGCGGAGAAAAGGTTACTGCAACAGGCCCAAACCTCACAAACTAACAGGGCATCAAACAGCCTAATACCCTTTTCCCACTGACCGAAAAACCTGTTAGGAAACGCTAACAATTGACCCCTGTCGGCAGTGGAAAAGGATTGAAATCAGCATTCGAGCTACTTTATGGGTTGACGTTTGCGTAACACGCCTACGTCATATCGTGCTTGTAACTATGGGCAACAAAACAACGACAGCAGCTGAGGAGACTATTGTTGTTTTTTGGACTCAGGGTGTGAAAAATTATCCCCCTTTAATGTAATTCACTCTGTGCTGAGTTTGTATTTTTAAAGAGGGACAAAAGTACAAAGCATGAAAAATCAGTTGACCACCATGACCTCGGCTTCCACACTCCTTTCCAGCATTTACCTGGCCATGTTTCGGCACGCTGATGATGTCATCGAGATGATGGCATCAGCTTGAGAGGAAAAGAAAAACAGCCACGCAGCCGCATCTGCTGGTGTTTAGACCCTGGTCTACTGGCCATGGGAAAGGAGTCACTTTCCATTTGTTAGCAGGTTTACCAGCGTTTACACGCTAATTGTAGTGGGAAAGCGGTATAAAGGTGCGTTCACACCGGACGCTACCTGTACTACCTCGGCGATCACTCTCCATGCAAAGTCAATGTACAGCCGCGATGGGGCGGGGCTAACCCTCCCGCGATGCGACAGCTGGCAACAAGACGACCGCTTCACTCGTCGCGCGATGTCAAAGTTAAAAAAAGGTTGATCTATTCAGGCGATGTCGTGCGTGGCCTAGCAGCATAAGCCAATCAGCGGTGTGTGTACGTGTGACGGTGCTGTTATTCATCCGGACTACAGGGCGGATGACTTCCACATAGGCGGAACTAATCTCAGTGAGGACATTTGCAGACGGACTGCAGTAAACTCACAGAGGATGCTGCTGCATCATCAGCCGCAGAGTTTTGTGTTTGATAAGTGAGTGAAAAGGACACAGCTGGAATAATGTCCGCTTATACACTCTATTATGGGATATATGACACGATCGCGGTAAAACTCGAGCGGACGTGACGTCACCGAGGGACGGCCGACGCCAGGCGACCAAACAGGTAGGCTATTTATGGACGCGCAACGCTACCTCAGTGGGCAACGCGACTTTGGTAGCTGGGTCGCTTGCGGTGTGAACGCACCTTTAGACTGTAGGTCCTACTTCTCCTTTAATATTTTTCATAGTATCTCTGTGATTCTTTCATATTGACACTTTTTTTTGTTTAAATGATAAAAGTTCAATAAAGATATTGTCAAAGAAAAGGTAATAAACTGAGTCAGTACAGTGGTGCAGAGTGCGCATGTTCTCCTTGTGCACTTGTGGGTTATCTCCAGGTTGTCCAGATTCCTCCAACAGACTAAAAACATGCCCATTCAGCTGACTGGTGACTCTAAACTGGCCCTTGGGTATAAATGTTGTGTTAGTGGTTCCCTGTTGGTACATGTTGACGTGTGATCAGCTGGTGATCAGTCCAGGCTGTACCCCACTTCTTGCCCAATGTCAGCCAGGACAGGCTTCAGACGCCCCTTGTGTAGGGACTAGCAGCATAGATAATACGTTTATGGCCAGAGTTACTTAAGGTGAGACGCCTTAGACTGAATACACATCTTGGTGCTGCATCAGACACGATATATGAGGGGTGTGTGATGGTCAGCGTGTGTCAGAGACAGCGTCGTGCCCTTGGCACAAACAAACAAGGATTTGAAACGTGATTGCCTACCGCTGTAAAAGAAGAAAGGGGAACCTCTGTACTCCGTCCATTTCATCGACTGTAGATTAGGCTCTAATAAAACGTTGGGCCAAGGTTGAACGGACAACTGGAGAATGACATTTGACTTTATTAACAACAGCTAGAATTTAGTCACAAGACAAATTTGCATGTCAGAAAAATCACTGAGGTTCATCTTTAAATTCACTCAGAGATTCACAGAACATGATAAAGGAGCAGAATACTCTGAAGGGGACTTTAAGGTCACAGTCAAGGTCAAAGTCTGGAAAGAGAGTTAAGTTGGTCATAAAAATCTGGCAACATTTAATTTCTTATGTTTGAAGAAGCTCTACATGATGAATGAAAATGAAAACATCATCCCTGCTTTATCATTTCTCAAATACTTTGGAGGGATCGTCCACGGCCCTCATGACTCAGACTGGTTGTGCCCTCTGTGTGCCAAAGCTTGGCGTGGATAATTGATCTAATTTTAGCATGCCGTGTAAGTGTGAGTGTGTGAGAGAGCGAAGTACTGGACAGTGTTGTCATCTTCCCCCAGCGAGCATGTTGAAGGCTGCGTCACTTTGACATACTGTTATCTCCCTCTCTTTGTGTGTCAGTGTCCCTCGCTCACCCCTTTCTCTCTCTCTCTCTCTCTTCCTCCCTCGACCTCCTCTCTCACTGATGGTTGTGAGGAGTGATTGTGTTTTCTTGGCTGACATTTTCCTACTTTTCTAGTTTGATACCTGTAGGTGCTGAGGCACCTGTGATAATGAAGGTATCTTAAATGCATCTCTCTCTGTTTCTCTCTTTGTCTCTGCAGCAGCGGACGCCGTGCCAGTACGGAAAGATGGGGATCAGGTAAAATGCTCTTATCTGTTTTTTCAAGCCTCACCATTTTTCACATCACAGTCTATTTTTCCATTGTACTGAAAGCCTTTTACTGTGACTGAATACAAAGACAGCAGAGCTGGTGTCCTCAGCTCTCCTCTTACATGTGAGCAGTCTGCAGACAGACATGGTCTGTGTCAAAGTGATGCTTTGTGTCTTCTGAATCCTCAGAAGGTGAGAAAAAAGACAGTTACTCACCCAAAACTGCATCCTGCAGCTACGTAGATAGGCCTCAATCTAAAAGAAGGTCACCTGCACATAAATTATTGTGGTGGTGTGTGGGTGTCAGTTTGTGTGCTTGTTTGTACAGTTAGGTGTGTGTGTGTGTGTGTGTGTGTGTGTGTGGGTGTGTGTGTGTGTGTGTGTGTGAATGTGTGGTGTTTTTACAGTATTTTCAATATGTACTACAACAATGGCCCATTTTTTATTTGGCCCACTCTGGGACATCAGAATTTTAGCTTACAAATGAGAATTTAAGCTTCACTTTTCTGAATGGTTTGTGCTTTCTGAAGCAAACATTGAAAATATCTACTGAAGACTTTTGAGGCTCCAGAGAGAACTGTGTGAGGTTTAATTCATGGCTTCAAATTTTGTCAGGGTTTAGGGTTCTGAAGACTTCTAGCTTAAAATATAAAAGGATCAGGATCAATTAATATGCAGGAACACTGACAGTCCACTCCTCCCCTCTCAGTGATAGATGCAATCTAAATCTTGATTACCAGCAACTAATATGGCACAATAATTTGACTGATCAGAGGTATTTGTCACTCTCCACCACTGTACACCCTCATGTCCATGAAAGAAAACAAGTGATAAGCAGAAGTGGGTGGTGTGGGTGGTGAGTAGGGTATTTCCAGCAACCCCACGATACGATACGTATCTCCATACACATAAATTGTGTACACTGACTGTGCTTTTAACAGAATTCCCGGCAACTTTTGTTTTTATTGCAAGAAGAAAAAGAACAAGCATGATTTTTAAATAATTCTTCAACTTACAAACTTTAATTCATGCCCCAAAAGATGGTAGACTTAAGTTTAAATTTGGAACATGTGTTCTATCATGTAGCTTGGCTTCTACTTTGAACTGTGACATTTTTAACATTACCCAGAGTGTATTTACAACAACTGTTCAAACATTGAGGCCGTATCCATTCTGTAGAATCTGTATCGATACACGTATCCCCAAGAAGTGCATGACATTATTTTGCCGTATCGATATTTTGAGCACAGGCCTAGTGGTGAGTCTGTGGGTTCTATTGTACGCCAGATGTAAAACATTTGGTTTGACGCACAGGTGTCTTCTTTACTTTCCACCTGACACAGGTGTCATTTTTGCGCCCAGTGCTCATGCTATTTGAACAACAAATGATCGTTTGCTCCTGTTTGCATTCCGGTATTTGCATGAAAATAAAAAGTAGTCAAGCAGTGTGTTCCGAACTAGAAGACGCAGAAACTCAGCACACCTCTTCCACGGACTATCAGAGCATTTGTTGACAAATTCAGTTTAATGTTCAAGACAGGAAGGAGAGCTAAGAAACAGCCTCGCTTTCTTGCAGTGCTACCCCGGTGCGCTTTAAGCACACATAATACTCCCAGAAACAAGAAAATCACACAAATCAAATTTTTTAACACAAATACTGAGCTACATTAATAATATTTGTTCAAATACTAATGAGTCTCTTGTTTTATCATGTGCTCACAGATAATAAAACAGGTTGTCCATTGTGTTTAAGGCATGTAATATAGAATAGAGACAAAGACTCATAGAGGGAAAATGGGAAAATAAAATTACTCAGAGGCAATGGTTATTTGATGTACAGTTGATGGCTCTTTCATAAAAATATAGGTATGTGATCCTGTATAACTTGGAGATTTTATTATTGAGATTTGACTTGTTCTGAGTTGATCATTTCTTACAGTACTCAGATTCAAATGGAAAAAAGCACCTGAATCTGAATATTACTAAATTTCATACTGTACCGTAGGTGTTTTTAGAGTTTAGTTGCACAATAATAGGAGAGGAATCAAATAATCCAGGCAAAATTTTGACCAAACAACTAAACCTCATGTGAAAATTATAGCAAAATGAAAGCTGCCCAGATTTCACTGGTTTCCCAACATGGGGAAAGAGATTGGGATTAAAATAACTACACAGCTGCACATACACTCTGTGAACTTTGCCAAACAAAATAAAAACTGTCACACAAAAAGACACAATAAAAACTGCTTTATCCCAGTGACAGATAACAGAAAGAGTTGTACACTGAAGTGATATGTTGTTTGGATTTTTTTTAAGATGAATTACCTTGAAATAACCAAAGAAATGAAACTATTACTTCTAACGGACAAACTTAAGTAAATGAAGATGTATCTAATGGTGACAGATGTTTTTCTGCCATGTATAGCAGGTATTATTCAGAGAATAGGATAAGAATATGCAGCTGATTTTCAACCCAATCTCGACAGAATACTGTGGTCACACTGGTGATATTAGAAGCAATGACAACATCATCAACCCCACTTTCTTACCTCAATACGCTCATACACCCCTAACATCCTGAAATGACTCTAATGCATCCTGCTGTGTTCAGATTTTCCATCATTCACTTGTAATAGGTTAAGTTTGACATGTGCATGTGCTTTACGGCCCCTCCAGAAGACAGCTTGTGTGAGACAGATTGTTAAATAGGATCTCACACTACTTGGTTTCCCTCTCTTCCACAAAAAGTTTTTCTGGAGCCATTGGGTGCTCCTGCGTTTATCCACAGGGTGCAGTCAAGATTAATGAGCAAGTCTGAATCGGTAGAGGTGTGAATGGATCACTGCCTGAATGCATCAGCGCTGTGACGGCTTCACCACCTGTCCGGATGCACCCTGACTCAAAGACAGCTTCATGGTTGAGAATATTTTTGGCGCTTCAGAGTCAGCACTGTAGTAAAAGTGCCCATACTGCGAGGCCCCTCCAAACCACAAAGAGGATTATTAACCACAAAGTGTCAGAATATTAGGCATGAAAATTGAAAACAAGGTAGATAAACAAACAATAAAAGACGGACTGTGTTCAGTTTTTAGAAGCTCATATTAGTCAAACACATGTGTACTCCTGTGTGTTTTTCCTGCACTCTCGTGACTGGCTGTGCATCAGTGGGTGTGAAGGTGTGTGTGTGAAGGTGTGTGTGTTGATAGTCTCTTACCAAGGCCATGTAGCCGCTCTCCCTGGGGCTCAGACTATTACTGAGCCATGTATCACTTCTCAGCTGCAGACCCTGGGGAAAGAAAGAGAGGGGGAGTGGGAGAAAAAGTGTGTGAGGGAGAGAAGGACATAAACAGAGACATTTATCTTATTGTTTTCCATCAGAGGCTACTGCTTTCTTTAATTTAGAGTTTTTTGTGTTGTTTTTACTCGGCACATGGACAGAAAGGCTGAAGTGCACCAGTGTAAATATTTTACAGGAACATGTGCTCCTGTAACCACAGTGTTTCAGTCTGTAAGTCAAAGTGTTAGATGGAAATGACCTTCGCTTCATAAACTTACGTTTATATTCCTTATAATCTTTCGTGGTTGTCACACTAACAGCTTTTGCTTTGTTCTAATTCAGTTGAAAAAATGCTCCAAATCTTCCTGTTTTATGGATAATTTTATGTTCAATGGATGAGTCCTGAATCGGGCTGAGTCCAGGACGAGTTGCACAAAAGACAAGAGCTGGCCTTGCACCATTGCTAGCGTTGCTATGACTACTAGTTGTACTCTGCATTATGGGAAGAAAGCTAGAAGGCTAAGCTACCCACAAAATGACTCACTGATTAATGGCAGAGATTAAATGTCATAAGTAAAATTATACAGATGAGCACTATGGAGAGAGGCTTTTAACGCCTACCAGGGAAACAAGAACAAATCTTTCTGATCAAGCTCTCTTTCTTCCATGGCAGCTTTGAGTTGTTGACTTCTACAAATAAAACTCCCCAGTGCAAATTTATAGCTCGAAAGAGGAGGAGAGTGAGCGAGCAGGTGGGGATGGATTTGATGGAGTGCTCATAAAACTCAGAGAGATGATAAAGGCTCAGAAAGAGGCTGTTCTAGACTTGTGCGCTTTGAATGTACTAAAGGTTTTATAGTAGAATGAATAATGTAGGTGTCAGTGTCAAACTTTTATTTAAAGTTGGAGACAGAGGTGCAGAGTGGTCAGGAAGTTTAGTCACATCACTTGAAAAGGGGCAATAGCCATCCAGACAGGTGGCCCAGGTTGGACTGTGGCTCCTTCCTGCTTTACACGTCACTTTTCTCCTTCAAATTCAAACTCTATCAGCGGTCCTGACCAAGAAAAAAGGATAGATTGTCATAGGTGTTTGATGGTCTAAGGGCAGATTTTTCTGATTTATAAAATCAGGTTAAGTTTCAAGAACCTACCAGCTAGGCATGGGTATTAAAACTGTGTACAGTTTTACTGATATTTTTTTGCAATTATAGTGTTTTTTCAATTCTATCATTGGTGCTTTAAACACAGAAGTTGTTGCTATGCTCACGGACAGCTAAAATAATTACATATCAATAGCTTGGGGCCTAAATCCATCAGCCACGGTTACAAGTAAGAAAAGTAGAGTTACACAGTGAGCCTCATCGCAAACAATCAGGTATCAATACTAGGGATGGGAATTGATAAGATTTTATCAATACCAACGATTCCCTCATTGATTCCAGCAAATTTTGCATGTGGGCAAATGGTCTCATTTTTAGTGGCAACAATGCCAAACATACATCACAGTATAGATAACTGCTTCTGCAAGTTGCTGGTGTTTCCACTCACTAAAGGTTGTGCAGTAGGTGTAATTAAAATTAAGCCACAGTTCTGATGCTTCTGAACCCTGTCAATTGAATGGAATTGATAAGGGAATTGATAAGCAAAAAGATTAATGATATCGATTCTTTGATGGAGCTGTTAACGTTTCTCAACTGGAATTGGTTTTCGATTCCCATCCCTAATCAATACTGCAGGACAAGTAAGAGTCTTGTCTTCTTCAAGCTTCCTCCTGATATTGTGTGAGACACACACCAACACAAACACAGATGAACAAACACGGTCTCAGCAGCCCCTTTTTCACCCTGTGTAGTGCTTTATGTGCTGAACACAATCATGTGGTACGACATAGCAAGTGGAGGACATGTTTTGTCTCTTCACTATTTTTTTTTATCAGAAAATATCTCTGTATGATGTGAGTGTTTTGTAGAGGCTCTGTCACAGTCTATGTACTAAGATGAGTCAACAAAGTTCAGAGCGCCAGAGCGATATTAGTCTCCATTGCAGGGACTCAAAGAGCTGCTTAAAGATACCTTCAAGCCCTTGATTTGCTATTTGAAATCTAACATGGTTCAAGAAGCATGTTGGATTTTATCTTCAAGAGTAACGTCAGAAAATGGTAAGCTTTACAGATTTGCCAGGAGCTCTTGCATGTAAAGCCCTTTCACTGAAAAGCATGTCACTTCTGACATATTCTTTCTTAATAAAAGCCTACTGATGTAA
Source organism: Scarus forsteni (assembly GCA_036419115.1). Lineage (NCBI taxonomy): Eukaryota > Metazoa > Chordata > Actinopteri > Labriformes > Labridae > Scarus > Scarus forsteni. The sequence continues at coordinate 25,050,010 of JAZDUH010000458.1, forward strand.
CAGAGGTCTAATGCTTTTATTTTGAAAGACAAAAAAAAAAAACACTTATAGGAGCAGCTTAACAACCCAGGAGAAAACTAATTACCCATAGTTTAAGCTAATGCAGTACAGATGTAAGAAACGTACTCACACAGAGACTCAGAAAAAAGCATCTGTCCCATCACAGGCTGGGTTTTAGGTGAGAAAGGGGATTTAGGGTTTGAAAATGCAGTAAGATGCATGGTTCATTTTTATTTCAGAGAAGTATCACCTAACAGCTTTGCTTTAATGAGCAAACACGACAACAAAAATACTGTGATATGATATTCAGTCGATACTGTCCAGCTCTACATCCAGCATGAACACAAATTGGTGCCTAAGACATGTTCATTTAAAGATCTTTTTTTTTACATAGATACTTTGTTTTTATGTATTCTGAAATGTTATTTGAAATTGCAATGTACCTTTTTTGTTTTAAGCAACAGTAGACACATTTTTGTTGCACCCAACAGATTTTTGATAAAAAAAATCAGCTTTTTACTTTAAAAGTTGGATTTAAATTAAGCTCTGGCCCACTGAAAGAGTTGGGGCAGAGCTTGAAGAGGATGTGTGCAGGCTCCTGAAAGGGTTGATCTGGATTTTAAGGCTCCATCTTACTTCTAATTAGGTAATCAGTGTTTGAGCCCATCATTCTTTTGACACTTTAACATTAAGCACTATTAGCTAAAGTGAGGTAAACATTTCTGTAGCAGCGGTGGGGCGTAGTGACACACACATTAGCCGAAACATCAGCCTGTTTGTAGTCCCACTAATTGTCAAATCAATATTGAGTGCCCCTATCAGATCTCCTCTGAGGACATATGCCTCTGAAATTCACACAAAAGATTAACTAATGCAACTGGGATGGAGCTGCAGCCAAACACAAGAATGACTTGTCAGCATGACTGTTTTTTCATCCCCAGTAAAGGATTACAGACTTTATGCAAGAGTTAAGAGCTCACCACGAATATGCTTAAAAATAAATAACAAAAGCACTTTATCCAAAATCTCCCAAGTTTTAATTACAGGTAATAAATTGTGACTAAGACTACCAACTTTGAACGTGAAAACCTTTCAGAAATCTTTGGTCCATCAGGCTGACCAGGCTTCACAAGCTAAAGTTAGCAGTAAGCTACAGGACTGGAAGATTAACTTGTTGCCCTAACAAACAAGTCCAGGGTTTACAGCAGGGGTGGGCAACTTTAAGTACCAAGAGGGCCACATAAAACCATTTTTCCCAGCCTGAGGGCCACATTGTTACATATTTTCAGAAACTCTTGATTATTAAAAAGAATGTTGGATAAACAACAAATGAGAATACAAATTTGTCATAAAATTAGAATACCAATATCATATATTACAACATACATACAAGTTATTATGCATAATCAAATGAACTTGATACAGAATTCAAGCAAATTTAGCTAATATACATGGAATTAAAGCCAATGTAGCTTTTTTCAAATCAATAAAATGTTTATCAAATTTTTAATATAATATTGAGTAATACTTGATATAATGTTAAAGGCTTCATGAAAGAGATTTAGACACTATAAGAGCAAAGTAAGGTTGTAAATAACTTACATAAGATTATACTGAATTATTTCTATTGGATATCTGAGTTTTCTTCATATTTACAGCTGCTGGTTTTGGGAATGAATGGCGGGCCACATTTAGTGATGTGGAGGGCCGCATTTGGCCCCCAGGCCGCCCCTTGCCCTCCCCTGGTTTACAGGAACATTGAAGCAACTGTTGCTATGGAGGCTTAAACACTTCATAATGTGTTTTTATTTACTGCAGGGTTCCTACAGCTCAAGGCAAGTTAAATTCAAGACTTTTTCAGACTTTTTTAAGGCCGTTTGAAATCAAATTTAAGACCAAGTCGACAACGAACCACAATTGAAACAAACAAAACAAACAAACAAAAACACCACATGAATTACCTGGGTTAGAGGCAATTTTAACCCAATGTTTATTTTAAATAAAACATCACTTTAATCTTTTTTTAACCCAGTTTTTAAAACCTTATGCCTATTTTGCTCCCATTCATCTTTTTTGGCCTCTGTCAGAACCACTTTTGGAATTTTTACATGGTTTTTGAAATTTAATTTCAAATTTAATTCCCAATATTGCTTCCATAATCAATTTTCCTAAGCCACTTTTTGATTTTTTTGGCAATTTTTCCCCTTTTTTTCTCTCTCCAGGCACTGTAGGTAGAACCAAGACATGCGTCTGCTCTAAATGATCCTGGTGCAACCACATCACCGTTTTGTTAGTTCCGCTATTGTGATTACACAATGTTGCAACAAGAGTAAATTAGCAAATTATTTTTGAAAAATAGATAAATGTTACTAAATATTTTTTAGTTCAAACTAACATAAATCTTACTAATGTGTTCAATTTTTTTTAAGATTTTTGAAAATTGGATTTAAGACATTTTAATGCCAATTAAGGCCTTATTTTTAGAATGATGAATTCAATGCCTTTTAAGACTTTTCAAGGATCCGCGGGAACCCTGTACTGGTATTGACATTGAAGATGAGAAAGAGCACACATTTACCACATCTCTGCGCAGTGGGTTACCTTCACTGTAAATGCACAGTGAAGGTAACCCACTGCATCAGCGGTGTTTTTTCCTTGAAAGCCTTCCTTGGTTCAGATTGCTTTCACACCCACAGCACACCAAACTTTGGTTGGCTTGGAAGCAAACCAAGACCCCTGCTTTTGGTCCAGTAGAGTTCATATAAGCTTTCAAACCAGCCAAAATGAATAGAACTTTCCATTGAAGTGAACCAAAATTCATTTGGTCACCACACATGGTAGGTAAGAAAGCAACCTAAGGCTGCAAGCAAGGTCCAACAACAGTTCAGCCTCCTGTCAGGTCAACAACACAAACAGGTGATGACGACACAAAAAAATGAAAAAAAAAAAAGTGTTTACACCAGTTTGCCACTTGGCGCTAATACTGTCCTAACAAGGGAATGTAATCTCCAGCCTGGTTGACAAAATCTCTGTGACAGAGCAATGAAATGCCAAAAAAACAGGCTGAGGACGACTTAAGAAAGACGTATACTGAAATGACTTTGAATTTCAACATGCACAGGTAAATCTGAATCAACAGATGTTATTTGTGCAGTCGATACAAAGTTCTGTGATGTAATGGACAGGGTTGGTAAAATGCTTTGACTGATAATGTTCAGAAAATCTTTATCATAAAATGTTGTAAACGACCACAACACAAGATGCATACTAAAATATGCTCAAGTACCCTGTGATTTTCTCAGGATGAATATGTATGAAAAAAGAGGGGGTATTCATTATTGTGTGAAATGGTACTTCAGAGAAATGCTTTAAGGCCAGATTCTGTGTGCGTGGAGAGCTGATTGAAGCAGCTGGGTAAACAGTTTAATGTTCAGCTGAGAATTTCAGTTTACTGAGGGACTGTCAATGTTATCACAGCTGAATGGATTTGAGTTTTTAGCTCGCACAATGCTGCCTCTGCTGCGTCTCACTTCGATTCAGGAGGAGCCTCTATTGATGAGGCTACAGGAAGAGCTCAGCTGTAAGAGACTTCATGGAGCCCTTTTGAATACTCAATAAAAGCACGCACACTTTATGAAGATGGCGATGACGTGCTTTTTTTGTCCTCGCTTGACCATGAGAGCTCAGCATTCACAAACTGAGGGCTGCTTCTGAATCCAAATCCTGCAACCTCTGACGCAGGGGGTGTTAATAATTCACACGCACACAGTCCAAGGACAGAGATGACACCAGCATTACTACTCTCCTCTCCTCACACGTTAGACCACCATAAATCATCCACTCACTAAATCCTACTCATGTGGTTATATATTCCTAATAGAGGCTACACGCTGGCCCTGAACTCTGTTGTATCTGCATTATTGAATAATTAGAGGGCACAAGCTACAGTTTTCTGCTGCATAGCTCAAAAACAATGATAATGTATCTGCTGGCAGAGACAGGGCCATTGATCAATACCAAGGACTAAATGATCAGCAGTTAGGACTTTAAAACTCACTTTGCTCTTTCTTGGGTTTGTTGTTGAGCTCGAGTATTTAATCCAATCAGGGAGTCAGAGTTGCTGCAGGAAAGACAGTTCAATTCCTGTCGTCCACATGGGCCAAGATATACAGAAATGATGGGCTAATTCATACCAAGTGCCATCTGAAGAAAACATTTAGCAATGTTACAGCAGCGAGAAGAAATTTTGTCTTTCCATGCAGAAATGTTTGACAGGGCAGGTTTTCTTAAGAAATTTCTTAAAGATATTAAATTAGTTTTTATTCAATTGGGTCAGCACATTGAGGTCCCTGTAAGTATGTTCATCTTCTCAACAAGCATAATTAGTCTGAATGCTGCTTGTTTTAAATGCTAGTAAACTGATGTCGGCCAGCTTACATGGAGGTAAGATTATGGTTAGCAAAAAAGACATTTTCACACTGTGCTTGATTGTTTCATAGAAGTACGACTGCTACCCTCTGTCCTCCCTCTTATGACCTTCTTTGTTACTCATAATATTATTCCAAACCAGAGCTCACTTGGGCACAAACACATCAGCACAGTGGGTGTTCTTATGCATGTAATTAATATGCAACTCTGCCAAACTGAGAAAAGCAGAGGCATATTTTGGCAGGTTTATGACTTAAACTGTTAAAATAGGGTCTTCTTGTAGGTGTTGAGTCTGCTCAACTGAATATTTACGTTTTGAAAACAAAGATTTCTTGGATTCAATGTTAGCCATAAATAAACTCTGGCACTTTATGAAAATTAACATATCAAAATATGAATCTAATTTTGATGATTCAGTTAATGGAGCTGGAGTAAAAGAAAAGGTTTTCTGTGCAGAGAGGAGATAATATCAGTTACACTTGTTTATTGACCTTTGTTGATGTCTTCTGGAGAGCTTGAGGTCAAAATGACTCACTGTGTTTCACTCTGAATTCATTAACATTTAGCAGGAACATAAATGAAAATGCTGCTGTTGTCAAGTGAATTTATCGCATGAGAAATATTCAGATGTATCGTATGTTAAATAATCAGACCATTCCTCTTAGATTGCACTAATCTGAGCATTAAATCTCAGCAGAGCATTTATCATTTATTTATCCTGGAGATCTAACAAAACATGAATGTTTTAGTGCAGTTTAGAAATTGAGACATTTGTTTAATTTCAACTGTGATCATCGCTGTTTAGTCCTTCAGATCTACCAAAAGTCAAGCTGTGTCTTTATTTGGGCTTGATGATTTGTTTTTTGTCAAAAGTGGGCTTTTGGTCCTCATAAATTGTTAGCAGATCAAGAAAAATCATGTATTACAGCATAGCTTGTCAAGCTCACTGCAGACCAGAGACTGTACAGAAAACAGAGCAGCATCACTCTTGAAAATTATGAAAGAATAAAATGTTGCTTTTTGATTTGCTGCAGACATAAACATGAAGAAGGAAGTCTTTCCTGGGAGCTGTTAAATGCTTATGACTTACAGGAAATCAGCAAAATTTAACTGTGCTCCCAGAGACAGACAACATTTACAAGAAAGTGATGGACCAACATCACCAAAGGGTTCTGGGATTGTATTCCCTGAAATGCAGAACTGAAAAAGGCAACAAAAACTTTTGAAGTCCCTCTTTTCTGTTGAATCATTCTTATTCCTCCATCACTTTTCAAGAAAATCACAGACATGAATTTTACATTAAAACAAGTGGAGAAAATGCCCAAAGGGACATAAAAATTGTTTTCACTGCTGTATACGATATAATACAAGAGATGTTAGCCTGGGCAAAAGGCCATGGAACAAACCCATACTGACGTTCATTCATGTAGATTTAGATGATGCAGAGTCTGAATCCAGCAGCAGCCTAAGATTAAATCAGGAAAAACAGATGCTTAGCGGAGACGCCAGTTTTTATTCTGTTTTTGTCCCTTTCCTGCCAAAATAAAATGAGTTTGTCCATTTTTCAAAAGCTTTGTTATTGCTGTTTTTTGTCTGTAGCTGATGTTTTGAGTAACAATATTAACAGTAATCAATGAAAAGGTCTCTGAGCTGCATCATTACTTTGGCGCTTTAGTAGCTCATCATTTCAGCTCACAGAGGCACTAAAGGCGTCTGTACTTTCAACGCTGCAGTATTTACTGAGGAAAGAAAATGTCCTAAACACCTCTTTAGCTTTCTGGGGACATGAGACAAAGTTCAGTTTTTACTTTGACGTAAAGTTTAGGGCATTTCCGTTTCACCTCCCATGCAGCCTGTGATCTGTGAACAGTTGGAGGATGATAACAAGCTTCAAGTGCCAGAGGAGGAACTCTGGGGGCACGGCCGGAGAGGGGCCGATGTTAAAGAATAAGAAGAGTCCTTTGGACAGGAGCGTGTTTCAAAAGTCTGGACAGTTTCCAAACTGCTCTGCTGTCTCTGTCTGTCGTAACGATATGATGAATATACATGGCTGCCTGTGAGTGTGTTTGTGCATTAGTACACATAATTGATGGCACTCAGGTTTTTAGCAGCGATCAGATTTGCAGTTGCCCCTGGAAACAGCTGAATGGTATCCACTGGTTACGTAAACATTGTGAGCCGTGTTGATGGACAAAAAGGGACAGTGCAGCCGATAACACACATTCACAATATTACACACAACGATATAAGCATGTACAACACAATTCACTCACAAGACCAGACAGCTAAAGAGAAATGTACATCACCATCAACTGTTCTTATGTAATCTGGCTCTCTTTATTCATGTGTCTCAGCTGATTACAGTAAAGTATGTCTTTAGTGAGTCTATTGAGGTAATTGGGTAAAGCAGTACGTTTATATTCATACATTTCATATTTCAGTACATTCATATTTTGATGAGTAAAAAACACAAAATGAAGAATGCAACTGAAACTGATGATTAGTGAAGGATATAAAATTTAAAATACTGACAAATGTACAATCATGATTAACTTTATATGCTGAAACATCAAGTTTTATTCAGAACCATCAGAGCTCTACATGAGCTTCACTCTTCTTCTGAGCCCCCATCCATTATACTTCAGTCTTTTTTAGATCTAAACAACGCTCTGTTGGAGCTTCCTTTTTAGGCTCCCTTGCCCTGTCCCCCTTTTGAGCCGATTCTGGTCTGATTGATTAATTGGAAAATGGTCAGTTCAACATCATTTTCAACGACTCTGCATTCTTTCTACAGACTATGTTTTGTACCGAACCTGCTAGTTGAGATTAGTAGTTGAGATTAGTTTAGTGTAATTTATTTCGGTCATTGTTCATTATCAGTTGTTCCAGATACAAATCCGCTGGTTTATTGAAAACATGCAACAAATAATGCATGAACCTCTGGCTGATGCTTCAAATCAATGAAATGATAAACAAAAAGAAACACGACCGAAAAGGCGCCACTGAAGCTCTAGCTTATTAAACCTATCCTTTCTATGTTCAATTTTATATCAGCTCTCTTTCCATTTATACAGATAATTACATGATGAAAAATTAATGCAAGTTACAAACCACAATGACTGGCACAATAAACCATCAAGTAATTAACTGTAATTATTGGTAAATTATCAAGATACATTTTTACTTTGTGTTTCGATATCAGTTAACATGAGTTTTGAAAAATGTGCATATCAGATATAGATAATAATCCAATGTGTTTCATGCCTATTTTTACAAGCATGAACAGAAATTAACAAGTCATCAACTACATTCACTTGTAAGTTGCTTTCTTTTGTATCAATACTTTGACTTTTTAGATTAGTACTTTTCTTTTCTTCATTTATGTGGAAAGGACCCTGCATTGCTAGATTTTACACAGCATTGATATGACTTTGAAAAAATGAAGAAAACAATATGAAAATCAAAATTAATTATATTGATCAACTAATATTATTATGATTGGTTATAGTTTTGAAATGAAATCTTTGACATCAAGTGCAACCTCCCCCCCTCCCCTCCATGATACATGGAGTATACACATATTGTTTTTTTGACTGATATCTATACGATGTTATATTTTTATGCTATATCAGAACAAGTTGCGCTCTTTGCTTATACTGTATTATCAGTAACAACTGCTATTATACACTAATTTGAACATAAAATAATAACTATTTGACTTGTCTCAAATCCCTTTTAAAAAAAGTCTAAGTAGCCTTGAAACAGTTGTATGTTGGAAAGGGAGCCTTAAAGGAATCTGGGACACATTGTTGCCCCCTTTTGAGGCTCCTTTTCCAACATGAGCCCAGTCTGCTCTGACTGATGACTGGTCTGTTTGGCGCAGTGCCATAAGGTGAACCGCTCGACATAATGTCTACTGTCTACGCTCTCCAATGGACAGTGAGCCAATGTCCTTAAACTGGTGATGATACAAAGGTAGGATATCACACTAGTGGACCATTCAATACCTGCTGTTGTCTCGCTCATAGCTGACACGTCTCCGTGCATTAAAGGCTGCTGATTGGGTTGAGCACAATTGTTGTAGATTCAAGTTTAGCAAAAGGATCAGTTTGATAACAGACACTGAATTAGGCAGGTCCAGCTGCACTGCAAGGTTAGGGGGGCAGGAGAAGAAGATGTTTAGGTAGCTACTGGCACTGCAACACACTTCAGGGCGTATAAAACTAAAAAAGCAGAATATGACCTCTTTAAAGTAACTGTCTATACCTGAGTTAGATTCTTGTGAACTCTTTTTACCCCTGATAACAACTGAATGTGCCATTTAAAGCCTCTCAAACAGAAATACACTGGAAAAATAACAAAGCTCCAAAGTGTAAATATTTGAATTAGTGAGAATCACGATGAAGCGTTAATCCACCTCCTATGACCTTAAGCGTCTCTGCCCTCTTTCATATCTCCTTTTTCTCTTTCTGCCTTTGCTTTACCGTTATTCCCCTCCCCTCTCTCTCTTTTTTTTTGACCCCTTTACTCCCTGCCCCAGCATGGCCGTGCCGAGTTTTCCTGGGAAGGAATCAATGTAAGTCTCCTTGTTTAATCTTTTCACTTCTCTTCCTTCCATCCCCCCCACCATCACTCACCTGCTGCCACAGTTTGACTACATAAGTTGACTTGACTTGTTTACCTCCCCTCCTTATCTCTCTCTCCCACTCCCTCTCTCTCATCCCCCTTTTTCTTTTTCTCCCCTTAAACTCTCCCTCCCATCCGTCTCCTCTCTCGGCCCTCTGCTAATCTACTGTCCTGCAAGCTTCATATATATACAGAGTCACAGATAACAGGCTGTAATAAGCTTATCTTCTCCTCGACTGAAGCCTGCGTACAAGTCCCAGTTTTACTCAAAGCTCTTCACGATGGAGTGCAACGCTGCTCAACTGTTTCTGTGCTTTCAGCAGAAATATTTGCACAATGTGAATTTTGTTGACATAAGTATGCTGGGAGGCAAATCATCACACACAGGAACACTTCTGTTCAAGCAACAGCCGTCTGGAGAACTGTTTGATGACGACAGTACTTCTTGACCTCATGTGACTTTGGTATGTGAGGGATGTTATTCTAGCCAGGTGAAGAAAGTTATTTTGAGTTTAGATACATTACTGAAAAAACATTACAGGGAATAAAAAGTACATTTGACTGGGCTTGTCTGGCAGTCTGTCATGCTCTACTTACCAGAGAACATTTTATCTGTAATGATACATCTCAGCCCTGGGTGACATGTGGTGCAGCCTCCTTATATTCAGTCAAAGTAACTGTGGCATTTTCATGTTAATGCTGTGGCCTATTTTCACACCGAGCAACAAAGGACGAAATGAGCTCTCAGTTTGACTTGTTACTCTGTACAGCTAATGGATTTAGCCTCTTTCAGCTCTGCTCTTGACTCCACAAACCCACAAATGTTCTGCTTCTTTATCAGTGTGAACTAACTTTCTCACAGTCAGTAAGGTAAAGATACTGGCAGCACCTCGCAGTACTCGGAAAGAACAGATTTTGAAACTCTTAATGCTAACATGCTGTCACACCATCACAAACACTGCATAGCACTGATATAAAATCAAACATTGAAATTGTTACTGGTATTTGAATAAGAAAATTGGATCAACAGAAAACAGGATTGGCTTCACATTATTAAGGCCTGGATGATTAATGCCTCTCTAAAGCTGAAGTGTTTCCCTGATATCATCTCTTTCTGTTTGACTCACCTGTTCAAAGACAATATTGTGTTTACAAAGAGATGATGGATTAGACTAACGCTATCAACAAACCTAATGATAATGCTGACCCTAGAACTATTTAACTGTGTTTGACGGGTGAATGTTTCCTTATATTAACCAAATAGATAGCAATATATTATTTTCACTACGCATATTGTATATGTAATGATTTGTTGGTTGTCTTTTTGTGTGTACAATGCTAAAAGTTTGGCTTTGTAACTTTGAAGAGCACTTGAACCCATTTTACTTTGAATTCCAGCCTAAGGCAAGTTGTCCTATAAATTTACTTCCACATCGTTAATATGGTTTTATCAAGTTAAAAACAAAATTATGAGCATAATGAGCATCGAGGGACAGCAAAACTGCATGTATTACAAAACAGCAATATAAAAATGAAACACAAATGTCTCATACATGCCTAAGGATAAACAAATATTTATTTTTTTATTAAAGACAAGGCAGGCAACCAAACTCGTCCTCTTGTGAATTGCTTGAAGCCACAGTGTTCGTCTCTGTCTATGTATTGGATTAAAACAAAACACCAAAAACTACATTTTAATGTTTTTTTAGTGAAAGTGGGCACCTGGAAGCCTCGGTGCATTATCTTTAGTGCTTTGTTTTTGTTAATCTGACTTGACATTTTGTGGGTGGGACATTTTGGGAATGTTTTTCTGGTCAAGCAGGTCAATCAGACCTTGAAATTTAATCTAGTGTGAAGCAGTTGTTTCAAAGATGAGTCAGACTACATTTCTATGCCCCCCTGATGTTGACATCATAAGTCTCACCCTTTTCCTCATTTTAATCTGTCATGGGAGGAGAAGTTATATTAACAGCATGGTGATCTTTCAGAAGGGGAACTATTTTAAACTGTGGTCAGTGTTTCCTAAAGACGGGCTCCATGTCCCCCCGAGGGAGGCCGACAGAAAAGCCCAGGAAGTGAAGAGAGAAGAGATAGCTGTTTTATACTGCGAGCAAAACACACAACTCAAGTTTTTCCCCTGAGCTAATGTTTAACTACACCTGGCTGCAGCTTAAGAAACAAGAAAGCATACCAAGCCAAATTTGCCTTCACCTGTCCGACTGTCACACTGGTAACTTTGAGGTTTTTTTGTTCGTGATTTCACTTTTAATGTGAGATCACTTTTGATTTCAGAAACACTTTAAGCTGCTGGTTTGTAATCTGTGCAAATGATGTCTGTATACAGTACATTTTATTATACTGAAATATTTGCTAAAGGACATGACTGATATTGTTTTGACTGTCACAACATGTATTCTGTATGTCTTTAAGTGTATAGTGAGGGATGGGTGGGTAACTTGAAAACGTATTCATCTGCCAAAGAGGGTTGAACAGCAAATGCAGAGGGTGTTCCAGCATAAGCAAAGTCTTCTAAAGACTAAGATCCTTAATCTCTAATCAATAGCATGTAATATTAACCTGAGTGAAGATAACTTCATCCTACTGTTTGTCCTCGTAACAAAAAACATAGAGCAAAGCAGGGCTGCTCAACTTTTGAAGAAAAAACTGAATTGCAAGTATTTCACAATAATATTAAGCTCCTGATTTTGGGTTTTAGCATAATGTACATTTCTTTATTAAATGCTCCTTACATGTTAACATCTAGAACAAGACCAAGACGCTGAGCGAAAAGAAAAAAAAATACAAATTTATATAAATGAGATGATGTGAATTTAATGAATAAAGAAACAATTTAGTTATATTTTCCCCAATTCTTTAATACTGATACCTCACACTCAAGTATCATGTCTGATTCAGATTCTTGTATTTATTTGGTATTGATTATCAGAGTCCGCCATGATGGAGCACTTATGTTTACATTTCTCCAAAGCCGTGCACCACAGTATAAGAACATTCAGAGCAATATTCCATTTCCTCCTGAGCTATACAGTCATGATATATGATACTGAAATGTTCCATGCTTTTGTGTTAGTTACAGAGAGCACACAGCAGAGAGTCGAACACTGTGACCAAATCATCAGTTTGCTTCATACAGTAATTAAATCCTTCTAACTCACAGTATTACCTCACATCTAACACGAATCCCCTGGTGGTCCACAGTCCACATGTTTTTCTTGCTGTTTTCCTCTGTAATTAGCTGTTGGTTGGACCTCATTTAGGGCTGAGCTCCGTCTCTATGTTCATTAGTGTGTGGGTTTGCCATGAGCACCGGCGCCAGGAAGAAAGGCAGAAATCACATAAGCAAGAAACATTTAGGGTGGTGACGTGTTAATTCAGCTGTGACTGGTTTTAGTGTTTGGAAAGGGTATCTACAGGCCATTATTTGCCTCTTTTGTTTGTTTAGCCCAAAATAGCCACATTTGGATGAAAGTGTGGCTACATAATGCTGCCTTTCCATCCTGGTAGAAGAATGGACTGGACAACCTGACGGGGAATTTGTACTAAATAGCATCCTGCTCTTTTGTCATGTTACAATGTAGTTATTTTTGTCACTACAAAACAAACTTCACCAAATTGAATATCAAGCGACAGCATAAAAGAGTTTGAACTGCCTATTGAGACCACACAATCACTGGAAAAAACATACGTGGGGTTGACAGATAAAGAGAAGTTTGAGGGCGCTTTCTGGTCTTTAACAACTTAGCTGTGGTTACACAGAGCGGTCTGGATTGGTTCAGAACAGTTCAATATGATTTGGAGCGGCGAGTCCTGATCTCATATGCATTTCCACAACGTCCAACTCCCCATTTCCTCCTCTGTAGTAATCGCAGGGAAGGTGTTCACTGCCATTGTTCTGTGGGACATTCTTCATAGTAGAAGCAGTAAAGTCACTTGAAACATGTTGTGTTGTTTTCCTTTTAGATGTTGCTGCATGAAAGGTAAAGGTTCTTGTATCTAATCAACAGACTGCAGCATTTTTAGCTTCGCCCAAAAAGTGAGGCAGCAAAATATCAGTTGTTTGGGTTCCTTTCCCCATAATTGACAGTGGAAATATCTATAATTGAATACATACTGAGACAAACTCAACTGGGCTGCTCAGTGGAAACGCAGCTTTGGATGCCTCTGTGTAACCAGTAGAGTTTGGGGTGGGGGCTCCTTGTCTCTATTAGAGTTTAAAAAGGGCGAGAGAGTGGGTGGACACGCTGCAAACTGGCCTCTGGCTGGACTCTAACTCATGCTCCCGTGAGAGGTGATTGCCTTTATGTCTTTACAAGGGTTTGCATGGACCAGGCTACCAAAGGTTTCAAATATTTCATATTTTAGCATCGGCATCACTCTAAAACAGGCAACAAAGGAAAATGACATCAAGGTTTAGGTGCAAAAAATTGCAGAGCTTTGTGTGTCCACTGGAGTCCATGGACTAAGTTTGTGTGTAAAAAGCTTGCATACTTTAATGGAGATGTTTTTAACTGTTTGAGTTGACCCAAAACCAAGTTTAGATAGCATATCCAATGAATACAACGACCACCCTGATTCAACATCACATAGCCTCTGAAAAAAGTAATCGGTGACATCATGGAGGCTATGCCATGTTTCTACAGCCTTTGCTTCAAATCAAAATGCTTCATTCACATCCTAAAAAGTCCGCGGTTTGAGTAACTGTTCTTCATTATCATTTGTTCATGTCAGAAGTAGAAGGGAGATAACCGGGAATATTGAGGCTCTTCAATCAGTAATGTATAGGTGTGAATTTATATAAATGTGGAGGAAGAGAGGTAGTGGTAAACAAGTCACCTCAAATTCTACGGAGAAATATAATTTATCCATAATTAATCAGTGAATAATGCAGATTTCAGTATTTGTCAGTGTTGATAATTCAGCTGCTTTGTGGACATTCCAATTGGCAATGTGTTGCAATGTTTGCATCCATTTTTTTTTTCAGACACAGCAATGATTCTCTGTTCAATCGATGATCTCTATAACTCATGTACAAGTTGTTCTAATAACTAACCCTCCTTTCTTATTCCCTCTTCAACAACCTTACTTCTGTTCCTCTTCCATTTTCTTATCGTTAATTATCTGATTTCTTCATCTCACTTTCTTTAATTTCATTTTTATGTTCTCATGTTCATCTCTCTTTCATCTTTTATTTTTTTTTGTCATTTTTCCTGTCCCGCTGCCTTTCCCTCTTTCCTTTTACCCTGATGCTCCTCCTTCTTACACTCTGTTGTCCTTACTTCACCCCCCTGCCTCTCTCTCTTCAGCTGTCCATGGAGGACACTACTTCCATTTTGCCTCGTCTCAAGAGGAAGTCTGCCAACTCCTACGGGATCGGTGCCCTGGCTAAGTCCTCTCTGTCAGGTGTGTCAGGTGTGTGTCTGTGCTGCTAGATGGTAAAAAGCCCCCATGTTGCCTCCACATGCTCCGTAGAAGGCTGAGGGTGAAGCTGTTGCTGAGAAATTCTTCCTCTTTTTCATGGAAAAGATAATTCTTGGTTTCTTTGTGTTTGGCGTTCAGATGGCTATTTGCTACCAGAGCAGTGCAGACGTCAAAAGAATAACTGTTAGGTTTAAAAATGACAGTATGAAGAGCTTAAAGTTGGTGAGGAAACCTTTACTTTGTTAATGTAAAGATATTTTGGCTTATTTAACTGATTCAGTGATTAAACTTCTACAATAAGTACCACCTCTGTGTTATTTGTCTGGTAAGGTGTTGTGAGGCTACGATGCATTCATGACTCTACACAGACCTTAAAAAATAAATTGACAAAAAAGACATGGAGTTCAGTCACATAAATTATTATTGTTATTATTATTAAATCACAGGGTCCAGACTTTTATTTTAAGGTCAAATTTAAAAACTTTTTAAGCACTTTAAGGTGGATTAGAAGCTTTGGTTTGTTCTGCATTCATACAAATTCAAACCCTATATACAGTTTTTAAGTGTACTGATTAACTTTGTTGCCATAAAAAAATGCACCATAAACTATGAAACTGTCTTTTGCTAAAGTAGTCAGTGGAGGTGGGAGGAGAGACTTGCAAACTGTACAGTCTGGGAGCTTAACAACAGTAAAGAAGCAGCTGGAGCGCAACTCAACTGCAAAAACAGACATTATGAGAAGAGAAAAAGAGCTGTGCAAACGCAGCACATGGTAGATACTGATGGAAATATCTGATGGAACTTTTAATGTAAATTATGCTAAACATGTTTTTATCGACTCAGTAGGTCTTTCAGACCCATTTCTATGTTTGAAAGCTCTTATTGTGTTTCTGCACTGCTTTAAGGTCAAATAATCACTTCACACACTTTGAAAAAACAGGAACTATCTTTTCATGTTTGTCATTTTGTTCAATCAAACTGAGCCTCAACAGACAACTTCACTTCAGAGCAGGAGAGGAGCTTGGAACCAACATGGCCGCCCCTGTGGGTGCCCCTTCCTTTATCACTCCCTACTTTCCCTTCTTCTTCCATTGATATCAACAGCAGACGTCAATGACAGACACATTCGCAGAGTCATTGATGGAAACCCAATCAGACCTCTGATTTCAAATGAACTAAAGTAAGTGAGATGACTTACTTTACAGACTAACTGAAGCATCTCCACAGGCGTGTTGGGAAATGTAGAGTATTCTTAATGTGGCAGTGCTGGCGGCGGTGTGGCCTAATATTTGTGAAGTTTTGACTCTATTGTGCAGTTCTGTGTCTTTAGTGGCCGGTGACTCTTGTGCTATTTTGTGCTTTGTGCTTCTCACTGTGGTGCACTGTGCTTTGTAGTGTTTAAGTGGAGCACCTCGGTGTTTGTGTAAAAATTTGTGCTTTTGTTGTTGTGTCTGGTACACTTTAAATCAATTTTTGGTCTATAATTTTACAGTGAAAAGCATTTACTTGAGCCTTTTGAAAAGCCAAGACCCCAACACCCTCCCTCATCTTTCATCCCCATTCTTTCCATTCCTATTTCCATCCCCAATTAGACTCTGCAGGGAGTGTTTGATTTTCAAATGAGATTGGCTCTCTTTGTCTGAGGGGAAAAACTGTTTCTATTTATAACTCAGCCTGCAACTTGCCCTCTGGACCAGGGGAGCAATTTCCAAAGCTCTGTCTCTGTTTATTCATGCCTGTTTGAATTTAATTTAATTTTTTATCGATCAGCCTCTCTGAGCGTTTGACTCAGTGTATTTGTCCCTAGTTTGAATCCTGGATTTGCATCTTAATTGGGCCAAGATTTGCCGGTGGACCCGTCTTAGCGTTCTGTTTACACCCAAGGATTACTTCTCCCTGCCTCTCTCGCTCTCTGTAACACGTTTTTAATTACGCAAAGTCTAATGAACCTTATTTATTCTGTTTACCAGAAGATGACTAATGGATTTTATCATTAATGTGGTTATGTCAGGATTTCTGCTGTCATCCTCGTCTCTTTATGTTGAATATGTCAAACTTCAGGAGCAGGGAAAGCACCCTTTTTGAAAAGCTGTTAGCTTAAGTTATCTACATCTTACCCCTCTAACTGTATGGAGAGAATTTTGTTTCTTTAGTATGCAATAAAAAAAGAATGGATTTGAAACAAAAACAAATCTGCAACAAAGTCATGATTTCAAATATATAAAAAAGCAGGTGGGCATAGCATAACGCTAAGCTGGTAGGTCTAAATTTTGAGTGTTAATGTCTGATAACACTATCTCTACTGCTTAGGAAAAAAAGTACAAGAAGAGTGACTGGTGTAACCTTAATAGCATCAATAAGACAGAAAAGTTACACAAAACATTCCTGTATACTGATGTTTGTCTCCTTCAGTTCACTCTCTTCATGCTTCTCTTACCATGAGCTTACTCTTTGGGCAGAAGTTGTCACGCCATGTCTCTGAGTGAGACTGACCAATCAGGAGGCTTCTTACTGTTTTCAGAGGAGGTCTCGCCCATGAGAGTCAAGAAATGCAAGCAAAACTTTTAGAAATGCATACAAATCTTCTACAAATGCAAACAAAACTGTACAAAATGACTGTACAAAAAATGTATCACAATGCAATTTTAATCAAAGACATATTTAATTTGTTCACCTACCTTTTTAAAATGTTGAAATCATAATTTTGTTGCATTTTTTTGTTTTTGCTTTCAAATCCATTTTTTTTGATTGCATAATAAATAAACAAAATTCTCTCCATATAACTCAGAGGGGAAACATTAGTTGATTAATCTAAATGTCTTCATTTCACATTCATGCCAGGTTTATTTATTTATTTATTTTTTCAATTTTCTGTATTAACCTCTCGCAATCTTACGAACAGTTAAGTCCTCTCTCAAAAGAAGGCTCAAACAGAGGATAAGAATTACAGAACCTACACAAAGACAACATTATTGAATAAAATATAAGAATATAAGATAAAAAACACTCACTATGATCAAAATTCACCTTGGCATGACATCTGTCTCAGCCATGTCTTTTATGTTTTCATCTCAGGCATCATTATCAGGTAAAACAGAGGATTGTGGAGAGGCTGCTATGAATAGATGGTGACTGGTGACTTGACTGATTATAGTTTGCAGCTAGTACTCGAAAAGCTGCAGGTCGAAAAGGTTAAGATGACGGTACTTTAAATGTGTTACAGCTTGAGAAATCAGCCAGGGTTTGAAATGGATGATGCCCCCTAGGTCCGTTGAACTGTGATGTCCTACCAAAAACATATTCAGGAGGTGATTGGATGATTGTTCCATCAATCACACATTACATGCCGATCAGATAGAGAAGCAGAAAGAGCAAAAACATGAAGCACTTTGAGAATAAACAAAACATGTCTGGAAATGGAGCAAAAATATCGACCTGATTGAGAAGTGATTTCAGTGATGTTATTTGTTTTCTTTATAATAAAGAAATACAGTCCAGATCAGACAAAGTTGCTACTGAAGCTGTTAGCATCTATGCTAATGGGATCGAGCAGCTGCTCAGGGTTGTAAACCATCCCTCTCATTCAGAAAGAAATCTCGTTCCAAAAGAGATTTCTCGTATCAGAGGCTTCAGACTGACATGTTAGCATGATGCAGTTTTATTCTGATCGTGTTTATTCTGATAACACAGCTAACAAGAACTTGAATGGTTATGTAGTTTAAGTATGAGTATCATACAGATAAACAGTAACATCTGACTGTTTAAACAGACAAGCTAACTAGGTGACCAGCATTAATACGTTTTTTTTAAAGGATTGTGAGTTGAAGTGTGGTACTGTTGTTACCTCAATAGAAATATTTTTCTCAACAAGCATGTTTGGGCAAAGATGACCAGAGAAATGACAGAGTTTACCATCAAGTCTATAATTCGAAACTAAATTAGCTGCAGTGTTGTTCTGATCTTCTCACAGAGCTCCCTGCACACATCTAAATCTTTACATTTAAAAGCTCATGGCCACTCGGCCTCATAGTTTCATGCACCACACAGTTTCTCCTCATGGACTCATCTCATTACCATTCAACCCTCTCACCCCTGAGCCTCAGCTGGAGGAGTCCTCAACTGCTGAGGTCAGAAGTAGTCTTGACAGTGTTTGTGTGTGTGTGTTGTGTGTGTGAATGTGTGTGTGTGTGTGTACGTGCTGCTGGTCCATCCCTTCGGCTCGCCCCGTACCTGTTGTAGGTGTGACCCGCTCCATGAAGGACAAGGTTACCAAGCCCACTGCCATGGCTCAGGGTCGTGTAGCCCACATGATCGAGTGGCAGAGTTGGGGCAAACCATCTGCCGGGCCGATGGGGGGAGCGGGACACACCAACCTGCAGAGGGAAAAAGAGAGGAGGATGGAGAACGATGCGTACAGCGACCTCAGCGATGGCGAGAAGGAGGCTCGCTTTGCAGCAGGTGAGATTCTAGCCAGGAACTTTATTCCAAGGTTATACACAGTTTTTAAAACGTATAAATGATGGGCAAAATAATAAAACAATTACAAATCATTTTAAGTAGAGCCTTGCCGAAGACCAGAAACCCACTGCCCCGTCCGCATTGCTTTGCTCCAGTATTTTGTAAATTTGGAGACTGTGCAACAACCATTTTGTTTCCCTTGAAAACTGTAGTGACTTTATTAAGATACTGATTGAATTGTTAAAATAGGAGAAGCAACCAGAAATTACGGGGTTGTTGGGGGTCCTGGTTTGGAGTGGTTAGCAACCAGGCACATATACATACTTCTGCTGGTCCAGGAATCCAACTAGTTTGCAGAGTGTCGTCCTATACTCTCTCAACTCCTTTAAAAAGCCTATCCACTGTCATTCTCTCCTATCAATAAAGGCACAAATGCCCCAAAAATACATTAAAAACCCTCAGAAATTACAGGTTTGTGCTAACATGCTAACAGTTACTGAGGAGGGCAGATCATTTACTGAAGAAGGCGGGCTTGACAAAAAGTCAATTATATAAAATTGAGATTACGTTTTTACAATTATGAGAAAAATATAAATTGTATGAAATAACTTGACATTTTCTTCATTTTATGGAAGGCCTTTGCAAACTGTATATTATGGTCTCCACATCCCCCCACTTTAAAGTTTTCATGTCAAGCAAAATCAGTTCCCTTTGCTTTTAGATGGGTCTTCAGCATCAGAGGAACGTGAAACCTTTAACGAAACTCGCAGTTGACAGAGAAATGCTATGACTCTCTAAAGACAATGCCCCTTAAAATACTCCACTTTATACTTCCTAGAGTATTATATTATAGCTCTACAGCCTCCCCAACATGTGTGTTTTCTGCTTGTCACAGGCAGACAGCAGCCTGTTAATTCCTCTTCCCCTCTCCCATCAGACATTGAATGGGCAGCCAATCTGAGCAGAGCTCATCATCATAGTGCCGCCTCAGATTCTAGTTTCCAAAGGGGAGGAGGAAAGAGCTGCATCTTATAATCTCTCTGCATTAATGTCACTGAGGTCCAGTTAATAAAATGTCCAACTAAAAGTTCCAAACCTTTCTCTATGTCAACACATGGTTTCAACATTTGTCAATTTTCAATGCAGGAAACAATTTACTGAGTAGCTAGCTCTATAACAGTAAATAAAAGCAGTCCCAGGCAAATAAATTTAAGGCCTGTATTTCAGCTGAAAGAAAACAAAAACCTCAGAATAAAATGAATAAAAAGTGCAAACCAAGGTCAACTATTTGGTGATTCCTGCCATACACAAATCAAATGTTTCAATTTTAAATAAAATCCTGCTTGACCGAAGACAAAATGTAAACGGTCAAACACACCAGGAGAGGGGACCTTTGAGAACCAAAGCTTTAGACTCATTAAAAAACCTGCAGACAGTAGAAAGTTTACCGCAATATGAACACCATGTTCTCTCCTTCAGGGATCGAGGAGAGAAAATATCTTTGGTCCATTTAATACAATTTCAGTCTTTATGGCTCTGAAAATCAGCTTCATTGGATTCAACAGTTTTATGTTTTGTGTCTGTCAGTTTGGTATAATGTTACCACTTTTATCTTACATAAAATGTAATAATTAATAAAAGAGTTATGAGGTTCTTCATCTACCTCTGCCTGTGCATTAAAAGGTCATTATGTTGTTAATGATATCCGCACCTCTGCATTTAGCTCCCACTGATACTCCTCTTCCCTTGTCTCCAGGCATCATGCAGCAGTTTGCGATTTCTGAAGCAACTCTGTTTGGATGGAACTCGATGGACGGGGAGAGTATGGGAGCCGGCTCCAACCAGGGCAGCGTCGCCCACCTTAGTGAGGTCAACCAGGAGAGCATCACTAGCAGAGGTAAGGCATAAAGAATAACCAATAAACCTACAGTCAGTTCAAGAGGAAGAGCATGAGAGTTTCTCTCTTTGGTTGGTATTTCACTTTACTGGCAGCTGAAGTGGAGTCACTGAAGAACTGAAAAAGCTGGGACATTAGGAGAGTCAGAGGATGTAGTTTAAAGGGACTGTGAGGAGTTTCTAAGTAATTACAAAAAAATCTCACTTTTAGATATATGCCTGATGGAAATACACACTTGTTAAATGGAGAGTCAGAGGATGTAGTTTAAAGGGACTGTGAGGAGTTTCTAAGTAATTACAAAAAAATCTCACTTTTAGATATATGCCTGATGGAAATACACACTTTAAGATGAGTTTTATAGCATCTAAATAGGGTATCTATAAATGCTATTCCTTAGCCTTCTGGTCGGGTTGGTCAGGGCTGGACTGGCTTGGATACTCAACTTTGGGAACAAGACAATTAAAACTAGAGCAAATTTATATTATTCGGACACGTCTTAGAGCACCAGGCTTAAGTAGCGATATATAGCCGGCTACAAAACTACGATACTAAGTTTTCCAAAACTGCTTGTTGTCACATATCAAAAACTACCGCTATGTAACTGAGATACATTACCTCGTCGCTTTGCATCCTGTAAGTTGTTGAAAAAAGAAGTTGTAAAGCAATGCAGAGTTCTGCAGAAGGTCCGAGCTGCTTTCATTAGCATCACAACAAACACACGCTTTGGCTTGTGGTGCATTCAAGTTGTAGTCTGAAGTAGGAATATCCGAGTTCCGAGTAGGAAACTAAAACTGGAACGTCCTCCGAAGTCAGAATTTCCTACTGGGAACTCGGTGAAACCTCGCCACCCCCGAGTTGACAATCAAAGATGGATGCCCCCAGTGTGAACAGTTATTTAGCTCCTGTAATAATCAATTTATTTGCACTTCTGACCGGAGTGTGTTGCTCTAGATCAGCTGTATACATAGTATTGTTAGACTTATATTTACAAAAATGCTGCCATAGTGATAATCACATTCTTCATACAACACAGGGCGTGGTAACAACAGCTAACAATGGCCTGGTAGATCGGCATGTTTTTTTTCCGACTTCAACTGGAACGCCGATAAGTTGGAGATGATGTCACTCCCAGTTCCAAGGTTAGTGAAACGCAGCATTACGACAGTCGCCGCGCGTGCTCATGGGTAGCAGAGTCTCAATGTCGGCGGAAACAGATTCTCCTCACAGTCCCTTTAAGAAACACCGAGTTCTGTCAGCAGGAAAATAAAACTGATCTAAACACCTAACATCCTTTACTTTATGTCTTTGAACTGAACATTTATCCATGATGTGCTCTATAGTGTGTAAGTGCACAGTTTGGGAAAAAAGGAGCCCCTATGGAGACTCAAAACTGCAGTGTCAGTTATCCTGCCAACCAGCTGTGAAGGACTTTTGAAGGGCAGACACACAGCTGCACATTTCTGCCTTTCAGTGCCAGGAGCTACCTTTTAGCAATTAACAAAATAACAGTTTCAGAGTGTTTTACGGATTTTGATGAAGGAAGTGGGTTTATCTGAATAATTTACAGCTGCCGTACGCCTTTAAAGTAGGAAAATGTTGCACTTAGAGAATCGTTAGGATGAATTTACTCTACTCTTGGTTTGAAAAAAAAAAAATCTGTTTGAGGAAACACTCTTATTCTAATTTGTGTTTGCGAAGCCTCGAGTAATAACATGTCAGTTTAGTTTATTTCACATAGGATGACACAGCAGAGAGAAAGGAAGGAACAAGAAATGTCTTCAGGCTGGATTAGGAAACTCCAGCTGACCTCACAGGAATGCCCATAAAAGGCTATAAAAACAAGCATTTCTGTGGCTAAGCTCCATTTTTGGGGCTTTTTAGAAATAAGACAAACTCATTTGAAACATGAACGTGGTAGTTGTTTTGATTCACTGCAGAGAAGACTGAATGCTTTCTATTTTAGTTTGTGCTGGTGTTTAACAAAGCAGAGCTGTTCAACCCTGAGGGAGGCTGTAGGTTAGCACAAGGACTTAGCCTCGCTCTCATTACCAACACCATATGGGCCCTGCTTCTCGCTTTATCTGGCAAACAATAACAGCACAAGTGCACTGAACAAACATACAAACAAACACATGTGTGTCATTAAAAAAACAAACACTGCCAAGTATTAACTCTAGGGGATGCTCTCAATAGGTTGGCTCATGTCTGTGTAGGGTCTCAGTCATCCAGGTCAACACTGATCCAAGTGGCAACTGGACTAGACTGACTTATCAAACTGGTTTAAATTTGATTGTTCATTTCCATTGGTCAAAATACACAACTGGCACTTTGACAATGAATTATACAATCCATCACAGTCTGTAGAAGCTGCAGATAGCTTTATCTCTAAAACTGCCCCCACAGCATCCATGTTTTGAACGTCATTAGCAGTTGTTTCCAGGCTTACAGTCACTAATAACTTCCATGTCTTTCCCCTTAAAGAACATTTATTGGTCGGTGCCTCTGCAGACCAAGCTCAATCATTCTCAGTCATTCAGTCTGCAGCGTTGCAAGATGAATCTACCTGATTACAGACATTCAATCAGGCCAATCAAGCTGCAGCACAGGATTATTGCTTTGGGACAAACTAACATTTTCACTCCCACTCTGTTCTCTTACTTGTTATTCCCTGCAGCACTTTTAAACTATTGATTTCTCACTCCTCCTGCCTGTCCGTGTTTGTTCTGTACAGACCAGGTACTCCATCACTCCTCTGCTGATGTCTGGCCTCACACCTACGTCTCACAGGGTCTGTACTGCCTGTCGTCCTCAGACGCCTGGGACCCAATCACCAGCCAGCCCTCGGGCATGGCCTCGCCCGGTGGAGGCTCCTACATCATGGCTGCTGGTAAGACGTTGGTGTCTATCTGATTATCCTGTTTTTAATATCAGACTTTGTCTCATGTGTGCTTTATGTTTATCCAGGTGGCAGCAGTGGGGCAGGTGGTACGCCTGGTGAGGGGTACGAAGGGACAGTAGGCAGTTACCTTCAACAGCACCAGACTCACCTCACCCTGCAGCAGCACAACCAACTCCAACAGCTCCAACAGCTCCACCACTACCAGCAGCAGCAGCTCCTGCAGTACCAACAGCAGCAGGTCAGGTGTTATTCATACACTGAGCAAACACAGGTTGGTGAAACAAACTGTAGCAGCACTAAATTTGAGATCTTCAAGACAAACACAATAAAAATCCAACATTTATGCACCATGGTGTCACATACTCTGTGACTGAATAACTGTGACTCGGATGGTCCAGGTTAAAGGATAAGTTCCGTTTCTACAGCTTTCACATTGTTTATAGAATGAAGTAGAACAATATACTCACCCAGAAGGCTTTCCTGATCCAAACAGTGCTTCAGGAGATATTTAGATCCAAAATCGAGCGGCAGACATCCGTATAATGGTAGCACACGGGGCATGTATAGCGCCGCTCCTAAAACTGCATTAATCATCCAAAAACTCATTAGTTTCACCAATATTTCATCATGGTCTGCTCAGGCTACTCCTCCACGACAGTCTGTGTCGCTCCAGACATG
This sequence comes from Scarus forsteni, assembly GCA_036419115.1. Lineage (NCBI taxonomy): Eukaryota > Metazoa > Chordata > Actinopteri > Labriformes > Labridae > Scarus > Scarus forsteni. The sequence goes on from JAZDUH010000458.1 coordinate 25,074,435, forward strand.
TCTTTGTGACTGTGCTAACCTCTGAACTGAAGAAGGAGAACGCTTGCCTCCACGCATGCCCAGTAAGGCTCATTATTTCAGGGGAAGACCGCCGACTTTCTTCTTCCAGCTTTGTGCAAAATGGACGAATATCTATCAGATGAAGATGTTGTGGAGGAGAACTTTGAATATGATGGGTGTCCTTACAGTTTCAAGCCAGAGTTTACAGATGAGGAGCTCATCGAAAGGAGGACGCGGAGGCAAAGAGAAGAACAGCTCTCCAGAGAGTACTGCGCATGCGCGGGGGCAAACATTCTTCTTCAGTTCAGAGGTCAGCACAGCCACAAAGACATGTCTGGAGCAACACAGACTGTAATGGAGGAGTAGCATGAGCGGACCATGATGAAATATTGGTGAAACTAATGAGTTTTTGGACGATTAATGCAGTTTTAGGAGCGGCGCTATACATGCCCCGTGTGCTACCATTATACAGATGTCCGCTGCTCGATTTTGGATCTAAATATCTCCCGAAGCACTGTTTGGATCAGTAAAGCCTTCTGGGTGAGTATATTGTTCTACTTCATTCTATAAACAATGTGAAAGCTGTAGAAACTGAACTTATCCTTTAAAGCTTTTATTTATATAGATTAGCCCATTATCCTTGTTAAGCCCAAACACCTCAACCTTAAAATTTCTGTTTTCTCCCATTTGCAGTTTGTGAAGTTTGTGAAACACTTTGCTATAAAAGATGCTTTATTTGCACAAACTGTCACCTAAAAAAATCAGAACCATAAAATGTTTGATAATAAACATATAAAGCTAACTTGATGGATGAAAAAATGGATAAATCTAAACTAATAAAACATTTCGATATGTTTAAAATGATGTGCTACAAAAATAATAAAATACAAGACCTATTACGAGTGATATTAAGACTATTCAAGACATTTTACCAACTTGAATTAAAAATGTGATTCAAGACTTTACAAGGATCAATTTTCCTTTTCAAGGATTGATATCTAATGAGTAGGGAAAAAAGCAGTACAATGGATCCATAACAAAAAAAATTGTTTGGACCATAGATGGAATAAAATGTGAGTGAAAAAAAAAAATGAAAGGGCAAAACACGTGTTCTTAGAAATGTGTATTGAATAAATGCCCTACAAGGACATGAGTGTAAGTATTTTATTTACTCTTTTTTTTCATGAAATCCTCAGCGGTTTTGGTTTCTTATGGAAGCGAAGAAGTACCACAATCCAAATTAAAATAGATTATTAGAAATACTTTTTCATTTTCAGAATACTGCTATTTTTTTGACTCATAAATAAAATTAATATCACATTTTTCAAACTGAATTTTCATTTTCTTGTTCAAGACTGCTCATTCTGTGACTTAATTAAAAGGAAAAAGAAAAAGATATTTAAGATTTAATTTTCAAATGATGCCCCAGCAAATAGTTACCAAAATCCAATCTAAATTGTCAAATTTGAAAATTAAAAAGCATTAGTGCTAATGCTTTTTCACTTCAAGGTAATGGCTGGTAATTACCTTGAGGCAAGGTAATTTCTGACTCATAAATAAAATTAATAATAAGTAATCCACACTGCATTTTCATTTTCTTGTTTCAGTTTGAAAAATATGTTATTATTTTATTTATGAGTAAAAAAAACAGCATTATTCTGAAAATGAAAATGCATTTCTATTAATCCTTTTTAATTTGGACTTTGGTACTTCTTTGCTTCCATAGTTTCTTTCTTGAGATTTCAAGGATTTAACATATCAGAATGAGAAACTTCAGACTGGCTGTAGAAGCCACACACATCTGAACTTTATGATAACAATGAACACTTCTACGTCCTAATTTAAAAACCACTTTTAGTCTGAATATGTCCTCACACTGCCAGGTTGTAATTTCTTTAATAACTAGTTCTTTGTTACTTTATTAGGATTCATAACAGTAAGATTTGGACTTTAAGTCTGCATTTAACCTTCTCTTTAGTAACGAGAGAAGTGACAGCTGCGCTAATTGGGCTCAAAAAGCCCTCGGTGTCCGCACTGTTGATGTTTCTTCACTCTGGATGCAACAAAAAATCTGAAGCTAAAATGTTTCCATCCTAAAATAAAAGAGGCCTCATGCTGTGTGAACTTATAAACATGATCTATAAACATGCGACAGATTCTAAACTCTGAGGCAGCTCAGAGGTTTCCTGAAGTGAATAATGATGAACTATCAAACCCAAAAGACCTCTGCTGGTTCTTGGTCACCCATGCATTAGTACATCTCAGAGCTCATTAAAAAATGGAGGGTTGTGACATAATAAGAGAAAAAGGTCGTGGACTGTGTCTTAGAAAGGGGAACTGATCCTGGACCACAATGGAAATGATCCTCTTAGCATGACTGTTTATATTCTGAGGTTTTCCACATGAAGGAGACCATAAATATATTAAATTACATTCATAATGATTCTTTTCAATCAGTCAATTTTCTGAGCACCAGTGTGGGCTGACACGCCTGAGACATTTCCCTAATGTCCTCCGCTGCCTCATAATTGAAAGGGATGTTCAAAGCAGAAGCAGACCATTATGAGAGACAGGAAGGAGCGGAAAAATGATAAAAGTGGTAAAGATTGCCAAAAGCTGGAAAGAGAAAATTGCAGTGTCATACTTTGGGATGACTTGGCAGTGCTGTGACTTTTTTACACTGTTCTTCATTATCAAACATCTAAACTGACAGCTGCTGTGGGCTTCAGTCACTGGGGAAAGTTTGCTACAAAGAAAACAGTTTAGTTTTAGTGTCATCAAATACATAATTAAACATAAAAAATGCATTATTTAAATAGAATACTATTTAAATTCAGTTATAGGGATGCACTGATCCAATGTTTTGCTGCATATTCGGTTACTTATCATCCATCACTAAAGCTGGCTCATAAAAATTATGAAGTGTTTTACTGGAGCAGCTGGTCAACTTATGAAAGAGGTCAATCAGGACCTCCTACAGGTGACAGGATAACCCGATAAAAGCTGCACAAGTCATCCTTATACAGCAATCAGCATGCTTTTACTGATACTGTTCAACAGGGCAGTACAAACACCTCCCATGGAGCACATCTACAGGTATCCTACTGTACCTTACAAACAACTGAACAACACAATGCCATGATTCATTAAAGGAGACATATCATGCTGATGCATGATTTAATATGTCCGTTAGCCACAAAACCGTCACCGAGGAACACATCCACCAGCAGTGGTATATAGATCCCTAGTTCACATTCACTCATTACCAGCTCTGGCCTGTAGGGGGACTCAATCCGCGGTCGCTACATTGAGCCTGCCGGAAAATACGGTAGAAGAAGGACAGGCTGGCTCAGCCCCCGATAGAATTGACCAATCAGACCACAAAGGGCTGTGACGTTGCAAGGTAACTTTAGTTCATCCTCAGATCAGAGTGTTTCAACGAGGGCTTCATAATGGCTTAAAATGAGGATTTTGAGAACGCTATTGTGGGGCAATGAAGGAACTAAATGACTTGTACTGAGGGCAGAAATGCTTTACAGGCATCCTAGTCTGGCATAGTGAAAAGGAGAAACAAGCATGATATGTCCTCTTTAATTACATGTATTAATTCACACTTAATGAATGAAAAAACAACTCCTGTCCAGTACAGTGCAAACAGTTTAAGCATTACTAGCAAAAACACTCATAAGATTGACTCAGTTGTTTTAAATTGTTAGAAAACAGGTTTGACCTCTAAGATTCTTCCAGAAAAAGCTCTATCTGATCACTTCATCATGGTGTTTCATTGACCTTTGTCTAAAAGTCGTTGTAATGACCAGATCATAAATGTGCCACAATTTAAAATGAACACTTCAAGTATGCATGAATTGTTATTAATAAAGTTTAAAACGTTAATTAGAATATTTTCATATGGACTTGACATTTGGATTACTGTATTATTTGAAAAAAGCAACCTATCATGACTTTTTGTGATGTACCATTACTGTTTTAAATTGAGGAAAAAGACCCTCAGCAGTGGTAACAGCAGACATGATGGCTGATTTATTTATTTATTTCAAGTTAGCATTCAGAAGGTGCCATTATCTGGCTAATTTGATTTATAATATGCTTTATACTTATCGATTAGCCATTAGTCTAAGTAATCACATCCAACACACACTACACTTCTTATGCCAAAGTCAACAGTTGTAGAGTTTCAGGATTCGTCAGCCTCAAAATTGTCCGTTTCGTCACGTGTAGTGTCATAGTGACCAACAATAGACCAGTCTGGGCCTCCTCACGACACTGTGACAGAAAGTCTGAGGGTTGATTTTTGTTCTCCCTCCGATGATTCCAGTGACCAATGAGTGCACTCGAGCTCTTCGTACTCAACAAATACAGCTGTAAACAGACTAAAGCTGTGGCTGTCGAGCCACAAGACAGTCTGACATCTCGAAAACAACATTTCTGCCTGTATGATGTGATGCAGAGGAGCCACCACCAGACTGTACATGTTGTAGAGGAACTTTTGCACCTTGTCGAGTGAATGCTTGTATTATCATAAAGCCAACAGGTTATTTGTTTAAATATTTAGACAGAAAAACAAAAGTATGGTCCTCTAAAAACAGTGTTTGTTTGTTTGATGGTTTCTTTAACAGCCCTCCTCCTTCCAGCTTCATCGCATCAGTAATTTAAATGCAGTTGGTTTCAGTCATGTAGTCTATCATGCTTGTTGGGCTGGATAAGTTTCCTAAAGCCTTTTAGGATAACATCTTATGATTTCTTGAGGTTTTCTCAAAATGTTGACATGCTCTGTTTAGGAGACGGAAAAATCACAGCCTGTGTTGAGGCTCAATCTTGTGTTTAATGCCAGCCAACAGTTTTTTGACCTTCAGCCCTTAAAGCTGGTCACGTGACAAATTTATCAATTAACCACAGGTGATTGTTTTTGGTGATCGCTGTGGAGAAGTACCTTTCTGATCCACTGACCATCAAACTTTGATAAAATTGGCAGATATTGACCAGTTTCAAGTCGAACAGGGCATTTCTTTTTTTTTTACTGTATATACGGATAAAACCTGACTCTGTATTATTTCTGTTTTTGATACAGGCCATGGAGCACAGGCCACACAGTGCCTCCCATTCCCTTCAAGCCACTCCCAACAGCACCATCCACAGTCTCGGGCCTCCCACCCACCCTCGGCTAGCAGACCTGTGGGGAGCCGCGCAGGTCGAGGCACACCATGTAGGCGCTCGCCTGCTGAATCCAAATGGTCAGATTACAGACTTTGCGGACTGGATTTAATAGATTCTTACACAGCAGCTTTGAGAATGTTCAAGGGCAGAGGGCTGCATGGGTCTCTACACTTTCAGGAGCAAACTGAAAAAGCACCTTCATTTAGTCATTGCTGTAGAATGAGTGAGACAAAAATGAGTGAGACAGCATGCACTTAAATGATTTTATATTCTCTGACTGTGACAGGAAGCTAAGGTTTATCTTCTGTGATCTCATTTCTCAGGCTCGTGTCTTCAAAGGTGAAAAAAGCTGAATGTCATAGTTGTTCATATTTTGCGAAGAGAAAGTGGTTGTGGTCTTTTCCCATGCTTTTTTTCAAACTGGCTAATCTGTTTTTGTTTTCTGGATCTGGCTTTGTTTATACCAGCAGGCACATTTAGCACACATCTGTAGTGCAGTGAATGATGGGAGAAACTGCCAGGGGAGTCGGCAAGGTAGGAGACAGGCTGGAAATCTGCATGGAGCACTGCCAAAAGTCTGCATGACGGCCCAAAGTGGACCTGATGAATTTTGACAATGGCCATCCTTAAAACCACCCAGTCCTCAGGGTAGCATGCTAAAAAGTCCGCAAGTTTGCAACTCTAGGCATTTGGATTCAGCATCTGTGAATGTTGTGCTCGTCTAAGTATCTGTTTTTTCTCTCTGATGTCCTGCACAGGCAAACGAAGCCGTGAGGGGACAGCGGAGCTCACTGCCTGTCCACCTCTTTCTGTCTGTCTGTCCTCTTTGTCTCTGTCTCTCTTTCTATGAATGAAACCAACATTTAAAATTGAAAAGTCAGTTTTTTCAGTGTAATAAAAAAAGGACATGAAATCAAATTAGCAAACTTGACCGGTTGCAGGTGGACATCGTCCAGCAGCTGAGTGGACAGATGGCTGAAATGGTTGGAGGAGTGGTGGAGACGGTTGGAGAGGAGCCAGAGCCCGAGTCTGAGGGGATCCTGGAACAGCATGATGAGGAGGAGGAGGAGCTGACGAAGGTGAGTAACCTCTATGACCTCTTAAATGAATATTTTGCCACAGGACTCATCTTCTGGAGTGTTATTTTGAGCAAGGAAAGACTTGCATTTGTTTGAGAGTGAAAGACTTTTAGCAAATGTTTCTTTGTAGAATTGACAATCAGGTTAGAGATAGTAAACAGAGGGACGGAAAGGGAAGACAATTTAGTATTAACAATAACAACAAAAACAATAGCAGTCATATTAAAGATAAGACTAAAAACAACATGGCTAAATAATTTAAAAATCACTTCAATTAAACAAATGTAGCAATACCCTCTCAGATAATATGTATGGTTATTGTATGACTGTTTAGCAACTTAAGCATGACCAATCTATTTCAGTGCTGAACGTTGGTTCATCCCTGCTTGTCTCCCCAGCGTTAGCCTTATGGATCATGAGAGGCGGTTTTGTTGTTAGCTTGAGCGAGCGCTACTACAAGCTCTACTAGACTAGATGTTACAAACCTATTCAAAGAGCCAGCAAAGGTGTCTACCAAAGGGGAAGGGAGCAGATGAATGAAGGCTCTGCATCCCAAACTGTGTTAGAGAACATCCCTCATCATTTGTTTTTGACAGTAAGGGCGTTACCAAATGCATGGCCTTGAGCCTTTAAGGTCTAATAGGCCACCACAGGTGCCAAGCCAAAAACTGCTGATTGATAGTTAGCCGAGTCAGGAGGTGTTTCTATTAAAATCAATGTAGGCTGAGTTTCAATTAGCTGCTTAATTTCTTCTAATCCAATGAGGAACATTTTGTTTTGTTAGAACTTAACATTCTGACTTTGGACAAATATCTTCCTCCTGAGTCTCCAGAGTTAGCCAGCAGTGTTGTCTTAGGGTTTAAGGAGTGGGGTGTAAATAATGATAGTATTTTAGGAAGATACTAATAGATGCAAAATAGGTTAATGAATACTTGTGAGTTCTAGGTTTAGACTGATATCTGATGGGGGAATTAATCTTCAAAATCTGGATTGTATAATTAAACTTAATGACCCCCTTTAGTGATTTCAGGTGGGTGGGCAGGTGTTATAATCTTCTAATAGGGAATACAATAAACAATGAAAATAGAAAATAAAATGGAAGCCGCTGAATTTATACAGAGAGCAAGTAAATTCTAAAAGAAGAACAAAGCTGCTTTCGTTATTCGTTATACAGCCCAACTGCAGCGGTCAAAACTTATCCCTTCAACATTTTTTGTCTTCCAGGTCGAAGAGGTCACGCTAACCTTAGAGCCAGAGCCATGCTCCTTGACCCCATCACCCCTAAGAGAAGACGCTCCCTCTACCAGAGGGTCAAGTCCAGGACTGCCTGTACAGGCCACAGAGGCCGTGGCAGAGAGGATACCATTTGAAGTCACGCCCTGTGTTGTGCAATTGTTAGAAGAGAAAGATGAAGAGGCAGAGGAGGGGTCTGTTGTTGTTGTTGCAACCAACTAAATCACACAGGATCTGAAAAAAAACTGTCAAGACAGCAAATAAATACTTCAATAATCAATCAAGCTATTCTATCCCAACCCCAACACCCTCCCAGCTATTTATCCACTTTGGAATCGCAGGAAAAAAGAGAGGACTTTTTCAGATGTTGGATGTAATGTACACAGACTAAATGCCAAGAGGAAATGAAGCCTACAACATATGTGACGATGAACACATGACATTTAAGGCAAACAGGAGATTTAACAGGGCGACTGATGAAACAAACTCTGTGAAGATCAAATGGATTCATAAAAAAGTCTGGACCGTTTGGACCAAAGAGCCAGGACTAACATCCAGTCAAGACATGGATGTGTGGAGAAATGTAAAGCAGATATGGGGCCTATTTAAATATTCAGTGCAATACAACAAACACGGACTCAGTAAGACTAAGGTTTGGTGTTCGCAAACAACTCAAAGAGGTTTGTGTACCTTGCTTGAGCAGCCAAGTTCAGCTACAGATAGTTGTTTGTTGGCTGAAAGGAACATCCAGATTTAACTGGAAGCTTGTGTGAGCCCTACTGGAGAAGTTCTTGTATAGTAAACACAGTCTGATCTGATGCTTAGAGTGAAGGTGCCGAACCTACTTGGAGTCATTTGTGAACACACATTGACACAACCAAAAGAAAGTGCATGCTTTTTAACAGTGACCTAGCCCTTACAGTAAAACACAGTATACAAAGTAATAATATAACAAATTGCTTTTTATAAAAACAACAAAAAATCCCATAAACTGATGTGTTCTAGTATGAATGTAAGACTGTATGTATGTATGAATGTAGCTTTGTTTGTGTGTTAAAAATATATATTCTGGGAAAATGAATTCCTTAGTGGCTCTCTGTTTAATAATTGTGCAAAAGCACATTATTTTAACAATATAACATCCACTCTATGCACACAACCAAGCCTTTAAGTAATAATGTCAGTGCTGGTGATGTCCTGAAGAATTAAGTGTCTTGAGTCCAAAAACTGGTTCCAATTTATAAATATTCAAGGATAAGCAACGTGAGTATCATTTCCTGAAAGGTGTGTCAATCTAGACCTCAATGAAGATACCACCATTCATAAAAGTTGTATGAACCTTTGAGGATTTGCTGTGTTGCTGAATTATAAGATCATGTGTGACAAAGTGCGCAAACAAAGTTTGCAAAGGGGGGTCATGGCAGACAACATCAGCAGAATAAACTCTGCTAAACAAGACAATGACAGCCCATGTACTAAAGACATTTGTGATGAAGCAGTTCCATCAACACACTGTCAAAATGAGGAAATGCACCATGTACACTATTCAGTGTGTTGTGAGGTCCCGTATGGGAGCACAAGTCTGGTCAGATCTTCACTATTCACCACTCCTGATCACACTTATGCAAAGTTAATCCTACTTCATTCATAAGTGTTTATGTGCAGGAAGTTTAAGGACACAGGGTTGCAGAAACTCCACTCCCTCAAGGCTCTGGATGCAAGGGAAAACAACCCCTTCAGCTATGTGAGAAACTGCCGATGCGATCTCCTGTCCATGTGAGCCTATGTATCAAAGGTAGCATTAGCAGCTGTGCTAACATGGCATCACACACAGGTCAAAACACAGCTGAGCTCACTTTCATTCACACTTCAGTTAAGGTAAACAAACCATACAAACCATGCTGACAAATATGGTATTATTTTTAGATGGGGGGGGGGGGGGGGGGGGGGTCAAGTGTGATCAATTGGTTAAATCTATCTATCAATTTATCTGCCAGAATTTAAAAAATGTTTTCAAAAAGGCCTCCAAACAACCCCACTCACTTCCCCCATGCCTCTGAATCAGCCAAAGAGCTCACAGCCTCTGCTGCCTCTGTGTACTCGATTAGAGGCCAAAATGCCATAAAATTCAGACTTACAACAAGCTGTATAAGTGTAAAACAATGGAATATGCTCCCACAAAAGGTACAAGTTAGTCAGTTTTATCAGCCTTCTTTAAAGTTAAATATTTTAATGATGATTTTGAGTGACCAAATTACATCACCCAAAATCCAGGAGTCAAAGAAATGTCTACACGGTGAGCTGCTTACACTATAATCATCACCCTTTACGTACACTCTGTGTTCGGTCAGGCTTATTTGAGGAGACAACAGTGTTATTTCACAATTTCAGGCAAAGTGTGAAATAACCTGCACTCTTGACTAAAATTCAGGTAAAACATACAATAATGAACTCTAATAACAAAAAAAATGATGTGAAGAAATTCAGGGTTTGACCATGACAGGTATCCATCAGTGCAAAGCTGTACAGAGATATCCAAAAATCATTTTGTCTCCTTTCTGACCAAGTCTGCCAGTTTTTTTTTTCTAAAATATGAAAATTCACTCACAACCATTTGTGTCTTGGGAGTTTTGACTTGACTCATACTGGCTTCCTGCCTTTGCCAAAGCTGGAATGAGTAAGACCTGAAATAAACTCACTGTTCAACTTCTTGTTTGATGTTCAGCTGCATCATGAGCAGAGTTGTAAATATTCTCAACTCTGTATGAAAAACTGGGTTTGCCTCACAGCAAGAAGGTTGTTGGATTGAACCCCATATCAGTCGGGGTCTTTCTGTGTGGAGTGTATGTGTTCTCTCTGTGCATATGTGGGTTCTCTCCAGGCAAACTGGTTTTGAATAACATGGTCAATATGTCAATTGGTGACTCTAAATTGCCCTTAGGTGTGGATGTGAGCGTGTATGGTTTTCTGTCCCTACAGTATGTGGCTGTTGGATTGTCTGTAGCGTACCCAGCCTCTTGCCCAGTGTTAGCTGGGATAGGATCCAGCTCCCGTCACCCCAAAAGGGATAAGAGGTAGAGATGATGGATGGACATATGTAACTTGAGGACACAAGAGTGTGGAAATTGTCCGTATATGCTATCTTGGCCTCCTCAGAAAAATAAGTAGAGGGCTACAGTCTAAACAGTAACTCACAATTAAATATAAAACGCCCACAAGAACCAAAGTCCCCGGCATAAGGCTCAAGAGGAGACACAACTTGATATGAACAGAGACAATTCAGAGCTCAGAACTTATGAAATACCCATCCTCAAAACATTTCCTTGCTCTTGGACTTAATGCTCCTGTGTAACAGGTTTTCTAGTGACTGTGTTAACAAGTTACTTTCAGCCAACTGATTTCCCAGATGTCTTTACAGCAGCTGTTGAAAACAAGGAGTCCTCATAAATGTGTCTCCTGAAGTCCTTCATAACAATGTCAAAATATCTGTTATTTAAAGTAAACTGAACTAATAAATACACAGCAACAGACAGTCACCTGTTTACATGGTCACTAGATGAACAAATGTTAATTCCACGTCGTTTCTCTGGGAAACAAGTTCGTGGCCTTCATTGATACGTTGTTATGGTCAGATGTTTTTCATACACACTGCATCTTTTCTTCCTCTGACCTAAAAGTCCTACTACACTGTAGAGGTCTGATATTATCTCCAAGTCATTTTCTTGTTGTCATCAGTTCCACAAAAACACTTTAACTGATCAGCTCATCAGCCTCATTCATTAAAGCGGGCCTCTCTACCTGGCCTGCCGCCTGGAAACAGGTAAGTGCTCTTGTTGGTTGAAGTGCTCTCATCTCTGAGCTTCATCAGTAGGTTTGTGTGTGAGGTTCACTGTTGTGTACAAGTTTTCAAAAGTCAGAGTGAGGTGTTATTGTTGATGCTCTTTCAAAAACACAAAAACATAAATAAATAATAGTAATGCTGCATTAAAGATGGATGACTGAAAAGCTTCATGATTCTGTGACTTTGTTTGACTGATTCAAAACAGTTTGTGTGTTTGTGAGTTCAAAAACAATAATGTACCAAGGGAAGGATAAATCCTCGAAAGTACAGAGATAGAGCTGTATATTTCCAGCAAAGTCAGGGTGTGACAATCTGACAGGATGTTGAAGACCTCCTGATACGTAACTCTACTTTACATATTTTTTAACTCCTCTTATACTGAGGCAGGCATGACTGATGGCTGACACATAAAGATTTTTGAGTCTGCACTGAGCCAAAAAGTGTGAGACACTTTGCACATAAAGACAAAAGACATAAATACTGCTGTCAGGGAGATGATTGATACAGCACAGCACACAGCAACAGACTTATACACCAACAACCAGTGTCTTAACTCTCACAGCTCCTGATCTTCAGCAGTGAAAAAAAATATTTTAACATTAACAAAGATGGTGGATATCACGAAGGATTAACTAAAGCTAAATCTGGCTAGCAGTTAGCTTCGCCAAATGCACTGAAAAAACACATTTTCCCACTAATCAGTAAATTAGTGCTATTTTTGATGTTCCTCCAACTTGTTCAAGCTTCCCATTTACTACGGTCACTATTGGCCCTTTCCATTAGCCCTTCTCTACTCGACTCTACTCTACTCGCCTTGTGCTGCTTTTCCATTAGCCCCAGTCGCCTGCCCAACTGGGTGCAGTGTCGCTGTAAACAGCTGAGCAGCTCTGCGGTGACGCATTTTTAGCGTGACACAATAATCTGTGGCTTTTTGTCACAAACCGAGTAAAAAAGGAAAGCAGAAGAAGGCTGCAGGAGGTAAGAAGAAATACCCCTTGAGAAGCACGGGAGAGTTTTGGAAGCTATACAACAGAATGAAGCCGAGAACAAGAACAATTGAGCTGCAAAGAAAAGACGTATGAGGGTAAGCTAATGGTAGCTATCGCTAGCATGCTAGGTCGTTGCGCTCATGACTGATCGATGACGGCATTGTGTGACCAATCAGTAGCCGGCAGTCAGTGACGTCATCTTTTAGTATCGACTCAGCTCACTTGGAACCAGAGCGGAGTAGGTACTAAAACTAGCTTGTTTTAGGAGGTACCAGGCTAGTGGAAACACGCTGCTAATCGAGTAGGGCCGAGTAGAGTAGGGCCAAGGCGTGATAGTGGAACAGGATCATATGACTCCATGTGCTACTTGCTTTAGCCAACTTATTTTTGATTGCTATAATATGTTCCACGAGATAAAACAGAGAATGTGCTTGGTTGTTCATGATGATCCCACCATGCTTCAGGATCAAAGATGATAAATGTTGAACATGATTGGGATTTATGGTTTCAAGTGGAGGAGGTGTTATTCTCTTCTAAAATGTTTGGAGAGGATAAAAGCACTCCTATCATACCTCACACCACAAAAGGACCAGGTAAGAAAAACCCCTGGAGCCAGCAGTAACTCAGTCCTTTGCTGAATTTGGTCAGAGTGGGGGAGTTAGGCCAAAAACCTGGCCAATTATTTTGTAGTGTATCCATGAGTTTTATGTGTATGGCCATTATGATTATGAACATCCTGATGATGCATCATTTGTTTTAACTTTTAGACAGAAATGGCAAAAGTAGAGAGAAAAAGAGCCAGAAGAAGGGAATGAGAGACAGAAAGAAAGACAGATGTAGAGAGAGTGAAGGACTGAAATTCACACTAAAATTGAAATCATACAAGTTTGACCCTGCTGCCTGGATTAAATCTGAAGGACTTTGTGTTAATGTGTCTATTTAACTGTACCCTGGGGTCCATGCTTAATAGAATATAAAATGGGCCAGCTGTCTCATATGAACGTGTAGTGTTCAATTAATTTAATATTCATTAATAATTATTTATTTTCAAAAGTACTTATTGTTTTCCCAGCAGCCATAACTATCACTGAATGGTGGGAAGAAGAATTATACTATTTCATTTTTCTCTTCTGTGATATTAATTGCATGGATCGGATAAATGGAGTGTTGTCTCATGCATATAAATGATTTTATTTAATCAATGGGTGTAGAACAGTTTCAGTTTAACTCCAATATCAGCTGATATTAACCCTTTGTGAATATGGGTTGAAGTCAGATTCAAGATGTTTCTCTGATGTGTTGTATCAAATTAAATAACGACATCAACTGCTTCAGAGAAAAACTTTTTGTTCCTGTGCAGTACAAATGTCCTATTAGATAAACTCTGACCTGTTTTGCTGATCAAACATGATAGATATTGGTATCAAAGAAGAACAACACAAAATAGGTAATTCAAGAAACACTAAACAAGGTACATTTATATTTGAAACACCATCAGTAGTAAGGATTTTCACAATCGGTGCACTTTAACTGTTCTAAATCTAAAACCTCTCCTTACATATCTACACGCAGTCCCCTGTCGATCCAGCTTATTTCTATTTTGATATCATAATAATGTACATACAGAATTGTGTTTCTGAATTTTGTGTGAAAACTGGCTGCAGAGACATTAAAGCAACTAACACTAAGTGTGTAAGGGCCTCGAACATTAACACTATATCAAGGGTTTGACCTCCAGCGGCTGCAGAGGACATCTTGCTCTGAACACTATAGTAATCATGACCTACTGTTGCTGATCGTTGTAATTATCATCAATTCAGCTTACAAGAAACTCACATCTGCAGATCAGGAGTGTAAAAGCAGTGACATCTGCTTGGCCACAAAAGTCAGTGTTGAAACTTGATTTATGATAAAAGCTGAAACCTGGTTGGTGCTGAAATATAGCACTGATGTTTAAACACTACTATTGCTCTAGTGGCATCTATAAAAACAAGTATTAGAAAAGATCTCTGCTAATGTAAGACTGCCATAAGGTTTTAAAATTCTCACTAAACTGTCACAGTAAACTGCACAAAGGCACTTGTAGGCTATCAAAATGCCATTTTAGAAAGGAGCACCACTTATCACAAAATAACATGAGATAAAAGCTTTTTGGTTGAAGAAACAACATGGAAATAAAAGAACCCTGATGATATCATAACAGGATGATACCCTATCTCCTGCTTTTATGCCATGGTTCAAGGACATTTTGTTTCACACCTCAGTCAAAAATAATCTGTTTTAGGTAATACATAAGATAGTCTTTGCAGTCTTAAAAAAATCCAAAATAACGTGAATATAAATTTTTACAGAGTAATAAAGCTTGTCTTTTTATCTTACTCAAAGCTAATATATTTATTTTTTTGTTAAACCTGCAGACAGATAAAAAAAGTCTCTTCTGCAGATATGTGCTGCCATGTTCCTCTGGTCTACCTTGTGTAAATAAAGCTTAAAATCAAACTTATGAGAGTGAGTCATTTAATATTACACTTATGAAAACTTTATTTTTCTACATCTTTCACAGTTTTACACATTTTGTGATAAATTGAAGTCTACTAAAAAATAAAAAATGAACACATAAACCACAAACACACAAAATATGACCGCAGACAGAAGAAAGCACTTAGAACACTCCAGAGCTCCATTTTGAAGCAGACATACACTTTTAGACTCAGACATACACAAGAAAACTGCTTTGTGATATTTGTCGGTTTAAAGACTTTACAGAAACACCTGAGGAGCTGAATCCAGGAGAAAAAGACGAAGACTTAAGGCAGAAACAGAGATTAATGTAGAGAGTGCACAACACAGCGCTGATGATTTTAACATTTGTATCCCCAGACCTGGACAGAGAGAGATCACTTCAGCTCACTATCAGAGATTTAACATGCTGATATAGAATGAAGGAAAACTTTGTCCTGGGATCATATCAAGTGCTCACCTGAACGAGAGGTCAAATTTCTTAACCCTTTGACTGGCATTGTGACCACGCGGTTGAGTTGTTTTTGCAGCCTATTATTGTATTTAAAACTCGGTAAACCTATTTTTGGTTTTATATCCTCACTCACCTCTTTGAATAGTGTATGCAACACCAATTATATTCACTAGGTAGCGCTGCTATAAATAAATATTATCATCCTAAAACTGTGGAAAAAAATGGGAGCGACTCGCAGAGTAAGATCAATGTTTACTTTAACAAATTCTGCTCTGTGATGTCTTTATATGGAGAAAAAAATGCAAGAATAACCCTGAAAACAAGTTGACTGTTGAGCTGAAAAATGAATCCTAAAACGTTCCCAAAATAAAGGCATGAACACAATTTTACCAACAAATAATTTTCTACAAATGTATTTATTAATGTGGAAGTCAAAGGGTTAAAAGTCGGGGTGCTGGTTTGGCGGAGTGGTTAGCACCCCATGTGCGTGCTTCTGCCGGTCCAGGTTCGAGTCCCGCCTGTGACCAGTTTGCAGAGTGTCTTCCCCTACTCTTTCACCCCCTTTCACAGGCCTGTCCACTGTCTCTCTCCTATCAATAAAGGCACAAAATGCCAAAAAAATACATTGAAAAAAAAAAAAAAAAAAAAAAAAGGGTTAAAAGTCTCTGTTTCCATCTGTTCATGAACTGGTTTGATCAGGTTTTTTGATGGCATCTTTGTGTTCGTCTTTACATTTTACAGAGTAACTAAAGTGATTGAGAAGTAGGATTGTCGAGCTAATGTCTATTGTTTTAGTATGTGCTTCAAAATGCTCACATTACAATCAAATAGCAATCATCTGTCGTTCAGAGCTGTCTGCATGTTACTGTTTTGAGTGATGACCCTGAACTGGTGGGACGCATGCTTGAAGAAGTGCATTTAGGGCAGGAGTAAGTTCAGATGTGAGTGTATGTTTTGCCTTCAATTATTAATCTTTATTTAATATTTCTGAAGGATTCTTTCCTTATTTTCTGGTTATGCAATATGTTATTTCTCCATGAGGAGTGCTGTTTTTTATCCTCTTAAAGCTCACTGTGGTGTACTGCTGGTTTCAGCGGTTGATTTTATGAAAATAGGAGGAGACCTAACAAGTAATTAATTGTACTGATGTTCACTTAAGACACAACACACAAATCAGTAAAAGCATACGAAAGATGAAGACAGAAAATTCACTTAAAGTCGCTCTTAATACTCTTTCAAACTGTAGCAACCCCAGGTTTGTGACAAATGTTTGCAGCTCGTAAAGTGTTTGTGCAAGAAACAGACTTTATGCTCTGCACTCTGGATAATATGATAAGGATTTCTGATGGACTTTTGTTGTACTTTTGGTTTCCATTAAACATCATACAAACGGCAGGACTTGATACTTGAAGTCATACGACCAACACATTACATGTAAAGCCATGGGATGATTGCAGACGTGCTGCTGATGTGTTGATGCGGAGACACGTGACACTAAAAATATTTTCTCTCATGCCAGGGTGGATTTATTTCAACCAAAACTCTGGGTTTACTTTACAGTTTAAACTAAAAGTCACAACTTGTTTATCTTCATGAGACGCTCCAAACTTAACCCAGACATTTCTATATGGAGTAGTTTGACTAATGAGGTAATTTATTAAGATAATTAATGCATTAGCTGTCAAATCTCTTTCTGTCAACATACATCATCGTGATCATTTCACATATAGATGTCTTATGGCTAAATCCAAGCCGTCAGTCACTGTCATGTCTGTCAGCCATTCCTCAGTAATTACCACTATTTCTGGAGCATGATGGGTGTCACGGTGTGGATAATGGAGCCACATCAGAGGTAACTCTCACTCTTATCTGAAATCAGTTTTTTTTAATGAACATCTTAGATCTCAGGTATTCTTATACAGGATTTTTTTCTCTAAAATCTGGAAGTTGTCTTCTTGTGTAAAATGGTTTACAGAGAATCTGCTGCAAGTGTTCAACTGTCGTCAGACGCCTTTAGCTGCACCATCTATCAACCTAAGCGTGATGAGATGAGCTCCAAGGCTGCCTCCACAAGGTCAGCACACAGTTTGGAGGTCGTTGTGGGGCTTTGGCCAATCTTCCACAGCGGGCTGAGCAGCTCCATTAGTCTACTGTTATCCAGACGGCCTGTTGCCAGTAAAAAGGAAAATCAATAGCCCCTGCTGTTGTCTGATAGAAACCTTTTTTAAGACAAATTAACGATGAGGTAATGAAGACACACTGTGCAGGGGTTCACAGAGTACAGACAAATGAGTGCAACAATCCAATCCAAAACTACTTTTTTCTAAATTTTACTTAGATTAATGATATTGAAACACTGGCTCAATACATCGATGAGGACATATGGACTGTTACCCAACAACTACTTAAGGGGAGTATTTTGCTCTGGGAAACTTCTCTGACTGTTTTTAACGTTTATTTGCTAAGTTTTACTTGCTGTATTTGTCTAACAGTCGTTGACAATGCAAGTATTTCTTGAGAAAAAGCAAATCTGCTGTAAAAAAAAAAATCAACTCTTGTGACACAGGGTCCTATTTTGCAAACTAAAGCAAGATATTTAAAGCACATAGCACAAAGAGATGTGGGGTGTCTGCATTCAGTTTGCTAGCTACACAGCACAGAATCAGGCATAGAAAGTAATGTGGCTGGATTAATTTTAAAGTATGTTTTGGGAGCAGCACCAAACATTCAGTGACACATACATTACTAGAGAGCACAAACCTCCACCAAAGTAGCTCACATATTGCCGTTACATCTATAAGCAATAGTTCCATGATAAAATTATTATCATATGATTCCTTGACCTTGAAAACTCAGACCTAGCACTGATAATCTTGTTGGTATCATTTTAAGTTAAACAGTTATTGACCGAAAATGATCACTTGCTAATGGTGGTTATCTGGATCACTACCAAATCTAAACACTTCTTAGTTGGGCAATTAACAACAACTCCTGAAAATTTCAGCAAAATCTGTTCAGTAGTTTTTTGTGTAATCTTTCTATCCTTGGCAGAGGTAACCAGGAACTGCTGTGTAACTGGTGTCTATATTGTAAGTAATGAACTTCAGGTTCAGTGGATCTAACTCCAACTCTAATCTTCTCTCTTTACTCAGAGCCAAAAGCACTGAAAGAAAAACCATGTATAAAAATGTTGTTGCCAGATAAAACTCTTTCAAGGGCACTCCCACAACATTACCAAACATAAAAAAGTCTGATGACTACTTTCACTGAGCAGCTACATCATCAAAGTCTGAGACGCTCCATCAGGATCAGACAGACTAATGTTTTGTGTACACTTTTATGACCTGTGGGCTGTAAACATGTAACATCAGGGCTGAAATCCCGGCCTGTATCCCTCAAAGTGTGCATGATGAACACTGGACAGTCATTTTAGATTTCTGTGGGCTATAATGTTAAACTCAACTTATGTTTCTGATTAGCCACACTCCAAACTCACTGATGCACTTCTGGATGCAAAGAAAGTCTCATAACACTGTTTAAGTGTCCACAGAGGAAGGAACAACCTGTTACTGTGATAAGAACTCATTTTCTATGGAATAGTAATAGTAATACTATCAGTGTATTACTGTTCAGGTGTTGGATGTGGAAACTCCCATTAGATGGGTATTGAGAAAACAGCAATGCAGGTGCATCTATATATTGTGTCCTTTAAGTATTGGGATCAAATAATGTGTCAGATTTTAGCTTTAGAGGTTTGAGAAGATCTATGGTGCAGTCAAACTCTGTGTCCTCAAGTTAGGAACACGCCAGCATCAGGCCTTTCCATTTCTCATTTAAGACAAGGCACTCCTGGCTGCTAACTATGGTGTACGTAATGAAAGTGAAGTGGTGCAGGAATGAGACCAAAAAGGGGAAACTGGATTAGCATTTTAGCACTTTTGGTTCCCAAGACCTAAGTCTCTGGGATTTAAGAACAGTTTTCTGTATATTTACCTGACAGACGCTCTGTGATGAACCGCTGCATCAAAGATTTGAATGTCTCATTTTGCAACATAAAAAGCATTTTGGTTGCCCAATTTTTTTAATACTTAATGATGGTTCCAAACAAAGTGCTAAAGATAAAAAAAGACTACAAAAAAAGCCGGGGACACTGATGCAATCATCTCTGACTGTCTTTCATACAAAAGCACAATGAACAAAGCGTAATTTTGAAGACTTTTTGTCCGTCACATAACTAAAAATACATCATTCCTGCATCGAGGGGAAAAAAGGGGATGTTCATGCTATACCCCATGATGCTTTGCAACGCACAGTACAGCTCAAGAAACTCTAGAGCAGTATTAGCAGCATGATAAGTTATCCTTCACGAGACTATCATGGGTTTGAACCCTTAAGAGTGGATGTGTGAATGAAAAGCAGCAAACGTACAGAAGGTGAGGCAGGAAAGGCTGCATTTGAATTCCAACTAAAAGAAGTTCTGTGACAGTAACAGAATTACTAACAGAAATATAAGCTATAGATGACAAAAAATAGACCTATATGGCCTCGTACTTTTTGAAAGTAGTCTTAGGCAATCATAGGTTTTTTTTACTGCTCTGCCTATGAGGTGACACAAAGAGATTAAGAACAGAACGAAAAAAAACACACTCACACCATTATAAAAGTTTCCCATTATAAAAAAATATAACATCACTCTTGTCTAAACTAAACCATTGGCTCATCGTCACTGTCCTCATCCCCCTCCAGAAGTCCCTGCAGGGTAGCTAGGGTGGAGAGGGGGATGGAGGGAGAAGGAGGGGAAGGAGGAAAAGAGGAAGAAGGGACAGGGGGAGGAGTGGAGGAGGGAGGGAGGGTGAGGTTGCTGTTGCAGCTGCAGCTCTGGCTCGTCGCACTGAAGGCCTCAGTGCTGCTCCTGCTGCTGCAGCCACTGCTCCTCGCACTGCCGCTGCTGCACTCCTCCATCTCCTGTTTCTCCCCCTCGATCCACACGTCTGCCTCACTGCCTGTCTGATGGTGCTGATGGTGGTGGTGAGAGGGAGAGGGGGAAGGAGGCTGGGGAGCAGCCGGAGCAGAAGGAGAGGGGATGGAGGTCGGAGAGGAAGGACTAGCAGGAGAGGAAGGTGGAGCCTTAGAGACAGATTTGTGGTTGCTGATTTCACGTAAGCTGGCAAGAGGAGGACGGAGCCGGACACCAGAGCGTGTGGAGCCCTCGATGGCCTTCTGGAGCTTCAGGAGGAAAAAGATAGAGAGAAGAAGAAATGACATGCTGAAGGAAAAGTTCAGAGAGAAATCCAAGTTTTTAAAGACATGAAAGTGGAGGAACAAGAGCACAGAGTTGTTACAACAGCAGAAGTGATTTCAGAGAGCGTGATATTAAGGCAGAGCTTTCAGGCTGCTGATACAAGCTTCACATCTCACACTCTGAGAAACAGCAGAAAAGGACGCTTGTCTTTTTAACTGTGAGCAGTGCATGTCTCTCAGCCAGGATATACAGGAAATGATAAATAAGCAACTTTATTTACATTTTTTCAGCAAATATCTGTCCTTATATCAGTGGAATAAGGGTTGTAAGAAAATAATGATACACCAGTTATTGGCGGAATAGCGTATTGATATGTTTAGTGCGATATTGTAATACTTCATTATTATTCAGTCATTTATAGAAGTTAGGATTTCAGCTTTCTATTGAGTGTCATCTCCAGCTGCAGACCTTTCACTCTCCTTCTCTCCTGTTACAGTTATTGCTGTTGTTTGTGTCCCCGGGGCTCACAGTCAGGTTAGAAAAGTGGCAGGGATCATGCTTTTGATAAAAAGTCCGTAAGGTGGGGCCCTCAAGGAAAAATTTTTAGGGACAAGAAGACATCTTTATTCCTCTTTTTTTGCTTTCTGTCTGTCCACATTTGACACTAATGTTAACTTCTTCATAAGAAAATGAAGAGACAGAATAAAACTCATTTGCTTGTCAGGACATCACAGGGAGATACTTGCAAGGTTCCTTTAAGGAGGGAGGAGCAGGAACTGCACAAAGCAGGAAAGAAGAAGGTTGCGGCAAAGCTGTCATCTCGAGTCATGCTAAATGGACTCAACCTGGGGTCCATGATGCCCTAGGAGGGGGGCTGGGGGTTTCGGGGCACTGCCAGATTTAAGGTTGTCAAAAATAGGTTTCTATTTAGCTACTTAAACAAAATGATATCACGCTTTGGACACACTTCTTTCACAGCCTTTGCACAAAAGGGCTGTGAAGGAGGAAGAGCGTCTTTCAAGGTACTTTTTTCAGCACAAAATCAAATTTTAGACCCAAATGTGATGAGTCAAGAACATCACTTCTTGTTTTGCCTTTTTTTTTAGCTGACTTGATATAAACAGGAGTATCTTTGGACAAAATAAAGGTCGAGTCAAAGGGTTTATAAATGATATTTTAAGTGGCAGACTTGAATTTTTGTGGCCTCTCTGTGGAGCTTCCTCATCAGGAATGTTCGTCTTTAGAAGAGCAGAAAGTAAACAATGCTTTTTATCATGTTTCAATAACTTTCACGAATGCAGAGCTTAAAAAAAGTGACTCACAGCTGCTTGTTTATCATAGGAATAAGCTGTGACTCATTGTGGCAGTCATAGACCACTGAATTTAACCAACTGACTAGAGGAGAGGCTTCTTTAAAGGTGAATGACACCCAAGGGAATGTTGTGAAAAAAAGTCAATATTATTAATAATGGAAGGAAAAAAACAAAGGGCGTTGGTGGCTTGGTATGGTACTACGCTCGACAAGCAATACGAAGGTTGTGGGTTTAAGCACAGCTCTTTCTGTCACACACATGTTGATGCGTCTTTGACCAAGACAATCAACCTCAACTCGCTCCTCACTGCTGTGTCAGAGGTGTAGAAACGGCTATGAAAGGGCGTGGATGTGTCCGCAATCACTGATGGACAACTGACATGGAAAATTCAACCATCAGGGAGTATATGGGTGTGAATGGATAAATGTGACCTGTGATGTAAAAGCACTTTGAATGGTTGGAAAGACAAGAAAAGTGTTTTATAATGGTGCGTTACGCTTGATCTAACAGGTCGGATTGTCCAAAGCGAAAATTAGATTAGTCAATGGGAAAGAACCACTTAGGCAGGAATTTCTATTCATGAAGTCTGATGATCTTCAGGATTTTACCAGCTTATAACCCAGTTTCTATTAGAGCTGAGTGATTTTAGGATAAGATCTAATTGAGATTTTCCTTGCAGATATTGCTATTTTAATACAATTCACGATTTTCTTCAATTTAAGCTTCAGTGTAATATTCACAGGGTTAACAGTATAGACAACAGTAAGGAATTAATGATCAAAATCACATACCACATCATTCATCCCCTAATTTTAATTATAAACAATCTTTCTTCATTATTTAAGGGATACTTCAACTTCTATTCTTAAGTAGGGCTGAACGATTTGAGAAAATAATCTAATTACAATTTTTTTCCCCAACATTGCGATATACTCTGCAATTGTTTAAATGTTCTTCATCTTATGTATTCTTAAACAAACATAAGCAGTAGATCTTTTTATAGTAAAACCAATATGACATTAAGGATAAAAGGGTTGAGAAAAAGTGGAGAAGTGAAGAACAGAAGCCAAATAGGTATGAAATTGTAAAAACTGGGTAAAAATGGTATGAAAGCAAAAAAGGTTAATAAATAGGTGCAAAATAGGTATGAAATTGCATAAAAAATGGGGAAAAAACTGGCGAAAAAAATCCAAAAGTGGCTTAGGGAAATTGATTATGGCAGCAAAATTGGGAATTAAATTTTAAATTAAATTTCAAAACCATGTAAAAATTTCAAAAATGGTTCTGACAGTGGCCAAAAAAGATGAATGGGGGCAAAACAGGCATAAAGTTGTAAACACAGGATTAAAAAAAGGTTAAAAAAATGGTCTAAAAGTGGGGAAAAACTGTATGAATAGAGGTAAAAAAACGTAGTTGCAAAAAACTATATCACAATGCCAAAGTATTCAACACATTTTGGGCTAAAAATATTGATTCTTCTGTGATTTGAAAATTGCAACAAGCCATATTGCTATTTAATCTAATTTGCAATTAATTGTTCAGCCCTACTCTTAAGCACAGGGTTTTATCAATGACCTGCTCATCAGCACTTCCATGGTGGGGACGTGACGTTCACTGAAGAGTCGACTCCTTTGAACTTTTAAGGGAACGATCAGAACTGATTCACAGTAGTGATTAAACTGTTCATTTGTTAGCTTTTCTTAAATGCAAATTGCCTGTTAATTTGATAAACAGCATGTGTAAAATAATTGACACTACAGATCCTGGGTCAGTTAGGAGCTCTGCAAAAATTGCAGCGTTGGCGATCACATGATCACGTCTGGAATTGGGATTTTAAAATGATAAATACTTCAGCCTTCGTTCTTGTATTTGAGCTCTAAGGTTAATTAAACACCATGTGATCAAGTCCATTTACAACAAAGCATGTTAAGTCCATTTGTTAGTTGAATTCAGCAATGAAAACAATTCAAATTGGAGTTTATGTAGCAAAACAAAGTCTTGAATTTTGATGTGTTGGTCTGAAGGGGCTTGATGCCTCTCAGGTACGACTGGGGGAGGGGCTCAAAGGACAAACGTCAGGAGCTACAGCGACCTGCTGTGAAATGATATAAAAGTACCATCTTACATCTGCATCACCAATGCTCTAGCCTACTCTCATCACTATATCTCTCTTCATTATTTCACTGTCAGTAAAAATTAACAGATTCTGTTTCATTTAAAACATTTAGTCTTAAGAAGGTGTTCAAGTATCAAGATTTTAGAGAACTTTCAGAGGAGGGAACTGAAAAGACGAGGACGAGCGTGCTGACAGAGAAACAGAGTCAAAGATAATGAGATGTGGAAACATGTAAATGATGGGACGAATGAATGAAGAAGTAAATTAAGGAGTCTAAAATAAATCCGGTTTAGGGAAGGAAGAATGTGACACAGGGAGAGACAGAGACATTAATGAGGGAAGACAGAGAGAATGGAGTAAATCAAAAAGAGAGGACATTGATTATGCTAACATAATACTCATACATAATTCAAAATATTTTATGAGACTCTAAGCAAAACAGTTTCTATTCCCACCAAAGTCAAAACAAATAAGTAAGGCTTCCAAATGCTGAGTGTATTAAAGAAAAGGGAGGGCACTTTCTGACTCAGATCAATGGAGATTTAATCCAATTTTCTTCTTTCTTCTTTTTTATTTTAGCCGACCTTCATTAGACAGAATAAAAGTTAGGAAGCATAAAACAAAAAGTGAGAGGGAAGTTAAAAAATAGATGCTTACCTCTTTCAGTGCAACAACGCCCACCAGTTTACCGATACTGGTCACATAGGCATGGCTGAGCCCCAGCAGCGAGAATAAAGTGTGAGTCTGTGGGGGGAAAAAGGTCACGCGTCACATTATGACAAACTTCTCTCTCTCAGACCAGAACAGCCTCTTACATCCGTCTGAGAGTCCAGACAATTTACAGTCCCTGTACTTCTCCGTCAGCTCAGTCTAGACACAATGTCACAGAGACAGCGAGATGAAAGCCGAGCGGCTCAAGGCATCAAATGAACCTCAGAAAGAGAAAGTCCGTGGACGTGTTTCCTGCACAAATGATTCTGTTCATATCCCGGCGGAGGTCACACTTTGGATTAGCTCTTTGTATGCAGCAGCACGCCCCCACCTCAAAGCTGCTTTTTCTGTGTGAATGGGAAACATACTCTAGGTATCAGCACAAGAATAAACTACACTGATGAAAAAATAAAACCATTAGCAGAGGAACAAGCTGTTTACAAGGTTCAGTATCCAGCACATCTCTGCAAATCCTGGATCACCCCCGGATTTGTCACAAGTAGCAAAAAATGAGAGAATCGCTGGGATTTTTTTTCTGCCTCTCTCGCAGCACTAAAACAGAGACTGATTAAAAAACAAACAGTCCCAGTCCAAACCATATACATAGACTGTATTTCTGCCCAATAGCTTAAGTCTGGAATAATTCATTTCAACACACAAAAATCCACTCATCTCTTAGTTTCCAGCCGAGGTGATTTCTAAAACCAAATCAGACCCACGGCCAAGAATCTCCCTGAAGTGGAGACGTGTAAAATTTAGTGATGTCCCAATACCGATATACCAATATAATACGGCCAATACCGATATCGATCCGATTCAATATCAGCAAGAGTCATACATACTTTTATTACTTATTTTGGAGTATAGACTATAAGAAAAGGTTTGATAAAGTGAGATTACTCAAGCAGAGAACACAAGTCAGCAATAGTAGGTATGAGAAAAACTGAAACATTTGTCATTTACCAAAGGGTGTAATAAATTTAACCTTAAACATAAGAATATAGAACAACTAGATAAAATAAATGAACTACAAATTAGAAGACCCTGAAAAGTAACCTCAATAAATCCAGCTAAAACAAAAACATATATTTTTAAATTGTAAAATAACCACTGTGTTTAACTTAGACATAAGCATATTCTACAACTGAAGGAAATAAATGAAGAATAAATTGGAATGGACTGCTTGTATCAGAGTGTTTATATTGAATATTTTAGATCCAGGCTGATATAATCCAATATTTTTTTTGTTCTCTGAAATTGGACCAATAGCAGATACCAATAGCTGATTGGTACACCCCTAGTAAAATTAAAACAGATTACATCCAGTTTGATTCATAAACTTTGGCATGTATCGATTGAACACACTAAAAAGGCAAGATATTTAATGGTTACACTGTGTTAAAACATTTTTTTTGAAATATTTGCTCATTCTGAATTTGATGTCTTCAAAACATTCAAGAAAAGCTGGGATGGGCACGTTTAGCTTCATGTAACATCATCTTACCTTTAAACAACACTCAATAAGCATTTGGGAGCTGAGGACATTAATTGTCCAGGCTTCGTAGGTGGAGTTCTTTCCCATTCTTGCTTTATGTATGATTTGAGTTGCTCGACAGTCTGTGACGCTTCACAATGCACCACACATCCTGAATGGGAGACAGGTCTAGACTGCAGTCAGAGTGGGTGCTGTTGATTTATGGCTTTTGTTTAGCGAGGTAGAATTTTTTACTTACTCTTGTAGATGTAGAGACAGATGTTATTTTAACATGCCGTAAATTTCCCAGCCTTTTTGCCCCAACTGTCCCAGCTTTTTGGAAGGTGTTGCAGACATCAAATTCAGAATGAGTGAATATTTGCAGAAAAATGATCAAGTTTATCAGTTTTAACATTAAATATCTTGTCTTTGTAGTGTATTTAATCAAATAAAAGTCAAAAAGCATTTACAAATCATTGTGTTTCATTTGTTAAAATGTACTACAAAATGTCCAAACTTCATTGGAATTGGGGATTGTAAATGTTAAATAATGTGTTTATTTATCCATCTATCAATTATTATGTACAGTTATTTCCCTTAAATGTTTTAGGTTTAAATGTTAAATTTGTCTTAACTCTGTCTAGCTTGTCTCTTGTTTTAATTTGTTGCTGTTGTTGTTTTCATGCTTAGGTGTTTCATTTAAAAGTCTGATAGCTGCTATATGAATAAAAGTATCATTATTATCATTATCATCATCGTTGTTATAAATCCAGACCCCCGCCTAAGGACTGCCCTGAACTGAACAGGGTTTGATGTCATCCTCTATAGAGCCTGATGACACTATGTGAATAACTTCAAGTCTCGACTGTTTTATATGAGCTATTATCCTCCCTTCACACTGTCAGGGTAATCCACGTCCTCAGTGAATGAAATGTTACAGCAGTAAACAACTTTTAGAGCTGAGTGTGGGAAATTCAACAAAAAACATGACGACTGCTCCAGGTGCTTGGCAACTCCATTTATATGCTTATTTGCTTGAATAATATGTGTGTTAAAAACCATAAACTCCTGTCCACAGTGAATGTTAACAATAAAAAGTACCGCAGGCAGACTATCCAAGTAATTTCATGCAAATCATGAAGAGCTGAACTGTGCAGCTGAATGAAAATAGAAGAAAATTACAACCGTTCCTCAGTTTTATTAGAATCTTTTGTGCTTTTCCCCCCAAGAAATTTCTACTAATAAGTTAATATCTAAATCATTTCTGGTGAAAATAAAGCTGTTGGAAGAATAATAGTTATTTTAAGCTTCTAAAATTGATTGTTGCTTGTGTATGAGCTTAAAATCGTAAAACTGTCTCTTAGCTCATGTCACTGACGACATTTTTAGAAATCTTACAGCATTTATCACAACTTTAGCGCCAAGCCTCCCTCTCTAACAAAGTTATCACAACAGATAAATGAAAATAAAAGAGCCAATATGTACCTGATATCCATGACAAGAGAAAAAAACATCTGAAAAAATGGATGCATTCTCTGATCAAGACATGGCCAAATCAAGGCCTGGGCCTCACAGCATTTTAATCTCAGGTGCCTCTCCAAAATTCTGCTCTTTGATTGGCTATTGACTATGGCACAGGTGAGATTTACTGTATGTAAAAAACAATCTGGGCAGAATAATAACCAGCTTTCTTTGTTTGATTTTTGCTTGCTTAGACATTCAAAACTGTTAGAATTTAGATTATAGACTGAGATGTAAAGGAATAACTTTCTGCTTTATTGTTCTTATCCGTTTTGGAGGGGATGGGGATCATTATGCAAGGTTTTATTCATGTTTGGACATAAACAAGGCAAATAAATAATGCTGGTTACCAGCTGATACTTAAAATTAGTATTAATGTGCTCAGACAGATTTAGATACATCCTTGCATCTCCCTTTCAGTGATGGTTGGGTGGTAAATGCAAAAACACTGATCACTAAGGGGAATCTTGACAAAAAGTTGTTACCGTAATCATTTTACATTGCTCAATTTTTTTTTAGTTTTTAACAGACACACTAATAATGAAGCTCTCTAAATCATTTACAAAAATCGTGAATAAAAAATAATCAATAGTTTGACAAGAACAATGAAACTGAAGGGGACTGACGCCCTCTTTCTTCCTTTGACCAATCATAAAGCTGTCTGCTTCCTTTGAGATGATGTGACTGACATCCAGGACATAAGGCTGAAATGTGAGCTGTCATTACTGCCACTCCTGTTCATTATGAACGATGTCGCTGTTCACAGCAGGCTGGGACCCAAATCAAGACAGACCAGGCAGAAAACATGCCATTTAGGTCATTATAATTTTAAGAAAACAGCAGTTTCCAGAAAAGAGGAATGACTTGTGATGTTTGATCAAAAAAGTGCTGAGCCACTGGACAGAAAACTGAACATTGTGGTCTTGTCTTAAAGGATAAGTTTGGTTTCTGCAGCTTTCACATTGTTTATAGAATAAAGTAGAACAATACACTCACCCAGAAGGCTTTCCTGATCCAAACAGTGCTTCGGGAGATATTTAGATCCAAAATCGAGCGGCGGACATCCGTATAATGGTAGCACATAATATAGCACATGTATAGCGCCGCTCCTAAAACTGCATTCATAGTCCAAAAACTCATTAGTTTCACCAATATTTCATCATGGTCCGCTCAGGCTACTCCTCCAAGACAGTCTGTGTCACTCCAGACATGTTGTTGTTGTTGTTGACTATACTAACCTCTGAACTGAAGAAGAAGAGCGCTTGCTCCGTGCCTGCGCAGTGCGGCTCATTGTTTCAGGGGAAGACCACCGGCTACACAACGACTTTCTTCTTCCAGTTTTGTGCAAAATGGACGAATATCTATCAGATGAAGATGTTGTGGAGGAGAACTTTGAATATGATGGGTGTCCTTACAGTTTCGAGCCAGAGTACACAGATGAGGAGCTCATCGAAAGGAGGACGTGGAGGCAGCGCTCCAGAGAGTACTGCGCAGGCGTGGAGGCATTTGTTTTCTTCTTCAGTTCAGAGGTCGGCACAGTAACAAAAACATGTCTGGAGTGACACAGACTGTAATGGAGGAGTAGCGTGAGCGGACCATGATGAAATATTGGTGAAATAATGAGTTTTTGGACGATTAATGCAGTTTTAGGAGAGGCGCTATGTGCCCTATGTGCTACCATTATACGGATGTCCGTCGCTCGATTTTGGATCTAAATATCTCCTGAAGCACTGTTTGCATCAGGAAAGCCTTCTGGGTGAGTATATTGTTCTATTTCATTCTATAAACAAAGTGAAAGCTGTAGAAATCGAACTTTTCCTTTAACATAATGGAAGCTGAATAATCACATTAAATTCAGTATGAAATCTTTTCTATCTCAGTGACCCCCAGAACAGACTAGATCTTACGTACTGATGCCAAGGCTGTATTTTAGATTTAAGAGTATGTTACTTTTGGAGCTCTATTTTCATCCTTCAATGGCAAACAGAGAATCAGAGGAAAATATACTCAAGATCTCAGGTTTTCATAAAAACAACCATGGGAATGTTGAAGATGCTTTGTTTGGTATCTATTCAGTATCAACTTTATTGTTGAAATCACTGAGCCATGCAACTGAGCCAAATATGATGTCTTATGATATTTTAGAAAACCCAAAGCATCACAGTCATTACTTTTACAACCTCAGAACTCTCATTAGATGCTTAAAAACAAGTATTCATGCAGTGTCTCTATCAAACTGACTGTTTCCACTGGAAACAAGCATCAGAAAAACAGCGAGGTGCTCTCAGACAGCAGCTGAAACATGATTTAAAGACGTGGTGCACTCTGTTGCACTCCCCGTCTCTGTTTTTACACGCCAACCTTATGTAATGATGTTCTCTCCACGAGCTGGAAAGGGGAAGGGTCGACTCGTATCTCATCGATTTCCATCGGCTTGTCCATCTCCACTTCTTCCCACGCTTTGATCTGCAGCAGCCAATAAGAAGCAAGGTCACAGAGGTGTACGGGCGGCATCAGTTTAAAACATCATCATGAAATCCTTTAACTCCGCAGGTGGAGAGGCCTGTGTTTTCATAATAGGTCACATGTACTCATCAAACTTTATTCAGAGGCTGTGATTACTTTTTCATATTCAAGCCATTATAGGGGTTTTGTTAGTATTCAGTGTGTGAGTGCAGACGGAGGCTGAGAAGAGTTCTGCAGATGTGAGAAACCTTGAAACTGTCCTTGCACGTCAGTGGGCTCCCCTCTGAGATTTAGGATGTCTGACACCTTTTAGCCTCTCTATAGATTTTACCTACGAGAGCAGGCCTGCTGTGACAGGGGCAGCAGGCTGGTGGGATTTGCAGAGGGGTGTTATGGGACCTTTTGGGAAAAGTGCCAGGCAGAGTAAAAGAGAGCAGCAGACAGAGGAGCACCAGAGGGCACAAAAGTGTTTGGGTGTTCTCAACACTAAGAAGGTGTCACACTTAACATTCTGCCCGTGCTCACTCTGCAGCGACTGAGTCCAATTCTGACACAGATATGCAACACCTGTGACCTACTTATGACACACATCCACATGCTCATTTTCAGCTCTTCCAGCCTTAAAATAACTTAACTTGTGCTAAAGAGGGTTGGATATGTTCCTAAAAACAAACAAAAGAATCGAACAAACAAAACAGTTTGTCTCACAAAACTCAAACGAGGATTTTAACTGTTTTTTCATCCTCTCAAAGAAATGACAGAGATATTACATCAACCTAACTTTGCCTCGGTTGAATCAAACTAAATTTAATTATCCACTGAAAATATAGTTGAAAGCTGTTATTTGTTATCAAAGGTACATGATGAGCCAGACTCATCTATGTTGACACTGAAAGCTGCATTATTTTCACAGTATATCTGCATAAAAAAATCTCTTATTGTTTTAAACTTAACTAAAAATGAACAAATATAAGTACATAAAAGTGCTTGTAAATAAAAATTCAGGAAGTAGCATTGAACTGTTTCTATTAACCCTTCCATCACTCCCACTGACATAAAGTAGGGAGATCATCGAGGCTCTGAGAGAGACCAGCTGATTCCCACAGAAAGATTTTTACGTGTGTTTTTTTGCATTTCTCACTGATCAGAGCTCCGTAACTTGTTACAAAATGGGGACAGTGGTGCGTTTATTATCCTCATTCCTAATCCAAATGTTTAGCTCTGGCTTGAACTAAAGTACTCTGTTTGGGGCAAGCTGAAATTTGTAATACAGCTGCCAACAGTTAGCCAGAGCCGTAGCCTCATAATGGATTAAGCGATGGTCAGTGGGTGTGCTCTCTGCTCTACTGCCCAGATGTAAAAGGAAACGTGAATGGAAAGGCACATCTGAAAATACTTTTATCGAGAAAGAAGATAAAATTGTATGAGGGCTGTGTAATGTCACACAAGCATATCAACCCTAGTAATGTTCAAACATCATGCCACGTAGACCTGAACCTGTAAGAAGACCACAGGCAGGCAGAGCACTGCTAACAGCTTCTCTCTGCAAACCAAAATACATCCATAACTACAAGATTATTCTGAAACATTGGCTCAATTATGCCTGTTTTCTTTTCTTAAATAGTCAGTGATTCAATACTTAATTATGCTGCTTATTGACTTTTAAATAAGTGGCGTAGGATCCTCCGTGATCTTAGTGCTGATTCAGGGTGGAGGCTCACCACTCCAACACAACCTTCCACTGGAGTAAAGGCACAAAACACTTTTTGGGTTATCTATACAACAAACTGAAGCTAAAAAAATGATTTTGTGAGTCTCTTGGTCAATATAAGATGTTGTATAACTTTCTAACCACATTTTGTTTCACAGTGACTGTGTGAGGTGTGTGACAGTCTGTTACTGCTGGATTCTAAGTTTTGGAAACTTAAACTCTGAGTGATAGTCTCAAATTACTGTGGAATGAAAAAGAAGAAGCAGACACCTCTGTTAAACCATGCAAAGCATGCTGTACCTCTTCTGGTGTCATTGTGTCCGACAGAGGGGGAGGACAGGGCTCCTGCTGACACCAAAGACAGAGACGAAGGACAGATTAGATGTGTATGTGAGTGATTTACAAAAACCATCCTCTGTCATCTCTGTCCCTCTGAGGTATAAGCTGGATGTCATCTCCAAGACCAGAGGGCCTCGTCTTAATCCGACAGGAGGGGAGTGAAGGGAAGAGTGAGTAAAATCATTGGTCTGTTTCCTCTCTGCTTCATCACAGAAATCAGCCATGTCATCTCACATGTACATTCACTCTGGGAGTCAAACTTTCAGACAGGAGCTGTTACATTTATATTGCATAAGATTTACTTTGTTGAACAGATTCCACAAAATTACATAAGACGTTTAATTAACTAGCACCAAAATTTCAGCAGCTTGGAGAGTGAAGTAAATACAGGTAAAATTCAGGGCACAGCCAATGAGAACTCTTTTACTGTTTGTGGGAAAATAAATGAAATATTCATCCCTGGAATCTACATCCAGTCTAAAAGAGACTTTAATTATAGAGAGGAGAAAGTTTTCTGACAATCAAACAGCTCACTTGGATTGGAGGTGGGTAATCTGTGGTAATAAAATCATATTACTGTATTAAAAGAGTATTTCAAAGTGCAGTATTGCAGTTTTCATTATTTCTAACTGCAGTAAATTTTTCTGAATATCTGGAGCAAGACACTTAACTCAAGGTGCTCACTGCTGCGTCGGTAGAGAGTAAATGAGTATGAAAGGGCGTGAATGGATAATTTGCATAGATTCTCGCTTGTGTTGTACTGACTCTTAAACAACAGCGCTTTGGACAAAAATGTCTTTGAAATGAAAATGTGACATTATAGTCAAAGACGTGACATAAACTCTAGTCCAGCCACCAATTTGCTTTAATAAATCAACATTAGTAGATTTTTATTTAATATTCACCTGATCTATCACTTTGTGCTGCGTACATCAACCTCTAATCAGAGGCAGACAGCAGAGACGACAAAGTCAGAGATGTAATCAAAGCAAACAGTTGACCAAAGGGGTCAAAACTGTCTTAATTTTACACAAAATGATGCTCCACTTCAGTGGCTGTGCGATTTTAGTGAAGGTGGAAACACTGACTACTTGCAGAGGTCACATCTACACAGAACGGCATTCAAACTGGGACTGTGCTCGACATTGTTGACACTGAAAACCTGAGCAGGATCACTTTTTTTCACTCCAAAAAAAAAAAAAATAGAACTACAGGGACCGGAGATGGAAAAGTTGTAAAATCAATTATGTGGCAGCAGCACTGCTGTTGATGGAGCTGTCACCCACATGCTGCCCACCACCCACTGATGACTGTTGGATTTTTGGCATTTTAACCAGTCCTCTTGTTACATTAACCTCATCTTCAAGGTTCAAGGAGTCTTTATTGTCCATGTGGGGCAAATCGCTCTACAGTCAGCAGTAACAACAAGAACAGTCAACAACAATCACAGTAACAACAACATATTACATAAAAAGTCATTTCCCCTCTAAATTCTGGGGGTGAATTTTCATTCTTTTAATTTTGTTCAGAGTTAATCAAAATGCTGATTTTACTAAACCAGTGAGATAATACTCTACAGGGTCAGAGGACAGATACCTGATTCTCCGGTCCAGAGAATCTGGTCATATTTTGGGCTGATGTCTACTGGTGGCTCTTTCCTACTGTGAATCTATTTGATATTCAGGACAGCAGAACCGCGGCCCGCTGCTGTAAAAACAATCCCCATGAAGGAGTGGGATTGAATCCAACAACATAATAGAGACTCAAACCGGTGATTCTCATGCCTCAGCAGTGGGCACAACAAAAAATCAAATTCTAATCTGGCAGGCTTACAGGCATGCGCTTACTTCCAATGTAGTTTTCATTCAACAGGATGACATGTACTGCTGTCCCTGCCATGCTGATAATAACTCTCCCCAGTATCAGGCTCACCCATTTCCATATGAGAGAAGGCTGGAGGAAAAAGGTGCTTGACTATGGGGAGTTTGTTTGAGGGAGGAAGCATCCGTGTTTTCTTCTGCCTCTGTCAATCAGATAACCGTGTACCTGCCTGAATAGAAAGCAGACCCCTTAATGAAAAATTCACCCTGCAAAAATAATGGATAAATATTTATAACCCAGCGGTGTCACTGTGAGGATGGTTTGGGATGGCTTTGCCAAATAGATCGGGGTAATTTGCATTTCAATGATTCATAACAAAATATGGAGCAGTTAGCCAACACCTGTCAGAGACTGCCACACATGCTATTCAGATCAAATGGATTTAAGATCAGGGTTAAACAGTCATCACGTCTTTGACAATGTCACATTTTAATTACTGTCAGTGACTAGAGATTCGTACTTTTAGGGGCCGTTTACATGGAAACTCCTGACTTAAAGACGGAAAGATTCTTCCTTTTTCTTTTACAAATTCCTCTGCGTTCAGATGACAATGCTGGAGACGAGTTAATCCCCTGTAAATCCGCTGTAGTGTGCACGCTGGTTCAGTAGATGGCAGTGTAGGTCTGCAGAGAGGCAGCGCTGCTACAACACACGAACGAAGAAGAAAAACTTTTCACAAACAACAATGGCGAATAGACGCATAGAGACGCAGGAGTTTATTTTCTGGACAACAAATCAGTTCGGACAACAAATCTGTCTGTATAGTTTTGTCTGGATAACAAACCGAGCACGGTGAGACGCTCACACGTTACTTGGCAGATGTCCAAAGCTGCTGTTGTTCCTGGTATGCACACGCAGCCTTCATGTGAATGAGCACTGCGCATGCGGTGACGTAAGCATTTCACCCTAAAACGCTCTGACACGGGTTTACACAGAGCTGCATGGAGAGCAGATTCAAATCTTTCCACTCTGGAGTACATTTTCAAAAGTTTCTGTTTTCAGTAAAAACGCAACGCGCTCCATCTAAACGCAAGGCCAAAACGCAATGAAAACATATCGGATTTGAGCGTTTTCAGCGCCATGTAAACGGCCCCTTAGTTTAATGTAGTGTCAGCCTGGTTTAAAGGGAGGGCTGGACGATTAATCAGATTTTGATCGTGATTTCAATTTTTCCATCTGACAATCATAAAAACATTATAACCGAAGAAAAACAATTAACATGCCACACAGTGTGGAGTGCAAGTTCCTGCGCTTCATAGCGCTTCTGTGTTCCACATGCAGCCACAGCGAGTGTGTGTGACTTATGTGGATCAATAATACTGTATGTGCCACTCGCTGGTTCTTTAAAGTTGTGTTTAAATCAGTACTGAAGTTTTTAAATAAATGAATAATTGTGTATATTAATTGTGATTTTAATATCACTTAAAATAATCGGGATTCTTATTTTTACCATAATCATCCAGCCCAATTAAAAGGAGAGTTAAGGGAAAAAGTTTGAGGAAAAAAACATCACTTTAGTTTTTTAATGATCAATTTTCACAACTTTGGGTCATCTCAATATAAATTAGCTCATTTATTTCAACTTCACTCTCCAGCAGCTGATTTGGCCATGGCATAGGAGGAAGGAGACAGAAAGAAACTGAAGATTTAATGAAGAAAAGCTCCTAACCAGATCAGGCTGACACTCTCATTAACCAAAGTGAATGGCTCAGAGCTTTAGCTTCATTACTACCTTTCTCAGGTTTAAAGTGCTCTCTTCTCTTAAACTGTAACATCAGAGTTTTCTTTAACACACTTAACCTGCTCTTTGAAGATGGTCTTTCAAAAGAGTAAAACTACCAAGTTCCTTGTGAAACTTTATGTAAATGTTATAACAAAATCCTGAAAGACTGTAGTTGACAATAATCAAAGACAGCTGAGCGAGCACAATAATAGATGTGCCTTTTGGAGTGCACTTGCGTTATCTTAAATCAATAAAATAAACAGCTGGTAACAGAAAATATCCTTAATTTCTAAATTTAAAAAAAGAACAGAAAATGCTCTAGGTTTTTCCAAAGAGGAAAAGACATGAAAATAGTCAAGCTATAAGCAAGCCAGAACTACCATGACGAAGGCATTGAGGTAAACACATGCATTTAAGAACAGACAGACTGTACGATAACACACACACACACACCTGAGACTGTCCCTCCGTCTGTCTGCTCTTGGAGGTGAAGAGATTTCTGAGTGTTTTTCTCACAGACTGGAGAGGAGCTTTGTCTGCACACAGAGAAGAAGAGATGAAGAGGTTCAGTCAGGCCGAAGGTCATCAAATACAACATTAATGAGGCTGATGGCCAAAGTGCAGAGTGGAGGTTTTGGGAGACATTAGCATCTTCTTATAGCTGTTGCCAGGATACCATTTCACAGAGACTCTGAGGTTGTGTGCAACAGGAGGTAAAGTCTATGTCCCACAATAGATACACACACAGCCCATCTGCCTCACTGCCACACTGTTCCTCTTTGCTGTATGAGGGTGTTATTTCTGAAAGGCTGACATCTGCTGATGGCAGAGGAAACAAACATGTTTGTGCATTAGTGTGATCGTCTGACTAATTCATAAAGAGGATAACTTAGACCTTTATCAGACTGACTTTATTATGTGGATGATTGTCAGACACAGTGAGGTAAGCTGGGTAAGCTTGGATAATGAGAACCTGTTCCTTTCCACATTTCCAAAGCTTGTGTATTCATGTAGGCATCAGAGTTTCGATTTTTTATCTTGGGTTCTAAAAGATAAATCATTTAAATTATTATTTTTCTATTTAGGATTAAGCTACATTGAGAAAGCTGCCACCCATCACAGATGTACAGTGCATACCTTTAAAAACCTGTCTTTCTGCAGCACTATGTCAATTGAAGGAAGGATCGTGACAGGACACAGCAGTCGAATGTTTTGTTAAAAAGATGACAGACCCTTTTTCAAGGCGTGCCCCTTACAAGAAGGAATCGTTTAACAAATCCTGCTCTCCTTGGTTAATGACACATCATCCATCCATTATCTGTCAATCCCAGCTGACATTGGCTATGCTTACATTAGAGCTTGAACTCCCCTTTAATTCAAAGTAAAACTTAAATCCTCCTTAAAAAGATAAAAATGACCATCTAAACACGCGATTGTGAATTAAAATGACCATTCTGAATCAAACTTAATTCCAAAGTAGGTGGCTGGTTTATTCTAATTTTAAATCCAAATTAAATATTTCCTTGATCATGTATACGTTCATTCCTCCTTAAATTAATCTTGGTCGTTCTGCGCATGCTCATTCCCTTGTCCCGTTGTGATGACACACATACTCCACGCTAACGGGGACAGGATGGTCGCCTAAAGCAAGCATTGGACTTAAGCTGAGATTTTATTGAATTAGAGCCTTAGAAGATTTGGAAATAATGAAGAGTGGATGGGCGCAAGGATAAAATGCAGACCATCTGCACCATTTGCATAAAGTTGCACAGTCCAAGTTGGACGAGGTTCCCTGACAGAGACACTGAACTGGAGTTTGTTTTCTTCCCGTAGACATAAATTCGTCACGTCCGCCCTGTCCAGTCAGAACCATTCCCAACCCCCCATGTTGTTGGTGAATCAAGAAAACTCACCCTGGACTTTTATCCTCTATGCTTAGCAAAAGACTTGAACAATTCATATAAGTCATTTACAGAAAAGAAAAGAAATAGAAATACAAACAGATTCAAGAGTTTAGCTGACCACTATAACAATAATGACCAATTACAACCTTATTCAGAGAAAATCAAAATATCCCCTCAACCCATCTGAGATCTTTGTGAGCTTTCCTGACAATCTGGGCTCTGACTACACGCTGAGTCATATCAGTCGACATATTTTCTGAGGAAAACGAGGGGAGACAGAGGAGGGAATAAATCCTATTACATCACCCTTGTGAGCAAAACTTGTCTGAAAATATCTATAGTACTGTGACAAGCCCCATAAGGCTTTCTTTGCTCTGTCACACAGCTTCACCAGTGTAACTGAGATAAGGAAAAGAACATCTGTCCTTTGTTTTATTACGAAGAAACTCGACTCAGTAACAGCTGATTACCAAGAAACTCTAACAACAGAGCAGTGGGGTCTCTCTTTGAGTAAACTGGCCATGCTTTATCACGCCCTGTTAATGAGGAGGTAGCTGCTCCATTTATTCACCCACCCAGAGGCAGCTAGAGCAGATACATGTATGACCCCGAGCGAAACGAAAAAAAGATGTGGTCTGAAAATGCAGAAATGTCAGCTCACCAGGAACAGGAGCAGTGTGGTTTGATGAGGGCTCCGGGGGCTTTGGAGGAGGGAGGGGGCCGTTCCTCTCCTCCAGCACTGGGCTGCCCTGTAAACGATAACCATATAATGATAAAGCTTCATCGAAAACATTTTCCACTGGCAAAAAGCTGCTGGAGCTCATATTTTGTAATCACTGATAAGACAAAATGTGTTCAAATGGAACAAAAACAAAATGTGTTTCACTGACAATGTAAACTTTGAGGAATAAAACTGATGCTGACAGCTAGAGGGCAGCAAAATCACTCAGACAGTGACAGTTTGAAACAGAATCTAAAGTTCAGCTCTCAAATCCATTCATCCATTAGACAGTCTGGTTATCCCTGACCCTACACAGGGCGAGAGGCGCGGTGCACCCTGAACCAGAGGCGAACCGATCACAGGGCCACATAGAGAGACAGACAATCATTCATGCTCATACTCACACCTAAGGGCAATTTGAAGTCGACAATTAACCTAACAAGCATGTTTTTGGTGTGCAGGAGGAAGCTGAAGTGCCCAGAGAGAACCCACACACGAACGGGGAAAGCGTGTAAACCCCACACAGAAAAAACCCGACCAACCCAGAGATTGAACTGGCAACCTTCATGCTGTTTGGCACCTGCACTACCAGCTGCACCACCGTGCTATTAAGCTTTCAAAATCTGAGGTGAAAAATTGGGGCCTCACTTTCTCTCCTTCTTCTTCTTCCTCCTCATCAACAAAGGCAAAGGACTCCCAGCTGTGTTTTTGGGACTGGTTCTGCTCCTGCAGGCCTTGACCCTGAAACCAAATCCAGAAGAAATACATCAACAAACAGATTTGTCAGTAAACAAGTGTTATTCTTAATGTTAAGGCAGGTTATGTTGCATGGAGTTCCTGGTGTTTAAAATTCTAAATTTTACTCAAAGATGTTCTTTGTAGTGCAATCAGACTGCAAATTTGATTGAATATATTTATACAAGAAACACTGTGAATCATTTTTTATCATTTAAATTTAATATTTGACAAAATCAAGTCCAAACAAATGTCCTACATGTCACAATGAGTTAGTTTTCCACCACAATACACCGAATCAAACAAGAAAAATATTAAACTTTTTAAAAAGACCATTAGCATGTCTGAGTAAGGTGTATTAAACACTATTATTAAGCAAAGATTGATTTGAATATTCATAACAACCATTTTGGTGATTCATATGCATTTGTAACAGTAAAGAAGTTTACTCTGAGTTACAGAAGCCGTATCAAAACATTCTTAATGACCTCAGTGTTGCTGCCTGCTGTCCTCACCTGCGTCAGAAGTCTCCTTTCTGGTGATAACCACCAATCACAGAGAGCCAGGAGCTCCAGCCTGTCGATGCTGCCCAACAGGATCATTGAGTCTGGCAGAAGATAAAAATAAAGTTCACCATTTACACAGATGAAACTACAGACTTATTTTGATGCTTCTAAAATGTAAAACTGGTTTAATCCATCTCATTTATTCTTAGATTTGGTTCTGGGTTGCTTTGTGTATGTAGAGACATCCACTGTGCAGGTCTACTGCTTCTCTTGTCTTTTGATCCATTTTGTGTTTCGAACACTGTCTGCATTAAGTCAAGGACTAACTTTTGTACCTTTGGAGTCGACCAGCGGGATCGTTTTGAGTGAAGAGCAGTCCAGCAGGAGTTTGACTTCTCTGTATGTGGACTGAGAGGATATGAACTTCACCTTTCTCACCATGATGTCTTCTACAAAGATGTTATACTGGCTGTTGGACAGATGGATACAGCAGACAGAGGTGTTAGAACAAATTGTTACACCAAGTTTGCCCACATTTAAAAAGTGAAGCAGGAAAAGTTGTCCACATTATTGAGCTCAAAGAGTACTGCTAACATATAAAATGCTTTAGCTTGCATCCTTCAACACAGATGTAGAGTTACCTGACATGCATTTACATGATTATACAAAATTATAGCAGGACATGTTTTGAACAAGTAAAACAAAGAAACGGTTTCCTAAAATCCAGCTAGTGGTGACCATTTGGCAGCTTCACAGCAGAGGCAGACCTCATTATTTGCCCTGCATGGAACATCTGGAGTGTGAAATCGGCACAAACCTCATGTGTCCGAAGCCAAGCTCGGGCAGGTAAGGCAGCTTCTTGACCTGAATGATGGAGTCGTAGAGGGAGGGCTGCAGGCCCTGTGCCACCATGTTGGCCAGGATTACTGCCACCATCATGGGCAGAATGTGGGAGATCTGGCCTGTCAGCTCAAAGCAAATCACCGCCGTGGACACAGTGTGAGTTACAGCTCCTGTCAAAGCTGCAGCTCCTGTCAGAGACATGAGATGGGATGATGAGGGGAGGGCGGGAGAACAGGGGGGAGGGATGATGGGAGTTAAAAAAGAAAGAGGGAGAGGGGGTTAAATGTGAGGATGGATAAAGGAGTGGAGGGGTAAAAGAGAAGGCATGTATTAGATGCAAACACTGAGGAGGTGGCAGCAACTAAATGGAGAAAAGCCAGAGATTTTAGAAAACAGGAATTTTAAGAAAGAAAAGAGATAAAGCGGTCAAACTGTCAGCATTTGGACTGGAGGGGGTCATGAGAGCGTTAACAAAATAGTGAGTAAGGTGATAAGAGGAGGAAGGGAAAGAAAAGAGACAAACTCAGTGAAATATATAGACAGAGTGAGAAATATGAAGCAAATGTTCGGTAAAGGCTTTTGATCTGAAGTCAGAATCAAGATGAAGTGTGAGGTAGAGTAATTACAAAAAAAGTCTATAATAGCTTATTCAAAAAGGTGATTTGTCACTCTCATTGTTTCTCTGCCAACACTGCGGAGGGTTTTCTGCCAGAAGAGTAATCATTGTAACCATGAGACTTCTGTGATTTCTGCTGCTGCTACATTAAAATAACAAGCTTTTTTGTTCGTTCAATGTAAACTTTCAAGTTTTGTCAAACATTTGACAAATACAATCATCTGTCAAAATATTCACAAAGCATGTGACCTCCTTTCTGCTTAGACTAACTAATGATTATGGTGGTAGATTCACTCGCTAACTAACGTCCAACTTTTCCAACCACCTGTCACCTGTTTGTGAGATTGGCTGATAATAAAACAGATCATCTTCAGTGTTTCGTTTAACTGTAGTACAAAAAGATCTCAGGGAGCAATGCAATATAGTTCCCTATAGTAAGGATATATTTGCGACTTATTTAACACATCTTTATATTTGCATGAATACACAGAATTATTGACAGAATAACTGTCTGTTTTATCCAACAGGCAAAACAGTGCTAATAGACAAAGAAATTAAAGGCAAGAAGCTTATAAATATTAACTCAGTTTATAGTGTAGGTGACTTAATTATTTTATGTTCCCAAGAAAAAAAAGACAGATATCATCCAGAAAACTTAACATCATTTTTAAAGGTTCAGCCAAAATCTAAAACTCCAACTCTGCTACTCATAGTTAAACACATCCTGTTCTTAGTACTGTCACATACTCATTTTACCAAGCTTACCTGAATGCATCACAATGTTATGACTGGACCTCAAACACATCACTAAACAGGATGTGCATTTGTTGTGTAGCTTGTGTAGCTAAGCTGATTTCTGTAGACAATTTTGAAACAGACCTCATCACTGAATGAATATTTTTGACTACAAGGATTAAAAACAGTTTTGAGGATTCCACCACAGTTTATTTAGAAGTTTGTCAGAGCAGCAGAGGCAGCAGATTAGGAAACGCGTGGATAAATATCCACAGGTGAGCATGGGCTGATCGTATTGGTGACGACAGGCATTGTTTCAAATCAATCAATCGTATTTCTTGAACAGATATCAGCCAACTGAAGATGATTGATTGATTGGAGAACCTTTAGTGTAAACCTGCTGTTTTATGCAGTAAATCCACTGAACTTGAAAAATGAAATGATACCTTCTTTTTAATTGCTATTCATGCTGTCTCTCTCTCCACTTGCAGCAGATTTGACTTTAAAATAATTCTGTTTTTCTTCATAACTGATTGGTTTTCACACTGTCCAATTTAAAATGAAATACAAATAGCTGATAATTGAAATCATGTATCAGAAATAC
The DNA here is from genome assembly GCA_036419115.1 of Scarus forsteni. Lineage (NCBI taxonomy): Eukaryota > Metazoa > Chordata > Actinopteri > Labriformes > Labridae > Scarus > Scarus forsteni. Next base: position 25,116,887 of record JAZDUH010000458.1, read on the forward strand.
TGATAACCTCAGAGTGAGCAGCAACATGAATCAAAGCAAGTCGAAGAAAAAACAGTCAAGACAGATTCACGAGAAAAAGGATGACATCAAGCAGAGGAAGGTTAGGAGGAACACAAAGGGGGTGAGGAGCAATCAAAGGAGGAAGAGGAGGGATGGGCATTGTGGGATGATCGGGGGGAGGTGACTGAGGGAAGGCCACGTTTCTGGGTCAGTGGCTGAGGTAAGAAACAACTGAAGGAACCTACAGTGACATTTTACTGTCGGAGCAAAAGGGCTTCATGCTTTGATAGAGAGGAGGAGGAAGAGGAAGAAGATGACATACAGGGGGAGGGGGTGAGGAAGAATATAAGGGGAGGACAGTTTGACAACAAGTGACGATGACAGGGGCCGGTGTGGCTGATGGGGAGGGGGTGAAGAAGCAGAGAGAGGACAGAAGTGACAACAGAGAAGGTCAGATAGAGGACATCCTGACTGCTGCTGAAGAACTGAGCATGCAGGGGGCTCTCAGGTTAGCAGGCAGAGGAGGGGGAGGACTGTTCGGTTTCCTCAGGTATTTTATTTCTGGTTCTCAGATGTTGCCCCTGACATTATTTACTCGGGCAAATCCACTGACTGATTATCTGCTGCCACTGCAGAGATGAATTCTCAGCACCAGGCGGAGGCTGAGGAGGGGCCCTGATCAGAATATCTCAGCCTATGATCCACCTCCAAAATCCAGACCACTTGTGCAGGGTGAGTGCTCCCTGCCTTGGAACACTTGGAGGAGGTCGACTTAGGCAGAGCACACATGAACATGTATACGCTTTTCACACTTGTCATTTATTTGTATGTACGCCTGGTTTATAAATGCAAGATAATGCCAGATAACTTCAACAGTTGCCTGGAGATGAACAGCAAAATGCCTTAAAAAAAAAAAAAAAACACACACTCAGAAAAGCCGAACTAGTGACAATATTCTTGATCCTCTAAGAACATCCGTCCTTTGTGCAGTCACTGAATCAGTCTGAAGTATCACTCTAATACCAGGCTCTTTTTCAACTAAAGCCTTGTTTTCTGCATGTCTCCAGCTCTTTTGTTTTCTTTCTAAAACTCAAGTTTGTCTCAGTAACACCAAGGTTCAACCTGACGCCCTTTACATTTTTGTGGAAAAAAGTAACAAAGGCAGTTTTGCTAAGAAATAAACCTCTTCAGCATTTAGTCTTCAAACAAATGTGGAAGTCCTACACTGAAACTCAACTTCAATAGAGATGGCTTAGCCACTTTTTTACTGCTACTCTGTCTGAAGTTTAAAGGTTAAAGGATAACTTTGGTTCCTGCAGCTTTTACATTGTTTATAGAATGAAGAACAACAATATACTCACCCAGAAGGCTTTCCTGATGCAAACGGTGCTGCGGGAGATATTTAGATCCAAAATCGAGCAGCGGACATCGATATAATGGTAGCCTGTAGGGCATGGATCGCCGCTCCTAAAAACTGCATTCATCGTCCAAAAACTCATGTTTTTCACCAATATTCCATCATGATTCGCTTCGAATGGTCCGCCATTGCAGTCTGTGTCTCTCCACACAGTGTTGTGTGGCTGTACTAACCTCTGAACTGACAAGTTTGTTTACGTGCCCTTCACGCATGTGCAGTACTCTCTGGAGCGTTGCGATCGCTTCCTCCTTTCTATGAGCTCCTTATCTGTATAATCTGGCTCCAAACTGTAAGGACGTCCATCATATTCAAAGTCCTCCTCCACAACATCTTCATCCCATAGATATTCGTCCATTTAGCACAAAACTGGAAGAAGAAAGTCGATTTGTAGCTGCCGGTCTTCCCCTGAAACAATGAGCCGCACTGTGCATGCGTGGAGGGCACGTAAACAAACTCGTCAGTTCAGCCACACAGCACTGTGTGGAGAGACACAGACTGCAATGGTGGATCATCCGGAACGTATCATGATGGAATATTGGTGAAAAACATGAGTTTTTGGACGATTAATGCAATTTTTAGGAGCGGCAATCTATGCCCTACAGGCTACCATTATATCGGTGTCCGCTGCTTGATTTTGGATCTAAATATCTCCCGCAGCACCGTTTGCATCAGGAAAGCCTTCTGGGTGAGTATATTGTTGTTCTTCATTCTATAAACAATGTAAAAGCTGCAGGAACCGAACTTTTCCTTTAAGGAAGTGATCTAATGTATTAGAGCTGTGAGTGGGGGTGCTATGAAGAGGAAAAGGGAGACTAACCAATAACTGCGTACCCTCCGGGGATGATGCGGTAAAGGATGCCATCAAACACAATCCCATGAGGAAAGAGGGTGGCCATGATCTCCCCCACCAGGCGGCCAAATGCAGCTCCTGCAAGACAAGAAGTTAAAAAAAAAGAGTTTTTTTTCTATTGCTAAATGTCAAAAGATTTTCAATGTGAATCATCAATCTTTATACATTAGTAAGAGTGATCTTTTAGGAACAATCCACTCCCATTATCATTATAGCTGTTAATGTAGATATTAGCATGATCTCCATATCCATGGTTGATACATCTATAGTATCTATTTTTAGCACCACATAGTCATAGGGTCCCTCTTGAAAACGGGATGTCACATCTCAAGAGGCCTACCTTTAACACATTTATACTTAACAGAGACAAATATGGTAGGGTCTGGGCACCCATGAGTTTGTCACTACCATAAATACTTATTTTAATTAAGAATATAATAGATTATACTTCGATAAAATGATCACCACAACCATTCAGACATGAGGACCCTTCTGAAAATGAGATGTAGCATCTCAAGAGGCTAACCTCTAATAAATCAGACGACAGGTCTATGGTTCATGGATCTGTCACTAACTTTAGTTCTTACTTTAGTCCACTTGTCTCCTCTTACCTCCCTTCCTTTGCCCTCACACCCATCACAGCATCGTGTGGATTTGCTGTTCATCATGAGACTGGGATCCACATTCAAGATTTCCTGCTGCTTAACAGAAGGTTTTTTCTTGTTGCCATGATGGAGGGATTCATGATTGGCTATATGGATTCATGTTGGGTGTTGGATGTATATATTTGTATTAAAGCTGTCACTTTAGTGCATTAATTAGATTAATTAATTACACCGCAAATTAATGCGTTATAAAAATTAATCGCAAGATTAATAATAGCACACAAACATTTTGATATTGGCCAGCTGGAGGACCCGTACATGCCAGTGGCACGTCACTTCACACATGCGTCTCTGGTCAAACCAAACAAAGCCCACGTGACAACAGGAATGGCATATTTAAGACTTAGTCTTATTTTATTTTTGAATGTATTTATCTATATTTACTGAATTCTTTAATAATCCATCAGGCCTAATTGTTTTGCTGGATGTCCTCGACCTTTTCCTTATTTTGAATTTGATTTATGAAACACACTTAAAATGTAATTTGAGTTACCTGATTGAGCTTAAAATTTTCTGGACAAGTTGCCCTGACTTTGGTTTTATTTAGTCTCCAATTAAAATGTGGATTTACAAATCTTCACTTCTTAGTGCGTTCATTTGATTAGTCATGCACTACAATCTTATAATATCCTAGAATTCAAATTCTTTATTTGGGTACTTTAAGCAGATATGAGATTAAAATGCGATTAATTAGATTAAGTAATTATAAATCTGGTAATTAATTAGATAAATTTTTTTAATCATCTGACAGCACTAATTTGTACATATATATGTATATGTGTATTTTATATATATGTATCTATGCATATATGTGTATCCATAAAATGAAGAGCTTTATGCTCTATTGCAAAGTGTCTTGAGATAACACTTGTTATGATTTGGCGCTATACAGATAAAGATTGATTGATTGACTGATCTTTTTCTGTAATTACAAACTAAGTTCAACCAGAATTATGAAGAAAAACCAACAGGAATAATCATCCAGCCTGTGTTAGTGTCTGGACAGAATCCCTAAGGTGTAAGTCAGAGGAATGGCGCTTAAATTACACGTGTTGTGTAATTACACAGGAGGTGGTGAAGCTTTCTGAATAAAATCATGTTCACCATCTCTGCTGCTGTTGAAACTGCTCGTTTCATAAAGATTTAATGCTCCATGCCAGTTGTGTTGTGTGACATGTTTTTAAAACCAAAGAGAAAAACACAAACAACGTGACCCAGCAGATCTCGCTTATTCATTTGAAGCTGCTCACGGTTGTAATGATGAATATTTTAAAGTGAAGTACTGGTAGAGGTCACGCTCCAAAAAGCATTTAGCTCTGCATGAAATTCAGATGAGCGGCAAACTGCTGCAGCAAAACACTGATTCCTACGCTGAGATCTGTTGTTCCGTCTGATAAACATAATCGTCATCCCATTAGTGTAAAAAGGCCTGCTAGGATAATAACTGAACAAGGGAACAGTGGTTTATAGCTAATGTTTATGAAGACAATTTATGGCCTAATCCATGGCACAGTCAGATAGAATCACTGCAGTGTTAAATCACTAAACACTGGAAGCTGTTCTACCAGATAATAAAGTGGCTCATTTTGACCTTTTCCAGGAGCTCTTTACTTTAGTTGTAACAGCTATCGTAGTCACCAACCCAAATCTCCACTACTGACGATATGGCAGCAGATACTGTTTCTCAAGGTGATAGTTTGACAGAGTGGTTAGCAACCAGGTATGTCTTATGCTTCTGCCGGTCTGGGTATGAATCCAGCCTAAATGTCCTCCCCTGCTCTCACCTTCTTTAACAAGCCTGTCTACTGTCGCTCTACTGTCAGTAAAGTCATAATACACCCCAAAAATAAACTTGGACAAAAAAGGAGATATTTCTCACCCAGAATGAAGACAGGCATGAAGGCCCCGGATGGTATGGGCATGGTGGTGGCCACAGCTGACATCCAGAACTGCAAGAAAAGACAAAACACACAACTGTGTCACAGGTTTCCCGTTCCCCAAAACTAGGGATGGGAATCGAAAACCAATTCCAGTTGAGAATCGTTAACAGCTCCATAAAAGAATCGATATCATTAATTTTGTTAACAATCCATCAAATATCAAAATTCCATTCAATTGTTCAGAATCAATTATTGGCTTAACTTAACAACTACTTGAATAGAAGTGGAAACACCAGCAACTTGCAGAAGCAGTTATCTATACTGTGATGTATGTTTGGCATTGTTGCCACTGAAAAAGCAATCGCACCATGCATGATGGGATGGATCGTTTGGATCGATTAGCAGAATCGATATCAAATTGATAATAATAATCAATTCCCATCCCTACCCAAAACACACAAAATTCAGTCCACCACAGCGTCTGTTTGCAAAAAAAAATGGAAAATCAGGGTCAAATATTAGCACTGTAAAATCCTAAAAAAAAAGAAAGAATATAAAGCTTAAAGTTGATTTGATTGATATTCCATTCTGTTCTGACTGCTCTTCCGCTAAGTGATAAGAGGTATTATCCAAAAGTTCTTATTTCCAGGCTTATTTTGAAGTGAGATGCTCTGTGTTCTGATGTGTTCCTTCTGTTTAGGTCGGTATAATCTGTTGAGCTTTTCCAGACTGGTACATGCAGAAAGAAGGTAATGCTTTTGAAACCCACCACAGATGGATCATGGCACATGCTGTGGAAACACAAGCACTGGCTAGAGAGGGCACCTTCTTGTTCTGGAGCACACAGCGCAGACATAAGAGACGGACCCTGGAGCCCTGCACAGCAGAGTCACCGATAATGGCTTCACTCTCTTAAAAGCTCATCTTATTTTATTTTGCATCTGAGTGCGAAAAGACAGCATGTTCTGTCAGAGCCTAATGAGCAGACAAGTCGAGAACGGGAAATATTTTTTACAGAGGGGGTCCAGTCACCCTTGACTGTCTTTGAGCAAGGCACTTAATCAACAGCTTTTCCAGAGAAGCTGCAGAGGTTGGCCTGTAGCTGCACACGGTGGCTTGTGAGGTTTGGATGGAGAGATCAAACTCAAGCTGACCTCAACCTTTAAATGTCGCTTTAAGTGTTTGTACCCAAACTGTTCTTTTTTTCCATTCATCAGAGTTTCTCTTCAGATAATAATACACTTCGGCTCTGGCTGTGGAGACCTCATCACAGATAATGATTACTTTCACATCTCTGGGTTTTTTCAAGAGCACGGCATGCTGGGCTTTCTCATTCTGCTTTAAAGGGATTTGAAGAAAACACAACATTACCATTTTGAGAGTCAAGATTACCATTGTGCACATCGTTTGTCATCATCGTTTGAGGACTTAATTACGGTGGGATGAGATAAAACTCATTAGCATGTCCCCCACAGGACAGCTGCGTTTGCGATGGCAGGAGTGGGCTCACTGTGCTCTTCCATTTTCTCTTTTTTTTTCATTTGGGGGGAAATGCATCAAATTTATAGATTTTTTTGATGCATGCTAACCCTAAATGTTCATCAACCTTTTTTTTTAAATTTTGTTTTATCCTCCATACAATTTATAGATCAACAGACAATTGTAACCTCCCATCCATGACTGTTCGGGCAGTGAGACTTATATAGCACCTGTGAGACCTGCAGGAAAAAACTGCATTATTGGAACAGAAAGCACAAGTATAAGATAAATTAAATAAAGGATGTAATAAATACAGTAAACTTAAAATGCATGAGTAACATTTAAAGTATTAGAAGCAAATCAGGTTCAAAAGTTCAAACTGAACTGCTATGGATACTTTATTTTGTATTTGAATTTGTAAATGCTTTAATATTGGTAGGAGAAAAAATGGACCCCTGGTAATGTATAAGGGTAAGTCTTCAATCTTTGATAGCAAAAGAAACAAAGGTAAGTGAGAGTTGGTGGTCTGCAGGATTACTTGATGTTGTAGTGAAAGTGTCAAAGAGACTTCTCAAACACATGCTGGATTTTGAAATATCCTGCTGATTGTTCGGTAACATGATCGGAAAAGAAGTGGGCGGAGTAAGGTCACCATGTGAGCTGCAGGGTGACTGTGTGTATGAATGTTTGTGTGATTGGAGAAGTATTAAAGTGCAATAAGCAGATTAACCAAACGTGTGTAGAACCATCAAGATAAGGCATATGGACAATGCTATATATGACGGATTTATGTATTTCTTAAGAGGGGGAAAGGTAATCTCAAGATATTATTTGTTTTCAATCATATTTGGTTGATTGCAGGAGACCAGAATCAAGTCATGATTGACAGCTTGATCCCAGTCAGACAGAGAGAGGAAGTCTTGTGAGGACAAAGAATGAAGAGAGAGGCGCGATCCCCAGTGTGTTAAAGTTTGTATTAGAGGAGGCTGGTGGCAGCAGAAAGAAACAGAAAAGCTAGAGAAACACACAGTATGTGTTTGTGTGCGTGTTAAGAGATGAACTTACCAGCCAGCTGCTCTCAGTTTTAGCTGAATCAAGCTTTCACAGCAGGGAGCCTTCTGCTCAACTGAGAAAAGCCATGTGCAAATGAATGCAGAGTGTGACACCGAGTAACAGCCTCCAGTATGCTGCTGATGGGACGGTTTATTTTATAATTCTTTCTGATTAAACATTAGAACTCCACAGAAGAATGAAGCCAGAAAATGTCTTTTTTTACTGTTTTTGATCAAACACTTGATTTCTACGTATCGTGAATCTGTAAGACACTACAGGATCAGGGTCAGGTAATTCTCTGGTTTGTTGATTTTAATGGGGGGTTTTTTCGAGAGGAAGTTCAGTTTGTCATTTTTTGTGTTTTAGAATGTGATCGGAGAACAGACAGACAAATCAAGAATGACAAATGATTTTACAGTCTCACAACCTGAAAACAAGCCACAAAATTAAACCTCCGAGACGTTTCGCCTACACTGTGAACCTCATGGAGATGGATTAGAAAAGAAGTTGACCCCAATGATTTGCCTCTTCTGCAAAAGAAGTGTTACAATATTGATGACAGGGGGTACACACACTCAGCCAGGGACAGAAGCACTGTGAGTGTGTGTGTCTGCCTTTAAGGATATGAAAAGCATGGTGTACTGACTGTAGAAAGAATTGGAAAAAACATGAAGTCAACCATATATTTAAAGAGGCTCTGTGACATTAAAGGGCAACTCCGTTTTTTTGACACCTGGACCTTATTTATAGGTGTGTGCATGTTCATATACTCACTCAGACAAACATCGTGCAGCTCGGAGTCCTTCAGAAGTTATTTAGATCCAACTGATTTAGCCGCACTTAGCGGGGGCCACGGCAAGGGAGCTTCAGCGCGGGACATAATCTCTGCAAAATCGCTCGTCTCTACCACAGCCCGGTTTGTCATTGCAGAGAAATCCTCCAGAGTAGTCAGACATATATTCCTGGATAGATCCATACGCGTGTCAGCCGGTCTCAAGTCCCACTCTGAGCAGCTAACACACTCCTCTTCTGTTGCTATAGGCGAACACTGTCCACAAGCGCACCACCAGTTCGCATTGAGTCGTGGACGTACTCCTGTTTGTTGTTCTCGAGCCAGCTGTTCGTCTCTCTCCCTCCGCATTCTTCTTTCATGGAGCTCCTCGTCCGTGTACTCAGACTCAAACCGGTCGTTGTAGTCTGACTCTTCGGCATCAGATAAATATTCTGCCATGTTGCTCAGCAATGCCGGCAAAAAGTAAATCAGCTGTACCTTTGTGTCGCGCGGCTATGACATCATCAAAAGTTTGTTTACCAGGTCAGCTGACCCACCTGAAGACGGTAGACGAGCTGACTTTATGATAACACTGGCGATGGATGAAAAAATATAGCCGAAATAAGCGATTTTGCAGGGATTATGTCCCGCGCTGAAGCTCCCTTGCCGTGGCCCCCGCTAAGTGCGGCTAAATCGGTTGGATCTAAATAACTTCTGAAGGACTCCGAGCTGCACGATGTTTGTCTGAGTGAGTATATGAGCATGCACGCACCTATAAATAAGGTCCAGGTGTCAAAAAACCGGAGTTGCCCTTTAAGGCCAATCTGTGGATGCAGTCATACTGTAAACACCCCCAAACTAACTTTGGATCAACCTACTGACAGACAGAGGTCCAGCTGAGGTAGAACTGAAGACTGATTAGCTAGGGAAACACTGCACAGGCGTTCAGTCATGTCGATCATGTCCCTAACTATTCAAGGCTGGAAATCTTTCTAAAAATTAAACCAGTACAATAAAGAAAAAATTCCCCCCTGTTCAGTGAGAGACTTTAGATGTATCACATATTTAAACTGAAGCCGTTTGTTGAACCATGCTGTAAATATGTTTTCTTTAAGCTCTGAAAACTGCCTTTTCCCCACACAATTATGGCTCCTCCAGGTTTCCTGCAGTTAGCCTCAAGCTGACACTCAAGCAGCTACAATTTTTGCATTTCCTGACGGGCTTCATTTTTCAGCCTTAGAAATTGCTGCTTGATCCATATCGCACTGTGAATTGATACTGTCACACAATCATAGCCTGTTGTTGATGGCAGCGCTTTAATCCATCAATGTGCTGTGAAATGGGCTAAAGTGGGCAAAATGCACAGTTGTCCTCTTGATCGTGAGTCAGATTTAACAGTTGCTGTCACAGCTTTGGGTGCTTTGACAAAGTGTGATTACTGAGAACATTGTCTACGTTTCAAGTTCTCACCGTTGTCAGCCTTCATGACACAGACGGCGGCAGCAGCTTGGTGCTGTTTTCTGCAGTGAGCAGAGTGTAGGCAGGCCAGGACTCAAGCGTATTTAAGAACCAGACCGCCTGTATGAGTTTATCATACATAAAACACGAGAACACAGAAGCTAACGTCACACCATTTCTAATTGAAGAACAGCATCGTGGGTGGAGAGATTGACAGAAATGCAGAACAAGTATGACTTTCATGAGTCTAAACATGAGTCCATCAAACCAGCACTTTCAAAACATCTCTGATTTTTGGAGACAGGGGCTTGTGTCTTGATTTTATCTCCCGTCAGTCTGTTAGTTCTAGTAAGCGGTTTATCATCATTAAGAAAAAAAGCTCTGCATTAAGGAGGAATGAAAAGTGTCTGCACTGGGTTTTATGAGAGGAAACACAAACTGATGTTAAGATCTACTGGAGTTTTCAAGTTATTAAATTCAGAATCAATTTTTGCTCTCTTTAAATGGGAATGGTGGCTTTATGCTGGCCTTACACCTGACAGTTTTCCTACAGTTTAAGAGGGTTTGCAGACAGTTTTTCAAAGTGGTGGTAAAATCCTGAATGTCTTTGAGGACTCAGTGTGTGCTCACAAGGCTGCAGTTTACTTACTGCTTGACTTTTGCAGCTTTAGGGCAGTTTTTCTTCACTCTGCCCTTATTACAAAGTAAAACATGTTCGATATTTTTGCTCGTCTTTACTCTTGTCTTATGCAAATTGTGCTGTTAGACATGACCACTGTCCAAAACATATGGCAACATACATCACCATACAGAGGGCAACAGGCGGCAAACATAACAGGAAGATGGAGGAGTGAACAGCATTGCAGGGCTGTGGAAAAAGGATACATTTTTTGCATCTGTTGAAGGACCAGATCCTTTTTCTACATGGTCTCCGTTTTTAAGGAAGCGACAATGAGAAGAGGTAAAAACATCCGACAGATCAAACTGAAGAGGACTGAGGATTTGGGAAGAGTGAGTATGCTATAGTGAGCTAGCTTCTAAGCCAAGAACAAATGTGAGTCAATGGCACACTTCAGCCAAAGGTTGCTTTCTCAAGACAAAATAACTTATTGAAGTATTAGTGGCTGTAATAACAATAACAATAATAATAATGATAATAATAATAATAATAATAATATCCTCAAAGGAGGAGGTCTTACAACAGACTTTAATGTATCAATTCTGGGAGTAGTCTTAAGTGACCTAAAAGTGACCCTTTAACTTTTCAGTCTGTAAAATCTCAGTCTAAATCCAAACTCAGAGCTGTTGACAATTTGTCTTTAGAGGTGATGCAGCATCAGACTTCAGTCTTAACAGGGTGTCAACAAATTTATAGTAAAGTCTTCAAGGAATTAGTCTCACTCATCTTCTGTACTGCACAAATATTGAAGGGACAGGATCTCTGATATCAGCTTTACCACATTTTGTTAGGAAAAACTAATGGAAAAATCTTCAGTAAAGAAAAATTAAGCTTACAGAGTTGTTTAAAATAGGGCTCATGGATACTTCCAAGTTAAGCCCTGGCATGTGCATCAAAATCATTAAAATCTTAACCAGTTTTGAACAGTAAGTGATTCCACACATGAAGGCAAATTTTCACAGATTGAACAGTTTTGTAATTTCAGTGTGTGGTGTGCTGCAAAGTGTGATACTATATGATCCTTAGTGCACTCAGCACACATCAGGATTTCCGTTAATATTTATGTTTCAAGTTTGGGCATCCACAATCCTTATCCTAGATGACTGTAGAGGATAACATAACTCTTAACACACCAAAGACCACTGGATAATCAGGTCTGATAATATTTAGGACAACCAGATAATAAGGCCTTTGCTGACCTTGGTCAATACCAGGGATCCAAGCCTAAACTAGTGTGGATTATCTTGTCGTGTGTGCCCCCCTTAAGCCGAGTCGTTCTTTGTAACCTGACAACAATAAATGCTGATGAAAAGCACTCCGATTCTGAGGTTGTTTCAAAATTGTCAACTACTGAAACAGGTCCTTACTCTCTCTGATATATGTGTGTGTGTTTATGTTTGCAGCTGCTTCAAGAAAACACAAAGACACTTGAGCCACTGGCAGCCTGCCCGTGCTGCTGACCTTGGATTGGAGGAAAAGGAGGAAGACAAACACACACACACACACAGATGTCCCTACCACCAACACAACATGAGTGACCTGCAACAAATGCCCCTGACAAAGAAGAGGAGGATGACGAAAATGCTGACGCAAGGTACAGCCAGCCTCACACATGCACACTTTTTTTTAGTCTTTCACTTACAAACCACACACAATCACACACTCATAATCCATAATACACACATGGAAACAATGGCACATAGCTGACAACACAGAAAACATGGATCAAATCCAAACACAGAGGGCCACAGACCTTCATGACGAAGAAGAGCAGCAGGATGATAAAGACACTGACATCAGGATGCAGCCAGGCAGCGGAGCGGCCCAGGCCGACAGGGGGAGGAGATCCAGAGATTTTTGTCCATGTAAAGTTGTCAAACAGAGAGTTGATGCACTCCCTGGGCATCAGCTGCAAGAGAAAAAGAGGAGAGGGGAAGATGAGGGGGGAGCAAGAACGGCAGAACAGAGGGAAATAAATACAGATTGAGCAATGAGCGATAGGCACCAAGGAATCATTTTTGCCAATTCACGCAAGTGGATATCATTTTTGTGGACAGCAACATAAAAAAGCCCAGGACAGTGAAGGAATACAGCTTCTGCTGTGTTGCACGTAGTCTTACAAACAAGGGTTCAAAGGAAACAGCAGCTATACATGATTTAGGGAAATTGTAATAAAAAATTTGAGTTTACACGCATCAGTTAATGCAGCTACCTTGACTAATCAGGAAAACCTGAACTTGTTTTAGATATGATTGAGTCTAACCAGCTCATTTCACATGTTAACCACAATATTTGCCCTGCCACAGTCATGTACAAAACACACGTCTAAGGGCGAGTACAAGACACAAGGAGACAAAGACTTTAGACACCATGACTGTTCATTTATGCATGACAGTGATGAGCCTCTGCATCGACAGAGCTTTTTCCTGCATGTGTTCCAGAGCATACAAGTATGTCCTCGTGTCCAAAATAATGACGTGTCATGTTCACAACAAAAAAGCAAATCAGTTTGGTAGCAGGTTCCTTTCTCCAGCAGACTGTTGCTGGTTGTGATGTTGGTGGAAGGACGCTAGCTGTGCCTTGTAGCAAAGCAGTGCCTAAAATAAAGCAGCCTGGTGGTGGAAAATAAAATTACTGTTAACAGGATTTCTGCAGAAATCTGCCAGACAAATTTAAAGCTTATTAATGCAATTTTAATGCTATACTGTGCCATTTTAAATGCCATGTCTGTGAACTTGTAAAAAATTACACAGGTTTGTTTGGGTTTTTTTTGTAAAGATGATGTTATATGAAAACTGCCCCTACAATTATCTCACCTTAAACAAATTACAACTAATGGAGTTGAGAGTCAACTTATATTCCACCGGAGGGTGACCACTACCTCCTCCGCTTGGTCCAGCCCGCCAGTTACTTTGCAAACACCCGGTTTTACAGCAATTGTACCCGACCAGCCAGAAACAATTATAACAATGGTTCCGCATGTTTACACGGATGTACATATCTGGCGAATGAGAAGTCATATTTATATATTATCAATACAAATTATCAAATATTTTTCTTGAAAACTACAGAATGTTTTTAAAGCCACTTAGAATCAATTTAATATCATTTATGTTATTTAAGGCCTTGATTGTCCCAAAATCAATTAAAATTACTATAAATGCTTTTTAATGCCCTGCAGAAACCCTGTGCTAAGTGTTTTGAATAAAAAGTGCAATCACTTTTTATGGTTTTCTTTTTTTGGACACATCGTTATTTCTGCTCTTGCCAGATGCATCTGCCTGATTAAAGGTGTTAATGTTGGTCTTGTGTGTTACAGCATACCTCCACAAAGTAAATCACTTATGGAACCAAAGGAGAGTAAAACAGTGTTTGTGTGTATACTATAAAAGGGTTTATGACATTCTGGTTTGAACATTATGAATATGAGTTTGTCATTGGTTATAATTTTGGCTGCATTCACTTTGCTGTTTTCTAAAATGAATGAACTCTGTTTGGCTTCAATTCAATAATGAAGTTCTTCCAGTTCACTGTCCATTACACTCAGACTGTTTACGATCTTTACCAGAGTGATACAGCGAGGTGTCATCATCAAATAAAACAAAGTTTGACAGAGCAATCATCCAGTCACCTGCAGGATGTTTTTTGAAATGTCTACCTGGTGCATCAGTGTAGACTTCTTAATGAAAGATGAATTTATCAACTTGCTCTCAAACATTGTCACAGTGAAAGAAATGGACTGTTTATTACCTCCACCGAGGAGTTTATGTTATTGTCTGTTTGTTTCTCTTTCAGCAGCATAACTCAAAAAGTTATGGACAGTTTTATAGAACATGTCACCTCTCTCCAGATAGATGACGACCCTGTTGACTGAGCAACCCTGTCTACTTAAGTTGACTAATTCACACACCTGTTGAATCAAACTCTTTCATACCAATAGCATGTGGGACGCATAGTATGTTGATAATGGTTACTGTAAAAAAATGTTTCTTTTCACTTTCTTTTTTTTGGTTCTGTCTTTTGTTTCAGGTATGGTTGCATGGCAGTGTTCACTTATCATTCTTACTGCCTTGCCATTGTATATGTGGAGTGTGTTGGACTGCAGTGTGTTGTCAGATCTGGCTTTGCGCAGTCAATTTCTGTGTCATGTGACCATTTATGTTTTGTTTGTGTATGTTGAAAATGTACTTCAAAAATGTATAAATAAATCATAAACAAAAAAAACAGTTTTGGACGGATTAGGATGAAATTTTCAGGGAATGTCCGGATTGGGACAAGGAACAAATGATTCGATTTTGGGAGTGATCTGGATCAGCATAAAACCGCCATGACAAAAAATGTGATTTTTGTGAATAACTAATGAACTAATATAGAAATCATTATGAATCCAATTGCTAATGGTATGTTTTCATGGTCAAGGAATCTACATGTTTAGATGAAATAAAGGTAGGACTAATATTTATGGTGAAAACCACAAAATGGGTGAGGACTGTGGCAGTGGCGTAGGTTTGCGCTCTCCGAGTGCTTCTCTACTTTACCACTGTGATCCCATCAGCATCAGTGTGTTGCTATCGTTCATTATAATGGATCTGATCATCTTTAGCAATAAGAGAGGAAAGGGCAAAAAAAGAGGGGAGAGTAGAGCAGGAACCAGTGAACAAAAAGGAGTGAGAGAAGATTAATGAGTGATAATAAAAAGAGAGAAGGAAATGGATGAAAAAGGGAAACAGAACATAAAGGAGAAAATTGGAGGGCAAAAAGTGAAAAGAGGAAGAAAGTCAATGAGCTAAACAGACAGGAAGTCATCCAGAAATCTGGAAGCAGACGGGTACGTGTGGCCCTGTCCAATGACTCATTCTCTTTAGATGACTCATGAATGACTAATTCACTTCAACCATTTTGCTCCTTATTTGCATAGATGCTTCTGATTTGCTTTCAGGCACACATTTCAGCGCCTCGCACATCTGCATAACATCCCTTCAGGGGAAAACAACACATACATCATTTTACTTTCTCTTTCTTTGTATATACTTCTACAGAGGCCCTGAAATCCCAAATTCATCACTCAGTGTGTGAGTGAAAAGTTGGGATCAACTATGTGACAGACTGCTGTTGGCATTCACAGAGCACGATGTAATAATAGGCTTTCCTGTGCTTTTCTTGAAGATGTGGGTTCACGTCTGGTTCACACTCCACCTAGCATTTAATCTCCTCTCGCTGCGCTGCTTCTTCTGTTGCTGAACACTCTTATCGAGCTGCATGGAGGGATTTGGTTCCCCAAAGCAATATAGCAATATGCTGCCAGATTCTGTTTTAAATCTCAAGGTATATGATATAAATTCAGATATCACTTCCCATCTGCTCTGTTAAAACAAAGCCAGGAGTTAGTTATACAGAAGGTGTGAGACTTCTTAAAGAGGGTGTGAAAGACTTTCACCAAGGGCACAAAGAAGAAAGAAAAACATGTTTAAGTGTTGCTGACTGACATATTCACACAGACAGATACGTATGTTCTCACTAAAGCACATAACACACACACACACCTTGTTCTCACTAAGTGGTTTATTTTAAGCATCTGTGAAACACATGATTAGCTCTCAGCTCTGGGTGTTAATACGGCTGTCTGAGCTTTCACCTTAAGACTCACTGTGCAGACAGCAGAGGAGGCTGCAGGCATGAGGCTTCTATTCTTGTAAAAACATTAACACGACTTCACAATAAGGCTGCTGTTGCATATAAACAGTGCTGCTGCAGAAGGCATTTAATTTCTTATATGGAAGGGTTCTTATAAACATGTGGGATAGAGTTTGTGTCATCAAATGTCCATGAAGTTGGTGTGCATTTCTTTCAAAGTTAAGGTAAGGAACTTTTAAAAAGAATGATATTATCTCACTGCTGTTTTCAGGATGTACCCTGAGATGATGTAAAATTATTTGTGTAAGATTTAAAGCTGGTATATAATGACAGCAGATGCTTTTCACCTATTAAGACCATTAGGTAACAAAAGCAAGGTCTTGTCTTGTGGCATCATTCCAGGAGGCAGCCTCAGCACAGGAGGGTTTAACCACTCACACACTTAAAAAAAGTTTGAAACTTTAAAAAATATTTCATCACCCTACTCACAGCAGACATCAGTGCTGATGTGCTTATTTCTCCCGACAGCACTGAGTGCACCTCTGGACCCCCCAAATATGCAGCAACTGCAAGATGTCATGTCAAGATGGACAAAATCTCTTATAAATCGAATCAGTGCCACAAAGAATCAAGGAAGTTCTGAGGGCAAAAGGGGGTCATTCCTGGTGCAAGCAAGTATACTTAATAAGTGATTAGTCAGTGTAGATGACAAAGCTACAAAAAAAAAAAAACTGACCACACAAAGACTTTTCACCCCTGTCTCACTACTGTACATCTCTATGGGAAAACTAAACAAAATAAATAAACAAAGTCCACATTCACTAAATGCATTTTTGAGATTTTTTAGTGCTTATTTTCAAGACAATCCCGACTTAGTCCAGAGTTTGTGGAGCTGCATGTTCGAACAGTCGTCATGCACTAACGTTGAGTCAAGAAACCACACCACTCTTCTGAAAGAAGAGGCAGCAATATGCACCCACATTCGCAATGAGGGACACTCCTGTATCATTAGGTCAAAATGTTAAACACTATTGCACAAACATTCTTCAGGTTTTGCAGAAGGAACATATGCTTACAGTGTACACTGCATTTAATTAACCACGATATTTTTTACCCTTTCTTATAATCCTGATCTTAAGAACAAAACTCCACAAATAACTCATGACATAATGGCCTCTACAGCAAGAAAAATCATATGTCATTTATTCAAAACAGCTGTAAAAATCACACCTTGAATTTTTTTTTTTAAATGTAATCCATTTCAAATTCTTGCAGAATTCAGCATGATGGCCGTTAGAAAACACATTTGATACACTTCACTGGACCATCACATGGAAACACTGATGTTTAAATATTTTGTGTTTAATGACATGTTAGAGAAATGACAGATAAATAAGTAAAATGTCACCATGATGTCTTTGAACATAAAATCGAGTAAAGGAAAACAAAGTGTCCTTTTTTCATAAAAGTCAACTTCAGATTAAAATTGTTTAGGAAATAATAAAGCCTTTAACCTCAGTAAATCTCTTGCTGTTCTGGAAAGAAATTGCTTCTGACACCTCAGCATGAAAAATTATTCATTTCAAAAAAATATAAAAATGAAAAAATACATAACTTAAATGGCTCGAAGATTTGTAAAAACTGAACTTAACCGAAAGCTGTGGCCATAAAAAAACAAAACAAATTGCATGCAGATTCTGTGGGCTAAGTTGGTTGTTGAGTCTTTCATAATAGTTAAAATTGGTCAAAGAAAATGCAAACAGAGGCTTAAACACTACAGGTGATTTTGTAAACCAAATCCTTGTGGATGTTCACAGGCATTAAAGTACAACAGGAAATTAGATTCTTTATGTTAATGTTGTGGTTTGCTGTTTCAGGTCATATAGAGCTCATAGATGAACTAAAATTGATTTCAACAAGTAAAAACTCATCAGATTAGTTTTTAAAGTCACAGTGTTCACAGCTCACATCCCACATGTGAATCAAAACTATTAAAAACATCAAGACGGCCCACTTTATGTAACCTGCTGTCCTACTTTACCAAACACACACACACACCATAAAACTGCGGCTGCGGGCGAACTGCACTGAGATGGATTTGAACAACACAAATTCCCCTGAGCCTCTGACACACATATAAGTGAATTTATCCCCGTGCATTAATGCCATAGTCAGATCAAAGCTGTTTGTCCCTCAAATGTTAACATCGGTGACTCCCTGTGGCATGAAGAGCTAAACATTTTTAGCTTCAATACCGGCAAAGTCTGTGATGTAGCATGAGTGAAGTGAGCACAGCAGGCTTATTATAACCACAACCGGCGGCCTGTGATGTGGCTCTTCAGCGGAGGAAGCCAAGGAGACATTCCTGATTATGACGTGGCTGTTTGAAGATGGATGTAGGACAACACAACTTTGCTGTTTTCCTTTGAAGCAGGTGCACCTCTGTATAAAGATCTTTGTTTTCCTAAAATGTGTTAATTAGCTGCCCGCGCTTGTTTTTGTAGGTTGAAGTGTCCTGCTGCTTTTTGTATCAGCTGTATGAGCCTGTCAGGACTGCCTGTAGGCGTCTTTGTTTACATAAGGGACAGGAGGGATAACAAGACATAAACTCTGACCTCGCCTGCCATGAACTGTCCAAACCCTGGTGGGAAGGTCAAGGTGGCGATGACCAGTGTTACCACAGCAGGAAAGACCAGCCGACTGAAAAGGAAGCAAAAAAACAGACTCCTTAAAAGGTAAATCTCTGAAAGCCAGAAATCACTAACAAAACATTTCAAGCACAAAGAACAAAAACATCCCTAAAACATGCACACAGATCTCAAGAACAAGATTAGGGTAAACAAGCTAAAAACATAAATCCTATTCACATTTAAACAACAACAAACACGAACAGGAAACTAAAGTGCAGAGATCCAGTTTATAAAAAGACAAGTTAACTTTGTTCACGGATGGAAACTGCTGCAACAACTAAAGCAGCCTCACCAACAAAAGGACTCACTATTTAGTCAGGAAACGGGTCATGGCATTGGGTCGTCTCATGAAGAGCACCACTTGTCTGTTAAGATACACGAAGAAGGCACCCAGGAACCCACAGGAGATCCTGCAAAGACAAGACCAATCCAATGAAGTCAAGTCATGTGTGCACCACTTCTCCTGTTGGGACAAAGGCAGGGGGCAGAAATGACAAAGAAACACTGAACATTACAAAACATGTGTACATTCAACTCAACAGCACAAGCACCACAGATAATAGATGATGAATAAACTACCATGAGATTTAGATCAGAAGTAGCACTGCTTTGCTTTTGGGGGTCTTCTAGAGGTCTTAACTGTCTTTCTTTAATAAATTTAGCAAAGCCTGCACCATGTAATATCTGTGCAGCAGTGCAGCTCTTTGAGCAGCTTGTGTTTCAGCATGAGAAGTTTGTTTTCTTCCTTACAGTGCAGTAGATGACCTTACAGCCTACAGAGATAGTTGTGAAGTTTAGACCTTAAGCATCCCGCTGCTCTCCTCAAGGTTTACTTTCAAAGAATTTTTTTTTTTTATCAAACACAGCATAATGACCTTGTGAATAAGAAAAGTTGTCACTAATCGGTCCACTAGGCTGGATAAAATCTTCATGGCCAGTGAAGCATCTGCTTACAATATTCAATGAATGGGGGAGAATTTTAAACCACATCAGACCACGTGCCATGTGTGATGGTGGCAGTAATGGGACAGCATAACTAACATCATCTATCACTGGTATGAAGGCAAGACTGGTAAATAAGATGCAGGTGGTTTTTTATGACAAAAAAGTCTCAGTAGAGTATATTAAAATCAATTTTTTTTAGCAAATTGGAGTCTGTATGAGCAAAGACTTCCGTGTCAAACATATCTATACTTATGTTATCTATACCAGTGGTTCTCAGATGGTGTGCCGGGGAAGTTTTAGTATTCTTTGGGAATTTGTACAACCAGTGGTCATCACTATAACTATTGCTGAAGTGAAATTCACAGCAAATTAATGTTTTTCTCTTATTTTCATCATCAGTCATTTATATTAATTTCTATACACGTCTGCAGATGATGTTACCTCAATAAACCCTTATAACACCATCAGTGGAGCATCATTTTCTGCAATTTACAGACTATGCAGATGAGGGGAATAATACTTTTCTGTCTGTTTCAATCAAGTTTACCCAGTCTGCAAAACAGCGCGTGTGTAGTTTCACTGTCTTTTTTTTTTTCTGCTAGACTTAAATTTATAAAAATAAAACATTTCAAGAAGATTACTTTGCATGAATGCATGAATGTGGTCTGCCTTGAGATTTTGGCTTGATCTTAGGTGTGCCTTGGCCAAAATAAGTTTTACAGCCACCAATCTATTGGTACATAAAGCTGATAGTATGCATACATGTGCCATGAGACCTTTTGTGATGTTAAACTTGACTGTTATGTCAATGACACAGCCTTGTTTCTGTCTCTCTCTTTCCCTCCCACAGGTGAGTAACAAACTCATTAGCATGACTCCACATGTTTCAAATGCCACATTTGCATTTATTTTCTGTTATTCAGTTTTCAGTCTTGTCTTTAGGAGGCATGGAGTACATGTGTGCACCTAAATGAAGCTGAACATTAAACATCTTCCTTACAGTTTTCAGGTCGCTCACCCAATGATGGCAAAGGCTGGCAGCTCCTGCAGGTCGAAGGGAAAATCCATGCGAAAGTTTGTCCTGAACAGAGCAGTGATGGTTACTGAAAGAAAACAGAAAGAGGTCATAAGCTCTATAATGACTCATGTATCCAAGTTACTAAATTGTTCTATTTTTTTCATTTTAATGACACAATTAACCTTTTAAAACACTAATATATGCTGCAGTATGAATATTAATACAATCCGATATAACACCTTAAGTCCAATTATGTTTTAGCACCACTGTCCTTCCTTTAATTTGAGACTCCCGGTATGTAAGAATAGTGAAGCGTGCGAATTAATGCCTTTGTACTCCTGTTATAGCTGTAGTAATCAAAGTGAGGCATCAAATCTCCCTGTATCTAAATGGTAGATGACTCCATCTAGTGGAGAATCCATGAAGAACCAGCAATGACTTTATGAGGCTTGTTTTAATGTGACAAGGTTTAAAATGAGTTTAGCTGTGGTTATTGGAGGAGAAACAATACATCCCCCTGAAAACAAGAAATAAAATACACAAAAACATCTGAAAAAAATGTCAGTCTTTTTTCAGCCTTATAGTTTAGTTGAGTTACCTGCGTCTTTGTTGAACACAGATAAAACCCTGAAAATGAAAGCACTGAACGTAGCAGCAAAATATCCCCTCCAGTAGTTTCTCACTGCGAAGTACGTTGACGTGACCTCTATACTGAAGAGCACTCCTGGTGAAGAAAGAAGACAGAGAGAGGGTCAGAGGTCCACCAACCAAAATAATAAACTACACCACAGAGGAACTGTTGATGAGTCAGACTGGCTGTACTTTGTATTCTTGGGTTTAGACTAGTCCAAAAAAGGATGAGAGGGTAAAAAGGTGAGTACCTCCAAGTGGAGTACCGAAGCAGCAGCCCACCCCCACAGCACAGCCCACTGTCAGGATGTCTGTGTAACAGTATGGATTCTACTGATCCAGAGAGCGGGAGGAGGAAACAAGTGGAGACAAATAGAAAAACAACATATAGATGAGGAATATCACATGCAGCAGACATTCTGTTATTCTCTAGGCTGATTAAAGGGGTAGTTCAGGGTTTTTGAAGTGGAGTTGAATGATGAGGTACATTGCATTTGCTTCAACATTAACCACAGTGATGGAGATCAGGTCTGCATCTGTACAGAAAGAGTCCACGTGGAAGCTAAAGCTATACTGCACATAGGATCACCCTCTCTGGCAACAACTTACTTTTTCACTACCAAGTCACCTGTTTATGCACTACTTTGGTACACGGCATCACCTGCGTGTCCTTCCACCAGAAGCCTACTGATCATCATACAATTTCACTTTATTGTTCAGAGTATACTAATATCAATTAGTATCAATTAATATCAATTAGTATCAAGATTATCCCACTAAACAAGTATTGTTCTGATAAGGTGTGATATTCTAGCTCAGTTTACCTTCTCAGCATGAACATAACACTGTTTTCATACAGTAAACTTTCAATCAAAACCACATCTGTGTTTTAATTCAGTAATCATTCAGCAGCTGAATACTTAATTTGAAGGTAAAATTGTATTTGGCTCTTCTATTTTTCCTAATCTTTTATAATACTGTGAATCTGGTTTGTACAGGTAGAAATGTTTATTAGAGCAGGGAGGCTCTGTGATGATGATAGCTCCCTGATGAGAGCTGCAAACTGCAGAGGTTAATATTAAAGCTGGTGTTATTCTCTGATTCTGAAACATCCCGACTTTATTTTCTCAGACACACTGATATCAGCCAGCTTAATGTCATAAGCTCACGATTGCTACACCTGTATCAACAGGTAATGATGGGTTTCTCTGGTCCCCAGTTCTCCATCTTTCGTTTAGACTTATTGATTCTCCACCCAGAGAAGCGTTGCCTGTGTGTACTCCAGTGTAATAAATTATACTCAAGTGTTCAGAGAAAACAGTTATTATATTCACTGCACAAAAACCTACTTGATCTAGTTTGGCAACTCCTCTCTAAATTACATGTAGATTTTGGCTCCATGGGCAGCAACACACAGTTATAACTTCTGTGCTGACTGTTTCTGCACAAACACAGACCTGATCTCCGTCACTGTAGCTTGTGTTCAGGTTATGTACATCACACAACCCCACTTCAAAAATCCCACACTGTGCCTTTGAGATCAGCTCAGTAAGTTTCATGGCATCAGCTTACCTGATACACTCCTGAAAAGAAGGACATGAACCTGCTGAGAACTGCTGCACAGATACTGGCAATGTGAACAAAAGGTCCCTGCATGGAGGAGGTGAGAAAAGAAAGATGGTGTAAGGAGATGGAAGAGGCTGCTACAATTGTCAGAATGGGGCAGTGATGTCTTTATCAAATTCAAATACATGATGATCACTCACTTCTTTGCCCACCGGCATCCCACTGCCGAGAGCAGCAGTGAGTCCAATGACTTTAGCCACAAAGGCCTTCAGGATTAAATATTCCTTTAGCACCACTCCTCTCAGGATAGTTTTTAACTCTGGGATACCAGAACCTGAGACATATGGGGAGACAGAAGTTGTTCAGCAGGGGGCAGAAAATACTTGAAGTGTTGCCCACACATGGACGTTACCTGGACATCAAACACAGGCATATTAAGGGCCAGTGTATTCAGTCATTTTATAAACACACACTGCGCTCGTGTTGCACTGTCATGTACACAACGAGGCCTATAAAATCTCCTCTTTTTTCTAGACCCTTTTCATTTTTGTTAAAAATTAGACAGGTTTTAAATAATACGAAACCACCTGGTCGTGACTTCTGACTGATAGTTTGCTTCACCTCTACTCTGTTGCAGCAGAAGAGTTAGACAGACACAAAAGTGCAGAAAAACATTTTATAAATCTAAAACCAAGACTTTAAAAAATAGATGAAAATTCAGGGCATCCTATCTCTCTCCAATGAGAGGCTGCCTACAGCTGCTCAGCTCACGGTGCACAGCAGGGGGAAACACAGCAGGGGAACATTATTCACGCATCTTTCTCATTTATGTTTCCTACGTATCGCCTCTTAGGTGTCCTCCATGATGGGTGCATCGAGTATTTTCATATTTTCATGATGAAAATGCAGCTCATTGTTCAGGCCTGATACACATGATCTAAATGGCTGAATTGATCCATAAAGACTAAAGATAGCCACACATCAGAACACATGCACAGGCATGAAAAAGGCGACACAGACCGATAGCTTGAGGAGAGACCAGATGACAGAAGAGGGAGGAAAACAGGATGAAGATCAGAGGATATGAAACCCATGCCAGGTACTGCAGGGGGATGTTCCCCTTCAGCTCTCCATAGATCCACTTATAGGCTGAGGGAGAGTTGGGGTGAGACAGAAAGTGAAACACTGAAATGGGAAAAATTACAAATCTAAAATAATGATGAAAAGCAGAGAAGAGGCAATGACAGGGGACAGAACATGCAAGGGGGAGGGAGGAGAAAAGACAGTTTCCGTACTTGATGCCAGCTGCAGTGCATTGTGGTCTCTGTAGTCCTACCTTGAAGGCTCTTTGCACTGGCATAGTCCATGCTCCAGCTGACAAGCGCCATTGTAATGCCTAGCAGAACCAGAAAGATCCAGTCCTCTCCTAACCGGGTAACAAGGAACCGCTGCACCCGAGCAATGCAGTCTGACAGAGAGAGTCAAACAGCTGTCATCATATTAACTTTCATGGAAAAAAAGAAGTTTTTGGGATGGCTCACCTCTACATTTGGAGTAGGAGCGTTTCTTCTTCACTGAAGACGTCTGGTCAGGCTCAGCTGTTTGATCATCAGCAGGTTCTGCCTCCATGTTGGACTGTCGCCTGCTCCTGTGTCTGCTGTGATAGCTGTGTTGATGTCGACCATGGTATCCGTTCTGTCCATGACTCCGGCGGCCATGCCGTATCCTCCCGTGGCTGCGAGGGGGATTGCCATGTTTCTTGATCTGTCTCTCTGTGAGCAGGCGAGTGGCCTCCCGTCTGCCTGAGCCTCCTTGGTGCTCTTGGTACTCCCCATAGAGCTGTCGGTGAATCAATAAACAAATCCACTTATCCATGCAGAACACAATATTTCTAAATCTTTTTAGTGAACAGGGTTTTTCCTCATGGTGTTTACCGAACAGACAATGCTTGGGCAGGAAATCCTGGTATAGTTACAGCCTTGTATACATACACACACCTGAGCACATTTTATCTAGTTAATCTAATGGACATGCTTTTGGTCTTTGGGAGGAAACTCAAATACCTGAGAGAAATCCCCACATGAATGGAGAGAACAGTCAAGCTTCACAAAGACAGGCTGGGACGGACTCAGGGCGTTGGAACAGCAATTACCTGCTGCACCATTGTGAAGCCTGTTTTGTTCTCTGTCTGCTGAATTTGTTTAACATAATGGTCACAGTAGCAGGTCCATTAAAATGAGTGATGTGTGGTAGAAAAAAGTGCATTGAATCCTGTGTTTCTGTTTGATCTGATCCAACTCAGAGCTCAACACTCACTGTTCACGGGCTCCACCCTCTCCCCAAGTCAGTGTTTGCAAAGGCCATGTGCTTTGTATCACTGAGGCATTAGGGTAGCACCACTAAGTAAGAGCAAAGTTCAAAAATCTAGTTTCAGCAAGCTTCTCACAATAAAAGCGTTCATATGTTGCTGAAGTGCCTTTATGTTGTGAAAGCACTATCAGGACTTTGGGTATTTTCAGCTATAGCAACTTGACTTAAAGGTGTAGTCAGCGATGTGGGAGAAAACGAGTGGAGAGGTTGTTGATAAATGAATTTAGACCCGCCTCTCCCTTCATATCTCACCCCTGGCTCCACCCCCGAAAGCTGAAGGACGTGCATCGTCATGGAAACGGCTGTAGAAACTGCGTAGCTGACCAACGTAGCTAAGGTAACCCCGACTTGTCAGACAACTCGACTGCCGTTATTGATAACATCACAACAACAGTACATTTTGGCAGATTAGACAATGAGATGAACGGCAGTTACTGTTATGTGAAGCACCACAAAGCTAATGTTGCTTACCTATCTAGCAGAAAGACAGTGACATCCGCGTCCGTTTTCAGGTCTTTCAATTCGCGGAGTTCCCTCCGCCGTCAGAAAGCAAAAACAATGTTGACCCGGGTCTTCGCTCTTTCATGGTCATAGCCCTTATTTTTCACTTGTCACTCCTCTGACCTTTTTCTTTTGGGCTGTTTTTCAGCCATTGCTACTGCACCTATTGTATCTCTCTCTTACGCTAACTGCACACGCTACGCAACCTACTACTCCCCCTCCCCCCTCTATCTGATCTGCGCATGAGTATTGGTGCGTTCCAGTTGTAGTCGGAGGTCGGAATTTCCCACTTCCGAGTAGGAAATTTCATCTGGAACGCCCCCCGAGGTCGGAATATCCTACTAGGAACTCGGGGGAACCTCGCCACCCCCGAGTTGACAATCGAAGATAGCAGCCCCCAGTGTGAACAGTTATTTAGCTCCTCTAATAATCCATTTATTTGCACTTCTGACTGGTGTGTGTTGCTCTAAATCAGCTGTATGCATAGTATTGTTAGACTTATATTTACAAAAATGCTGCCATAGTGATAATCACATTCTTCATGTGATATTTGTGAACAACAACGCAGGGCATGCTAACAACAGCTAACAATAGCCTGGTCGATCGGCACGTTTTTTTTCCGACTTCAACTGGAACGCCGACAAGTCGGAGATGACGTCACTCCCATTTTCCAGTTCCCAGTTCCGAGGTAAATGGAACGCAGCATATGATCGCCCCCTGGATGTGGGGGGTGTACCCTGTTTTGGTGACTCGGCCCGAGCCCCAGTATTTACCTGCTGAAATTCAGAGCTAAGGCTGTGTAATGAAACCAGACTTTTTTTTCAACATGCTGTAAGTGGTGACATCTTGTGGATGGAGAGGAGAAATACGGTGATTTTGCAAATAGTGCATTAGATTAGAAGATTAGAAGATCGCTGACTACACCTTTAAATTAGACCACTGAAATAAAGTGGATGGTAAAAAAGACATGTGGCTGGCAGATTTCTAAAGACCAGTCATGGTGACAAGGAGTCAATAAATGGTCATTTCCATCCTTGGTGACTAACGTTTAAAAGGTGTTAAGAAAATGTGGAAAAGAGTCTGTGATGAATGGAATACTAACACAATCAGGCAGCACATCCAAATATTTTATTTTACTCCGTTTTCCATGCTAACAAGTAACTTGTCTCTTTTCTTCAGAAAAAGGTTGATAAACCAAAGACGGTGAGGAAATTCCTCAAGATGAAAATGAAATCTCACATTAAATCAGGATCCTTGAGTAATTTAAAAATAAGCATGAATGTCCTCTCAGGGCTTCTGTAATGATGAGCTTTCAAATATGTTTTTTTTTATCAATTATCCCTGCCACATATTTGTTCAATTTGTTTCCAAAGTGTAAATTATTTCTTTAACAAATTTCAGTGGACTTAAACTTTTAGAAATCTGTGTTAGTAGATCTTTCAGCACCTCTGGTAGATCATCTCTATACATCTTTCCTTTCACAAACATCCAGCAGCTCACCTGCAGTCAGGGAATCACAAATGAAGCTACAACAATAATGTCAGCATTTTAAGCCTGTAATAGTAAAATGGCAGCATCCTCTTTATTTTGCATTTCCTTTTAATGCTTTTCCCCTCTCAAGCTCTCCTCAGTCTGTAGTAAAAAAGTAAGCTATGGGGATGTTGAGGAAGTCCCACTGCAAATGGGAATGCAGAGCGTGATAGTACTCTCTGGTTGGCACCCCAGCAGAATTGAGTTCATTTTATAAATAGACGACACCACGTGTTGACCCAAACAGCTCTAATGGAAGCGGAAACATGGGCTCTGCCTTAGATTTATCACCTCTGTCTGGACAGACTCCATAGAGAAAGCCTGGGCGATCCGGGGAAGAGATTAATTATCTCCTCTGTTCCATTCTTTCTGTTGCTGTCACAAGAATCTTCTGCAGAGAATGACTTCAGTGTTTGTTTCATCACTCTCACAATACCCATATCATCTTAAATGGTTCACAAAAAGCATTCTTATTTCCTCTTACAATGAACTTTTCACAACCACACATTAACGCCACTCTTTTCTCCCTCAAACCTTACATGGTTTAAACTCATGTCTACTTTTAGCATTTTTTTTAATAGCAGCACTTCTTAAGTGCTTTATATCATCACAGCTCTGCAGGGATCACTGTTGGAAAGACTGTGCTTAATTCACTTTTAATAACAACACTACACTGCAATATTTGTGCAAATATATGATTGGACAACATAGACAAAAAAAGAAAAAAACGTCAGGTAGATTCATCAAGTAAGTGCATGACTGAAGTGTGATGTACTGACCATCTGGAGCTGTTATTTTTAATGGTTTTCTGTATGTCAGTGTTCATCTACAGTACTTTTTGTGTTCAATTTTAATTTCCTTGAGGTGCAAACATCAAGGGTTCAAGCTTACGTTGGTCCTCACTTATCTTTAAGAATGCACAGAAGAGAACAGAAGAGATACAATTATATAAACCGAGGCATTTATCAAAAAAATGCCAAGAAGTTACATATAGAAGTATATACATAATTTGTATACACAGTACTTGAACCACACATATAAAAATGTGCACACACATACACATATATACATATATGTTTGCATGCAAATGGCATGAACCCATAAAAGATAATAAGTTGGAAAGATTATGAGGAACATATGATAGTAAATGGTAACAGAGAAGAGAGGCTACATCTATTTGTAGATGGTGATGTTATTTTTAACTAAAGCAGAGTGTTCGAGTGACAATTAAAAAAGTAACCCAAAAAGAAAAAAAAGCAATAAAAAAAGATCAATAAAAGTGAAATACTAAATGTTTTTAAGTAAAGGTGTATACTGAGCAGGAAGCTGCATGCCTAATAACAAGTAAACTCTTCATTTCTTCCCTCTTTCCTTCCACCCAGCCGGTCAAACAAGAACACACTGTAGAAGGGTTCAGATCCAAAGTTTACCAAGGTTAGTTCTGCCTGATCAGTGTCATATCAGGATCTCAGAACTGTCAACATTTTCAAACCCCTTTTTATTTTGTAAATTGGACTTTCATGTCAGCTCCTAACAAAGTGATGAGCCATTCCGAATACATGATGTTGTTCTGGTTAATCTTTGGCTATAGCGATACCAGCATCATCATAAATCTGCATCTTTGGCAGGCTAAAGTGCAAACATGAGTAAGATAAAAAACTCTGTAACATCTTCTGTTGATCACGGACAACCACACAGACACCCAGCGCTCAGAGAAGCCAGTGAACACCCCTTAAACAATGACCTTCAATACCTTGATTTTGCTGATGATCTGGTTGTCTTCCCATACAGCACTGTCACAATTGGCCTAACCAGTAACAAACAGAAGACCAAGGTCCCCACTGCCAATGCAACCAACACAAGCTCATCTCAGCAGCGGGTGAAGCACTTACAGAAGTGCAGGGCCTCACCTCCCTTGGCAGAATTGTCAAGAAAACCCAAACTCAAAACCCATTTGTTCAAAATAACAGCCTCTCTATAACTTCTCTGTTCTATTTTAACTTCATGTCCCTCTTGTCTGTTATTTTATTTCACTTAATTTTGTTTTTAATAACTCTGTAAAGTGTCCTTGAGTATTCAGAAAGGCGTTTTAAAATAAAATATACTGTTATTATTATTAAGAAACTAGGCTGGGCTTCATCTTTCCGTGCAGCTGGATTTGCCCCATTCAATGGGGCAATCAGGCAGATACATCTTCAAAGTTAAGTCGGACAAATGCTGAGGCAAAATTGGGAAGGCAAGGGTGGCTTAAGAAGCATTTTAAGGCATTTAAATCCCAGGCTCACTGTGCATGCACACAATGTGTTAACTAGATGCATCCAGTGACAGCCTGCAATCAGAGTTTACTCCACACTCTTATGCTGCTGTACAGAGTGGAGGCCTGGATTACTTCTGCCTCTCAAATGAGGGAGATCCAGACTTTTATCATAAAAGAATTCTCTTTAAATTTAATGGCTGACACCATCAGTGACAAGGAATTGCAAAGAGCTGAACAAAATTCTGTACAGGAAGAAATTCTCCAAAGGTGCTGAAAATGGACCGGCCATGCTTTCCATAAGCCAACATCCATCATGAAAGGTCATGCTCTCTTCTCTCAACCAACAAGGGAAATAAAAAGACCAAGAAACACAGCAGCTGCTCCCTGTGTCTCCTATTTTAATGTGTGGGTCTTTCACTGCAGTCCTCCATGCTGGTCCTTTCCACAACAGAGGCACCAGAGAAATGCATGAACAAAAGTCAGAGGACAAGTCAGTTTAGCAGATACGTGACTGGCTTCTGCAAAGTCAGGACTATCGTTTTCTTGCTCACCAATCCACAGATGACAGTCCTCTGTCCTCAGTCCTCTGTCTTTGGAACAGTTCTAGAGACATGGCAGGGACCGTGAAACACAGTGAGTGGGAAACAAGGATAAAATAATTGACTTTTTGCCTGTGGGCGAAGGTGAAGAAGACTGGTCAGACGTGACAGAGAGAAAGACAGCACCAAGATGTCTGGAGTCTTCTTTGGTGGTCTATGCTCAAGGACAGGGTTACAGACAAGAGAGAAAAACAGTAGGGCTGGGACGATTCACTTTTCTCCCGATTCGATTTATTGCGATTTTTTTAGGTGCCGATACGATTTAAATTGCGATTCTACGATATTGCCGATTTTTGCAATCTTTAGTTAGCTTTTTTAAAACCAGTGAAAAAGATGAACAATGATGATGCCTACAGACTATATCAGGAAAAATACACATCACATGTGAGTCTGTTTTTAGGATTTATTCAGCAATATATTTTAACCAGCTCTTTATGCTCCCTCTCTTCAAAAGCCTGGATTGCATATAAAAAGTGGCTTATTATCCCTTCAGGCAACAGAGTTTTTTCAAGAAATATTCAGTTTTGCTATCAAGATTTAAAAAGGCTATAGTTTCAAAGTGGTTAGTTTTCCCAGCCATCATCATCACTGTAATTTACGGGCCGAGCATGAACGCCTCTGCTGCCTGCACTGTTTACCCCCGGCTTCTCTCGTTTGACCAGAGCTCCGCGGTCTTTCTCATTCTCCGCTAACACCGTCACTTTTCGCGGTGTTTTGAGCTTCCCTGCATCCCAGACTATGTACACTCTTCGGCAGTCGCCGGCCATGGAGAGGAAAAGCTCTCGGCATGTACTGCTCCGGGACTGTAATGGCGCGCGGAGCCGCTCCCGCTGCGCACACTCGCTGCCAGTTTCGTCCTCAATGGACGACTGACCGTCATCCTCAGAGAGTAAATATTCCTCAGATTCAGAGTCAGACAGTACTTGACAAAGTACTCTCGGCATCGTGAGTACTCTTACTAAGTCTCTATCACTCTGTGCCTCTCTCTCTGCTCCGCTCCACAGCCTCTGCACCCACACTCGCGTCCCTCGGTCCGGTGTGTGTGTTTTAAAATAAATATACGCCAAAACTTTGAATAGAAACCTGTCACCTGTCCACTATCTGCTGGTGAAAAGTAGTAAATCTATTCAGCACTATTTTATCCAGCAATGTCGCTTGCCTCAGTTTGGCGACTTTAGCGCCTATAGTGTGTGTGTGTAGGGGGGGGGGGGGATATCGATTTTTGAATAAAAATATCGATTTTAAAATCGGCAGACAAAAAATCGCGATACTTAGGTGTATCGATTTTTTCTCCCACTCCTAAAAAACAGCGCAAAACATGGAGCTGTGTTATTTGTGCAACATATTCAGGAGTATCGTTGATTAGAAACTGAAGGAGGCAGGGGCAGGACAAGCTGCATGAATAAAAGGATGATGAGGTACTAGGGCTGGGACGATTCACTTTTCTCCCGATACGATTTATTGCGATTTTTTTAGGTGCCGATACGATTTAAATTGCGATTCTACGATACTGCCGATTTTTGCAATCTTTAGTTAGCTTTTTTAAAACCAGTGAAAAAGATGAACAATGATGATGCCTACAGACTATATCAGGAAAAATACACATCACATGTGAGTCTGTTTTTAGGATTTATTCAGCAATATATTTTAACCAGCTGTTTATGCCCCCTTTCTTCAAAAGCCTGGATTGCATATAAAAAGTCGCTTATTATCCCTTCAGGCAACAGAGTTTTTTCAAGAAATATTCAATTTTGCTATCAAGATTTAAAAGGCTATAGTTTCAAAGTGGTTGGTTTTCCCAGCCATCGTCATCGCTGTAATTTACGGGCCGAGCATGAACGCCTCTGCTGCCTGCACTGTTTACCCCCGGCTTCTCCCTCGTTTGACCAGAGCTCCGCGGTCTTTCTCATTCTCCGCTAACACCGTCACTTTTCGCGGTGTTTTGAGCTTCCCTGCATCCCAGACTATGTGCACTCTTCGGCAGTCGCCGACCAGGGAGAGGAAAAGCTGTCGGTAGGCACTGCTCCGGGACTGTAATGGCGCGCGGAGCCGCTCCCGCTGCGCGCACTCGCTGCCAGTTTCTTCCTCACTGGACGACTGACCGTCATCCTCAGAGAGTAAATATTCCTCAGATTCAGAGTCAGACAGTACTTGACAAAGTACTCTCGGCATCGTGAGTACTCTCTATCACTCTCCACAGCCTCTGCAGCCACACTCGCGTCCCTCGGTCCGGTGTGTGTGTTTTAAAATAAATGTACGCCAAAACTTTGAATAGAAACCTGTCACCTGTCCACTATCTGCTGGTGAAAAGTAGTAAATCTACTCAGCACTATTTTAACAGCTATGGCCTGTTTTATCCAGCAATGTAGCTTGCCTCAGTTTGGCGACTTTAGCGCCTATAGAGTGTGAGTGTGCGTGTGTGTAGGGGGGGGGGAAATATCGATTTTTGAATAAAAATATCGATTTTAAAATCGGCAGACAAAAAATCGCGATACTTAGGTGTATCGATTTTTTCTCCCACTCCTATGAGGTACTCAGGGGAAGACAAAT
This sequence comes from Scarus forsteni, assembly GCA_036419115.1. Classification (NCBI taxonomy): domain Eukaryota; kingdom Metazoa; phylum Chordata; class Actinopteri; order Labriformes; family Labridae; genus Scarus; species Scarus forsteni. The sequence goes on from JAZDUH010000458.1 coordinate 25,149,430, forward strand.
TCAAACAGGTGATAAAAGAAGAAAAACTACAGATTAAGTCTAAGGTTAAAAAGACTTTTAAATGTTCAAAAATATAAAAACCATGATACAAACAGGGGTAAGTTTCCTGCTTACATACATTTAATCCCTGATGTCCCAACTCTACTGCCACAGAATTGCTCTGTTGGACACACTGTCCCATAACAGAATGTTTAGAAACATCCCCAGGCCTTCCAGCACTGTCCCACAAAAATAAAACTGTGGACCACATATATCCGTGTACATCAATAGCACACAATGCAACTCCAAGAATATAACTGACAAGGTGGTAAGTTGTGTCTGGTGCTGACACTTTGGACGTGCAGGCTGTAACCTTTCAACAGCAGCTAATTTAGTATGTTCATGGACAGACGGATTGATGGATGGTGGATTTACAAACTCACACACACACATGTGGTGATGTTGTGTGAGCAGACATGCCAGTCAACACACAGTGAAACTTGATCTCTGTCATACACAATGTGCTGAAACGGATACCACACAGCACAGCTTCAAACAATAGCCTTAGATGTCTTCATTAGGACAGAAGTGCTGAGGTGTCTTAAGTCAAATTTTGTATTTTTAACCAAGAAAAGTTTATCAATCTATGAGACACGTGATGTTATAGAGCTCCTCTTTCTAATTTACATACTTAATAGCCTTTGAGAAAGATGCACCATGTATTCTAGGAAGGAAGGGCTTGTTCTTGACCTGTCTTGAAAATGCCTTTAAGGGCCAAACACACAAAGAGTGAACACAAATGCAACGGAAAGGGGTCAACTATCATCTTACCATCATGTAACAGCAGACAGAGACAGAATACTCTGTCCACACCTCATCTGCAGTACCCATGTTCAAGGAATTCTTCTTCACAGCAGGTAAAAACTGTCGTATAAGATTAATTATTCTCAGTTCCCAACATGAAAAACAATTAAATAAAATGAAGTTAAAGGTTATTTTTTAATACATAACATTAACACAGTGAACAAATCTGCGGAAAACTTTAACTAACTAAACTACTAACTTAAATCTTTCCACCAAATCTGCAGGCTGTATTCAAAGTCAGTTTGGACAATTGTGTCAGATGTGACTTCAACATTGTTGTGTCCCTTCTAAACAACATTAAATCAAATGAAACACAAAGAAAAGACTCTTAAAGGAGACATATCATGCTGATGCATGATTTAATACTTACATATAATATAATAAATTATATATAATAAATTTGAAAACAAGACCTTACACCCCCTTAATTTTCAAAATATGAGATATTGCATTTTTTCTGATATCCTAGAACAAGATTTGATGCACAGTGAACAAATCTGCGGAAAACTTTAACTAACTAAACTACTAACTTAAATCTTTCCACCAAATCTGCAGGCTGTATTCAAAGTCAGTTTGGACAATTGTGTCAGATGTGACTTCAACATTGTGGTGTCCCTTCTAAACAACATTAAATCAAATGAAACACAAAGAAAAGACTCTTAATGTTTAGATTAATATAGTTCTCTTGAGGGCAGAAATGCTTTACAGGCATCCTAATCTGGCATCGTGAAAAGGAGAAACAAGCATGATATGTCCTCTTTAATGTTTAGATTAATATAGTTCTCTTGAAGCATAAACACTTCTCACCTCTGCCAAGGAGGTTCAGTCTTTGTCTGCATATGTTTGTCTGTTTGTTAGAAAGATTCAAAACAACTACTGGATGGATTTTGCTGAAATGTTCAGAAGATGTTGAGAATGCCAAAATTTAAAAATCATCAGATTTAAGGGGTGATCCAGATAACCATCATTAGCAAACGCTCTTTTTGCTCAATAACCGCTTAACTAACAATGACATCAACATGATTCTGAGTGCTAGGTGTGGGTTTTCAGTGACAAGGAATCATATTATGATGGTAAGTCTATCACAGAGCTACTGCTTATAGATGTAACAGCAATATGTGAGGTACCTTAGTGGAGGTTCGGGCGCTGAGCGCTTTCTAATTTCTTATTTTTACCTTTCTCAGATGTCAAATACTTTAATGTTTTTTGTACTATCCAAAAACTGAACCATTTTGTTCAACATTCATGAAAATAAGAGGGGGTTTGGTCAGCTTGTTCAAGCAAAACACTGCAGACACTGTGCTGAGAGGAGAGGGTGGGTGTGCTCCATTTGCCATACAATACAGATCAGGAGCAACACTGCATTCAACACTGTAATCCCATGACAAATGACCTGTTTGATTGTTACTAGATGCTAAAATTGTAATCATAGTTGAACCTCACTGAGGTATTCAGCACTTATGTAAGTATAACAGTGTCACGCTAACTTGTGCTAACTACTCTGTTTTATAACAGTAGGAGGTTATAGTTTATTAATGGGGTTTAATAATAAGATACAGTGTATACTAGGGGTGAGAGAAAAAACATCTATCCACAAAAATATTGGGATTTTTTGTTTGATCATTTTTAAATCCATTTTTGGTTCAAAAATCTTTTTTTGTCAAATTTGAATGCTTAATTTTAGTCTGTGTTAATAAGCCACTTTTAAATGCAATCCAAGCTTTGAAGAGAGAGTATAAACAGCTGGTCAAAATATATTGCTGAATAAATCCTAAAAACTGACTCAAATGTAATGTGGATTTTTCCAGATTTAGTCTGTAGGCATCATCAATGTTCTGGCTGGTGTTAAAAAAGCTAACTAAAGACCTCAAAAATTGTGTATATCATAGAATCGTAATTTTAAATTGAATTGGCACCCAAGAAATCGTAAAAAATTGAATCAGGAGAAAAGCGTATCGTCCCAGCCTTAGTGTATTCTCTTTGATGCATCCCATGATCCATCACAACTTTTCTCACACTTATGTGTTCACATGAAATCAGGGTTTTACTAAAACCAAACATGTCCATTAGCTAAACAGTTTCCAAACTAAAGACCTTAAAGACAGAATCCCCTCTCCCCAAAAGTAAGAGGGAGAGAAAGACCTTTGTTTTAACCGTGGCCCCCATTCCTTCAGCGTACATCCCCACTCTCTCCGCCAAGTTTCCATCGTCTTTTAGCTGCTCTACTGATAAAGGCACAAGTCAAGTAAAATGATGAAACATCAGTATATTCATTCACCAACATCTATGCTACATGTATGGACAAACCAACAACCCTTTACTTCTTATTCCAGATCAGGAGGACCAACATGGCTCCCAAAGAGCCTGTAATGTTGTCAGAAATCCATCCCTCCTCCATTACCTCACTCCACCTCTCCTTCCTGTTTTCCCTCTCCACCAGTGAAACTCTACTCGGCACTAATCACTTGTACTCCTTTACCTCCTTCCTTCAGTGCCCCCTTCTCCCCGATCTTTCTTTACCCCACTCTCTCCAGCTGAAACACAACTCTGGGCTAAATTTAGTACCACTGCGATCCAATATTCAGCATTACACTTCCCACACCTCTCTTCCTCTCTCTCGCCATCAGTGTACCTTTCAATAGCTCATCATACCCCTCAATTTTCCCATGTCTTCAGCTCTGTCCTTTAAATTGTCCTCAAGTTCATCATTACCTCAAAGGGTTAATGTATGAACGATTTAAACAGGAAGTGAGTTTATCAATCATGGAGCATACTTTATGAGCAGGTTACTTAGAGCACTAAATGCTTAACACCTTCTGATGAATGCTTCTACGGTAATGCAGGAGCAAGTCTGAACATCTATGAAAATAAAATACTACGATTTTTTGCTCCAACTCAGACATATTCAGTATTTCAAGATTTATGAAATTGCATCAAATCAAATAAAGTTGTGTTAAATATGATACAAGACTTTACACATGCAGAACCAGGACAATTTTAAATTAAGTTTTAAACGATGCATAATAGGTTTCTTGAGTTTTGACCAATTACTGTCTGAGAACCTGATTCATCCAAAGCCTTTTCCTCAGAAAGAAAGGCCAGCCTCTTTTTTTTCTGCCTTTTCCCCAAATAAATGGTGAGGAAACTGCAGTCTGAAGAGAGAGTAAGCTGCTGATTGTAGCAGCTTTGGAGAAATAAGCAACAATATGGTATATGTATGTATTATCAGACAAAAAAGGTGTGTCAGAGGAGCATAGTCCATCATCATCTATTGTATCAGACTTCTTCTTCTGCCATCGGTCGGTTGATTTATGTCGCCCAGACTTGACTCACGGAAAATACTGTGAGCTACTGAGCAGAGCGCAGGTAGGAAGTTGGGCTGCTCGACTATGATGAAAGTATTACCGTTATTTTGACTGATGTTGAGCTTACAATTATTAAGCTTGATAACTCTGATTACGAAACATCTGGGGGGAAGTAATTGAATGATTGAAAAATGATATTGCCCTGAAATGCTAACCTGACACAACAGACGGACAGTTTCAAATATCTACCACAGAAACATTTCATTAGGATTTCATATAATAATTCAGGCAGGTTCATCTGCTCTGCAAAGTTACTGAAATGCAGCCACAGTGTACATAAATTATACAAATTGTTTTGTGTTTTCATTTTTTGGGGATTTTGTGATGCTAAAAATACAACTCATTTTAAAAAAGGCCTGAAGAGTAGTGTAATCAACTAAATCATTAAATCAGCTGTAAAATGAATTACAAACAGGGTTTGTTTAAAAAAAATCAAGAGTCTTTAATGAGCAAACTCAGTTTTACTTTAAGTACAATCAGTAGTTTATCTACATGGTGTGGCATTCTGAGTTTAATGATACTTCAAATTTATAATCTAAAGTAAATAAAACTGTATGTCTCAGAGATTTGAAACTTTATTTTGTTTATCTCTATATATATTTTTTCTATAAAAAAGAGAGATTTGTCACTTTCTAATCTCAAAAGAATTAACATCCACAGATTTGCAACATTAAAAGCTCACCAAATGCACAAACATTGACTTTGCATAAAATCAGGATGTTATCACTTAAAACAATTTAATCATTTTTATACACAACTACAATCAAATGTTTTTTTTAAAAAAAGGGGTAATTTTCAATAAATGTATTACTTTATCATCACAGTTTTTTAATAAATTTTCAACTTTCTACATTTTTCTGGCATAGTTTTCAAAAATGTGCAACACTACAACCTCAGACATTTTTATTAACTTGCTGCATATTGTGTGTATTTGCATTTAAATAACCTAAAAACAGTGCTTTTCACTTAAAATTACAAATTCAAATTCAAAAGAAATATGGGCTTTATTTTTTGTAATTTCCAGATTTCATTTATAAAATAGTTATTTGTTTTTTTTATGAAATTAGATCTTTTTAAACACATTAGTTCTGACTTAGTAATTTTGAATATCTGCAGTTGTTTTCAGAAGCTCCAAGTTTAATATCCCATAAACCTACACAGTCATTATCTCAAAAATGTTGTGTCTTATAAATGTCTGATTCAATAACTTTTGTGTGTTCTCTTATAAAATGCCAGTTCCTTTTGATTGTATTATATGTTTTTTTCTCAATATCTAAGAGGGCTTGAGCATCTTGTCATAGTAATGGTGAGGAGGATGATATGGTGTTGATCTTTTTTCCACACTGGATCATCACACATTGTGATCATGAACTCAGTCGACGTCATTGGTCACTCTTTGATGTGCAAATACCTCCACGCAGGAATACATGTGTAAAGCTGAATGTGAGTGCATGCCGTTATAAGCTGTCATTTGAAGTCAAACCTAATGCATATGAAGGTCTTCTAAAATAGAGGAGGGTTTAACTCCAGGCATTCTCTGAATGACTCGCAGGCAGCATGTCCTGTATTTGCAGACTGGACGGGTTGGACTGATTTTTATCTAATTAAATTTTGTTATATTTTATTTGAATGTTCTAAATGCAGTCCTGCCAGCAGCCCAACATGAAGGACTGAGTTATAATTCAACATGATGACAGCGCACTTTCAAATCAAAGAAAGTGACACAAAACCCCTGTTTACTGAGCTGCTCCCATGGGTGACAGTGTAAACATAAGGGTTACCACAGACAGCACACACACATCTGCCCACACACAGGTTGGATGACTTAGCACTTCCGGGCTGCCCGCAGGCGTAAGGTTTCAACAACCATTAAGCTCCATAGGTCAACGTGATCACAAGCCCTCACATAGTGGCCAGTCAACACCACAGAGACTCAGATCAGTGTGTGAGAGAGGAATGCCAATTTCTCAGGTGTTAGTGTCTGGATTTTTACATAAACCTAGAAAGATTGTAAACTGAAAGAGTTGTTAAATTGAGTTTCAATAAATCTTGGCTTCTCAGGACAACAGCAGCGGATAGACTGACTGCTGTACATGAGACACACAAAAGTAAGCAACAATCGTGACCTAAAACCAGGGGTAGAAAGAGTAAAAATATATAGTGCCCAAGAAAAAGTTGTTACTTTGATCAGATTTTACTTCAGTAAAAATAAAGTAGCAGTCCATGAAACAACTGATGTAAAATGAAATACTCTGTTTAAAATGTACCTAAAGTTTGGAGCATTTTGGATACATTTTGTCGTATCTCATCGGGGTTTGACATTGTCACCGGCCCGCTTACCCAGAAGCTTAAATGACAGGCTCCAAGCCACTTAGGCCTTTCCGAGTCCCTCTTAAAAGAATAAAGTAGAAGATTACTCCCAATTATAAAAACATTTTCTTGGGAAACTTGTTTTCGTTTTATTTAATCATAATGCCAACAACCGCAATTTAAGTTTTATACAGTTGATCGGCAGCAGAAATCAGTGGAAAAGTGCGCTGGACAGAACACTGACATGGATCTTCAAAAGTCTCTTCTCTAATAAACCATCAGATTAACTAAACCAATAGAAAGACTACTACATCTAATATTTTACATAAGTTTTAAGTGGATTTCCATACACAAACAGATAGTGCAGCAGTGGCACTTCTAGTTTTGTTACTTTGCATCAAGTGCTCTGTTTGCCTTCTTTCCGTTACAAACACTGTGTCTTTAACATAGGTATAAACTGTTGGATACACAAGAGCAGCTAGAAGTGTCAGAGGAAGCCTGTTAAAGTGTATGGCTGTTAAGTTTACAAACAGAATTCAAAAGTTACTCTAGATGAGAAAAATGATAGACAGAAAACATTGTAGTCCTGCTGCTGGCCAAAGTAAAACGAGGAGGCATTAAGAGAATTAGTTCAGAAGGCAGAATTCCTAGTTTCTGTTAGTGGTGGCTTGGGCCTGGATAAAATAATAAAAATAAAAAAAATCTTACAAAAATAGCAGCGCAGAGAGCTAATGTTAAGTTTCTCTCAATGTCAACCCTGGTCATCCTCAACACAACTCTTTGCTCCTGTATTCTTGGTACTATAACAGCAAAAAGTCCTTGCAGCATGTCAGCATCTGCTGCTTCTACAAGAGAGGGAACTAAAAAAAAAGGCTCCTTAGTTGTGTGGGGGTGATAAAATTCTGCTGCACCCACTTAAAGCCGATCACTATGCTCTATTAGGTAAAAAATATGCAGCAGCCGTAAAGTAGCTGCACAATTAATCTATTCACCTAAATGGAATGAGACTCAAAAAGATCCAAGGAAGTCTAAGATACACAAACATTTGTAAAAAGATCAGTTTAAATCAGGCGTGGTGTTTAAAAAGATTAATTTCAGATACTAGGCCAGGGAGGTTTAACTGTCTGAGAAGTCCAGATAAAGGGTTGAACTACTCTATCTCTGAAAATATCAGTGGACAAAACAAGTAATTTACTGAATTATTTTACTCAAGTTAAAAAATGGTCTGGTCTAAAAACAAAAACAAAAAAAAAGCCAAAACCCCTGGCTGATTCAAAGCATGCTACTGACAATTCTTGTGCCTGGCAAATCTTCACTGTTAACCATCAACACACAACAAGAATCATAACAGAGCAATCGTATCAGATTGCAGCACAAACTGAAAGTGTTTCTTTGAGATCTATGATGTTCATCCATAACGGTGCTTTGAGATAACACATGGAAGCTGTGATTAAGATCCTCTTGGTGTCCTGTGACAGCCTTCGCACCACGTCATCAGAAAAAATACACGGAAACACACGAATGATGAGGATTAACACTGCTGCAAATGCATGATCAGGTTTCTCTTTTGCCAAACACGCACGCACACACGCACAGAAGCATCGTGTAGATGAATGAAGACGTCCATGCAAGGACACATGCTGCACATAGATATCCACACATATGATCATGCAGCCTCAGAACTCCTTTCTACGTGTTTGAAAACAGTCAGAGCTCGAGTAACAAGGTGCAGAGAAGGCAGCAAACAGGTGTTTAGCATTGAAGAGGGAAACGACAAGACAGCGACAAACTGTGTGTGTGTGAGTGTGTGTAGGTTTGTGCATGTGTATATGTGCATACCAAGATCAAGGGTGAAGGAGGTGCAGCGTCTCGGCACCTGTTGCGTGACCCTGTAATCATACATAGGCTAATTGGTCCTCACCATGTCCATGACTGGCACACACACACAAAAACACACACACACACTTCACAGGCAAACAAACAATAAGCTGGACAGAGCTCATCCATGCACATGCAGTATACAGCGGCAGTGCAGGTGCGTCATGACAGAGCAGCCAAGTAAAGAGACAGTGGACAAAAAAGACATGTGACAGGACAATGTGACAGAGACAGGTGGACCCAGAAGGACAGAAGAGGAAGAAACAAAGAGCGATAGAGGAGCGGGACACTGACCAGGGTTTGCTTGTATCTCAGAGCCTTCCTTTCCGACGCATCTGCGGCCATTGACACACTGTCACTGACCCAAAAATAAACCGACCCGCTCAGCGTCTGCCTCAGCATTACCGGGGGCTGCGCTAGACACACAGCCAGGACGCTCACTCGCTCACACACACAAACACACACTACATTGCAACACGGGCATAGTCATACACATGCATGGATCCTCACACAAACCCAAACACACACTCACTCTCTAGCACATGGTGTAAAGTGAATCCAGCTGGGGTTACCCCCTGTGCCCCAAGCTACCCACCCACCACCAGACAGGTCGGCAGGGAACAGAAAATAGGAAATATGAGAATTTTCAAATAAAGATTTGGACATCTGGAGGGATGTGGGGGGCCCGGGCAGGGTGAGGGGAGATTTAAACACTTCAGAGGAGGGGTCTTTCCAGCACAGCACAGGAGCTCCATCATGGAAACCACCGTGTTTACAGCAGGGACGCCGTTAGTTTGCAATTATTACAGCTCTGCAGTAATTCTGGGAAAATGGTTTGTATGTTTTTATTCATACTTATTAGAGTTACAAAATTCCAGGACTATCCAAAGTTAGGAATATCTCACAGGAATAATGGGAACAAACCTGGAATTTACAAAACTGAAGGATTGCCCACAACAGGGATACAAGCTGGGGTAAAAATATTTTAGAACTAACCCACACAAGCAAACTAGAGAATATCTCTGCTGTTCCTCAATCACGTGAACACAGCACACTGCTTACTGCAGAGGGATTGAGGCCACGTCCCCTACATGATCCTCGCACCTCCACAGATGATTCTGAAATCCTGGACTATTGAGGCCAGTTTTGATCCAGAGCATGAGACTATTGAAGCTTCACATTTGGACATAAATTTAACTTTAAATTCATTGTTCAATAAAATAATTAAAAATTCATAAAGTTCTGTTGACAAATAAATCTGTTAAAATGATATGTTTTTAAACTGTATTATATTGTTATGGATGTTTGCCTATGACAAAACCAAATGTTAATATTTATACTTGGATATGATACAGTTCAAATTACCTCACACTTTTAGTTAGTTCAAATAATTTCCATGGAAAGTTTCCATTTAGGAATGTTTACAAAATTCACCACATCAATTTTCCATTGAAGTTTCTGAAAGTTTCCTGGAAATGTTCCACCCTTTTGAAACCCTGGATACTTCACCTAATTGTTCCTCTCTGATAATCTAAGCCCTTGTCAATAGCATTAGTAAAACTTTCTTTTCTTTTGTGAGAAGCTGAGATCAACCACACATAATAAAACCAGGTCAAACTAAGTCAAGCTTGTGTTAATTACGTTATTACTTTTAATAAACACCAGTATTCAAACTGCAATAACAGTAATATCCTTACTGACCACATGATAATTCATTTGATTAGCTAAATATAATTGGTTAAAAATCTGTTTTTCTAATAATTAGGGAGGTTTTTTTTATTTATGTCACTGTACAGTCCCAGACATGGTGACTTTATGTAGAAGCACCTGTGTGGCATTTGGCCGGTGTGAATATTACTTAGAATCTTTTTTATTATTTCTTTACAGAAATAAAGATCATGAAAATATCCTGAACTACAATTCAGAGAATAATCATCATTTTCTGTCTATATCAGGAAGCCCAAAGATCTACTCTGTAAGAATAAAAGCCTTTTAATTTTTCATAAGGACGTCTTTATCATTATAAGGTAAAACATTTCATATCTCATTCATGACACAAAGACCTCAGTGTTGACTCATTACTTCCTTTAACCAAATCAATCAGGTAGATTTAATGTAGCAGCCTGTTAAGAAACCTGTCAAACACACAACACATGAACTACAAGAGCAAGGTGTGTTCGGGGACTGAGGGTGACAAGGCAAAAGTACTGAGGGTGGTGGGTGTGGCCAGACTGGGAGAGACATGAGACATGAGGAGCGACAGAAAGAGCAACACACCTAACTGTTGACAGGGAAACTGAAACACAGACTCTAATATCACCAAAGTTTTAAAGGAAATGTGTCTCACTGTGGATATCACAGCAGAAAGATGACAACTGAGAGAACAACCTGGTCTTTCAACTCTACATCTTTGTGGGGACGGCAGACTTCATGTGCTGGATGAAAAGGCACACAGAGTGACACCTGAACAGTACCACACAGACAGAGAGGTAAGATGACCAACACACCTGTAAAAGTACAAGAAAGGGATTTATGTGGGCGTGAAACTGACAATCTCCTCTGTTCACAGGGTCACACTGCTCATTTACCCATCCTTATGTAATAACTACTGAGGTGTTAAATCATGTAGTTAGTCTGATTTTAGCCTTCAGTTGTTTTTGTGATGAACTGAAAGAGTTTTGTCCAGTTTGTTCCTGCTGAATAAAAAGTGACAGACATTTGATTTGGTATCATAACAATATGTTTCTGTTGCAACCTTGTGAGACCAGAATAATCTTCTTGCTAAGCTGAGTATTTAGCCACGTCTGAGTGTTTTTAACAGCATTTTTAAGTGTCTGTTCTCCTTATGTGTACGTGTGTGTAGGTGCTAACTGATGACCTAGTCTTGTTTTGTGCATGCAGGTATGTGTTGATGCAGGAGAGTGAATGTGAGAAAAACTATGTTGACAAACTGGTTTAGTAGCATCCATCTTTCATGAAGTCAGTGTGTGTGTTCATACCAATGCAGTTTCATGATGGGTGTGTGAATGTGTCACATGGAAAGCTTCATGATTTCCATGCTCTGACAGGATGACACAGCACTATTTGTTTGAATATAAAATGATTAAATGAAAAGGGTGCTTTTACCAGTAATATTTATCAAGCCAAGCATGATCTGTCTGTTTCATAGATCTTCACAACACTTTAACAATCCACTGACAGACAAGAAACTGGATAATAATAACATTAAAGCTTATACTTTCACATCAAAACTATTCTCCCACATAAACAGGTTTGCAGAACATTTCCATAGAACAACCCTGAGAAGGTGGTTAAAGGGTTAGCTCAGGGTTTTGGTTTTTGTGAGTGTTTCTTTTTTTTAAGTGGGTTGCTTGAGGCCTGTGACACTTTGCTAAGGAAAAGCTGAACACTGTAAAGTATCTTACTGCAGCTTATTGTTGAGGTAAAGTTTTTTTGAGTAGTTCTGACCTATAAGTGGGTTAATATTGAGGCTTTTGGTGGCATCATGCTGCTATGTTCCTGCCAAGAACGTGTGTGACTGTCTCCCTGCTCTCATTGCTACAGGTTTTTATAAGTCACCCCAGTAATAAGCTTCTATAGAAAGTTTAGGAAGAACCACAATAAATCTCCCCACAAAAGACTATAGAATGTTCTGACTGAAGAGGGGGAGTTTCTCCACAGAGGAGACAAACTGAGCGTCAACTCTGAGAGGCACAGACAGGAAGCCTAACTTTATGGTTTCTGTCTTTTCAGGGACATATTCTACTGCTGTGGACATACCTGATAAATTGAGGAATACACAGCTCTCTCTTTTTGCTTTTTCTGTCTGTTTTAGCCGAAGCACACATGAAGCTCACAGCAAAAACAGGCGACCCTCTGATTATTCAGATTTTCAGCATGATAGATGTGCAGGATGTGCTGGGAGTCTGAAAGCTTTGACTAAATAACATGCTTGCTAAAATGAAATGCCACGTCAATAAAAGGCATCTAGTGTGAAACCATCCTTTGTCTGGATTTGCTGAAATGCTTCACCTGATCGGGTGAATGATGACGGTACACAGATACATGCTGCCAGTATTTACTGCTTCTGTTGACATATTGGCAAGAGCCATTACATCAACAACTTATACCATAAATAAACCTTTGGGGCTTTTATCTGCTACTATCATGCCTATGAAATCATGCAACCCAAATATATTATGACATTAATATATAATTATAATGATTTTATATTATTGATATTTATGGCTAAAAATAGACATATAAATCTATTGTTATCATGGTGTACTGGTGATCATTTGTGTCATACAGCTGGATTTTACAAACACTTGGGTCTTTTCATGTGTTTGTTGAACTGTGCTGAAATCATTACATAAACACAACATCTAACGTCAATTTCTTGTAGAAATGAGAACAATGTATCACAAGGAAGACATCAGAACAAGCTCAAGAGCACTTTCAAACCAAAACCCACAAAACATGGTCCTTATGTAAACTTGATTTGTAAAGGGTCATCATCACTGGCCAGTTTGTTTGTCTTTGTCAGCACTTCTTCATTTGTTTCTGAGATTGCTACGAGATAACTCAAGTTGTCAACAGAATTTTTTGAAATGTTCAGGATAGATCAGAAATGGGCCAAAGACCAATGCAATACATATTGGTGGTGATTGGAATCCCGGTTTTGTTTTTAAAGATAACTACCTGTGAGATAGGGCAGTTTTCCACATTTTTGACAATTACTCGTCCAACAATGTCTCAAATGCTGTGGCAGAGGTTTGTACTCTCTCAACACTTCTAGACCTTCATGGATAGATTCAATAAGCTGCACCACACCCACAGGTGCTCTATTGGAATACGTCCCATTCTGATAGAGCAATATTTCAGTGTGCTCCAGGCTACCGGGGCACAATGTGCTCATGGTCACGCTCAAGCAACGCCTGAGATGATCTGAACTTTATGACATAGCATGTTCCCTGCTGTTAGTACCCATCTGAGGACGGGTGCACTGCAGTCACAAACATGAACATGTTCAGCACTCACGTAGGCTGTGGCATTTTAACAAAGCTCAGTTGGTACTTAGGGGCCCAAAGTGTGCCAAGAAAATATCATGACTCACACCATCAACACCGGCCTGGGTCAATGATACACAGCAGGATGAATCACATGTTGTTCACAACAAAATTCTGACCCTACTACCTCAATGAGCAGAAATCCAGACTCATTAGACCAGGCAACATTTTTCCAATACCATGATCCAATTTTGGTGAACTTCTTAAGACAAAGTAGCGTCTACTGCTGTAGACAATCTGCTTCAAGATTTGACGTGTTGTGCAGCCATTAGTAGTCCTCTACAGACCCTGTTCGTAATGACTGGTATCTGAGTTATTGTTATTTTTCTGTCATCTCAAACACATTGGCTATTCTCTTCTGACCTCTGGCATCAACAAGCTATTTTCACTCCAGCTAACTTAATATTTCTTTTTATCTGTAAACCCTGGAGATGGTTTTGCGTAAAAAACAGTAAATCAATTTCTGAAAACTTCAGGCCAGCGTGTCCGGCACAAATAAACAAGCCACATTCAAAGTCACATAAATCACATTTTTTCTCCATTTTGAGGCTCACAGTAAATATAAGCAGCATATCTTGACAATCTCTATGTGCCTACATGCACTGAGTTGCTGCAATGTGATTGAGTAGTTAACATTTATGCCTAATAATGTGGTTGCTCATCATGTTACTAAACTACTTAAAATAATACTATAATCTAAATAACTTCTGGGAGCAGTCTGCTGTTGTCACAAATAATCCAAGTAGATCACAGTGTTGTTTTCACAGCTCATATGTAAAATCCATTCATTATTGAAAAACAGCCAGTGAGCATGACTGGAGGATTCAAATAAACATCTAATCTGTTGGAAAGTCTTGAAGCTATGCCGACCTTCGTTTTGATTGGACCAAACAAGCAAATCCTCACCACTGGCCCTCATTTGTTAAAGAAATTAGACAAACAAGGGCACAGCACTGTGCGCAGCTCCACCTATACAGAGTGGTTTCTGTTGAGTTTCTAAATGCAGCAGGGCGTGCAATTTTATCCATTTAGCCTTTCTGTTGACCTCCAGATTTGAATGTGTAAACAAAAAATATGATTTGGATGTTTGTTGGAAAAAAACTGTGCAAAGTTCAAATGCACAAAATCAAATGTGTTAGTTAGTGTGACATAAGAACAGACGCCAAAAATTCAGAGACGAGAATCTCTGACAGTCACAGGCTCAGAATAAATACTTCTGTAGACATGCTACAGTCTGATATATCATTCACATGATTTGAGAACTTTGGTCAGTGACTGGTGGGTAATCCTTTTTTTCATTCAGGGTCACCAGCAACACATCTTTCCTTTGATATTAATGTATGTGATGTATGTGGGTTTTTAATACACTATAGTAAAAATGATTATTTAGCACTTTTATCTAAATTCACAGGTGATCAGAAAAGTGATTTTGCTCCACTGTGCACAAGGATATGAGAGAGGCGGATGCTTCACTCTGTCTCAGCTTAAAGGATTTAGGAGGGCTGCTGAGCAGAGGTAATGCTGATCTCTCCTTACACTTTATAATGTTGATTTATCTCTTCTCTTTTTCTCCAGCATGTCATCCAACTCCACTACCGATAATCTGTGTGCATCGGATGACAAGCTCTGCAGTAAGGACACAACTGCCACACTTTCCCTTCCTCTCTTCTCTTACTCCTACTTACACTACAGGTTTTATTGAATAAGTCTGTCTTATTTTAACCTCTTCAGAAATATTCCTCACATAGTAAAATATATTGTGTTTCACCAAAAAGCTGAATGGTTGCCTCATTTAAAAATTGGCATCTATTTTTTAGTCAAACTACTGCAGGTCCCTGGTATAAATTATAAAACCTTCCCCACAAAAAAAAAAAATTGAAAACATTAATCACACATTTTTCCTTCTTTGCTAAGCACTAGTTCCTCTAGTAAAGAGATTATATAATGCTTTTACAAGTTATGCTTGTCCTTTAGGGTGTGAAACATCTTCCACATAATACAGTACTTCTTTGCACAAGACAACAATGTCTGTGGCTTTGTGACTTCTCCCACTAGTGTAAACACATCAGTAGCTGTGGGAAAGGGCTGATCCTCCAGCTGCCTGCAGAGACCTACCACGGTCAGAGGCTTAGCTTTGCTCTTTGCTTTGCTTAAATCAAGCAAAGAGCAGAGCATAGACTGTAGAAAGAACACAGAGCTGTTGAAAACAGGGTGATGGGGGCTGATAGTCATATGGACTTTGCCCTTTTCCCGTACCCTATATCGAGGCTCTCGCCATGTGTCTGAGTGCGATTCCAGCTTGAGGTCTATTTCTTGTGGGTCTTTTCTTATACTCTTGACTCCTTTCTAATTCAATCCACTGTCCCTCACAATCAGTAAAGACAAAACAGCCCCAAAGCATCTTAAAACAAACAAAAAACAAAACAAAAAAACACAACACGCTGCCCAGTTATCACAGAGTCGACCTGTCGACCAGTCAGAATAGAAGAGGCCCAGGTGGTGCAGGCAGGGGGACTTAAAGTAAGAGCTCAAACAGAGCATCTCAGACAGAGTGAGAATAGAGGTGGATTAGGAACTGTAGGTAAGAAGATCAGTTTTTGAACATTAATGATAATGAACATATGAAACAGAAACATGACCACTTAACATATTTTGGCCTTTTATTCCTTAAGTCTGGACAATTCTTTCAGTAAATGCCAGCAGATTACATATTTGAGAGGATAAACTGGTTATTTACAGAAGACTGATGGATTGTTCTGCTCATCAACCAGCAAAGCAGCTCTTAGGTTCAAATATATGGTGGTAATACTAAGAAATGACCAATAATGAGTATTTTTTAGGTCTGAATATCTCAACAAATGGAGCCATGATGAAGCTTCTTTGTGTTTATCCTAAAATCACCCTTGAGGGAAATGCACGAGTTAACACTGCTAGAGGCTGCATTATGCTCAGAGGTCTAATCATCCTAACACAAAACAAAATAAACAAAGAAAAAACAGTGACAAAGTCTAGCAACATAAACTTTTAATAAAGCAAACAGTGACTATTGCAAGCAAAACTAGAGATGCTCAGAGCAAAAACCTCCACAAAGGAAATCATCAGCTGAGTTAGTAGCAAAAGAGAAGAAAACTACCCCATCTCACAATTTTAACTAATCCTTTGAAAAATGTAGACCACCACTAAAATCTGATAAATCAGTGTCATCAACGTTTGGAGTTAGATTCCTCGCAGACAGACAAGCACATTTTCTCCTTCAGGCAGATAATTACTTACATACAAATACTTTCAGAGTTCATCATTTACTGGAGTTTCATCTCCAGGGTCCACGCTTGTATGATCATATCTGGTGAATGTTGTGAATGTTGTGAACATCTGTGACATTCACGCGTGAACTTCTATCTTTCTCCCTCAGTTGCAAGAGAGCATGACCTGGCTGTGATCATTGTGCCCTCGCTGCTCCTCATTGGCTTCGTCCTAACCTTAATGATCATGCTCTTGGTGAAGTACTGTCCAACACGAAAGCAGACAAGGATCGCAGCACCTCAGCACTACCACAGTTCATCACACAGACACACACAGAGGCCCAACCGCAGACCTCACCTGCAGGGCATTGATGGTCAGTGGGCACACACACACACATCTGTGTTCATCTAACCTTGTATATTTCACTTCAGCCCTGTTTTGCCTGGTCGAGAACACAGATTTGTAACTCTGTCACGGATCTCTCTCTTCTCAAAAGCTCCCCCTGGGATAAACCCACTGGAACATGAGGAGGTTCCAATGTCAGTTCAACAAGTGAGGCAGAACGTCAGGCCAACTCTGGCTGCAGTACCACCGAGGCCCACTGAGAGGCACAATGGAGGCTTCAGCCAAGTCAATGCCCTGCCCCTGAGCTTCTCCATCAAACCTGATGACACAGTGAGCCTTTACAGGGCCCGCATGGACAACAAAGACGTGGTTCTGAGGGTGCTGAAAGGTAACTACTACACCTACAGGACACTGTTGTTCTTTTATTGACCCTGGTTTAACTTTGGCTTAATGCCCACAGAGAGGGTTGTTCCACAGATTAATCTCATTACTGACTGACAGCATGGATAAAATACATCTAAACCTTTGTAGCATTAAACTTGTTATGGGCGGTGTGTCTGAAAAAAGAAAATACCGCTCCTCTGTGGTTGGAAACATGCAAATGAAAAACATGTTGTCTCACCTCCTCTGCAGAAACAGCAAACAGCAGTGAGAAGCAGCACTTCTTTGGTTTCGCCTCCTTCCTGTCACAAGTGGGGTCCCACCCGTTCATACCTGAGCTGCTGGGCATGGTCTCAGCACCCCCACCTCCAGTGATGGTGGTGGAGGAGCTGCAGCAGAGAGACCTGCTGGGCTTTCTGTGGAGATGTCGACAGGTACATGAGTCTGGATTTCCCAAACAATAATGATGCATATTCACAGTGATGTTTTTGTATTATTGTTGAGGATAGAATGCAAACTGTAGCTAACCTCTCTGGGACAGATTTTCTGAAGCTGGTGATGAAATCTGAATTTAGTCAAAGGGGCAGATAAACAGAAGGGCTAAAGATATGGTCAAGAGGGAGCTCTTTGGGGTGCTGGTTTGGTGGAGTGGTTGGCAGCCAGACACCCCATGTAATTGCTTCTGTCAGTCCGGGTTCGGGCCCCGCCTGTTGCCAGTTTGCAGAGTGTCTTCCCCTGCTCTCTCGTCCCCTTTCACAAGCCTGTCCACTGTCTCTCTCCTATCAATGGAGGCACAAAATGCCAAAAAAATACATTAAAAAAAGAGGGAGCTCTTAATCCAGCCATAGCTTTCTCAAAAGAGAAGAGTCTGCATTAGAGGTTAGAATCTTCCAAGAGGTAAAAATTCAGAGACAGAATTCACAAATGTATATCGCAATCTTTACAAAAGTAAAAAAAAGTCTTTACAAAGTTATTTACTTCAGGATCTGTTCCTGTTTGCAGTGAACTAAGAGTCTGGATAATAAGATTTGAAAAAAAAAAAAGCAAAAATAAAATATGTTGAAGATGAACAGCACTTTGGGTATTTGGAATGTTTGTATCAGCTTAACACAATAAAGTAGATACACAGCAGACAAACTAACACAAAATAAAAAACATGCAGGCAATAACTAAAAAAAGTTCATGTGAAAGGCAGAAAAATGCTGCAAACACACCAGAAAACAGCCCCCTCCATGCACAGCCTGGACAGGAGAGGCTGTCCTGAAGAAAACTGCTGTTTGCTGAGCTGAAAAATATTTTACACATGACAAGACATTTAAAAAAATTGAATATATCAAAATCAATGTTTGAATCAGTTCTGAACCTTTCAAGCAATATGACAGATTTAAACAGTAAAGGATTTTTAGACACTTCAAGTCTGCATTTCTGCATGTTACAGCAAACCAGGACCCTGTTTAAAGCAGCTCTATGATGAAAATAATCAGAAGTCAGGAATTAAGAAGCCTTAGAAAAAGAGGCAAAACTTTACAAATCTAAGCCACTTGGATCAACAAAATAACATCGGTCTACCTGTTGCAAAAAAAAGACATTTAGAGCTACATTAACTTGGGGTAAATTAAATCAGTCAAAGTCAACGGCACAGAAGATGAGCTATGACGTTTTCTGTAAAATATTAATATTAGAATTAATGAAAACTACAGCAACAGCAGTTCAAACTGTGAATTAATCTCAGTCAAAATTTATTTTGCCTTTTGGGCAATTAACTGAGCATAAATTTTCAATCACAAATTTGGCATTTAATGGTCATTAAAACAGATTATTAAGATTAGATAACTACTGAATAACAGATTTTTTATTTTATTTATGTTACGCACAACTAAAGGCAGATGTAAAAGCTGCATTTGAACTTTTTGAGCACTGTAACAGAAGGGTAAATTCTGTCACATCATACAAAAACATGACATTAAAGAAATTTTGACTTTGTGTTCATCTCTTCTTCTCTTTTACTGAAGGATAACTCCATCTGTGACATGACAGAGAAGAGGATCTACACCATGGCAGGACAGGTGGCCTCTGCGCTGGTTAGTTATGAGTTTACCTTCAGTGTTTGTCACCACTTCACTGACCTCAACACTGTATCTCTGTGAATTATTTGGTGATATGTCATGTTGTTCTGTATCTCTGTGCATCTGTTTGTATTTCAATGGTATCATTTTGTTGGAGCATAAAGTTTAAGTCCGGTCTAGTCCATCTCTTACACCGTATCCTATCTAAACATGAGTGCGTACTGTGGAGTTGAGGACACAGCATCACACACCTGCTGTCTACACTGCATCCATTAAATATCTGACTCTGCACTCTGTTTCTCCATCAAGTGCTTTGACTGTTTAAGAAGAGAAACAGGCATGCAGTGCTTTGCTTTGACAAATAGTGCGCGTTAAAGCACATCAATGCACAGCTCTATTTGCACATATGAGTTCTTTTTTCAGTGCTCAAAGTGAAAGCAAAACATTCCACTCATCAAAACAGATGAATGCTCAACTATCTCAGCTATGCAAACAGATCAGAAAAGCTCTGCTGGGTGAGAAAAGAAAGTCAAAGAAAACAAAGAAAATCTCTCCTGCTCCTCGGTTATCTCCTTCTGTCCTCACTCCTTATCTGTGTAAACACCAGGGACAGAAAGTACTAACAAGGAGTCAAGGCAAAACCTCTGTGCAGCTTCACACTACATGTGGACATTTAGGAAACTCATACATATGATAACATGTAATTAATCTGATTTTATTTCTGTTACTAGCACAACGTTCAGTTTGGACACTGTCTTAGTCATCACTTATGCTTGTTACATAATTAGTATTCATCAGCCTTTCCAAATCCACCTTGGTCCAGTTTAAAACCTGATGCATACCTGGGGCCCACAAAAATCCTCATACTACCACAACATAGGGCTTGAAATAAACATTCTCTTCATATATATATATATATATATATATATATATATATATATATATATATATATATATATATATATGTATATATATGTATATGTATATATATATATATATATATATATATATATATATGAATATATATGTATATGTGTATATATAAGTATATATATATATATATATATATATATATATATATATATATATATATATATATATATATATATATGTAGCATGTAGTTATTCTGCCACATATAATTTAATATTCTCTTTCTGCCCTTACTTCATCGCTCTGCAAACTCCTCCTAATACTTCTCATGTCTTTGTTAGCACAGTAACACCAGTTAAACTGTGAAATGGTAAGAGGTCAAAATTCTCTTCTGCTTTCCTTGCTTTGTATGGCACTGAAAACGTACTCCAGCGGTGTATGACCATTTAAAATGTGGGTTGAAATAGGCTAATTTTTAAAAAATAATTTAAAGCCTCACGTGGCCCACCGGCCATCCCTCTGTGGCCTATCAGTTGGCCCTGGCCCAAACTTTGGGAAGCGTGGTATACATTATTTATTCCCAGACACTGCTTTTACATCCCAAGGTTATACAAAATGAAGTTCTCTACAAAGACTGTAAAGGTATCACTTCAGAATGAACGTTTGTCATTGTCAGAGTGAGGTCCTGGTTATTATTTAATTATTTTCTCTAAATGTCACTATGTTCTTTGGTCCTAAAATTCCTCTAATCCCTTTCTATCTGAAAGGAGTACCTGCACAATCAGGGCTACATCCATGGCAATGTGGGAGCTCGCAGTGTTCTGGTTGGTGGAGATCTGACAGCCAAGCTGTGGGGACTGGGCTCTGCATACCGCAGGAGGGCTCAGACCACCGTGGGGGACGTCGAGCACATGGAGATGAGGAAGTGGCAGGCCCCTGAGGTGCTGAGCAGGAGGGCTCTCAGCCAAAGCAGCGATGTGTGAGTAAACAAGTCCTCAAAAAGAATATCAAATAATGCATGGAGAATTATTACAGAGCTCATCCCTGAACGTGATCCAGTATTTACCAAAGAAAGTCTGAATATCAAAGTTAATCTGTGTCAAAACTAAGCCATGAAAATTATTTAAAAAACAGCACCACAATTTAACATCTGCTTTTTGAAACAGCTGAATTTGACAGAAAATCATTTAAAATAAAAAGAGAAAGCAAAAATAGGTTCATAGGTTAATTAGTGATGCATCGTATTATTGGTTTATCTATATCAGCAGATAAAAGAATACAAAGTTTTATATTGGCCAAAAGTCTTGATGTATAATGTGTCTGTGATTCAGATCTTTCTGTTGACTGAAGAGATTCAAAGTAGATGCCACTGGTGATTTAATGCAGTGCTGAAGTTTGTTAGCTTCAATTTTTGATGCCTGTTTAAAATACCTTAATGAAGTCCAGTTTTAGAGAAAAATGCTCTTCAAATAAGGGCAAAGGGTGTCCAAGAGTGTTGGAGCATGCTTTAACTACTGTACTTCCTCTGATCAGGATTAAGTATTAAAATATTCTTAAGAACACGACTGGGGAAACTGAAGGTCAGTAACTCGGCCAAAATAAAGCCCAGTGCTGTGGAGAAAGGGATTTCCTCTTATTCTTACTTCTTCAGAACAAACACCGTGTTAAAAACATTTACCCCTGATCATACACACTCTATTTTCATTTCTGTTATCAGATACATAATCAAGTCCATCCATGGAGGCTAAAATATCAACCAAAGTATATGGTCTTCTAATTTACTGAAACAAAGTTGAAACAACAGACAGAAGATGCACTGTCCACTCAGTTCACAGGGCTGCATTAAAGTAAGGATGTTTCCCAGGAAATAGGCTGGAATCCTCTCATTCGTGTTTTTCATGTCAATGGTTGTTTTACTGACTGCAGAGTAAAAATAGAAGTGGGACATTCATGCTTGAGTATGTAAAAATCATTTGTTAGCAGAAGCTGCAGTCCAGTTAGAGTCAAACAAAGAAAGCTGAACCTGAAACAGTCAGTGATTTGGTCCTTCTGTCAATAAGCTGCTTTGATTTAACTAAAGCCACCAGATGTCGCTGTTTTTCCTGAGAATGAAACCTTAAATCTTTGACTCTTTTGCTGAACAATGAGAAAAAGCTGAAAGCTTCATGGGGCCTCATCTGCTCGAGTTAAAGACAGCACCCCCACTGCGTCCTGTCCTCAGAGTGAACCACTGCTGATCAGGAGTGTACAGACTCTGAGTTACCGTTAAAGTGGGCTGGATAGATTAAATATCACTCAGACGGTTTACAGATCTTTATTGTTCATCAAACTAACACTGTTAAAGTGTCAGTGCGTCATCATGAGCTGCAACATTATTAAAGCCACCAGATGTCACAACTTTGTAACATAAAACATTTTAAGTTTCTCTGCCAAGAGCTCTGGCGCATAAGCCTGGCTAATATATTTATTCAGGCAGTTAAACAAAATTTATTGCTGCAAATAATTTATATGAAAGTTTCTCAACTCACTCTGAGTTGTTTTGGGGTCTTTTTGGATACGAGAAATACAAATACAACAAACTGGATAGTAAGTTTTGTGAGGTTGAGATTAAATTGTATGCCATATTGCTCTTTTCCACTTGTACATGATTGAAAGTGTAAAAAATGACTTTATTGTTCTCTTTCTGACCAGCATTTAATTGAAGAAAACACGTTTTATTAACATGAAACCTTCTCTGATTGTTTTGACAGATGGTCATTTGGTATCCTGCTCTATGAAATGGTCACACTTGGTGGGTATTGTGAAAAAAAGCAACATTTTATGATAATAGATATAGATTATCGGCATTAACTTGAAATCAGGAATAATTAAAATGATTAAATCACTTACAGTCAAATTTTAAAGCAACTGTTATTCTTTGATAGTGATTTTAATTTAACACTGCATGATTGTCACATGCAAATCAATGAATACACTTTTCTAAATAATATATGTATTTATATGCATACAGGAGACCCACCGTTTGCTCAGCTCATGGCGACCGAACTTCTTCAGTATCTACAGAGAGGAAAACATCTCAAACGGCCACCAACCTGTTCCACGTCGCTGTAAGATAAACAAACAGTGATTTACATATTAATGTTGAAAACACAAAGCTGAAAGGGCAAACAAATGAGGGTCTACTCCTATGACAGGTTCTTTATTTTAATTGCGGTTTACTTCCAATCATTTGCAATGCTTCAAAGAACCCTATTATTTTATGAAATATTATTTATTTTGTGTTTTGTACCCCTTCCTCTAAATTGTGTTCCACAGATGATATTCATCATGATCGCCTTTCATGAAATGCCTCTTGTCCAATCAAATTTCTTCATCAGAACTTATTTATTGCATATTTTTTAATTACTACAGTTCATAAGGAAAGTTCGGCACTAAATGCAGGGGCAGAAAGTAACTAACCGCATTCACTCAAGTTACTGTAATTAAATTGTTTTTTTTTGTGCACTTGGACTTTTTGAACAGTTTTATAATTCAGTACTTTTATTTTTGCTTGATGATGTTTTTTGGGCTGTATTTTATTGCATCAGAGTATTCAGTAAAAGACAATGAAATGAAAAGCTTAACCAATCAAAGTCTTTATCCTTCCCTGTAGTCATAACACCAATACTGACACACAGTTTTATTATTAATTAGCAGTACTTAAACATACTTAAGACTTAAACGAAACTTATCTGATATAGAATATCTAATGATATTAAAAGCAGGTGATTTCAGGATGTGACTTGTAGGGAGAACAGCACTCACAGAAATTATGACAAAGACAAACTTCTTTCCTTTAGTGTGAGAATCTCTCAAATATTCACATTAGGAATCATAGGAGACTTTAAATTATAGACTGATAGTGATGTGCAGTGACATTGTGATATTGTCATGCATCAGTTTAATGGTTGTATTGTTGTATAGTTGTATGGGCCCGATTTCAAAGTCAATCTTGTGTGTGTATGCTGAGTGTGGACTGGGAGGGTGGGTGGATTTTGTTGTTTTGTGAGTATCTTAAAACACTTAATTATATGTCTGTGTGTATATATTAGAGGTGTGAAAAAATATCAGTATCGCAATATTTTGACTCCCGATACAATATCGATATTTCTAATCTTAGTATCGATATTTTTGTAAAAATAGAACCTCATATTTTATCAGAGTTGGAAATAAAATACAACGTATAAATATGTATACACAGGTTTTGTTTCATGCAGTCTATTCAGTTCAGACAGTGACAAGAGAAATATGCGACTTTTTTTACCTTTTTGTGCTGTCACTAACTCAAAGCACTTTGCTCCTCATGTGTTCAATTACAGTTTGAGCTGCACTGCAGGTTAGGATGCTTTCAATACATTGTTAAAGGGATAACAGGAATAACTTCTTAGCAACATTAATTTATGTGTCGATGCACTCTCTGTTTTCAAGTTATTTCAGTTACAATAAAATGGAAAAGTTACATATTCACTGTCTCTAGGTTTTCCCCAATTTGCTGTATACCGCAATATATCACAATATTGTGATATCGTGACATTTTGTGATATTATCGTATCATGACCAAAGTATCATGATACGTATTGTATCATGAGGCTCTTGCCAATACTCACTCCTAGTATATATTTATATTTATATTTTTTTCTATCCATCTTTCTAAATATCTTTATCTGCTGTGAAATGCTGCTGCTGGAACCTTAATTTCCCTGAGGGAGTCTTCCCAATAAAGTTCTACCTAAACTAATCTAAGTTCAAATACATACATACAGTGTTTACACATAATCACAAAAAATAATGCACTTTTCTTCTATGAAACCCTTTATGTTGCATTAATATGTATGAAAGTGTATAATACAGTTTGATTGATTGAAAAAACAATTCTCTTAAATCCAACAGCAAGGTGTCAACAGAGGCATTTTATTATTTCACATTAAATAGTACAATCACATGTGTGTGTTCTCCGTGAATTTATCCAAACTTATTTTGTTTCGAGCTTGAGAACCCGGAAGTTCTAAAAGCTAACCGGAGGTAGAAGTGGCCTTGAGTTAAATGTTATGTTATTAAGAATAACTCACTATAATTGTCACTGTAGTCACTTTCTTTTAACTTAAACCACCCGTGATATCACAGTTATACACATTTATACACTTCATATTTCAGATTAATGAGGCAAATCCGTTTCACGTCAGTTAAGCTAGCT
The DNA here is from genome assembly GCA_036419115.1 of Scarus forsteni. Taxonomy (NCBI): domain Eukaryota; kingdom Metazoa; phylum Chordata; class Actinopteri; order Labriformes; family Labridae; genus Scarus; species Scarus forsteni. The sequence continues at coordinate 25,175,034 of JAZDUH010000458.1, forward strand.
CCGAGACAACACACCGTTTTTATGGTGAAGTCTAAATCCAGTTTTTAGAACAAGCTGCTCTCATTTTGTTAACAGTTTGTGTTAAAATACAAACATTAACACTTTCACCAAAATACTGTCTGATAATGTTTCACCTGCGTTTCCAGGTTCACCTTCATTCTCTCCTGTTGCCGCTGGAACCCCCAGCAACGTCCGCCGATGTCGGAGCTGATTCGAAATCTTCGCGCAGGAGAAAGGACAGCCAATGAGAGAAATGTTGTCAGAATGCCTGAGCCAATCAACATCGAGAGATACCTGAGGGAGGCGGGATATGGAGAAGCGTATAATTATGCCGTGCTCTGATTGGCTGGGAGAGCCTTTCAGGAGAGTCAGGACTTTTGGTGGAATGACTGCTTCAAGAATGAACATTGAGAACTCTATGAAGACTCTTGCCATGATAAATTATGTGATTAGAAACGTTTTAATAACACTTATTTTTATTGGAAACCACAGATGCACTGTAAACTCAGAAAGTAATATATTGATTGTAAATATTATTTTTGAAAGACTGGCACAATAATTAAAATAAACTCTTTAAGTCTAAGGAGGATATGCAAGCTTTCTTGGACAAAATATGACCTATGTAAAGACAGAAAGCCCTCCAACTGGTTACCATCATATTTGAAACAAACTATGGGGCAAACCAGCCATCCATATCCAAGGGGGCTGGAAAAGTTAGCAAGATTTTATGGGCCAATGATTTGCCATCATTGTTTAAAGATTTCTCTACTTTACACTTACAAAAATAGCTTTTGTCATTTCACTGCAAAAAAAAATCTTCATATCACCAGTCAGACTTTTGCTGCTTTTTTAAGCTCCCATAAAATGAAATGCATACAAACGGAGGTCCTTCTGGAAAGTATTAAAATAGTCAATTCATCAGAACACCTTAAATGTAAGTGGTGGATAGAAAAACAGTGGATTAAAAAAAGCTGAATTCTTAAGTTACGCATGCTTAATCATCTTTTGCTCCAAAGTTTGAAGCTTGTTTTTTGTTTTAAACAGAAGACTTTGTCTGAGGTAATTTTAGCATTCCATTTTTAAATGTCATTACATCACATTCATCTCTTATTACTGAAACTGTGCAGAGCCAGTTTGGGATAGGGCCCTGTGTGATCACTTTTCTTCAAGCCCAACATTTCTGTAAGTGCACCTGGCCATGTCTGTGGCTCTTGATCCATTTTAGAGTTTCCCAGGTATTTACTGACAGAGGGCAAGAAGTGGGGGTATACCCTGGACTGTGAGCATGCCAATCACAGGACTGAAAATCCACACATGCATGGGGAGAACATGTGAGGCCAACAAGAACTAGAGATTTTTTTTTTTTTTTACTGGAAGGCCACAGCTTCCCTGTCACACCATGCTGCTCCAGGGAAAAAAAATCCTGTTGCAAACAATAATCAAAACCTAATCAATTTTGTTTGTTTTTAGGATAAAGATAGAGCATTTCTTTAAAGGATAATAATAGTTAAATTATCAGGATAATGATAGTATATTACTTAATTCCTATGGCAGTATTAGTTACCCTATGTCCAGTCAGGTCAGTTACACCAAAACACAGCCAAATGATCCAGAAAGTGAACGCAACACAAGACTTAGTTAAAATGCTGGTATCATATGAAATTAATAAATGAAATCTGATCTTATAGGACTTCTCAGTGAAAGATGAGCAGTGGGAGCATGTGCCCTGTCCTTCACAGCAGATAAAGGTGGAAGGAGCATAACACAACATAATGAATTCTGATAGTAAGAGCAACACAGCTGAGCAGAAATGATAGCTGTAAATTTGAATAAACATACACACTCACCAGGTACTTCATTAGGAACACTTTGCTGGTACAGGCTGGACTCTCCTTTGCTTTCATTGCTGTCCTCAATGCTTTTGGTCCATATTGATGGCTGTACATGAGGGGTCCCAAGTGTCCCAATAAAATATCTTCCACACCATAACATCACCCCCACCAGCCTGAGCTCCTGATACAAGGTAAGATGGATCTGCACCTTCATGTTGTTTACATTAAATTCTGAGCCTTCCATCTGAATGCTGCAGCAGAAACAGAGACTCGTCAAACTAGGCTTTTTTCCAGTCTTTTCAGTAAGCTGCTGTGAGCTACAACCTGAGTTTTCTGTTCTTTGTCGAGAGGTGTGCTCTTCTGCTGAAGTCCATCTGTTACAAGGTTTGACATGTGCATTCAGAAATGGTTTTCTGGATGTCCTTGTGATGGTTCAACCTGGGAGAGGCTGAAAACAAGTCGGGCTGTGGTAAAAGACTTGATGTCATCATCCTTGGTGGAGACTGCCTGCTGCTGTGGAGTCACGAAGCCTCAAAAACTACAATTATAGACATGACACATAGTTGGCCATTTTATTGGGAACACTCCATTCCCATTATCATTATAGCTGTTCATGTAGATATTAGCATGATCTCCCTATCCATGATCAATACATCTACAGTATCTATTTTTTATTACTACATAGGCATGAGGTCCCTCTTGAAAATGGGATGTAACATCTCAAGAGGCCTTTAACACATTTATACTTAATGGACACAAATATGGTTGGGATGCACTTGTGGTCTGGGCATCCATGAGTTCGTCACTACCATAAATTCTTATTTTCAGTAAGAATATCATTGGTTATACTTCTATAAAGTGATCGCCACAACCATTCAGACATGAGGACCCTCCTGAAAATGAGATGTAGCATCTCAAGAGGCTAACCTCTAATAAATCAGACGACAGGTCTGTGTTCATGAACCTGTCCCGAACTTTAGTTCTCATTCTAGTCCAATTGTCTTCTCTTACCTCCCTTCCTTTGCCCACACACCCAACACAGCATCGTGTGGATTTGCTGTTCATCATGAGACTGGGATCCACATTCAAGATTTCCTGCTGCTTAACAGAAGGTTTTTTCTTGCCACCATGATGGAGGGATTGATGATTGGCTATATGGATTCATGTTGGGTGTTGGATGTATATATTTGCATATATATGTATATGTGTATCCACAAAATGAAGAGTTCTTGCTCTATTGTAAAGTGTCTTAAAATAACACTTGTTATGAATTGGCGATATACAAATAAAGATTGATTGATTAATTGATCATTTTTAAGGACTACCTGCAATAACAGGCCAACAGTTCCTCCTACAAGTACAGGTTCTACAAACCTCACAGGGTTGGGAAGCTGTCAAACAAATTCAACCAGACCCACACAATCCTGAACCAAGGTCTAATTAAAGCTATTTTTTTTTTCCTTTTTTAGGGAAAAAAATAATAATCAAAGCTATTTCCCCAACAACTTTGTGGATTTCTTGGGCCTATAAGTTACTGCTGCCTTTTCTCTTCTCAAACCTCTCTAGACATTCTCCTCTGACCTCTGGGATCAACACGGCTGGGATAAATCACTTTTCTACCCTGTTCTTAAGCTAATGTTAAAATGCTTTAATTTGCTGCAATGTGATTAGCTATTAAGCTCTTTTACATAAAAGACCAATTGACTGAATGTACCTAATAAAGTGGCCAGTGACTGTAAGCATTGCTACTCTAAATGGTCCAAACACAGCATTCATTTGACTGTGACAGGTAAAGATAGAGAAAAGAAGAGGCCAATCAATCAAAATTTACATTGATAAAAGGACGTGCATGAAATTAAACTGGTCAATAAAGTTTGTTCTTAAAAAGTAAATAAGAGACCAAAGTACAATCAATTTAAAACAGTTCCTTGATTATTTATTTGCATGATAGTATTGTTAGCTTCATTCATTCAACCCAGTCCCTCCAAAAATTTTCAAGTTTTAGCTTTCAAAACAAACAAATTCTGATTCTGAAGTAGCCCCTGTATTAAAAAAATCATTTTGAGAGACAGGCTGTGAGAAAAGTGCTACTTTTTTTGGATAACAGTGATTGAAGAAGAGTCAAAACAGTCTGCAGAACTTCAAAGATTTGACTAAAAAACTGTCGCTCACCACACTTGTTATCATAAAGAACAAATGATTCTTATTTTTTGGTTTTCACACTACGCCGAGGGACCTGCTGATTCAAACACTCCAAAATCCTGGGCGGACAGACATACACCGCACAGCTAACAAAGATTATTACCCTTTTTCAAAGTAAATACTGTTGTAGCCACAGTCACTAACATTAAAGCCAAAGGAAGCTAGCTAAAAAGGTAAATACTGTTGGTAATTACACACTATGTGACAGAGCTATGAGGAAGACAGGTTCCTTAATCAAGGTCGCTACTATTCAGTCACACTTTTTTGGGAAAGGCAACGGATGTCATTGCTTGAAATAACAATCGTAGAAAAGTAAGCACTAATATAAAACAAGGAATGATATGAAAAGCAGTTATAAAACAGACAATCCTAATCTAAGCCTAGTAGAGACTAGTGAGAAAGGCCACAAGGTTCACAGAGAGAGAACATGAGAAAAAGTCCTACAGTAAAAAGCTCAAACAAGGCAGTCCAGCAAACAAATGTGCATTTAAATATAAAGGCAAATTTTACACTTATTACAGTATAGCTTAAGATCTTCTCATTCACAACAACTCACTCAGTCAGATCTGTTTAACACCATCCATTCAAATGTAGGTCCACTGTGGCTGCCGGCCAATTTTCCATCACAGACTTTAAGGTTTTTGTTCATGAATGTAGCTTAAAAAGCGTAAACGAAAAAGCTTATAATCACAGTTGGTGCTCGGAGTCACTCTTCGCCTATTCCAGCATTTCTTTTCAACGTAACAGCTCAAAAACAAAATCAAGCCCGTGACCGTACCCTTAAGTAAAACTCAGCAGCAGGGTGCTGTGGTTGCCCTGAAGTGCAAAACAAAACAAATAAAATAACACAACAATTAACAAAAGGCAAAAAGGCAAACACAAAAACAAATCACAAAGAATTTAAACAAACAAAAAAGGCAACAAAAAACATTGAAAAACAACCAATTTAAAAAAATGCAAAAGCAATTCAGAAATCATGGAAACAAATTAAGAGTGCATCAGAAAAACTGAAAGGAAATAACAAAACACACAACCTTGAAAAACACCAAAAATAAAATGACCCAAAAAACCTACACAAAAAACAATAGCTACAAATGAAAAACAAAAACAATGCAATAAAACTCAACAAATAAAAACACGAAAAACAAATGATGAAGGCAATCCAAAATAAACATTAAAAAAAATACAACATAAAACATGCTGAACAAAAAATGCATTACTTAATCAGAAAACGAAGAACCCCCCCCAAAGAAAGTAACACAACACAAATGAAGAATGCAAGTATGACAAAAATGTCAAATTTGAAAATGCAGCTTTACAAAACAGCACATAAAAATGCCAGACAAATTTCAAATGTGACATTTTACTGTTTTCATTTGTTGCCACATTTTTCATTTATTTTGCTTTAATGTCTTTTCTGATTTGTTGTTGCAATTTCTTAGTTGTTGTTTAAAGCTGTGATGTTACATGTTGTGCTTAACTGTTATGTTTGTTCTTTGCTTTTAATTTTTCTGTTGTTTCATGAATTGTTGACTCAATGTTTATTTCTATAACGCCATTTATTTCACATTTCTTGATGTGTTTGTGTCCTTGTGTTGCTATAATTGCATCTTTCAAAAGAATTTGAAACACGTTTTTATTGTTGTGGCTGTTTTCTTTATCTGTTGTTGCAGTAATAACTTAAAGTGTTTCTTGATTTGCAGTTGGATTTTTTAATTTGTCATTGTGTTTTGCACTTCAGGACGACCATGTGTTTAAGCATTTACAAAAGAAGTGTTATGTTTCACAAAAATCATACAATTTGAGGATTTCAGTCTCTTAAAGAGTCGTGTCAGTAACGACCCTTCCCTAAAAATTGAGGGATGTTAAAGTTTTGTTTTTCCTGTGTAGTAAAGAGTCAGATGTCAGAAAAAAACTGCAGCATGAAAATTTCACTGGACTTGGAGAATGAAGTTCTGTTTTGCTCTTTGAAGTACTTAGGGTTTCTTTTGACAGCATCGTATACTCTTACTTTACCCTGTTTGTTCTATGATAATCAGATTTATATATTAAAGCACAATTTTTCAAATGCCTACTCTTCAAGAATTCAACAGCACTCGTGTTTACATTCACAACAATTAGGTTATAATTCCTAAAGGGGTTGTCTTTTAAAATATATTAAAAAATCAAACAAAAATATGTACATTACTGTGCAAACGTTTTCTTTAGATGTGAAAAAATGCTGTAAAATAAGAATGCCTTCAGAAAAAGAAGTGTTAGTGGACACATGTAGGGTGCTGGTTTGTAGAGTGGTCGGCATCCAGGCATGAAACATGAACATGGTTCTGCCTGTCTGGGTTCAAATCCAGCCTGTGGCCTGTCTGCAGACTGTCTTCTCCTACTCTCTCTCGCCCCCTTCACAAGCCTATCCACTGTCCCTCTCTCCTGTGTATTAAGCCCTAAAAATACCCAAAATAATCTTTGCATGTTCTTGGTTTTTGTCCTGCTAAAGAATAAATAAATTCAGGGCCAATCAGACGCCTCCCTGATGGGACTGAATGATGAAGAAGTGTCTGCTTTAATTTCTCAACATTAAAGACAACATAAATCCTAAACAGATCCGCTACCCTGTGAAATGAAAAGCAGCCCAAAACTTGTAGGAAACCTCCACCGTGCTTCACTGCTACCTGTGGACACTTTTTATTGTCCTGCTTTCCAGACTTTCAGAGAACAAACAATCATCCAGGGAAGGGCATTAAACTTGAGCTCAGGCTATAAATGCTGTAGTGTGTGGCAACATTCTCTTGCTTCATACTGTCCCTATATAAATAAACATTAAATAAATAAATCTGCTGCAAATATTTACAATTCTGAACCAGTCCTGAGCTGCCATTTTCTGAATCCTACGTTTTTGTGCATGACTGAGTCACTTGGCCTTGTTTACTGTTTCTTTGTGCATCTTCAAAAGAGCTTGAAAGTTTTGTCATGCAACCCTCCTACTCCTACTTAGCCTAGAAGAGACCTTGCTGATGTAGTATCACTGCCTTGTTATGTGACATGAAACAGTCTTCTACCTCACCTTGGCAGTGGAGATTGGCTGCTCTTAATCCAGCATTTAGCCTCCTACAACTGGTTGCAATTTAGTTGGAGACAGTGTTTTAACCTACATATGAAAATGAAGCTCGAATGAGTAAAACATACATCTGACAATGATCCTAAACGGTCACACCAAATATTGTTTTAATTAGGAATTACTTTTGCTTGCTCACTTGGCAGTTTTCAAATTGATAGAAAAAAAAGAATTTAGTTGTATAAATCTGAAAGAATTCTTACTTTACAGCATTTTTCACACCTGCCAAAACCTTTAGCACAGTAGGGTATGTCAAAATATAATGGTATGTTCATATTTAAATGGTATTATGGTGCGTTCCAGTTGTAGTCGGAAGTCGGAATTTCCCAGTTCCAGGTAGGAAATCTTATCTGGAACGTCCCCCGAGGTCGGAATATCCTACTAGGAACTCGGGAGAACCTCGGCACCCCCGAGTTGACAATTGAAGATGGCTGCCCCCAGTGTTAACAGCTATTTAGCTCCTATAATCATCAATTTATTTGCACTTCTGACTAGTGTGTGTCGCTCAAAATCAGCTGTATACATAGTATTGTTAGACTTATACTTACAAAAATGCTGCCATAGTGATAATCACATTCTTCATGTGATATTTGTGTACAACAACACAGGGTGTGCTAATAACGGCTAACAATAGCCTGGTCGATCATCACGTTTTTTTTCCGACTTCAACTGGAACATCGATAAGATGATGTCACTCCAATTTCCCAGTTCCGAGTTCCCAGTTCCGAGGTTAATGGAACGCAGCATTAGGCCTTATTTTTTAAGCATTTCTGTATTTAGTGAGTGCTGATTATTGTTTTAATCCAGTGAAAAGTTGTCATGTTAAACATGTTTAAAGAAAGTGTTTCACTAAGTGAGAAGTGATGAGTTCCTAAAGGCAACAAAATGATGAAGGAGGAGAAGGTGGAACAGTGAGTAAATATCAAAAAGAAATGTTTCCTGTACAATATAATACAACACATGAACAGAAAGGAATAGTCATCTGGAGCCATTTTTTCTCTTTCAAAAGCTTAACGCTACTGGAAAAATATAATGTAGAAAAAGAACTGAGAAAATCCAAGGTCAAAAGAAAAGGAAAAGGGAAAGCCCGATTCATTCTTGTTAAAACGTGATAATCCTGTGCAACCTATTACCAAAACCACAAACCTGGTTTGAGTACATTCAGACCATCCTCCAAACAAACTTAAGACTGAAAATGTGAAAGTAAAAAAGCTAAAACTACAGCTGGGACAAACTTTGACCCACTAGCTGTTTTAAGCACAAAAATATCATTTTAGGGGACATTTTCTCTGCACCTACGGGGCGTTGCTACTCTGTAGTGTTGTTACAGCTCAGGCTTGACGTATTTGTAAGGAATGACGATGATCTTCTGTTAGCAGCACATATAAAGATGTGCTCAAGAGCAACAAGTTCAACTACAGATTCAAGCTCTGCAGCTCTAGTGCGAGTTCAAGCATCATGACCTCGTGTAAAAAAAGAAAGGTACCTCTTGACATTCTCCGACAGGACTTTGATGCTCTGAAAACAGGTTTAGTGTTTGGGATGAATGCCCAGGGCTTGATTTTGAACATCATGAATCTATAAAAAACGCTGACATCAGTCTCTCAGGTTGTTTATGTGGGCACAGATCTTGAGGGCTGGGCCGAGCTTTATGTTCATGGTGGACATGAGATGTTCCTCCTTCAGCAGCAGCAGAGCCTGTCCGTCGATCTCCTGAGACAGAAACTGAGGGGCCAGATCCTCACAGCCTACGACAAAGAAAGAATAAAGCAATAAAGACCAGGACTCAAACAAAATAAAGATCCATATATTATTTTCCTTACAAACATTTCATTATGCAGATATCAACCAACGATACTGAGATACTGATGATATGAGTGCATCCCCCATTACTTACCCCCTTACTCAAATACTGTCATTTAATTTTTTTATTTGGTTTACGTAATGTTTAACAACAAGGTTTTGTTTACATATTATCTAGTGTTTTTTTCCTTATTTATTTTGTCCTGCTTAGGAAGCAATTTTAACACCTGGCCAGTAACTGTAGATAGAAACTAGGTTTTTGGGTAAATCTGGTATATTAGTAGAAAAGCTACTTTAAGGGGGACATATCTTGCTTATTTCTCCTTTTCACTATGCCAGACTAGGATGCCTGTAAAGCATTTCTGCCCTCAGTACAAGTCATTTAGTTCCTTCACTGCCCCACAATAGCGTTCTCAAAATCCTCATTTTAGGCCATTTTCAAGCTCTTGTTGAAACACTCGGATCTCAGGATGACCTACAGTTACCTCGCAACGTCACAGCCCTTTGTGCTCTGATTGGTCAGTTCTATCGGGGGCTGAGCCAGCCTGTCCTTCTTCTTCTACTGTATTTTCCGGCAGGCTCAAAGCAGCGACCGCGTATTGAGTCCCCCCACAGGCCAGAGCTAGTAATGAGTGAGTGTGAGCGAGGGATCTATATACTGCTGCTGGTGGATGTGTTCCTCGGTGACGGTTTTGTGGCTAACGGACATCACAGAGGAGGAAGTGTTTTATCAGAATACTCCAATAAAAATAAAGGTACCTCATGTCGTCACGATGAATTAAATCTCACGGACATCTCGCAATGACCTATTTTCAGAGGCATCAAATCTCGTTCTAGGATATCAGAAAAAATACAATATCTCATTTTTTGAAAATTAAGGGGATGTAAGCTCTTGTTTTCAAATGTATTATATTATATGTAAGTATTAAATCATGCATCAGCATGATAAGTCTCCTTTAACATTGTCCCTTTTAAATAAATAAATAAAATAAAAATAGCTAGAAAAACAAATTGGGGTTTCCCTTAACACAAATCTAAACATATTCAAATGATTTATTTAAAAAAAAAAAACTTGAAAAATACTGCCAATCTGGCACAATTATAGAAAATTCACTTCATATGCATTGTCCCTGTTAAATAAATAAAAGAATAAATAAAGAAATAGACAGACAAATTGGGTTTTCCCCTTAAACAGAAATCTAAACACATTCAAATGATTCTATAAAAAAAAAAGAATTTAAAAAATCTGTGAATTGGGCATAATGATAGAAAAGTTACTTTATATGCATTGTCCCTGTTAAAAAAATAATAAAAAATAGACAACCAAATTGGGTTTCCCCCTTTAAACATAAATGTAAACACATTTAAACAGTTTAATAGAAAAAGTTTAAATAAAACTGTAAATCTGGCAGAATTATAGAAAAGTTACTTCAAACTCATTGTCCCTGTTAAATAAATAAAAAATACATGAATAACTAGACAAACAAATTGAGTCTTCCCCTAAAAATGAACATAAAACATTAAAACAGATTTTATTTAAAAAGATATATATAGAAACTCTGTGTGTGCAAAGTGTTTCTCACCTTGTAACGAGGAGATAAACTGCGACACGTCCTCCACGCTCCACTGTGCGGGGCTTGCAGGTGGGCAGCTTGGAGCTGAAGTCTCTGTGGGGACTGGAGGAGGAGGAGGAGGGGGCTGGAGAGCAGGAGGGGGCTGCTGGTGGCAGGAGGCCGAGGAGGAGGCGGGCGAGAGGGACATGGGGTCGTCTTCATCCTCCTCTCCGCTGGACTCCTCTTCTGAATGGCTGGACTCTGAACGACACTGAGGAGCAGGAGGCAGACGGGGCCATGAGCAAGGCAGCAGAGATGGTTTTGGTTGAGTGAGGAACCTCCAACCATCAGGATCAGGACATTTATAAAATGAAATAACCGACATTCTCTCTGTGGAAAGCTACAAAAAAGGGAAAAATACTAGAAAAACAGTAAATCATAGTGTAGCCAGAAGTGATGTCATCCTTTGTGAAATTTGTTCTGGAATGACAGGAAACTTTTGAGCTCAAGAGAAATTTGACTCGATAAAGGAGAGGAAAGAAGTACTCACTTGCACATCTTATTGTAAATTTGAATTATGTTTTTTAAGGCATATTTTGAGCTTTTTGTGCCTTTATTGATAGGAGAGAATGACAATGGATAGGCCTGTAAAAGGAGGTGAGAGACTAGGGGAAGAAACTCCGCAAACTGGCCACAGGCTGGATTTGAACCCGGGCCTGCAGAAGCATGCACATGAGGCGTGCCTGGTTGCTAACCACTTCGCCAAACCAGCAACCCCATCTTTTTTTATATATATATATTTAGTTTAGTCTTAATATTGTGTGCTAAAAAAACATTCTGTCCAATACAGGATGACCCTGTCTGTTCATTGTTAAATGTGTTTGTTAAAAAACAAAAAATGCAAAACTAAAGAATAAAAAAAGTGTTTTTAGTTACTAACAGAGAACTCTGGTTACACAAGATTATTTTAGGACTAGGAGTGGGAATTGATAAGACTGTATTGTACCAATGTCATTAACAATTCCCTGATCATTTCCGGCTGTTTTGTGAGAACTAAAGTTAGCCTGATCAGGTTTTCAGTGTCAGCAATGTCACTACTGGTATGCAGTTGTGCAGTTAATGTGTTCTTGTCAAAAATGAAGCCACAGTTTTGATCAGGTTTCTCCCTCTGCCCTGACTTTTGACAGCTTTGTTTATCATTTCTGCAGACTGCTTCTGATGGGCATTATATCCTTGATTTGAAAGGCATGCTGCCTCCTGTTAGTTCATTTTACAGCAAGGCCCTTTTCATACTTCTAGCTCGACCCAAAGTTATCTTGGCACTGTGTTTTCAGTTTGGCGACCATCATGAAAAGACTTCCAAAGAAGACATAAAAATAAAAGGATGACTTCACTCAGAACTAATCTGATTCTTCATGTAGTAAACGACTTCCTCACTGTGAATCAAAGTTTATCAAATCCTTCAAAACGTAAAGATATTTAGGCCGCGTTTACATGGCGCAGAAAATGGTCAAATCCGATAAGTTTTCATTGCGTTTTGGCCTTGCGTCTACATGGAAACTCGTTGAAAACGGAAACTTTTGAAAACAGGCTCCAGAGTGGAAAGATTTGAATCCGCTCTCCATTCAGCTCCGTGTAAACCCGTATCAGAGCGTTTCAGGGTGAAACACTGACATCACCACATGCGCAGTACTCTTTCACATGAAGGCTGAGCGCGCATACCAGGAACAATAACAGCTTTGGCTGTCCGCCGAGTAACGTGTGAGCCTCTTCCCGTGCTCGGTTTGTTATCCAGACAAAACTATGCAGACAGATTTGTTGTCCTAACTGATTTTTTGTCCAGAGAAGAAACTCCTGCGTTTCTGTGCGGCTATTCACCATTGTTGTTTGTGAAAGTTTTTCTTCTTGGTTCATATATTGTAGCAGCGCTGCCTCTCTGTAGACCTCCACCACCATCTACTGAACCGGCATGCATACTACAGTGGATTTACTCATCTCCGAGCGTTGTCGTCTGAACGCAGAAGAATACTAAAACGCAACGGACAAATCTTTGCGTCTTTAAGTCAGGAGTTTTCATGTAAACGTAGCCTTAGACGTCTCATGTTCAGGTGGAGTATCTGATCTCACCTTTACAGGTAGGGGTCTCCCTGCTATCTTGGCACTGGCGATCTCTGAGCTTGTTCTCCGGGGGACCCTCCTCCTGGTGATCCCTCCCTCCTCATCTGAGTTGGACAAATGACCTTGACCTTGATCCTGATCTCCAGCGTTGTGACCTTGACTTTGACTCTGCCGCACGCTGAAATTCTGCCTGAAGCTGACGTTGTACCTGGGGAACCAATACATACTGTATCGTAGACAAAGAGTGACATATACGGTACTGAAGCCAAGACGAGCAACACATACAGTTTTGATCTCTTTGCACCAACAGCGTATAAATCCATACACATGTGGAGGGCAAAGAGATGAATGCAAAGCAGAGCAGAGAAACAATGCAGACAGAGCATTGTTCATACACGGAAACACGAGAAAGAATAAATTCAATACTTTTCAGATGCAACAAATTCAAAAGAACAAATAAGCTCACTGTGCTGGACTCAATCTGACGTGAGACAGACAGAAGTGTACATGCTGTTTATGAATGAAGAGACCATCATGGTGTTTGATCATAACAGACATGAGAATAGAAAACATACATGCTTTAAATATGCAGCTGTACCCACCTGAGAACTCAAACACTGCTGACGTAGGGCTGGGTGATATGATTAAAAACATGATTTTGGTATTTTTGGTGGTTTTTAGCTAAATGGCAATTAAACAATTAACCCCACATCTTCACGTCACTGTACTGGAATTATAAACTTTTACATGAATCAAGTAAAAATCAAATGATACTGATGTCTGTGTAATACCACAGCAAAAACTATTCAAGTCTTTAGCACCCAATATTGGCACATTTATCCTTTTTAATTATCCGAAAATGAGGAAACTTCTAATTATAAAGCTCAGCTCAGGAATAAGGGCTGTTTCTGGGCTTTCAAACTACTTTCATTGAGCAATTATAAAAATATATCGAATTATTTATTTAATCTTACAAGAATCAAACAATATTGATATCCGTTTGATACCACAAGAGCAGATATTAAAAGTCTTTAACCATACTATTGGACATTTTTTCAGTTTTAATTTTCAAAAATGATTGTCTTAACAAAGGTTAGGCAACTGTGATAAACCTCATTTTAACTTCAGTACCAGAGATAATTAAATATAAGAAATTTACAATTAATCAAATAAAGTCACTAATACTTCTAAACTTTGATTAAAAACTCAAAAAAATAATGCCACAGAACGAGCCAAACACATTCTGTAATGTGAGGCAATAGAAGCATGATCCGAAGAACAGATTATTTACTTGTTTACTTGGGAGAGAAATTGACAACAGCTCCCTTCAGGCATCAATATTACAGTTCTTTGTATTCAACAATTCCCAAATCAATTCCCTCAATTTTCTTCTGCATGCTTTTCTGAAATTCAGCCATCGGTAGAAGTTTATCAAAATGTTTGAAGTCAAAAATGAGCAGTGATTAAATAAAATAAAACTACTTGTTTTCTCCAAGAACAGCAAATATTTTTAAACAATAAACTACTTTTTAGTGGCTAAGAAGGTAACTTTCTTTTACTGAACAATAAGCCAGACAGAGGTTTCTTTTTAAATGAACTCTTTTAGAACACCACTCACCAACAGCTGCATTTCGACAAATAATTTTTAGTCTTACATAAATATGATCATACCCGATATCTCATTTGGCAGTGTGAATAGAATTAAAAGACATATTTCCCAGCCCTACTGCGGACACTTTTCTTCCAAATAAACAGGATTCAGAAAACTTTTGTCAAAGTAGTTTGGTCTTCTTTATAGTCGGATCTTTAAGGCCTCAGTGGCTTCATCTGTCAGCAGCAGCAGAGTGTTTCTGTTCTAAGATGGCCCCTGCTGCATAGATTATATTTCATGCATATTAAAGTACCTCTTGGCACAAGCCATGGAGCAGAACCTTTTGGTGCCTCTGAACTGACTGGCAGGAGCAAAGTTTTTACAGTACTCACACTTCAGCACTGAGGGGTCAAAAACAGAGCAGAGGGTAAACACATACATGTGTTAAAAGAATCAACAAGACTTCAGAAAACATGACAAAACAACAACACTGCACTCAAACTAAGACTGAGCAATTCTGGGAAAGGATACCAAAAGAGATAGCCAATGTCATGCTCTTCATTTTATTAACATTTTATAGACTTTTTTTTTTTTTTTTTTTAGGGACTATAATATCAGTTCAATATCCGTATCGGAAGATATTGGCCGAAAACTTCAATACTGACAGAGGCCAGTATTTGCAGATGTATCGGCAACATATTGGCTGTAATATCCACAAAACAAACAAATGCACCATACTGCTGCACCTCATCATTATTGCATGGGTGCATTTAAAAATCCAGGGTTTCATGTCTTCCAGAGTTAAATGTTTTTCTTGCCTTGAATCTGCTCCTCATACAAATGCTGTCACACTGAATGTAAAGTCTTGATGAAAAATATCAGCGTTGGCAATAATAGGCACAGAAAGACTGGCATATCAGATATCTGTATTTTTGTAATTTGTTTTATAAATTGATGTTCTCTTGTTATTCTAAACTCATCATGATTCCTCCATGGTGTTTTTTTTCCAATCCCACACTGTGCTCCCCTGACAGGTGCCTAGTTTGGAATTGCTTTTTACCGCTCCCCTTCCTCTTGTTTTCTTTGCTGTAAGTACTTTGAGTAACATACGTTGTAGGAAAAGTGCTATATGAATAATGTTTGATTAATTGATTGATTGATCAGCACAGCAATCTGCCACAATCTGCAGCAGCAACACTGGCAAAAAGTAAACTCTTTGTAAAGCAGGCAGGAAATCTTGAGCAGAGCCAGACTCAAGTTAAATAGCCATCCATTGAGGCTGTGTTTGGGGTGTGAGTGAGTTATTATGACATTATCCTTGTTCAAAAACATGACAATATGAAAAAGTTATTTCTTATATATGCTCTGAATCTAAACAGGATAAAAAATGGACATTTTACAGTAAACAGAACAGGGATACCTTAGTTGTTCTGGACTTACACTGTTAATAAGTTTGATAAATAAAGTAATACAGAAAAAAATGTTGTTTAATGTGTAACTGTTTGTAATATGTTTGTGATTACAAACAATTTAAGCCTCTTTTAGTCCTAATTTTGCAGCAGTAAAGGGTAAAATGGTCGGCTTGAATTTCATCTGCCTGCATGAAAATATTATGAGTGTGAAGCATCCTGAGATTAAAAGCACTGGTTGGTTGCAATAAATTGTTCACTGCGGCGCCGAATGTTTATTGCTTAAACTCAAACTGCGACAACAATCAAATTGGGATTTATTTTGTACTTTGCACGATAATCCATTTCACAGTGTTGTCATGCTTCCCTGCAGACAAAGTCAGAGATCTTTTAAGCTTGTAATTAAAGTCCTCTGATCCTTTCTACAGCTGTGGCTTTGACAAACAGAGGTCAAACCAGGGCCGTGCTGCTGCTTTGTGTAAATCCTGCCCTCCGTGTCCATGTTATGTAATATCTGGCAAGGTTAACTGGCCAATTAGCGGGAATGGTTAACAGTCAGTGCAGGAAAACACTTGATATGTACACTATGTTCCTGCCCTTCATCCACAAAGCTGCTCTGAATTCTTTTGTCTGCTGATGTTTCAGCTCCAGTATGCATGTAATTTAATGCATAAAGAAATACATTTAACAAGGGGAGTATGACAATGCAGATTTAAGAGAGTAACCCCACCTGTGCTGCAGTTAGGGCATTCATTTATAATTCCATGTAATCAGTGTGATTTGTTGCTGATGCTTGCTCCCTCGGTCATGACACGGTGACATGAATAAATTCCCTACAGCACTGTTGGAATATTTATGACATACAGAGCTTCAATTAATTAGACCACCACCCAATGTCAGGCTAATGCCACTGCTGCATGAAATAAACAGCACGGTTAATGAACACAATCATGTTTTATGTTTCTGTAATGTAGGGATGGGACTTGAAAACCATCTCCAGTTGAGAATCAATAACAGCTCCTCAAAGAATTGATATCATTAGTCCTGTGCTTATCAATTCCCTAATCATTTCTTCCACTTTGTTCTGTGTACTTTGTAAATCAAGGGCATTGCAACCTTAAGTCAAGAGGACAGAGAAGTCCAAAATCATAGCAGACAGAAGCACAAGTGGTCAAAATGTTGTATTATCCTTTAAAGTCACTTTTTACACAACTATCAGTAAGTGGAGACAAGGCATCTTGCAGAAGCATTTATGGTGCACTGAACACCTACAGTGCCATGTGTTTGATTATGTTTCCTCTGAAAACTGTGTAGGCCGACTTTTTCCACAAATAAAATCTGAAGAAATTAATAAGAGGAACATGAAAGAATCAGATCAATAAGCAGGATCATTAATGAATCTGGCATAAAAAATCATATCAATTCCCATCCCTAGTTAATGTGTATGCAGAAGCTGTTAAACTGAAATGATATTTTCACGCTATAATATAATTCATATTGTTAGTAATGAATTTTCAAATCACTGTTTCACAAACACTGGACAAAACTGTAAAATTCATCAGTATTTCTTGGTTGACATATCAAACTATATTTAATTACTTGCATTCCTGAATAGAAAATTTATATTAGTGGTTGAACGTTGTGCTTGATAAATTTCAAACTTCTTAGAGAAGCTCAGGGTCTAAAAAACACGTATTCAGTCTGAAGTTCTTCATTCCTGTTCAAAATTTTTGTCCAATAAAAATACCATTTCAATTTTAAACAAGTTTTTGAACAATTTTTACAACACTCATGTTTCCTTGTTTTAATGACAGGTGGTCTGATAAATTTATTAAGCACCGTACTTTCTTCTAAGTTCTTTTGGTAAAAATATGTGTGTGTGTAGGACTACTCTGTGTGGATGTTATCTGTTAAAAACGACTAGAATTGGTATTTTAGAAAGTAATGTGTCACTCTTTTAGATCCTATGGGGGCTTCTACAGTAGGTTTAGGGGGTTCCCATGAGTTTCCAAACACCTATCTACATGATGACATCTTTACAAAAAGCACTTAGTTTCCTGATACTGTAGATGCACTTTGTAAGGTTAAAAGACTAAATCACCACACGCACAACAATACCGATCTGACTGTGGCTTAAGAGGTGATCAGACTTCCACAGGGGTTACCTGTTTATTTTTCTCAGGTAAAGCACTTTGTTTGGCTTGTCCTAGAAAACATGCTATATAAATAAAATTGACATTGACATTGACATTGACCTGTTGCTGTTGTAACTGTCTCTGATTGGTTGGTGTCCGGACTGTCGTTGGTTAAATCCTCACCGCCTGAGTCCTTCACTGAACCACATACCTGCCAATCAAACATAAAAAATGTAAGGGTTACAGGAATATATTCTCAAGGCCAGAGGAACACACATGTTCTATTCAAATCAAACAGGTATCATAACAGAGGGGCGCCTGTGTGAAATCATCAAATGAGAGTAAAGGTATAGACTGCATGTGGCTGGGAAAAAGTAAATGAAGTTGGCACACAAGACTGAAGACTTCATTCCTATCTAAAAAAAATAAAAAATGAAAGTCTCCTTGGAGTGATGCAGATGTTGTTTCAAATCTAAAGTGACAGAAAGGTTTTAGTAAAGAGCTGTTTGGTGGAACTTGAAGGAATTTGGCAGAATTTAAAGTGTTTTTGGGGAATAAAGAATACACTGCCATGTGTATGTGTGTATGTGAATTTACAACAATAAAAGTCACTGAAATGTTCATCCAAACACTTCACCATTGACTTATTTGTTTGTGAGTGGCATGAAGCAGCTTCCTTGGTTTGAGTAAGGTTCAAATGGTTTACGTGAGCCTGCAGTTGAGTATTTTTCTTTAATTTAAAGGCATTATGTGTATGTTTGAGACAGATTAGTGAGCTCGATGATAAACTTAATTATAGAAATAATACACTCACAGGAAAAGGCTCCGCCCCCTCTTGGATGACAAAGCCCTCTATGAGGTGTGTAAGCACATGGGGTTTAACCACAGCTTGTGGGGGAGGCGCTCTCTCCCCCTGGCCGCAGACCCCACGGGACACCGAGAGCATCGGGGATGGGGAGGAGGAGGTGGGGGGAGGAGCTTCAGAGCCTGAGGGGAGGAAAGAGAGTCACATTTAAACATTGCATTACATTAGCCTGAGAAGCTGCTATTTAAAGGGCAATTTCCTTTGCATAAATGTAAAACCTCTTCTGTTTATATATTTTATAAGTTAGTTCTTAATTTAAATTGTTTGTCAAAAAAAGCACAAATTTTGATGAAAATGAAAACATTTTCAGTGGGGCGACTAACAACGCTTTTCCCCAAATGATTGTGTTTTATTATGCCACAAAAGGGAGTCATGCTCTCATATGCTGGTTTAGTCAATTCAGAGAAGTAGGTTTTTAAATGTTTGCAAGCTCTTCCAAAATTGTTTTTTTTACATTTTATCATTCCTACCTTTCATTTTACTGATGATAAGAAGCACAAACTCCAATTTGAGAGGACATTTACCCCACCCTCTCCCTAACACCGTGAGCAGACTGCATGTCCTCACCCTGTTAATGCTGTCTATCAGTATCAAAATAGATAAGACAGCTCTAATAAAGTGAAGTAAGATAAAGAACACATTGCATTTCCTACAGATCTGTCTGAATGTCTGTCTGTTGTCAGTTAACCACAGGGCCATTAAGATGAAAAGAATCTAGCAGGATGTAGGGGTGTTCACAGCAGCAGAAAATAAACACAACCGTCTGAGCAGGGGGGATGAGAAGACACTGCTAATTAACGGCTCAGGTATGAGCTAAAACGTACACAGAACTGTATAAAGAGGGATTTATAAAAACTCTTCTCCCTGGTCTCTTGAACTTCACCCAAGCACATTTCTCCGCTATCCTGTACACTCATTTGAAATGTAGCAGGTTGAGAGGGAGCAGGCAATGCAGCATGATGGCCAGAATCAAATGTAAACACAGACAATTCAACACCAGCTTGTCTGTGATCACTCTGAGCTTTAGCTTACAATAATTTTAAAACAATTTGATGAGAAACTTGGCCACCCTTGGAATGAATACATTATTAGACTTACTAGCTTATGCTGCTCACTCGCCTGGACAACACATCAAAACTTTACTTCTCCTCATCCTGACCTCTTTTTGCTCTCTTTGACACCTAGCAGATTCAAAATTCTGTTATCACTGTATGTAAAAGAAAGTTTATTTTTTCCTCTTCATGGATCTGTTATTAACATCTTTAATGTTATTAAAAATGACATCAGCAATGCTTCCTCTGGTTATACAAGAGCTAGTTTTCAGTTTGTAATGCAGAAGCAAAAGCAAACATACAAGAATGACTTCAGAGCTCACTGTAGTGTTTTGACTCACAGAGTTTAGGTAAAATACTTTTCTTAATCATAACTACATGTAAAGTCTTCTTTAAAAAGACTGAGATGCTACAGATTTGTTACCTGTTTCTGTTGGGAGTGCTAAGGGATGGTCTCTGACTGGCTGGAGCCGAGGGGGGGAGGGGCCGTCTTCATCGTTTGCGGAGTTAGAGTCGGATTTTCGTTTTAGTGAGCCACTCAACTGCTTCCCCTGAAACGTGATTCAACAGTGAATGTTAACAGTTAAATAAATGAATCTGTACAATCGATAAATAATCGTTCAAGACATTATCCCACTACCAATCATTTCTGACATAACAGAAAAGTCCTGGAGAAATGTGGGAAACTTAGAAGAATTAAAGGTGCAGTGAGTAAAATTCAATCACAAGGGGGCACTCAAGTACAAAAAATGACTGCAGATGAGTCAAGATGTAGTGACCCAGTCATTCTCTGTTTACTGTTCTTTAATTTCAGGACAGTGATTGAAAACGTCACTCTATGAGATGTTTATGCAAAACAGAAAACCATTTTATCAAAACACTTTTCATGATGGAAGAAAAACATTCACACTATGTACTACCAGGGCATTTTTGTCTCATTATATGACATTTGCCCGTGTAACAGAAACACTGCTGTGTAGTGAAAACACATCACAGAATGACATTTTGTTGATCTTAGTCCTCCTTTCTCAAAAGCAGAAGGAGGAAACAGCAAAGGTCCATTCAACATGCGATCCTCTCTTTATCTGGGTTGGGGGATGAAGTTACAGGATGAAGTTTGGGAGACAGAACAACAGGCAGAGTACTGGTGGTCCTTCAGAAGTAAGCAGTAGAAGGTATGAATGAGATGCAGACACTGAACTGCAGCAGTGGAGGGTCCTGCCTATGTGTCCAGCCGCCTTTCACACATAGCTATGTGTTCAAAACAACGATACAACTGTTTTTCCATTACAGAACTTTCAGTCTTTGAAAACAGGAAATGCTTGGGGAAATGTGAGCTTTCTACAAAAATGAGTATGCATATAAGACAGAATCAGTTGATCTAGTACGGAAATATTCTCTTCAAAAGTCGGATTTGACTCTTAAACTCTGACCTGTGGCAGTCTGAGTAGGTTCACTATGTCTATTTAGGTAATATACTTATTCTAGGTATGAACTAAAGGACGTCTTATCTGTTAAAAAATACAGTATAAGCACACTGACCTGTGGCGTCAAACTTCCTGATGAGTCTCCATTCGTGGTCACAGCTGACGCTCCTCTCTGCTCCTCTGCCACTAGAGGGAGTGAGAGGGATGTGCGAGACACGGAGGAGGGAGGAGTGGAGACAGCGGGAGACTGGGAGGAGGCGGGGCTTGATGTAAGGGGTCCGTTCTGACTCTGCCCAGAGCTCTGATTGGCCTGTGGATGCACCTGAGACACCTGAGCCAGCGGGGGAGCCTCCTGGGGGGACTGGAGTGCCTTAAGCCCCACCCCTCTGCCCACGACTCCGCCCTCCCTGGAGGCGATGGATGCCACCATGGTGAGGAGGCTGGAGGAGCTGCTGAGGACGGCGGCGGCCCCGTCCTGGCTGCAGCTGCCTCGAGCCAGCGCCAGCGCCTGCGTGTTTCCCAGCGTGCTCTGCCTCGCGCCAACGATCTGCACGGGGATGTGTGGTGGCTGCAGAGACTGGGCGGAGCTGCTGGTGGGAGGCGGTGCCGGAAGGATGGGAGGGGGGTTTCTGGAGGGCAGCTGGAGGGGCAGGCGGAGGCCCTGAAGAGTTTTAGGTTGGATGGGGATGGGTCCGTTACCATGGCCTGATTTCTCAGCACCAAGCGAGCTCTTCTGCAGCGGCTGCACCACCAGAGTCTGAGCGTTCACCGCCGGTTTGATGGTCGCCGTCCCAACCGGGTATCCATGAGGCTGGGTGGCAGCAGAGGAGGTGAGGACCAACGTGTGTGCTGCAGTGGGAGCTGTGGTTCCTGTGGTCAGAGACCGAGTCCCATGAAGGAGGAGCTGTGAGAGCGGGATGGAGGAGGTGGAGGAGGAGGCTCCAGAGGAGGAGGAAGGGTGGGCTTTGAGGTTGGTGGGCTGAGGGTATGTGGGGATTTTGATGTGGGGGGGCTGAGGCTGGGGCTGGCTGGGCTTGGTAGGGGACTGTGAATTCGGCTGGTGGGAGGGCTGGACCAGAGAATAGGCAGCTGGAAGAAAATAAAAATAAAATAAAAATAAAAGCACATTTATCAAACTGAAGAGTCACTGACCGAATAGTTTGCAACTTCTGGCAAAAGAGGACCCTTATTTTTGATTTTCTTGTCTCTTGTCGGGGAGGCGGCTTTTAGTTATTATGGCCCCGATTGTGGAACAGCCTGCCGCAGAATCTCAGGGCTGCAGAGTCTGTTGATACTTTTAAAAAGAGGCTTAAAACCCACCTTTTTAATCAAGCTTTTAATTGATTTAATCAAGTTATCTATTCCTTTATTATTTATTGTTTTATTGTATTACTGTATATCTTATTTATTCTTTTAGTCAAAATACTTATCATATTTAATTCTTAACTTTTTATGTTATTTCACTTATCCATTTTATGTTATTTTATCTCTCTTCTTACATTTTTATTATTGTTTTAGTATGATGGTTTTTAGCTCCAGTGTTTCCTCATGGGGGCTCACCACAGTGCAGGGGCCTCGTCTCTGTGCGGGGCAGGGCTGCGCTCCTCGTGGGCTGGGAGCCCTCCTCAGTGTTGATGGCCCCCAAAGGTAGCTTATTCCTTACCTCAGTCCTCGGTAAACAGCCATGTCTCTCTTTCTCCCTTCTCTTTACAGCTAGTATGAATGTGTGTGGGTGCAGGTGTGTGTGTGTATGTTGATGTCTGCAAGTGTGTGTCTGGATATGTCTCTGTATCGGGGGGGGTCTCTGTTTTTATGCTGTTTTTAGCCTCTGTGAGGCACTTTCTGTTGCTCTAAGTATGAAAAGTGCCTTATAAATAAAGTTTGATTGATTTGATTGATTGATAATTTCTGCTGCTTGAGACTTTTTTCCCCAATATTTTTAATGTTTTCTTGTTGTCTTTTCCTTTTGTCAGGTATTCTGACAATTAACAGTCTGTCGCTAACAAATGCTACAAATGCAAACTTGTCAATTTCTTGCCTTGCTGGAAGGAATGTCAATTTTTTAAAACTATTTATACATTTTTTACAAAGCACAAGCTTAGACAGTACTGTTTGTATTGATGCAGTTGTTGATGACCTAAAATAGCATTAATTAAGACACCATCAGGAACACTAATGCTGAAAATGCCAAAGCAGGAGGCATAAAGTCCAATTTGGTCAAATATGATACACCACAGCCCCTAATCTTCAGGATTTTGTAGCCTTCTGCATTCAAACAATTCTAACATAAGCTCTATTAACCTGTGATTTCATATCAGCTAAAAAAATATCATGACATGTCAGGCACTCAGCACAAATATCAAACACAAATGGCCATGTCACCCAGCTCTATCATGCATCGTGGAAAGCTAAAATATTGTCAAGAACTATGAAATGTGCCAGAAAAATGTTTCTGGCAGACGTGACAGTAAACCACAATTGTTTTAGGTAGGGACCAAAAAACCAAAACGATGTGCTAAGTGATGCAAAACAACCACCAGAGCTGAGATAATTACAGAGTTTGTTTTTTGGCCAAGTGATCCTGGTAGAGAGAAAAAGTCATAAGACACAGGAAGGGATAAACATCAGTTGTTGGTTGTTGGGAATGAGTGAAAATGAGTATGCTTAAGCTCAAGATGAACCTGCACAAAGCAGGTTGGTGTACCACAAAGCCATAGAGAAGAGAAAGATGCATTTATCCTTCTGTGTCAGGCTTCTCTGTAACCTTGTTTAAGCTTGATGTGTCTGTGAAGTTGTGAGCATTTGCATCATCAGGAAATCTTTAGGCACACTCGTTGGCCCCACGCAGAGCATTTTCACTGGGCTGTGCTCATCCTAAAACTTCGAACAGACACTGACATCAACAAGTTACTGAACTTTGCTCGTCTTTGGTTCAAAAAAGGTTTAAATTAGATTAGATTAGACAAAACTTTGTTTATCCCTTGGGAAGACTCCTTCAGGGAAATTAAGATTCCAGTAGCACTAATTAGTAGAACACAGGTAATAAAGAACACAAGATATCAAAAACTTTAAAGAGCAAAACAATAAAATGTACAGGTAAAGCCTGTTTTATGATAAATACGTCCACAAGTTTGCAAATGTCTGCTTGGGCTAGCGTGATATCAAATATCACCGGCTTGGTGAGTGGGACACAGCAAAGCAAGAGGCTGGTCTGTCGCTCTTAAGCATTTACATAAACAAAGTAAAGCTGCTTAATCATGCAGCCTGCAGGTGTCACTGCACACAGCACAGTCCAGCTCTGCTGCCCAGGTTTTGTGAGAGGGGATGCTTCAATCAGCATCTGCCTGAGCTTTTAACGTTTCACCTTTATGTGTCTCTACTTCCAGGTCTCGGAGTAGGTCTTATCTATTTTTATTTGATTTATTTGATTAAACCAGCTCACATAACAACAACAACAACAAAAAATCTAAAAATTTGAGCGCCCTTCTATGCACCAAACTCATTTTCTGTCCCATCCCGAGTTTTTAGAGATGTCAAGACATCTGTTGGAAATAATTTATTCAAATAGTAGTTCTGTTTCTCCAAAATAAAGCCAACATACACCGTGTATTATAACAAAATAACAGACACAAAATGTGGTATTTGAAACATTGAATTTCCTTCCTACCGGACTCATTCCTGTCTGGGGCCTCAGTTTTCACACCAATACTTTTGGGGCCTGACACACCTCTCATTGCCAGGTTCTGCACCTACATGAAAAAAGGAAGTTAATTAAATATCAGTGAAAAAATGACTGCATTGAGGGAATGACAGTCTAAACCATAAGGTATATGAAAATAAATGTAAAAAACGACACACAAACCTGGTCATTATCCGTCTGGCTGCTAGATGCAGACGTTTGCGGCACTTCCTGTTGTTGTTGTTGTTGTTGTTGTTGTTGAGCCTGTGGCTGCTGGGTGACCGTTGCAACGGCAGCTGTTGCTGTGCTGCCGGGCATAAAGATGAGCTGTGAAGAGATGGGCGCCCTGAGGGAGCGGTTGACCTACCAGGCGACAGGAGAAACATCAAACATACTGAGACTAAAACCATCATCATCTGCAGGTGAGTATGACTTTTTTATGCTGTAGAATGAGCGGGAGTTCTTCTTTTAGACCTGGCAGGTGTTTGTGGTGATGTTTTTGTGGGTGGAGTTTGGTGGCTCAAGCTTTGTTAGTATTAGCTTGGAGATCTGGACCATCAACCCTCAGCAACAAGCAAACAGCCTTTTATCTGTATTCATATGGCCCTTTTCCATCAGCCCCAGTCGCCTGCCCAACGGGGTGCAGTGTCGCTGTAAACAGCTGAGCGGCACTGCTCATCTACGTCATTTTGAGCGTGACACAACAATCTGTGGCTTTTTTTTTTTTTTTTAAATGTATTTTTTGGGCATTTTGTGCCTTTATTGACAGGAGAGAGACAGTGGATAGGCTTGTGAAAGGGGGTGAGAGAGTAGGGGAAGACACTCTGCAAAATGGTCACAGGCGGGTTTCGAACCTGGACCGGCAGAAGCATGTACATGGGGTGCCTGGTTGCTAACCACTCTGCAAAACCAGCACCCCAATCTGTGGCTTTTTGTCACAAACTGAGTAAAAAAGGAAAGCAGAAAAAGGCTGCAGGTAGCAAGAAGAAATACCCCTTGAGAAGCACAGGAGAGTTTTGGAAGCTATACAACAGAATGAAGCCGAGGACGAGAGCAATCGAGCTGCAAAGAAAAGACGTATGAGGGTAAGCTAACGATAGCTACAGCTAGCATGCTAGGTCGTCACGCTCATGACTCATCGATGACGACATTGTCTGACCAATCAGTAGCTGGCAGTCGGTGACATCATCTTTTAGTATCAACTCTGCTCGCTTGGGAGTAGAGCGGAGTAGGTACTAAAACTAGCTTGTTTTAGGAGGTACCAGGCTAGTGGAAACATGCTGCAAATCGAATAGGGCCAAGGCACGCTAGTGGAAAAGGGTCATAAATGAACAAAGTAACAATAGTCTCTTAGTTTATAGTCTCTTATTATGTATGTGCACGCTCCATGTTTTCTTCTCTGGTTTTAGTGCCTGTCTGACAGTCTTACAGCACCACCTACAGGCCGGGTACATGTACTACAGTGTTTTCAGTGTTTTTGCGTGGATGGACAAACTAACTGAAACAATACCGTCTTCACAGAGAACTATATCAACACCAAAATGTTCTTGCCTTGTGGACAGGAGAACTCACCCTCAGGTACATCTGCCCCTGCCCCCCCGCCGTCCCACTCAGCAGCACTGACTGGCTGATTGTTGACGTTGCCGAGGCGCCTATAGGACGGCTGCTGGTTGTAGATCCTGATCCAGAAGTCACACTGGCCTGAAAAATCAATATCAGTGACATTACCATGCACAGTCTATATTAATTTAAAGGAAGATCATTCAGGAGACTTTGTCAGAGAGAAATCAGAGCGTACAGCTGAGGAGTTGGTGGTCTGAGAGGAGCTGCTGCTGGAGGGACTGGACTGACGACTGGCAGCCAGAGTCGCCTGAGACAGAAAACAGAAGGACTTTAGTGAGAGGAGGAAACAGGAGAGCTTTTATTTCAATCTGCTTCAAACGTATTCAAAGAGTAAAGTACATGAATCAGGTGAAGAATGTGATTTCTAGTTATAGCACATGTGTATGTGTTGCTTGAGGAGCTTGTATCAATAACAATATAATAATAACATTATTATAAAGCAACTTTAAAGACAGATGTTTAGATAGACAGATAGACAGACAGATAGACAGATAGACAGATAGACAGATAGATAGATAGATAGATAGATAGATAGATAGATAGATAGATAGATAGATAGATAGATAGACAGACCTCTGGCAGGTTGCTCCAAAGTGGAGGAGCTCTGACAGAAAAGGTTTGACCACCTTCAGTCTTTAACTTCAACTTTGGAGTAACCAGGAGGCCTCTGACCGAGGATCTGAGGCTGCAGGCTGGCTCATATGGTGTCACTAGTTCAGATATTTATTTTGGAGGCTTTAAGGGCTTTAAATGTGAACAGTAAAATCTTAAAATTAATTCTAAAATAGACAGGGGGTCAGAGAAGAGGGGCGAGGACAGGAGTGATGTGATGCCGTCTGTTAAAACCAGTTCAGATCTAATCAATTGTGAGTAAAGGACAGAAGCAGACCAGTGATGGATTTTTAAAACTACTATGATAATTATTTTAAGCGTGTGAACATCCACCCACCTTCACCTGTTGCACAGCAGCCAGGTTCTGCAGCTGGGCGTTGTTGATCTGCTGCTGCAGCATCAGCTGCTGGAAGTACTGAGCAGCATTGGGCTGCCTCTGTAACGCCTGCAGGGCCTGGAGAGAGCAGAGGAGGAACCAAATAAATCAAGAGGCAGTTAGGGAAATGGAGAGGGAGATAAAAGAGAAGTAGTAAAAAGAACAAGAAAGAGGGAGGGGGGATCCAGCTAAAGAATGAAGATGGAGAATATGGTGGCATAGGATGTGAGGAGGGAGGGAAGAGAAGAAAGAGAAATGATAGAAAGAGGAAGTGCAGTGCCATGAAAAATGAGAGAGGAAGAAGTGGAGCCAGAGAAAAGGAGGGCAGGGAGAGCAGGGTGGAGGTGCCAGCTGCGTGATGCATGAGCAGAGGCTGGTACAGTAATAAGTTGAGGGATGAAAGCGAGCGTGGCGAGCAGGATTAAGGCGTGCGCAGTGACAAAGACAGATGGCTGTGGAGGGTGACAGAAGCCTGAGAAAATTACACAGTAACTCCATCAACCCAGCCCCACTCAGTCTCCTCCTACACCTCCATCCCTCACAAGGACGCATCAACGTCTGCTCAGAAATCCACCACCTCCCACTTCAACAGGCTTTGTTTACAGTTTAATGAAACGCTGTTTCTTTGTCATGTTTAAGATAACGTGCTCTGACAGTTTCATGAGGAAATATTTGAGTAACAGAATGGATTTTACTGAAGGCAGCACTGTGCCTTATGCACTTACAGCTCCATAAAAGTTAAGAACCTAAAACCACATTTGACAGATTTAAGCTGCAGGAGATTAAAAATCATGTTGAAGCAAATGATTGGGTCGGAAGTTTCAGAAAACTTGAGTTTTAATGTCTTGAATTGTTGCCAACATCTTTATCTCAGCATCAGGAGTAAAGCAGATTAGCTGTTATGAATTAGCCCTGAAATTGAAAAGTGTTTAAATTCTGTGAAATGGTGCTGAGCTTCTACAAATGTTTGGAAATCAAACTCTGGGAAAATGGTTGTAGGTAAAGAAAAGGATTGGTTAATACAAAAGCCTGAAACATAAACTTTCACGGAAATTAACGAGAATAAATGGAAATTAACCCAAAATGTACAAAGCTGGCCTTGAATAGTGATTTCAATTATGATAATTGAATATAATCTTGACTAAAACACCCAGACTTCATGGGGTTTCATTAAGAATATCTCTGCTATTCCTCAATCACGTGCACACATTCACACTGCTTGATGCTGGGATTCTGAGGCCATGCCCCCCACATGCACGGTGCAGTCCTCCATCACGTGCACAGATGATTTTTAGACTCTTGGACTATTGAGGCCACAAGTTTGATCCAGAGCACGAGACTATTAATTCATTTCTGTTTATTTGTACAGGAACAGTTTGAAGCAAGAGAGCGTTACGCACAATAACTTTATAGCCTGAGCTAACTGTCAAGCAAGAAGAAATTATACAGTGTAAAAGAGGGTGACTAACAAACAGAACAATCTAAAACAAAGGCAAACAAAAACAGAACAACAGGTAAAACTGAAAGAAAAACTATTGAAGTCACACATTTGAGCCTGAGTGAAGTTGAAATTGATTGATCAATAAAATAATTATTTCTTGATAAAGTTCTATTTACAAATACATCTGTTGAAATATAATGTTTTAAAATTTATTACTTTGAATATGTTTGCCTGTGACAAATGTAATGTTAATATTTAAGCACGGGTATGATACAGGCAGCTTAAATAAAAATAATCAAGCACTCTCAGGGCTCCAGAGTGCAACCATTTTGGGTGCACATGCAACCAAAATTTGTGAGAGTGCACCTGACATTTTTTCTTGGACGCACTGGTGCACCAAGAAAAAATGTTAGGCGCACTCTTACTAATTTAAGTTAATTTAAGTTGATAGACCCTGACTGAACATAAAGAAACATAAAGAAAAAAAGGCACAAAAAGAGAAAAAAATCAAGAAAAAAAGTCTTATGTTATATATGTCATTATTGTATAAATTGGTTGGAATTCTTTTATTATTATTTACCTTAGTTTCAGTTTTGTAAATATTGACTATAGTGTGTGAAGTTTTATTCTAGGTTCAAATTAATTGGAGAATAAGACCATCCAGTTAAATGTTATGCTGTTGTTTGTTAAAATCTGGATATTTATTTCATTTTTCAGCTCAGTATAGCACCTTAAATATTAGCTCTTTTATTTTAAAATATCTTACTTCACTTGAGATGTTTGAGTTTGAAATATTAAATTTCAGTTCAGTAAAGCACTTTAAGCACTTTTACTTGGAAATGTTTTATTTTAATTAATGTTTTAGTTTGAAATTGTAAATTTCATTAAGTGAAGCACTTTATACGTTGTATTCTTTTAATATATATTTTTTCTTTGAATAAAGACAAGTATTTCTTTACATCTTATTCTTGTTTAAAAATCATTTACATTTTTTTTTTAAATACGGGGAGCGATAAATTGGTGACCTTATGGCGTTAAAGGTGACACGATGAAAGAAAGTCATTATATATATCGATTTCATGAGTCAGTTGTTGATTCTCAATAGGAATTAATTTTCAATTCCCATCCCTAATTGTTACTGAAAAACTCCTCAGCATGACTTCAACAGGTTTGTGGACCTTCAGAGAAAGGAGGCTCATTCATCTTTGTCATTGTGAAATATCAAGAGCTTCATTTATGACTCATGATGATAAAAACACCTTAGCATCAGTTCAGTTTGAAGACAGGCTTGATTTATGCTTACCTATTTAATTTGATCATAAACACATGTATAAAGGTTCCCCCCTCTTATCTGAACCTCCTGTTCCTCTCTGGGTCTTATCAGAGCTAACCTTCTGTAGGAGGTCGGTACAGCCTGGACTGGTCCCCAACCAATCACAAGCTGGTTTATAACATCATATTTTTGTACATAAATAAACAAAAATGGCTTTCACAGTGTTAAATTGTTACCTTGGATCTTATTCATGTAAAACATCAAACATGTTGACCTGCCCTTCAGCTGATTTTGGGTCATTTTTGTATAAAAACGCCATTTTTTTTTTTTTTTACAGATTCTGCGCTCTTACCAAGCATGTGATCAAAAAGGTTAAAAACACCATGATTTAATGATTGGTCGATGTCACAGCAGGTTAATGCACGTGCCTCACAGCGAGAGAGTTGCTGGTTTGACTCCTCGTTTATGTAACTGTGTTTCTGTTTAGAGTGTTCATGATCTCCCCGGGACTGCAAGGGTTTTCTACAGGCACTCCAGTTTCCTCCCACAAACCAAAAACATGCATATTAGAGTAACTGATGACTTGAATGGTCGCCCTCTCTCGTGAGGTTACACCCCACCCCCAACCCATCCGAGACCCCAAAAGGGATAAGAGGAATAGCCGATTGAGGGATTAACTGCTCACTCCGGACTCCAATAAACATTCATCCATTTACACACCCACTCACCTGCACAGCCTGTCTCTCATACAGGGACATTGAATTCATGGGAGAGGGGCGGGAACTCGTCCCAGATGCAGCACTCCCATTGGTCGAGGCCCCCTGCTGGTTCTGCTCTCCGTCCGTCTCCATGGCGCCTGAGGAGACAGAGGATGTGTCCATAAGTCACAGAGAAAAGCAGCAGCCAGCGCTCCTGACTCAGAGCGTCCTTTATAACGGAGACACTGTGCACAGATGGTTAATGTTCTTCTCCTCTGGACACCTTCAGGTCTTTTTTACTCTTCTTCTTCCTCTGAGAGCGTCGCAGAAGATTAGTGATCAATAAAAATGGACTCTACAGATGGAGATGAAGCTGGAGAACAAACAGTGGTTCTTAAACAGATGGTGCATGGTGGTGTTTTTGGACAACTATTAGTTAACACCTTAAGAACAAGATTTAACTTACTCTTAGTATTTTGCAAGCTCTAATTTCTGAGTAAAACTGCATTTCAGAAACTTTAAAAAGTCTAAAACTTTGGAGGGTCCTGCAGTTTATAGAATAAGCAGAAAAAAATTACGACGTTTGAGCTAATTTATGCTGCTATAAGGTTTCATTGACCTGACTCGATTTTAAGTGGTGATCCAAACATAGACGTGGATCAAGGAAATTCTTAAAGGATTTGTTTTCCACATTTTTTAAAAAAAGAAAACACAAGTAGCGTGTGCCATAGTGTAAGAATGTGTGTCAACTGTGTTATTATTCAGAAAATTAATATTAAGTAGGGATGTGCAATATTGGATTTTTGCAGATATTTGATACATCACTATTTTAAAACTCAACTGTTTACATGTTGAACTACATTTGACCAGTTTCTCCCATGATTAAAGTCAATTTGTGGATCTATAAAAGTGAACATTATACAATGAGGGACACAGTCTTGGTTTATTGAACATTTTGCTGATATTACAGCCAGTAAACAGGATTTTCATAGCCAGGAATGGTCAAAATGTTGGCAAAAATGTTCACATCTTCAAATACCGATATTGGTCCAATAATATTGTGCATACCTATTAAAAAGATTTGATTTTGGGATCATATTGTCCATCCCTATCCACAGGTTCAACAGACTTTCTGATACTTAATGCAGATTTAAGAAACTGATTTTTTTTTAAATAAAACATAAGCAGGATATTAATAAGTTTTCTGATCAGTCACATTTTCTATATCATTTAGCACCATTTGTACCTTAATGGGAGCTGTTTAGTGGATTAAATCTCTGCATTATCTTCATCACCCCTCCTCCTCCTCCTCCTCCTGCACACTGTCCAGCAGCAGGCTGTCTGTCTGTCTGTCTGAGCTTTAATGAAATAAAACCCTGTTTCTGTTTTCAGTGTTTCAGATATCAGAGCCTGTTTTAACTCCCTCAGTGTCAAACACAGAGCTCGTGTTAGCCTGTTAGCCTCCATGTTTTCAGACCTCCATGTTTAGGCGCTGGAGGAGGACCCACACACCGGAGGCTACAGCTCTTAGCATCCCGCTAAGCCCCGCTGCTGTCCGGCTCTCTGCCCCCTCCTCACCGGGGCTCCCTCTCGGTGCTTACCGTCTCCGGAGCTCCTCTCCCCGGCTGCTCCTGCCGCGTCTGGCCGCTGCTGGTGGTCGGTGGGCGGCTCGGGGGCCTCGCAGCCTCCGTGAGGCTGTTTTTTCAGGGCTGGTGGAGGATGGACGGCCTCAGCAGCAGCAGCAGATCGGTGCTTTTTCTGTTTTGCATAAATTTGCAGCTGATGTTGTCGGAGGGAGACGCCTCCTGCTCGCTGCTCTGCCTTTTCCGGCGCGACCCAATGACGGAGCAGAGACTCAGGGGGACACCACACAGTCTGAGGGACAAAGATGTTATTTACTCCAAAAATAACCTATTTTCTTTGAATAATAGTCTGTGCATTTCTCTACAAATGAACGAGGGAGGCCACCTTCTCGTAACTCTACTCAGAGTTTCTACAAAGATTTAAGGTCCAAACACCAGTAAAATAATATAATCTAGTGTTTGATTCAAGTCCTGCTTCATATCTGAGACTGGAGCATGGCAGCAGTGTGTCACATCTTCTTATAGAATGGATGTTCCTCCAGCTCAACTGTTTGGTAGAGTTCAATACATTCAGGATTATTGAATGTGTTATAGAAACATTAGATTTCACTGTTTGTTTCTGCCAATAATTTAGGACACAAAAAACTGCAAACAAACCAAAAGAGTTGATATTTTCTTTGTGTGGGATTTAAAGGTTTGAAATCTAAAAGCTATAATCATAATTACCATCATTATTATTTTAAATCGACAAGGCAAGTTTAATCGTAGAACACAATCATACACAAGGCAATTCAAAGTGCTTTACAGAACAAGAAAATGCACTAAAATCACAATACAAAATAAAAACAATATTAATCATTATAAAATACATTTAAAGAGAAGAGTGCAGATCAGATCCTTTCAGTCATATGCACAGTTAAACAGAGCTTTTTTAAGCCTAGATTTGAACATTGTCAGAGTAGAGGCCTGTCTCATCTTCAGAAAGACTGTTCCAGATTTTAGCTGCATAAAACTGGACCCCTGATTCTCCATGTTTAGTCCGGACTCTGGGCACCAGCAGGAGGCCCCTGAGGTCCTCAGAGTCCGAGATGGTTCATATGGCACTAACATGTCAGAGATGTACTTTGGTGCCAGGCCATGGAGAGATTTGTACGCAAGCAGAGTCTATTCTCTGAGCCACAGGAAGCCAGTGTAGGGACCTGAGCACAGGACTAATGTGTTCGTACTTCCTGGTTCTGGTCAGGACCCGAGCAGCAGCGTTCTGGATGTACTGCAGCTCTCACAGCTCGTTTGGAGAGGCCGGTGAGCAGGCCGTTACAGTAATCTAACCTGCTAGAGACAAATGCATGGATAAGTCTCTCTAGGTCAGGTTTAGACAACATACCTCTGATTTTGTCAATGTTTTTTAGATGGTAAAAGGCTGCTGATGTTATTGATTTTATATGTCTGCCAAAGTTCTTAACCATTTACTGATCAAGTGATTTATATTCATGTATCTATACTTAAATATTATGATATTCATAAAAAAAGATTTTTGTGTGTTTGTCAAAATCAGTATAATCTATTTTAAGTTTTTTTTGCTGTTTTATTTACATATATTTCTGCCTTTTCTAATTGACTTTGTCCCAAATATTTGTGCATTTCTATGCCATCATGTAATCAACTGTTAACTGTTAAAACATTGAAATCCCACACGAACAAAATATCAGGTTCTTGGTTTGTTTGTAGTTTTCTCTGTTTCCTGAAGTGTTAATGGAATCAAACAAGGACTTGATTTGTTCTGTTTTGTAAAGTATCAAATATCCCTGAATTTTTGATGACCTCTGTATAACAGCTGACCTGGGTTAAGGATAAAAAAATGTAATAAACTCTTTAGACACAGGATACCTGTACCTCCTCCTAGCAAACACTATTGAATTATTCACTTTGACATCAACATGGAGAATAACTTGGAGTCACTGCAACAAACTTTTGATTAACGATAACAATGATTCATTCAACTAACCAGCAAAATGTTTCATGATAAATATAGGTATGACATTTCTTTGTGTTGTGTCCTCAGTAAATCTGACCCAGAGATTATCAGTATTAGAAGTGTTATGGGTCTAAAATTAATTTACAGAAAAAAAGACAACATTCTTTTGATGAAAAAATACAGAGACAAAAATGCTTCATGTGTGGAATTTTAATCAAAAGTATTTTGTCTAAAAAATTAAATGTCTTTTTAATCATTGTTGCTATGAATCCTGTAAACCAGACAATCAGTGTGGATCTCACTTGTGTCTTTCTGTGTGGACTATGAACAGAAAATATCTGATATTTATTTTTTGACTGTCTTAAAACAGGTTTGTTTTGGCTGGAAGAGCATTTACTAGATTAAAGATCTGGTTTACAGAAAGATTTTCTTTTCTTTGACAAGATGGAAGAAACAGACTAATAAAATTGTTTATAGTAACTTATTTCTTTTGTTAGAGAGACACTTTAAAATACACTGGACATTTGGAGTACAATTAACTTTGTGTGTATATATTTATATATGTATATGTGTATTATGTGTTCTAAATTCATATGTGGTGTGCAAGTATATTCACTTGCTGTAAAAATGCCAATGCATTGTGAATTAACAATCTAGTATAGTCTGCGTGGATGACCTTAATGAAATGGTTTGGTGAATGATTACCTGTAACTGAGCCCAAATCTCAAAGCCCATCATATTCATGTCCATGCAAAAGAGCCTTCTGGTCTGGCCTTCACAAAATGATGTGGAAATTCACTTGAAACTCTGTGATCTGTGAGCAAAGCAGCACTTTTTCTTTGAGCTTCAGTGAGAAGTTCATCTTCATTATCTTCGCCACTTTTCACTTTCCCTGCTGACATTGGGTGAGAGGTGGGGTACCCTGAACTGGTCACCAGCCAATCTCAGGGCCACAACCACTCACACTCAAACCTAAAGGCAATTTGGAGTCACCAGTTAACCTAATGAGCATGCTTAGAGAAAACCCACACATGCACAGGGAGATAACAGAACAACATAAGTTCAATATGCAAAGTTAATTTTGTGTTCAGTCATTACAGCCTGGGATATGTCTTTACACATTATTCTTCTTTAATACTCATAAAGTTAAAATGACGCCACCTGGTGGAGAGTGGTTACATGATCAAGTCACTCAGATATAATAAAATGCATCTTCTTTGCTTTAATGGATGTGGGATCAAAATTTGCTGTTTGAGTCAGCTTTACTGGTGCATGTTTCTGCTCTTAACAACATGAGTGTAACATCTGTTTGTACACAGAGTGTGTTTTAGACTTACTGAAGTAAAGAAGAGCAAACAGTCCTGGAAGTGACAGTATGTTGTCAGTAGTGTCAAGTGAATCTGAGATCACATGAAGAGACAAAACATCTGTGGTAAGTCCTAAAATATGTTTCAAACAACCTGCCGACTGAGCTCCTTCAAAAACCAATCATGTGCTCAGAGGGACTGATAATCATTCATTCATTCATTTTCTATACCCGGCTATCCCTTTCAGGGTTGCGGGGGGCTGGAGCCTATCCCAGCTATCATCGGGCGAGACGCGGGGTACACCCTGAACCGGTCGCCAGTCGATCGCAGGGCCACATAGAGAGACAGACAACCATTCACGCTCACACTCAAACCTAAGGACAATTTAGAGTTACCAATTAACCTAATGAGCATGTTTATGGTCTGTGGGAGTTCGGAGTGCAGGCTTTTTTTTTTTTTTTTTTTGGTCTGTGGGAGAAGCCGGAGTACCGGGAGAGAACCCACGCATGCACGGAAAGAACATGCAAACTTCACACAGAAAGGCCCTCCCGACCCGGAATCGAACCGGGAACCTTCTTGCTGTGAGCAAGAAGGTTCCCGGTTCGGGAACCAGATCTTTAATCTAGTAGCCCTCTACCAGCTGCGCCACCGTGCCACCCACTGATAATCAATAATTTATAAAAATAAACTCTCCATGTTTGCAGTATCAGGAGGCTACAGCCTAAACAAACAGCTCTGTGTTGTAAAATGAAACAAATTCTCAGGATTTTCAGATGATAAATATTTTATTTAACAACATTATATTTGGTATTTACAGTACAAACACAAACAGAAAGAGTTGGGTGGCACAGAAATGGAACAAAGCCTGACCAAAAACTACAACATCACCTGCACACTTTATTTCAATCACAGAAAGAAGACAATTAATCCCTAAACATGCCAATTTAATCACAAATTATTCAGATATCCAGTTGTTTTAATGTCCAAAAGTCTGGATGTAAAGTTTAATCTCTTTGTAGCTCTAAAAATGTCATATTTAAAGTTACACAAGCTTTTCTATAAGCAGGTAGTGGAGTTGAAAGATGAGTCTGCATCATTAAATTTGGAATGATACTAAGCTTTCACACAAAACGCACATTTTAATAACAGTCCATCAATGTGTGAGCTGCAGAGGCACAAAGAGCAAACTTACAGTACGTGATAGTCGAAAACAGACAGCACGGTCAGTACATTTATATCCACATTTATTACACACAGACCAACAAACAATTAAAAAAAATCATCATCACTGCAGCCAAAGCTTGTTGATTTAAGTCTTTGAGACGCTACATGATTCATTCATGAGTTTATTGAAGTAGAGTGAATATTATGCAGCAGGTGAGGTCCGATACACATATAAAGAGCATGTGGTGAGGATAGACGTGAAGAGAGATTAAAAAGAAACAAGCAGAAGTGATCGACGGCTTCAACAGAAAAAAATCAGACAGCAAAATTGTTATAAAGCTGCTGTAATTATCTAGAGTTTAATACTACTGTCTACAAAATGAGTGAATAATGTGCCCCCAGCAGAAAGAAAACTGCACACACACACAGTATGATCGTGCAAGCCCACATATAAATATCACTCTTGTAAAAATACATATTTACAGATGAACACTTAATCTCATATCTCTGTACAGTGAGCGAGGAGTCAGTAAAGTGGATAGGGTTGGTTGGGAGCAGCGTGAACCTGAGTCCAAATATTTGTTTTAAATACTCTCAAGTACTTTTCGTTTCACTGTTACGTCAGGTAAAGAGATAGAGGCTCTCAGTTTCATATAAATCACAGCCAACTGCTGGGACTCTCTGTGGCCTGCAGGGGGCAGCTTTGCTCAGGGTAGAAAACCTCTCTACAGATGTCAGATGGGAAAATGGCCTTTCTTTGGCAGGACTTGTGGCCTCTACAAATATTTAACTCAAAACATTTAAGTCTGAAACATAAGTCTTTATCAACATGTAATGACGAAAATTTTCTATTTTTTATTCTTAATGTAACCTATTACAGTATTTTGACAACATTTGATTGAAACAAAACAAAAATGATGGCAGTTCAGAAATCTTGGTAATCCTTTGTATGATTATTTACCCCTAAAAGTGATCCATTATTGGAGTTTATGTTATTATGTTATTCCCCTTTGAGTTTTGCCACCAAAAAAGGGGAAGAGAGAGAGAGAGGTTATTCCTGAAGCATCTGCACATTTTCTGTTTCTCTCTGACTTCTTCGACAGGGTGGAAAGTAAACACAGCTGTGTCAGTGTGTGCATGTTACATGCCAATTCAACCTATGATGTGAAACATAAACATTTGTGGAAATATCAGGGCAACATCATAATGACACAGAAGTTTAAAAGCCCATTGGAAATGGTGTCAAACTAAACATCCATGTCTCACGCTGTTCACTTTAAATGTTATTGAGTAATGACAACATACTATAAAGATCACAAAGGGGTTTTCATGTTTGAAAATGCAAGAGTACTCTCTTAGGTTACTTTGCTAAGTATTAAAGTTGCAGTGTGTAGAAATTGGCATTTTAGTGACATCTAGTGTTCAGATTTTTGAATGAGCCTGTCCGTTACATCACAAAAAGACGAGAGCCAGTGAAGACTAAACAGAAACCTGAACATGGCATCATTTACCAGGTGAGGGCTTTTTCATTCATATTTGCAACTATTATTTTAATAAATTATAGGTCAGTTAAGATGCTACATGCCATACAGGTAGATTTCAGGACCAGCGGCCAGACTTGGGTTCATATTTTGCGTTTTGCTGTTTTTGTCCCCAAAACCCACTTTTTCTTACTTAATAAAAAGAAAACCAAAGCTTCACGGGGAGGATTGTACATCTATTTCAACGGACTGTAAATACAAATAGAAACAGTATATCCTATATCCAACTTCAACACACTACACCTTTAAACCTTGTAGGTCACTCTTTTAATGGTAGTAACCTTTTAAAGTAAACAAGTTACTTTTAAAGAGCTCATATTTTGCCTTCAGTTGTGCTAATGTCTTCATATTGATGATTGCTTGGGTATGTTCATAATCACTCATGTTCAAAAAACCTCACAGTCACTTTTGGACCTCCTGCCTCTTCAGGACCTCCCTCCCTTTCCACCCAGTCTACTCTGATTGGTAGGTGAACTCTGTGGTATGATGTCACACTGGTAGGTCTATT
Organism: Scarus forsteni; assembly: GCA_036419115.1. NCBI lineage: Eukaryota > Metazoa > Chordata > Actinopteri > Labriformes > Labridae > Scarus > Scarus forsteni. Next base: position 25,213,910 of record JAZDUH010000458.1, read on the forward strand.
TGGGGGAGCACAGGAATAATACGTTATAGGCAACTGATACTGTTCATGTGTGAGATGACATGTTAAACACTCTGAACTAAAATAAGCCTGATGTTTCCCAAAAGTACCAACGATTCACGATTATAGCAGTAAATAAATGTTTCAAACCCGGAGAGCACGCCCCCGTGTGGGTGAACTGAGTACTGAGAGCATTTAAAACTCAGTTATCAGACTCAGGGTTGTTCAGGTTCAGTGTTAGTGCAGAGTAAAAATCATCACAGGAGCGGTGTGGGTGCCAGTATGGGTGCAGCACAGGCTGAAGTGGAGGGGCTGAATACAACACTGAACATTTAACCATGAGAGGAGTGTGTACACACACACTCGCCCCAGCAGTGCAAACACAGTACGACACCATCGTCCACAAACACAGCGATGCACAACAAAGCCATGACCCGGACCACAACATAATCCTTCAATGTGAAACTGGCTGGTTCTCTCCAGACAGATTAAAAATGTCACCTCACTGTCATATTTCAGGTTTCAAGGCAGGAATTCTGTTACACTTCATCTGAGGTCTTACCAGTGTAGCCAAAGAAATAAAACACAAATAAAACACTCTTTATGAGTGAAAACGTGAACAGCTGAGGTTAAATGAAGACGCTGTCCAGTACAAAAAAAGAAAATAAACATCATATCATAAACTTAAACATCAAACATACTGTAAGATGATTTAACACACAAAAATGTCAAAACCGACAACGCCACACAAGGTTCACTTTTCAGACCAAGCATCACAACAGGCAGCATTTAGACCAACATATGAAACCAGGTCTTGTTGACAATCTTAAGATTTATCCTGTAAATAACAAAGACATTGACACACTTTTAGAATCATTTCTCTGTTAGTGAAAACATGGGACAGTGATAATAATGACAAAAAACATACAAAGTCAGGATCTAACTGAATAACAGCTGGTCTTTCTCGCTGTTTAACCCGTCATTTACAGTATTAGCACTTTCCCCTTTAGCTGCCTCTTGTCTTTATCTGCTCTTCTTCAGTTTTTTCTTGATTGCACATTTAATTTAATATCGCTACACTAGAAGCAGCTCAATGCTTAGGTTACTTTATTTTATATAATTCTTCTAATATTTAGATATAAAGCGCTGCTATGCTAGAACGCCTCTCTTAGTGATTGTAATTCTATTGTTTTGCAGTTCTATTAGTCTGTTGAACAAAGTGCATCTAAATAGAGACTCATGATTTATAATGTTTCACTTTAAATCTCTTCATGTGTTTAGCTCCAGATTCTACTTTATATGTCAGAGCTGCTCGGTAAAGCATCACAGGTCTAGATTCCCTTTAGAGTAGCAGTGTTATAGACTTCATACAAAATTAAATTCTACCATAAATACTCTTAGTGATTTCTAACAAAATAATATCCATTGCACGTCACCCTCTTGTAATCTTCTGATGTTAGTCAGATTAGTCAGCAGCAGCCACAGTCAAACCACTTTTGTGATGTTTCCAAACAAGCAGGACTCTCCTGTAAAGCAGTAATCCACGGTCTAAAATTACCAAACTGAGGCTCTGGAAAGTCTGTCATCTGTCTTATGGTCACACAATATAGTCATTTTTTTCATTTTAATTACTGAAAATAAAAGGCTTTTCCTCACAAACGAGCTCCACCTGCGGACTCCATCAGTGGAGCTTCAAGCAGAAAGTTGTGAATTCATAAGGTCCAAGCAAACATTCATACAGTGTAATATTAAGGGATTGGCTTCCTTATTTCCTGAGAATAAAGCCATGGACTGACAATAAAAGTTGTAAATGAACAAAAAAGTTAAAAGTCAACATGACTAAACTCATGACATTATGAAAGGATGGTCCTAAATTGATGAGTTTAAAGTTAAATATCGAGAGATTTCTGAAGGAAACGTTAAAAAAAACATCATTTATATCATCAGCCTTTGAAAGAAGATGATGAAGATAACTTTCATCTGTTCACTTATTATTTACACCCCTACCCCTGTCAAAAGCTGGGTTAAAATTGACAGGACAAGGGGTGCTGGTTTGGTGGAGTGGTTAGCAGTCAGGCACCCCATGTACTTGCTTCTGCCGGTCCAGGTTCGAATCCCGCCTGTGACCGGTTTGCAGAGTGTCTTCCCCTACTCTCTCTCTCCCTTTCACAAGCCTATCCACTGTCTCTCTCCTGTCAATAAAGGCACAAACTGCTCAAAAAATACATTAAAAAAAAACTGGGGCACCAGGGGCCTGATGATTGTGTTAATGCGTCTGTGAGCTAAGGATTTTTTCTTTGCTGTGGGTGATTTTGGTCCTGAACTGGGACCTCTTACCTGCATATTATACCTCTCCTATACTCTCTCCTTACTATCTTTAGTTACCCACTGACAAAGACCCTTACCCCCTTCAAAATCTAAGAAGTGTTACCTAAAAAAATAAGAACAATACACTGTTTAAAGTTTGAAGTTAAGAACAATACACTGTAGATTTCTGAAAGTAAAGTTACTGACTTACAAAATGGAGCCTTTAATTCATGTGATGAAAGTAAAGTTGTACATTTTTAAGATTTAGGACCTGTGTCTACAGGTTTGTTTACAATACAAAGCCAATAACACCTCTGCTGTTGCTGTAAACAATAAGAGCGGAGGTGAAACTGGGCTGTCTCGTATTCATAATATTATTCCCATGTTGTTGGGAGGTGGGTTTAAGAAAATAAGAAGCATGAGCAGTAATTTTAAATAGCCTTACAGGTGGGGTGCTGGTTTGGTGGAGTGGTTAGCAACCAGGCACCCCATGTACATACTTCTGCAGGTCCAGGTTCGAATCTTGCCTGTGACCAGTTTGCAGAGTGTCTTCCAATACTCTCTCACCCCCTTTCACAAGCCTATCCACTGTCTCTCTCCATCAATAAAGGCACAAAATGCCCAAAAAATACATAAAAAAAAAAAAAAAATTAGCCTTACAGGTTTGACAGTGAGACACAAAAGTGCCAAGAAACTCTTGTTTCTTGGCAAGAAGCGCTGTGATACTGAGGCTGAGAGCGCTTTGAAAAAAAAACACTCCCTATAGACAAAGCAGAAGATTCACAGGTCCAAAAGAATTAGCATGATGAAATTTCAATTCATGATTACTGATCATCAGAAGATTATTGACAGACTTAACAAGAATAAAACTGTAAACTAATGCAGTCAAAGTTCATTCTTTAAATTCTCAGGAGAACATGATCGACTAAACAGTTCAAATGCAGGGTCAGCTTTTCTGATAAAACTAACCTACCCTCTACCAAACGAGTGGATTACAGCTTTAACCACCAAAGAGACTCTTGGATCCATTAGAGTTTGTATGTCGTGTGGCTGCTGCTGATTTTACCCTGATTTGAACCAACAGGAACATTTCTGAAGCCACATGTGCGCATCAAAAAGAAATCAAAGTTCACTGCTTTGGCATCTTTAAAAGCTCCTCTATGTCAGCTTGTTTTTGAAAGCTGAGGGCAGAGCGTTCACCTTTAAATCCCTTATAGACCCATCATTTCAGAGTACTTCAGAACTAAAGAAAATAAAACAACTGTCACAATGTAAATCTACAGCTAAGTTATATTGCACTAAAACATCCACTACAAGGGGAACACGAGAATTAAAAAAAGTGCATCCATGTCACATCACCATGGACTCTGATTAAACACATCTGGAAACTTCTGCACAGAGTCGACAAGCTCTGTTACAAGTCTGTAGTGATGGACCTGGACCTTTGACCTGTCGTGGACATCTGTCAGAAACACTTCCCATTCAAACAACCTTAGTTTGCTGTGATGGAAAAGTGTCGCTCTCACTCATCTAACAGCTGATTCACACTTTTCATCTTCAGAGTAATTTATCTCCTAGGAATGTTCAGTAAATTTAACCTGTGGTTTGTACAGTGAATCCTCTCTTCTGTGGCCTGAGAGAGGATTTAAAGAAAAGATTTATATGTAATGCCAGCGTAAATAATATGTCTAAGGAGTTATCACAGAAGCACGACCTTCTGAAGGTCAGAGCCTGGAGGTTTGTAACGCTGCGATAGGTTGACTATAAAAGTTTCTACTGTTCAAGGTGTGATATTTGTCTAAAATGTACACACTTCCTCATCCCTCCTTTGTCGATAATGACCTTCACCTGATCAAACCACAAGTACGGCTGCTCTACACACCCTCCTGCACCGTGGACTTTGATTTATCCTCAAGTGGCGTGCTCTCAGCTGCAGGAGGCGGAGCTGCAGCCGGCGCCTCCACCAGCGGTACCTTCTCCTTCACTGGTGAGGCGGGGAGCGTCGCAGCCGTGCTGGCGCTGGCAGGGGGGTCCTCCACGGATGAAGAGAGAGGAGGGGCCCCGCCGAAGCTCTGGGCGATCTCGTCGAAGGTCTTGCCCTTCGTCTCGGGGACTTTGATGAAGGTGAAGATGAAGAAGAGGATGAGGAAGGCAGTGAAGATGAGGAAGACCCAAGGCCCGCACAGCTCCTGTAGACGGAAGAGAAAGAATTCAGAATGGAGCTCACAGTTTGCCCTAACATGACGGCCAGACCATGCTCACTGTCACTAATGTTCAAATATTCAGTTCTCTAGACTGAGTACCCTGATCCACCTGTATTCCTACTCTGTTTGACAGGCTCTGTTAGAGCTGCTGTCACTTTAAGATCCCCTCACCCATTTGGGTCCAGCCCACTTGATTGGTTAGTTGGTTCATTATGCTGTAATTGGTCAGAGTTGTTTGGTGCCATGTTTTCAACAGCTCTGACTTCATTCAACAGTCTACGTTCTGCACTGGGCTTGAAACCCAGAGCAACAACGATAGGATTTTTAACTTTGGAGGGTCTATTTGGGGTTAACAGGTCTGATGCAGACTTTATGTCTTGTGAACAGAAGTGCCCTATAATGCAGAGGAGTTGGTAAAACACGCTAAAGGTCATTTAAACAAGAAAAAAAGGATCATATGACCTCTTTAATGTAAATATTTGATTTAAACAGAGTTGATTTTTCATTTCAGAATCTTATTTTCCTACACAAAATAAAAAATAAACATTTAAAAACAAATGGAGATGAGTAAAAGGAACATAAAGAGGAGAGGAGAAACAAGCAAAACAGCTGAAAGAGAGGTGCACAAAGGAAAACAAAAGAGACAGAAAATCAAACCTAAACCCAAACCTGTTAAATATGGACAATAACTCATTTCTCACCACTAGTTTTGGGAAGCTCATCCCGACCAGAAAGTTGGCTGTCCAGTTGCAGCAGCCGGCCACGGCCATGGCGGCCGGTCGAGGCCCCTGGGAGAAAAGCTCGGCCACGATGAACCACGGGATCGGACCAGGACCGAGCTCAAACATCGCCACAAACAACATGACAGCCATGATAGCCACGTAGCTCATGGCAGTGTAGTTCTTCTGCTCAGATAAAGGGAAAAAAAAGACAGAAAATAATGAACCCCAGCATACAGTCCCTGTTTTACTGATGAAAGCAGATTTTCTTCTGATGATTACAGCTGAGCAGGTAAGAGAATCTTTTGAGATATTTAAGGCTTCCAAAGCTGTTTCTCTTTCTTCAGATCAGTGAACTAGTAACACCTGGTGGCTAAAAGCATAACTGCATTGTAAAACTTTTAAAGACTCTAATGCTTTTCTTTCATGAGAAGATCCTGCACATTTAAAAATAAGCTTTGCAGTGAATTAAAGGGGTTAAAGTTTAGAAATAAAACTAGAGGAAATGAAAAGTTCTGGTCAGAATTAAGAGCTAAAAGCTGCAGAATTCAAAGGTTTTACTAAAGGATTTCAGTAAGTAAGAATTTTACATTTACAAGAGCTACGTAATGTATAATGTTATTTAATCATTTTAATGATAAACAATATTGTGTATTTGCTGATGTCGAATATGCCAGTATTTCCAAACTCATTATTGCTATTATTATACATATCAATACCAGTGTTTTTTTGACAAGAGCACAAAGGCTCCCCTCTACTTAAAGTGACCTGCTTCTTTCATAGTGACAGTCGACTGCTGTTGAAAACAAATGTGAAGTCAGAAAAACAATATTTTATATGATGATATACATATGATCATTTTGACTGACAAAGTTGGACATTCTTTGATAATGAGGTTAATTGTTATGGTGCATAATTACATTCTGCCAAAGTTACAGCTGATTTATGAGATACTTAAGCCCATTTGGTATAACCAAAATACTGGCTGTGAGTATTGATGACCATTTCACATCTGGGGATAAAACTTTTTATGGCAGATATCAGCCAGTACTGATATTGTTCTGATATTGTGCAACCCACGATCAGATCAAACTGTAATATGTTGTAGTGTACCATTGTTGGCACATTGAGTGTAAATTACTTCACATGACAATAAATCTTCTATTTCATGGGCTTAACATTAGTCCAGTAGGTAAGAACAGCTCTCACAGAGGCTTACAGCAATGATGATGGTAACACTAAACTGTATGCTTCAGTTACACGGCCTAATAGTGCCTTTGGGCTGTGGCTTAATGCGACTAAAGGAACAATCGGCCTATTACCTTCCTTAAACGATTTTTAAAGGCTATTCTCTCCTCAAACACTTTCCATGGGCCGATGGGCTAGTGAAATTAATGCAGTGTCTTACATTGAACTGTCTACCTGGCATGCCAGGTCACTTCCTCATTCCCTCTTAGCTCCATCCATCACGGTGTACTTTTGTCTCTTTTTAGCTGAAGGCTGGTGTGTGGATTAATGCTGTAAAGTTGTAATCATTTCTCAAGACAGAACTGCAGCCTGTTGCCAGAATCACACATTAGCGATCTGTGAAAATGGATATGATGCTATTCCCCCTGTCGAGAGTTCATAAACCCTAAGATGGATGTTTTTGGGAGGGAGAACGTAACATATCGTACCTTAAAGTATTTGAGATTTAAAATCAGCACTTGGTGAACAAAAAGCTTTTCCTCCTCCCTCTACAGCTCGACACTCACCAGCAGAAGAGAGAAGGTCATGATCAAAGCGCTGACCGCCATCCCGCCTAATCCCAGCAGGTGCAGGGTCCTTCGTCCAGCCCTCTCCACCAGGAAGAGCTGTGGGAAAGAAACAGTCGTGTAATGAGCTGTTTTAAGGAACAACCCCAATAAAAACAAAGATAGACACTCTGATGTCACTCACAGAGACAACAGTGAAGATGGTGTTGACGATGCCGGCTCCGATGGTGGCGTAGATTGGCTGTTTCACACCTGCAGACTGAAAGATGCCGGTCGAGTAGTAAAACACCTGAAAGACAGAGAGGGGGGGAAAGAAAGCTGTTAATTAATTATGCTTACCATTTTATAGCTGTGCACTATAACTAATCTGTAAATATTTGACCATTTCCTGTGCAATACATTTCTAACTTTTTATTCTGAATATTTATCCTTTCTCTAATCTTGCATTTGTATAATAGGGTCAATTGCAATGTCCAGTTGGATTTTATCTTGTCAATATTGTGCACCTTACACTTTATTCATCGCTGTTTGAACTGAAAAAGGAGAAGCTCTCAGATCTTGTTGTACATTTAGTATCATGACAATATAAATGTTTAACTTTGCACAATGTGTGCAAGACTGATGACCAATGGATGAAACACACACTGTCAGCATCTTATCCATGCAGTTTTCACAGAATGTCCTCTGTGCTTTGTAGGGATGGGACGATACACTTAAAGGAGACATATCATGCTGATGCATGATTTAATACTTACATATAATATAATAAATTTGAAAACAAGACCTTACACCCCCTTAATTTTCAAAAAATTAGATATTGTATTTTTTCTGATATCCTAGAACGAGATTTGATGCCTCTGAAAATAGGTCATTGCAAGATGTCCGCGAGATTTCAAACGTTGTGACGACACAAGGTACCTTTCTTTTTATTGGAGTAATCTAATAAAACACTTCCTCCTCTGTGATGTCCGTTAGCCACAAAACCGTCACCGAGGAACACATTCGTCCAGCAGCAGTATATAGATCCCTAGCTCACATTCACTCATTACCAGCTCTGGCCTGTAGGGGGACTCAATACACGGTCGCTGCATTGAGCCTGCCGGAAAATACAGTAGAAGAAGAAGGACAGGCTGGCTCAGCCCCCGATAGAACTGACCAATCAGAGCACAAAGGGCTGTGACGTTGCGAGGTAACTTTAGGTCAACCTGAGATCCTCGTGTTTCAACGAGAGCTTGATATTGGCCTAAAATGAGGATATTGAGAACGCTATTGTGGGGCAATGAAGGAACTAAATGACTTGTACTGAGGGCAGAAATGCTTTACAGGCATCCTAGTCTGGCATAGTGAAAAGGAGAAACAAGCATGATATGTCCTCTTTAAACTCACGATACGATGCACCTCGATATGCCCGAGTCACGACATGATACGTCACGATACAATATCAAAAAAGTAAAAAAGAAAAAATATTACTGTGTAATTACCACTTATTTATTTTTGTTTGAGTTACACACAGGAAAACACAAGACCTAACAGGCCAAACACAAACAATAACACTCTCTCTAACCCTAGAGAGGTTAGAGAGAGTGTATGCTAACGAGCAGTAGGCTCGTTTTCGCCGGGGTCGTCTTCACATTTTTATGGTGACGCTGAAGGTGGTGGTTCATGTTTGTTGTGTTGGAGGCGGTGTACGGAATGACAGCATAGGAAAGTTTACACACCGTCTTAGTCTTGTCAGTTACTCTTTTGCTGTCTTCGTCTTTTTTAATGAGAAAGCCAAAATACTACCAGACAGATGACTTCTATCCAAGCAAAGCGTCTTCAATTTTGACCTTATTCGACTCCATCGTTAGGCTGTTTGGTGGCAAGGCAGTTGGTGCTAATGTTTGTTGTCATCACTTCTGGTCACATGCGCTGATACCGGACGTGATGTCTTTATTTTGCAATCCATTTTTTTAAAACTCGATGCATTTCGTCACGTTCTGTATCGCGATATTTTGCCAAACGATATTTCATCCCATCCATAGTGCTTAGATGGTGTTAAGTTTACTTAGTTATCCCTTTCATGCATAATGTCCTCTACAGTAGACAGATATTGGAACCCTTTAGGTTGGAGTACAATGCCCAACTATCAGGTGGTAAACTCCCAAACACTTGTCTTAAGTTTCATATAAATATTAAATTTGCACTTTTTTACCATGTTGACATATTGCATCATAAATCCAAAATAGCTGATTAAGGGAAAATTTGACGTTATACCTGTATCAAGATTTTAACTTAATTTTGCAATTTTTTATTTAAATTTTGGTGTAATTCACAAGTGAATAGTTTGATTAAACAGCAATAGTATGTAAATATGCTTTGGACACTTCTTTTACTTTTATTTACTCTTAAAAAATGTCTGTCAGAGAGTTGTTTGTGGATCTATATTTAGTTCCTCTAAATTACTATTATATCATGCTGATGCATGGTGAAGTGGACCGATGCATAACTGAACCAGAAAAAAATGAACATGATTTTTAACTTGATTGAAAGTAAACACAAACATTGGAAAGTCTTCCTTTGTGTTTTAATTATTTATGCATGAAAGGTTATTGTGTCTTCTGGTGACTTTTAGCTGAATGTGTTCCCTAAATGTCACTGACGATAAAAACAGTGTGAGTCCTCATGAATGACTCTTCACAGGAGTTAAGAAACTAGCTCATGGCCTCCTCTGGTCCTGCATCACTGAGCTAAAGTCCTGCCCTCCAGGTTCGACCGTTAAATCTAATGTAAGAAGTGAAGGAGATGTTTATAGTAAAGCAAAAAACGCAGAGCCAAGTGTATCCAAGTGTATATTCATGTTAAACTGTCAGACTGTCCAGGTGTATAAAAGTGTGTTTACGTCTGAGTGCAACCCCCTCAGAGTTTGTGTCATTAGTGTTTCTGACGTACAGCGTTGATTCCTGACAGCTGCTGTGAGAGCTGCAGCATGATGGCGATGAGCAGAGGCTGTCGGTACGACGCTGAGCGGAAAAGCTCGGGGATGGTCACCTTCTTCTCCATGGCCATTTTAGCGCTCTCCTCCTTCATCTCCTGCAGGTCTTTACTCACATCCTCACTGCCGCGCAGACGCACCAACGCTGTCAGAGGAATAGAACAGCTTTTACACAAAACCCAAAGACAGAGGATAGATAAGTGTTGCTTAGCTGAGTCATGCAAGGCTAGCAGCAGAGACGGTAAAAGGTATGTGTCTAGAAATTGACAGAAAAACCTTGCAGTTAGTTCATTAAATACATGAGACAGTACACCCAAAGTTCACTTAAGTAAAATGCAATGTACTGTAATTTATAATATTGAAGAAAATGTAATGGTGAATGTTTTTCACTCACTCTGGAATTGTGCTTTAAACAATGAAGTGTATTTAACAGGACTTAAAATTGCAGTTTTACTGCAATCGCAGTTATTACATTGATATTATGTTGCTAAAATGGTGACTGATATTCTCTCCATGGCTTATATGGCAATTTAAAGGGCAGGGATCTCTTTATAAGACGATAAAGAAGTGTGAGTTCATGCACAAAACAATTTCTTTTGTAATTAATTAAACCATTTTGACAAGAAGATTATACAGTACAGCACAATATTTACAGCAGATGTGAAAAGTGCTGTAAAGTAAAGCTGATTTCACAAATAGCAGTGTGAATTATTCCTCAAAGTGTGGGTGTGTGCAGAAGGCTTTAAAATGCTGTTTTTTAGTGTTGTGAGCCTTGTTATATGTTTTTTTTTTATCCAAAAGCATTTTTACTCACATAAAATCCTCCCACAGAAGGGGATTTCTAGTTTAGTTCTACAAAAAGCACTTTCTTTATTCCTACTTTAAAAAAAGCTGACACTCACTTTGCAGTTATAATGATGTAACTTAGAGTCTTGTTTTTGTTTGTTTTTGTTGGGTGAAGGTTGTGAAGAAGAAGTGGGTCAGGGCCTCAGAGTCGACACCAACAGGCTGCACATTGAAACAGATGCCAGAACCTTCTGCTGCTCTTTCAAGGACTCTTTTCTCCTTTAGGCTAAAATATCATCTACACTCACCCGAGATGACCCTGAGTATCTGTTTCCACTTGTCTCTCTCCGTCCCTCTCAAAGGTTATTTCACAATGAAATCGCTCCTCTTCCTGATTTTCTTTGCTCCATTTTGTCTCATTCCTCTCATTTCTGATTTGTATCCCATCAACACTCCAGGCCTTAAAATGTACACTTTAAGATGCTTATTTAGCAGAATGTAGTTACATTTCATTTCATGTAAATAAAAAACCTCTCTGTCAAACTTCATGTATGTAGATGAATGAAGCCTCTGTAATTCAAAGGTAACAGTCTTAGAGCTGCTTTATCTTGAATAACCAGCAGGGGGCAGATACCATAGTTTAGATTTAGTGAAGAGGAGGATGAATGAACCCAGCTTCTCTGTAGGTTTTTCTTGACTTATTTTCCCACAGTAAACATTTTCCTGTTTTCTCAAAAAGTCTTGAATGCAAACTGAAGCCAAGCTTGTCTACAATGATCCTTATTAAGAGGAAAACAGACTAATAATGAAGTCCAAACGGTGCCTCAGAAAGCTGAAGAATGGTGTTTTAAGGGACTTTGAACATTTCATCATAGTGGTTTACAGAAAATAGACAGGAAAAGAGAAAATACTCAGTGAGCAGCAGTTTCTGGCCAAGAATACCTTACTGATGCCAGAGGTTAAGAGAGAATGACCAGATTGGTTTGAGATGACAGAAAAGCAACAGTGAAATAACCTGTCCACAGCCAGGGTATGAAGAAGACCTCTTCTTGAATCTTAAAGCAGATGGGCTACAGCAGCAGAAGACCACACTAGGTGCCACTAATGTTGGCTAAGAACAGGAAACTGAGGGTACAATCAGCACCAATTAAACTTTGTCCAGTCTACCTGAGAGCTGTTTCTGATCATCTCTTCATGACCACAGTGCACCATCTTCTGATGACTGCTTCCAGAAAAATAACCATGCCAAAAAGCTCAAATCAGTTCAAACATGACGATAAGCTCACTCCACACTCGCCAGTTCCCAATCCAATAGGGCATCTTAAGGATGTTGTGAGAGATTTGTATCATGGATGTGCAGCTGACAAATCTGCAGCAACTGTGTGATGCTATCAGTATGAAACTAAATATCTGAGGAATGTTTCCAGCAGCTTGTTTTATCCACACCACAACAAGATTAAGACAGTTATGGGAGTAAAAGCCAATTGAACCAGATACTAGTATGGTGTACCTAATAAAGTGGACAGATGTAAGCTCAAGGGCATCATTTTCTTTGACCCTGAAGGCATTCTGCTTCTGAGTTTAGTGCACTTCTGTCTAGGGCAGTCTGTAAAAATTACATCCTAATAAAAACTGAAGTTTTTTTCAAACTCAGCACTAATGTCTGATCATACTCAGGTGAAAAGATTAGACTCTGGATGGGCAGAGCCAAGATTCCCGTGACATCAAACTCATTGCAGAACTTAATCCTACACCAACACAGAAAACACCAGCAGCTCTTCTTCACCCTTCACTTTTACCTGCATGGTTATAGTTTAAACAAAGAAGGCAAACAACCATCAGGCTGCAGGCCTAGTTGTAATTATATGATTCATATTATTCTCCTCATGAATTGCCCTAACAAGTACATTTTAATTATGTGGGATCAATAAAACTTTGTTCTTATCTTTAAAAAGCAAATACAAGGTCAGTCTGAAGGTCAAAGTGTGTTATTTGATCATTTCAGAGAAAATGATGTGATGTTTTAAAGAGAATTTAAGAAACATCTTGAGTGATATTATTGTTTTTTATGAAATGCTGTGCTTTAACCATCACAGGCAGTGTAAATATCAGTGTGTACCTTTGCGAGCCTGCTCCTCCTGTTTCAGGTTAATGAGCAGGAAGCGCGGGCTCTCGGGACAGAAGGGCAGCAGGATGCACTGCAGCACCGCCGGGGCCACAGTCAGGGCCAGCAGGAGGGGCCACAGCTTCTGGGAGCCCAGCAGAACCTCCAGACCGAAGATCTAAACATCAAGAGTCAAAACAGCTGCGTCATAATCCTCACTTCTCTGCACTGTGACTTCATGTGAGGGTTCAAAATGTTTACTGATGAAGCCTGGTGCTGACCTGAGCGATCAGGATGCCCACCACCACGCCGAGCTGGTGAAGAGTCCCAAAGGCTCCTCTGAGGGGGGTGGGGGACACCTCGCCCACATACATGGGAGTCAGACCGGTGAAGAGACCGCAGAAGAGGCCGATGACCAGGCGGCCTGCAATCACCATCTCATAGGAGGAGCAGATGGTGGAGAAGCCCATGAGGAGGCCGCCGATCACGGCCAGACTGTTGACCAGGAACATGGAGCGACGCCTGAGGACGAGGAGCAGGTCAGAGAGAGAGAACTGAAAACTTCTGACTAGACAAAGACTGAAAAAATACACACGCAAGACAAGATGAAAAGTCCACTTGTGAAATGTAACAGCAAAATTATACAAGCCTTAAATATTAATAGTTGATAGTAAATAATGTAGTATACAGAAAAGTAACCCCTTTGACTCTTGTTCTGTTGTATTTGTTGCTTTGACTCTGTAATTAAGATTTAAACATTACAGAGAGATCATCTGTTCTATGTTTAGCGCTCAACTCAAGTTACTTTGTACAAGACTGAAAATTAAAAACACATATCAAAATAAAATAAAGGGAGTATTGGGTGTGATGATTTTTCTCCTGAATGTGTCCTACTTTGTTTCTTTGACAGCTGGATGGTGGGTAAAAGGTTTGTGGTTGATGAAAATAAAAATTGACATGCTTATTGATTATAAGACAAATACCTTCCAGTTTGCCAGCATTGATTGATTTTCCTGACGGTGTGAGGGTAAGGAGCTTTTCTGTCTTTATTGGCAGGCGGGTTTTTGTCCCCTTTATGATGCAAATATAGATATTTTCGGTGTAAGGGTGCAAGAAAACTTTAGCTGTCTTTTTGCATTTTTATTCATTATTTAAAGTGTTAAGATGAAGATTTTACCTCTCAGAGCCCATATTATGCTTTATAAGACTTTTATGGCTTTTAGTACATTTATCATTTATCATCTGCATGATAGGGTGCTTCTATGCACAAGGCAAAACAAGACACTCTCTGTACCCCTCTACAGTGCTAACAGCCACCTATAACATCTTATTTCCCCAGGCATCTCAAAGAGACATGCCAGTATAATGGGGCCAAAGGACATAAAGATCATTGAAGGGAGATTTTTCTCCACTAGTTTTCTTCATATGAAAGTTAGGCACAGTTTCTTCATAACATAAAAGCACCATATTCGTAAATAAATCAACTTTGAAGGACTAACATAACTTTTTAATATGCCGGCTATGTCGCTGTAAAATAGTCCACTCTGGAACAATATTTACAGCACAAATTCTGGCAGCACTTCTGCTATGGACACACCACATATCTTAACATGCTCAATCCAGTTAATCCAATTTTGATTAATTTGACACAAATTTAAAGGTGCTATGAGGAGAATCTATTTGCGGCAACATAAAGACTCTGCTACCCATGAGCACGCGCAGTGACTGTCGTAATGCTGGGAGTGACATCATATCCGACTTATTGGCGTTCCAGTTGAAGTTGAAAAAAAAAACATCTCCATCTACCAGGCTATTGTTAGCTGTTGTCAGCACGCCCTGCGTTGTTGTTCACAAATATCACATGAAGAATGTGATTATCACTATGGCAGCATTTTTGTAAATATAAGACTAACAATACTATGTATACAGCTGATCTAGAGCGACACACCCCAGTCAGAAGTGCAAATAAATTGATTATTACAGGAGCTAAATAACTGTTCACACTGGGGGCATCCATCTTCGATTGTCAACTCGGCGGTGGCGAGGTTTCACTGAGTTCCCAGTAGGAAATTCTGACTTGGGGGGACGTTCCAGTTGTAGTTTCCTACTCGGAACCTGGAAATTCCTACTTCTGACTACAACTGGAACGCACCAGAAGACCCAAGCCAAAGTGCGTGTTTGTTGTGATAAATACAGCTCAGACCTTCCTCAGAACTCTGCATTGCTTTACAACTTCTTTTTTCAACAACTTACAGGATGCAAACGACGAGGTAATGTATCTCTTTCTAGTTACATAGCGGTAGTTTTTGATGTGTGACAACAAGCAATTTTTGGAAAACTTAGCATCGTAGTTTTGTAGCCGGCTATATTTCGCTTCTTACAGCCCGGTGCTCTGAGACGTGTCTGAATAATATAAATTTGCTCTAGTTTTAATTGTCTTGTTCCTGAAGTTTAGTATCCAGGCCAGTCCAGCCCTGTCCAACCCGACCGGAAGGCTAAGGAATAGCATTTATAGATAACCTATTTTAATGCTATAAAACTCATCTTATAGTGCGCATTTCGATCAGGCATATATCTAAAAGTGAGACTTTTTTGTAATTACTTAGAAACTCCTCACAGTCCCTTTAAACAGATAAAAGATTTTTATTTTATTATGGCAAAAGCAAGGCTGATTTCTATCATCTTGTTTAGTGTTTACAGCAAGCAAACAGCTGACCATCTGACTCCAGCTTACTAAACAGAAAAGTAATATCACTCTTTTCATTGAACTCTCTAAATGTGTTTGAATGTCACTGAAGTTATGCTGATTTTAATATAGAAAATATGTCACTGATAATGCTCTACACAACAGTGCCACCCCTGAAGAGAAAACAGGATTATGCTTGAACATAAATGGTCGCTTTAAGAAGAACTCTGGGGAACATTAGAGCCGAGCTGTGGGCTCAAGACAGTCAAGCTTCATATCCTCCATTAGTGGAAATGGAGTGTGACTGCTCCGCCAAACCACACCGGAAATATGCAGAGTCATTACAGGGAGAAAGAAATTAGGGAAGAGCAGAATCTTGATAATGCTAACAAGGTTGAGAACAATGAGAATGAAAAACTAAATATTTTATTTTCACGATGAACAAATCCTACCTGCCAAATCTGTCCGCCATGACACCCACGCTGAAGGAGCCCACCATACCGCCCACACTGAAGATGGCCACAGCAACACTCCAGACGATGGTAGAGACCCCTGGGCTGATTGACTCGCCATAACGCTCGAACCAGGTGGCGTTAAAGAAGGCCTTAAGTTTCTATGGAATGGACAGATGAGTAAATGCAGTTGTTAAGGCACAAAAAAAGGAAAAAACACAAATGTGGTAACAGTTTGATGGCTATTGAACTTGAATTTAGTCAGGTGGAATGCTGTCTAGTTCAGGGGTATCCAAACCTTTTCAAAGGGGGCCACACACAAAAACTGTAGGGCCACACTGATATACCTGCATATGTTGTATAAGAGTAAGTAAAAACGTCCCAGTTTACATCAAAATTACTTTCACTACTGAATGCTACGAAAAAAGACTTAGATCTAAATTTACAAAAATGGCTTGACAAAGCAGACAGTCATGGGCTTATCAGATGGTAGGGGGGCTGGTTGGCCCAGGCTACTACTTTGCTCACTTTTTTAATGATAAAATCTGAGAAAAATCAGACTAACAAAGGCTTTAATGCTGACAACATTATACTAAGGAGAAATCTGGTTGTTTCAGTTGCTTTTCTTCACAGTATAGCAGATGGAATATCATGATTTATTGACATTAAGTAAGATGAAAGTATAAAAGAAATTAAAATAAGCAAAAATGACAAGCAGAGTCTTTAAGAAATAACAGTTTACAGAAAATGAAGGATAGATTTAGTTATGGTCTGACTATGAACAAATGCCAAATATTTTACACTATTAACAATATCTACATTTTGAAAATAACCATAAATGTACTGTTTTGACTGCAAGGACCTTGTGAGCATCACCATCTAGCCTGCTAACCTGCTACACACTCTCTCAAATAAAGTAATAGTTAAAGAGTACTATATGTATGTATATGTATGTTATATGCTAGAGATATGGCAAAACATTTTCTGAGCAACTGGGTATTCATGGATATTTATGGTGGCTTGGTAATTTGTAAACTGGAAAACTAGTTTAGCTTAGTTTAGTTAGTAATTTATTTCGTTCATATATCTGTTATAAAACATTTTCTGACAAGCATACAAGCATTAGTAGAATTAAAAGGAACAGAAAAAAGAACAATCTTATATTATCTGCTCCTTTTAGGCACTTAAAAAATGTTTCAAAAACAACAACATCACATGGATTAACATAATTCACAACAACAACAATAATACAATAAAACAGCCTTCATCAACACTGCTGGTCTCAAATTCTTTTTGATTCTCAATGAGAACACCAACAAGCACCAACCACCAAAATTATACTAATAATTATGAGAAATTTCATCAATTACAAAAATGGTGATGGTACTTACTTAACATACTACCCTTTAATGTTCTTTTAAATGTAAATTTTGATATGGATGTTTAGCACTGAACAACAAAGTAAGAGAGCAAAAAGCTAGCAAACCTTAGCTTGAGTTTTGTCAGGTGTAACCCCCCTGAAGTACTTTCTTATAAGATATATTAGCAGGTCAGTATTGAGTCTCATGATTAAAAAGTTTTGTTATTTTCTTAAAACGCGTTAGAATAAACAAAAAAACAAAACTGTTGACTTCATTGCCACCACTTTGTTAACTATTTCAATGAGAAAATTTATAAAAGTCTAAATGATTATACTTTACTAATTCCCGACATGATGAAAAACCGGTCGACTACATTATCTAGCTTTCTTCTGACAAACTAAGCTAAGTTATAACTATCCCGTAAACTTGAAAGCTTTTTCTATTTTATTTGGCATATTATTTCCAAGACAATGGGGAAATCACAGACATCTAAAATGGTTTGCTAGTTATAAAACTGGATAATTAACATGTTAAATACCACACTGCTAGTGAAACAAGGTTCATAATTAGAAAAATGAATTAAATGCTTCTTTTATATTAGTTCAACAGTTCAATGACTATCTCACCTTAGCATAAAATAATCTGAGGATAAACAAAAAGAGATACAGCTTGCCATATTAATTAAAACAGCAATGGTTATTTTAATTGTTTTATTAAGTATATAGCAAAAATATGAAACATATTGGGTACTTTCTAATCACATTCAAGAAATTAAATGGTCAATAAGAGGATGACCACCAACATGACGTTTTAGCATCTGTACAGGGTAGAATACAGGATCATTAACCTTTTTTAATAATGAAATATGACCATGAGAGGGAAGACCCTTCTGAAATTAGTGTCTCTGAATCACCTTTTTAAATTAAAGAGAAGATTTTTATGCTTTAAAACACACCATTACCCTATATCAGTTAATGGAGAAACTGTTTTATAAAATGGATTTCTTGTTCATTACAGTTGTTCCTTCAGACAGAATAAAGTGAGATTTTCGTCTTTATGACACATGCTGCTCACATCAGAGACAAGGTCATAATCAAACTGTGTGTTAACATCACTGACCTTTTCTGGAGCATTGATGACTCCCGTGTTGTATCCAAACTGCAGAGAGCCGATCACCGCGGTGCCCAGAGAGAACAGGAGGTAAGCGGTCACCTGTTTAGGCTGCAGAGAGACAAGAGGAAGACAAATGTCAGGAAGAGGAGGGGACAGATGAAGGCAATGGAGACAAATGGGACCAATGCATGGAGGAGAGGAAGCAGACAGATCCACAAACATAAATCTTAGCTCATAAGGAGATTTAATTGTGGCTCGCATGCAGACATACAAATGCAATAAAACTTTAATGCCGACTCAAGACTGGTAATTATGCTTTAAAACAAGTACAAAGAAGTTTATACAAGACATAACAGAGAACACACATTATTTTACATGAAATGAGATGGATGTTGCTGGTTGGAACTTTGAGTCGAGTCTTTTTGTGTAGAGTTTGTATGTTCTCCCTGTGCATGGGTGGGTTTTCTTCTGGCACTCCAGCTTCCCCCCACAGACCAATAAACATGCTAGTTAGGTTAACTGGTGAGTCTAAGTTGGCCAAAAGTTTTAGTGGGGCCTAGAATGACTGCCTGTGTCTCTGTGTGGTCCTGGAGACTGGACCAGGGCCTCCTGCCCAGTCAGCTAGGATAGTCTCCTGCCCCCCCTCGACCCCTTAAGGAAAATGTGGTGTAGATAATGGATGGATGTCTGTGTGTTTGCATTGAAGCTCGAGTATGATTCATCAAAAGCTGGAAACTCAAACCCAAACAGTCCATCTGCTCATGAATCAGCTCATACCACCATTGATTTCTCTCTGTAATAAAATCCTGGAGAGTATATGAGGAGAGTCGTCGTCATTATGATGAGAAGCTATAAAGTTTAGACCTCATTAACTTCTAATGTATTATTCATAGGTCCAGTAATAACACAGTGGTCAGATCAGCCAAAAGCTCCTCCACTTACAAATAAAAACATTTTGTTTCACAAAGAGCTTTTGATTTTCCACTTAAATCAAAGTCAAAGTAAAAAACAATCATAGATCTGTCATATTATAATAGTTCAATAGTTTATGTATCAGTTACTTTATTTTTTGAAAATGTCCGCTGTATAGTTGCTGGTCTTGACCAGTGGATAAACTGGCATAATGAAAAACAACTTTCAAACTACATTTATGTTTGACTTTGATAGTGAGTTGAAAACAAGCTTTTGTACTGTGTATGTTCCACACTGTTGACAAATTCAGAAATAAAACATGTTAAAAAATGTTGAAAACATATTTACAGTACTTTGAAAAGTTTTAGGATAGTGTGAAAAATGCTAAGTTTTATCAATTTTATAAAGTGCAAAGTGAGCGAACAGTTGAAAAATCTATATAAAATTAACATTTGGTGTGACCACCGTTTGCTTTCAAACTGGTGTAAAATCTTCTCGTTATGTTCACAAAACAGTCTCTAAAATACAATTACAGTCAGGCATGTGATTAACTAGGTTTCACTAAGCAGGTACTGATTATCATCGTTTCCAAATTGTTGTTGAAAAGCAGTCATGACCTAAAACAGAAACAGCTGTGAAGGAGGCGTCAAACTGAAAGAGGAACAACCAAACGCTGCTACCAAGGAGGACTGAGCACAGCAACAAGACAAAAGGTAGCTCTGTTACATCAGCCAGGTCTCTCCCAGACTGGGGTGCCAATTTCAGCAGGCAAATACTGTGGCTCGGGCCGAGTCACCAAAACAGAGTACACCCCCCCCCCCCCCACATCCAGGGGGCGATCATACTCATGCGCAGATCAGACAGAGGGGGGAGGGGGAGTCGTAGGTTGTGTAGTGTGCACAGCTTACGTAAGAGAGAGATACAATACGTGCAGTAGCAATGGCTGAAAAACAACCCAAAAGAAAAAGGTCAGAGGAGTAAAAAGTGAAAAAGAAGGGCTATGACCATGAAAGAGCGAAGACCTGGGTCAACATTGGTGTTGCTTTCTGACGGTGGGGAACTCCGCCAATTGAAATACCTGAAAACGGATGCGGATGTCGCTGTCTTTCTGCTGGATAGGTAAGCAACATTAGCTTTGTGGTGCTTCACATAACAGTAACAGCTGTCAGGCATTCATCTTATTGTCTAATCTGCATAAAATGTACTGTTGTCGTGATGTTATCAATAACGACAGTTGAGTTGTCTGACGAGTCGAGGTTACCTTAGCTACGTTGGTCAGCTACGCAGTTTCTACGGCCGTTTCCATGACGATGCACGTCCATCAGCTTTCGGGGGTGGAGCCAGGGGTGAGGTATGAAGGGAGAGGCGGGTCTAAATTTGTTTATCAACAACCTCTCCACTCGTTTTCTCCCACATCGCTGACTACACCTTAAAAAAGGTGCTTAGATATGGCATCATGATTCACGCATGGATGGACTAATATGTTGTTTCATTCTTGGAGAGCAAACTCTTCCTAACCTTGTTTTTTTTATTAATGAAGGTTAATAGTTATTTTAAATAAATGTCAAAGAGTCTGCTTAGTTTAGATGCTGACATTGCACAGAGGTTACAGAGGATGCAGGAGCCTCATCAATAAAGAAATCACATTGATAGTGTCAGTCACAGAGCATATCTGAGTGTTCAATGCTACATTCTGAAAATCACACCTCTCCAGGTATGAAAGGCTTTTTTGTGGGCTCTGCTTAAGGTCACACAGACATGGAGTCAAACCTTTGTCTGTAATATGCAAACTGAGATGTAACCCATCCTCAGCAAACCATCAAAATAAGCCAAAAACAGCCTCTAAAGATGAAAAAAAAGTACCCTGATTGATCCCTTATATTGGGTCCAGGTCATTCAGGGTCACAGCAGCAGAAATTAGGCCACTGTGTCTCTTGTGCGCTTCTTTCTGCTGAATCATCAAATCCCCCGGCCTGCGCTGATGCGGCAGAACCAGCTGCTGTTATTTGAGACAGTACAGAGACAGAACTCAGGTGATCCACCGCCCTTGGTCCAACAATATCAGATCGAGGTCAGAAAATATGAGCGTAGGCTGCAATTCTGCAGGCTTCACTGTGGCCGGGTGGGTGGGGCTCTAACAGACCAATCAGGGACGAGAGAGAGAGATGTGTGAAGGAAATGAGACGAAGGTCAAAGTGGATTTATGAAAATGAGGGATCTGAGGCTACTGAGATCTCCAGCAGGTTTCCTTCAATATCTTTGGTCCTAACATGAAGCAGTTTGTCTAACAAAGGTCATCAGTGAAGGTTTTAACATGAGAAAAACAGGGTTTGTGTGCTGATGCCTAAATCAAGGGGCAAAACATCACGTGGTGCTAGAGGTCTGATGTCCTGCAAAATATTTTTCTATGTAGTCAGAAGGGGCTAAAGTATAGAAAATGCTCCATAGCTTCCTGTGGTTTATGATGTCATAGTTATACAGCCTCCACCTACATGTGTTTTCTGTTCATCACAGGTGGACACTGTAACTGCTATGAAAGTTTGAGAGTCAGCTCAAGTAAGCCCCTCCCCCCACACCATCAGACATATTTATGAAGCCAATCAGCTCAGAGCTCATTATCACAGCCCCCCTGTACTCTCAGATCAGGGTGTTTCCAAAGGGGAGGGAAAAAGAGCTGCACCAGAGATTACATGTTTTACTCGTCTTAACTCAAATTCCTGCTTAAAAGTCACCCAGACCTGATGTCAGCAGTGAAACACACCAGGACATGGGACCTTAAAAGTTTAAGTAAACACTTTTGTTAACACAGAGGAGCAGATTTCACCTGTTTTCCCCAAGAGCATCTCAATAAATGAATGAAGTGAGTGTAAAATGACTTTCTGGAACAGATTCAGATGGAAACTCAGGCCTCATGTGCCAATCATAGAAGCTTCTGACCATGAAAACAGCCTAGACAATGCAGCCAGGGGCACTTCTAAAAAAGTATGGCCCCAAGAAAAGATGCCACGCAGGGTCCAAACAGGCTCTGTAGTTTAAACCACACATTCATCAAGCCAATAACAAAAATATATGACATATTTTAATTCTAAAAATGGTCTGCTTAGAGTTTAAGTTCTTCTGTTAAAGACACAAGCATGCTTTAAGTTTTGACAGAAACATTAATGATGCAAAAAAAAGACAATTTAACAATGCAGTATAAGTAACTCTCATACATTAAGACCAATTTTTTATTCATTATGTTTTAAGGTGCTGATCAATCTTTGATACTTTAACCCTGTAAAAGATTTAAATTTGGCAGATTTTACATTTATCTGAATCCATAACCTGATATGCTCAAGACCCAAATACTTCTACGTGCCACTCAGGTATTTAAATATACATGAAAAGCATAAACAAAACTAATGCTAAGCAAAAGATGCCTGGAAATCACCTTTTTTCAATTAACAACAAGAGAAGCAAAGAGTGAAGAGTAAAGAAACCTTGCAACAACAAAATCAGCTGTTCACGTTCATTCTTCATATTTTCTTTCTGAGGCAAAAAAAAAAAAAAAAAATTCAACAAAGTCCTTGACTGTTGATCTATGGGTAATAAATGTTTTGGAGAGGAAACTTCCTTGTCATCTGACTTTGCTATTAGCTGTTCACCTTCATTCTTCTTATTTTTCTTTCTGAGGTAAGAAAAACTCAACAAGGAAAAATCCTATTGTCAAAATAACCTGTTGCCACATCACACTGACTTTTCAACTCTACATGACTCACTTATGAATTGTTTTATTCACTGTAAACTCAAAGAGTAGTATGTTTTTTTCTACATTGGCCTGAAGCACCTGATGGATCATTCAATATATTTCACTTGTCCGTCTGGAAAAGAGCCCATAGAAAGTGTTTGAGAATGGGCAGAAACTTTTAGGTGATTGGACGAACATCCTACGAATCACATTCAGTACATTTTCTGTTAAGAATTGGAAAGAGATCCATCATTAGAAATTTTTAAAAATGGGGTTAAAATGATGAGAAACAGGTGAAATGAGTGAGAGCAACAGACACTAAAAATCATTAAATAAACTGTAAGATAAATAAAAAGATGAATGAATAACAAACAAAATGTGCGAATAATAATAAAAGAAAACAAAGATAGCATTATGAAACAGGGTAGATGTGATTTTTTTTATTTATCTCAATAATTTTAGGTCTTAAGGATGTTTTTCCTGCAAATTCTCCCATCACAGTTGATTAAATTCTGACACACTGAAGCCTTATGACCCATATTCACCATAAATCTTTGTTTATTTAAACTGGTGAAACATGCATTCACTTGTTAAAGTCTTTTTAAAGCCTTCTTTGGCTCTCAAGGTTAATCAAACATGCTCTCTGGGCTCCTGCACTGTTTCAGCGTCCCTCCTGTTTGCTCACCTTCCCTGAGGATTTATGTGACATTTATGTTCGATCAATAATCTGATCTCATGTAGACTGAAAGACACAGCCGCTGGGTGTGTCTGCAAATGGACGGCTTGTTTTCTGGTGTTGTTAATCACCGTTCTAATTCGAAAGCAAGAGAAATGATCGACTTTATTGGTTTGATTATATCCATCTTAATCAGTTATGTTTTGATCACACAGTTGGACTTTTAGGAGGTAAAAAATATTCTAAAAACAGCAGCAGGTGTTTTGTGGACCATCACTGCTTCACCCCATAAAGCCAATTGTATCATATTTGATACATATTTTTATAATACCTCTATCTACTAAACATGATCAACAAATTACAAAAAAAACATCTGAATACACTCAGATAAATGATAAAAATGTCCTCGAATGGATTATCAGTTGCCAAAAACACCTAATGTATCAAGTGAGACATGAAAAATCTATATGTTGAATTTTATGGACATTTGAATATTTTTGGTATTTTAGCAGAAAGTGGTCAGCTGATTCACTGATCTCTTTCAAACCTCTTCTTAAAACAGACTTCTATCCGATTTTATCTGAGTTTATTCAGTTGTATTTTAGGTAAATGGTTTAAATTTGTAATGAGTTTCATTTTTTAGAATTTCTTTTAATATTTTGTAAGGAAGGGTCAGGACTAGATAAGCTCTTTGCTTTATTCTTTTCCTTCTCAAACTGTTTTTTTAGTCAACATGAATATGTATGTTCTCACAGGTGTATTTTCATTTGTACTAGTTGTTTGGTGTGCATATATATTATTTTGACTTTCTTTGGTTGTTATTTGTTTTATTTTTTTTAAATAACTGATGAATAAAAAATAAAATAAAAAAAAAATAAAAAATAATTTATTTAAAAACTTAACCTTATGTTTCAGTTATTAAGTTTCAGAGTTTTTTCTTTTGAGTATTTTCTTGGTTTTCTTCCTTGCTTGTGATTTTATAACCTGCCTGTTGTGCTGCATATTTTAGTGTTTTAAATTGTTGCTGTCCATGTAAAACACTTTGTAACTTGATCTTATAAATTGCAAATTAAATAAAAGATTACTATTATAGTCAATTCAGTGGTTACTATAAAGCAATAATTATGAGTATGATTTTATTTATAACTTTTTATGTCCCAGTCATTCAGAGGAAACTACTCAGCAAAGGGCAAAGGTCTTAATCAAAGAATTCATCCTGTCGTATATTGACAGGGTTTCTTTTCGTCAAACATGTCTGTAGTTTCAGTGGTATATTGTCAGAGTTGGGGGCTTGCCAGGGTCAAAAAGCATTAAGAGACTGGCACAGCAGAGGCAGTAAATCTAATATTTAATCCCTGCAGTAGTTTGAGTCTGAACATCCTGGAGCAAACAATCCCTCTAATGTAACTCAGAGGTGTTTTTAAGTTCACCTGTGTACTAATGTTTACTGTCTAAAAAGAAACAGGATTTATGATCTCCACAGCTGCATCAGTTCTGCCTCTGCTGAAGTCTTCACACATCTTCACAGGCAGCAGTTAAAGGCAGTGTCGTGCAGAAATGCAGAAACATGCTCATTAGATCAATCGGTGAACCCAAGTTGATCTTAGGTACGAGTGTGAGCATGAATGTCTGTCTCTCTATGTGGCCTTGTGACTGGTTGGTGACCAGTCCTGTGTGTCCCTGCCTTTTGCCCAATGTCAGCTGGGATCAGCTCCAGTCCCCTGAGACCCCAGGAAGATAACCAATGAATGGAAATAAAAGATAATACATGTGTTACCATGAAAACAACATGGAAAATATGACTGTAGAGTCCTGAGTCATGTTGGCTTCCCTCTGGTATAATAACAATGACCACATGACAGCTCAGTATTGGCCTGGGTTGTATAAATGAAGTTGTATTTTCTCATTTGTTTGTCTCTGATACTAAAACATCACATCTGTGGCAGTAAAAATTATTAAAATGACTCAAGAGTGGGGTGCTGGTTTGACGGAGTGGTTAGCAACCAGGCACCCCAAGTACTTGCTTCTAGAATCCCGCCTGTGACCAGTTTGCAGAGTCTCCTCCCCTACTCTCTCTCCCCCTTTCACAAGCCTATCCATTGTCTCTCTCCTATCAATAAAGGCACAAAATGCCCAAAAAATACATTAAAAAAATGATTAAGAGCAGCTTCTGGTGTTTGGACCTTTGATCTGTTTTTGTTTTATTCTTCGAGTCTAACACTCAGTACTTAAAGGAGACATATCATGCTTGTTTCTCCTTTTGACTATGCCAGACCAGGATGCCTGTAAAGCATTTCTGCCCTCAGTACAAGTCATTTAGTTCCTTCAGTGCCCCACAATAGCATTCTCAATATCCTCATTTTAGGTCATTATCAACCTCTCGTTGAAAAGCTCGGTTTTCAGGCTGCCCTACAGTAACCTCGCAACAACACAGCCCTTTGTGCTCTGATTGGTCAGTTCTATCATAGCTGCCGAGGGGGTAGATCCAGCCTGTCCTTCTTCTTCTACTGTATTTTCCGGCAGGCTCAAAGCAGCGACCACGTATTGAGTCCCCCTACAGGCCAGAGCTGATAATGAGTGAGTGTGAGCTAGGGATCTATATACTGCTGCTGGTGGATGTGTTCCTCGGTGACGGTTTTGTGGCTAACGGACATCACAGAGGAGGAAGTGTTTTATCAGAATACTCCAATAAAAAGAAAGGTACCTCATGTCGTCATGACGATTTAAATCTCGCGGTCATCTCGCAATGACCTATTTTCAGAGGCATCAAATCTTGTTCTAGGATATCAGAAAAAATACAATATCTCATTTTTTGAAAATTAAGGGGGTGTAAGGTCTTGTTTTCAAATTTATCATATTATATGTAAGTCTTAAATCATGCATCAGCATGATATGTCTCCTTTAATGTTTTTTGGGATGTGCATGTTTTTCTGTCTTTTTTTGGCCTTTTAACTATAACTTAGGTGTCAAGGAGAAAAACATAAATCCAGGACAAATTCTTCACAACATTTATTAAGTTCCTTCTGCAGAAATCTGGGACACTCTTGTGAACTTAAAACAAGCAAACAAACTTCAGATTCATCTCTCGTCTGTCCGAGTGAAATCACCAGCTCTCAAGTTAATTACATGGGACAGAGAGAGCAGAGCCGGGAGCACGTAATGACAGCTAAAAGGAATTAAACCCTCTCTCAAACACAAACACACACACCGCTGTACACTCTTCCCAAAGTTCACCTTCCTCTCTCTCTCCTCTCCCTCCGTGTCCATCTCTATTTTTGTCAAGTCACTGTGACTCGGTAAAATTTACCACAACACATCTGCACACAAAAACACTTGAATGAGGCTGAATGGTGAGAGTGTGCAGGTTAAATCTGCAGATTTCAGTGATTCTTACAAACATTTACACAAAAAATGAGGCCCATCTCCATTTAAAGCTAGAGCAGACACATTTTAAAGTATCTCTCTTCACTTTTTTCTTGAAATAAAAGTGAGTAGCCAGTCCAGCATCAGCGTTTCATAAGACATTTCATAAAGCTCGAGGCAAACTTCACTGCGAGCAGCCTGTTGCACAACCACAGCTGAACAGATGCTGTGTTACTGTAGCGACCAGATGATTGATTGTGATGGCTTTTTCCTCGAAACAAATCCGAGCTGATTGTTTTCATGCAGCCTCTAATCTTAAACACCCAGATTTGACAAAATGAGATTTTGACGCCCACACAGATAAAACAAAACATTCTCACAGGCAGGTGTTCAGAGTACAAACGTGTAAATGACTCAGTTTCTCTTTCTCTATCTTTCCCTCCATCGAGCCAACAGCATCCACACCACCTTGTCCTTTCTCCGTCTCCATGGCAACAGCCTGGAGGTGACAGCTTTATTGACAATGGCTGAAAGTGAGTGCAGCAAACATGCTCACACACGCACATGCAGCAGGCAGAATGTCATTTAGTGGAGTGACTCTGCTGCCCAAGTCCTGCTCTGATGCATCAGGGCGTGGACACACACTAACACACAGCAACAAACACACACACAGCACAGTGACCCACATCCCTCTGAAGCCAGAAAACACAGTTTCTCTGCCATCAGCCAATCACAGCTCAGCGCTGTGGTGAAACCAGAGGAGGAGAAACAGTATTGAGCTGGTCAGAGAGTTTAGAGGGTTTAGCATGAGGGTCGCTCAGAACACCGATCGTTTATCGATGAAAAGATCGATATGTGACATGAGTGATGAGAGCAGGACGTAAAGTGAGGACATGACAGGAGGAGCTGAGAACGTAACACACGTCTGTGCAGCTGATCTGCAGCTACGAGAAAAGTTTCATCTGTGAATCATTCATGAACTTAAGAGGATAAACACCAAATACGTGTGTATGCCAGCAGCGAACCCTGAATTCTTCTACTACTGTTTGTTATTTGGTTGTGAATCCAGAGGTTTTGGCATCTGGATGGTTATTTCTGAAAAGAACTTCATCCTGACTCTTCAGTTACAATGCACGACACATGATTTGTGTGATGTACAATATGATGATACTTCAAAACTTCACAGAGCTGATACAATAGATACAACGATGCTGAAAGTTATTAGACCAGAAAACTTGCTTGAAACCCAAAATGTTTACAGGGAGGAGAAACTTCAAAATGAATTCACCTTTTTAGCCCCAAATTTAAGCTGCTATCTGGGCTTCTATGAGAAGTCAGAAATGAATCAAATGAATCACACTAAAAACTATTTCTGTGTTCAGGAATGCTGTAAATAACTATAATTTGATATCTTAATCAATCAATAATAATTTCCTGTTCTTAATAATACAGTTTATTTGAAAATTCATGGATACAATAATAACTATAGCCAAACACAACAGATGGACTGTTCAGTGTATTCCACTAGTCCCTCTTAGAGCTGTTTGTGAATGGGCACAACTTTTCAAAAGCTTATGCAGCATGTGACTGGATGATTGTTCCTTCACATTCATAATCACATTCCAATCAGATAATGGTGTATTAAAAAATAGATATAAAACAAGACAGACATTTTATTGACATTTGATTCCATCATACACAACAGATGTATTCTTAAGAACCTTTGGTGGAGACTGCCTGCTGCTGTGGAGCCACAAAGCCTCAATTACTACAATTACAAACATGACACAGATTTGGCCATTTCATTAGGAACATTTTATTCCCATTATCATTACAGCTGTTAATGTAGATATTAGCATGATCTCCCTATCCATGGTTGATAGTATCTATATTCAGCACCACATAGTCATGGGGTCCCTCTTGAAAATGGGATGTCACATCTCAAGAGGCCTTTAATACATTTATACTTAACGGAGACAATATGGTTGGGATGCACTTGTGGTCTGGGCACCCATGAGTTTGTCACTATTATAAATTCTTATTTTCATTAAGAATATCATTGATTATACTTCTATAAAATGATCACCACAACCATTCAGACATGAAGACAGGTCTATGGTCCATGGATCTGTCCCTAGCTTTAGTTCTTACTTTAGTCCACTTGTCTCCTCTTACCTCCCTTCCTTTGCCCTCACACCCAACACAGCATCGTGTGGATTTGCTGTTCATCATGAGACTGGGATCCACATTCAAGATTTCCTGCTGCTTAACAGAAGGATTTTTCTTGCTGCCATGATGGAGGGATTCATGATTGGCTATATGGATTCATGTTGGGTGTTGGATGTATATATTTGTATATATATATGTATACGTGTATTTTATATGTATATATGTATCCATGCATATATGTGTATCCATAAAATGAAGAGCTTTATGCTCTATTGTAAAGTGTCTTGAGATAACACTTGTTATGAATTGGCGTTATACAAATAAAGATTGATTGATTGATTGATTGATTAAGAATGTGCATTCAGTAACAAAAGCTGAGAGCGATTTCTGTGGATTACATGTGCATTATAAAATACTAAATGTATTTTTAACAGTCAAACTGAATTCATTTGCCTTTGAGAGATGCATTTAATTTTGTCAGCATCCAAATGCTGAAGAGTAAACCTTCAGTAGATGAAATAGTCAAAGTGAGAAAGCAGCAGTTCCTAAAGTGTCCACTAGAGGCAGTTCGCTGATGCTCCATCAGTCCAATGATTCTCCTCCTGTTTATTATTCCCTCTAGATCCTGTCACAACTGACAATGAGAGAGAGGTGGGGTACATTCTGGACTTCCAACTAATCACAGGGCTGCCATGTAGAAATTTAGTGTCACAACTTAGTTTAGAGCCAGTAAACCCATGTGTGTTTGCTGAGATCATGCCAGCCTCACACTCAAACTCCGTTTACCACCATGGTGTTCATGCTGAGAGGCAGCAGCTCCACCTGCTGCACCCTCCTTAAACAAGATTAAAGATACACAGCAGAAATAAATGTGTTTACCTCCTGGTTTAAGACTAGGTTTATATTACCATTTACCTTGTTTTGCTTTTATCTTACTGACTTTTTACTTCTTTGATTTGGACTGGTTATTGTGTTAAAATGGTGCTCTATGCTTGGACCTTTGCAGACTTCACTGTTGAACTGTGCATCTTGTTGTCAGTCTACACTAAAAATAAAAAGTCTAACATCAATATAAAATGTTCTGCCTCCTTCTTAGTGTCAGAGTTGTTAGGTCTGCCCCATTATTATGCTTTGCTCACTTAAGTTGGAGCCTGTTTCCAGCAGCTTGTTGATCAGCATCTGGATAGATTACAACAGCAGAGGCTGTGAGAGGCTGTTCAGAGAATAAATGACTCACTGTTGCTGTTAGTGTAAGAAAGTGCTCACAATGGCCAAACTGGTCCAGGCTGAATCAGGGATATTTCTGTTAAACTCACCTCTTTTGTAATATTGAGGCTGAATCTAATAAATAATTAGGGCCGGGTCAGGCTGACTGACAGGCAAGCGTTTTTTTTAGCTGTTTCTCTGGAGGATTGATGTCTGCTCCAGCTTCACTTCTCTGTCTGTTGTCCAAAGTCAGCAGGAGACAGTGTTTCCAAAATGGTGTTTCCAAAATGGCAGCCCCAACCACTTAGCTTCAAAATGCTTCATCATGGATCTTTTTGGTTAAGTTTGGTTATTAATTGATGAGCTGTTTGAAACACTTTGTCCATATTACAAACTCGTCTCCCTCTTTGTCTTAAATTCATCGATTTAATGAAGTCATTTCATTAAGATCAAGATTAATAATGCTTTAAATACAGAAGCAGCCAAACTTACACAGCAGAAAACACACCAGTCACTGCAGCACACACACACACACACACACACACACACACACACACACACACATACAGAGCCAAACCAGCAGAGACAGGCACTGATGTCTCTCCTAATTTGATTCTCTACATCTCCCAGAGTTCCTTTCACCAAACCCAGAGGAGCTGCTGCTGGTGTTTGTGCAGAGATAAGCAGCAACATGAGAGTGAAGAGAAGTTTTCATCAATGAGAGACGTCTGGAGCTGCAGTCCATTCTGGTCTATTTTCCAGTATTTCAATCATGAAGTCAGTGTGAGTTAAAGCAAGTAGATACCCATTCAATCACATGGCAACAAATCAATGCATTTACAACCATAGATAAGATCAGGACAGTTTGAGCATCAGGATGGAGAAGAAATGGGATTTAGGTGATTTAAGATGATGAAACATGGGCAGGGTTGAGTTTTCCAGGCACTGATGGTCTTCTGTGATTTTCTCAAACAACCAACTCGATTACGATTGGTCCCAAAAAGAGATAATATCTTGGGAGCAGCAACACTAACTCTAATAACCATTCTTTAAAACCAGGATATGCAGAAGATCATTTCTGAATGTACAACAACAGGAAACTGAGGCTACAGTTTGCACGACATCACAAAATTAGACAGAAGATTGGAAACATTTTTTCTGGTCTGATGAGTCTCAGTTTGATGTGGATAGAATTTAGTTTGATACAAATGAAGGACAGCCCGAACATTTTTAAAAAGCTTGTTAACATTCCTTAGTTGATCTTCTCATTCACTGCTTTAGTCCATACATATGCAGTTATTCTGTGTAACTTTCACATAATTATAGTTTATTCTTACATATCTATTTCTATAACCAAAAAAGTTTGGAAATGTTATTTTGGACAAAAATGTGTCCCCTTCAATAATACATATTGGTATTGTATCTTAAATCATTGGAAAGTCTGATTAGTCATTTTTGCAACCGGGTAAAGTTATAAGGATTGTGCATTGATGGAATAAGCAACACAACTAAGCAAGTGGTAAGACCCTCAAGAATGTTCAAGAAAGTATCCTGTTCCTGTGAAGCAGGGGGGAGGAACTGGTCTTCTTTGGGTGTTGTCTTCCTGGGACGCCCACTTTGCAGTCTGTCTTTGACCTCAACAGTCTCCTGAGACTTGGTTCTAAGTTTGGAAATGGCACCAGGACTGACACCAAATGATGTTGCCTCTCTGCAGAACAACAGCTTTCAGCTTCAGGGATTTGGTGCATTTCTTTAGGGTACTGCTTACATGTTTAGTCCTGCTGTTCATCCCAGGAATGCACAATTATAGGAAGTTGTACCTCAGTGAAAAGGTAGCTAATCAGACTTTCCAAAGATATATAAACATACCAATGTGTGTTATTAAAGAAGAGAAATAATCGAGCAAATTAACATTTATCTTATGTATTTTTTTAAAAAGTACATTACTGTATAAATATTTTTGGCTTTATTCTTTGCTCTATTGTTAAAGTAATATTACTCTTAATATTAATGCATTACTGGTCAAACTTTGCCTGCAGATCCACAAAAATGTAAAGCCAAACCACTGCAGTTTAACAGAGATGCACGTGTCAAAAATCAAGCATGCCTCCCATAAAACCATCCCAGACATTTATAGTACACGGTGTTTCTCTCGTGGTCACATCTGCAGTGACTCACAGAGACATCATATCAAACATCCAGGCTCACATCGCCCACACACAGACCCACAGATATAGAAATACTCCTCACAGTGTTTAGAAGATACATCTACTTCAGCATCCAGGGCTGGAAATACACTGAAACAGGAAGTATGGGGGCAGATAATGACTAACCTCGCCTTCTGGCATCTTCTCAAACTAGCGGGAAACGATGCAGAGATGAAATCTTCAGGTGGTGGTTGTAAAAGCTTCGCAGGACCCGCCCGCCGGCGCTGAGAGCTGCAGGAAAAGAAACACACCTCATTAGGCGCTGTCCGTGGTACCAGCCGGCTCTGAGAGGAAGGACACGACCGATGTTTTCATCTATTAAACCAGGAAACTAATCACTTATAACCAATTTAATACTTCTAAAAGATACGTCTGAAGCCACAGAACAGAGAAAACATGTGAGGATGGTTTTTAAGAGCAGACGTCCTTCTGCTTTTAGGATTTTAGGTCAAACTGGAGCAGGCTGGGGGCAGTGTACGTCCCAAAAAATGTGAATGAAGAGCCCTAAATTGGAGCAGAAGCAGCAGATATCGGTCACCTACCTCTCTCCTCAAAGATGGACCTCTTCAATGAGCAGCAGCACCTCCCTCCTTTCTCCTCCTCTTTAACTTATCACAGGGAGCATCGAGGAGAACCGCACGTACCCGCACGCATCAGTGTTTATTATTTCTTTCCCGTCTCCTCCATCAACCTATGAAGCAGCGTGACGCCGGGGTGCCGTGACGTAGCCCCGCCCCCTTTCCCCTACGTGCAGAAGTACGTGACTCCAGCGCATCATCAGCGTGAGCGCATCTCGTGAGCGCCCCTCTCTCTCCTATTATGGCCTCTGCCGTTATTCGGTTAGTTGGTCGGCTCAGGTGACGAAAGCCTCGGCGCATGCGTTGAAGGAAGGGAGGAGGGGGTCCTGACGGTCGTGCGGGAATGCTGTCGCCTCGCTCGGGATGTCCTCCTCGCCTTCCCATGATGCTTCACGCCGACGACCTTGACGGCAGCAGCTGGGTGATGCTGCGGATGCTGATGCAACGTTGCTGAGGCAACCGGTCACGCGGCGCGGCTCGAGGGATGCTCCAGTCATTAAAGACGATTTTACTTTATTTTGGACACGTGTGAAGGCGTCAGAAGTTTGTAAAGAACTCAAATATGAGCCCTTATCTATTTTCATCCAAGTTAAAGCTGATTTTTACCTGAATTTAAATAAAAGCACAAACTGCTGATCATCAGTCTTGTGATTTCCTCGTGACTCAGACAGCAGCTAAAATCATCTGACTGTGACTCACACAGGTTCGTGCTAAAAAGATGAGCTAAGGCTGTTAAAGTTTGGGGGATTAGTTTGAAAACTTTGTTATAAACAGCAAGAGAGACTTCAGTATGTATTTTTCTGAAGTTTTTCCTCCTGTTTAGATCAATGGCTTTCAAACTACTTTCACCAAATACTGACCAAAATCAAAGCAGAGCATCGGATTCATGCAAACCAGTCTGCAACATGTCATCATCACTCCATTCATGATTTTTAATATGAACACCTGTAAAATTGTCAAAGAGCTGTATTTCTCAAAAGGAACTAATAACTAGAAATTTACTCACATATTGTTACATCTAAAATAAATAATTCATGATAAAGTTTCCATCATATTGTGATTCATGGCCCTGAAAACCCACACCTATCACTCAGAATCATGATGATATTATAATTAATTGGACAGTTATTGAGCAAAAATGGTTATTTGGATCATCAACAAAATCTCATCATTTTTAAGTTGGGTCATTGTCAACGGCTCCTAAAAAAATCAGAAAAATCTGTCCAGTAGTTTTGGTTTAATCTTACAAATAAACACAGGCAAAAAACGAACATCCTTGGTAGAGGTAAAAGAATCCATTTAGAAATGGTAAATTCGTATTCTGAAATGCATTTAAACAGTTTTATTAGATGGAGAAGAGACATTTATTTTGTTAACTGTTCTCTTTATAATATCTCTTTCTACTCAATATGATCAACAAATTACAAAAAAAACATCTGAATACAATCAGATAAAGGATAAAAATGTCCTCAAATGAATTATCAGTTGCCAAAAACACTAAATGTATCAAATGAGATACGAAAAATCTATATTTTGAATTTTATGGACATTTTGATTTTAATGGATTTAACAGAAAGTGAAACAAACATTTCAGCCCTAAAAAATTTGAATTTTCTGGCTATAATCTATGGTCTTGGGCCTAAAAGGGTTAATTGTTGATCTGTATTTATAACTCCTGTAGATAATTCCCAAGGAACAACCATGAACCCTGCGGTGATATTTGAGAACCACTGAACTAGATCAGTACTGAATATAAGGATTTAGTAAAGTTTGTTCTTTTAACACTCACAAAAATGAAATCCTAAAAAAGCCGATCAAACAATTAGCAGTGTGTCTTATGCCTTGTTTTTAAAATAGTCTTTTCACAACATAAAACATTGGTTTTCAAATGTTTTATGGCCAAAACCTCAAGCCACACAATATTTAAATCTGTTTGAAATGTCCTTTTGCCATGTTTTACAACATCTGATCATTTTGTTCATTTACATTTACAAATGCAAAGTAAAACTGAACAAATGACTTTACCAAATGGCAAATACTGTCTTCAAAAAAGTTTGGACAAGTCATTTTGTATTCGGTATACAAACAAAAGTTCACCTCTGCTGTACTTAACCTATTCATCAGTGAATCTGCTTTTTCTTCTGTTAATCTTTCTCTTAACTCATTAGTTCTTTTTAAAGGGGATGAGTTACAGCTTTTAAGGGCAAATGTTTTTATATACTTCATATATCTTTAAAGAACTACGTAAAGTTCCTTTATATGAAATAGTAGAAGTTTTTAAACATTATGGTGCTCAACATGTCATGAATCCGAGGCCACAGTGAACATTACAGGTCAAAGAAAACTGATACCTCTGCCCTCTGATTAAAATTTATCTAAAAAAACTAGTAAACTAAAATGAACTTAATGTCAGCATCGATCACACTGAAACTCCTGCATCATTTTCCAGAGAAGTCTGGCAGCATGTAAAGCTCTTGAACAGATAAAAGGACTGCATTAAAGGAGACAACAGATGAATATTTAATGTCAGACCTTTTAACTACAACATAAAGACCTTTGCCCTCACCTTTTAATTTAAATACCCTGGTTTTCCTGTAGATTTATTGCGCATGTGCAGTTTTAATTTAGTCTGTTTTTCATGTGCGTGTGTGGACTGATTCCCCAAAGTATGATGTTTAAATTAAGACAAAAATCAGGAGCAGCGTGACAGTTTCACAGTAATATAGTTTTGTTTATTGGGATTCTTCTGTACAGAAAGAGCAGGTTCTTCACACTGAGATCAGGACATGAAGAAATACGGAGTGTTGGAGAGAGGATGTCTTGGTTCAGATCTTTCCAGCGAAACTTCCCGCCTCTATTTGTTCATCCCATTTTTGAACCTGCAAGACAGCGGAGAAAAAATAACTTATGACATGACTGTAAAAAGAATTTAAGAAATAAAGAATGAGAGTTGAATGATTAAAAAACATGTATGATAATGAGGGATACATGACATTTCCTGCACCATATTTGTCTGCAGATAAAAGGCTGATTATCAGTATGACCAGATAAACATTTCTGCAGATGTTCTTTGTTCATATATCGTCCATGATATCAGGAGAATTTACAAATGTACTACAACGTTCTGCCTTGTCAACAGTGAATTTTTACATAAAAAATATCACACATGATTTTTTTTATTTGTGGGTCAAACGTTCGTCATATTTCACAGATTTTTTAAACACAAATTTTCTGTACCAAGAGAAGTGAAAGGTCAAAAAATGTGTGTATATCATATTGATATTAGTGATACATCTGATATCCAGAAAAAATGGAGTATATATCTTTAGAGTCAGGTGATGGAGAAAAATCTGAGGAAGACATTTTCATTCATATAATCTTAAGGCAGCTTTATTTTAAAGACTGGTTTGCATAAACTGGGGCAGTTTGAAACAGTTTCAGAGTTTTTTTCAATCTCAAGCACCAACAGTCTGAAAAACTATGAAATTAAGTAAACAAATTTAAAATCTAAAATGGTTTTGTAAAGACTGTCAATGGAGGGGAGACAAATGCAGGATAAATAAAGTTTCATGTCTTCTAATGTGTCACCTGTAACTAAACTTTGTAACTGATCTGCAACATTATTTAGTCCACATAAACATTTCCTGAATTTTCAAGCAGACCTTCAGATCCAGCTTTAAAATTTAAGGGGATTTGAAGCCCCCGTACAGACCCCTCATTATCAGGTGTACTGTTTAGTATCTTACCCAGCTGATGGGGCAGAGGCTCTTGTAGACCCTTTGGTACCACTCACAGGGGGCCGTGTCCTGGTCTTTGGCAGACAGAGCTTTGGTGCACCTGTGAAAATCTGCAGGAGACACGATGGAGAGTGAACAGAGTCCAGAACATGAAATAAACTCTACACGGGGGTCTTCAGACCACAGAGACATCAGTCTGCAGCAGACATGAGGAGTGAAGACTGAAGTTTGATTCCATCACCATTCTGCTGTTTTAACATGTTATGATGAACAATCTGTCCAAACGAGCATAAAAGAGGAGGTGCAGCATGTCTCAGAAGCCTGGAGGTTACACACTAAACTAACCTGTCACATTACACCTGAAAATAATCAATCAACATTTCCACCTTTGGTGATTCACTTAAGAGTAACGATGTGCTAACTCATATCAGAGGAGAAACAATCAACACTGAGTCGTTTTAAACACTTATGCTACTGAATTTCTTTTAGGATGTAGGAGGCTGTGCTCTGAAAAACTCAGACAGTCATGTTGGTTTGTTTTGCAGTATCTGTACAAAATAGCTGACTGAAAACCTACAAAACAAACAAACAAAGAAAGAAATAAGCAAACAGACATCAGCAAATTCCATCCACAAACAGATATGGATTCATTAAAGTTTATAAAAGTTAAAGACAAAAAAAACTTTTAACAATTTTTAACAAAACTCCGGTTTTAATTTTTCAGACAATTTAAGAAGCTTAAACGTTTAAAATTTCAATTCATTGTGAGAAAAACTGTCTGCTGAAACTCAGAGACTTTCCTGAAGAATCCCAAAGATGCAGACTGCATTACTGAGGACAAGCCAACTGAAGGAATTTTTATCAACTTCAATGACAAATGTCTGACCTCTGAACTTTAAATTTAGCCAAACTCTTTATTTCCAGTTGTTAAAAACAGCTGCAACTGAAAAACTTTCCCACTTACAAGAAGTGAATTTTAGGATTTTGCACATGTCACAGTGAAATGGTCCTTTGGTAGAGCAGTCCATGTTTTGTGTTTTGTTCAGGAAAACAACAGTATTTTTTTTTTCACCCAGATAATTCAGTGGGAGTCCAGTAAACCTTTCTGCTTTTTAGGGAGCTTTTATATATGATCACATGACATCTTATATTAAGATTAAGAGGAATATGTACTAGAGTAAAGAAAATGTACTGATACATGAATTGAACTGTTGACTTTACATATTAAATATGTTTAAAGTTAATGTAGCATGGCAGTCTTACTTACCCAGGTAATTCTGGAAGCAGTTCCGGGTCTGGTTGGTGTTTGGGAATCTGGCGTCAAAAGGCGCCGTCCTGTAGTTCTTGATCTTCTCGTCGATTGTGTCAGACATCCTCAGCTGCTGGAGTAAACCTGCAGAGGAGGCGTAACGGAGCATGGGCAACACAGGTGAGCAACACACATGTATCTATTTTTCAAGACATATCAGTACATATTTTCAAATATTTGCAAAGATAAGAAAAAACTGTCAATACTGATTATGACAGCCTAATGTTCAGTCTAAGTGTCTTTTGGATTTTCAGACCCCTCATAAGTAAAAATTCCAAAAGTGTAATTTACCAGTTTTTAAGGATTTGCAGAAACCCTTAAAAGCACTCCACACAGCATGCTGTCTATTGACCATGAGATAATACATGTGAGAGATTATGCATGAATGAGAATAATTTCCCTATATAAAGGTATCATCTTGTTATTATTAATAAAATCTAACTACAATAATGTGTATTTGTTACCATGGCAAAGAAAATAAAGGTCCTAAACACCCAATATTACATCATATTAATTTTCAATAATCAAAAAAACATGTATAACCCCTGTATATTGTCTAAAATGCAACAATAGGGAGTGGGTATTTGTAAAATTATGCAGGACATTTAAGAAGAAAGTAGATTTTCACTTCCAAAGCAAAATGTTGTCTTCCTATTTTAGAAATTAACGGACTGCTCACCCTCTGTAGATAAAAAAAACAACTAAAAATCAATGATTTTCTTCATTTTTAAGACCATCGGTTATTTAAGTTACAGTTCAGTGTTTTAGAATTAGTTGTATGTATTAGGATCATTTCACTCACAAATGATTACAGTGCAAGTAATCAGCAGCAGACGTAGCCAAGATCTCTTTGAATTTTACTGATCTAGACAAAAAGGCACTGGGATGAACACATCAACACTTTATTTTATCTATGCTGAAAAGTACCATTTGTTTGGTTCTCTCTCTCCAAGTGGAAGGACACTTGGACAATCAGTGTGCCAATTACCAAAACAAAGGGGGCCTTTTCAGTTGAAATGTTAAGCTTTGGAAATGTTCAGTGCAATTTATAATCACCCTTTTACTTTTGTATGAAATTCAGAAAGATACTGTGAGCTCCCTGACAAATTAGCAGCGATATATAGTACAGCTTTTATGCAAAGTCTTTCCTTACAGGGGCAGAGCTGATCAACAACCCTTTGGTAACACTTCTTTGACTGAAATTAGAGATTTTCCTTTATATTTTTTAGGTTTCCCAGGTCAGATTCTCAATGAATCGGGTCACTTGTGGAGAGATTTATTGTGGTACTTCTGTGAAAGTATATCAATTATTGTGGTGAAAGCTAAGGAGAAACAGAGCTGTGAGATCAACAGATATGGCATAGCCTAGTATGGAGTTGACACTATTAGCAGTAGAAATAATAATTAAAAATAATAATAATAATATAAAAACAAAACATGTACTTAACACAGTCTTGGGCTTATTTGTTGCCATAGCATCAATCATGTTATCCTCATTATTTGATTCATATATCCAGATATTAAAAACACATTTTTGGCCATCATTCATTGTTTAATAAAGATAAACAGTGCACATATATGCAGAATTATTTATAATGTGTGGCTACACAACTAAACAGAAAATGTAACATCATTTTTTGGTTAATATTTTCCAGCCTTAGGTCAACTACATATGGCTTTAAACGAGATGCACAAAATCCGGTCGACAATAGTGAACATTTTAACCCCCAAACATAACACTGCTTGGCGGAGGAAGCAGAGGCACCACTTCCTAAACGTTGTTATTCAATACGTCTAAATACATTTTCAGGAAACAAATTGGGTGCCGAATTTAACCTGAGATTATGCTGAGGTGTGTCAAGTAATTAAAAACGTTTTAAAAGTGCAATTTTAGAGAAAACGTGTAAAAAAACAGAAATGCCATTTTCACTAACGGAGCCTTGTATTACAGAGCTGCGAACAACGGCAAATCGAAGGTCCTGATTTAGAAATAAGCAGGTTTTGCTAACGATGGCTCAGAAATGCACTTAGTCTATCTAGCTGTGGGTCAAAGTAATAAACATAATGATATCTGATATTTTTGTGGTTATATCCATGTCTGTGGCCTTCAGTAAATGAGATAAACAGTTAACGTTAATCCTGGTCAGGTGTTCAGGATGATGGAGGAGTGATGCTCGTTAAATCCTTCTTATTTAACAAAGATTAACGCGCTTTAAGACAGAAAAATAAATATCTGAATTTCTGCTCGCCATCTAGAGAGTCAGGAAAGCACGACACTTAGGTAAAAGGGTTTACCTTATCTGAGAATTCCGTTATTATCCCAATCGTTGACGTCCTTCAGTTTGTAGGGCCGCTCAGACGCAGTGCATGCTGGGAAAAATACAATCCTTCAGGGGGACGAATCTGAACGTAACACCACCACCTGCTGGACATGCGCTGAAGGTGCAGCTCCAGAATGAAAACAGCTGTTCTGATGGAGGCGTTTACTCTGAATGAAGCCAAAGTTAGGGCCAGGTTTTACTTTTCAAATTATATATATATATTTTAGATTATAACTTACAGAGTCACATGGCAAATTACGCAGCATAAATCATATTATGTGGTGGACCAAAACACAGCTTCAATTCTTTAGATCCACCTGGTCAATAAGTGAAATTCTTTGTCTAAGTATTACTAAAGAAAAATGCTTTTGAAGACATTTGAGCATTAAAAGTGCTTATAAAAACTTAACAATAAACTTTTATAATGCATGAGTCCAGTCAAGAGCTCATCACTGTACATCACACTGTATTATGTTTATAATAGTGCTGTCAGACGATTAAAAAAATTAATCTAATTAATTACCGGATTTATAATTAATTAATCTAATTAATCGCATTTTAATCTCATATCTGCTTAAAGTACCCAAATAAAGAATTTGAATTCTAGGATATTATAAAATTGTAGTGCATGGCTAATCAAATGAATACACTAAGAAGTGAAGATTTGTAAATCCATATTTTAATTGGAGACTAAATAAAACCAAAGTCAGGGCAACTTGTCCAGAAAATTCTAAGCTCAATCAGGCAACTTAAATTACACTTTAAGTGTGTTTCATCAATCAAATTCAAAATAAGAAAAAGGTCGATGACATCTACCAAAACAATTAGGCCTGATGCATTATTAAAGAATGTAGTACAAATATAGATAAATAAATTCAAAAATAAAATAAGACTAAGTCTTAAATATGCCATTCCTGTTGTCACCTGGGCTTTGTTTGGTGTGAAGTGGCGTGCCACTGCCATGTACGGGTCCTCCAGCTGGACAGTATCAAAATGTTTGTGTGCTATGATTAATCTTGCGATTAATTTTTTTAACGCATTAATTTGCGGTGTAATTAGTTAATCTAATTAATGCACTAAAGTGACAGCCCTAGCTTATAATGATATATTTAATTAGATTTTCCCAACAAGCCTGGAAAAAAAGAACAATCAAATGCAAATGATGACCAGGAAAACTGTCAGTCAGGCTTTACATGGTAAAACAACCATATTTTATTATCTTTATCATTTTAATGACTTCAGATTTTTAATGACTAGTATTTGTGTACTCCGCAGCATGGTGGTGTTCACGTGCCTCACAGCAAGAAGGTCGGCGGTTTGATGCTGGGTCGGGCAGGGCCTTTCTGTGTGAAGTTTGCATGTTCTTCCCGTGCATGTGTGGGTTCTCTCCGGGCACTCTGGCTTCCTCTCACAGACCAAATAACGTGCTCATTAGGTTAACTGGTGACTCTAAATTGCCCTTAGGTATGAGTGTGAGCGTGAATGGTTGTATGTCTCTATATGTTCCCCTTCACTTATCTGCTTCTTTAGATAAGTGAAGGATCTCCTGGCTTCATCTGGTTTAGTCTCTTCTGTCTTACCCTGTCCCCCATCCTGTCCCATCTCAGCTTGTCCATTCCAGTCTCTGTCTTGTTTGCTCCCTCACTGTCCCACCTCCTCCTCTCTGGTCTCACTGTAAACTAGCTTGTCTCCGCTCACAGATCCTCTTCAGATAGTTTGAACATCTGGAGGTGAACCAGCCCGTCTTGTAGCTTTCCCCCGGGGTGAGTCGACCACAGAGCTCCCTGCTGTCTGCTTCATCAGGCGCACGAGCCCAAAACCTGCAGACACACAAAGACAGAAATGAGGCCCTGGAGTGTCTAAGTTTAAACTGTTCACTTCAATTCACTTTTTCTTTATTTGTCCCCAATGTGCAGCTGTAGAAGCAGCAAAAAGGAGCAGAACATAGAATATACATGACACTTTAGCACAAATACATAAATTTAAAAATACTGAGTAGGGCAAAAGATAAATTTGAATATTCTGTCATTACATAAATCTTGATAAAGAAAGATAAATTGAAGCAGAAAAAAGAAAAAGTGCTAAAATAGATTAAAAAAATGCAAAGTACAAAGTATAAAATATGAATAGTAAAAGATTAAATAAATAGAAGACCCTTAATTTAAGACAGGACAGGTACAGATACACTAAACCAACTTTTCCTCCTGGGGTTTAGTAGGGAAATGGCAGAAGATACAAATAAATGTTTATATCTGTTAGTTTTTGCTAATGGAAGTCTGAGTAGTGAGCAGGATGGAAGGAACTGAATGTGTTTATGTAAAGGGTAAAAACAGTCAGACAAGATGGATTCTGCTTTCTTCAACAGCTGTTTGTTGTAAAGATAATGTGGTGTTTCTTAAGCAGTGTCAGTTATTTTACTTACAGACATTAACAACCTTGTTGAGTAACTAAATTCTCAGTTAATAGAGATATAGGTGATGCCTCTGTAAAAAAAAAAAAAAAAAAGCCCCCTAAAAATACTCTGTTTTTTACTTCCTGGGGTGTAAGTGTTTCAAAAGGGGAGTGAAATAGAGCTGTACCAAGATCAAATTCTTGCATTAAAGGCGTAGTCAGTGATGTGGGAGAAAACAAGTGGAGAGGTTGTTGATAAACAAATTTAGACCCGCCTCTCCCTTCATACCTCACCCCTGGCTCCACCCCCAAAAGCTGATGGACGTGCATCGTCATGGAAACGGCAGTAGAAACTGCGCAGCTGACCAACGTAGCTAAGGTAACCCCGAATCGTAAGACAACTCGACTTCCATGATTGAAAACATCACAACAACAGTACATTCTGGCAGATTAGACAATAAGATGAATGCCCGACGGCTGTTACTGTTATGTGAAGCACCACAAAGCTAATGTAGCTTACCTATCCAGCAGAAAGACGGCGACATTCGCGTCTGTTTTCACGTCTTTCAATTGGTGGAGTTCTCTCCACTGTCAGAAAGCAACACCAGTGTTGACCCGGGTCTTCGCTCTTTCATGGTCATAGCCCTTCTTTTTCACTTTCTGCTCCTCTGACCTTTTTTATTTTGGGCTGTTTTCCAACCATTGCCACTGCACCTATTGTATCTCTCTCTTACGCTAACTGCACACGCTACACAACCTACGACTCCCCCTCCCCCCTCTGTCTGATCTGCACATGAGTAAGACCGCCCCCTGGATGTGGGGGGGTATACCCTGTTTTGGTGACTCGGCCTGAGCCACAGTATTTACCTGCTGAAATTCAGAGCCAAGGCTGTGTATTGAAACCTGACCTTTTTTTTCATCATGCTGTCAGTGGTGACATCTTGTGGATGGAGAGGAGAAGTACGGTGAATTTGACAAATAGTGCATTAGATTAGAAGATTAGAAGATTGCTGACTACACCTTTAAAAACCCACTCAAGATATGACATCAATGGGACAACAGGACATGGGTCCTTTAAAAAAACTCAGCAATTCAGGCCTGAATTGACTTAAAATATGTACAAAGATACACTTTTAAAAGGAATTACACAAACATAATAAAACTTGAGATTTTGTGGTGAAGGCTGGGTCAGGGAAGCCAGCAGATAAAAGAAAAGCTGATCACAGGCTCAGTATAAGAACAATAAAACAGAATCATCAGCCTTGAATCAATCAAAGTGTTGAACTTTATTAGGGCTACGTTTCAGCCGAGGACTCTGATTTCAAAAGTAAATGACAGTCATGTGGATTATCACCTCAGGAGCTCCCGTCTGTCCCCGTTTAACCCCCTCATCCTGTCTCCCATCACTCACTGTGGTCCTTTCTC
The DNA here is from genome assembly GCA_036419115.1 of Scarus forsteni. NCBI lineage: Eukaryota > Metazoa > Chordata > Actinopteri > Labriformes > Labridae > Scarus > Scarus forsteni. The sequence continues at coordinate 25,258,388 of JAZDUH010000458.1, forward strand.
CAGTTCTGATCCATCAGCCCACCTCCAGCCCCCTCCACCTCCACCTCCACCACTCCTCAGACCGAGCCAGTATGAGTCCCCCTGACTCAGACTCTGGGCCGTCCTCCACAGGAACACCTGAGACACAGGTGAGAAGCTGTGTGGGTGATTTGTCAAGAAGGTTTCTCATGAATCCTCCTACAGCTCCAGCCTGCGAGGATGTTTTTAGGAGCCAAACCACAGAGACAAACTGTGTGTACAGTGAAACAGTGAAAGATGAAACCTCAGACGGCTCCATAATTCACTCTGCTCTTAAACCTATAATTAACTTCTCACTCATCGTATGTGCTTGCATGTGTCTCAGCTGATGTTTCACAGACATCTCATATTTTTAACACTGTAGTGCTGCATGAAAATGACCTTTGACACAGAAACACACACAAAAAAAATGTCACAGCCTCAAAACTTTAAGCAAAATACAAACAAAACTCCACATAAAAGAATTTACTTAGTTATAAATAAACCAAAATGTGGGAGAGTCACACTGAGAACATGAAAAGATGTAAATATGTTGTGCACCTGCTCCTCCTCAGTCCTGACCACAGCCACAGCGCCTCCCACAGACATGCAGCGGTACTGACTGCTGATCCAGTCAGCTCTGTCCCCACTGAACAGGAAACACTTCTGTCCCTCAGGGATCCAACCGGCAGGACATGGTGTGCACACTCTCTCTGTTTCACAACAAAAAAGAACAAATACATTCTTCTCAACGTTACTTTACAAATGTAACTTTTAGAGTGCCAGGGAAGTGCTGATTATCAACAAAAATCCATGACATGCTGTTTTTTGGTAGTAAACACTTATCAAAACTAACTGAAAATGTCCATAAAATCCTGTTTTTATATCCTGAGCAAAGTTTTTATCCTTTTGAATTTGAGTCACGACAAAGTTCTGAAACATTACAAAATCTGAGATGTCTCGTGTGCACTGATGATATCATTAATACAAACATGAAAAAGCATAAATTTAGCCCAATACTTCCTCTATTACTTAAAATATCAGGTGTATAAACAAAGCCTCATCTCCTCTCTGTGTTATTTCAATATATTTCACCACTTATTGAGCTTTTACTCCACATTCCTCTGATTGTGTTGATCATGCTGGTATGACAACATTTTAATTTGTTCTTGGGATATTTGCAAGTCTTTCAAAATCTTTGTTTTGCTATTATCAACATTTTTGCACATTATCCTGACAGCTTTGGATAAAGGCTAAAACAACCAGTGAACTAAAGCTGGAAACAAAACACTACACAATTTTTACATCCTCAATGATTTTTAAAGACACGGAAGTCCATGGCTAAACTCTGTATATTTCAGATAAAATAACACCCTGATATGATTTAATCAAATACTTTACATGAATTACAAAGAACACCTTTTTTTAAATTTAAATGAGTATAAAAGAAATCCAAATCCAAACAACAAATCATTAAAAAAAATATTCTGTCTTGTGCAGATTCTCTCCTCTTCATGTTTGATCAGTGACAAAATAACAGCATTTTTATAAGTTGTATATTATCATAAAAATGTTTATTTCACTTATAAATGTCTGTAAATGCCTCTAATGTCACAACCAGAGAAGTTGATCTGACGTATTGGTCAGTTTGACAGCTCCACATGCTACAACGATTTCTGATTGACCCATTAGCTGACCTGGGTTTTTAAATTAACTTCATATGATGATTAAAGGCTCTAATGTCTGAATGTGACCATATATCAAAGTTAAATTATTCTGCAATGTCCCTGTGGGCCAAACAGATAATATAATATATTATAATATTAAGAGATAAAAGCTTTCACTCTCATGACTGCATGTTTTTAATGTGCAGTAGCTGACGGCCCTGACCCAAAGACCCAAACTAATCAGAAACAGTCACTCTGACACTTAACAGGATCTTTGGTGCACACGCCCTTACCCCCGCTGGACGTGTTGGTGACAGGACAGTACTGGTTCAGAGCTGGATACTGCTCAAACAGGAGACGATAGGACTGGTTCAGCTTTAACAGTTTGTCTGTCAGATCCTTCACTTTGGTTTTCTGCAGCGCTGACTGAGTCTGAAAAACCCAGGTGAGCTGAAGTACTGCGACATCAGACACACAGCAGAGAGGGACAAATAAATATAACGTCACTATTTAAATGGATACAGGACGATAAAGGACTTGAGGGGTGAAAACAAAAAGACACAGGACTACTTAGAGGAGAGAAAGGGTTAATATTCTCTGCAGATCTTTAAATGAAGATGTCCACTCTGAAATGAAACCTGAAAGAAATGACGACCTCAGCTCTGGCAGGACAACTTCTGTCTGAAGCAGCTCTGGTTCGTGCTGCTGTAAACTGTTGTCAAAATATTAAAGTCATCATTGTGTCACTGTGCTGGAAAGACTAAAACGTCTCTCTGATAAACTCAGACTTACACCAGACTAGGGCTGAGCTATATGGACAATATTTCATATCTTGATATTCACGCCAGATATCCTGATATGGATACAATACAATATGGCTATGGGTTCGGTTAAAACCAAGTGGTGCATTCAAGGGCAACTATAAAAATGAAAATTGTTGTGACTTTCAGAGCTGTACACGCAGGGTTAGAACAGAGGAAATCTGTATCGTTTATATCATTGCTTTTTCGATATTAATATCTCGAATGTTCATATCCAGATACAGATATGACAAAGATATATCTTTCAGCCTGACGCCAATCCATACTGAAGCTCTTCATCCTGGATTAAATGTTTTAATGTTACCTTCTTCATTCACTGGCCAATTTGGGGGAACACAAGGATGATTTTCATGTTTCTGTTTTCACTTTTTGATCCTGAGTCCATGGTCTTCTGATTACAAATAAGCAGAGAGAAACATGGCAGGAGTGGAAGTCTCAGTCCTGACTAGTATCTGGGTGGAGCACTGAAGGGTGCTGTGAACACACTGACCACACATTAGAAATGTTCCAGATAGCCTCAACACATACGTGTAAACAGGACTTAACCTCTTGTCCACAATGTCATCAGAGTAAAATGATAAATGTATGAGCTCTGTCATCTTGGAGCTTCACTCTGACGCCACAACTTTGGCAAACTAAGGCCCTGTCCACACGGAAACTTTTCTGTAAACACAGCATGGTTTCAAGAAGTGAAACCACTGAAAATGTAGCACATATGTCTTGCCTGAACTGCAGGGATGCTGCAGACAGACACCAAAACCAGAAAAGAAGACATGGAGTGTGCCATACAAACACTGGTGTGTGTTCTCCGTGTTCACATGTTGCTCACGGAGGTTGTAGAGGAGAAGATGTTGCCAACAAAGTCAAGACAAGCTCAGCAGCTTCTGCAGCATGAACAAGACTCTGTTATTCGCCATTTTGCCTGTTGTTGTCAGGGTTCTAACATGAAGTTTAAGGGAGATGTGGACCTGGGACGTCATTGTTCCTGAAAATGTGTGTATTCGATGTCCACATGGAAACACAAGGTTGGTGTTTTGAGTTTTCAACAGTCTGTGTTTTCAGGTTCCCAAAATGCCAGATCTGTATTGATGAAACAGCCATAGGATAAAAAAAATTGTAAATACTCTTGAACTTATCTCCATGTGGACATCCTCTGAAAAACATTTCAGTTTTCAAGGACAAGTAGTCAAAGAGGTGAGAGAACAACTCAAACAGTATGCTGTTATGTTACTTTGGTCAGAAAGCACATGGATACATTGTGGACCTGCTCTTGTGCTCGTGCATGATGGACCATATTGTTCCAAAGTCCTTGTTCTGTTCTGCTCTCAGCATTTATCATTTTAGCCACAGCCTCTCGTGTGTTTCCAGACTCTTCAGGTTGTGCTTTTGTCTTTCCTGACAAAACTGAAGTCGATGTATTTTTGTGAGCAGTACCATGTAAACCCAGCCAAATGTGCTTTCCCACAGCAGGAGGTCCTGTACCTGCTGAAAGCGGTTTAACCTCCCTGGTTAAAGTGAACGGAGCACTGACTGTCTGCTGGTGCCAAAGGGAGATAAAACCCTGCATTTTCCACAGACTTTGGAAAAATCACAGGAGTCCTGTACTCAAGAGACGGAGGCTTCCTTTATCTGCATGATAAAATCTTCTATATGCAAGACAACTTACTCCACAGCATCTAAGCTTCTCTTTCTTCACCTACTAACAGTACCAATAGCTGCCTGACACAGTTCATCTTTTGAATGAATGATACGATATTTCCAACATAATTGTTTCAATCTTTCTCAGTTGTGCTATCTCATTTTTATTTTACTAACCCAAAACTCCTAATTCAGAACCATATTCCTTGCGATAACATGTCTCATCTCTGAATATTACTGATATTATTCACATCAGCAAAACATGAATGTAGTAATAGTGTGTTAAAGTTATGGTGAATTAAACTCACAGCACAGAGTCAGCAGCAGAGTGACGATGATGAGGATGAAGCAGAGTAGAGAGAAATAATGAGCCAGCTGTCTGTACTGAATCACACAGCCTGAAACAAAACAGCAAAAGCCATGAAAACATTATTCAAGCTTCAGCCAGAGGGATGCTTTAGCTGAAGGAGACTTCAAGAAGAATCAAAATGAAACACCTGAATCACAAGAACGCCAAAACTCTCGATCTCTGTAGACTTTACAGTTAGTTTGCTTTAGAAAACTAGAAACCAAAAGTAGAGTGAATTACTTTTCTCTCTTGGTGTTTCCTGTTCTTCCACAGGCAGAGTCGAGCCGTTGTTCACTCCCATAGTTTCACCACCTCCAAAAGCTGTAAAAATTTTGTTTTAGGGCTGTTATATTGACAAATTTAATGAAACTACAGCCAGTATTTCAGCAGGTACAAAAGACCGACCTGTTGCTGCTTTCTCAGGTGAAATAGTGGGTCTGATATGATAATGGAGGCTCTTGTGCTGCTCCATGCAAAACAGCCTGATAAGAAAACTGTAAAACTGCAGTTCAGCAGTGACACATTCCTCAAACCATCATGACAGCCGGATCTTCTCCCTCAACATGTCATGTCTTTCTTTGGTTAGAAGCTGTTTTATCGTAAATCATCCTCAGAGAGGAACCCCCGTGACAGCTTACGGTTACTTCTAAGATCGTAAATCATCAAGGGGTGGAAAACTTTTGTGAGGCGCATTGTCTACAGCACGTAGCACACCGCAGTTTGGGGCGTGCCCGTCTATGTCTTTCTCGGCTAAAACCAGGCACAGGGTGTAAAGAGGGCGTTCTGTGTGTCTTGGTAATTCGTGGTGGTTTTGGATATAACATAGATCAACCGATTAAAGTGTCAGCTCCTTTAAATCAGTGAATGTCAGGCTGCTGATTGTTTGCTGTTCACACAGTGAGGTTCATTGTTAGGCCTGAATTTGGCTGGATCCTTTGATTCTTCTGCTTTTACTGCACCACACTACTTAAAGCAGACACAGAGCCCTGTGTGAAATAAGTTAATTTGTAGGTTCAAGTGCTTTTTTATTGAGCATAAGAAGTAACGTAAAAACACAAGTCAGTCACTTAACAAACATAGCATCGAAACCTTATTAATGATTTAAATCTCCAGTTAAAAATAAATGGATCAGGCAGGAATTCTGTTCGTTACTGCATGCGTAAAACACACTGGACAGCTTGTTTTTTTCTCTATTTATGGGTTGTACTGGGATCTCCGGTTGGTTAGTCAGTGGACGTTCAGTTAACTATAAGATCAGGGTCTGCTCTGTCTGCAGCACACAGCCCTGAACTCTGCCACTGTAGCTAATGTTCATGTCATTGACATTAACCTCATACAGCCCCACTTTAAAACCTCTGAACAATCAGTTTAAAGAGGTGACTGACCAGAAATAGGGGCAAAGATTTCATGATGAACACTGTTGTCGAGTCTGCCGTCAGCTCTTTATAGATCCCTCACAGTTTTATCTTTATTTGTAAAGCACAAAATCATAAATGTTCCCTTCACAAAAGCCATATTGTTATCCTTCATGTAATTTTATAAGTTGATCTTTCAAGTTTTTCAAATTTGAACTTTTTTTCTTATAATCACAGTTTTATAAAAACAACATGAATCCACAAATCTTTGCCACATTTAGTAAAAGTTACAGTGGAAGAAAAAAAAACTCTCTGTTGAGCAGGCAGGAAATCTTAAGCAGAACCAGACTCCTGTTGAAAAGCCACATTGGCCCTGACCAAAATGTATCCTTAACACATCTCTCTATGTGGAATTTTTATCTATAAGCTGACGGCCCCTTTAGAGGCAGCTCCTTATTTTCAGGAATTGCTGTAAAGATGTTTAATCAGGTGGCAATAACAGCAATAACCATGAATAAAGAGATTGTTTTGACGATAACTTAAAAACACCTGTAATGACCGTGAGGTGGAGAGGACTGATACTGATTGATACAGCAGCATTTAGTTAAGCTGCTGTAGGTTTAATAGATTTAACAGTGAGACTGTTGATGCAGGATAAAGTATGTGGAGTCCAGCAGGTCCATGGTCGTCCATGTTGGTTATCATTATTAGTATGATGTGTTATATTAGCGGAAACTACCGTGTGTTTTCATGGACTGATCATTCTGAGTTAACATTAGGAAATTTAATGGTAATGAAACATCTACACCAACGATTAAAGGCAGGGTACCTCTCTGATTACTTTTATGCGTCCTCTGTGTAAAAAATATAACCCCACCTGGTCCTATGTGTCGACAGTGTCAGACGCATGCACCTTCTGATTTAAAACCTGGCTGGGTTAACATGACTTTCATACCTGTGCTCCCTCAGCTTCTTAGTAACTGTCTGGGCTGATTAGCTTTTGCAAGAGTTTGACATCATAGTTTGACAGGCACAGGAAACCAAGTGGAAGGCATGGATACAGGAATCATTACCGTAAAGGAAAATGAAATTAATTCCTCAATCTAGCTGGAATCAAATCTTCATCCTCACCCCTATCCTAGAGTATATGCAAACTGCAACATGTCCAAAGCATAAACTTGAAACTCAAATAAAATCATATAATATAAGTTTTTATTCAAAACTTTTGACAACCTTTCAGATATTGATGGCATTTATAGTGCCTGTTTCAAGTTTTACATTTCAGTTTATAGATTTGGCTTACACACAAGGGAGGGTCTGAGCACAATGTCATACTTAAAATTATTTACAGCAAATAATAAACATAAAAAACTATCAAACATTTCATTTACACAAGGCGAGGATAAGCAAGTCTTAAAGCATTAGGTTGTATATCTTATGTTACATATATTATGTCAACATTCAGTGTACAAACTACACATTTAATGTCGCAGGAGAAGATTCATTAACTGTAGCATGTGTAACAAAACACAGAAAAATACGTTTGGCCCACTATCAAATGAAGCAAAATGCAGCTTTTCTGGAGAAAAATCAATTAGCAGATATTCATGACTGTAGTGAAACACTGTTCAGATGATGTGGTCCTGGGGTAGACAATCTGTCATCATGGCAGCATCAGATACCCCTTTGTTTTTACTGTTGGTACATGAATATTATACTGAAATAATGTAGAGAATAAGGAGAAATATTCCCAAAGATGTGCTTTAAAAACAAGGATGCAGGTAAGAATGCCTCAGAAAAGTACTATGTACTTATTCAGATATTTACAGAGTGAGAAATAATGCTTAAATATATTAAAAACAAATTTACTGGTACAAAAACCTCTTTTTGATTAAAAAAAATCATAAAAGTGCCTCTATAAACAGAAAGCAAAAGACCAGCATTGTTGTCAACCTTTAATTGTCTGAGCTTGTGTGGGTTTGTGTGAGTTTGTGAGTGTGTGTGTGTTGCACCCATGTGGCGCGAGCAGGCCGGAAATAGTCAGGATCAGATCAGTGGTTCACAAGTAAATCCCGCTGTAAGCCAGAGGAGACCTTGTGACACGTTGGGAGACTATATGAAGCAGTGGGTGGGTCGATGCATGTGTCATGTTTGACATTGAGCCACGCTGCTCTTACATAATAGAGTCACAACTCCTCAAGTCAAAAACAAGTCTTTTAGAGAAATTTTGACATTGTGCTTGATTTGACATTAACAAAAAGCAATGCAACACCTGATTTCTTTATATTACTAAAAAAAAAAGCTTATCGTAGAGTTTTCAATATGAAATACTAGTATAAAACAGTCTGCCAAAATCATAACGGGCAAAATCATAATCATAGGAGGCTCTTTTTGACCTGCAGCAGCTTTAGCCCTTCATCTCCTCAAACAATGAGCAAATATTCAGTTTTAAAGACCTCATCTGCTCTTCATATCATCACCGTTCAGGTCTTGAGGTGGCAGTCCTGTTTATTTCCTCCACTCTCTCTCTCTCCCTCTTTTGAAGCTCATAAACAAAAACAAACTAGCACAGGTGAAGCTGATGGCAGCAAGCAACCTTTTGGACTTGTTCTGATGGAATGAAATCCTATTAGGTGTGTTGGCTCTGTCAGAACAGCCAAAGTCATGACCACACGAGCCTTAAATCCAAAGCCTGGTGCTCTCTGGAGCCTTCACAGTCGTTCTGTTAGGAGGAGGGTGCAGGCAGGAAGTTCAAAAAAGCCAAATAGCACCTCCTTCGTCCATAACGTTTCTCCAACCGCTCCTTGATTTCAAATCATGATCAAAATGTGCGGGTAAAAAGTGAGTCTAGCATCGGTCTTTAGTGGCAGGGGTCAAAATCAAACTCCGTCAGTCCTCCGTGCAGCTCCACGGCCTCTTCAGACCACGACATGATGTCACCTGTGAGGTGGGTGCCACATGTGGCCTGGGCGTTGATCTCGTTGGCAGTCAGGACCCTGGACCAGAACTGGAAATCAGACATCTCTCCCATGAAGGACTGAGTGACATCAAAGCGGCCACCCATTGTGTCCTGTGAGGAGAAATGAAGAACAAAGTCAAGATGGTCAAATGTCTGCATACATGGCCTCTAAAATCAGGAGACAGTCATGTTTATAGGCTGTTGTCCTCCGTCTGTGGCTTCTTTTCCACTTCATTCACTCATCTCTATTCCCCTTGTGTCCAGATTTCAGACTCTGTCCACTGTCCTGCTCTAACAGAGGTATAAAAGTCCCACATGAGATATTTATGACAAAAGGAAAAGGAGGTAAGGCTCTCCCATGCTTAAGGAAATACTTTGTAGCTTCACAGTTAGCTTTACTACATTGGTGTAACCAAAATTACAAGGTGAAATGGAAAGAATTAGAATTTCAGCAAGATGTCAGTTTTCCCGTCCAGGCTGTAATAGCTGACAGAGGTCTGTTGAAACAACTTGAAGAGTGTAAAAATCCATGGATTAATCTAACATTAAAAACATGGCAGGAAATAATTAAATATAGCGAAGTTCATGATATGTTAAAACTTTTTAGATGGTTCACATATGACTCAGATTTCCCCCCCCCGAATAGAAACGACAAAAAATTTGAGTCTTAGATTAAGGAAGGACTCACAACATGTCTATCTTTCACAGAGAAACACACTCTGCACAGTTTTCAACACCAACAAAATAAACACGGCCTGGAGAAGACTGATTTTCAAGTGAGAAATTATTCCAGCCAGAATTGTAAGCTCTCTAATTTCACTTTGGCAGAAGCTGATTTCTACAAAATTTTAAAAGCAGCCCACGAGTCAACCCCCCAAATCTACATCTACACTATACAATGCCTTCTTTTATGCAAAGAGTGAAAACACTTTTTACATTAAAGAAATGTGGGGAAAGGAGGCAAATTTGAATTTATCAGACGAAGAGTGGGGAGAAATTTGGAGCTTCCAGTGGTCCTCAACCAGTTCATTGATCTGGAGGGAACACTGCTGGAAACACGCTATAAGATATTTTAAGTAAGACTCTACTCAAGAAAAACTAGAAAGCACTCGGAGAGCGCATGCCTCCACCAGCGCCACAGTCCTCAGCCATATTGTCATTTTGACCATAAATATTAGTCCTACCTTTATTTCATCTAAATATTTAGATTCCTTGACCATGAAAACATACCATTAGCGATTGGATTCAAAATGATATCTACTTTGGTTCAGTAGTTTGTCACAGAAATCACATTTTTCGCCATGGCAGCCAGATGCTGATCCAGATCAACACCGAAATCGAATCAGTTCCTCCTTTTCCCATGCTGAACATTTCCTGAAAATTTCATCCAAATCCATCCATTGCTTTTTGAGTTATTTTGTTCACAGACGGACAGACGGACGGACGGACGGACAAACTCTTCCGAAAACATAACCTCCTTGGCGGAGGTAATTACAAAAAATACCAACGTATCCTGCTGGAGACGAGGTGGCTCAAGGGAGGCAAACCATTTTCATGTATTCTGGGAATGTCCTAAGTTAACATCATACTGGAGGGAGATACACAAAACATTGATTAATGTGTTTCAACCCATCTATATGAACTCAACTAATGATCCAAGGGAAAGATGTAAAACTAGTACAGGCTCTTCTTGCATCTAGTAAAATACAATCACAAGAAGGCAGTTGAATCCATCACCTCCCACACTGAAGGAGTGGTTTGAAATAATTTTTGAGATATACAAAATGGAAAAATTGACTTGCTGCCTGAGAATTCAAAAAGTTAAGTTCGACCAAATTTGGGAAAAATGGATTAAATTTATTTCCCTGACACAAAAATGAGTGTAGTAACTGTAACTAATCTTATTATTATTAATTTAATTTAATTTTGTTTTATTATAATATGTTTTTTTCCCTTTCTGTTGGTATACTGTGTAAGCCACCTCATATGTTTAGTCATATAAAAAAGGGGAAAAAGGAGGAAACTGATGTTGTAAAATAATGTTGAATAATACTGAAATTGTTGTAGATATACATACATATATATTTGTATGCATCATTTCTGTAATAAAAAGATGATTTTAAAAAAAGAGATATTGCTGACAGAAATAATCTGGGTTACAGGAAGGTCTTAGGGGATGTTTTCACTTCCACAAGCTAAGACAGTTACCCAGTGTCATTACACACTGTAATTACAATAAAGACTTCTATTCTATTATGATCTAATCTATTCCATGAACCGGGGAAATCTGTTTAAACCTTCTGACAGGAGGACTTAACTGATCTGTTATCATTTCAGTTGGTCTTAAAACAGGACATAAAACTGTCACCACACTACCTCCCTCTGTGGAATCATCCAGACTGATAAAAACACCAGTGTGAGTGTACGAGCACGTGGCAGCCATGAGTTATACGAATGCTTGCCCATCAGGGCGTTGCTCAATAGACAGTTGTGCGTGCTGTGGCTGTTTTTAAGGACTGACAACCACGTTCTTGTTTAGAGAGTTCACAAGTATTGACACACCATGTGACTTTTCACTTCACAATGTCTCTACAGAGAGCATGAAGTGATATAATCAAGTTTACAGGAGGGTTCATGAGGCTTGTTTTCAGTAACTTGGACTTGAACATCCCGCCTATGGGGTGAGACTTGTCTGGGCAGAGGAGAGGTCACACTGGGGCCTGGACGATGGAGTCAGAACAGTCTCAGTATCACACAAACATTGACTTTATTCAATAGTACGCTATGACAGACGGTTCATGAATGTGCTTTTTAAGTGAGAATCTTTTTATTTACCAGTGAATTTTTTCATGATATTTATATGAGTTGATATGCATTTGTGCATGACTGAACTGAATTTGTGAGTCCTTCTGTCTGCATTTTTGAATTTTTGTGTGTATTTATGTGTGCATTTGTGAATCCACCTGAGTGCATTTGTGAATTTTTGTGTGTATTTGTGAGTCCTTCTGTGCACTCTACCAAACGGCTCTACCTTCATGGACAGATAATCGGAAGAAAAACTTGACATGAGACAGCATTTCACTGAAGAATGTTTGAGGAGGAAGTGTTGTGAAGGACTTTTGGGCTCTGCTGTGACGTATCTGGCGGGGAGGCTATTTTTGGAGATGTTGCCGCGCGGCGGTGTGAAGGGGTCTTAACTAATAAAACCTTGAAATGATGATGCCTTTGTCCCCGTGTTACGGTTAAGACAGCAGTGACTTTAAACACAGAGGCTGTGATAGGACTGTCAAGCAAATAAAGCAACTGTGTCTCTAGGAAATGAAAACGCTCGAGATCATTACACCAAACAGAGATAACGCATTTTTAACTTTGTGTTATTTAATGTAACACGACTGACGAATCAAGTTACCACGGTAACCGTAAACGCTGACACCATTTCCTTCTCACATTGGAGGTGATCATGATGTCACTTCCTTCTGACGATGGAGGTGCAGAGTCTGCAAGCTAGTCGGCTGAGAGTGGAGGTCTGCAGCTGGACTGTCTTGAAAATTTTGATTATCCATCCCGGGTGCTAATTAAAAATGATGCACTGTGATTGTCCATTTCCAGGTCAGAGGTGAGATTTATGTAAAAGTCAAAGTATGCTGTGGAACAATAGGATTTTGTTGGGTTTGTATGGTTATTATGCTGTTTATGCTATTTTGTGTTGTTTATTGCTTTTTACTTCCACCTATTGTAAAGCACTTTGGTTCACCGAAAGGGTTGTTGTAAAGGGCTGTATAACTGAAGAACATTTACATTTATTCATTTATTGTACAGCTTATTTCTATAGCTAATGTCTTGTTTTGTTTTAACAAAACAAGACATAAATATATAAAGGTTATAAACCATGGGAGTTAAGGGTAATTTTATCTAAACATTTTTTTTATTTTGACACTTAATAATTAGCTTTTTTTCTTGTCAGTGCAATGTAAATACTAGGGATGGGAAGTGATGAGATTCTGATAGAAATTTGATACCAATTTCATTATTAACTGTTCTTATTGGTGCAATTATTTGGAGGCTTGAATGTGTTGTAAAGGCTGCAGTATAATTGTGGGAATAAAATCTCCTGATCTGTCTGAAACTTTCATTAAAAGAGTAAAATCCAAGACTCAGGACATCATTCAGTGTCCCGAGCATCCTCTCCATCCAGAATTTGATCTCCTACCTTCAGGCAGGAGATTCAGATTAGATTCGGTTCACCAAAGGCAAAACCAAACAGATTAAAATTTATTTTAAACCTCTAAACAATGACTGTACTGAAAGTAAAAATGAGCCAGGTGAATTATGTCATTACTGTGAGGCTGTTGATTGTTTCTTGGTGATGGATAATTCCTGGTTTGCCCACTGATGTGATCCTTGGATTATGTTCTCCAGTGTTTATATACAGAACTTCAATTTTTACAAACTTCAGTGTTTTGTGTGACTGCGTTTAAATGTCTTTTTACCCTGCTGCAAAGCATGTTGCATGCTGTAACTTGCTAATTTGTAATGATAAACTTTATTTGTTCAGCACTTTTAAAAACATTGGTTTACAAAGTGCTTTGACAGCAGGCAGGAACATAAGACAGCAAAGCACAAGAGTTCAGACACAAAGGGAAAAAGAACAAGTGAAAAAGGTCAATATAAATTATTTAATACTCTTATCTAATTTAATGTCTATACCTGATATTCCTAAAGCTGTGCTGGAGAGCAACAGATACTACCAAATATCCCCATGGGAATTAACACATTTTTTTGGTCTTGATTCTACAATTTCTGCTGCAAGGACAATAAAGTTAATACTTTCTCAAATTTGGACGTCTGCATGGGTTTGCTGATTGGTGGAGGTGTTTGGTGTTTGCCAGGAGCTTAAGGTCCCACAGTCGAAGCTCCAAGGCTGCTTCGGACTGACCAAAGGCTAATTTAAGACGACATTCCCCATATGGCCATCTTTGTCAGAAATCACTTCGTTTATGTCTCACCTGCTCCTGTCCCAGGATGAAGGTTCCTCCCGGTTTGATTGAGTGCCAGGCTGACAGGTTTTGGCCCGAGCCTTTCTTCACACCGTCCTGGTAGGCCTCCCAGACACCATCCCGTGTCGCCCACGTCACGCACACATGATGCCACTTTCCGTCCGTCATGGTTATTGGCAACGTCACTGCCTAAACACACAGGTAGACAGACAGACAGACAGACAGGAGATTAGGGACAAATTCAAATCTGAATCCCTTTAAATCCATTTAACTGAAGCCATCATTTTAGGGATTTAACTTTACTTCCTCCCACACACCAAAACCATGCTCAACAGGTTGATTTGTGACTCTAAATTGCCCTTAGGTGTAAGTGTGAACACGAACAGCTTCTGTTTCTCTATGTGGCCCTTTGACCGGCTGGTTACCGGGTCAGGGTGTACCCAGCCTCTAGCTGAACTCCAGAAACTGTGATGACTCTGTTTCGACCTTTTGCTTCTGCTTTGTATTTGTGTCTCCGTGGCTCTCTCTCAGAGAGGGGACGTGTTTTCTGAACACTCAAGCCCCCTGCATGCTCGCACTTGATCCTCAACTGGCAAACACCAACGCTATTCAGATGCTGCTCTGACTCATTTTTGGTGTCAGATGATTCCCGCATTTACAAGTGATATAACTGGCTGACTATGGCGCTGTCCATTGTTCCCCAGTTTTTTGGATGATGTTTGTATTAATGCTCCTTGCTGGTGTGTCTTACCCGTTAATCTCCTCCCTCTTTTCCACTGTCTTCATGAGCCCCACCACCTATCACACTCTGCCTCCATGAGCACCACCACGTATCACGCCCTACCTCCGTGAGCACCACCACGTCTCATGCCCTACCTCAAAAATCCCTGCAGCACTCTCTGAACTCCTTGCCCTCCTTCTGCCCTCACTGTCCTCAGATTCTCCCTCACTTTTTGGACCCTGTGTCCCTGATTCCCCTCAATAAATCATTATAGTTACAGCTTTAATTTGACTCCGGTTCAGCTTTTGGGTCCTGGCTACATAACGAGGAAGCAATTCCTTAACAGACACGTTTTTCTGTTTGAAAATCTATAAAACATTTCTTGTACTGCTTCAATATCTGTGCTACATCATGTACTTTTCCATAGAAAATAACATTGTCTCCTGAAATTGTGAATTAAACCCCAAAATGCCGAACACACCCATGTACTGATTTTCTGCTGCATGTTCTTACTAAGTGATGAAATTTTCACATCATGTGTTTCCACATCTGTAACAGTGTGAGCGTCCATTTTCAGTCCATAAAGTAAAAGCTTAACATGATTTATGCAAGGTAATGTAGTTGTGATAATCTGCTGATGTGGTTCAACCCCCCAGCCTTTAATCTACCAAAGACAAAGACAACAAGGTCCAGGCTTCAGCTTTAACTTCAGTCTTCAGTCTCACAGCAGCCTCTCGTTTTATCTGCAGAGGTACCTAACTCATGCATGATCAGGGGCTTTAGTGCTTTAACAACACTCCAGCAGGTTGAGGACAGGTTAAAGTTTGTTTCAGACACTTTTAGTAAGAAAACTACCATAGATCGGCTTAAAGGGAGTCTCAGTGACCCACTGGGTGATGCTGCCCACTCCCAGTTCGACATGTTACACAGTTTTATTGTCTTTGTTCCTTAACTCAGGAATATTAGAGGACGAGAGAAATAAATCTTCATTCTGTCATCATTTATCTGGGTCATTGATCCGCTCGGATGTTGCCAAGTGTGTAACTAGAACAAAAGAGCCACGTCAGTCTCCACCTCCTGGAAATGTCACTACTCCAGACAATTAGGCTAATCAATTACCATAATCAGATTAATTGAGTTTGTTAGTTTGTTGTTGGAGCCTTTCTGAGAACAGAGGATTACCAGGCTAATGCACTAATTAATCAATTAGCATGTCAAGTATCTGTGTGCTTGTTAACATGTCAGCAATGCAGGCATCTATACTGTTGTGTGAATGATGTTCAAAACATTTATGTTAAAGTTTAGAATTATATAGAGTTTATAGATTCATTAAGAAATGACTTTGTGCTTCCCAAATGTTTCTTTTCCTAAGCTGAAGCCTGTTTTGTTGGTTTTAATGGATATTTAAAGGTGTAGTGTAGAAGTAAGCAGCATTTCACTGAACAGAAATTGTAAAAAGAGGATATAATGTTTCTATTTGTATGTAAAGTCCGTTGAGATAGGTGTACATTCATCCCAATGAAACTTTTGTTTTCTTTGAATTAAGTTAGAAAAATATTTTGATGTTTATGTACCGTGGGTCTCCCCTCTGTGGAGGCTGACAGAACGACCAATCATGTTGTCTACAGGTGGGTTTGGGGACAAAAAGAGCAAAACGTGATTTTTCCATATAAGTCTGGTCCTGAAATCTACCTGGATTGGCATGTGGTATCTTAACTTACCTATAATGTTTTAAAATAATAGTTACAAAAATGAATTAAAAAAAACCCTCACCTTGTACCTGTTGTAAATGATGCCCTGTTCATGATGCTTTTTGGTCTTCATCAGCTCTCGTCGCTTAGTGATGTGATGGACGGGCTCATTCCAAAATCTGAACGCTAGATATCGCTAAAATGCCAATTTCTACACACTTAAACAGCTGTATTGTTGCCCTGTTTGATAAAGCTCAGAAAGGCTATTCTTTTTTAGCAAATCCACCAGTAAGAGCTTCATGAAGAGTTCCTCGTCTTTAATCCCTTAACATACTGTAAAACCAATGTTTTCTGCACAATAATGAGCAACAAACATAAAGAGGAGTAATTAATGAGCTTAATTTGTTAAAGAAACACCACTGCAGTCTGACTTTTGGTTGCTTGAGACTTCACTCGCTTGCTCTTACCTTGTCATTGATCAGCAGCTCCATGGGGTTGCTGCCCCATTCAATCAACACCAGCTCATTGGCCTGTCCAGGTACAGCATATGATATTGGAGTACCAAGACCAGGTCCGGCTCCGGCCTTCATCCACAGGCAGATGGTCAGAGCGAAGATCTCGTTGATCACCGAGCGCTTCATTCTGGCGTACATGTAGTTGGTCCTCATGGGGAAGTCCAGCAGGAAAGCAGTGGGACTCTTGAGTTTCTTGTGGTTTCCTGGTGAGACAAAGTTTCATTCATTCAACCTTTATTTAATCTCGAAAGATCATTGAGGGTGTTCCCTCATTTTCAATGATGTCGAGAGTACAGAGAATAAAACAACACAGTTAAAAACAGTTACATTCAAAAGCAGCGTAATTCATTATCAGTGTTCTAAACTGACCAAAAGACACAAGTGCTTGCAGTTTTAATGTTTGTTGTAAGATGTTCCAGGTGAAAGCAGCTGAAAAACTGAAAGCGCTTCTTTCAAATACAGTGTTTACCCGTGGAACTTCAAGCATCATCAGGTCACTGGATCTTGTTGGATATTGATTATGAGATTGATGTAACAGAGATGTTATGTATGATGGCATTTTACCAAGTAAGGCTTTATAAATGAGTAAGAACCAGATTTAGGTCATTAAAAGGCAAAAAGGGTTCAAAAAGTTTTTGTTGGCTTGGGTGTCCAAACTCTGGACTGGGGTCCAACATTGGCTGGTCCATCTTGAATTTTGAATTACGTATTTTTCAATTGCACTGTCCTGTAGGATTGTATCCTCTATATATTATGTACCTATGCTTCTTACAAATACTTCTTTTTTGTTTGTTTATACATCTGTTGCACTGCAAAAGGAGAAGCTCTTAATTTGGTTGTACATTTTGTGTGATGACAATAAAGGGCATTATGAGTCTGATTTTGAATTAGAACATGAAGTTTGTGGGGTGCTGGTTTGGCGTAGTGGTTAGCACCCCATGTACTTGCTTCTGCCGGTCCAGGTTCAAATCCCGCCTGTGACCAGTTTGCAGAGTGTCTTCCCCTACTCTCTCACCCCCTTTCACAAGCCTATCCACTGTCACTCTCCTATAAATAAAGGCACAAAATGCCCAAAAATATACATTTAAAAAAAAAAAAAAGAACATGAAGTTTGTGCTTTACTGATGAAATAATTAAAATGGATAAAGGCATTAATCACACAGTTAATTATTAATTACGCAGTCAGATGCACAAAGTTGATGAGGTTTTGATAATTTTAATGTTTAATCTCTAAAAAGCTTTATTTGTCTTTTACAGTATCACAAAATTTACTCTTGGCTATCACCCCTTGAGACCCCCATTAGCATTTTCTTGATTTTGAACATTTCATAACTTCCTAACATTTACTTTATTTGGGCCAATCTGTTAATGTGGCATCCCCAGAGCATTTTCAAGGGGTTGCCAGATGTCAGTGCAAATACAACCAGCTGTAAAGATGACTCTTCTGGGACTTTTCTTCTCATAATATAAAAAATCTTTTTTCCACTTTAATCCTAGTTGTTTAGCATTTGTGTGAGTAACGACTCAACATGGCTGATGGCACATGTTATAAAAACAATACCAATGGTTCCTAAACTTGGAGTTTGGACCCCATGAAGTTTCAGGAGACACAGGAAAAGAGGTCACAAGATGTTTGCAAGAAAAATTTCAAATGATTTTCAAACGGCATTTTCCAAGTAGGGGTGGGAATCAAAACCAATTCCTGTTGAGAATCGTTAACAGCTCCATCTCAGTATTGGTATAATGAGTCTTTTCGCGAATCAATTCCCTTATCAATTCCTTCCACTGACAGGGCTCAGAAGCATCAGAATTGTGGCTTAATTCTTTGCAAAAGGCGTCTACTGCACAACCTTCAGTGAGTGAAAACATCAGCAACTTGCAGAGGCAGTTATCTATGCTGTGTTGTGTGTTTGACATTGTTGACACTGAAAAGCTGCAGACCAACATTTGCCCACATGGAAAACCTGCAGGAATCAATAAAGGAGTTGTTAAAGAATTGGATCAATTAGCAGGATTGTTAATGGCACTGGTATCGATAAAATCGTATCAAGTCCCAATCAATTATCAATTTTTTTTCGAAATAAATTTTGTTTTTCTTTCAAGTCAAAAAAGCGTCTTGTCACTGCAACACTTTTATTGATTTTAGATTACAGAGATGTGTATCATGCTTCTCTGAGTTTCATTACCAGCTGTAGATTGTGAACTGTATTCTTGAGTGGGATGGCCTTCTTTGTCCACCAGGAGGCTGGGACATTGGTACACTTTTATTTACAAGGCCATGCTTGGACTACTGCCCTCCTACATTTGTAATTTGATCACTCGGAGAAGTGTTGATTCCTATGGTTTGAGTTCAAACGATCACTTGTTGCTCATAGTTCCATTTGCCCACACAGAACTGGGAAAAAGGGCTTTTGTATACTCTGCTCCTTCTGCATGGAACATGTTGCAGAAAGACTGGAAATTGACTGAGCTTGTTTCTTTAAATGCATTTAAATCCAGACTGAAAGCACTCAAGACAGCCTCTCCAAATTGTAACTATTAATATTAATTGTTGATTGTAAATTGCCATAATTTCACTGTGTAACTTTGCTGCCTCTTGGCCAGGACTCCATGACAAAGAGGTTCTCAATCTCAATGGGACCTTCCTGGTAAAATGAAGGTTAAGTAAAGGGTTCAAAGTTTTCTTTTTCAATGGTAGGTCTGGTTTCAACAAGACAAGACAGAAACAGAAATAACATTTTTCATATTGACCAGATTCAACAGTCAATCAAATCAAATTAAATTAAAATCAACATTGGTGACGATGATGCTTAGTGTCATTTAATGTATCTGTTATTAGCTCCATACCCAGAATATTGATAAATCCAGACATCCATGTTTCTACAGAGAAATGTATTGGTTTGTTTCCCTCATACTTTCTCCTTTTGTTTGTTATTCTTACAACGCATTGTCTTATTAATCTGTGTGTGTATCTGTACCGTGGTCACTGTGTCCGTGGTGAAGTTGGCCGAGGACGGTCTCCAGCTTGCTGTGGCCCTGAGGACCCGTCTCTTTGCTGTTGTACGACAGACGCCTTGGATAGTGGTCGTCATGGTGACTGTCATGGTGGTGATCTTCATGGTGGTCATCATGGTGTTCACCTCCGTGGTGATAGTCGTGATGATCATCGTGATATCCAGATCTGTGGTGATAGTCGTGGTGATCGTCATACCCGTGGTGGTCATCGTGGTGGTCGTTGTGGTGATCATTGTGGTCATCGTGGTGGTCGTCATGATGGTCATTGTGATGATTGTTGTGATGGCTGCCATAGTGACCATCATGGCGGCTGTGGTGCCAGTCGTAATGGTGATCGTAGTGGCGGTTGTTGTGGTTGTTGCTGCGGTGGTTGTGCCTGCTGCTTCCATGGTGGTTGTTACTGCGATGGCTGTTGTAGTGGTCCGTTCGATGGTGGTCATCATGGTGGTCATCATGGTTGTCATAGTGGTGGCTGCTGCCCCGGTGGTCAGCATGGTGGTCGTCGTGATGATCATCGTGGTGGTCATCGTGGTGGTCATCATGATGATCGTCGTGGTGGTCTCTGTAGTAGCTGTGCAGCTGCTCTTCGAGCGCTGAAATCTTACGCTGGAGGAGCTCCCTCAGAGAGCTGGAGTAGGAGCTGGAGGAGTTCCTGGCCTGAGGACACAAAAACAGAGAGTGTGAAGATTCTGATGGTTTAAATGGAAGTAATGAAGGATAACTGACAAGTAGACCATGAAGCACCACCAGGCTTAACTTTATTGAAGAAACGGTCTCTAGGAAATATTTAAACATAGTCTTTGCTCGATGAAGCTGTGAGTGTGACCATCAGGTAGTCCAGACCATATCCACTCACACAAAAGATGATCCTGCTCATCCTGAAAACAGCTAGAAAAGCAGTCGGAGAGCGCAGACCTCCGCCAGCACCACAGTCCTCAGCCACATTGTGATTTTTACCATAGATATTAGTCCTACCTTTATTTCATCGAAATATTTAGATCCATTGACCATGAAAACATACCATTAGCAAATGGATTCATAATGATATTTATTTTACCTCAGCAGTTATTCCCGAAAATCCAGATGGTGATCAAGACATTACCTGAAAATTCCATTGAAATCCATCCATAAATGTTTGAGCTATGTTGTTAACGGAGAAACAAACATAAAAAACTAACAAATTGACGTCGGCAATAACATAACCTCCTGGCAGAGGTAAAATTATCCTGATAATGATGGGCCAATCTGCCTGAACGTAAGAACTTAAGTATGAACATAAGAAGAGGTGAGTTGACTTTGACTCCTGACTTTAAGACAACAGAGAGAGGGGATTTAAGATGCTATTAATGGAGATGCTATTGCTAAATAACACCAAGACAGCACACTCCAGGACAAAGTTTGTATCATTACATGAAAAGTGAGAAGTGTAGACAGTGAACATTGCAAAGCTGTTCGATGAAGGATTATATTGACACCTTTACTGTTGAAGAAATTGTAAGTGATGGTGGCTGCCTGAATCTAAATGTTAGAGTTTTGCTTTAGACTTTTTTGTGACTTTTAAATAAAAATTGATGGTTGAGCCAAAATGGAAAAAGTCTCTAGAAGAGCTGGGATTATCTGCTTTGGAAATCCAGACACAGAGGAAGCAAGAAGTTAAAGAGAGGAGGTGAAAACATGCAACAAAGGGCTCAGGCCAGTGATAAAATCCAGGACAGCTGTCAGGACCTAAACCAAAAGTTTATCTTTGGGGTAAAACACAAAAGAATTCTGATAATATAATTGATGATGATGATAATAAGATTTATGTGATTTTTATGCTGTCATCAGTATGATTTTGAGATGCCATAACATTTACAGCACAGTTTTTACAGCCCTCAAAACAAGTTCTATTTGTGGTTTTTGTTTATTTTTTATGTTTTTTTTAAGTATTTTTGATTATTGGCATGTAACAATTTAAATATACATTTAAATAAATATTAAAATTTTATTTTTTACAAACATATTTATTTTATTATTTCAGATATGATGGCAGGCATTGTTTATAATTGTTTAACTAATGATGGCATAAAAACAGTGTTTATAATTATGATAATGATGGCATGTAACATAGAATATACATTTTTTAATCCAATAAAAAACAAACAGACCTTACAACACTTTTAGGTTGACACATTCAGTTATGAACTTCAGAGATTCATTGGAAATGTGTTTAACTAAGATTTAAATCGAGGTAAAACTGATTTTACACGTTGGTGAGATAAAAAGTCCAAATAAAGTTGTCTAAAATCAAAAGTTGCAGTTGGACCACAGAATAGCATTGTTTTACTAACTTTCTTTCCTAGGTGAGTTTTGTTTTCCAAAGAATGAACCTTTACTTTGAGGAAAATGACTTCATTTAGATATATTCGGGTAGTCAAAATCATTTACAGTAACTTATTTCAGGTTCAAGCTGAGCAGACTTTATTTGTACCAGTAGGTAAACTTGTTTTGCAGCCAGAGAGATAGACATCTATCATAACACACAAATTACAAAATGGATGTGGATTTTAAATATATACTGACCCAATAAAAATCCATAAAATCAGATAAATAATCTTTAGAAAAACATTAATCATGAAGTACTTAATGTTAAAAAAATCAGAGCAAAAGAGAAAGAAATATATCATCTCATGAAAACATTTTAAAAATGCAAGTTGACAACTGTGTGAAAAAGCCAGAGTAAGAACACTTTAACACTTGAATAAATAAACATAAAAATATGTGTATATATAACTACAACCTTTTCTGCTCACTTACAACTGCAGGAACTGTTTTTTTAACATGCTGTTCAACCTCTTGTGATAAAAAATCCTCTGTCCCAAAGGAAGAAGCTGAAAATGATGCAGATGTCATATAAAACAGAGTTAGCTACACGCTGCTTCTGTCTGCTGTAATGGGCAGTTTAGGCTCACCAATCAGGAAACTCAACTATTAACAATCTGATTCAAAGAATTTTAACCTTTAAGAGAAAGACAGGGCAGATTTAAAGTCAAATGCTTATTAATTGTTATGCAGTCAGAAATATATTCTGAACATTTAAAGTTGTTGGGAAGTTTTTTCTTCTTTCAACTCTGCCTCCATCTTCTCTCTCTTGCTCACTTTCCTCACCGGTAAATCCGGCTTTGTTCGCTGCCAGCGCACACACGATTAATAGCTCCGTCAGCTGGGATAAGGCTAATTGAAGGTGAGGCTGGATACTGGCATGTGGCCTGAGGCTGGTGGTGTAGACATCCTCTTAGAGGAAAGAAGGCTTCTGTTTTGTCTCACACCTTTCAGGGAGATTGTAGGGATTCCCGGAAACACTTTAACTGAGCCGTAGACCACCTCCACTGAAACTAAGGTTTTTCACTGACGGTGGGGCAGCAGGGTTTCACAATGTGACGTCAGAATGGTGACATATGTGAGACCTCAGAGCCGGGTTTGGATCATTATAGGGCCTTGAACACAATGTGGAGAAACAGATACATATTTTTGACGAAACAGAAACTTATGCTCTCTGGCCCATTCCTCATCTTAGCTTCATTCGTCTCCCTCTGTCATGGGAGGTCGTTTAAGGTAAGGATGAGAGCTAATCAACTTTGGGCAGCTTCCTGTTGCGCTTAGGCCACTGATATCCAGCAGAGAGAACATTAAGCTAAGACGAAATATGTGGTATCCCTTTAGTCAGTGAGATAATCGCTTTAAGCTTTAGCCGTTTTACACGTTTCCTTGTTAACTCTACTTTAGTTATGACATGTTTGTTGTGATGCTCAATGTACATGTTTAAAAAAACTGTATTTTAGTAACGAAAAACTCTTCAATATAATGCACAAAATGTACAAAACCAAGTCTTTTAAATGCTCAAACAGCTTCATGTGCATACCGTAGATCAGCACACCTATTTAGCCACACATTCTTCTCGCAGTATTCTGCTGTTGATCACAGTCAGCTGACGTGGTTGAGCCCACAACCTGTAGTGACGCAGGAAGTGACCCTAATTAAGTCATTTTGATAGGCTTCCACCTCCCCATACTGCTTCTCTTTACCAAGCATTTGAAATGATTCATGGTGTTGTGCAGCACATTTCTGAAAATAAGGAGTAATTATTGTAAATGTTAAGGACATCAATAAAAGAAAATTATTCACTTTGACTAGCCTTACTTGTTTGACCTGCTTTGACGTTATCAGAGGTCTCTTCCTTTGTTTTCAGGGCTGCCATTGACACTCATGATTAAACTCTGAAAAAGTTCACTCAGAGATCATTTTAAACTAAACTTACTCACATCTTTACTGGTTATTGTTAGAGATAGTTATTTAAGATGCTTATTCAAACATGAAGAAATGATTTGCTCCACCCAAAACCCTTGATGCTGAAGGTACTAACAACACAAAGACAAAATAGCTGCCACAAGCCCCCGGTGTCAGGTCAGCCTTTTGTCAGTACACATACACCCGAGTCACCATGACACAGACACAAAGGGTGATATGTAAATGGAGCAGGATCGGTGAGGCAAGACCTGACAGAGTGACAAAAATGTCTCAAGCACCACCAGTTCACTGCAGCATAGAGTCACAATTAAAGCACCCTTACACTCATCCTACCCCCACATTGTTTGTCCATGTCTGTGTTCCT
The DNA here is from genome assembly GCA_036419115.1 of Scarus forsteni. NCBI lineage: Eukaryota > Metazoa > Chordata > Actinopteri > Labriformes > Labridae > Scarus > Scarus forsteni. Next base: position 25,282,764 of record JAZDUH010000458.1, read on the forward strand.
GTAAAGCGTCCTTGGGATTCTTTAAAGGCATTAAAAATTTTGAAACACTGGCTGACAATGTGTCCGTAACACTTCCCAGGCTCAAAAACGTCTGTTAATCCAGCTGATGACAAAGTAAGTCTGTTTTAAAAGTCGAGTAAAACGAGGGGACATAAGTAAGGTGCATCGGTTCAGCCTGCAATCGTGTAAGTTTCACGTGACTTTGTTAGTTGCTGCTTTTGCATTAGCTTCGTTTCTATCAGTGTCTGTCAAGTTCATTTATTTTCCGTCTTAGTTTGTTAACCCTTGTCTCTGATCTCTCTCGGTTCCTGTTGTGCTGTTTCCTCACCAGTCATCACAGGTCCCTCCCTTATGTTGCGTTCACACTGCACGCTACTTTTACTACCTCGGCGATCACTCTCCATGCAAAGTCAATGTACAGCCATGATGGGGCGGGGCTAACCCTCCCACGATGCGTTTGCTGCGTACATGACGATCACTTCACTAGTCATGCGATGTCAAAGTTAAAAAAAAGTTGATCTTTTCAGGCGATGTCGTGTGGCTGTGCGGCAACAGCCAATCAGCGGTGTGTGCGTGTGTGACGGTACCCGTGACTGACAGTTTTTCAACTGGATGACAGAGGAACAATCCATGTCCGTGTGGGAAACATTAGTCAGTGAGGACATTAGTTTCGCCTAGACGGACCGCAGAGAACTCACAGATAATGCTGCTGCAGGGCATCAGCTGCTGTGTTTTGTGGTTGATAAGTGAGTGAAAAAGATACAGTTGAAATAATGTTCGCTTATACATCCTATTATGTATGATATGATCGCGGTGAAACTCGAGCAGAAGTGATGTCACTGAGTGACGGCCGACGGCAACGGTGACCAAAATGAGGTATTTATGGACGCCCAACGATACTTCAGTGGGCGAAACGATTTTGGTAGCTGGGTCGCTTGCGGTGTGAATGCAGATTTATGTGCTGCGCCTGTGTCTTGTTAGACTCACTCCTCTTTCCTTCTTAAGCTCTGGTGTTCCCTCACTTACCTGCCAGATTATCACAACTACACGAGTCGATTCCCCAGTCCTTTGTAAAGTTCTTGATTATCTCTTCATGTTTGACCCTGTCTGTTCTCGATTTGATTTTGCCCTACCTACTGATTACCTCTGACTGATAGTTTCCCTTTTCCGTGTGCCGAACCTGCTTCTGGATGAAAGACTTGTCCTGTAAAATCCTGAACTGTCTCAGCTGCTTGAGTCCTCACCTTGTGCCTAATAGTTTCCCCAGATTTGTTTTATAAATACAAATTGCTAACTTGTAATGAAGAACAAAACTTTTCATTTCATGTGTTATTTCCCCCTGTGATGATTGCAAAAAAAAATTGATTTTGATGGTCTTGGTCTTGTCTTGGTCTCGGTGCATTCCGGTCTCGGGCAAGTCTTGGTCTTGGATAGTGTGGTCTTGAGCACAACACTAGTGTGACTACAGGGTCTTCCTTCTTAGTCAGCTCAAAGTTCACGCTGAGACAGTTTTGATGGTACACAACAGAAAATGTTCACATATTGTAGAGTGTCTGCTCTGCTCTCCGATGATAATGTTGATCATTGTTGTTTATTTTGCTAGCTTTTATTGCCTGGCTGCTTCTCACACAAGGAGCTGCACACTACCTGAGCTTCCTTTTCTGCCCTCTTTGTGTAAATGCAAGTCAAATGCAGGGACGAACAGCAGGTATACTGTCTCTCTGGTCTTACATGACATCAGATACAGACATCCACGTCATGGTGAAGTCTGCTGCTTTCACAAAATGAGGCAGAATGGACAGCAGCTCGAAAACAAACCTGAGGTGGAAATTTTCTAGCTTTTCAGCACCAGCTGACTTACCAGGATGAACACAGGGCATTGAATTTACTAGACAGGTAATATAATCTAGAAGATTTAAAAGTCTTCTATTTAAAACAGGGCTGAGCAACTTTAACCAAGGGGGGCAGCCAGAGGGCCAACTTAGTGGACACAAACAATAAACACTCACTTCAGAGAACTAACTGGTGACCAAAGTATGTTTTACTAAGGCTGCGTTTACACAGCGCTGAAAACGGTCAAATCCAGTAAGTTTTCATTGCTGTTTGGCCTTGCGTCTACATGGAAACTCGTTGCGTTTTTTCTGAAAACAGTAACTTTTGAAAACAGGTTTCAGAGTGGAAAGTTTCCAAAACGCTCTCCATGCAGCTCCACGTAAACCCACATCAGAGCGTTTCAGGGTGAAACTCTGATGTCACCACATGCGCAGTACTCTTTCACATGAAGGCTGCGCACACATACCAGGAACAACAACAACTTTGGCCGTCTGCCGAGTAACGTGTGAGCCTCTTACTTTGCTCGGTTTGTTATCCAGACAAAACTATCCAGACAGATTTGTTGTCCGAACTGATTTGTTGTCCAGAAAAGAAACTCCTGCGTCTCTGTGCGTCTATTCGCCATTGTTGTTTGTGAAAAGTTTTTCTTCTTTGTACGTGTTTTGTAGCAGCGCTGCCTCTCTGCAGACCTACACCGCCATCTACTGAACCGGCATGCATACTACAGCCGATTCACTCATTTCCGTCTGAATGCAGAATAATTTGAAAACGCAAAGGAAAAATCTTTGCGTTTTCAAGTAAACGTAGCCTAAGACGTTTACTTTGAATTAGAACAAATGTTTTTTAAAATGCACGAATGAAAGTTTATCAGAAACCTACGACCAATTTTCAGTTTTCTTGATGTTTTCCATGTTTTCATGCTGGATCTTGTCCTGTTTCTTCCTTGATTTAAAATTTTGAGGATTTTATCATATGAACACACTACAAAGAGCAGATATTTAATATTTGCTATCTTTTCCCAAATATTCACTCATTTTGAATTTTAATGCCATCACCATAATTCCAATAGCATTAACTCAGGACAGACATTGCTATCTGAGTCAGTGGCATCCAGTTTGACATTCTCAGAAGTTCAGGTCTTGCATCACCTTCAGCCAACAATCAGGTGACTGAATCTATCCACATATCACATCTTGACCTACAAAAGCCTCATGAACTCGTTTGAAGAGAAAAACAAACATCAACACTTTGTATTCTGAATGGACACGGGGCACAATTAGCCATTTCAAGGATTCTTTCTCAGATTAACGTCCATGGGAGTTTTATCGAATTTGCTGAAATTATTGTGACAAAGTGAAAGAAACATTAAGCATTAAAGGTTTTTGGTTCATTTTCAAGACTAAGAAGCTTATCAAGGATTAATGTCTGAAGGCAGTTTCTAACTTTTTCCAGGGGTCTTGGCAAAGCTTGAAGTCTTGGATTGCTTACCTCTGCCAAGGAGGTTATGTTATTGCTGGCGTCTAATTGTTTGTTTCTCTGTTAGCAACATAACTCAAAAAGTTACAGACGGATTTTGATGAAATTTTCAGGAAATGTCCAAATTGGAACAAGGAACAAATGATTAGATTTTGGGAGTGATCCAGATCACCATTTGGATCTGCCATGATGAAAAATGCAATATTCATGAATAACTAATGAACTAAAATAGATATTGTTATGAATCCAGTTGCTAATGGTATGTTTTCATGGTCAAGGAATCTAAATATTTAGCTGAAATAAAGGTAAGACTAATATTTATGATGAAAATCACAATATGGGTGAGGACTGTGGTGCCGGCAGAGGTCTGTGCTCTCCGAGTTCTTCTCTAGTTCATCAGTGTGCTCATCATCAGACTCACAAGTCTAAATAAACCAATGTACTGACATCTCCTCAGATTTGATGTCTTGAGGTGCCAGTGGCCTTAAAGGTGGTTTTAGTTCTTACTCCAGGTTCACATTACATGTAGATAATACATGAATATCTACAGTATTATTTTGGAAAATAAAGCTTTAAAAACCCCAAAAATACATTTAGCCTTTACACTTAAAATCTCTCTCTTAGTGGTACTGGTGTGAATGTTCATTGTGTGATCAACCCTCATCATTTCTCCAACTATTGATGGTTTATGGCTGTTTTGATTGTCCACAATCCACAGTTACAACTCTTCAGACATGCCCCACATCCTGACACAATGGTGCAAAGGCCCCGTCAGTGCAGCTTGAAGCTTCAGTATAACTTTATCTGCACCCTTTTAAATTTTGAATAATGTGAAAAGAGATCCGCACACCAAAAAGTAGCTCCCTTGAAATTTTTTATTTTTATTTTCAGACAGAGACGTTAGCTACTTTTTGGTGTGCGGATCTCTTTTCACATTTTTAATGCTTGGAATCTTTTGGATCCAGCACCCTACATAGGATGTGCATGCCCACCCCATTTATTTTTCAACCCTTTTAAATTAAAAATTTTTCCTTCCAGTAAGTTTCTCCTGAAGTCTGATACCACCTAATTCTTAAAAGTCAAACTTTTGGCATGTCTTTGACACTCACCTGTAAGTTCTCCAGCCTCTCCTTTAGCGTCTGCAGTGTTTTTCCCGTCTGCTCTGGGGAGAAGGAGCTGTGTTTTCCATATGACGAGCCCTTCCTGTGGTGGGGGTCCGACCTGTGGCTGCCGTGTGAGTAGTGGTGGTCGTTGCTGTGATATGGCCCGTGGTGCGAGGAAGACGATGATGGATGGTGGCTGTTGTGATGCCCGTGGTGGTCATCATGATGGTTATCGTGGTGGTTATCATGATGAGTATCATGATGGTTATCGTGGTGATTGTCGTGATGATTGTCGTGGTGGTTGTCGTGATGGTTGTCATGGTGACCAGAGCTGTGGTGACCACCAAAGCCCTCGCACAAGGTAAGTTTGGCAGTCAGCTCCCTGATGGTCTCCCGCTGGTCCAGGATGGTCTCCTTTTGCCTCACAAGGCTCTCGCGTAGGTGCAAGATGGTGGCTTTGGCCTCGTCTGACATCACTCCTCGCCGGCTACCATGGTCATTACTGTGGCCGTTACTACTCGGTCCATGGGGCACATTTGGTGGAGAATAGCAGCTGGGGTCAGCATCTGGGGGGATAGGTGTGCAAACAAATTTGGGACTGATGCCGTAGTCGTGATCCATGCCTGTTGCAGCTGCACATGACAGGAAGTAGTAGAAAATGAAAGAGCGTAGGGGACACATGGGGAGGATAAACTGCAGAGAGGCTCCGATCCATCGCTGAGGCCTTTTGGTTAAAGGCATGAGACTCAGAGGACGGACGTCTCTGGCCATATTTGGCCTGAGTCCAGGTTATACCTTGAAAAGTGACAGTCCTCCCAGGCCTTATCTTCGTTGTGATGAACACCATGAATGGAGTTCATATGAGATGTATTTAAAGCCGCTGGGCTGAAGCATATCAGTAAAGATGATATCTCCACACTACTAACATAAATCCAGTCAGGTGTTAGGGTGACAAAAAATCCACAGCGGTAATCCAAACCACACAAACGGTGTCGCCAAACTCGTCTTCAGGGTAATCCTGTGGCGCTACAGGATTCTTGACTCCATGGCAGGTGGAAAGTGCATCTGCAGAGGTCCCTCTGCTGTTTCTGAGAAGAAGTGTTAGGCTTCAATCAGCCAGTTGATCTCTTGGCACCATGGACCTCCTGTGTTCAACAGCCAAAAGTAATCCCTTTATCTTTAGCTTCTAACAACCCATCTGATCCCAAAGAGCTCCGCCCTAAAACAGAGCAGGAAAGAGAGAAAACATGGTGTCAGCAACAAACATAATGTTCAGGCAATGGCACTAAGGCAAGAAGAGTTCATTCAGACTTAAAGAAATGAAACATTTAGAGCATGGGAACCTGGCTCAATCAATCAATCAATCAAACTCTATTTGTACAGAACTTTTCATCCAGAACTTTGAAATACAGAGTGCTTTACATGGGACATAAGATAATATTAAATAACAATAAGTGAAATAAATAGTAGAAAATTGCATAATTCAGAAAATTAAAATATATCCCCCCACCCCCATCCACATTCAATATCACTCACTTACTCAAATACACAAAGACATAAAATAGAAATTCTGACAGAAAACAAAATTGGAGGACTGAGGGAACACTACCTTGATTTAAAAATATGGAAACACAGGAGCTAAAACTAAAATCAAAGTTAAACATCATGCTAAGACATTAGACAAAAATACTAAATAAACAAAATAATATAATAGTAATATAAATAAAATATATGGTAAAATAAGAAAGCGTAACATCAGGTGCATAATAAAATCAGTTAAAATAGGATAATAAAAGGAAAATCATTTAAAAAATGAAACATATGAAGTGAAATGTAGAAATAAAACAAAATAAAATGGTTAAAATAAGTTAAAATATAATGTAAAATTACAATAAATGTAATCAGATTAAAAAGGAGGTCTCAAGTTTGTCTTTAAGAATATGAATAGGAGGTGCTGCTCTCAGGTCCTCAGACGGGGGCTGTAATACTTGGCTCAAGACTCCTCCAACATGAAATCCTGACCTATATTGTTGGGGGTTTATGCACCTCTGTTTTATTTTAAAAGATATGATTAGGTCCATATCACCTGAAGAAAGTTTCAGAGAATGATGACTTGCATTATAAAGAATAAATCTTTCTTTCTTCTGCCTGACATCATGTCCTGTGTTCACGAAGCTAGTGGACCGGGATGCAGGTTCAATGACACCAGCAGACAGGAGGACTGTGCTCAGGGGGGCCGGTGGGGGATCATAAACAGTGCAGCAGGCTTTGCCCCAAACCCACAGCCCTGCAGTTCATATGATGAGAGTTGTTAAGCCAACTGGACCTGTGGAGTCCAGTTTTCACACACACACCTGAAGAATCATCTCCACAGCCCTTAAACATGTTTAATGTCTGTTCAGGGAGGGGGAATAAAGTTTCTTTAAAGAGGGGCTGGTGTCAGGACTGATTTCAAAGAGCCTTTGCTTTGCTTTATTGATTTTTAAATACTCTTTAGTCTATTTTACACAGCTACTATGTGTGATAAACTATTTAAGTCCACAAGACAAGAAGTTCAGGCATCAGGACTTCTCCCCATCCCCCTGTTTACAGCACCAGTAGCTGCTGTAACTGGCTCATTCCGGAGGCCACACCAAATAGACCCATCAGTCCAACATTGTTTTGTCAGCAGATTCGACTCACTGGCCCTGGGTAGCAGGCCCAGAGCAAAGAATGGACTGTAACAGAAAGCAGAGCTGCTAAAAACATGATGCTTAGCAGTGCTGAACTGACAAATCCCCACAGAGCAGACTGGTTGACCAATCAGAGCAGACTGGACCCATAAGGAGAAGAAGGCCTTAAAAATGGCAGGAGCACCAACAGAGCTTCTCAGATAGAGAGAGAATACAGCTGGATCAGGGGTGATGATGAAAAGAAGAAGAAACAGCTCTCATTTGCTCACACTGTTTCAATAGTGAATTAATAAGTATCCTCTGTTAGCACCCCAGGAAGGTGTCGTCTAAAAATAGGGAGCTGTCATGCACAAAGTTGACATGTTCCAATCTTGAAGACAAAGAAAATGACTGACTGTTAAATCACTGAAAAACTTGGTCCAAAATCTGAAGAGTGATCCTGTTATATTGAGGACACATTGGACATGCATATGCATGATCAAAACACACAACAGGATACACAACAGCACACACACTCCGCAGCATTATAGCAGAGTATTCGTTCAACAGGTCATTGGTATGTTCCATCAATAATTTATCCAGAAATAAAGAAAAGAAACACACAGTCAGTTATACTCATGCAACATGGAGTGGTATTTAAAACATTATTTATGTTTACAAATGCTAATGGTGCTCACAGATACTAATACAGGCCATGCAGTGTGTTTTATTCTGTATTTAACAGAGAAAACAGCCAATGAATACGATGATGAGCTGATGCAGTGCTTACAGTCAGTAGATATTTGATGTAGAATAAATGGGTATTTTATAAGCATAAACAAGCCTGATCCTATTGGTTTAGTCTGAAGATTTCTATAGTTAATGACATTTTGCTGTTAAAGCTGGGGTTGGCGATCTGATTTAGATACACTTTTTGTAATACTGGTTAAAATGGTCTTTATGACCCGACGGTAATCAACTCATAACGTGTTCTTAAAACAGAGCGAAAAATATCCACTATCTACAGCAGGAGTAAAACAGGGAAAACCCCAACCAATAATCTTGCCAGGATACCTTCTTTTACACCAATCAAATCCCGTCGCCGTTCTGCGTGCCTGCTGCGTGCATTTTTCACCGACAGTGCGTGTAGCATGTAGCATGTAGCATGTAGCGTGTAGGGAACAGACTCCGCTGGAGAATGCTTACCTTTCAAGTTTTGTCTTTGAAAATAAGGGAAGTCCGCTGTGAGCCATCCCACAACACCGACCAAGCTCCAGTATCCCTCACATTTAAGACAGATGTACAAGAAATCTAAAATAAACTCTGTTTTTCTAAGTTTGTTCCGCTGTTGGCTCTAATCTCGCGAGAACTGCCGTCCATGCTACTGCAGGTGGCAGTTCTCGCGAGACTTCTTCTTCTTCGGTGGTTGGCATCCATCATTTTGGAGCATTACCGCCCCCTTCAGGCTAGAGACAGACAGATAGTTCTCCAAAATCGCAAACCCCAGCTTTAAGCTTAAGCAAAAGTGAACATTTCTAATGATGTCTGAATGCTTCAGTGAAATAAAACTTTGATCCAAGCACCTACATAGTTCATCCAATGTCCTGTGTTTAAGAATGGGCAGGAACCTCTCAAAAGCATATCTGGAAAGCAACTGGATGATTGTTCTGTCAATCACATTCAAAATAGGCCAATCGGATATAAAGTAGGTGGGATGCTACTGCTGCAGAGTAAAACACAAAGCGTACATAACCACTTACTTAGACAAACTTTTACCAAAACATGTCAGAAGTGGGAGTGAAAGTATCCTTTCTTTTTGAGTGTTTTAGTGATGCAGTTAGCATCTATGCTAATCTCTGTACAAGCAGTCACTTCCTGCTGTCATCTAGCTCATAGCTCCTGATTTGAAGGATTCTGATCGGGCTGAGCACAACTGCAGACTTGAGCTTGCCAAGATCGATCTGCCTGATTTGACAATGACAATCCAAGCCAAACAATGAAGTCTGCTCTGTTAAGAGCAAAACACCAGCAGCTGCCAAACACTGCTTTAAGGAAGTAAGAGCTGACACTGATGGGTTTGATTAATGTAATATCAAAAACACACCTCTGTATTCAAGGACGATCTTTTCTAATCCTATGCCTGGATCTGTGCAGGAACTTTACTTTGTCAGAATAGAAAATGTAGACCTGAAATATCAACCCTTTCACAATGTGCTACACATCATCGATGCATGTTCCTAAGTGTGTACAGTGTTTAAGGTTGCATTGTGTCGTTGTTTTATTGATGCTTGTCTTTCCAAATGAGAAAGAAACAAAACCCAAGATTTCTAGCCCAGGCAAAAATGTCTTGTGTTGCTGAACTTTCACGTCATCATTTGTCAAACTGCTGCTCACTGTCAGGCATGTCCCTCTCCAGACATTTCAGTATTTATCTGCCTAATTTGTGGACAGTCCCTGAATACATACAGTGAGCCCATAGACTATTGTAAATGTTACATAGGGAAATGCAGACATAGGACATACATATTTTTCTATATTGCTTTTATTTCAGGGCAGAATGTAGGGTTTGCAATCACATGGCTATGGTAGAGAAATTGTGAACCTTTGAAAATTTGAATCAAGCATATTTAATCAAATACTTCAAGTCCGAGGAAAACAACTTTTGGGTTCTGGAGGCCCGACATCTTTCCATTTGTGCCACAGCATGAGATCTGTTCTCGATACATTCCTGTTGGGTCAGCCAGAGAGTGAGAAACGCTGCCAAGAGGAAGACTTTTCGGGACACACAGGATGTTTTACCTCTAAGCTTCTTACCTTTATAGCCTATCACCAGCTCAAACAATGTCCCATTAGGCATCATCAGCTGAGTGTCAGGTGATGGACTTCATGTGACATCGTCCCTCTGGGAAAATCACAACGGTTGTCTACTTTTGAAGGTTTATCTGCAGTTTGAGTGCTATCGTCTGAGTTCCCTTCAGTTTAAGTAGAAATCCAAAGACTCTGAGGTTCAGGCATCATGATTAGACTGTGAGGTTCATTGAATTAAAGTAACAGTCAGATCAACATGCATTTAAATATCTGTGATGCCCTAAAAGTAAGGCACATTGTTTGAATGCATCTGTGCAGGTACTTGTCCATCCAGGTCATGGTTATCCCAAACGTGATCCAAGTGACACCTGGACTGGTTTCTGGAGAAAAGGCAAAATGTCTGCAAGATCCTAAATCAGTCCATCTGCCACTTTGATCAACCTTTGGATTGTTCGTAGGTGCATCAACAAACACAACATCTGTAGTCCCTGAGGCCACAAGCTAAGAACTGTTCTTTCTTTTGCTTTTACTTTGTAATTTTCAGACTTAGGATGAGGTTACTTTACTTCCTGTGCAGATAAATACCTGCCTTTGCCTGCCTACTGGTTTTGAGACAGTAATGAACTGGTTGCTCAAAAGTAACAACATGAACTTTAAGATGGAAAATAAAACTTGCTATGGATTAAAAATTCTATCACATGACTCTCTCTAAGCTGTCAGCATTTTTCAATCATAAAGACGGACATTCAAAGAAGCCTTGGGGCCCTAAATTTACGTTACTGTGCACTGTGTACCATAACATAAATTTGTTTGGCCTTAAATTGCAAATAAGCATGGAGTTCAAAAAAGTCAATAATTTTGGACCAAAGTCGCCTAACAAATATCATGTTAAACTGTGTTGATGATACTGTCAGTCAGTGTGCAGGTGCTAGAATCACGTGCAAGTCAACCAAAGCAGAAATGATTCTTTTGCTACCACAAGTAGCCAAATTTACTGTGATTGTCAGACAAAACTTAAAAAATAAAAGCCATCCTGAAAAATACAATTGCCCTTACTCATGGTGTTTTTTAATGAGGTATTCAACAGCGTGCTGGGTGCCAAGAGAAGAGGGCTTTAATCTGACAGTGAGCCCCGCTGTCTGATGCTTAAAGACAACATTAGAGGAGATTTAAGGCATGATACTTCAGCACAGCACATGGCATCGCACATGAGCTGAGGGAGCGCGAGTTCACCAAGAGTATCACCAGGGCCGAAGACTGCAGGCGCTTCTTCTTCCTGTTACTGAGACAAAATGGAACCACTGACCATGGTTTAGAAAAACAACCCCTGTGGTCCCTGTGGATCTGGAGTGTGCTGCACATTTGACCATGCTGCATTAGGGCTAATAATTACAAGGAATTTTATAGTTTCAAGTTTGGAAAACACAGATTAATTAAACTATTTCAGACCTAAAGCCAAAACTAAAACAATCTGGTACTTCTAGGAATAAATCGCTTTGTTCACATTCAGAAAATCATCTAGTTTCTTAATAGACAGGTGAATTTATTCACACAAATTCCACTTTAAACCAACACATTTATGATGTTATCGCTCAGATTTTCTGTTATCAGAATTCTTATAAAACCTTTAATCACTTTATATCAATAGCAGATGAAACAAAAGCTTGTTATTAGTTTTTCTTAGATGAAGTTCTTTGCATATTTTGAACTTATAAAGCTTGATATGTTTTAGAGAAAGACACATTGAAAACAGCTAAAATCAACTCTAGCATTTTTGAATTAGTATACTTTGTGTTAAGGGTGTACAAAGATATCCATGCACAAAGATATTACACTATTTTATGGTTCAATACCGATGGATATATTTGGTGCAGTATCAAGATTCTATCAGTTATATTGTAACCCCTGTGTTCTGGTACATATTGTTTCCCTAGATTCTTTCCCTTCTTCAAGTTACCACAATGGAGAATGTAGCAGATTATACATGGCAATCTAAATGAATAAGATCATCATTCAAAGATCAATTTTCTTTGGTCATATTTAAGCAAACATAAACTTTCTGCATTGTTCAGAATAAAACATGATTTTTTTCCCCACTCTGTCATATTTCCTTTATCTTACTCCGCCCTCATGTATACCATCATCTCCTCAGCTCATGTTTTTAATCAGACGACAACAACACTGCAGCACCATGTCTCCCTGCTTCCGCTTGTCCTCCATTAAAGGGTGACAGACTAATAGGATTGATTGGGTTAAATGCTGTTAAACGAGGGATTGGCTGCAGGGTCCTGGCTCTGCCCCCACACCCACAAAGTCAAGCTATTGTTGTGGCATGTGTCTGCAGGAGATGAACATGTGCACGAGATGATGTCAGCGATCCTGATGAAGAATTCAGCACAAAGCTTAAAATTTTAGAGCATCATGCAGTAAAGCCTTTATTTTGTTGGCGATTTGGGATCGAGGTGTCACCTCAGCTTGTGTCTGATCATTTTTTTGTGCTTTTTGAACAATTTTCATTCCATCTAAAGTTTTTTAGTTCTCCAGATGTGCATCATTTGACCTTCACACATAAGGCAGCATTTCAATAATGTTTGATATTCCTTTATTTAACCCTCCTCAACATCTCTGCTGGCCTCCAAGACAGTTCATCCAGTTACGTTAATATGCAAACATGGACAAGTGTCTGTACATGTGAACGCTCAGCCTCTCAAGCCAATCCGAGCCCCTCGCCCAGATTACTTAACCTCTCATGCTCAGTGTTCGAACATCCCACCCTGCAGCTTAGAGACGTCCCTTCCTCCTCTTATTCCATGAGATGACCCAAGCTGACCTTCTTTTCTCACGCAAGGCTTCACACGAGTCAGCCGTCCCGCCCTCCCCCTCGCTGTCAGGTGCTCTGATCAGACAGTGAAATGGGTGTGGAGGCGAGTCATGTCCATCCAAACGTGACTCTGCACACCTCAGAGCAGCCAGAGGACACTTAGAGGACTGATGGTTCGAGTGTAAACATTTAGGTTTCAGGTTGGGAATGTTTATGTCTTTACGTTTACTAACCAGAGCAGAATCTGGAGAAAGAGATTTCTGTCAATGAAGGATTACCTGGAGGCACAAAAGTGTGCAAACTTTGAAAAATATTACAACAAAATACTTAAATTCATGTTACATATAATTTATATTTTTCTTACATTCATCAGTAAAGTTCTCCAGCCTATTAACTGCCTAAATCTACCTAAATAATAAATCAATAATACATTTTCCGCACCATTAATGCATGTGGAAGGAGACACATCCCTGACCTGGACTGGACAAACAGGAGGGACTCCATGTTGTCAGATGGCTGCCAGTAGCTTGGTCTGGTATTATGGGTGTTAGCCTAGCTCTGACTATCACATGTTTATGTGTCCTTAGGAAAAACACTTAACCCCAAGTAACTCCCATTGCTAAATAAGCTCAAGTTCATTTTACTATTTACTTAACCTGATTGCCTGATGGACAGTTTAATATATTTCACTAGTCCACCTTGGAAAGAGTCCACGGGAAACGTTTGGGAAGGGGAAGAACCTTTCAAAGGATACCTGGCTGGTGATTGGCTGATCCTTCCAGTAATCACATTTTTCAATAGCAGAACGTGAGCCACTTCATTTAGCAAAACATTTCAGAAGTGAAGTGAAAATATCCTTTCTATAGAGAAGTCTGCAGTGTTGATATTTGTTTCTCAAGCAGAGAAAAAATGTGATTCAGTTCTGACAAAGCTACTACTGATGCTGTTAGCATCAATGCTAATCTCGGTATAAACAGTAGCCTCCTGTTTATACTCAAAGGTCGTTCTTCTTTCTGCTCTAAAGGGCTCTGATTGGACGGCACAACTCACAGTCTTTGCAGACTGGAGTTTAGTGAGATCGATCTGCCTTATTACAGACACTGAAACTGTCTGTGGTGTGAATGAAATGCATCAGAATGCATAAAAATGAAAGACCTATAAAAGAAACGCCCATCTCTCCAGATAAAGCTTCCATCAGGCTCTTTAAAAGCCACATTGGTTCTGAATCTTTGAAGGTTTTGACAGAGTAGTTGCAGTTTTCCTCCCTGTAACGTTTATGATTACGCATATTTAACTGTTCTTTCTTGGGCAACAGAAATTCAATCCTGTTTTGCATCCTTTTGGTAAAGAGGACCTTTACCATAAGTTTAATAACTTTTAGATGTTGTTGTCACCACGTCTGAAACGATGCCAAACGTATCAGGACGGATCTAAATATTAACTCTTCATAGTCAGACTCTGTTCGAGGTGTAATGAGGGACTAAAGTGCGCTCGCTGCTAACAGGAGAGGGCTTTAATCCAATAGTGAGCCCCGCTGTCTGATACTTAAAGACAACATTAGAGGAGATTTAAGACATGATACTTCACTGAAGCACGAGGCTTCACACATGAAGAGCCTGACTTCACAATCGACCAGAACCAAGACTCTGAGGTTTGGGAACAATGGGACGGGAGCAGAAGCTGATTCCTGGTTCAGAACACTGAAGTGCATCATTCCAAGTTTTAAAACTGCCACAGCTTGACAGGAGGCTCATTGGCTGCTTCTCAGACTCACTCAGCTCGGCGTGATTGTGCCACCGTTACCCATCATTCAACTAGGACACTTTTTTTCATGATTACTTTGAATCAGACTGAACCAAATGAGCTTAGGCTGAATCCTTCTATATCGTGTAAAAAAACACATAAACCTGAGGTGAGGCAAAATATAAAATCCTAAAGACACTTTTAAGGTAATCACTGCCAATAACTGTTTTTTTTCATAAACCCAGACACAAGACAAGTGGGACAGTTGATTTAACACATCTTTAGTGGGCAGTGTTGTAATTTTCTGTGATAAGACACAGGTATAAACAGCCCAAGATGAAGATTAAGGCAGTAAGTCTGTCTCAGAGTGGTTGAGAAGCTAAAGTCTGAGTTTTAAGGGTGATCAAATTCATACTGTAGCCTTGAAATCAAGGATCGGTTTGATTCGTCTTACAAAGGTAAAAGAAAATCACATTCTGATGACCAGTATCCAGTATTCTGTTGGAGCTCTCCAGTGTTCTGTAGATATGAATTAAGGCTTATACTAGTTTATAAACTCAGGGTTTGATCCTGTGACACCCAAATGGAATATATTAATAACAGATCAAAAACTTTACACTTAAATCAACGTGGAAGTGCTCTCTGCAGAGTTTTTATCTACAATTTCATAAAAGCCTACAAAGCCTATGGAAGTTGTATCTCCTTGCAACTTGAAATTGCTTTTTTGTCTCAGTCTTTGTCTGTGGACAGGTTCACTCTGACACATTTAAATTTCTGCTTTTGTCCTCATATTAGTTAGATTACAGCTGAATTAAGCTTCAGTCACTGCTCTTCACAGAATGATGCTGCGGACACATGATTGAAATTGTACCTCATAATTATCTAGAATCAAAATCAAACCCAAACTTTTTTTTCTGTCACTGAGCTGTTGTTACTTTTGACTTCTGACTCCATTGAAATTTGGGTCTGTGTTAAACTGTGCAGCTCTCTGCATCGCCTCATGAGCTCTGTCTCTAAGCCGAGTCTATTGTCACATTAGTCTGATTTCGTTTCTACTCCTACCTCTTAAGCCTGAGAGCTCTCTGTGGAAACACAAGTATGTCCAGCCAGACAGGCGATGGTGACCCAAGACAGGAAAGCCTCCAACAAAGCTGTGCCTCTTCCAACCCCAGGGTTGTTTTGACCTCGGGGTGACCAGTGACCCACCCAAACAAGCAGCAGGGGGCTAGCTTAGTGCAGGTTTGGCTTAGATTTCCAAGGTTCAACTTCTCCAAAGTGTCCCCTAAACCTAAAAATGCAGCGTAAATAAATCGTAATGTGTTTCATGAAGTGCTCAGTTTCCAAAGTGATCGTCACATAAGTCTGTGCATGCAAAGTGAGGCTTATGTTGGAGAGCAATCTGATGTTCTTCAGGGGAATTTGCCAGAATCACCATCCAAATAAATCTATACTGGAGATAAGCACCAGAAAATACTCGAGGGTTGTTTGTGTCTTTGTGAGTGTCTGTTTGGTGACAGTAGAACATGAACTGTGGATTTATGTCAGGTTACTTAATGAGGTCTAGGGTACTTTGCATTGTTTAAATGAACAAAAACGATGTTTATTGGAGGATGACTGGTTATTTGTAGCTAATAAAAGCACAAAAAGAGCATAAAAAAAGAGTACAAGCACTAACACTAACAGAAAAAGCTTATAGTTGCAACATTTTAACCAAATGGTCTTATTTATATCACTTAAAAAAACTTTTGATGGTGATCAGTATTACTTTAAAATATAAGAAACATAGAAACATTCTGAGCTGAGATAAAACAAGTAGCTAAAGGTATTTATATTTTTAGTCTTTTTGCCAAACAATTCTCTCATCATTATCTATAGCAGTCAGCACAAACGACAACAAAGAAGTCAAAGAAGTAATCATGGCAGTCGTTTGTTAATTCAACAAAGTCACTGCAGAACATTGAGTGTCTACGTCTGTGCGATTTCAAGTAAGGCTGGAAAAACTGAAATCTTTCTGAAGCATTTGTCTTTGCAGCTCAGCATTAAATATGTTTGACATGGTTGAAAACATGT
Organism: Scarus forsteni; assembly: GCA_036419115.1. Taxonomy (NCBI): domain Eukaryota; kingdom Metazoa; phylum Chordata; class Actinopteri; order Labriformes; family Labridae; genus Scarus; species Scarus forsteni. Next base: position 25,299,269 of record JAZDUH010000458.1, read on the forward strand.
GAAGGCCACAAGAATCAATACAGGAATTACAAATTTGGTCAATAGGCAGAATCAACACCGACACTGGTGTTAATAAAATCTTGTCAATTTCCATCTCTATTCATGCTTGTTCACTCTGTCTAACTCTGCATGTACCATTAGTTTCATGATTTAAATTTGCTTTTAATGAATGAATGGGTGGCAGCAGCAATGTGTGCATGTTTTAATTTTGGCAAGCATGTTATCAAAGCAGAGCTTTTCTGACTGCAAGTGCAAACAACATGCATTTATTGGCAAAAGCAGAAAGAAATGACAAATAGTGACCCACATTTACTTTAACCCAGCTGGTATGTGTGTCTGCAGAGGTAGAATATTTCACCAAAAAAAACAGGAACTGTCCAAAAACTCTTCCTGTCTGTTCCTCTCAGGGTCAGAGCCCTGTCATTCTGCAGGTTTCCAGGTCAAATCTGTATTAAATCAGGTTCTTTGTGGGTCTACTACGCACCTACCACCTTAATAAAGGAACAGAAAACTCTCCAGAACACTGAACAATTCTTTTTTTGTATATTTATCTAAACCAATGCACATTCACACTCATTCACTTACCTATAATTAAGTCCTTGCTCATTCTATTCATTAGATTTTCTGTGATTGTGTTCTATATTTTATTTATTTTGTGTGATTGTGTTCTATATTTACATCCTATTTTTTTTAACCTTTTTGTCATATCTCTATTTTTTCATGTACATAAATTTTACGCCAGGGCTCGAAAAAACACAGCATTTATTTTTCTTCTGTGTATCATTAACATATGGCAGAAAATGATATTAAACGTGACTTTAACTTGACATCATTGTCCTGTGTTTTAATGGAGCATTAAGGTCAGCGGTAGACTGATGTAAAGACTGAACGATGAGTCACTTAAGCATATGGATCATGTTTACATGACCTATAATGACATTATCATGGATTACAGCCTTCAAGTTTGTTATTGATGTAAATGAAAAGCAGCTCCCTCTCATGACAAAAAATAGAATTATGTAAGTTCAGTTTTATTTGAATAACGCAGAGCATACTACAAAACAAATATTTTAAAGTCCACGAAAGACACTGGACACCATTCACAAAAAAGGGTCTGAAAAAAGCGACAACAGAGAAATCAGAGAGAAAACAACCTCAAAACTCAGACTTAGGCTCCTAAACCGCACAGCCTGACTAACTGCCTTTATTTGTTAATGCCAAGGTGCAGACTGAATCTTGGAGTAGTTTGTATCTGTGCTTTATAACAGAAGATTATAACACTGTCTGCTAAAGGTGAGCTTTGACAACTTTATAACATCTGTCCAAAGTCTGGGATGATGAAGAGAAGCTGTTATTGGCAGTGATTACTGTAAAGGTCTTTTAAAGATCCCATATTTTGTCTTAACTCAAGAAACAAGAAACAGAAAATTTACAAAAACACATAAGACCAAAACAACCCAGCCCCGAGTCCAAATAATACCTGATGACAGCCAAGCCCTCATTCAGACCTCAGGTGAGTGTGCCGGATCAGTACTTCCCTGCCTTCCCAAGACGTTTAAGGTGCCTAGTTTAGCAGTACAAGAACAGTTCTTCCAAGAATCAGTCCTTTTGAAATACTCTAATATTTATTGACTCATAAGAAGAACTGTTACACAAAAACAAAGCAAAGAATGCATGCCCGCTAGCTCAATGCTAACGTTAAGGGGAAAATGCATTGTAATGCTAATGGTTAGCATGTCGGCAATTGCGGTGATAACAAGAAGATATTTAAACAGCAGTGTCTTGTAAAATCACAAAACATACAACAGATTAAAGCCCAAACTTACAAGAATTTGCCTCCTTGGCGTATTGATGGGTATTATTCTCTTAAAAACTGTTCTTTAATACATGCCTGAAATTACAAAAACAGGAAGTGATGAGCCCCAAGACCAGAAGTGACAACGTGTGTACTAAAAATTCACAATCTCTATCTATCTATCTATCTATCTATCTATCTATCTATCTATCTATCTATCTATCTATCTATCTATCTATCTATCTATCTATCTATCTATCTATCTATCTATCTATGTAAAAATTCACACTTCCTGTTTTAACAACAAAATCAGGCTGAAAACACTGAATCATATTAGAGTCTTAACTGCAAATGAGCGATACAGCGTGATTTCCTCTCTGCAGCTCATGTCTATGTAGACAAGTTACAAAGAAAGAGGAAGAGTGACAAGTTTCTATGGCAAGTTTTCTTTTACTTTTCTCAGAGCTTGTTTCTTTGTTTGCATAGCTAAGACAGGAGAGCAGTCATTTATATCTGTGATGGAAAGGCTTCATTTTCACCTTCAGCATAGATACAGATTAATTTCTGGCTACAAAGAGTTGTGTATCAATAAACCCTTGAGGCCATGAATACAAGGAAAAACACAAGTCCCAAATTTAATATTCGCTTGATGCATGGTGATAGTTGGGTGTGCAACACATACGGATGCATGATAAAATTGGTATGTTGTTTGAAGTTGGCTGGTAACTGTCTGAAAGTCAGCAGGCAGCTGGCAGGGTGGGGAAAATTGAAGTGGCTGGATCTGTATTGTGAATCTCATGAGATGGTTAAAGGTCAATTAGAGACTCACAGACTTTGAAAATTGAGAAGTATGATGGGTTGCAAGCAGAAGATCCTCAGTGAACGGAGTTTGACTATACCAGTGGGCTACTGTTCCGTTTGTGTTTGTGTTAATTTTTACTGATTCAGGATGAGGAGGGTCGAGTTTAACAGCTTTTCTCCCCCATGTGAAACTAAAACAATAGTTTTCCCATCAGCCAACACACCCCACTAAAGGCAGAAATTACTTTAAGAGACCCCTTGACTACAAAAAGCTAATATGTAACTATAGGGGATGTCGCTTAGACATGTGGCTTGGAGACGTGTATCAAGGCTCCACGTTTACTTAATTACCTCCACCAAGGTTATGTTTTCGGGAGAGTTTGTCTGTCTGTGAACAAAATAACTCAAAAAGTTATGGATGGATTTTGATGAAATTTTCAGGAAATGTTCAGCATGGGAAAAGGAAGAAGTGATTCAATTTTGGTGTTGATCCGGATCACCGTCTGGATCCGCCATGACGAAAAATGTGATTTTCGTGAATAACTACTGAACTAAAATAGATATCATTATGAATCCAATTGCTAATGGTATGTTTCCATGGTCAAGGAATCTAAATATTTACATGAAATAAAGATAGGACTAACATTTATGGTGAAAATCATAATATGGGAGAGGACTGTGGTGCTGGCGGAGGTCTGCGCTCTCCGAGTGCTTTTCTAGTTCAGTGACTGTTCCAGGTGATGCCTCAACCAAGTGAACAGAGAAATAAGCAAACTAAAAACAGCTGTGAATCTTCACCCTTTGCTTGCTTCCTTTTCCTGCTTGTTTGCGGTGACAGCCTGACAACTGTCCAGAGTGAGATGGTGTTAAATTATAAGTGCTGCTTTTCCCTCTGTGGCTGCAGACGAGATGGCAACATTTATGTTTAGTCATGTAAACCCTGCACTAAACCACAGAGGTCTCTTTTTTCCAGGTTTTGGAATTGTGGTTTGTGTTGTGCAAAACTTTAGAAGCCCCTGTTTAAATAAAATGCTGGAACAAGGACAGTAGTATTAATCATTTATCTGTTTCAGATAATCCTAAACCTAAAGTCTGAGATCATGTTTGTACAGATGTCAATGCCTTATCTGACTGGTGATGGATGTAAGCTGACTCTGGCCTCGGCTAATTAGGAAAAGTCAAACCAAGGACTTCTTACTGCACGTGGCTTTTAGCCCGTAAGTGGTGCACCAAATGGACGAACAGCTCAGCGGGATGCAGGAGAAGGGGTCAGAAAAGGATACCACAAAAACAGCATCACACCAATGGAGAATTTAGTCATTTTGGTGTGCGAACAAAACTCTTTTCTGCAATCAACTTAAAGATAATTCATGGAGGCGGTGATATAAATGCAAAAACTGTTAGTTCTTTACATAATTATATGTTCTTTTAAAGAATTGATTTCTCTGTCAGACTTGAGCACACTGAATTTACAACAAAAGTTGAAGATGCCAAACAATTCAACAGAGTTCATCAAGAATAACAATTATCATCTTCCTTTGACATCCGTATTTTAAATGCCTTTTACATTTTCAGTACTTGTATGATTATTTTGGGCCCTCAGTAACTAAATTTTAATATGATTTGTAGAGTATACCTGTCCACAGAGTCCAGTTCAAACAGTTCAAACTCATAAAGGGATTGTATGGACAGAACGCGTCAAACACATCAACATCTTAGCTGCACGTGACGCAAAGCCCATCAAAACTGCTCTGATTTTTAACAAGACTGAAGGTGTGGCACATGCTGAGGAAGGGGCAGGCACATGGGTGGGAAGGGGCGGAGCAAGGGGAATGGGAGTGTACTGCAAAACACAGAAGAAAAAAAGAAAAAAGGAAAAAAAGTAAACAAAAGAAAACCAAAGAAAACCAAACAAAATAAAATAAAACAAAACAAAACAAAACAAAAGCAGCTCCAGTAAAATACTACTGCAGAGGATGTATGAACTGATGAAGAGCAAAAACAAACAAAAAAATGCACAAAATGGGCTCAAAATTATCACCGTTTAGGCACTTACATGCTGCACAATACTGATTCTGACTTCAGCCAAATCTTCGTATTTTATACAACTTTAAAGAGGTGTTACAAAATCAACACCCACATGCATAGATAGTCTGTTTAATTCAAGAAGTCCAAAATTGGCAGAGGTTGATTTAACAGCTCAGCGAGGATGTTTAAGAAGTCTTTACTTAAACCTGCAGCTTAATTCAGACTGACATGGAGGCAGTTTTGGGAAGAAGAGGCCTTTTGCTTTTATAACACATTACATACAGACATTCAGACAGACATAATCATTCTCAGTTTTCTTTTTTTTTTTTTTAAAGTCACATCTGGCTCAGGCTTTTTCTGTTTCCTGAAAATCACTATAGGTTTTGTTAAGCTTCAGATTATTTTATTTTATGGCCAGGTCTTTTACAGCCTTTAGGCAGAAATAGTCAATTTTGCTGATGCTGTTATATAAATCTGTGAAGATTACTTACAGCAAAAAACAGTCCTAAATTCAGTTTACAGTTAATTTTGATGCACAGATAAATCCTCATGCTGGTGTTATACAACTAGTTAAATAACCCTTTACTTACAACATCAAAAAAGAAGATAGACTGGTTAAAAGAAAATCACCTACAGATAACTTGATCATTTTTTTGGTTATCTATCTACAAAGGAAAATAATTAAACAAACCATTACTGCCCACAAAGAATCACTGAGCAGCAACACTGCCAAATAGAGCTGCAATCATCACCAGATCACCCAACAATCCAATAATAAATAAAATAAGTTGATATACTGAGACACAAGGAAAAAAAAACAGGTCTACGCTGTTGCCAGATGACAGGGAGAGTTACATGGACAAGAGTTTTCCCTCACTGCTATGAATCTTATGTCTATTCTGAAATTTAAGATATCATACATCACACCAAACACATACTTTAACACAAACAATATGCCCAGAAGGATGAAAGATGAAAATAAATAGCTAAAAAGAAGTCAACATGTTTGAAGACGAGTCACATGTTCACCGTGAGCTACACAAGTCGTTGATCTGATGCTCAAGCTTGTGTCCAAAATTCTGAAAAACGATTCAGGAGATTACTGTTTGGGTTTAACTCTCAAGGTCTCCCTCAGGTTTGCTTTAAGAAAGTAAAATAATTTAATCAGAAAGGCAGAAAAATGTTCTTACCTGCGTCCAAGTTTGAGGTCTCCGAGCTGGTTAGTCCATTCAGCGCACTGATCAGCTTGAGGAGGATTGGCTTTAGGGGGATAATTTTAACCCTCTCTCTCCGTCCCACTAAATCTCCCTCAAATATACACACCACTCACTGCACAGTCAGTCTGACCAGACCAAACTGGACTCCTGACCAGAGTTAAAGCAAGTTTTTTCACTTATTGAATGACTTTTCAATTCATTTGAGCTGTGAGTTTCATGACAAAGATTTTATTTCATAAGAGATTTCAAATGTCATCATGTGAAAAATACAAAACCACTAAAGAGGCAACATGAGTAAATAATGTTAAGGTACATTTTTGTAGCTTTAATTAATCTTTATGCTGATTAACCAGCAAGCTAAGGTTATTAAAAAGAGGTGAATCCACTAGTTGAGTGGTTGTAAGGCATTTTAACAGACCTCTCCTCAGTCTGCAAACACATTTGTCTGATTTAGCAGAGTGTGAGCACTCCTCATAAAAACCCCGGAAGTGGGTCAAACTGCATTTGAATTCTCTCCAGTCACTTTGGCATCTGATGTGCATTTAATTGAAGATTAGGTTCAGCCTGGAGCCTTAAACCAGCCCCCAAGAGACAAAACCACACCCACCTGTTTGCAGCTCAGAGCAGTGTCACCACAGAAGCAACAGGAAAAGTCCCACATACCTGATTGGCAGGTGGACAGACCTACTAAAGCTCATAACAGAACAAAACAGCACAAACACTTTGATTCATCAGGCCATGCTCGAGACAGATCCCCATTATCCCAATTAACAGGGTACTTGGAGTACTTGTATTACACCGGCAATTAGACTTCACTTAAACGAAGCAAGCACCATTAATTTAGGACAGTCTGTCCTCTGTCTCAGCTGATTGTCACATTGGAGGTTCATGGGTAATAGGACTCGATCTCAGCTGTTATTGGTGAGGTGTGGGGTCAATGGACCATTCATTCACAGAGCTAACATGTTAGCTGTGTCATATAAGCTAACTATCCTCCAAAAGGCTCATTTAAAGAGCAGCAATGGCACAGCAGAAAACTCAAGGCCATTTTACATGTTTGATTTCAATGTAAGTGGTTTCATATAAAGTGAGCAGCCACAAATGTTTTTTTTTTTTTTTGTGAAAACAAGAGGGGCCTTGAAACACAGAATCATCTTTCTGGGATTATTTCTGAAGGAGGGCGGCACGGTGGCACAGCAGGTAGTGCACGTACCTTACAGCAAGATGGTTGTCCACTATGTGGCCCTGCGATCGGCTAGTGACCAGCTCATGTTGAACCCCACCTCTCTCCCCATGTTCAACCCTGAAAGTAGTATAAAAATGAATGAATGAATATTTCTGAAGGAGTGAAGAGTCTGGACTGATGATTCTTTTCGGGGCTCCAAGGCTGCTCTCACCTGATACCATGCCTGGCCCCACACTTTGTCCCTCCTCACAAAAAAGGTTTTGGCCAATAGCTATTTTATTTTTATTAGTCTGAGCTGTAAACATTCTAGAGCTGAAACGATTCCTCTAATATTCGCGAGTACTCGATTACAAAATATCCTCGAATTTAATTTTGTGTCTCGAAGCCTCGTTTAATATATGATTATACATATAAATATATATCTGGACTACTATACAGTGCACAGTGTTTGACACGGACGGTCATTTCTGTGGCACAACGCGCCTGCTACCTCCGCTGCTGCGCGGCTTGTAAAATCATGAAGGAAGAGAAAAGAGAGGGACAGAAAGGAGAGAATTCACAGAAGAAATGGCAGAGAGTGTCCCAAGTGTGTGGTCCCTACAAGAAGGGACGAAAAGAAAACACAGTGCAGTGTGTCTGATGTCAAACAGAGTTAGCTTAGCACGTAGCTTAGCATGATAGCACGTCGTTAGGGCTGCAACTATTACTATTACAGCATTTTAAATTTGCTCATCACAGACATGCGTCCTCTTTCCATGGTGGAGGACACAGGATTTAAGGGGCCGTTTACATGGAAACTCCTGACTTGAAGCCGCAAAGATTCTCACTTTCCGTTTTCGAATTCTTCTGCGTTTACATGACAACGCTCGGAGACGAGTTAATCCCCTGTAAATCCGCTGTAGTGTGCATGCCGGTTCAGTAGATGGCGGTGTAGGTCTGCAGAGCTGCTACAACACACCTAATGAAGAAGAAAACCTTTCACAAACAACAATGGCGAACCGACGACAGAGAAGCAGGAGTTTTTTTGGACAACAAACCAGTTCGATCACCAAATCTGTCTGGATAGTTTTTTCAGGATAACAAACCGAGCACGGTAAGACGCTCACACGTTACTCGGCGGACGGAGGAAGCTGCTGTTGTTCCTGGTATGCGCGCGCAGCCTCCATCTGAAAGAGTACTGCGCATGCGGTGATGTCAGCGCTTCTGAAACGCTTTTGTTTCTGTGTTTACACGAGGCCGGATAGAGGAGCGGAATCAAATCTTTCCGCTCTGGGGAGCGGTTTCAAAAGTTTGCGTTTTCAGTGGAAACACAACGTGGTCTCATCTAAACGGAAGGCCAAAACGCAACGAAATGTTTGTGGAATCGATCGTTTTCGGCGTCATGTAAACGGCCCCTAAGAACATGATCAAGGATTTCAATCCAAACTGCACAATGCCCTCCAGAACACACTTCACAAATATAATTGCAGAATTATATTTCTGCTTTGTAAATCAGTATTGTATTGGCTTTGTTTTAAGCCAGTACTGGTTTAAACTTTGAAAGCTGTTAAAATAGAAACCTTTTTCTGAGGGATAAACGGCATTTGGTTGCTCATTTTGAAAGCCCTAACATGTAGCATTGTATACAATTGATTTATTTGTTTGAAAACAAAAAAGTATATTTTGTTAGAGTACTCGAGTACTCGAAGAAATAATTGACAGAGTACTCGATTCCAAAAATACTCGATAGTTGCAGCTCTAAAACATTCATTCATTTTCTATACCCCTTATTCCTTTCGGGGTTGGAGGGGGTGGGGGGTGGGTGCTACACTCTGAACCAGTCGATTGCAGGGCCACATAGAGAAACAGACAACCATTCACGCTCACACTTATACCTAAGGGCAATTTAGAGTCGCCAATTAAAGCTGAGGTTGTTAATCTGATTTAGATGCACTTTTTGTAATACTGTTTAAAATGATCTGTATGATCCGATGGCAATCAACTCATAATGTGTTCTTAAAATAGAGCGAAAAATATCTGCTATACAGCAGGAGTAAAACAGGGAAAACACCAACCAACAAAACCTTTGGAGGCCACATTTTAAACCAATCAAATCCCGCCGCCGTTCTGCCTGCCTCCTGCGTGTACGCTGAGTCCGCTGGAGAATGTTTACCTGTCAAGTTTTGGCTTTGAAAATAAGGGGAGCCGGCTGTGAGCTGACCCACAACCCCAACCAAGCTCCAGTACCCCTCACATTTTAAGACAGGTGTACAAGAAATCTAAAATAAACACTTTGTTTTTCTTGGTTTGTTCCACTGTTTGGTGCTAATCTCCCGACAGCTGCCACCCAGGCTACTGCAAGGTGGCAGTTCTTGCTAGGCTTTTTCGTTCTTCAGTTTTACGGCGGTTTGCATCCATCATTTTGGACCATTACTGCCCCATTCAGGCTCGTGACAGAGGAATGTTTTTATTATTATATTGTCACACGGGAGATTTACGGGAGAATACTAATACGGGAGGACGTCGGGAAAGAGGATAAAATGTGTAAAGGAGGAGGGGGTGGGAGGGGCTAGGCGAAGCCCTGAGGAAATGCTACATACAAATCCAAAATTACTAATTCTGGCTTTAAAGAGGACATATCATGCTTGTTTCTCCTTTTCACTATGCCAGACTAGGATGCCTGTAAAGCATTTCTGCCCTCAGTACAAGTCATTTAGTTCCTTCATTGCCCCACAATAGTGTTCTCAAAATCCTCATTTTAGGCCATTATGAAGCCCTCGTTGAAACACTCGGATCTGAGGATGACCTAAAGTTACCTCGCAACGTCACAGCCCTTTGTGGTCTGGTTGGTCAATTCTATCGGGGGTTGAGCCAGCCTGTCCTTCTTCTTCTACTGTATTTTCCGGCAGGCTCAATGCAGCGACCGCATATTGAGTCCCCCTACTGGCCAGAGCTGGTAATGAGTGAGTGTCAGCTAGGGACCTATATACCCCTGCTGGTGGATGTGTTCCTCGGTGACGGTTTTGTGGCTAACGGACATCACAGAGGAGGAAGTGTTTTATCAGATTACTCCAATAAAAAGAAAGGTACCTCGTATTGTCACGACGTTTGAAATCTCGCGGACATCTCACAATGACCTATTTTCAGAGGCATGAAATCTCGTTCTAGGATATCAGAAAAAATACAATATCTCATTTTTTGAAAATTAAGGGGGTGTAAGGTCTTGTTTTCAAATTCATTCTATTATATGTAAGTATTAAATCATGCATCAGCATGATATGTCTCCTTTAACCTAATGAGCATGTTTTTGGTCTGTGGGAGGAAGCCGGAGTACCAGGAGAGAACCCACGCATGCCCAGGAACAAGAACAACGGGAACGAAGAACATGCAAACTTCACACAGAAAGGCCCCTGTCCAACCCGGGGATTGACCGGGGACTTTCTTGCTGTGAGGCGTGCACTACCTGGTGCGCCACCTTGCGGCCCAGCTATAAACATGCTAATCTTAATTTGGATGTCAGTGACATTTCCTTTACCTTTTCAGTCAGTCGCCTCCTGACCGTTTATGCACAGAAACAGGCCGAGGAGAAATTAATTTGTTGGCTTGTTTGTGCAACAAAAATACATTAAGAAATATCATTGTCTGATATCTACAGGATAGTTCTTGGAAATGTTTTTTCTATTGTCTGGATGAACACACAGTCAGATGGATGGAGGAATGTCACGATCCGAAAGGCGTTTCAGTAAAGGTGGTAGACCTAGCAATCAGTGGAACCCACCCAATACTCAATGCAGCTTCTCTAAATTCTGTATGGTTATAGTCAGGGTTGTAAAATTCTGGTTGTTTTCAAAGCTGGAAACTTTCCATGGGGCTTAATGGACATAAACAGGAATAAACCTAGAATGTACAAAACTGAAGGTTAGCCCTTAACAAGGATGTTAAACTCAACTGGGTAAATAATGTTTGAGCATAATCTTAACTAAAACAACCAGATTTCATGGAAGTATACCCGAGAATATCTCTGCTATTCCTCAATCACCTGCACACTGCTTCCTACGGGGCATCGAGTCCATGCCCCTACATGCCCTGTTCATTCCTCCATCACATGACCAAGTGATTTCTAGAACCATGAGGCCACATTTTTAAACCTGAGGACATAAAGTGTAATTGAAATTGATTGTTAAAGAAAATGCATAAAACTTGATAAAGTTCTACTTTTCATTAAAGCTGTTGTAAGTCATGTTCTTAATTGGATGTCTGCCTGTGACAAAAGAAAATGATTATACGTACTTTTGGATAAGATGCAAATCATTCAAATTACCCCCAATTTCCAGTTAATTTTCATAATTCCTATGGAGTGTTTCCCATTTTGGAATATCTCAAAAATTATGCAGGTCAACTACACATAGAAAGGTTCCAGACATTAAACAGAAATTTTCCAGCCCTTCGCAACTCTATTTATGATCTTGTTGGTTAATTTCTATCAAATGATTTTAAACACACAGGTCAGTTTTACAATTTTACAGTAGAGGAAAAAATAATAGATATTGCATAACTAAGAAGAGACAATTATAATAGTTAATGACTGATAATGATTGTGTATACAAAAGGAAATAAAAGGAAAGAATAGAAGGTAGGAAAAATAAAGACAACCCCCCCAAAAAAACCAATGATAAATAAATCAAGAGGAAATGAAAGAAGAAATTGTTGTTCTCTGTGTGTACAGTATGAAGGAGTGTGTGTGTGTGAGTGTGTTCATGTGTAATTCAAATATAATACATAATATATATGTTGGTAATGGCAGTATACGAAGCAGGAGATCAAGAGTTCTAATAGTTCTATAAATCATGATGATAAAAAAATATTGGAAAAATTGACAGTTGACATATCAATAGTTATGGGAACTAGACAGTTTCCATGGACGGAAACCACAAGAGGGCCCACGACGTTTTAAACAGAGTTGCGATATAAACCAAGAGATTGTCGTTCAAGGCTTTGAACATGGTGACTTTAGTTTTTTTCCATGTGGCTCTATGGGGACTGGCTCACTTTAAACGAGCCTCAAGTGGCCATTGGAGGAACTGCAGTTGTTTCTGGTTCTCCAACGGTTTAACTAATCATATGTTACACCCTTTTATGTGACTTCTTCCAAACTTGATATGAATGCTACACTGCTTCTTTGATTATTTAGAGAAACATACACATTTGTTCAAAATCAAAACACAGCAGTAATATCTTTTAGAATTCCTGTAATGTTCATAAATGCACCGGCTGAAAAACATCTTGTTTCAAATATGTTTCAATGGCCTGTAAATATGTGGACAGTTTCATTTAACTAAGAATGTTAAACTGCATGTTTGTGGTCATGGTTTATATCCTGAGTCATGTTGTGGTGACAGAGTAGTAACCAGTAGACTCTGTAGATTACACAGAGGTCTGGACTTTACTGCAGCCTAAGCCTGTTTTATAAGCTTGTTAGAGCACTGACCCCCTGACCTTAGAGCTAATTCAAGGTTTTTCCCCAGCTCTGACCCCTCTCATGACACATCATGGCACCACAGTGGCTTTCAATCAGGTGCTTTACAGATACCATTAAAACTTCCACCTCAGGTGATCATAGCAGAGCAGTGACTCTCAGCAGATTCTCTAATGTATGAATAATATGTATTCATATTTCTTTTGCATGTTCTGTGTACAATCCTTCAGTCAACACTGTCCCTTATCAAAACCCCCAAACACTGAGTTATCGTCATTGTTTTAACCCTTAACATTCCAGTTTGATTTCATGATGTCAGCATTATCATTAAAAAACAACAGAAATTAGTTATTTAGAAAATGGTGGGGGCTGGAGGATTTTTTAAGATCCAAGTGTTGGGTGTGTACAAAATTAATGACAAAATTGACTTTAGTGCTTTACTTGTTTTTCTAGTGCTAGATTTTAAAATTTGTCCTCAAAAGGCTCATCAGAGTGCGATATTATACATGCAATGTAATCAGTTTATTATCTATATCTTATTTTTCCACTTTCAGGATCCCACCTGACATTGATCAGCAGGCAGGGTGCACTCTGAACCAACAGCCAATCCCAAGACTACATAGAGATACAGACAACCATTCATGCCCACATTCATACCTAAGGTCAATTTGGAGTCACCAGTAAAAGGCGCTATGAGGAGAATCTGTTTGCTGCAACATAAAGACTCTGTTACCCATGAGCACGTAAGGTGACTGTCGTAATGCTGCGTTACAGTAACCTCCGAACTTGGAGTGACATCATCTCTGACTTATCGGCGTTCCAGTTGAAGTCTGAAAAAAACATGCTGATCTACCAGGCTATTGTTGGCTGTTGTTAGCACGCCCTGCGTTGTTGTTCACAAATATCACATGAAGAATGTGATTATCGCTATGCCAGCATTTTTGTAAATATAAGTCTAACAATACTATGTATACAGCTGATCTAGAGCGACACACCCCAGTCAGAAGTGCAAATAAATGGATTATTACAGGAGCTAAATAACTGTTCACACTGGGGGCATCCATCTTCAGCAGCTTGGACCTTCCTCAGAACTCTGCATTGCTTTACAACTTCTATTTTCAACAACTTACAGGATGTAAAGCGACGAGGTAATGAATCTCTTTCTAGTTACGTAGCGGTAGTTTTTGATGAGTGACAACAATCAATTTTTGGAAAACTTAGTTTTGTAGTTTTATAGCCGGTTATATATCTCTACCTACAGCCTGGTGCTCTAAGACGTGTCTGAATAATATAAATTTGCTCTAGTTTTAATTGTCTTGTTCCTGAAGTTGAGTATCCAGGCCAGTCCAGCCCTGTCCGACCCGACTGCGAAGCTAAGGAATAGCATTTATAGATAACCTATTTTGATGCTATAAAACTCATCTTAAAGTGTGTATTTCCATCAGGCATATATCTAAAAGTGAGACTTTTTTGTAATTACTTAGAAACTCCTCACAGTCCCTTTAATCTAATGATCATGTTTTCCATCTGTGGGAGCCTGGAGAGAACCCACACATACATGCACTTCAAATCACAGCTCAAAACCCATCTGTTCAAAATGGCATGCTCTCCATAACTTCTCTGTTCTATTTAACTTTATGTAACTCTTGTCTGTTGTTTTAATTTATTTTAATTGTGTTTTTAATTACTTTGTAAAGTGTCCTCGAGTGTTCAGAAAGGGGCTTTTAAATAAAATGTATAATTTTTATTAATATGCACGGGGACAACGTGCAAACTTCACACAAAAAGACCCTGACCAAACCTGTGAGACCTGTGCACTACTTACTGCACCAATGCACCACAAATATTTTTATCTATACCTATTTCTATATCTATATACACACACAAACACACACACATATATATATATATGTATATATATATGTATATATACATATATATACACACATATATATGTGTATATATATATATATATATATATATATATATATATATATATATATATATATATATATATATATATATATATATATATATATGTATATATATATATATATATATATATATATATACACACATATCCTGTACAGTGTCTAATATATACAGTACCATTCAAAGTTATGGCCAAATGAAATTGAAACTTAAATTCTCGAGGACAAAAGTGGTTATTATCACAGAGTTAAAAAGTAAAACTCCCCGTTCCACTGCCGATATTAAAAAACACAAATATCCAAGTACATCTTTTGAATCAAACAGTCTTCATTAAACCCTCAGAGTGCTTTAACCCTTTAACTACCAGCTCAACTGTTTGGTAGAGATCCTAACAAATTCAGGAATATTAAATGTTTTAAAAATACAATAAAATCAAATCATTGTCTGATTCTGTTTAAATTTCAGGGAAAAGAGAAAACTACTAAGAAAAACAGGTATTTTCTTGTGTGGGAATTAATGGTTTAAGGCAGAAATGTTTAGAAATATAACAGCAATCAAAAATAACTTGAAATAGATTATATTGAGTTTGACTATTAAAACGACATTTTTGATGAGTAACAGAGCTCTATTTTTTAATAGCAGTTATCAAATCATTCTTATTTGTATTAGTTTAGTCAAAAGTCTAATTTTAAGGTATTTTGATTGCTATTCATTATCACTGATAGCTTTTTAAACCTTTAATTTCTTCACAAGGAAAATAGCAATTTTTGTGTTTGCTTGCAGTTTTTTTCTTTCCCCCTGGAACATTGGTGAAAAAATGTTGTTTTTTTTGTTTATTAAATTATGGACGTTTGCCCAACATTTCAGCTGGTAGTTAAAGGGTTAAGATGATTTGTGTTTCCAGGCTGAAGTTAAAAAAAGCAAAACTAAATCACTGTCAGGCATTTTTTCTTTCATTTGCAGACATCGGTGTTAATTTTGTTGACTAGTTATTTTCATCATGGTTTTCATCAAACTTTTTTACCATGATGAAAACCAGACAGTAAATAATAAAAACAAGTGCACATGGACAACTAACACTCAGTTAGCTGACATGTTTGTCAACAAATCTAAACTACATGAAATGTTAGACAGACTTAATCCAATCAGACCTAATATGGTCATGTAGAAGGTAGGAACAAGTTAGGAATTTATCCAATCACAGCTGCTTTGGTCGTATGGAAAGGTTGGATGAGTCCAACCAATCACAGCTGCCTAAGCTTGGTGGTGGTGGGATAAGTTGTGGAGCCATCCAATCAGAGCTGCTTTCTTTATGAACTGATATATTCATGTAGAGCAGGTTCACTTTTTGTTGTCAGTTCTGGTATTGTAACTGAGATGCTCTGCCAGGTAGCCTAAATGAAGGTGACTGCATTTCACCCAAAAGTTTAAGTTGTTTCTGTTCATTTATACATTCAAACTTTACTAGCATTCAATAAAGGATTACTAGATGTTTCATTTTATCCAAGTAAATCAAGGAAACATAAAAATGCCTTACACTTTACACTTTATATTTTAGTCGACTAAATTTACTGCAGATTTGGTCGACTAAAATGTGACTAAAAGTAAAGAAAATTTTAGGCAAAAGACTCTAACTAAAACTAAACTAAAAAGTGCTGTCAAAAGTAAAACTGATACTCATGTTTCATATTTAAGTGAAGTATATAATGTCAGGGTAGTTCTGACAACCTGTATAACCAGTTCCACTAAAATTATTTCTGGACATCACAGCTAAAGACATCATAAGAAGTTCTGAGTAAATATCTCTTGTAATCTTTTAAGAACCTAACACTTAAAGTCAGAAGCCCTAACCCCAAACAAAGTCACTGCATACTCCTTCTTAGAAGGCTCTGCACACTGCAAACCTTTTAAGTCAGGGTCCTCAAAGCCTCTTACCTGTGATAATGCACTTACAGGACTTAGTAAATATTGTTGCAACCTCATTCAACCCCCCTGGAAGGTAAAGGGCCCATGGGAGAGTCTACATTTTATGTGGGAAGGTGACCAATTCTTTTATAATAAGCTTGTTTTAAGAGCATAAACTTAAGTGTGTTGCAGTTTGTAATTTCACTGGACCCAAGAGCAGACAAGACAACTGGTTGAGCAGAGATAACAGAGGTTTATTGGATGAGGCAGTTGTGGTCTTGTGAATATCGGCAAAGTTGTACTTCCGTAGGGCACTGAAGAAAACTGCTTCACTGACTGGAGGCTGGGGTGGCTGAATCCAGAGGATCTGAGCAGAGAGGAAAAAACTGGTTAGCTCACTGAAAAAGCAGGCTGAGAACAAAACTCTGAATCTTACAAAATCAGAGCAGCCAGAACACTACCACAGAGTAGACTGAATAATCTGGCAGCGTGTGGAGGAGAAGTCAGGGTTCTTGTAGAGCTGTTGATTAGATGCAGGTGAGTGGTTCAGCCAGGTGTGTTGATTGCAGTCCTCCAGTGAAACAGGAAACAGAGGGATCAAGGGCAGGGCTGTGACAGGACCCCCCCCTCAATGGGTGCCACCCGGCGCCCTACCAGGCTTATCTGGAAACTCATGATAGAAGGCATGTAAGAGATTGGGATCCAGTATGAGCTTACGTGAAATCCATGAGCGTTCCTCAGGACCATATCCCTCCCAATCCACCAAATATTGGAAACCACGGCCACGGCGGCGCACATCCAGAAGCCGTCGTACAGTAAACGCAGGGTGGTCATCAATTACCCGGGGGGGTGGGGGGTCGGCAGGAGGGCACAGAGGGCTGGAAGATACAGGCTTAAGCAGAGACACGTGGAATGTAGGATGGACCTTCAAGGCTGGAGGGAGTTTGAGCCGGACAACTGCAGGGTTTATAATCTTGTCAATCACAAAAGGACCAATGAATCTGGGGGCCAACTTACGGGACTCGACTTGCAGCGGGAGGTCCCGGGAGGAGAGCCAGACCTTTTGTCCACGTTGGTACTGAGGGGCTGGGGTTCGGTGTCTGTCAGCAATCCTTTGGTTCTTTGAAACAGAGCGTAGGAGAGCAGCTCGAGCAACCTTCCAGATGTGCCGGCAACGCTGTAGATTAGCTTGAACAGAAGGAACTGCTACCTCTACTTCTTGAGCTGGGAAAAGGGGAGGTTGAAAACCCAGAGAGACCATGAAAGGGGACATACCTGTAGCTGAGCTGGTCATGGAATTGTGGGCATATTCTATCCAAGGAAGATGAGAGCTCCAGGATGCCGGATGATGGGAAGTCACACATCGGAGGGCCGCCTCTAAATCCTGGTTAGCTCGCTCTGTTTGACCGTTAGTCTGAGGGTGATAGGCTGACTGTGGCTCCAAGAGCACGGCAGAAGGCCTTCCACACTTGAGAAGAGAACTGCGGGCCTCGGTCAGAAACGATGTCCTGGGGGATGCCATGGAGGCGGAATACATGTTGCACCAGAAGCTCTGCTGTCTCTGTAGCAGTGGGGAGTTTGGGTAGGGGAACAAAGTGCACAGCCTTGGAAAACCGGTCAACAATGGTGAGTATGGTAGTATTACCTTCAGATGGAGGTAAACCCGAAACAAAATCCACGGCAATGTGCGACCATGGACGACTGGGTACAGGCAGGGGGCGCAGCAATCCAGCGGGAGCCTGGTGGGATGGTTTGCTGCGAGCACAGACAGAACAGGAGGACACAAAAGCACGAGTATCCTGGGACATGTTGGGCCACCAAAACCTTTCCCTGATAAAGGTTAGAGTCCGATTTATACCCGGGTGACAAGAAAGCCTAGAGGAGTGCCCCCACTGTAACACTTCTGAACGAGCTGAATCAGGTACAAATAAGCGATTTTGTGGACCGTTACCTGGGTCTGGTTGTGTACGCTGTGCCTCCTTGACTATGTTCTCAATTTCCCACTGGGCTGCTGCCACAATACAGGCTGGGGGGAGAATGGTCTCAGGCTGAGTTTCCTCAATCTCAGGGGCAGATTGACGGGAGAGGGCATCAGGTTTGATGTTCCTTGAGCCAGGGCGGTAGGTGAGGGAGAATTTAAATCTTCCAAGGAAGAGGGCCCAACGAGCTTGTCGAGAATTCAGCCTCCGAGCTGAATGTAGATATGAAAGATTTTTGTGATCAGTCCAGACAATGAATGGTTGCTCAGCTCCCTCTAGCCAATGTCTCCACTCCTGTAAAGCCAGAACCACAGCCAATAATTCACGGTTGCCAACATCATAGTTACGTTCTGCAGGTGAGAGTCGACGGGAGAAAAAGGCACAGGGATGTAATTTTTGATCTGTGGGGCATCTCTGGGAGAGAACTGCACCAACTCCAGACTCTGAGGCATCCACTTCCACAATGAACTGAAGATGGGAGTCCGGATGGGTCAGGACAGGGGCTGAGGAGAACAACTGCTTTAACTTATTGAAGGCTATATCAGCCGCTGGGGTCCAGGTGAAGGGAGAGGAGGTGGACGTGAGTTGGGTGAGAGGAGTGGCAACCTGACTGTAGTTCCTGATGAAGCGCCTATAAAAGTTGGCAAACCCAAGGAAGCGCTGGAGTTGTTTTCGGTTGGAAGGTGTGGGCCACTCTCTCACTGCCTGGGTCTTGGCTGGATCAGCCTTTAACTGCCCCTGCTCAATGATGAAGCCCAGGAAGCTCACTGAAGAAACATGAAATTCACATTTCTCTGCTTTCACAAACAATTTGTTCTCTAGGAGTCTACGGAGAACTAGCCGAACATGTTGTACGTGCTCCTGCATGTCTCTGGAGAAAATAAGGATATCATCCAGGTAAACAAAGATAAACTTGTTGAGCATATCTCGAAGCACATCATTAACTAAGGCCTGGAAAACAGCAGGGGCATTTGTCAGACCGAAGGGCATAACAAGATATTCAAAATGGCCTAGAGGGGTGTTAAATGCCGTCTTCCATTCGTCACCCTCTTTAATTCGAATAAGGTGGTATGCATTGCGTAGGTCCAGTTTGGAAAAAACAGTTGCACTGTGCAGGGGTTCAAAGGCTGAATCTATGAGGGGAAGTGGGTACTTGTTCTTGACAGTAATTTCATTCAGACCTCTAAAGTCTATGCAGGGACGGAGAGACTTGTCTTTCTTGTCTACAAAGAAAAAACCAGCTCCAACAGGAGAAGAAGAGGGGCGGATTAGACCAGCAGCTAGAGAATCATGAATGTACTTCTCCATGGATTCTCGTTCAGGTTTTGAAAGATTGTACAGACGGCTGGATGGTAAGGGGGCCCCAGGGAGCAGGTCAATGGAGCAGTCATAAGGGCGGTGAGGGGGTAGGGAAAGGGCTAGGGACTTACTGAACACCTCACCCAAGTCGTGATACTCAGGAGGCACAGAGGATAAATCTGGAGGCTCAGGGAGTGAAATCACCGTAGACGGGCCAGGGGCTAGGGCTGACTTGAGACAGTTAGAGTGACAAAAAATACTCCAATTTTCAACAGATCCTTGAGACCAATCAATGTGGGGGTTGTGTAATTTTAGCCAGGGTAAACCAAGGACGATAGGAACCTGAGGTGAAGGGAGGACAAAAAACTTAATAGTTTCCCTGTGATTTCCAGATACTAGGAGTGTGACAGGGATGGTGTGATGGGTAACTTGAGCCAACAACTTTCCGTCAAGGGCACAAACTGTCTTAGGGGAATGTAAGGGTTCAGTGGGTATGCCAGCCTGGCTAACAATAGCAGAATCAATGAAATTATCATCAGCACCAGAATCAACTAGGGAAATTAGAGGGATTGACTCACTGTTCCAGAGGAGAGATGCCTGAAGATAAACTCGGTTAGGAGGGGTCACTATGGAGGTGGTGGTGTGGCTCATCAGGGACCCCTGGGTTGCTGATGAGCCTCTGCTTTTGGTCGCTGGGGGCAGGTAGCCAGGAAATGTCCAGAGTTTCCACAGTAGATGCAGAGGCCTGAGCTCATCCGGCGTTGGCGTTCCGATGGTGAAAGGTGTGCCCGAGCAACTTGCATGGGTTCTTCTGCTGATAGGGAGTCAGTTGATTCACGGGAGGCTTCTATGGCAGAGGGAGACCCGGGGAAGCGTGGAGACAAAGGTTGAAAAAAGGGAGGGGCCCTAGAGGCCGGAAAGCGTGAAGCTTTGGCCCTGCGTCGTTCACGCAGTCTATTATCAAGGCGGATAGAAAGAGAAATAAGGGACTCTAGACTGTCTGACTCATCCCTAGCAGCTAATTCATCCTTGATATTATCATTCAACCCTTGATAAAAAGCTGCCTGCAGGGAAACCTCATCCCAACCACTCTCAGCTGCCAAAATTCTAAATTCTAAAGCATATTGTGCCACGGAGGATACCCCTTGTTTAATCATTAGCAAGCGCTGACCTGCCTCCTTTCCTTGCACAGGATGATCAAAGATACGTTTCATTTCAGCTACAAACAGAGAGTAAGAGCCACATAAGGGTGAATTACTATCCCAAGCAGCAGAGGCCCATTTAGAAGCTTTACCTGACAGTAACCCCATAATAAAAGCTA
The DNA here is from genome assembly GCA_036419115.1 of Scarus forsteni. Taxonomy (NCBI): domain Eukaryota; kingdom Metazoa; phylum Chordata; class Actinopteri; order Labriformes; family Labridae; genus Scarus; species Scarus forsteni. Next base: position 25,320,187 of record JAZDUH010000458.1, read on the forward strand.
CACGGGACTTATCAGTGGCATAAGTAAGAGCCTGCTGCTCAAACACAAGGGAGCATTTTAGCAAAAAAGCTCCACACTCCCCCAGGTCCCCTGAATAATGTTGAGGAATGGGGATATATGGCTCTCTAGCAGAGTGAGAGGGCGCCGAGGCTTCAGGGGGAGTATGAGAGGTGACAGTAGAGGTAGATGAGGAAGTTGAAGTGGACAATTGAGAGGATACCTGGGTCAACTGTGTTCCAAGTTGAGTGACATGGATAGAGAGGTTGCGGAGGGTTTCCATGATTTCCTGCAGGGTCTGTTCATGACGTCCAACTAGCACACCTTGAGAGGCTACGGCTTGATGAAGAGCCGCCGAGTCTGCTGGGTCCATGTGGCCAGATTATTCTGTTGCAGTTTGTAATTTCACTGGACCCAAGAGCAGACAAGACAACTGGTTGAGCAGAGATAACAGAGGTTTATTGGATGAGGCAGTTGTGGTCTTGTGAATATCGGCAAAGTTGTACTTCCGTAGGGCACTGAAGAAAACTGCTTCACTGACTGGAGGCTGGGGTGGCTGAATCCAGAGGATCTGAGCAGAGAGGAAAAAACTGGTTAGCTCACTGAAAAAGCAGGCTGAGAACAAAACTCTGAATCTTACAAAATCAGAGCAGCCAGAACACTACCACAGAGTAGACTGAATAATCTGGCAGCGTGTGGAGGAGAAGTCAGGGTTCTTGTAGAGCTGTTGATTAGATGCAGGTGAGTGGTTCAGCCAGGTGTGTTGATTGCAGTCCTCCAGTGAAACAGGAAACAGAGGGATCAAGGGCAGGGCTGTGACAAAGTGGTAAGTGTCTTCAAAGCTCTCTGGGCTGTGCCATGGTGTCGTGGCGCTCCTTTCTTTGTTTTACTTACTATTGGTGGGTGTTCTCTCTTTTTGTTTATTATTTCTCTGGAGCCCTAAAGTAGATGATGAGTGTGAATTGCATGTGACTGGATCTCACACTGATATATTCCATTCTTATTGTTTATAACCTCACAGTTTTAAATTGTGTTGATCTGTACATGCCAGTGCCACATCATGTTAATTAATGGCCCTTTTCCACTGGCACGCCTTGGCCCTACTCTACTCGGCCCTACTCGATTTGCAGCGTGTTTTCTGGTACCTCCTAAAACAAGCTAGTTTTAGTACCTACTCTGCTCCGGTTCCAAGCGAGCTGAGTTGATACTAAAATATGACGTCACCGACTGCCGGCTACTGATTGGTCAGACAATGTCGTCATCGATGAGTCATGAGCCCGACGACCTAGCATGCTAGTGGTAGCTACCATAAGCTTACCCTCATACGTCTTTTCTTTGCAGCTTGACTGCTCTCGTCCTCGGCTTCATTCTGTTGTATAGTTTCCAAAACTCTCCTGTGCTTCTCAAGGGGTATTTCTTCTTGCCACCTGCAGTCTTCTTCTGCTTTCCATTTTACTCTGTTTGTGACAAAAAGCCACAGATTGTTGTGTCACGCTCAAAATGACGTCACCACAGTGCCGCTCAGCTGTTTACAGCGAGACCGCACCCCATTGGGCAGACGACTGGGGCTAATGGAAAAGCAGCACAAGGCGAGTAGAGTAGAGCAGGGCTAATGGACAAGGGCCATTTAACATTCTGTATCATATGTGGCAGTATTTGATATTGAGATATTATAACATCCAGGGTTTAAAACAAATGTTTTGACTGACTGAGGTGGCTGAAAATACTAGATTGTGGTCTAATGTTCAGATTATTCTAGATGATCAGGAAATAAAAAAGAGTCTTAAAGAACATATGTTTGTTCATTCCACTGGCTTCATCAAAATCCAGTTTTCAGTGTGGGTGGTTATTTTCTACTCTGCAAACATGAATCCTGTCTGACGTCTGCAGGTCGTACATTTTAATGAATCCTCTTGGCCTTGTGTGTTTCTGTAATCTCGTTCAAGCTCACTGTAACACAACACAGCTCGGCAGGGTCCTGAACTTGTGCAGTCTGAGGGATCAGAGGAGATCATCAGACCCTCCACCCCGTCTACTGCTGACCTCACTGCCAAGGTGGCTCCATCTTATGGTCAGGGCTCAGTATTGCACTCAGGACTGATTCACAGAAAGAGACGGTGCTGCAGTTTCCCTTAAAGATTCATGACGCCCTTCGCTTGACCCCCATCCGTCTGAGGCGAAGGTTACTGGTTCTTATCTGATGACTAACTGGTGAACTGGGACTAGAAGCATATAAATAATTCTGTATTTTCCTTCAACACTTATTTATGAGGACAGACAAACAAAGTCTGGACCACACTGTGAAGTATTTCGTTAAAATCCTTAAAATTTAAGCCTGATGTTTTTGCAGCTTCTGTAAACTGGGCTTTATCAGAATCAGAAATACTTGATTAATCCCCAAGGGGAAATTCAGTTGTTTCAGTTGCTCACAGTATAGCAGTTCAGATGAAGACATTAGAATAGATAGGAGCATTGATTTAACTAAAATAAAGTAAAATTAAAATGGACATAAAATAAATACAACTATAAATGATAAATGACAAGAGCATGAAAACAAATTAGCAGGTTGCAACATGCAGAGCCTTTAAGCAATATCAACTTCCTTATGAAGGAAAATAAGTAATGAGGCTCAGAATAAGGTGGAGGCATACACAGTATTAACAATTAACAAATATTAGGTATAATGTATACTTAGGCCTATTTATTATCCTAAAGTAAGACAAGACAGTTTTACTGAACAAAAACACCAAGTCCAATCCCTAAACTGCAATAGAGAACACTTCCTGGCAATCATCCAATCACATGGCAGTAACTCACTTCATATAAGCATGTAAACATGATCAAGACGACCTGCTGAAATTCAAACCGAGCATCAGGATGTGACTTTGAATGTGACATGGTCGGACAGGTTGTTCTGAGAGTTTAATCCTCTAACTCCCTGCTCAGCTGTTAGATCAATAAATGCAGGAATATTTAATTTGTTCAAAAAAACATAACACACCAATTATTTAGGATACAGAAATAACTGCAAACAAACCAAAAGAATTAATATTTTCTGTGTTTAGGATTTAAAAAGCTAAAAGTTATTATTACATTATTATTATTTTAAATACTTAACCTATTACTTATATTATAATTTCTATGTAAAATTTGTTATTCAAAGTGTTTTTTGTGCGTTTGTCAAACTCAGTATCATTTATTTGAAGTTATTTTTGCTGTTTTCTTTAAAAACATTTTTGCCTTAAAATCATTTTGTCCCAAATTTTTGTGCATTTTATGTCATCACCTAAATAACTGTTAGCTTTAAAAACCTTTAAATCCCACACCAAGAAAACATCTGGTTTGTGGTTAGTTTGTAGTTTTCGTTGTTCCCTGAAGTGTTAACGGAAACAAACAAGAATTGGATTTATTCTGTTTTTTTAAACATTAAATATCCCTGAATTTATTGATGACCTCTGACAAACAGTCGAGCTAGTAGTTAAAGGGTTAAGAAATAACTGATCTAATGGAATTTTAATACACAACCATCTTGGTTTCATAAAGAATCATCTACAAAAACAGAAAAAAACAGAAAATATCCAATGAGCGTTTATCTGGGCTGAAGAATGGAGAGTAGAGATGATAATAAGGCAGCAGTAACTCAAATAATCATCTGTAACAAGCAAGATTTGCACAATAGAAGACCATTTCTGAATAAACAACACCGAAAATCTTAAAGTATATGTGCTCCAGCAGCAAATGACCAAACCTGGTGTTACTCCTGTCAGTTATGAACAGGAACCTGAAGCCACAGTTGGTTCACCAAAAGTAATCAGTCTAAGTTTCTGCAGCAATTTTTAGATGTTAGGTTCAGAATTTGGTATGAACAGCCTTAAAGCACATATTTACCCTGCCCTATATCAACGGTCCCGGCTTGTGCTCGAGATGTGAGGAACAGTTTTTAGGCACAATTTTGGCCCCTTCATACCAATTAAGCATCTAACCACTGTAGCGCAAAAACTCATATCCTAACAAAACAGTTTGTCTGGTTTAAAGTCAGAAATATCCAAAACACTTATTCTAGTCCACATACGTTTGACATGTTCAGACAAATATTTTAAAAAAAGCTTGAGTCAAAAATTAGGCATTAAATAACTTGGAATGATAAGAAATGTCTGCCCAGCAAGCTCCTTAAATTGAGGTTTAAAGACATTTCATAAGTTGAATTTGGCTTGTCTCATTGGTAGGTATATTTTTACTCATTAAAAACAACTCAGGCATTTACTTTACTTTTTATGGACTAAAATAAGGTTGTTAGACTAAACATGTCAGGATGTTGTGGCTTAAAATAAGTCAAGTGAGATTTTTTTGTCTTGAAATTAGACAAATGCTCTTGCTTAGACCTGCATTTAGCAGTGCACAGCCCTCCTGTGTTGTTGCTGACCGTGTTCATCCTTTATGACCACAGTGCACCATCATCTGATGACTACTTCCAGCAGGATAATGTACAATTTTAAAAAGCTCATAATCTCAAACTGCATGAACTCTGTACTCCAGTAGCCTCCATAGTCACCAGATCTCGATCCAATATAGCACCTTTGACATGTTAGAATGCTTGAATCATGGATGTTCAGCTAACTGATGTCACTGAGTTTACGTGGACAAAAATCTCAGAGGAATGTTTCCTGCACCCTTTTGAATCTATGCCACAAGGAACCAAGGCAGCTAAAGCAGGAACTGGCAAGCTGTACCTAATGAAGTGGCCATTCAGTGTATGAATAGTAGATGTAAAATTTGTGTTAGGGTTTGATAATCTCACACTTTTACTGTCCACAGTTGTTTAGACTTATGTCAGTGATCATGTAGTGAAATTATTGTGGTTTTCTCTGAGGTGTTTGATTTTATTCTTCAGTTGTTACAAATGACTTCCGAGGCTGTTCACATTTTGAGCAGTGGGTGATTTGGTTTTCTTTGGCTCAGTTTTAAAATTCATGCCACTGTTGTTTAGCCCTTAAGCATGTGTCTTGAAGACTGCCATGTGAAACAGCACTGATCTGTTCATTTTTCCTCTCCTCATGGAAGGTGCAGGAGGCTGAAGGCCCTCAGGCACAGTCACTGACGGTCTGACAAAGTGTAAAAACACATTTTGACACCATCACACCTACAGTGTAGTCACAGTCTTGTCTCGCCAACATCCTCAACCTTTCTGTTTAACTGATGAAGGAAGTGAGTAATCCTTTAACGTGTAAGAAGTCAATAATCAGTGTAAAGGATGAGTCTCTACCTGTCAAAAATAAAAAAAATCATTAAACACTGAAGGTCCCAGACACATAATTGGAGCTATTACAGGGTTGCCTTGAACTTAACTCACTTGAATCCATCATATTTATGGAGGCATTTCTTCTTATTTTAGCTGAAGTGTTCTAGTATGTGCCTCTGCTCTTTAAACCCACAAGCTCTGATAAGAAGATTATATTTTGTCATCACGAATTTCCACATGACGAATATATTCGCAGAGATGTCTGATAACAGAACCAGGTCATAAACATGATGCATCTGATGTTTAAAAATTTAGGTTGAATTTTACATCTGGCTGACTCCACACTGACTGATCTACTGGGATTCATCTCAAGGATTAAAGCTAGGGTCTACGATCTGAAAACCAGTTTGGCTGTTAAGACAGATTTGAAAAACGCAGCCTGCCCCCCCTTCACTCATCACCTCGCCTCCGTGTTCCAAGATCCAGCCCCCCAGCTCGTGTCGCCTCCTAACAATGTATATTTCATTTTAATTTGTTTATGTCTTTTAAATTGTTCCTTGTCTTTGGAAATTCATTTTTCTTATGTTTTATGTCTATTCTTTTATCTCGTATTTTATTTATTCTCCTGTACAGCACAACTATGTTTCAACTATGGTTGTTTTTTAAAGCGCTTAACAAATAAAGTTGGATTGGATTGGATTATATATATATGTATATATATATATATATATATATATATATATATATATATATATATATATATAATTATATATATATATATATATATATACATATACATTTATATATATATATATATATATATATATACTTCTTCCTTACTTCAGCCTTTTCCTCGAAACTTTTACATTTTCTTCCCTTCGATGTGGAGGGTAACAGTTGCGGCCTCCCGGTTTCGGTGCTGGTCTTCTCCAGCTCCATGACGCTTTAGTAGCTCTGCAGCTAGCTGCTCACCGGTACATGAGGGAGGTAGTAGGGAGGAGGCGGGACAGTGTGGAGCAGGGGAGACAGGTGATTGGATGGATTCACGGACCCATCTGAACCGCCGTTCCCCGCGGTTGGGATTGGTCAACTATTATGCTGCTTTGCAGTGGATATACAGAATGGATATTTTTCATTCTTTTTGGTCTTTATATTGCGTAGATCGGACCATAGGACCATAACGGCCTTATAAACGGTGTAATTAAGACCAAGCTTCCAAATTGTAGACCATAGCTTTAACAGAAGAAAGTCTAGAAAATCACAAACTTACTTGTAAGGATGTAAAGATGGCTAAATACTAATGAAGCTGTATTTAAAACTAAAAGTTTGTTTGAAGAACTCTTGATTCAGGAAGTTGCAGTGGACATCTTGGTCAACTGAGCATAAATCATGAACTTTTTGCTTGAATCATGATGCTCTTTGCTTTTAGACTACAGCTTTTGGACTTTCTTCACACAACCAGCTGCATTTTCAAAGTCCTAAAATTTTTTCGAACAGACAGGCGTGGAAACATAACATATCCCTGTCTGAGCTGGAAAAATAACTGCTGCATCACATCACTGTCTATACATGATGAAATAACTCCCGCTGCGACAGAAACCCAGTGAGGTCAGCGTCATGGGGGGGCCAGACTGAACTTCAAACTCCCACATCCAGAAAAATTCCAGCGGAAGCACCGGCACACCGCTCACTTCAATCCCAGCTTTGATTTCACGCATGGGTTAGCGTGTATTGTGTGATGTGACTGTTGTCTGGCTGTCACGCTGAATTTCTGCCTAATGTGACGCTTTTCAGTCAGCGGCACTTTGGTTTCTGTGCCCTGGAGAGTGTTTGATCCCTAAAAATAGTCGGCCTGTTTCAGAGTGTCCAGGGCAAAACGCCAACAACGTGCCTTTTCGTGTCTTTGTGAAAGATTTACTGCAGGTGCTGGCTTGCATTTTTGCTTTTTTCCTTTCTAGTAATTTTTTCCTCAAGCTCTTTTTTAAACTTTGTGGAGCAGAGACCTGCGTCTGTCAGTCATTTGCATGCTTCCTCCCCCGCTCGCCCCTTTACTGCTGCATTCCCCACATTCCACTGTTCAGCAGAGGTCAGAAAAAGAGACAGAAAACAGAGAAGATATCCGTTGCGTGGGCAGCCGGGAAATGATTTGTGGGCCTCTAAAAACCACTATTGAGGACAAGCCCCCAGTTTAGCCCCTCCTGACGGACGCACGGCTGCTGCATTACCCCATATGGGGATGTTTGATGACAAAAGGAGGCCGAACGAGTCAGCTCTGCAGCCATTATGACGTGCTTCCCTCTCTTTCTGTGCAGCCGTTTGATGGCAGGAACATGTGCAGTGAAACAGAGGGGCTGTGCTGTGCGAGATAATGCATTAAGAAGAATTCAGGACATGATTTGCATGTTTCCACTATGTCCTACTCTCGTGGGAAGATCTATCAAATTACATTTCTTAAGAAAGCAGGAAACTGGTAGCTTCTTGGAAACTTCGCAAACTACTGCATCATTTTAAAACTGCCACTCTGACAGGGCAGCTTTCATCATACCAAATAATTTTTTTATGAGTTGAGTAATTTAATGATACTTTAAAGTTTAGAAAGTAGGTTTTGTGCTGACAACCCCATCCAGAGTGAGTAAGAAGTGAGTTGTTGAACCTGCTCATGCTCTGTCACACATCCCAAAGTTTCCACTGGATAACAACTTCAGATTACTTTAGCAGGAGAGTTTTAGGAGAAGCCAAGCTGCCTGGGTTATTATTGCAAAATGTAGCAGTGGAGGATCTTGCCCTGACCCCAGAAAGTCAAGTATAGCAGATTTCCCAGAACTCAACCTCTGACCCCATTAAAACAACTTAAAGAGCCCCAACTTTTCACAATGTAGCTCATTTTAAAGATTCCATATTATTCGTTTTGAGTTTTTTATGCCCTTAATGGTTTTTTCACGGTTTCTTCACACAATGGGGCACTTCTATGCACATGGCAGAAGTCTTCTTTAGGATACTAGAGCATTTGGTTAGGCTGTTGCTCCAAATAGTCTGTCTGCAGTTTTTGGCATTGTTTCTAAGAACTGAAAGAAGGCCTTGGCATTCACCACCCTGCTATCCCGTTGGCTGATTCTCCTCGGTTGGAAACTTCCCAGTCCCCTTCAGATTCTCTCTGGGTCTGTGAGGTGCTTTACAAACAAAGCCTGAGAAGCTCAAGTTTACACTATAGGCCCGGTGAAATCATTTCACGCTACTTGGGATCCTTCGTTAAACTATACTGCCTGGTCAAAAAAAAAAAATTCTCAACCTTGATTTAACTAAGCAAACAGATCTGTCTGTTTAAGAAGGGTCAAATCACTGGCACCAATCAAGCAGAAACCACTAAAATTCGGTTAAAGAGACTGTGAGGAGTTTCTAAGTAATTACAAAAAACTCTCACTTTTAGATATATGCCTGATCCAAATACACACTTTAAGATGAGTTTTATAGCATCTAAATAGGTTATCTATAAATGCTATTCCTTAGCCTTCCAGTCGGGTTGGACAGGACTGGAATGGCCTTGATACTCAACTTCAGGAACAAGACAATTAAAACTAGAGCAAATTTATATTATTCAGGCACGTCTTAGAGCACCAGGCTGTAAGTAGAGATATATAGCTGGCTACAAAACTACGATACTAAGTTTTCCAACAACTGCTTGTTGTCACACATCAAAAACTAGTAAGAGATACATTACCTCGTTGCTTTGCATCCTGTAAATTGTTGAAAAAAGAAGTTGTAAAGCAATGCAGAGTTCTGAGGAAGTTCTGAGCTGCATTCATTAGCATCGCAACAAATGCACGCTTTGGCTTGTGGTGCATTCAAGTTGTAGTCAGAAGTAGGAATTTCCGAGTTCCGAGTAGGAAACTACAACTAGAACGCCCCCCGAGGTCAGAATTTCCTTTCTGGGAAATTCGGTGAAACCTCGCCACCCTCGAGTTGACAATGAAAGATGTGTGAACAGTTATTTAGCTCCAGTAATAATCAATTTATTTGCACTTCTGACTGGGGTGTGTCGCTCTAGATCAGCTGTATACATCGTATTGTTAGACTTATATTTACAAAAATGCTGCCATAGTGATAATCACATTCTTCATGTGATATTTGTGAACAACAACGCACGGTGTGCTAACAACAGCTAACAACAGCCTGGTAGATCGGGATGTTTTTTTCCGACTTCCACTGGAATGCCAATAAGTCGGAGATGATGTCACTCCCAGTTCAATCAATCAATCAATCAATCAATCAATCAATCAATCAATCAATCTTTATTTGTATAGCGCCAATTCATAACAAGTGTTATCTCAAGACACTTTACAATAGAGCATAAAGCTCTTCAGTTCTTAGGTTACTGGAATGCAGCATTACGACAGTCGCGTGCTCACAGGTAGCAGAGTCTTATGCTGCGTTCACACTGCAAATGACCCTGCTACCAAAATCGCGTCGCCCAGTGACATAGCGTCGTGCATCCATAAATACCTAATTTTGGTCGTCGGCCGTCGCTCGGTGACGTCACGTCCGTTTGAGTTTCACCGCGATCATATTATATATCACATATATATATACATACAGATATATACATATCTGTGAGTTTACAGCGGTCTGTCTAGGCAGAACTAATGTTCTCACTGACATTAGTTCCGCCTAGACGGAACTCATCCGTCCTGTATTCCAGATGAATAACTGTTTGTCTAGGGTACCGTCACACGTACACACCGCTGATTGGCTGATGTTGCACAGCCACACACGACATCGCCTGAATAGATCAACTTTTTTTTTACTTTGACATCGCGCGACGAGTGAAGTGATCGTCTTGTACGCGGCCGTCGCATCGCTGGTGGGTTAGCCCCGCCCCATCTGTACATTGACTTTGAATGGAGAGTGATCGCCGAGGTAGTACAAGTAGCGTCCGGTGTGAACACACCATTAATGTCGCCGGAAACAGATTCTCCTCACAGTCCCTTTAAGAACTGTTCAACACATAAAAACTTGAAGGATAGTGGGAAACTATTGCCTTCGACAGAGAAATGTGGTCAGAAAAAAATCTTGAATGATCGTGATCGGAGAATTACTTAAACATTTGGCCAATCAAACTGAAGAAAAACAACAGTAGAACTCAGGGGTGTTTAATAAATAAATAAACAAAATAATAACAATAAATACTTATAATAAATAAATCAATACATAGAATAAAGTGAAATAAAAATAACGATAAAAACAAAGTATATCAAAACAAGAAAAGAAAGTAAAAACAGGACTTAAACAATGAGAAACCGTGAGGAAGATTTCTTTTAAAAAAATAAGTAATTAAAAAAAAAGATGGAAAAAAAGATGAGCAACAGCAGCAAGTGACCCCACTGGGTGTTACCACTGTTAACTAAGGTCAAGAAACTGAGGATGTATTTTCCATGATGTCACCAAAAATAGACAAAAGCAGAAACATGTTGCTTGGTCTCATAATTCTTAGATATTTTCTGTGGCATTCAGTATGATCATGAATAAATACGAAAGCATGGATCCAGTTAATGAATGCTTCCTAGTTGTGTTGGGATAAAGGAAGTTGCAAAGTAATAATCCAGGGAAGAGGGGAACCAGGGTTCAAGAAGTGAGGGAGAATCCATGTAGAGAGAGGCTGAAGGGGGTGAGGAGTTCAGAGAGTGCAGCAGAGATTTCAGAGGAAGGGTCTGAAACGTGATGGGACTCACGGAGAATACTGGAAAAGAGGGAGGGGATTCACGGGAAAGACGCACCGGCACGTAGTACAGAATGTAAGATGCTGTATTCATTCGGCACCAGAGATGAGTCGGATCAGTGCCTCAAAAGCGCTGGTGTTTGCAGCGGTCAGGTGTGAGCATGCAGGTGGCCTCAGCACCCAGAGGACATTCCCCAGAAAGCCACAGAGACTGGAAGTTGGCCTCTTCAAATCTCGACTGGTTGTCTGGAAATTGTTTTGGTAGCTGGAGAGGTGCCAGCTGGCAAAATGCATTTAAGCAAGGAATTCCCAAAACTGGTTGGGAGCAAGTCCCCACTCATCTCTCTGTTAATGCATAACCATAGGACATGTTCGAGCATGTGCATTTCAGCCAGTGTTAGTGATTATATCCTAGCAACAGTGTGTAAAGGGTAGAATTTTCCTGTAAGGGGTTGGTAAAGAATGTTTTCATCTTCTTTGTTTCATAGGGTGGTACAGCTGGAAGTGGGGAGGGATGTTTTCTTGGCACACCTTGGGCCTGTTAGTACCAAACCGAGTTTTGTTTCAAACATGACAGTCTACCTGGGTGTTGTTGCAGACCTTGTCCATCCGTTTGCGACCACAGTGAACTCTACTGATGGACACTTCTATCAGGATAATGCACCTATCATAAAGCTCATAACATCTCAAACTAGATTCTTGAACATGACAATGAGTTCACTGCACTCCAGTGGCCTCCACAGTCACCAGATCTCAACCCAACAGAGCATCTTTGTGGTAGAATGGTAGATTGGCAGCGACTGTGTGATGCCATCATGTCAGCATGGAGCAGAATCTCACAGTAATGTTTACAGCACCTGCTGAATCAATGCCATGAAGAATTAAAGCATGTGAAGAGGGCGGGGGGTCTTTCCTGATACTTTAAGGTGTAACAAATAAAATGGCCGGTGATGATAAATATTTTTCTGTCCTATGGGACCTTGTCTACAAAACTCAAAACCAGTGAAGTTGGTATGTTGTGTAAATCGTAAATAAAAACAGAATACAATGATTTGCAAAATCCTTTTCAACTTATATTCAATTGAATACACAGCAAAGACAAGATATTTATGTTCGAACTGAGAAACTTTATTTTCTTTTGCAAATTATCATCAACTTAGAATTTAATGGCAGCAACACATTGCAAAAAAGTTGGCACAGGGGCATTTTTATCACTGTGTTACATCGCCTTTCATTTTAACAACACTCAGTAAACGTTTGGGAACTGAGGAGACCAATTTTTGAAGCTTTTCAGGTGGAATTCTTTCCCATTCTTGTTTGATGTACAGCTTAAGTTGTTCAACAGTCCGGGGTCTCCGTTGTTGTATTTTATGCTTCATAATGTGCTACACATTTTCAATGGGGGACAGGTCTGGACTACAGGCAGGCCAGTCTAGTACCCGCACTCTTTTACTACGAAGCCACACTGCTGTAACACGTGCAGAATGTGGCTTGGCATTGTCTTGCTGAAATAAGCAGGGGCGTCCATGAAAAAGACGTTGCTGGGATGGCAACGTATGTTGCTCCAAAACCTGTATGTACCTTTCAGCATTAATGGTGCCTTCACAGATGTGTAAGTTACCCATGCCTTGAGCACTAACACACCCCCATACCATCACAGATGCTGGCTTTTGAACTTTGCGCCTATAACAGTCCGGATGGTTCTTTTCCTCTTTGGTCCGGAGGACACGACGACCACAGTTTCCAAAAACAATTTGAAATGTGGACTCGTCAGACCACAGAACACTTTTCCACTTTGCATCAGTCCATCTTAGATGAGCTCAGGCCCAGTGAAGCCGGCGGTGTTTCTGGGTGTTGTTGATAAATGGCTTTGGCTTTGCATAGTAGAGTTTTAACTTGCACTTACAGATGTAGATGAACTGTAGTTACTGACAGTGGTTTTCTGAAGTGTTCCTGAGCTCATGTGGTGATATCCTTTACACGGTGATGCCGGTTTTTGATGCAGTACCGCCTGAGGGATCGAAGGTCACCGCTAGTCAGTGCTGGTTTTCGGCCCTGCCGCTTACGTGCCGTAATTTCTCCAGATTCTCTGAACCTTTTGATGATATTACGGACCGTAGATGATGAAATCCCTAAACTCCTTGCTATAGCTGGTTGAGAAACGTTGTTCTTAAACTCTTCGGCAATTTGCTCAGGCATTTGTTCACAAAGTGGTGACCCTCGCCCCATCCTTGTTTGTGAATGACCGAGCATTTCAGGGAAGCTGCTTTTATACTCAATCATGGCACCCACCTGTTCCCAATTAGCCTGTTCACCTGTGGGATGTTCCAAATAAGTGTTTGATGAGCATTCCTCAACTTTCTCAGTCTTTTTTGCCACTTGTGCCAGCTTTTTTGAAACATGTTGCAGGCATCAAATTCCAAATGAGCTAATATTTGCAAAAAATAATAAAGTTTACCAGTTTGAACGTTAAGTATCTTGTCTTTGCTGTGTATTCAGTTGAATATAGGTTGAAAAGGATTTGCAAATCATTGTATTCTGTTTTTATTTACGATTTACACAACGTGCCAACTTCACTGGTTTTGGGTTTTGTAATTATTTTGTCAACTTGAGGAGCAGATCAGCCAGATCATCGATCTTCATGTTGCACGATGGCAAACAAAATAAATCACAAAATAAGATAATCAAAATGATAAAAGGCTGGTACGTGATTTATGTTTTCTGAAAAGTCTCTAAACAAAGAGTGCTGCCTGTGTGATGTGCTGGTATGATGCGCAGTGTGTCATGCAGAGTAAGATGATTGCCTGTGAGACAGTGAGGTGAGTGATGAGTGGGTGCTTCTTTGAGATAGTCTTTTCCCTGTACTACTGAAAAAACTCAATGACAGCAGCATCAACGAGGCTACGTACGTACGCCAACTGGAACAGGAAAGTGAGCTCAGTACAGAGATGAACATCTCTGACGTAAACCTGAAGATTCAGCAGGAAAAGTTACTCTGAGGCACAAGCACCAAACTTTGCAGACTTTCAAAAGTATGACCCAAATTTACGAAAATAATGATCCAATCTGCTTAGACCATTTCCTTTTTTTCTCTTTCTTTGTCAGAGATTAAGTCCAAGCAGGAATTATCACATTTACTCACTTCTTTGCTGTTTCAAACTTGTGAAATTCCACTTATGTCAACACAGAGTGAAAGTCTGGAAAAGAGGAAATGACTTACATGTTTTTTCACCAGTGAATTTCCTTTTGTTACGTGTTACTTTCCTTTTACTCAGGTCGGTTTTCTTATGAAAGCGCTGGCAGAAGCCCAGCCCAACCACAGAGTTCAACTGGTGGAGTAGCTCGAGGTCATGTGTGATTTCAGTTTAGTTTGAGAACAGCTTTGACTTTGACCTCTTTTATTGTCAGTTTTTCTGAGCCGCTTTGGCTCAACTCTCAAATTAAATATCAGGGACAACCTTTTAAAGAATCCATGTTCTCACATCAAACTGGAGTTTCTTATTCATTCAAGCATATTATCCTGTTTTCATCTGTTTGTTTAAAAGGCATAATTCATAAAAAATCAACTCACTGTTAAAGAGTGAACTGTGAGTGCAAGACTTTCAAGCTTGGGAATAATCAATACAACCATTTAAGAGCCCATATTTGGTCTTAAAACAGGATCATACATTCATGTTGATTTTTGCTAAAGTGTTTTCAAAATGTAAAAAAACAAATCTAGTTTTCACAATCTTAGTTCCCCCTGATCCAGCTGTATTTTCAGTCTGTCTAAGGGTTCTGTTAGAGCTCCTGCTGCTTTATGGGGTTGGTTTAAGTTTATTGAAGTGGGGTTGTTAGAAGCCCACAGCATATGATTGCGGTAAAGGAACTTAGGGGCTTTGTCCCTGGCTCATATCTGAAGGAGGAAGGTAGTAGGGACATAGCAGTACATGGTGCCACTGAAAGCCTCATAATTTACCCACTTATAAGTTAAAATTACTCAAAAACGAATTGGCTTACTATTTCTTGACAAAGCCCCTGTGCTGTTGTGGGACGAGGGGCTACGTCAGGGTTGGACAACTTTAATTTACAAAGGGCCTCATAAAATAGATTTTCCCAGCTTGAGGGCTGCATTGCTACAAACTTTTGGATTCTCTCAAAGAGGAAAACAATGTTTGATAAACCAAATATGAAAATATAAAGTAATTATAGAACAATATTCATACATTATAATACAAGTTAGTATGCATGATCAATTCAATCTAATTTAGTCAATGTACATGGAATTCAATCCGAGTTAGCTAATTTTTAAATCAAGGATTTTTTCTGAGTTTTAAAGCACACATATTAAACTGCTGCCATTTTCCAAATAAAGCATAGCATAATACTCAATGTAATGTTTCAATTCTTAGAAAAAAGAGATTTAGAGTAACTATTACAGCAAATTAAGTTCTTTAATAACTAACGAAAACTAATAAAAGTAACAATCTTGGTTATATAGATCTATTTTCTTCATGTTTACCATTTGTTTGCTTTTGGAAATGATGATGATGATGAAATTTAGTGAGGTGGAGGGCAGCATGTGACCCCCAGGCTACCAGTTGCCCACCCCTGGGCTACACGCTCTGCTCTGTATTTGTAAACTCTATTGATTCTACCACCCCAGCTCTTTACCGGCTGATCTCTGAGCCAATCGGCCTAAACTGCTGCTGTAACAATGGTAGGAAGTCACACTTTGCTTTATTTGGAGGGCAGGAGAAGGAGTTGTTTAAGGCAGCAACTGGAGCCGTAAGGGGGTGAGGATGTCCCAATGGCACAGACTTTTTGTTGCAGGGCTCTCAACACGCATTTAAACCTCTCACACATGAAAATGAATGAGGTTATGCTCACCAAGTTAAATGTGCAAAGAGCTACGTAGCAAGACACTCTGAGCATCATGACCTCAACAGGAGCTTATCATGACCCAGCCTGTTAGATCAACTACCCATCAGCCAATCAAAAAATAACATGCAAGCTACATATCACCCAATCAGAAAATAGCACTGCTGTATCCGAGCAAGATACGGTTAATCTGACAGCAAAGGGCACGTACTGCACGCACATGACGGGAGTGCCTTATCACATGAGTATGTTATCTCATCTGATTTTGTAGCCTACTGATAAATGAAATTAAATTACTTATAGGAAAACGAAAGCTTAGTAGTTCTTCCTCCACACCGATCATTAAACAGTAAAGCAAAGTCTAATCCCATTGAGATACAAACTGTGGTTACCAGGCATCAAATAAAAAAAAATATCCACGTTAAATATGATTAGTTTAGTTTATAGTTAAACTTAAAACATCAGAATTGTTGGCTATAATTAAAATTAAAATGGAACAGTTCTAGTTTAAAAGAGCATGGTCAAATGTTGGAGGTGAATAATAATGGAAAGAACAATATTCATTTGTATTATTATGTTGCATCATTACTCGAGATAATACTCGCTGATCCCACAGAGTCAGCTCCTCCAATTAGGAACCACATACCAAGAAAATATCAACAGCTTGACATCACCCACTGTCTCGACAGCAGATCAACACAGGACTCATTGTCTGACTAAAGTACTCGAAATCGAGTATTAAAGTACTGACACTTTTGGAAGTACTCTTTTGGTATCAGTAACCCCCATAAATTATTGATACCACATGAGAACTCCGACAAGTTCTATGCACCTTTTTAAAGTCTTTTTCACCTTCTCATGCAAATACAGTGCACACATATCTCAAGGTCATTTTTAAATAACATCAGATTAATTATGTTTAGTTTGAAAAATATGGATCCGTTCAAAATATGCCTCTCATCGTAAATTATTTCATTTGCTTTTGCTCTTAGGGAATAACTATCAAATCATTATGTATCTTCATTTCGCTTAAGTTGTTAATGGTGGAAAATTGGCTATTTTGACTTTTTTCACAAAAAGACTTTAATCTAGACTCACTTAAGGATCTGATCGGCCAGAGTCTTGACTACATGTTTTCTTTATGTGCTTCTGGTGATTGGAACTTAAAAAACATCATGAACATTTGGCATGCATTTTAGGAGATGATTGGTACCAGTATTGAAAAACTGAATCAAAATGTAACAGTATGATATGGATTTAAGACTGTTTGGTTTTGCCAATCAGGACTCTGAACTTCTTAGCATCGCTGACACCTCTATAGGTGTTACGTTGTAATGGGTTACCATGCCATGTGGTGTCCTCAATGGTCCTATGTTGACACTGGCGAGCGCTGTTTACACAAAAGGCGTGTCATAGATTCATAAAAATGTTACTCTGTATAATCGTATGTGCTATATGCCGATTATTCTCTGCTACTCATCAGTGACTCATGTTGTGGGTAGCTTAGGCCCCATTTAAATGACACAAAACAGAATTTTCGTTGTGTTTTTTTGTCTTCCATTTGCACGAGGACGGTGCTCAGAGTGTCTGTCTGAATCTGCAAATTTTTAAAACAAGGTCCGGAGTAAAAAGTTTTGAAAATGTTTTCATTTTGCACATTACCGAAAGAACAACAACCGAGCAACATGTGTACTATTCGTGCTTGATTTTTTTACCCAGACAAATGTATCCAGACAAGAAACTCCAGTGTCTTAATGCGTCCACTTGCCATTGTTGTTTATAAAGTTTTCCTTCACCGGAAAATGTACATGTGTTGTAACACCACTGTTTCACTACAAACCTACATTGCCAACTACTGGCCTGGCATGCACACTACAGCATTTTTAGGTGTTCTTGCATCTCCGTGTGAACACTGAATGCAAAGGAAAAACCTTGCTCGTCGTGTAAACGGGCCTTAGCCTGCTAGCTTCCTCCCATAATGCAAAGCATGTCTTCCAGTCATAACAACACTGGCCTACTGACCTAAGACCAGCTCTGCCTCTTTGGCCTGGACTCGTTGCTGTCTGAACATGAAACGAAGTGAGGGAGAATCCATGGAGAGAGGCTGAAGGCAGTGAGGAGTTCAGAGAATGCAGCGGTGATTTTGGAGGTAGGGCGTGAGATGTGATGGGGCTCACGGAGGCTCTGGGAAAGAGGGAGGAGATTCACAGGTAAGGCACACAGGCACGTAGCACAAACAATAAACTTTATATACTTTAAAGATGCTTGATTCATTTGGAGATGAGTAAGATCAGTGCCTCAATGGCGCTGCTGTTTGCAAAGATGAGGGTCAGGTGTGAGCATGCAGGAGGTCACAGCACCCGAGGACACTCCCATCATACATTTGACATGATAACTTAAAGTTTTATCACAACTCTTTTTATATTTCTTAATTTAAGTGAATAATACACAGAGATCTGGTGTTAGTCGTGGCAGAAGAAGAAAGAGAGACCTGAGAGAGGAGGGGGGAGGAGGAGGAAGAAGGCATTGCTCAATTGAGTGTTTTTCTGATCACTTATCTAAATTATGATTTCATTGAAAAATCTCCAGCACAAACAAAGACACATTGAGTTTTTTTTAAATGAGGAGGGGTTAAGGATGATGATAAGGGGGGGTGAGGGGGAGATTGTCTGTCCAGTGTGGGCGTCGATGCCTGAGCAGCGACGATGGCTGATGACTCAGGTGATGTGTCATACTCCACGCTATAAAAGGGAACTTTTACATTTGGCCCCCACAGACACAAACAGTTGAACACAAATACAGAACACACTCAAACACAGCAGAGGAGAGAAGAAGAAAAATGAAAAGTAAGTTTGTTTATGCTATTTTTATTTCAGTGTGAGAGTGAATGTCAGAGGAGGACGAGGGGGTGATTGTGGAGCACGTGGTCTTTACTTTTACTTTCCAGCCTGAGAGAGGGAGATGGAATGAGATCTGTTTAATGATTTATTAACTCTTAAGTGTGTGAGTGAGACACAAGGTCAGCTTGGTGTTGAGGGAAGTGAAATGAAAATGTTGAATTTGAACTTCTTAAACAACGCGCTGTTTGGACTCATGGTCCGCTCTGATTGGCTGCCCGTGTGTGTGTGTCCGTGTGGGGATTTCCCTCAGCAGGACTCAGCATTATGATGGTGTCCGACAGACTCAGACTTGTTGCTCCTTTCTCATCTTTTCTGAAAATCTTATGACTGTGTTGTGTTGTCAGCGGGCTTATACAAACTGAGTTTTCCCTGTAACTTATTGTGAAGATGACATGGACCAGTGCTGACTTGGTAAAAGCCACTCTGCCCAGAAATGATGTAAAACTGGACAGATATTATCTAGACTAGTGTTAGTGAGAAAACTACTGTGTTGGTTATTACAGGAGGATGTGGAGGCATTTGTAATGTTAAGGAGACTGATGCTGGGACTGTATTGAACATAAACATTTTTCGGTCTTTCTCCTTCTGCATCAACAAAGACAGTTATCACAGAGCCTTTGTCATTCCTGTCCTAAACTAAATGTGATCTCAGGAAAAGGTAGGAGTGACACAGTTCTTGATCAGGTGAGGCTCTTTGATTTGTTTTTGGATTAGAAACATCTTCACAGGCTGCGCAGTGCGAGCTGGTACGTTGTCTTGATGAAGAATGAAACCGTTTTTCCACCTTTGTTTCCGTCTTGACATTTTCTCTGTTTTTTCTACAACCTGTTTATAATAGTGTTGGTTCTCGTAACCTGTTGATCCCTCTGAAACCCGCTCCTTAAAATGATCCCTTCACAGCCAAAGAAAACAATCAACACGACCATGAATTTGGACTTTCATGCTTTCTTTATCATTGAAACAATGTTTTCTTCTGACTGCTGTTTTGTCTCAGGATCGAAATGAAAGATCCAAGTTTAATCACATCTGAAAAATTTGGGTTCCCTTCAGTTTGCTCCCGACAATCTTTAAAAGTGTGCCTTTTGATCAGGAGTCAGGTTTTGGGATAACTTTACTCATGTTCAAATTTTTTTTCAGAAGTAAAATTGTCTCGTTATCAGTGGAGGCGATTTTTGTTGATGTTGATTTTCATGAACAATTTGCTGTGATATAAAAACGTCACTTTCTGCCAACTTACAGCAGCAATGAGTGAATAGCTAACCTTAAATATTTCACACTCAGTTTGACTAATTCACCTGGTTTATCCTCATTAGCACAGGCTCATTATTTGATAGTCATACCTCATACATTAACCTTAAAAATCTTAATCATCTTTTTCTTCAGGCTATTTCAGGTATTTCCGAAACTAAACAATGTCCACATGTGCCAAATTTTTAATAACTTGTTTATAGAAAAACAGAGACACATGAACACTCTGTTAAATGTTTTTTTAAAAGTCCATCTAACCACAAGGCACACTGGTATAATTCTTTGACTTCTTGAATAAATTTTGTTATTAATGAGCGTTCACGAGAACCGTTGTTGGCTTCAACCACTCAAAATGTTGTTTTTCCCTGTTCAAACCTGAACAGTTTTGGTAAAAGTTTTCTATGATTTGTGTTTTTAGTGACCTAAATCATCATTTACACATGGACAGAAGTACAATACATAGAGATTATGTCCGTTTCTTTTTTCAATATTACACACCTACATGCGGAAACAGCCTCAGTTAAATCTTTGAAACTTGTAAAACAATATATATATATATATATATATATATATATATATATATATATATATATATATATATATATATATTTTTGTTGTTGCTGCCTAGAGTCATATCACAGCTTTTGTGGGCCATTTCATGTCATTAACTAAAAGTGAAGATTACAGCTTTTACGTCATTTGTTTGCAGACTCTTTGAGCTCTTCTTTACCTTTTTCCTTTTTTGAGCCACAGTTGACTTCGTTTGGACAAGAGAGGGGAGCTAAAAAGGGGCAAGGGGAAACATACAGCGGCCTATCAAAGCTTCAGATTCTGATTCTGTGGTTTATTAATTAACTGGCTGAATAAACAGAGAGCCTCTGTGCCTCTGACTGAATGAAAAGAAGTGGTCATGTTATAGCAGGGTACATGTATCCATTGGGGCCACGTCAACGTCTCCCACAGCCTGCAGTGTAATGAAGATTTTAATTACTGGTGCTGAAGCTAATATCATACTGAAAATCCTGACTGAGTATTGGCAAAGAATTGATTATCTTAACAGAAGATGAATGAATTATTGCTCGGAAACAAAAAAAAAAAAACAAGACAAATGATCTCAAAGTGTCTTCACTGATATCTTTTTGCATCTTGGTTGCATCGCCTAGTACAGACGATAAATGACAAAAACACATTTGTTCAGGGTGACATGTAGCCTCCTGTGTACATCCTCAGGTAAATGTACACATATACATACACACAGAGTAGGAAAGATTCTTATGTGGACAGTTGTGCTGCATGTAAGCAGCCTCTCACGGTGTGTGTGTTTTTTTAATGCATCCCCGTTGAGTTGTCATCAGCAGGAAAAGTCATTATAAAAACAAACAAAAAAGTATTTTAACTGGATGTTAAGTTTTATTTGCCTCAAAGCTGGATACTTTAGTATGGGATTAAATGGAGACTGACTAACTTTTAGAACCAGCCTCTAGTGGACCATTTGGGAATTGCAGTTTCATGTTTTTTTAAATAAAGGCCTTCATTTCTTGGTCTAGCACATGGATGGACAACTGAGGTTGAGACTATTAGTCAGATAATTGTAGTAGTTGAGGTTCATCCCTCTACACACAAGCATCTATAAATTTGAGCTCTAATACAATAATAAATATTTTATTTAATGAGCTAACTGCAGAATTAAAGATGCATTCAATGATGCAGTCAAATGGCAAACTCTTTTTTCTTGGAAATCTTGCTATTTCTGAAGTTCTCGAGGCAGACTTTGTCACTTCTTGTGCATTCATTTTTTAAAGATATAAATTAAATTGATAGGTGGGCTGCACGGGGGCAGTTGGTGGGCCATGGTAGCCCTTGTCCTCCAACATTTACCTCCTCAAAGTGATGCTATTTTAATGTTTGACCTTCAGATCCTGTAAAATCCAGTTGGCTCTTTTGATTGTTGGTGCAAGCGGCTTAATTCTTTGTAGCACCGGACAGTGCCATTAGTGGACGGCTGTGTCTAAAGAGGGATCAAACAAAAGATGAGAGCGAATCTAGACCCAATTTAGCAAATTGAGCGATGAGGGTGGGCTGTGTCTATCTCCTGAAGGCTGAATGCGCTGTGGTTGCATAACTCTCCTTGCAAGACAACGCGATCATTACTAACCAATTACTAACCGCAAAAACAAAAAGGGGCCATTAAGTGTGTGTGTGTGTGAGAGAGAGAAAGCGAGAGAGAGAGCAAGAGATGAAACGTGAGTCACTGGGCACACGATGTCATCACTGCACATCAGCAGAGAGCTTACTGTAATTTAATTTGCAGGCTCACAGTGAAAGGACGGATAATGGATAGATAATAAAAGGCAAAGTCAGAGCTGATGCAAGAGGCCAATTGTTGTACTGTAGTAACATTACCAGCTGCCTTAACTGTCGTTGGAAAAAAAAAGTCGAAAATTATATAAACTGCAGCATGTGGACAGCATCCAACATTTTAACTACTCAGACTTCAACTTGGATCGCAGACGCCCTGAAGCAACCCTCACTTTGTTTACTTACTGTTTATCTTTAAACCAGCTGTCATCGAAGACCTCCGTCCTTTGGCTTTACATCCATCCCTGCTTTCAAACCTGACGTCTTAAAATAGTCCCAAGAGATCGTCCGCACACTTTGCACAAACATCTGCTTTGTATTTTTGGGGTACAGGATCCAAGCTTAATTCGTCTCTCTCAAAGGCTTCAGACAAGGCAGTGTCTTTTTTTCACTAAAGGGTTATTGCAGAGATAATAAGACCATATTATATCAGAGGAAATGTTATATCTTCACAGGTCTGTCTTATTTTGAGTCAAACTTCTACTACCAAAGAGCATCTGTGGTCAATCATAGATGGTTAAGATGAATGCAGATAAGGTCAACTGGAAATGAGAGTGCTCTCTTCTCAGGAACTGCTGAAGAAAAGTGTGGTTTTAGACGGTGTTTAGGTGTCATCTTTGGGCAATAACAATTCCCTTCAGCTGAATTCCGACAAAGAAATCTGGAAACCATCATGGATGTGCTGGAAAAGTACAGAAAAAGAGCTCAGCATAAATTCTGTGTTGTGCTGAATAAACCTGTAGCAGCGTGCAGAGTACAGTCATGTATTTGGCCGAGGAAACAGCTGTGACAGCATTACAGCTCACTGCAGAGTAAGAAGCAGAGCAAGTGGGCCGACTTTGATGAGTTTAGCGGGCTGTTTCGTCAGCACCAAACATCAACACACGCATGCTTACGCTCACGCACACTAACACCGTATCCGCTCCAATTCGTGACGTGTGGACGCTGGAGTCTGTTGTTTTTCTCTCTGACACAGCACATGGCTCATTTCCTCAGACGAAAGTTTCCTTTTTTTATGAACTCAAAAGAACTTCTGATGAACTCTAGAGCAGATGTGCCCAGCAGCCTGTCCTATCAGCTTCCTCCAACAATCAGAAGTT
The DNA here is from genome assembly GCA_036419115.1 of Scarus forsteni. Lineage (NCBI taxonomy): Eukaryota > Metazoa > Chordata > Actinopteri > Labriformes > Labridae > Scarus > Scarus forsteni. The sequence continues at coordinate 25,343,602 of JAZDUH010000458.1, forward strand.
ACTCAAGAACTGCCAACTGTCAAGGAAAAGGGAAACCACAAGAGTTATGATTGACGTTTGAATGTATGTCAGTGTAAATATAAAGGCGGGGCACTCATTCTTATTAAAGTAGTGGTAAATCTGAATCAATACAGAGGCAGGAACCTCCTTTTAATGGTAAATTGTGGTCATTTATGATGTAAAATGATTTTTTTATTTCATTAAATCTTTAAAATCAACAACATGTTGCCTTTTGAGCGGGAACATCTAATCAGTTTATCATGAAGTCCAAGGCTGTTTTTAAAACTGCATACTATCTGCATACTACCCTGACGTTGGCAAAAAATAGCAGGGTACATCAGACCAGCGAACATCACATTTTTTTTTACCCAAAATGCAAATCACCAAGGGTCAGAAGCAGACAGTCAGCCTTTGTAACTTTAGCATTAACACTGATTCTTTACATTTATTTATCCATTCATCCATTATCTATACCGCTTATTACCTCTGCCAAGAAGTATTGTTTTCGGGAGAGTTTGCTTGTCTGTCTGTCCGTCTGTGAACAAAATAACTCAAAAAGTTATGGATTGTCAAGGGATCTAAATATTTAGATGAAATAAAGGTAGGACTAATATTTATGGTCAAAATCACAATATGGCTAAGGACTGTGGCACTGGTGGAGGTCTGCGCTCTCAGAGTGCTTTTCTAGTTCATTTTGGGATTGATGGCTGACATTGGGCAAGAGGCAAGGTACACCCTCAATCAGTGGCCAGCCAATCACAGGGTGACATAAAGAGACAGACAACCATTCACTCTCATACTCACACCTGTGGGGAGTCTGGAGTCACCAGTCAACCTAATGAGTGTGTTTCTGGCCCTTGCAAGCCATGCATGCACAGGAGATTAAACTGGAAACATGAAACCCACGTCTATCTCAGCTTACTTTAGAGAAAAAGACATTTACCAGTCAAATCATTCCTAACTTGCAAGAAAAACATTTATTTGCAACGTTTCGGTCTCAGACCTTCATCAGGCAAACCTTCAGCAGCAGACTGTTTGCCTGATGAAGGTCTGAGACCGAAACGTTGCAAATAAATGTCTTTCTTGCAAGTTAGACAGTGTGCGGGAGTCCATCTTCGTGTTTAAATCGAGATTTTTCTCCGACGCACCTGTCTCCTAAATTAGATGTTCGAGGTGCTCTCCTGATTAGTCAAATCATTCCTAAAATTCAAACATCAGTGTCTTAGATGATGAAGAAACAGATCATGTTTTAAGGCTTGTGGCCTTCATGAAATCCAGAGTCCAATTCTAACAGATATTGACAATAAATCCTTTAGATATTGTTAAATCCATAGATCTGACCACATATTGATGAAAAATTAAATTAATGACTTCCATTTGGCAACTCATTGACATTTCTGAGTATTTTTTATTAAATGGAAGTTTTGCATTCCAGATTAAACAGATGTTTAAGCTGTCAGCTCATAGAAAATCTGTGACTTTTGACCCATTTTGAGTCTCAACTCTCACTTTTTGAAAGGACCGCAAAGCAAAACTGAGAAATCATGTTCACAAGTGAAGGATGAATATTTGGCCAAATGAACTTTGAGCTTTACCTCCAAATTGATGTCTTAATCATTGAGTTACCGGACATGTCTGGTGAGTTTGTAGAAAAGCCCTTAGAGTATAACACCATATATAAGCAAGGATGGCCTTGAGACCCAATGACCTTAACCTTCAGCCTTTGAAAATGAATAAAATATCCTTGACTTTGAGCGGACTTTTGCCTTTGGCTTGTCTTTTGACTCATGACCTCAAAAATCCAACAACCTTATCCTTGAGTCAGTGTTTTGTTCAAACTTTGAAACTTTTTCTCGAAGCATATTTAGGATTTGATGTTTAGAAAAACAGGTAAGTGATGAACCTGAGGCTAAATGATCATGAAATCAGGTGATCCTCTGTCAGAGTCCAAGTCTGAGCAGAGATTGGAGAAAGTCCCACATGCCGAGGCGTCATAACAGGGATTGTGGGGGAAAGGTCTGCAGCTGTTTGTGTTTTCTGTTTTCCTGAGCAGTCTGGGATGGTTTGCAGCTGCTGTGTGATTCAGAGGGTGGGAATAAACAAAATAAAGAGAGTAAACAAAAAAGTCGGAGTGAAACCCTCTTCAGAGAGATGGGAGTCGGCTCAGATCTTACATGACAGCTACAGCTTGAAGGTCGTGTTTACTCTTTAAACAAACTGTAATGTTTGGGTTTTCTCTGGTGACGACAGAACCGAGCAGCTGTTTACAAGATGTTTCTCAAATATGGAAGAAAAGTCCTGAGTCAGTGAGACAGTTTGGCCACAACTGGTGCTGTTAGATAGATAGATAGATAGATAGATAGATAGATAGATAGATAGATAGATAGATAGATAGATAGATAGATAGATAGATACACAGACAGACAGACATATGGACAGATAGATGGATAGATAGATAGATAGATAGACAGATAGATAGATATGAGATATAGAGATAGACTAGATATAAGATAGACAGACAGACATATACATAGATACACAGATAGATGGATGGACAAACGGACTGACGAATGGACAGATGGACAGACAGACAGATAGAGGGACAGACAGACAGACATATAGATAGATACACAGATAGATGGATGGACGAACGGACCGATGGACAGATGGGTGGATGGACGGACAGACAGACGGACGGACAAATGGAGAGACAGACTGAAAGATAGACGGACAGACAGACAGACATATAGATGGATAGATGGATGGATAGATGGACTCACGGATGGACAGACAGACAGACAGACATATAGACAGATAGATGGACGGACGGACAGACAGACAGACGGACGGACAAATGGACAGACAGACAGACATATAGATAGATAGACAGATAGATGGATGGACGGACGGACGGACAGACAGACAGACAGACAGACGGATGGATGGACAGACAGACAGACAGACAGACAGATAGATAGATAGATAGATAGATAGATAGATAGATAGATAGATAGATAGATAGATAGATAGATAGATAGATAGATAGATAGATAGATAGATAGAAAAAATCACCTTTTACCATTAAACAGGATTTGGTATGGATTTATACTTAATTTTTTTGCAGATATTAAATTACCTTTTTATTCAATTCCATGTTTTTAGTAGATTTCAGTGTTTTTGACCTGTTTTGTTTTCTTTCATTACTGAGAGACAACACACAGATATTTTGGAAACACCGCTAAATCATTATATGTTATTCTTTCATTGAAAAGCAATTCAAAGCTGCCCAAACTTCCTCTTTATTTTGTACCAGGTGCTAAATTCTACCTGAATGCTCCTCACAGTGGCCTTTTGCCCTTAGAAACCCCTTCAAGCTCTCCCTGCTGAGTGTGTGATAGTAAAAGTGTGTAAAGTGTGTCAGACACTTAAAACAGAGTGGATGTTGGCTCTGTAAAAACCGCAGCTCGAGGCGCCCGTTGATGATGTCATTACAGTGATTGCTCTGAGTCAGACGTCTCCTCAGGAGGCCCGGAGGAGGAAGAAAAAACACCCTGGCATAGCTGTCATTCCTGCACCCTGACCTCACTCTGAGGCTCCATTCAGCTCTTTGTTGGGATTTCTGAAGTTGCATAAAGAGGCGGATAGATTTACAGAAGAGAATGAACCTTTATTTAGGGCTTGTCTCCGTGAATAAAGATTGTCTTTGAGTGAGAAAGCTTAAAGGACAAAGACCACAATCGGCAGAGGATTTATGGGGATTATCCAGCTTCAGGTTGATTTAAGAGACAGAGAGTTGACTGATTTTAGATCCTTTTCCAAATATCTGCAGAACATAAAAAAAACCCAATTTATGCAAAACAAGGAAGAAAGCGTTCGTTCTAGTTTTTGATATATATTGATAATAATTTGGATATAGAGTCAGCACATACTGTAGAGTTGACTGTGCTCGACTCTTTGCATCACCCCACTTCAGTCTCCAGCTTTTACCTCTTTTTATTGTTTTATGTTTGATTTTAATTTCTTTACCTAGTGCTCTAGTTCATGTGATTTGTTTGCTTTTGCATCTTGTCAAAGCATTTTGTAGACAATTATTTATAAAAGTGCTTTATAAATAAATTAATTATTATTTAATCACCTTTACTTCACTACTTCACCTCCATACTTTCATTATCGCACAAGTACCTTGTCCATTTTTTAAAAAATATTCTCTATACAAACTTTATATTGCTCTACTGGTGTAATGATTCTGCCTCTTGGTGACTGAAGATAAAATATGAGTCGGTAAAGTCAGAAAATACTGCTTTCTTTGTCTATTTTCGGCCAAAATAGTCAACAGATAGATATACAATCTGAAGAATTTTTAGAATATTGGAAAAAATACATGAAATAATTAAAAAGAACAATGGATCACACAAGAAAGATCTTGAGCCTACATATTTCAGAAAATATTCTCTGTCATCTGCTAAAAGTTTTCTTCATTTGTCTTCACCTTTGGGAGCTGACACTTTGTCCATCTTTCAGTCTATGGGCAAAGCTAACAGTTTAACACGAAGTTCACAGTGTTTTTAATTAACTGGACTTTCAGATGTCTCAGGACAGGACATGCTTCAACATGAGACATCAGCGGATAAACAGATGAAATTTTCATCTGTCTCAAGGGAAAAAATGATAAGCAAAACTTTGCACGTCATACACGAACTGACCTATTTATCAACTCTGGTTTGATGTTTCCCAGAAACAGAAATGATCGGTCTGCATAAATCTACAAAGTGTTTCCTTTAGTTGCAATCATGTAAAATATGTTGACAGTAAATAAGACACTGACCTGTTTTACTCTTTCAATAGACTTTCAATCACAGCCAAACTGCTTCACTTGAAAGTCTGAACTGCTGCTTCAAGTTGTATTTATTAACAGATTCAACATTTATCTGACTTTCATAAGGTCCAACATGCTGTGAAGTGAGCTAAACTTGTTTGATATAGCTCAATAGTCCATCTGGGAAACAGCCCAGAGAGAGCATTTGACAATCGGCAGATTCTTTCAACAGCATGTCTCGCAGGTGATTGGACGTTCGTTCCATCAATCACTTTCATAACGGGACAATCAGATAATGAAAAGGATGAGAGCTACTGCCGGGGCGTACAGTGCAAAAAGTGAGCCAATTCGCAGAACAAACTCTCGCCAAAACATGTCAGAAGCAGAGCGAAAGTATCTTTTCTACAGAGGAGTTTCTAGTGATGTTTGTTTGTCAATTGATAAAGAAATGTGATAAAATTGCTTCTGAAGCTGTTAGCATCTATGCCAATGTCTGAACTTTGGATGGATCATGGATTTTACAAACACCGACTGCAAGCAATCCAGCAGACAGACCCCGGCCCATTCGTGCTGACATTTCAAGCTGTACTGTCCACCCTCCTGTAGCATTTTGCCTCTACTCTGCACGCTGACGAGATGATGAAAATGAAAATCTGTGTCTTGCTCTCTGGTGCTTTTCCAAACCTGCATCACTCTATGAACTGATACCAATATCACATCCTTGCAGAATTAATGAGAACATCTCTAAGTATAGAAATGACAGAGGGTTGTTGCGGTGCTCTTACATTAATACGGGCTAAAAAGCTCAGTGGAAATTTTTGAGACACATTCACGCAGCAGAGGATGAATTTCTAGGTGTTAGGGGCCTTTTACATGGCGCCGAAAACACTCAAATCCGATACGTTTTCATTGCGTTTTGGCCTTCCGTTTAGATGGAGTGCGTTGTGTTTTTACTGAAAACGGAAACTTTTGAAAATGCGCTCCAGAGTGGAAAGGTTTGAATCCGCTCTCCATGCAGCTCCGTGTAAACCCATATCAGAGCGTTTCAGGGTGAAACGCTGACGTCCCCGCATGCGCAGTACTTTTTCACATGAAGGCTGCGCACGCATACCAGGAACAACAGCGGCTTCAGCCGTCTGCCGAGTAACGTGTGAGCGTCTCACCGTGCTCGGTTTGTTATCCAGACAAAACTATCCAGACAGATTTGTTGTCCGAACTGATTTGTTGTCCAGAAAAGAAACTCCTGCGTCTCTGTGCGTCTATGCACCATTGTTGTTTGTGAAAGGTTTTCTTCTTTGTTCGTGTGTTGTAGCAGCGCTGCCTCTCTGCAGACCTACACCGCCATCTACTGAACCGGCATGCACACTACAGTGGATTTACAGGGGAATAACTCGTCTCCAAGCATTGTCATCTGAACGCAGAAGAATTTGAAAACGCAAAGGAAGAATCTTTGTGTCTTTAAGTCAGGAGTTTCCATGTAAATGGCCCCTTAGTCAGTGTTAACTAATCCCAGTCATAGGTAATTATATGAGCCCAGTGCAACAAGGGAAGCAGTTTGGGGTTAATTGTCTTTCCTTCAGACAAATTACAACTCTCTATAAAACAACTTAGATAATCCACTCCATAAAACTGAGGTAACAGCACCTTATCTGACTATATTTACCCAATATTCTGAGTTGATCTTTCCTTAATTTAGCAATTACATTATACTGACATAACTTGGGAAAATCTACTCTCTCCTCAAAAAGCCCTTATTAAATATAAGAAATGTAACTGCTGATGACAGTATGCTCCTGGTCAGGGATTCTCTGTACTTCAAAGTTATATATATTCATTAATAAATGTTATTAATTCTAACAGAACAAAGGGTGGATCACGCTTCTTTAACATAAGTCAGACTAAATGAAAAGTGCTGTACCAAACACAGTCATTACTATTAGCCATGAGGTGCCATTAATCTGCTCAAAGACGCTTTTAATCCATGCATTGTTAATGAGAAACAGACCGGAGCATTTTCAACAGCAGCGTGGACGATGAAGCAGCTTCTGGATTAATTTACTGTGACATGTTTTCAACATTTAAGTCAGAATTAATGAGTGTTTGCGTGTGGTTTTGTGGTTTGTGTACTGATTCACCCACAGCAGGTCAATGAGAGGACAGCATGTCGGTTGTTTGCTTCCCTCCAGAGCGTCTGCAGACACCTGTCGCGTGTATGTGTGTGTGTGTGTGTGCGAGGTGTATGTTAAAGTTGAGTGCAGCTGTAAGCAGTGAGTAACTTCTCCTGAATGTTATTCTGCTGAATCGTCCCCTTTGAAGCCAAGAGGTGATGAAGACAGTAAGGCTCTCTGCCAAGATCAGTAATCGAGTCTTTTATGATCCGTTTGGCTTTGAAGCTCAGCCATCTAACTTCTTTTTAAACAACCTTATAGTCCCACTAAAATACTTTTATTATTTCCTTCTCTAAGCTTTACTTTCATTACTGGAACATAGCTCGTGGAGACTTAATGAAGGTTTGTTCTAACTGGAGAAGTCATTCCACATTATATTGACAACAAGTACACAAAAGGCTCTGTGTCAAACTTTTTACACCTTGTTCAGCACTTAAAAAACACTGTTATATAACTACAGCCATTAAACCTTAAAGGGATAGGTCAGTGTCTTTAAGTTTGGGTAGCTCAAGGCCCATGGCACTATAAATATGATTTTCTGATAAAGTAGTTTTTTCCTGAGAGGAGAACAGCCTCATAGGTGATACATAGCAGTCAATGGTGCCACTCAAAGCCATTTCCCATGAAATTAGGACATTGTGTAAAAGGTTAATAAACAGATTTCAACTTTTTACAAATCCCCTTTGACCTGTATTCAGTTGCACACACTATAAAGATGAGATCATCATAATTTCCTGGTTCAGTCTAAATATATCAAACAACTATCTGCTCTCACTGTGACGGGAGGGGAGCTTTTGAAGTTTGGCAACTTTTATTTTGAAATGACTGACATGGCAACACGTGTGCTAAGAGTCTCTTTTTGTCAGATGGGCTTAAACACTGCTTCAACATGGCATGAATAGGTCAAAATAAAGTTTTGGTCTGATGTGCAGTTTGGCAGCGTCCTTCAAGGCAAGGCAAGTTTATTTGTAGAGCACAATTTATACACAAGGCAATTCAAAGTGCTTTACAGAACAAGAAAAATGCATTAAAATCACAATAAAACATAAAATCAACATTAATCATTATAAAATAAATTTAAAGAGAAGAGTGTAGATAAGATCCTTTCAGTCATATGCACAGTTAAACAGCTGTTTTAAGCCTAGACTTGAACATTGTCAGAGTAGAGGCCTGTCTCACATCTTCAGAAAGACATTTCCAGATTTTAGCTGCATAAAACTGGAACCCTGACTCCCCATGTTTAGTCCTGACTCTAGGCACCAGCAGAAGGCTGGCCCCTGAGGTCCTCAGAGTCCGAGATGGTTCATATGGCACTAACATGTCAGAGATGTACTTTGGTGCCAGGCCATGGAGAGACTTGTACACAAGCAGAGCTGCTTTAAAGTCTATTCTCTGAGCCACAGGAAGCCAGGGTAGGGACCTGAGCACAGGACTAATGTGTTCGTACTTCCTGGTTCTGGTCAGGACCCGAGCAGCAGCATTCTGGATGTACTGCAGCTGTCTTACAGCTCGTTTGGAGAGGCCGGTGAGCAGGCCGTTACAGTAATCTAACCTACTAGAGACAAATGCATGGATTAGTATCTCTAGGTCAGGTTTAGACTCTATACCTCTGATTTTGGCGATGTTTTTTAGATGGTAAAAGGCTGCTGATGTTATTGATTTTATATGGCTGTTAAAGTTCAAGTCTGAGTCCATTATTACCTCGAGATGTCTAACCTGATGTGTAGGTTTTAGAGAGAGAGACTGGAGGTGACTGCTAACACTTTCTCTTTGTTTCTGTGGACCAAATACGATGACTTCAGTCTTGTCTGAATTTAGCTGGAGAAAGTTGTTTTGCATCCACACACTGACCTGTTGGATGCAGTGACAGAGTGAATCCACTGGTCCATATTCACCTGCTGTCAGTGAGACATAGATCTGAGTGTCATCTGCATAATTGTGGTAGGACACATTAGTACTTTGTATTAACTGGCCTAAAGGCAGCATGTAGAGATTGAACAGGAGGGGTCCCAGGATTGACCTCTGGGGCACCCCACAAGTCAAGGCCATGTGGTCTGAGACACAGTTGCCAATTTCTACAAAGTACTTCCTGTCTTCTAGATAGGACTTCAACCATCAACCCTGTTCTCCTAGCTGTGACAATCTGCTGACATCGTTTTGTTTTACAGTCTTTGGTAAAAAGCAAAAGTAGTTTAATGATTTCTGTTTTCTTCTCTTGTCTTTCAGTATTTGATTACTCCGCTGCCTGCCTTCTCCACATGCTGCTATTGGCTGAGCTGTGCGTGCTTTCGTCATCTCGACCCGCCCACAGTTTGTGCAGCACGTTTGGATCCATGAATCACCAAGCGGACAAATGGATAAACTTCGCCAAGAAGATTCACAACTTGGTAAGACGTCTTTTTCCACTCAAGATTCAACTCAACACATTCAATGTACCTCCTTTACATTAAATCTAAACTCATGGGCACTTTATTGGTATTACAGCTTATAGCTAATCAGCCAATGATATGGCATCAACTCAGTGCATCTCAGCTGTAGTCATAGTCTAGATGACTTGTTGACGTTTAATCCGAATGGAGAAGCAGTGAGTTAAGTGAGTAAACATGGCATCGTTGTTGGTGCCAGACGAATTTGTAGAGAATGGTTTGAAAAGAGAAAATATCCGGTGAGCTGCAGTTCTCTGGGGAAAAATGCCTTGCCAGAGGTCACGTCAGAGAAGAATGACTGGAGTTGTTCAAGATTTTCAATAGGCAACAGTAATTTAACAGCGTATACAGAAGACTATTCTTCAATACAAAACATTTTGAAACTCGAGGCAGTCGGGATACACAGGGAAAAAAATACTCACACCTGTCAGCTAAGAACGGGAAACTGAAACTTCAGTGGGCAAAATTTGGCAGAGGAAGGTCACGATTGTCCCTGGACTGATAGGCCCCCATTTCTCCTACATCTCAATTTGGATCATCATCAAAATCTAATCACTTCTTCTTTGTGTTATGACCAACTTTTACTTCAGAAAGGCATCAAAATCCACTGAGGACTTTTTGAGTTATTAGCCAAATTGTGGAAAACTGCCCTATCTGAAAGTGTAAACTAATACTTGGATTTGCATCACCACCAAAAGCTAATCACTTCTTTCTTGTGCCATGACCAACATTGCTTGAATTTATATAAAAATCCAGTCTTTAACTTATCTTACTAACAGCCAAACCCTGGTGCAAACAAGACCTCCTTGGCGGGGGTAATAATTACACTGTAACCTGTGAATGTTTTGGTTTTACCCACTTGTACACAAAGCCAAAACCAATTAAACATTCAGTTGTTTATTAGAAGAATAAGACAACACTTAGATTTTTTCTTTAGTTTAATCAAAGCATTAAATTAAAATAATACATGTTCATAAGTCAGTATTAAGTAAAGTTTCAGACTCCTCTTTATTTTCTCATTTGTTCCCAACAGAGCGAAAGTGAACTCAAGGACTTTCGAGGTGCTGAGATTAAGCTGGAAAGCCTTCCTGTTTTAACTCACACAGCTGAGCATCTATACTCAGTAGAGGTAAGATTTAAATATATCTCTGCTTCATTTTTAGTTTGTACAAATACTGAAACAGTTACATTAACTCTCTGTTCGTTCCTCCTGTAGGTAAACAAGACTCTATCTGAGCTCTATGTTGACGCTCAGTCCTTCAGGCTGCACCTTGATTGGTTGAAAACAGCCAGAGAAAACTTCAGTTTGCCCTCACAGCCAGCAGAGGGCGCCAGCACTGTGCTCTTACACCACTGCAACATCATCGAAGCTGCTCTTAAACAGGTGAGTTAAACAGCTTGGTTTGATGAATCAGAGCTAAATTAAACTTATGTCAAATTTCTTACTTGTTATACTTTTTGTTTGGGATGTCATCAATCCAGTGAATTATAAACACTCACTTATATAAAAAAGGGGCACAAACTGAAGTTGGATCCAACATTAGCCTAAGAGGGGTGCACACGACAAGATAATCGTCCAAAGTTTTGGCTTTGAGCCCAGCTTTCAACGAAAGTCAGCAAAAGCCTGATTATCCAGTTTTCCTATGGACTATCTAGCCTGATTGTTCATTTGTGTGAAGTGTGTTAAGATAAATTTTAACACTCTTAAAAGGATCATTCAACCATAAATCTAAATATAAATATGCAACATTTAAAGTTGAGTAATGTATTGTTTGAAGAGAACTTAAGCATGGACTGTCTTTCTCTTTCTTTAGGCACCCCATTTTTAACATGTATTATTTTCCCTCATAACAATACAAACAAATTTCTTACATTTTACAATTTAATTTTCTTCTAAACAATGGTTTTTAAATACTTTCTAGCCCAGACAGGGGTGTGGGAAATGGTGAGATGAGAGAAAAAAAAAATCAGAAAATCAAAAACAATACAAAAAAAGAGAAATATTTAAGTATAAATGCAGGTGCTACCCTTTGGTTGAGTTATTAGGGAGCCAGGGCAGAATTTCCAATGAAAATGTATCTACTTAAGGAGGAATAAAGAAATAGCAAAGAGAAAGGAAGCTTTTAAGGGAAGAATACATCTTCATTATCGCAGAATTGACATATTCTCAGCCAAAAACATTTCTGAGATTAACCTGTCATATTCAAGGGAACTTGCAGGCAGACCCCAGGACACAAGGTCTTATTTTCTCAAGTTTAATGAAGTGCAGCTTGTCTCTGATCCACTGTGCAAAGGATGGAGGGGAGGGCTTTTTTCCACTTCATCAGAGTTTGCCACCTTTCCACCTGTGTGGTAAAGACAGGAGGAATTTGTTCATAGTTATTTAAAGTGATTTTATTGCGGCTTCATCCCTAACAGGGCGAGGGAGGTTAAAAATTCATAGGGCTTAACAATTACCTTGGAGAGCACTTTGAGTATTTTGTACACCATTTTAATTTGACATGTAAAGCACCATGCTAAACTCGACTGTTGTTTCTGTCTTCAGCTTGGTGAAGAGGTTCCTACAGCACCGGCCCCCTCTCTCCCTGTTGTCTCCACGACCTTCGAAGCACTCCAGTTCTCCGTGGAGATCTCTGAGAGGCTGCAGGCGTTTGGTCGCTGGTCTAAAAGAGTGCTTAGACCTCTGCTGACAATATCAGACTGTCTAAAACATTAAACCCTAACAATAGGAAACCTTGAATGTCTTCCAGCAAACCACTGAGATGAGAACAGTATAGCATGGACTCTCATCTGGTACATTTACTCCAACATCTACTGATTTTATGGGCACATACTCTAGTACAAATATTCACATTGTCCTGAGGATGAATCCTGCTGACTTGAATGTTTTTCATCTGATGCTTGGCACATATTTAGGTACAAATTTAGAGGGAAAATCAGGCATGATAACCATATCCCAAACTCATGATAGATCAATATTGTTACCTCTCATATCAGTCTACAATCAGAAATCAATATAATTGGGAATAAACCTTCCTGTCCATTAGAGGATGAACAAAATTAGTCAAAATTGATGTCATTTGCCATTATTGTTAATTTTTTTGAGGCAACAAATTTACATGTTTTGTTAGAAAAAGCTCAATGAGCTGTTTTAATTCACTTGGATTTATTACTGTCACTCATTTTCCCCAGAGGATCATTCTCAAAAACTTTAGTAATCCACAGCTTCACCTTATATGTGTGACAAAGAGGTTAGCGTTTGTACCTCTGGGTGAAATTCCTCTGTTGTCAGATATTACTTTGGAAATTGTCTCCAGAAGGTGAACCTTTTCAAATGCTGAGCCTTGTTTGTAAAGTTTGTCCTTTTTGGAGGTATTTATTTATCATCTATTGACCAAAGTAGCTCAAATTTATCACCAACATTTATGATCCTCAAATAACTAGTGAATAACTGTAGTGATCCCCTCATTTTCCCTCCAGAACAGCCATAAGGTAATTTTTTTGTCTTGGGGCAAACTACCATGTACAAGGTTCAAGAATGTTATTACAGAAATCTCTTCAGACATTTACAGTCACATTAAGATGTATTTTATGGCCTTGAAAACTTCCTGACCTCTGATGTAGCACCACCTCCAGGTCAGGAATAAAATGTTTTCCTCAGATGTAACATGTAGCATTTAAAAGGGCTGAGCTGATGCACTGTGCAGAGTCTTACATCGTCAAAGCTTTTCCTCAGTTAAGACTGTTTGTTTACGATTCAGTGCCTAAAATGTTCATTGATGAGCTGAATGATGAGAAAATGTGGAACAGTTGATATTTTTGTACTATGTTTTTGTCTATATTATTTATGAGTTTTTATTTCAAGTTTTTTTTATCTAATGTGAGATGCTGGCATCTCTCCTTTTCTGACATCTAATATTTAATAATAATAATAATAATAATATTGTATTGCAATTGTATTGGCCAGTTATTGTTTTATTTATACTTTTTGTCGTTTTTACATGCATTTTTGAATAAAGTTTACACTTGAAACAAATGTGACCAATCTTTCTATGGTATTTCTTTTATTTATGTTTTTTTATGTCCTTGTGGTAGCTCTTTTGTATCACATAGAATTTGTCTCTTTAAATTGCACATGATATACTGGCCACCTGCTGGTGGAGGTGGTCCTTATACGTTAGCTACAACACACCAGAAAACTAAAAGAAGAAGAAGAATCAGCTAGAATACAATAAAACAACAGCTGTTTGGCAGTCATACCACACAGTGAACTATACTATCATGTAAAGCATGCAGTATTCAAGACACAAGATTCAAAGCGTTTGTCATTTGCACATTGAGAAACATTTTTTCTCAACACAATGAAATTCTTCCTACTGTGCTGTCGATAATGAATGCCAGGTGAGAAGTATAAAAATGATAATGGATATAAATAGAAGCACCAAAGACACTAAATAATACTAAATAATGGCAAAAAGTAAAACAATAAGATAAATTAAGAAGAATAGAGTCCAGATATAAACAAGATGAAGATGGATTCAGACTATAAACATGGATGAATACATTATATATTTAAATATATATTAGGGGTGCAACGATACATAAAATTCATGGTTCGATTCGATATGTTTCTGTCATGGTTCAATACTTTTTCGATACAAAATATGAGACATTTCAATGCCTTTTTTACAAGTGGTTTATTAAAATAACCTACATTTGTTTTAACTCAGAGTATATTTTCATTAAATGGAATTAAATGTAACTCTTGCAGCTAAACCAGGCATATTCTTCGGTGCATACTTAGAATCATAAAAAACAAAAACATCACTGAGACTTTGACTTCCTTTGTCATTATGCAAATTACACAGCAGTGCACTTGGAATGAAATTTCGTTTCATTGGCTTCCTATTGTGAATTGTGAATGAAAAAGTGTATAAAAGTATGAATGATATTGGGGCCAGAATAAATAGTATAAAAAATAAATATGAATACAAGGGCTATGCAAGAAATATCGATTAACACTGTCAGTTAAAAGTGACCTATTGACAAAATATTTACATGGAATGAAGTGTATTGCACTGTTAGAGATTTAAAAAAAGTGTTGGGTGTGGCTTTGCCATGATTGTCAACAAAAGGAGTCAGGACCAGCACCCTACACTGTAAAAAAATTCTCTCTAAAATTACAGTAAGTTACTGGTTAATAATTGCATTACTTTCACAGCAAGTCGCTGTAAATATTTTCACAGCAATTTGCTGTAATTAATTCACAGTACTTTACATTGAAACAACAACACTTTATTGTAAATTCACGGTTGCCATGCCCAAGGACTTACTGTAATACAGCAGTGTTTAGCTGTGGACTTGCTGTAAATTACTGTGAAATAAACACAGTAAATTGCTGTGAAGATATTCACGATGAATTACTGTAAAAGTTATGCAATTAACCAATAATTGACTGTAAATTTACAATTTGACTCACACTGTAAGATATTGTAAAATCCAGTTGTGAGGGCAGCAGCCTAAGCAGGGAAGCCCAGACTTCCCTCTCCCCGGCCACCTTGTCCAGCTCTTCCCGGGGGATCCCTAGGCTTTCCATGGGGCTGCCTACTGGTGAGACGTGCCCGGAACACCTCACCAGGGAGGCGTCCAGGAGGCATCCTGACCAGATGCCCGAGCCACCTCATCTGGCTCCTCTCAATGCGTAGGAGCAGTGGCTCTACTCTGAGCTCCTCCCGAATGACCGAACTTCTCACCCTATCTCTCAGGGAGAGCCCAGACACCCTGCGAAGGAAGCCCATTCCAGCCGAGTGCAATACTCCTGAGCCAAGTTCCTCACAGGGGCCGTCTTAAATAGGGGAGTTGATGAGATGATGGGAGGCAGGTGTGCAGGTTGCAGAACAGAGAAACTCCGCCCCTGCAGCAGGAGCAGAGAGAGAGAGTCCAAGAGGGAGGGGGAGAGCAGACTCCTGAAGATTCACTGAATTTCACAAACATGGCAGACATGCCTTTTTTGGTCAATCCAGTACGAATAAAAATGTGAACAACAGAATACCTTTCACTGCATTATATTGAATAAAATAAACTCCTACAGAGTTATAAACATTTTAACAGGGTTCTCAAAGTTTGAATGACTGAGGGCCAGTTCAGGGACCCAACATTAGATCAAGAGCCATCAAAGAAAAAACTCATATGTCACTTTGTTATAGTAAGTCCATGAAAAAGTTAGTTCTTATATTACACAAAGTTTTGTTTAAAAAAGAGGCAAAATTGTGCATGACTTTGTATGAAATATGAAGACCAAGTTTTCAGTGAAGAAGTCTGTGGGGGAGTTAGTCCTTAAAAAAGGCTAAAATGTGCTATAGTAGCATCTAATTTTGTATTAAAATAATAATAAAAACCATAATATAATATATATATCTTTGCCTTGGAGCCCGTTTCTGGTTTGATACTCAAGAAGCATCTGTGATCAAATCACTCTGTGTGGTTGGCGTTACTCACAGCCTTTGGTGAGATGGGTGCACAAGGCTATCCACAGGAAGAGCACTGACTGTGTTGAAATAAAAAGTGTCAGAGAAAAGAGGAATTAATATGGTGAACATCACACTCGTTCAAAATGACGATATGTAATGAAAGCAAAGGTGGAAAACAAGGGTAAATTACCTTGACAGAATATGTAGAACTATCTTCTTTTTCTTGGTGGCATCAATCGTGAAAATGTTGAAAATCTGCGGCAGGTCCCACAATTCAGTGCGGTTCATGGAATTTGCTGTGTTTTTGCGGTGGAAAGTCTTAAGTCTTAATAAAATGCAGTAAAATCCTGGTCATAGTTGAAACAGCAAATATCACAGCAGTTGACTGTAGTAACACTGTTTTTATTGTAAATATTGAAATTACAGTCTTCTATTGTAAACATTAAAGTTTAGTCCTGTAAAGTTTTAATACAGCAATTTACTGTGAGAAAATACAGTTGAATATTGTGAAATCCTGGCAATTTTTTACAGTGTATAGAGAGCACTTGAAGCCCTTGCTGCCTCATGCACTCAGTCACTTTCCAGGTGGAGTCACATGAGTCAATGAGGGCTCAGGTTTTGGGGAGGAGATTGAGATTCAATCAACATTTTTCAGATTACCTTCAACATCCCGACTTCAATGGCTCCTGAGGTGGAGTGTCTGACAGAGAGCAACACACCCCTGACTCGTGGTTGGCCTTGCTTGCTATTATCAGTCTTACAGACTTTGTGTCACATTCATATCACATTCATCTATAAGTGCTTCATGATACTTTCATTTGACTCATAATGTTTCTCAGATTATTTTCAAGCCTGACCACTGTATTCACGAATAGGAGGAATGAGGAAGTGCAGACCTGAGGATGGGTGTGGCTTGGCCATGATTGAATAGCCAACATTCAACTGTTGACCCAAGATGGCAGATTACCTAATATTTCACCAACATGTTGAGAATCAGACTTGTGCACAATGTTTCAGATTTTTCACACAAGAACTGGGGAGGATCAGTATTTCCAAAAAACAAAGGGTTGTGCTGTTATGCAAAAGTCCTCAACATGTTACTGGTGGGTTGCTCCAAAATGCGGCAAACACAGGAACACAATGGAAACATAACTGAGTAAAACTGTTGACTACATCCTATGGAGTAGTCCACACAAGTGTGTGGGCTTCATATCCATATACTTGATTTTTTTTCCTTAATGCCCAGACTTTGGCAGAAGACTCTGTGAGATTAAGAAACTTCAGACTGGCTTTACTTCAGCATGTGGTCATCTATATTTTCTCCATTATACTTCCATTTGACTCATAGTGTTTCTCATTTATTTTCAACATCCCTATTTGAACGGCTCCCTGACTCATGGTTGGCTTTGTTTGGTGTTTTCAGTCTAACAGACTTTGTGTCCCATTTTGAATTTTAGGCTAAGACATACTGCTCTGCTACATCAATTGAACCAATCCCGAAAATGTCTCCAGCTTGTTTCTGCATAAACAGAGGACTTCTTCGACATGCTGATCAATATGTTCATGACTTGAAGAAATGAGGAAGTGCAGACCCGAGGGTGGGTGTGGCTTGGCCATGATTGAATAGCCAAAACTTGACTGTTGACCCAAAATGGCAGATTACCTAATATTTCACCAACATGTTGAGAATCAGACTTGTGCACAATGTTTCAGATTTTTCACACAAGAACTGGGGAGGATCAGTATTTCCAAAAAACAAAGGGTTGTGCTATTATGCAACAGTCCTCAACATGTTACTGGTGGGTTGCTCCAAAATGCGGCAAACACAGGAACACAATGGAAACATAACTGAGTAAAACTGTTGACTACATCCTATGGAGTAGTCCACACAAGTGTGTGGGCTTCATATCCATGTACTTGATTTTTTTTCCCTTAATGCCCAGACTTTGGCAGAAGCCTCTGTGAAATTAAGAAACTGTAGACTGGCTTTACTGTAGCATGTAGTCATCTACATTTTCTTCATTATACTTCCATTTGACTCATAGTGTTTCTCAGATTATTTTCAACATCCCTATTTGAACGGCTCCCTGACTCATGGTTGGCTTTGTTTGGTGTTTTCAGTCTAACAGACTTTGTGTCCCATTTTGAATTTTAGGCTAAGACATACTGCTCTGCTACATCAATTGAACCAATCCCGAAAATGTCTCCAGCTTGTTTCTGCATAGATGGAGGACTTCTTCGACATACTGAGCAACATGTTCATGACTTGAAGAAATGAGGAAGTGCAGACCCGAGGATGGGTGTGGCTTGGCCATGATTGAATAGTCAAAATTCAACTGTTGACCCAAAATGGCAGATAACATAATATTTCACCAACATGTTGAGAATCAGACTTGTGCACAAAGATTGAGAGGGTCTGTCTGCGGCCCGCAAGACGGAGGTGTGTCATGTAGTGGGCGTGTCGCGTAATGACGTAATAACTACATGACACGCCCACTAGCTAAGACGGAAATCACGGAAAACCACGCGAGACACTGTTAAAAGTTTATAAAAAGGAAGAAGATTAAAAATAAGAGGGAAAAGAACGTTTGGTCTGTGGTTTCTCTAACACAAATAAAACCCAACGTCACCCATCTGCTAACCCTTAACCTAACCATCACTCTTTTAGTGCTTATATCTAAGTTTCCCCTTTTAATGTTATAATAACTTACACAAATAAAACCTAACGTCACCCATCTGCTAACCCTTGACCTAACCATCACTCTTTTAGTGCCTAAATCTAAGTTTCCCCTTGAATATAAATATACATACATACATACATATATATACATATATGTATGTATGTATTTTAGCTCATTAATTCTTGTCCCGAGTTGTTTAATTATTATTATTATTTCGTGGCAGAGTCAAACAATATTAACATTTCAATGCTTTTAAATCAATTCATTATAAGGCAACAAGCAAAACGGTATGTAGTGTAGAAACAGAACAGAACATTCAAACTGTAAATGCTACCCAGTCTCATATCTCTTTAAGAACAGTATCGTGGGTTCTGTCAAGTAGTGACGTCACTACACGACACGCCCACTACGCGACAGAACCCACTACAGGGCACGCCCACTACAGGACATGCTACAGGACACGCCTCCGTCTTGCAAGCCGCAGACAGATACACTTGCAAAGATTCAGAATTTTCACAAGAACTGGGGAGGGTCAATGTTTCCAAAAAACAAAGGGTTGTGCTGCTATGCAAAAGTCCTCAACATGTTACTGGTGGGTTGCTCCAAAATGCGGCAAACACAGGAACACAATGGAAACAAAACTGAGTAAAACTGTTGACTACATCCTATGGAGTAGTCCACACAAGTGTGTGGGCTTCATATCCATATATTTGATTTTTTTTCCTTAATGCCCAGACTGTGGCAGAAGACTCTGTGAGATTAAGAAACTGTAGACTGACTTTACTGCAGCATGGGGTCATCTATATTTTCTTCATTATGCTTCCATTTGACTCATACTGTTCCTCAGATTATTTTCAACATCCCTATTTGAACGGCTCCCTGACTCATGGTTGGCTTTGTTTGGTATTTTCAGTCTAACAGACTTTGTGTCCCATTTTGAATTTTAGACTAAGACATACTACTCTGCCA
This sequence comes from Scarus forsteni, assembly GCA_036419115.1. NCBI lineage: Eukaryota > Metazoa > Chordata > Actinopteri > Labriformes > Labridae > Scarus > Scarus forsteni. The sequence goes on from JAZDUH010000458.1 coordinate 25,363,132, forward strand.
TATTCAATGCAACCAATCCTGAAAATGTCTCCAGCTTGTTTCTGAATGGACACAGGAGTTCTACGACATGCTGATCAATATGTTCATGACTGGGAGAAATGAGGAAGTTCAGACCTGAAGCTGGACTTCTAAAGTGTTGGGGATGTGGCTTGACCATGATGCACCAGTTTGAGAAGACATCTGCACCCTGAGCCAGGGAAACATTGGAACAAACTGGGACGGGCAGAGGGCCAGGGCTGGGCCCCCTCGCGGTCGCCGCCCGGCTGGTCCTCGCCTTTTTGATTTCCTAAATATATTTTGGATGTTTCCCTGGCTTAGGGTCCTTATTTCTTCTCAAATTCGGGTGCATCATGGTCAAGCCACACCCCCAACACCTTAGAAGTCCACCTTCATTGCTGGACTTCCTCATTTCTCCAAGTCATAAACAGCTTGATCAGGCTGTTGTAGAACTCCTGTGTCCTTTCAGAAACAAGCTAGAAACATTTTCAGGTTGGTTCAGTTGAATAAAGCAGAGCAATATGTCTTATCCTTGTAATTCACAATGTAACACAAAATCTGTTAAGGTGCGTTCACATCGCAAGCGACCTAGCGACAAAAGTCGCATCGCCCACTGAGGTAGCGTCGCGCGTCCATAAATAGCCTACCTGTTTGGTCGCCTGGCGTCGGACGTCGGTCGGTGACGTCACGTCCGCTCGAGTTTTACCGCGATCGTATCATATATCACATAATAGGGTGTATAAGTGGACATTATTCCAGCTGTGTCCTTTTCACTCACTTTATCAGACACAAAACTCTGCAGCTGATGATGCAGCAGCATCATCTGTGAGTTTACCGCGGTCCGTCTGCAAATGTCCTCACTGAGATTAGTTCCACCTATGCGGAAGTCTTCCGCTCTGTAGTCCGGATGAATAACAGCACCGTCACACGAACACACACCGCTGATTGGCTGATGCTGCATAGCCACGCACGACATCGCCTGAATAGATCAACTTTTTTTAACTTTGACATCGCGCGACGAGTGAAGTGGTCGTCTTGTCGCCAGCTGTCGCATCGCGGGAGGGTTAGCCCCGCCCCATCGCGGCTGTACATTGACTTTGCATGGAGAGTGATCGCCGAGGTAGTCCAGGTAGCGTCCGGTGTGAACGCACCTTTAGACTGAAAATACCAAAGTCAACCATGAGTCAGGGAGCCGTTCAAATCGGGATGTTGAAAATAATCTGGGAAACACTATAAATGAAATGTAAGTATCATGAAACAGATACTACATTCTGCTGTGGACCCTAGCTCGACTTTCTAATCTCACAGAGGCTTCTGTCAAAGTCTGGGCATTAAGGAAAAAAATTAAGTACATAGATATGAAGCCCACACACTTGTGTGGACTACTCCATAGGATGTGGTCAACAGTTTTACTCAGTTATGTATCCATTGTGTTCCACCACAACCTCTTGAGAGACAGTTGGGAGGAATAACACAAAAGAAGTCAAATATGTGGTCAAGGCAGACACAACCAGATTCAGATACCTGGATTCCAGCAGGTGTGTCAAACAGCAAATGAAACTTTATTTAAAAGGCACTTTTCATACTTAAAAGCAACACAAAGTGCCAAACAGAGGCTAAAAACAACATAAAAACAGACCCCCCCCCCCCCCACACACACACACACACAAATACAGAGACCTATCCAGACACACACTCGCAGACATCAACATACACACACACATGCACCCACACACATTCATATGAGCTGACATAAAAGGGAGAGAGAGAGAGACATTATTATTATTCACAATTATTCCCAGTAACTTGTTCAAGTTAGGCATAACGTTACGTCCAGGGACATGCTGCGCTTTCAGTGAACACGATGTGACACAGGTTAACCTGAGCAATCTCCATACAACACTGAACATCTTATACGTACACCTTGCATGATTTCCCTTCAAGCTTACAACCATGGACACGCTGATGTGGTTGACAAACAGACAAAGTGAACGTTATAAAGTTTTATTGATGTTTGGCATATTTTGAACAGGCATCTACACAGCTATCTACGTTGTCTAGCTCCGTAGCGAAAGTCGTCATTTTCCACTCGTTTGCAGATTTGACTTCATAAATCTGTGGGTACAAGGATTCTTAAAGACTACAATGACAAGAAAACTCAACAGCAGTCATTTAGCACGTCTGTGAAATCAATAGAAGCACTTCCTGGTTAGTCGACATGGGGTCCGCGAAAGACCCCGCTCTGATTGGCCAAAGTGAGCCTTGCTCTGATTGGTGATAGTAGCCGCCATTCTCCAACAGGCCCCGCCTCTTTATCCTGCAAGTGGTCAAATTACTTTTGCACCAAATATCTCAGACAAACGGGAGCAAAAGTGAGAGCACGCAGGAATTGAAATTTGAGCACTCGCAGCAGTGGATTTGCGTACTTGCAAAAAAAAAAAAAAATCTGAAGACCTGTAACTGTTGAAATGTATTTGCAGAAAAAAAATATCTTCAGGTATGCAAAAAAAATATCTTCAACTACACAACTCCTAAAGCACTTTTATTTGTGAATGCAACTTTTTTTTGTTACACATACGCAAATTTATGGGTATCTTTTACTGAGACTTCAGATTTGTTTTGCACCCAAAATCTCAGACAAAGGGGAGCAAAAGTGAGAGTGCAGAAATTGCGATTTGAACACTCGCAGCAGTGGATTTGTACATTTGCAAAAAAAAAAATCTGAAGACCTGTAACTGTTGAATTGTATTTGCAGAAGAAAAATATTTTGAAGTATGCAAAAAAAAATTCTTCAACTACACAACTCCTAAAGCACTTTTATTTGTGAATGCAAATGTATAGTTACACATACTCAAATTTATGGTAATCTTTCTTTGTGACTTTGAATTTGTTTTGCACCCAATTTACCTTTATAGTTCCATTCATGGTAATGATGTGGAGATTGTTGATTCTTACAAGTATCTAGGTACTGTGTTTGACTCTCAGCTGAAGTTCAGCATTAACACTGAGAGCATTGCTTGTCGATGTCAACAAAGAGTCCACTTACTGAGGAAGTTGAAGTCTTTCGATGTTTGTGACAAAATGTTGAGTATTTTCTACAAGTCCTTTATTGAAAGTCTTTTGACATTTTCTTTTATTTGTTGGTTTGATGGTCTGTCTGTCAAAGACAGAAACAGCCTGTACAATATTGTTAAAATCTGCTCCAAAATAATAGGAGTCCAGCAGAGAGATCTGTGTTCTTTATGGAAGAGACAAGTGGTCAGAAAGGCAAAAGGAATTATTTCTCAACATGACCACATCCCTGTGTGTATGCAGTCTCACTTATGTATTTCCTTTTTATATCAATGCATAATCAGTCAACATCTTTATCTTTATTAAGATCCCCATTAGCACTTGCAAAAGCATAGGCTATTCTTCACGGGGTCCATACCTCTAACTCTTGGTCAAAGAACATAATCTAATGTAATCTAACAAAAGCTATAATTGAAATAGAATATAATTGGGGGGGGGGGGGGGGGGGGGGTCTGGAGCCTATCCCAGCTGTCATTGGGCGAGAATCGGGGTACACCCTGAACCCGTCGCCAGTAGATCGCAGGGCCACATAGAGAGACAGACAACCATTCACACTCGCACTCATACCTAAGGGCAATTTACCAACTAACCTAATGAGCATGTTTTTGGTCTGTGGGAGGAAGCCGGAGTGCCCGGAAAGAACCCTCGCATGCACAGGAAGAACATGCAAAAAAGATTTAATTATCATTTGCACACTAAGAAACAAGTTTCCCTTAACAATGAAATTTCTACTCTGCTGTCCACAACCAATGCCAGGTAAGAAAAAACAATAGTAGGTTTAAATAGCAGAATAAGAATTACTAAATAATACCAAATAATAGCAACAAAAAAGAAGAAAAATAGAAAACAATAGAAAAAAAATACAGTCATCAAACTAGATGAAGATGGATTCTGATTATACACATGTATGACGAGATTATCACTATCAAGGATGGAACTATTAGGCTTTTGATTTCTGTACATTTCTGTAAATGTGTATATTGTGCAGAGATCTGACATAAAGTGCCTTTGTTTAGCCATATATGTATATATATATATATATATATATATATATATATATATATATATATATATATATATATATATATATATATATATATATATATATATATATATATAATATGCAATCAATATATTTTGCCAGACTTTGATTTTTCTAATGAAGTTAAAAATATATAGGATACTATCTAACTGTACAAGAACACATTTCAACTTCTTTCTGTTTTTCTTTTTATGTATTTTTTTTAACAATACAGACTCAATATACAATAAAATATATAATAAAGTCAATATAGACTAGAAATGTTAACAGACATGTTTTTGTTCTGTTGGTATAAATACTTAATGTTGCCCTGTTAACCAAGTGTGTCCCATTTCACCATTCGAGAGCCACTGCTATAGAGGACTGCCACACAAAGAATGTGCTACATGTATACTTATAGACACAAAGTCACATAAAACACCTTTAATACAGTTTCTATATGAAATTTAGAAATATTTGACATTTTTTGAAATTTTTTGTTCTAATGCATAAAACCACACTTTAGAGCCAAATGCTAACACTCAAAACTCACATTAGCTTAACGCTGCTATAGCAGACTGCTAAATGCTTTAAAGACAGGCAACATGTATAATTACAGCTATAACATTAGCCTGACATGTATGTATACCTTTATATTCAACAAAGGTACAGATACAGTTAATAAAAAAATTCAGTTCTAAGTGCAACATGAAGACAAGAAAACAAATCAGTTGTTTTTGCTGCTCGCTAACAGAACAACCAGGGCCAAACAAATGCTAAAATTAAGCAAAATGTATGAAAAAAAATCTTCTCCTTTAAGTTAATGTTCCTTGCTTTTTAAAAAATCAGGACACAATGTACACAAAGAGTGCTGATGGTTTTCACAGCCTCCTTTGCGTGATAGCAGACGTGTTTATGGCTTGGTAAACTGTGCACATCTGTTGTCCATAGAATTATGACCTGCTGATTTATTATTGCTAAAGCCTCGTCCCAATATAGACGCATTAAGCTAAAGATGGTGCAGTATCTTTTACAAGGACATGATAGCATTACAGCCCAAATAATCCCCCAACACCACAGCTGTTTTCCACTGGGCTAAAGTCTGACAGAATATGATTTAAGTTATATAATTTAAATCAAATTTAAGCTTGGTTTTATCAGTCACAAAATGATGGAGTTTACTGATCCCAACATGGCAGTTGGATTAGAGAGCTGTAAAACTGCAGCGATCTGTCTGATGGGACATATGTTTCTCCAGAGGATGTTTGCTATGACAATGGGATTTTTTCTTAAAATTAAAGAGAATGTAACAATATAGTGGGGAAGCAGGTTAGTGTGTGTGCCTCACAGAGAGAAGACTGCTGGTTTGACTCTCTGTGTTGATGAGGGTCTTTCTATGTTGAGTTTGCATGGTCTCCCGAGGCATGCATGGGTTTTCTCTGGGCACTCTGGTTTCATCCCACAAACCAATCACATGCTTGGTTAAATAGTGATTCTGAATTGCCCATAGGCTCCAGCATCCCTTAAAGGGATGAGCTATATAGTTGATGGATGGATGGATAACAGAGGATGAACTTTAAAAGATGTCATGTTAAAGCAGAGCAGTTAAAAGGTATCATATTATCTGTAAAGTACAGCATCTGTCAGTTAACACCAGGCCTGCTTCTCATTTTCTGTTCCTGTTGTTTATGAAAACGAGGCTGAGCTGGAAGAACTTTCAATTAGCCCTGTGCCTCGAATTTGACCTTTTTCTAACAGTTATAGCTTACCTTTTCCTGGCAGACGTGGCTTACGAAACCAGACATGACACAAGATCTCGACACCCTAAAACCCAAAGTGTAAAAGATAATGTATATTACTTTGTTCAGGGCATTTTTCTGGTCTGGGGAATGAGCAGATCAGAGACCTCAGCAGCTGAGTGATTTTTATATACTATTTCTCAATAAATAGTTGGCCTACCATCCAATCTGGACTTGTGCTTCCTTCCAAATAGAACACATTTTTCCTAACACTCTTTAACAGTCTCAAAACAAACAGAACGTGTAGGTTTTTATCCACACTCAGATTTCAGATTGAGGCTTTAGTTTGATCTGTGTTGTCTCAGCAGCACTCCTGCACTTCATTACATTTTGTCAAAAGTGAAAAGAAGCCACATTTCAAATTTGAGAGACTTCATTATAGGTTTTAGTTTGTCTGGCTGAAAAACAGAGCTCCTAGCTCATAGCATGACAAAATGTGGTTGTGCACCCACATCTTCATCAGACAGGTTTACTTAACTAAGCCTCAACACAGCAGTTTTTTGTATTATACAACCCTGTAAAAGGGTTTTGTTTCACTGTCACAGAGTCCTCATCAGTTCTATAATCTCCTTATCTTTCTCCTCTTCCTTCCATCTCTTTCAGTTTCCTGATGGCTCCTTTCCCTCTGCTCTTCTTCCTCTCCTCGTCCAACCGAACTCTCTCTTTCTCCAACAGCCACTCCCCTCCAAGGTAATTCAGTCCATCCTCAGGCCGACCACGTAACTGCGGCCGTGGGTCAAGTAGTGACAAGAAGAAGGAGCACGCCAGTTGAGTGAAAGATGCAAACTGGGGTGCAACAAGAAGGCGGTCTCTCTTTCCAAGTTCTAGTTCACTGAAGTCACCGGCATTCTGTGAATGGTTATCCTGAGGCTCCGCCCACACGTCCAGCTCATCAACAGGGCCTTTTGCTCTCTCAAACCACTCCTGATACTTCAGGTATGAACGGCAGTTGCTGGCTGTTTCAGCCCAAGGGTGACTGCCAGTGAGCATGGCGTAGGTCAGGATGCCCAGGGCCCAGCTGTCTGTGCTCGGCTCCACAGACACCCAAACCCGGCTCTTCTTGACCGGCTCATTATTGATGTTAACATCATCGTTAGCGTCACTGATGCTGCTCCAGCTGTCCTCGTTCCCACGGGCAATCTCAGACTCAGGGGCGCAGTAAGGAGAGCTGTACCAGACCTCTGGAACCCTGGTCCCTCTGGCCTTCACCTGGTAATGAAGACAAAGTAGTTTATACAAAAAAGATCTGTGCAGGCTGGTTTAACACAGGGGTCTAAGTACAGCGGTGGATCACATGGTCTCTGACCTTATCCTCCAAAGTTACATTAGATTATTGTCAAGTCGTGGAGACATAAACCAAATAGTTTAACAGAAATCCTACAAAGAATTCTTGACAAATTCAGTTCACTCTCAGGGCATGATTATGAGTCCTGATGACGCCCCAAAATCTTAAGTCAAAGTGGATGTATGTGCAAAATTTTGAAATGACTCTGGAAGATTTTTTCTGAGTTATTGCATTCATAAGCATGTGATGACTACAATTTTCTTTGACATGTGACCTCAAACAATGAATCAGGTCGTCTTTAAGTTGTTTTCATACCTACAGCTGGGATGCTTTTCTTCAGTTCAGTTGAAATTAAACTCCACAAATTTTCATTATTCCTTTGGATCGTTTCATGTTCACATAGCATCATTTTGAAGCCAGTTCAATCACACAAATAGAGCTGGCCTTGAGTTAATACATCACAGCCAAGGTCACGCTCTGCATTATGGGAAGGAAGCTAACCCTCTAAGTTGACAGCAAAACGTCATAATTTGATCGAGGAGGTCAAATGTCTTATAAGTAATCACACAGCTGAACATACAGTATTTATCAGTGTTTGTCATGCCTGATGATACAGATGAACAGGGAGCACCAGACAGCACAGCAACTCATTACACCATCACATGTAATGTCCACAGAGAAGCAGTCATAGTAGACAGCAGTTTTTTAAACCATGAGTTCTCCTGCTTGAATGAGCACAAACTAACAGGATTACAACATTATCGATAAGTAGTATAACGTCATCAGCTTGGTTGTTTAGTAGCAACGATGCAGTTATTACTATTATTATTATTACTGCAGCTGCTTATTGATGCAGCAGTGTGATGATCTAACTTGTCCTCCTGTTTGTGCTAGTTTAGAGTTTGTTTTGTCCTCGCCTTAATTAAACTGCTCCAGGTGTTGATTGGAAGTACAAGGTGAGCTAAGTGTGCTTCTTAGTACCAAAAAAGGATCAACTGTCATGTTCCAACATATCTAAAACAGACTTGCTGAACAGGGAATGACCACTAGTTGAGGAAAAATGCTCCCAAACAACCATTCCCTGAGACACCACATTTAGCGTAAGATGGCCAGAAAACTAGATGAGCTCAAACATTTTAGATTTTCAAGTTTTTATAAATATAGACCTGAGTCAAACAGACCTGGTTTTTAGACTCCAGTGCTTCTCTCACAAACAAGCAGTCATTTAAAACCAGTCCACCACCAAGTCAAAATACATATTGCTCTGCTAATTTAATTTCAGTCAGTAGCTTGATTTCATTTCTTCATTGTTGGTGCTAGTTAGGGCAGATCAGTGACCTGAAAGGTGACCTGCTAAGTCAGGCCTGCTCGGATCAGCGCCAAGATTTCTGGGATGGTTCCTAACGACCAGGATAGAGTTTCAATTGCACTTAAATGTATGTGTCGAGTAATCTGCCAGGACCTGTCACATCAAGATGCAGATTTTCAAAAGTATGATTAGGGCTTTTTCAATCCTTTTCTCTATATAAGAACTCATGCACTTAATTCTATCATTGACGGATTAGCAATACAGGATCTGCTAGAACCCTGAATCTCTCTCCTGTTCAAGTATTGACATTATATTAAACTTTCATCACCAAACAGCTTGCCTAGTTTATGGTTTGGACACACCAAGTCTAGAGAAGCCAACATTTGATATTTAGTGGAATATCAGTATGTTCTGTATGTTCAGGACTGACCATGCCAAAGTCTCCCAGTTTGACCCAGCGACAGGCAGAGTCACAGAGGAAGATGTTCTCTGGTTTGAGGTCTCTGTGGACAAAACCGAGAGAGTGCAGGTGGGACAGAGCGCCGCAAACCTGGGACACCACCCGCTGACAGACTTCCTCCTCCATCCCAACCTGAGGAGAAAGAGGAACGAGATATTGGGATTAGTTTTACAATGTAAAAAGACTCTAACTATATGACCCTAATATAAGGTTCTTAAAGGATAAGTTCGGTTAAGACAGTTTTCACATTGTTTATAGAATGAAGTAGAACAAAATACTCACCCAGAAGGCTTTCCTGATCCAAACAGTGCTTCGGGAGATATTTAGATCCAAAATCGAGCGGCGGACATCTGTATAATGGTAGCACGTAGGGCATACAGCGCCGCTCCTAAAACTGCATTAATCGTCCTAAAACTCATTTGTTTCTTCAATATTCCATCATGGTCCGCTCATGCTACTCCTCCATTGCAGTCTGGGGTTGGTCCACCCATGTTTTTCTGACTGCTGACCTCTGAACTGGAAACTTTCTTCACGCCTGCCGCGCATGCGCAGTACGGCTTCCTCCTTTCGATGAGCTCCTCATCTGTAAACTCTGGCTCGAAACTGTAAGGACACCCATCATATTCAAAAGTCTCGTCCACAACATCTTCATCAGATAGATATTCGTCCATTTTGCACAAAACTGGAAGAAGAAAGTTGTTCAGTAACCGGTGGTCGCCCCTGAAACAATGAGCCGTACTGCACATGCGCGGGAGCCGTGCAGAAAGTTTCCAGTTCAGAGGTCAGCACAGTCAGAAAAACATGGGTGGAAAGGCTGTAAAACCATGATGAAATATTGAAGAAACAAATGAGGAAATGCAGTTTTAGGAAGCTGTACATAAAGGATAATGACAGGTTATACTCCCTCAGAAAAGAGAGAAGAGATGTAGACTCACGAGGGAAAAACTTCAGGGCCATTGGAGTTCCTGGAGGATAAGTAAGAAAGAGAATAGGACAGTGCTTCTTCAAGGACTACCGTTTGAATAAGTGTAAATGATAAATGGATTTGAGATTATAAAGTGCTTTTCTTTTTGTGACTACTTTAAGCAGGTCACATCCATACATTCACTCAAATTTGCTCACTAATGGTTGGAGTTTCTATGTCAGTTATCCATCAGTATCAACTAAAACATTCACGCCCTTCCACACACATTTACACGCCACTGATGCAACAGGGGTTAAGTGTCTTGCTTAAGGACACATCCCCATGTGACACCAGAAAGTGAACCTGCAACCTCCTGATTTCTGACCAAGCCCACCATCAGACTGCCCCACAATTGTTTCCCCCTCCTCACCGGTCTTCCTGTGTACTGCCAGCATTACTTCCCCATACGATCCTTCACCCAGGAGCTTCAGCACCTTGAAGTGCTCTGACGTGTCCATCGGGGACAGAGACTGAGCTGTTAGGTGGCACATTTCATCCAGAAGCTTCGTGGCAGCCTGGATACAAACAACAAAGGATGAGCTGCTCAGGCAACAGACAGTGAACCTCATTTATCCAACATGGCTTGCACGATCATTTGGCTTTAATCAGGTTCATCCTGATTTGAATATTGGCGGAGAATATGCTAAAATATCCTGTCAGGTCTGAGCTTGTATTATGCAAGTTTTTGTCTCGCACTGCAACAAATGAAAATCAGATTTACTGTGCATTAATAGACTGAGGTTTGCAGATTTAAAGCAGAAGTGATTTTAGATATATCATCATAAATGTATATTGTATATTGTATTGTATACTTTCAACTCAAACTCAAAATATAAGTACAGTTAACAAAGAAAAGAAGCATGATCTCTGATTTTTCTGTTGCTTTAGTTTGCAGTGTTTTCCACAATCAGGAGATGTGGTGGGTTGATTAGTAACAGTAACTATTTGTGACTTTTGGCCCGCTGTAGTGCTAAATGTCATTGTTAAGCACTTGATAAAAGCAGAGTCCTCAAATATGTCTCTTTAGGTTGAGGGCCACTGGTATAAATTACAAGTTTACAAAACAATGATTCAAAAGACAATGTTTTGACGTAGACATTTGTCAAAGCTTTCAATGTTTTGTTTGTATTTTAAACACAACAGCAGATTCAAGAATTTTTTTAAGTATTGATTAAAATTGCAAGATTCAGTAGATTTTACATTTTCACCAATAACTTGAAAGTTCTCTCTGGATTTTGATGCCATTTTTAGGGAACGTTGGTCATGTAAGGAGATAGATGTGATTTGGTTTCGGAGATTTTAAGGCAACGACCTCCTGGGCTGTAGTTCCTCAAGCGTCTTCTTGAGGCTTGATGCAGGAATCTTGGAGGAGCTACGAGTGTGTGCAGGAAACATGGCCTAAATAAAATCCTATACAGCGTGATAAAAAAAATACTTTGGTCCAACTAAATAATACATCTGTTGCTATATATGCACAGGGGATTATTTTTTGTGACATGACCTCAGTTTTATTTCATTGAGCATTTTTTAAAATAGGAACATGATTGACTGCCTTTATGTCTGTAAGTAGGTTGAGATATAGCTCAGCTGAGATGATGTGCAGTATGGCAGCGTTCATTACGACGCATCCACAACATCCCAAAGACTTCTTTGACAATCACAATCACAATCATAATTATTTGACAATCTAATACCTGAAGACACTTGACTTCATCCAGTTCTTTTTACAGTCGATGGTGGTGAGCCAGTGGGGGAGGTTTGTGCTCTCAAAGCACTCTAAGTTATAACATATTTAATATACTGTCTGCTAAAGACAAATTGTTACCCCTCTGCTTTGTATTTGCTCCTTATACTCAGTGATATTCAAAGGTGTCACTAGCAAACACACAGAATGATAATAGAAAAAAGTTTCATAAAACAAAAATCTACTTGCCACATCATTCCCTTCACACCAGTGCAAACAGGAGAATGTCCATTACACCCCTGTCATGACATGCCAGGTGATTTGAGTCATCATTTGCATGTAACGGGTCATACTTTCCTGCATACTTAAACTTGATGATTTCCAAGAATTAACTGAACTTTTTCCATCCAAACTCAAGGCTCATGTGGTTTTCTCAGACATTGCAAACAAGGTTATGTAATCATCAGTTACGTTAATTACCAGAGATTAACCATGTACTTGTGTTTATTTAAGTTATTTATAGAGTAGAATCTGTTGCACAGCTTTGGTATGTGACACAACTGTTGGATGATCGTGGTCATGGTGATGCTGGACACGCTGATCCTCGGGTATAAACATGTCTGTTAATAGACCCACGAAATCCCTGCAAACACACACACACACACACTCAGATATTTGTTTTGTCTGCTGGCTGGGTGATGTTTCCACCACAGCTGGCACCCTCGGGTCCAGGCAGGGATTTGGTGTCACTGTTCGTTCAGACGTGGGACCAACTCATTACAGCTCATTAGGGAATGACTCGAGCCGTGAATGTGTCCCACACAGATACTGTGAATTCCTGCTGAGGCTTTGTCCGCTCCAACCATCTCATAAACGCAGAGAATCACAACCAAGGCCAGACTTTGTTATGCAATAAGACGGTTTCTTTGTTAAAATGTTGAAATGTTGTGAATGGAGAGTGTTATCGTTTAAACAACCTTGATCCACATTTAAAAAAAAAAAAGCAGAATCAGAATGTTCTGAATTAATTGTGTATTTTGGTGTGCATTTTTGTGTCCTGGACAGGACTCAAGACAGTGTTACGCCACAGGTCGAGGTCTGCTCCATCAGTTGTTCCTGTGACTACATTATTAGTGTGGGTGGTCTCTGAGGAAACTGATCTTTGACCTCAAAGTGTTTATACTCTGCTCTTATTACTGAGCCATTCAGGCCTGTCTGAGACAAAAGGAGATATCACTGGATCAATTTAGCTTCATTTTTAGATACTTTAGTTACATAAACAACAAAATATTTCATCATAATATATATATATATTTGCTTTTATTAGTTTAGATCAGCCTTTTTTCCATCAACAAGTATGCCACATGGTACAGTAATCCAGGCAAAAAGGATGGTCTTTTGCAATCTGTTCAGTTCATTTGTATCCTAATGGAAATTGTGGAACATTCCCCTTCAACTTTTCAACTGGTGTCATGTAACATAAGTTAAAAAAAATGAGTCAGAACAAGCACAGAGGATCTTTTAGAGTTACTGAAGAGTTTATCTGATGATTGTAGGCAGAGGCAGGCTAGCACTACCCATTGACTCCCAGAGTTGATCTTAGCTAGTTAACAGTGGGAGAGCTTTGACCACTTCTTTCTTGTTACTGCACGCACAGTCAAAAGATTGGTGTGTATCTTCTCGTTATGGACTCAAGAGTGAAAAACAAACAACAAAAATGTTGGCGTATCCCATTAAAGCTGTCAAAATGCCAGAAAAGAGAGTTTTGTCCTCTGTTTGAAGCTTATTTGTGTCATTAAAAAGGACAATTTAGCTGTCATATTTACAAGTATTCTATATTTTGACATATTTATTGATCAGGTTACTTACAGATGCTTGTTTTGTGGAGCTAGTTTGAGGGAGGGCCCGGTCTGATATCCTGTCATGGGGTCTGACATTTCTTGGATTTGTCTTGCATCACCTTTTGTGGAAAGGTGTGTCTTTCAAGTTCTTGTTACATTCTATAAACTCAGTTAAGTTAAAGCTTGGGTCAGCGATTTTGGAAAACTAGCATGAATTTGAAAGTAGCATCTCCTCAGGGCTCCGCCTAACCGCCCGCCCCCACTAACATGCACTCGCGCGGCTGATAGCCTATATCCAGAAGATTGATTCCACTCCAAACCCTCAGCACAATGTGTTTGTTTTACACTACACCAAGTCATGTCTCAGTCAGCGGTAAGAAAACACCAAACAAACATGTAAAGTTAGTTAGTACTCACAGCCCGTTGTCAATCGGGGTATAGTTCTTCTGACATTCTCCACATAGCTGTCAAATCTCCTGTTTTGGCCATGAAACTATCGTATTTTCCGTATTTTATCCTCTTTCCCGCCGTCCTCCTGTATCAGTATTCTCACGTAAATCTCCCGTGTGACGATATAATAATAAAAACATTCCTCTGCCTCTCCAAACTGAGCTCTGTCTCTCGCCTTAATGGGACGGTAATGCTCCAAAATGATGGATGCCAGCCGCCGAAAACCGAAGAAGACGAAAAAGCCTCGCGAGAACGTCCACCTGCAGTGGCCTGGGTGGCAGCTGTCGTGAAATTAGAGCAGCAGAACAAACTCAGAAAAACAAAGAGTTTGTTTTAGATTTCTTGTACACCTGTCTTAAAATGTGAGGGATACTGGAGCTTGGCTGGGGTTGTGGGACTGCTCAAGGCGGGCTTCCCTTATTTTCAAAGACAAAACTTGACAGGTAAGCATTCTCCCGCGGACTCTGATACAACGGGATTTGATTGGTTTAAAAACAAGTGTCCCGGCATGATTATTGGTTGGGGTTTTCCCTGTTTTACTCCTGCTGTAGATAGCGGATATTTTTCGCTCTGTTTTAAGTGCACATTATGAGTTGATTACATCGGGTCATAAAGACCATTTTAACCAGTATTACAAAAAGTGTATCTAAATCAGATTGCCAACCCCAGCTTTAATGCATTCTGACTTATGCTCACTTTAGATTGCTGAGTGTCACTGGTTGTTCAGAGATCCTCTAAGATCTGCAGAGTTCACACGCTCAGAGATGATCGTGTTCGTCTGAAGATGACACCACTCTGAAGTGGACGCTCCTACAAACACGCGTGTTACATAAGAGACACACAAGGTCACAGTCTACATGTCATGTCCTCTACATGGAAACTGAATCCTGCACCACAGTGATGAATGATGAGATGTTCCTTATATGTGTGTGTGTGTGTAATGGTATATATACACAACTGTCAACACACGGTACACTTTCAGAAATAGTGTGAGTGTGACAGAGGTCCTTCCTCCATGTGATCGATCTCTGTGCTAACACAATCTCAGTCCACGTCTGTAATGCAAACAGTGTCCTCATTATAACTGCAGGCTGTGTGAAGATGAAATGGGTCAGCATCTGCTGCACTAAATTAAAGCCAAAATATTCCCACGACGCGCGCTGACATTTTGTGACATAATTTGGAGCAGCAACATGCACAGGGAGCGACCAACTCACTCAACAGCCGGACTGACGTAACGGCCCTTTCACTAGCAGCTCCTCTAATGAAAGTCTAAGATCGCCTCAAAGTTCATGTTCTACAGCTGCATCAGTATAAACTGGCCACTTCATAAGGTACACCCGTTCAACTGCTTTTAAACACAAATAAATTTAAATCTAATCACAGGGCATCAGCTCAATGCATTTAGTCAAGCAGACATGGTCAAGATGACCTGCTGAGGCATTTTTGTTGGTGCCAGATCTGAGTCTTTCAGAAACTGCTGGGATTTTTATGCACAACCGTCTCCGGGGTTCACAGAGAATGGTCCACAAGAGAGAAAACACAAAAGTTAATGAGCTGATAAGTTGAAAAAAGTCACATTTATCCCATAGTCATATTTATCTCTAAACGTAGTCAGAACTAATCTTTGTTTGTCTTTATTTTATAGTATTTGAACAGTATTTTCTGTGTATTTTTCTGAGTCCTAGTTAAGTCCTTTTATTTTATACCTCTTATCTAACAGTCCTTGTTAACAGTAGAGTTGAAATTTCAGTGTGCAGGGAAATCATGTTTCTCAATGTACAAATGACAATAAACACTTTAAAGAAATATTTTTTGGACCCCTGTCAGTCTTGAGCTCTCAGAGTCTTCCCAGCTTTAAAAGTGTTTTTCTTGCACCACATTTAACTTTTTATACTCCAGTCCTCAGTTCCTGTAGCAAAACAGTCCTAGAGACAATAATGACTGAACTGCTAATACAGTCACTACTGTAATGTGTACATATGCTGAAGTTACATTGCACAATGTGAAATACTTTGATTCTTTGAGTACTCTGAATCATAGAGATATCTTCTCATACCCTTAACTTACAGCAGGGCGTCATCACATGAGTTAAACTTTCTCATTTTTCAGTTTGGTAAAGTCCATGATTTTTGTTTCTTGTGCAAATGGGAGCATGTTGCTGGTAAAATGAAATATTTCAAAACACAGGGGATTTGTTATGGAAAAGTTAAATGCTGTAAATAATCGTACTGTAAAGTTAAGTCAAGTCAACATAGTTTCTTGCAGTTTTACTCAAAAGTTGGGGGAACCACAGGCTTCTGGTGGCATCATCGAATGCAATTTATTGGCTCGTACCCGTACCAGGCTCCCAACAGGGACAAAGCCAGACAGCTGATTTATCAGCAATTTTTTGTTACCTGTGCCATAGACCTTGAGCAACCACACTTAAAAAAACTCACTTTAATTTTTAAGTATCTTCAATCAGTGCTTGTTCTCATTATATGCCCGTGTCATGCACACTTTTATTTAAGTTAATCTACCAAAACATGTTCAGCACATCATCAAAATTGTTTGCAAAGTTACACACAAACACATTATAAAAAAATTATTTCTACTAATTGTACACAACAAATTAAGAACAGTTTAAATGTTGGTGTTGGCAAAATATCAGCATACCATCATCTAGAAGGATGTTTACAGCATCCTTGCACATCTTAATTTAAAGTTGTATGCTTCATATTTCTCACCTACATAAGAGTACTAGAGTTATTTTAGATGGAAAAAACAATTTTTGGCAGGTTGAGATTAAAGTCGAAATGAAGAGATAAAAACGAAATTTTGAATAAAAGTCAAAACTAGAAAATTTGCATTTCCTTGCAGCAAATGTGTTGAAATGCTGAGTCTGAATGCTGGAAATGTGAAATGAAATATCTGAAACCAGTGCAAACAAAGCTGAAAATGTGGCATAAGAAGTTGGCAGCAGTAAAGCAAACCTTACAACTGGACTATGCTTAAATAAAAATGTAAAAAGTTGTGAAAGAAAGCTAAAAATGAATTAATGTGCAACAAAATTGCAGAAAGCTGCTGATAGTTTTTGCACATCCTGAAAGAGTCACACTCAATCATTAAAAGAGTTAAATGTGTAAGGCCTAAAATGACAGACTGATATCAGTAGCAGAAGAGTAAAATATGTTTAAAAATAAGCATGCTAAAGAAATACATTGAGCATTAATACATTTCTGTTGACATATGTTTGCATATGTGTGGATAAATAATTATGTTCATTATTCTATTTATGCATTTGTACATGTATGTTTGTGTGATGTTATTTATTTATGTATTTATCAGAGTATGTGCATAAATGAAAAGGTAGATTTCATAATGGGTATATTTCCTGTGTGTGTGTATGTCTGTATAAAATGATGCATATATATGTATGTATGTATGTATTATGCATCTGTAAAATAACTGAGAGATAAATGCATTTGTTCAAGCAAGAATGGAGTCTGTAGGTGTAAGTATGGCAAATCTGCAGAGCTTGAAAAATGTAGCAGGTTCAGCAGAACTGCATACATCTCTAATTCATTTCAATGTGAAAAATTCAGTCAAAAGTATTTTTGTCTTTTAAAACTATTAGTTAAGCATTTGAAAAAAAACAAGAAGACTTGTTCAACAATCTGATGTGTGCAATTTTTTTCTCTGAAAATGTGAGCCTTGAAGGCACTAATACAGCAGGACAAGCTTATGTCTTGTCTTTGAACCTGCATCTGCAAATTTACAGCCCACAGCTCTACCACCGAGATGTTGCACACACATGAACACACGCGGGACCTGAGTTTTTCAAGGGGCTTATGCGCATGTAGAGCTCAGAGCTGTTACCGTCCCCGAGTCGTCCCTCACCCGGACCTCCACTGATATATCGGTTTCACGGAGGCTTTGTACGTCAGCTGCGGGTCTGTCCCTCAGTTTTGAGCAGAAGCCGCTACCGCAACGCTCCACCTTTCACAGATGTGGAGCAGTGTTTAATCACCGTGTTATACATGTACGGAGCCGGGAACTAAAACTGGGTACTTACTTCCGGGTACACGGGCTGTCGCTGTGCCAAAACCGTGATAGATATCAAAACAGGGATTGCACTGTAAGTATCCAAAGAATCTGCTGAAGCTATTGATGTAAGTTTCACGTCTGTACTGTGGAAAATGTTGACACAGTGGCGAGTTAAAAAACAGCTTCAAAGTGAACACTCAGCTGACCGACAATGTGTGGCTCTGCGTCGCAGAGCTCTGTTTAACGCAGATATTAACGATATGTGCTGACTCATCGAAAGCACATTATTTGTCTGTCATGCATCACGGGGAAGTTACTTCCGGGTAAACGAATGCTCGCTGTGTCTAAACCGTGATAGATATCAGGAAAGGGATTGCACTGTGAGCATCCCAAGAACCTGCTGAAGCGATTGATGTAAGTTTTACGTCTGTACTGTAGAAAATGTTGACACGGTGGCGAGTTAAAAACACACTTCAAAGCGAAGCACTCAGCTGTCGGGAGGTGAAGATTTGCATTAGCGCAGATGGAGGATTTTGCGGCATACCCGTGTCTCTGAAGCTCACTGAGACAAAGTGATATCAGATTAGACTTTGAAGCGGATTTCACGTGTAAGAGGAGAAGGTAGTAGACGTTTTGATGTATAAATCATGTCTGTGGAGGATGGTTTGACGAAATTGTAACAGGATAATTCTGTCTGTCTGCAGCAGGCGCTACGCTGTCAAAAGTCACATGACACACTCTAAACAAAGATTTCCTCAAAACTTGGTGTTGCTTAAAAATTTATATTTAAAAAAACTGTAGAAGCCAGCAAAAAGCTGAAGATATATAAAAATAGCTGAGAAGTCAGTGCAGCTTTTAAAGCATGAATGAATCTGTAGGTAGAAGCATGCCCAACCTGTGGAGCTTCAAAGTTGCAGAAGTTTTCAGCAGAGCTGCAGAAATGTCCCATTCATTTCAATGGGATAAAATCTGCAGAAAACATTTTTTACTGTAAAAACTGTAACAGTTAAACCTGTGAAAAATACAAGCGCACTTTTCCTGAACATGCTGCATATGACAATTTTTTTCTGTGAATATCTGTGCAAATTTGAAGCCTGTGAAAGGTGCCAAAAATCTGTGGAAGAATAAGAAGAAAAGGAAAAAGAAGAAGAATACATTTTTGGAAGAACAATATGTTGAAATGCTGACTCAGCATTTCAACATAATAAAGAGTCAGAAAGTTGAAAAGTCGACATACAATGTATTTGACTTTATTCTACACTTTTCAGCTTTTCTTCCCCACATTTCAACTTTTATCACAAACTTCTTTCTCAACTTTATTCTCATCATTTCAACTTTTATCTCAAAATTCCGACTTTAATCTTGTCTTCACCAAAATCATTTTCTCAATCAGACATGGCCCTTATACTCTTCTGTACCTATCTCATTTTTATTTATAAGTTTAATTCCTTTATGTCTGTTCTTTTTTCACATATGTGGATATCCTCAGTCTTTACTTTTGGAGGGAAGTAAACTGGAGTCAAATTCCTTGTATGCTTACCACACTTGGCCTTTAAACTGATTCTGATTCTGAGAGTTTTTAATTTAATTTTCCCGAGACGGAGTCAAATCTCCTGAAATTCACTTAGCCATAATGAGAATGATAGTTCAGCAAATCAAATCCAAAGATGTCACTGTAGGATCTTTAACTCTCAACTTCTTAATTTGAACTTTGAATCTGTAAGTGACACTTGTCGAGTCAAAAATCCCACCTGAATCCCATTAAAAGAAAACTGCAGAACAGATGTTTTTAATATATGCTCTAACCTAACATGATTGCTTATTTCTGCTCATGTTTCCCATTAATATGCAGTAAAAAAAATACAGCGATGTTTACACTTTGCAATGTTAATATAAAGTAAACACTTCAGTAGTTTGAGAGACTGCATTCTTATCACGACATAGAGGTGTTGATCAAATATCCCACTGATAAGTTAAATTTTAACTCCAAAAATAGTTGTTAATTACACATGATGTGACTTAAAGCATCAACTCTCCAAAAAGAGGGGAGCAGCCCCTTGTAGTGTGGACCCCTGCAGACCCTGAGTGTTAATATTAACTCTGATAGTGTTGATTTTCTGTCTATAAAATGTGTGAAAGTGTTGCTCTGGTGGGTTTCAGAGAGAATATATCCTCCAGCTTTGACTCACCGTCATTATGCAGCCGTGCTTCAGCTCAGCGTTGTCGATCTTCAGAGAGAAATCTGTGTGCTGTAAATATTCTTCATGGAGGGAGCAGCTGTCAGGACGTCCTCCTCAGATCCTCCTCAGTCTTCTCTGACCCTCAATCAAAATCAGAGCCTCAGTGCCGCTCAGGGGGAGCAGAGATGTTCAGCAGTCAGAGGAGGAACCGTGCAGGGAGATTTTATGTCTGCTGCTGCTGCAACTTTTATCCCAAACTGATCCCACCTCGCCTCCACCCCCCCCCCCCCTCCCTCCTTAGAAATTCTTGCCCCTGGGTCTGTGATGGACATTAAGGTCTATCTGGTCCTCCTCCTCCTCCTCTGTAGCCTCCTCCTCTTGCCCCTTTGAGATACATTAAGGGTCATCTGATGAGACAGATCTTTGAGATACAAGTTATGAGAGACATACACTCACTGGCCACATTTTTAGGTACATCTTCTCAACTTCTTGTTAATGCCCGTAGGCAGTCAATCAATCACATGGCAGCAGTTCATTGCATTTAGGCATGAATACATGTTCAGGATTACCTTCTGAAAAAAAAGGTAAGGCAAATTTAAGTTAAACGATAGGGTCCAAAAATGAAAAAAAGTGACCTAATGAGGTCCAATTGGTACTTGTACTTGTTAAAATGAAGTATCGTAAATTCACAACTTTAAGACAGGTGTCATGAGTGAACAGAACAGGTGTCATGAGTGAAAAGCTGCCGGACAGATAATCAGAATCTGCTCCTGTTGACGTTTTGTTTTGGTTTCTCATTCATATTTTGTGCTGCTGTCCTGTGATGGAAAACCTTCAATCTCCGTCCCTTGTCCAGTCTGACTTCCTCCTGCAGAGGATGGAGATTGAATTTAGAATTCGACTAAAAACTAGAAGTGCTCCAAGAGCACAAACTTCATATCTGACATTTTTTTAGGGGAATTACTATCAAAATTCAGATTCAGATCACCACCTCAAAGCTAATCATTTCTTCCTTGTCTCATGTCACCACTCTCCCAAACTACCAACTGTGAAAGCCACCAAAAAACTGAGACCGTAAATGTGGCGGCAGACTGAAAAGCAATAACCCTGAAAGGTTTAAGTGCAAATAAAGGGTCAGTGGTGCTTCTCTGATCTCACACAATGCTAAGGTCTGTGTTCTTAATTGTTTTCCATGTTTTCAAACGGGATGCCTGACAGCTTACTGGACACTCCTAAAATGTTCCTGAAGGACTTCTTCTGTCATTCTGTGGCATTTCCAACCAGCAAATAATGCTTAAAGAAAGGACAGTCTTCAAAGTCATTAGGCCAAACATCTTGCCACTGACAGGCAAACAGCACTGAAAAGACAGCAAGCAAACATTTTGTCCTCTAAGGTGATGTGTTTGGAGCAGGAAATATGGGAAAGCGTAAGAATTTGAGCTTGACGTGTGGTGTTCCTGGTCTGCAGTGGTCAGTATCTTTGAAAGTTGACCAAGGAAGGAGAATGGCGATCCAGCGACAGGGTCATGGGCAGCCAAGGGTCATTGATGCACATGGGGGGCAAAGGTCAGTGTGGTCTGATCCATTAGAGGAGCTACTGTTGCTCAGATTGTTGAAGAAGCTCATGCTAGTTCTGACTGAGGCATCAGGAAACACAGCACTGCAGTTTGTTATGTCTGAGGCCTTGCAGGTGGTCATAATGTTATTTCTGATTGGTGATTAGTGGTGATTAGCTGTTGTAATAACTTAGAGTGGAAACATATTTGTGTGCCTCACCAAACCATTAAAAAAACAACTCATAGTCCCATTGAGATGTAAGCAGTGGTGGACAAAGTACTCAATGCCAGTACTCAAGTCAAAGTACAGCTACTCATGTTCAAATATTACTCCAATACAAGTGAAAGTTGCTCAATCAAATTTTTACTTATGCAAAAGTACTGGAGTACCTGCTTTTGAAAATACTCAAGTATTAAAAGTACATTTTCCTGCTCACCTTACAGAATGTAATGACTGAAACAATATACAGAATGCACTGACCTGCTTATAGATCACGTAGAATCAAGAGTTTGAAAATATGCTACAAAGCCCATGGAAATGCATATCGAAACACTAATGAATCAACAAAAGTGCAACCATTGCCATTTTCATTTTTTTGTAATTTAACTCCCCCCCTTCAGATATGGCCATGGGTGCTCTGGTGTGGAATTGTTGTCTTTATCTGCCATAGTCGCCATCATTACTGCCAAGACAAACCGTAACCACCAACGTTAGCTCAACCTTTACCTGCCCGATCGCAGTAGCGCATGCGCATCTTCTTCTTCTTCTTTGTTGTTTATGGCGGTTGGCAAACCAACTCAAAAGTGCATTACCGCCACCAACTGGACTGGAGTGTGGAACAGGATGCACGAAGTATAGATAACACCACTTGAACAAATCACATTTTAGAAGAGAAAATAAATTTCACCCGCTGACTTCATACCTGTACCTAAAAGTGACGAGGCCATTTATAGAAATGTAGTGGAGTTAAAAGTAGAATATTTGTATTTTAAATGTAGTGAAGTAAAAGTCATAAGTTCCAAAAAACAAGAAAAAACTCAAGTAAAGTACAGATACTCAAAAAATGTACTTAAGTACAGTACTCAAGTAAATCTACTTCGTTACTGTCCACCCCTGGATGTAAGGACAATCATTGGATGTTTATCCATCAGTCCATAAATGAAGACGTCAGTCCAGCCTGCTAAATGCCAAACAACTCTCTCTCTGTCTCGCTCTCTCTCTGTTTCTGTCTATTTACAGCTGAAGGATTTTCCTCTGACACCTCGACCCTGCTGCGTGAGGCAGAGCGACTCTTTCACCTCTGTCCACACGAACGACTGCAGGATCCTTCACACCGTGCCCACAGGAGGCATCAGATACACATCCCGAGTATGGAAGTGTGTGTGTGTGTGTGTGTGTGTGTGAGATCATCTGTCTGAAGCCACATGTCAACACAACATTACGCAAGCCACCCAACGTGTTACTCCAGGTCACCCTAACATGCTGTGTGCATGTGTGTGTGAAGTCTTTTAAGAGTTTTTACACTCCAGCAGCTGTTGTTGAGTTTCAGTGAGACTGCTAAATCAAATCATGCTTGCTATTACAAATCCAAACTGCAGTTGGGTTGGGGAATTTTATAAAACATCCAATAAACAGAATACAGTGAATTGCAAATTCTTTTTGACCTATATTCCCGTGAACACACTACGAAGACAAGATATTTAATATTCAAACTAATATATTTCATGGATTTTTTTGCAAACATTCACCCATTTTGAATTTGATGCCTGCAACACGTTTCAAAAAAGCTGGGACAGGGCCATGTTTACCGCTGTGGTTCATCATCTTTCCTTTAAACACTTCATAAACATCCAAAAACTGAGGACATTAATTGCTGAAGCTTTATAGGTGGAATCCTTTCCCACTTTTACTTGATGTATGCCTTTAGTTGCTGAACAGTCCAAGCTTTCTGTTGTTCTGTTTTGTACTTCATAATGCACTACACGGTACTGATGGGGCACAGGCCTGGGCTGGAAGTAAGGTCTAGTACCATCACTCTATTACTATGAAGCCACGCCATTGTAACACCTGCAGAATGAGGCCTGGCATTGTCTTGCCATTTGGATGACAGCATACAGTATGTTGCTCTAAAGCAGGTATCACCAAATGGTGGACTTCGGGTCCGGATCCAGACCGAGTGATGGTACCAAGACTGTGACTAATCTCAGACTGTGTTTTCTGAAACTTATTAGGTTGTTTTATGAAGCACTAAAGAGGAGGCGGAGGTGATTTACCTGCCGCCATCGTGTTTGCAGCACGAGCTGCAGCAGCCACCCAGCAGCAAAGAGCAAAATGTGACAGCCCTTTATTTTTTTGTTAACAGCAATGCATCATGCTAGAAATAACATAACCTGCCAGCTTTTCTTTTGACCTTCAACATGTTTTTATTGTTTGTTAAACAGGTGTATAGAGACTCCACCTGATACTTGTCTGAAATCAGAGCAGGCAGAGGGCCAAGCTGGTCAATGGTCCCAGGACAGTTTGAAGCACTTAGAATCAGACCTGGGTACTTTCTCATGTGCTTCTTGCTACATGACTTTTCAGAACATTTCATTGATTTCAGTGGCTGCTGAGCTGAAGTCTCTGGTGGCAAAACATCCCTGACTAGTGGCTGGTCTTGCAGACTTTGTGTCACATTGTGAATTTGAGGTTAAGACATACAGCTCTGCTATATTCAGTTGAATAAATCTAAAAATGTCTCAAGCTTTCTTCTGCATAGACAAAGGAGTTCTCTGACAGCCTGACCAATGCATTCACAAATCCTGGAAGACTGCTAATTACTCAAATTGCCCAACATGCAACTTTTAGCAACCAAGCTTAATATCCTCTGCTAACCCTACAGATAGCATTTCAAAAAATAAAAGTTTATAGGAAACGACATTGCTGTTTTCATATAGGCCATATAGGGGTTTCCAGTAGACTATAAAGTGAAATAAGCTTGTGGAAACAGGTAGTTTCCTTGTCATTTTAATCCGAATTTGAGGAAAGTATTTTAAATATTTGACTATTATGTGGGCTTTTATTTTGCAATTCCTCACCAGGTACACCAGCTCCCGTGTTTATATTTAAATTGGACTAATGATACACACAGAAGAATCGTTTTAACATTCAGTTAACAGACAGACCCATTGAAATCGTGTGATCGTGCAGACAGCTTTTATTTTGAAATCTGTTCTGGCACTGCATTACCGTAGTACCGTGTGTATACGGGCACCGCCAAATTGAGTGGCGGCTAGGTTGACAAGGGACTTTGGAGTGGAGGCTGGCTTGACCGCAATGGATGATTGAGGCACGGCAACACCTACTGGTCTTTTAAATACCTACTTTCAGCGTGCCTCGTCGATCTTGTCTTGTGTGATTTATTGCCGATAAATAGGCTTCTATCTCAATCAATAGATAGATTACTTCCATAAAAATCCTTAGCTGTGTACACGACTTGCGTTGATTTGGAATAAATGCAGGCAATGCACTGAAAGTCCGGTTCTCCATGTCTGCCAGAGAAGGAGTTTTATTGTGAAGGGCACAGCACTGGCGGGCTTCAAAGCCTCGCCCACCAACAGCATAAAATATGGAGTGGAATTTTCATTTTTTGTTTGAAAACGACAAAACAAAAAATGGGCAGTTTCTTGTTTGTTTGTTTTTTTGCACAAAACACAGAAACAAAAAAACGAGCCATTTCCTGTTGTTTTGTTTTTTGCACAAAATGGAAAAACGGAAAAACAGCTTGATTTCTTGTTTCTGCTTGTGTCTTTTACACCCAGGGAACAGACTGATAAACGTACCTTGGTCTAAGGAGAAGACATCTTTTATAGTCAGCAATAAGTAATTGAGGGAATCCTGACTTGAGGCCACATGTAGCCTTTCTTCTTTTTTAATGCCAGTCAGTTCAAAATAAGAAAGCTACATGTTAAAGCTATGGTCTACGATTTGAAAGCTTGGTACATCTTAATAACACCGTTTATGAGGCCGTTATGGTCCTATGGTCCGATCTACGCAATATAAAAACCAAAAAGAATGAAAAAAATCCATTCAGCATATCCGCTGCAAAGCGGCCTCCTCCCCACTACTTCCCTCATTTACTGGTGAGCAGCTAGCTGCACAGCTACTGAAGCGTCATGGAGCTGGAGAAGACCAGCACCGAAACTGGGAGGCGGCTGCTGGAACGGGTAGGCTCTGTCAATAGATATTAGTGTAAGTTAGCCACTCATCGTTAGCATTGTAAACTGAGTTGGTGAAGACACGCTGAGAAACGTAAATCCTCGGCCACAATCAGCTCTGCTCTGACGCCAGACCCGCTTTGCCGCTGTTCCAACTGAAATGGTAACCCCTGTGTGTTAAAAGGGGGATGACTGTCGTGTTTGTTACTTCCAGCTATGAGAAATCTCATTCATCTTCAGCTCCAATGAATATTTTCTGCCTTCCAGCTTCTTGCTCTATCGGAGGGGGCGTGTTGTTAGGAGGTGACACAAGCTGGGGGGCGGGATCTTGAAACACGGAGGGGAGGGGTGAGTGAAGGGGATGGGCCAGGCTGCGTGTTTCAAATCTGTCTTAACAACCAAACTGGTTTTCAGATTGTAGACCATAGCTTTAATAAAAAGGAAAACCTGACAAACCTGAAACCACTGCTCTATGGAGCTTTAGCTAAGATTAAGTTTTGTATGTTGGCTCTCTTCAGTACTTTTTAATTAATGTAAAACAATATGTCTTGTTTTATATATAAAATGTTTTAAATATTTTATGCAATACTTTCAACTTGTTTCTGTTAATAAAGACTTTATTTTTTATGTATTTAGCTGATGTTGCAATACTTTTGAGTGAAAATTGAATTCACAGTCATGTCCGAACACGATGAGGAATCAATAAAGTTTTATAAAAAAGTTGTTTTTAAAAGACTTTATGAATCATCCGATCTTTCTGCACAACACAAAGACCATCTTTTGTTTTAACAGCCTTTAAAAACATGCACCCCCTTATCAGATTCATGTCAATGAAAGGTTACACTGATCCAAAAAGGCTGCACACACACGTATGGACGTCCACCATCTGCAGAGCTTACCCAGATGTTTTCATAAATAGACTCATGGTCATAAATTTGACTCTAGCACCTTTCAGCACCGCCTATGTGCCGTGCTCCTCAGCTCTGACCCCTACGCCTCACAGTCCAGCCAAGTCACACTGATATATTCGTGCCAAGTACATCCATCTGGATTCCCACTAAAGCGGTGGGCTTCAGCACAGAGTGCAGATTGGCAAAGGGAGTTTGGATCTCTAACACATAGGTAAATGTCGGAATAAATGACTTTAACTGACTCTTTCAATTCTGTTTTTTATAACAGCAAACACCTTCTGCTTTCCTGAAAGTTCAGACTGTGTCATGAGGAGAAACTTAGCAAAAAAAGTGAAGGAGGCAGAAGCTCAGGCTGTTGTTGAAGCGTGTGTGCAGTGATGTTATGAGGGAGTCTACATTAGCAAGTTACTCAAAGGGAAGAAGCTTACTGAATATTATTAGTGCCTTATGAAAGTGTTGAAATAGAAATACACTCATATTTAACAGCACATTAGCTCATTAGTTCCTGCAGGTTTGTCACTTCAGTTTCCTACTCTCAGTCTGTGTTTCTCACGCTAAGACGGTGTCAGCACCGACTCCTGTGCAATTCGTTTGCCAGAGAAAATCTGATCTTTGACACTTGTGTGGAAAAGTGAGAGTCAGCAGCCTTCACAGAGAGAGACGGTGGTGAGGTAAGAGAGGGAAGGAGCAGCCACAGACCGCAGAGAGCTGAACTGCTGCCCAGTCTAATAAAAACAGGACGGATCGTAAATAACAAGCTAAGGTGACAACAAAACAAGAAAAACTGCTGCATGTTTAATTTATTATACCTCATGAAAAATAAAACCACTGTCATCTGAAGAGCTCAAGAAATGTGGAGCAGACTCACAGGAGTGTTACAAACATATCCTACATTGGACTTTGGCTTTATTTATCATCAATTATTAACTGGGGTGCTGCAAAAGCTTAATTCTTTATTGATGCCTCTACTGAACACTTTATTGTTGAATTTAGGAATTAATAGCAGTCCACTGTTTTTGCTTAACTTCTGAACAAGGGCCATCCCCACATTTAAACCAACACTATGTAGTTTTTCAAACGTAATATAATCCTTCGATATTCATTGTGATGGTCCACCACTTTACAATAAGTTGAATGACACCTCTGTCGTGGTCTGGGGTGGTCTGTATCCCTTTCACTGGCACTATGTAACTTCGAGGTGGATGGTGGGAACCCTGCCACACTAAAAAACCACACGTTTGGACTGCTTTACGGCATATGTCACTTCCCCCGATTCCCGATTCGTTTAAAACACGGAAGTCTCAGCGAAAGCCAATTGTTAACGCTGAGCTGTAACCATGGCGGAGGCTATAAACAAAGACCGTAAGGAAGAGAAAAGTTTTGTCGGAGGATACAAAACAAAGAAAGCAAGAGAAAAACAAGCTGAATGCTCGGACCAAAATAAACATCGGTTCGGCGTTCACTCGCTGGTGTGAAAAGACGAGGAGGGATGTCCGATTACTATCAGGTATGTTGGGTGACTAATTTATGACGAAGTTCCTCAAAAAACTTGACAGGAAAAAAGTACAGTACAACAAATCCAGAACGTACCAGTATGTAGTTTTGTTCAGACCTATTTCAAGTGTGTGATATCGCCAGCTCGTCGTTGTCTTTACTTTTATTCACTTTATCGCTTCAACAGGACGGGGGCGACTTCACGGTAATAAAACCAAGTTGAACTTAACGATTTTTAACATTGTCATTTAGTCAAAAATAAATATATTACCTCGTCGCTATCCATCCTGCAAACAGCCGCTGAAGACAGAAGAATACTTTTGAGCGAAGTCCTGGCTTCTGTGATTCGCCTACAAAACAAATGCATGCCACCGGCAGATCTGTATCCTTACGACAGTATGCACGTGCTAGAGCTCATGGGTAGTTGAGTTCTCTCTCCGATCAAGCGGAGATCCTCCGTTGTGCTGCTTTAAGGGCTACAGTTATTGAATGGTTCATGACTAATGGTAAATAAAATAATAAATAGTAGGGGTGGGGGAAAATGAACACAAGTGTTTCTTTTCAGAGGGAGAACTGAGCTGTATCACCGTGGCACACATTCAACACCACTTGAGAAACCTCGAACTGTCCCTTTAAGCAGAGCCATTGCAAAGGCAAAATGAGGCCTTATGGCCTGATCCCTTCTGCCCTCAGTCACATAACAGCATATACAACATAACACATATCATGTTATAATGAAACATCCATGTAAATCCATTTTTAGATTGAGCCATATCTTATTTTCACATAAACGCCTGCTTGTGAAACCCTCTATGTATCAGCTGAATAAACACAATCTTACGTGGCTGTAAAACTAAATCAAGGCCGCTTTTACAAGTTCTTGGAAAGTACGCACATGATTGAGGCATAACCAGATTTAGATGTTTTAGAAAGTGTTTAAAGGATAAATCTGGGTATGGAGGACTGTTAAAACAGGATCAACAGCCCTGCTTTGGGACACACGCACACCTTTTCTCTGCACACACTGACACACTACCCATGAACCTGCAGACACAACCTTCACCTAAATCACGCTGTCGAGGTGTCGGCTCGTGTTTCTCTGAAAACTTCAAAGCAAGAATTGATCATGAGTGACTCTAACCTTTGACGTCCTAACACTCTGTCCTTGCTCAAACCCTGACTAATCCCAACAACACCCTGGATCCTGGGTTTTAATGAAACCCTTGTTCTTAGAGCTTTAAATGTATAAAAGAGAGGAACGACTCCTGGACCCTCATGAGCCAGAAGTCATGAATTAACGAGCTAGTTAAACGGAGACAGTTTGATTAGAGTATCGTATGAGTGAAGTCCAAGGGTCCTTGAGAGGAAGCAGACTGGACGATGGCCTGTGAAATACTGGGATCCAAATTCTTACCCTGACATTTAACCTGATCTGTTCATCAGCGCTCTGTGGCTCATTAAGTATGTCGGGCTTATATAACCACGAGTGTGACTGTATGTGTGTTTGACTCACAGGGTGTCACTGAGATGGAGGAAAATCAATACAAGACGACACTGATGTACTTGCACATAGAAATACACATTAAAACTATATTTGTAAGAATCAACACACACAGCATAACACATTATGAAGTGATATTGTGTTTATATACAAGGGCGTCAATTTTATGTCCTCACTGAGTGCTGTGTTACAAATATCTTACATGTCTCAAGTCCTATGACATCTGGCTTAACGCTGCAGTTGTGTAACCCAAAGTAAACAGATATGCAGTGATTTATATGCAATAAAAGGGGAAAATGATCCCTAAATACTCACGTTAGAATTAAGACTGTAAGTAATACAAATTGTTGGGAGACTTGGCTCAGAATATCTGATGACACCTCTAACTTCAGGACAAAGTCATAAACTGCATCACATGAATATTTTCCCAGGATGCAGTTTATAACGTAACTTAACTTTATAACAGCATGCAGTTATGAAAACACTTCTCTCATACTTACGTGTTACTACAGGCATTAACTGTAATCATTTTTTTTAAACAAATATCATATATGTATATCAGTAATCGATCAGGGCACCTATAATGTTTATTTTTGGCAAAAAAAGTATTTTGTTGATGTGGACAACTGCTGCTGGCAGACGGCATCAGTAAGATCACACATCAGTGATGTTTTGGCTAGTTTTTACACGTTTTTTTAGATTTCTAGTTATTTTCATGCACTCTACTGCAGTTCTGCCTTCATTCTTTCACTAAAGCCAAGTGTTTAAAAGAGTCAAGAAATAAAATTACTGACAAATGGGACAGTGATGTTTGTCATGGATGAGGAGTGGGCCAGCTGCTGGGCCAGTGAAGTCAAGTTAAAATGTATCTATAAGCACATTTAAAAACAACAGATGTCGACCACAGTGCTGTACGACCCCAACAGAGACAAAGATAAGAAAAAAAGGTGGCATAATACAAATTCAGGTCGCCAAAATGGGACACAAAGTCAAAACAGTTAAGGGCCAACAAGACAACACTAAAGCCAATATTTCCAATATGAGAATTAACATCAATCTACACCACAACAAAAACAACCTCAAACAGAGAGGGTTTATTTTGTGTGTGTTTTCACCTTCTGTTTACACCAGAGCGGTGTCTGGAGTGCCTGAATCTGCACATTTCTAAAACCATGGGTCCAGAGTGAAATGTTTTAAAAACATTTTGATATCCATTTTCAGGTGTTTGCACATGTGCAGTACTCTTTCACAGGAAGGCTGCACGTGCATCCCAGGAACAACAACAACAGCTCAGGCCGTCTACCAAGTGACATGTGTGCTGCTTACTGTGCTCAGTTTGTTATCCAGACAAGAAACTCCTGCATCTTCCTGCATCCATTCATCATTGTTTTTGTGAAAAAGTTTGTGTTAACCGGATAGCGTACACACGTTCTAATTCCACTGTTTCACTACAAGTCTACACCACAAACTATACTGGCCTTGCATGCACGCTAAGCGTTTTCAGTCATTCTTGCATCTCTGTGTGAATGAGGAGCGTTTTTGAAAACGCCAAGGAAAAACCTTTCCTTTTCTGGTGACAACGTTATCATGTATACAGGGCCTAAAACACCTCAGTGCTGTGAGCCAGACTCCAGAGGAACTTGTGTTCCTGCTGGTGTTGAAGCTTCAGAGAAAGGTGTGAACACATGCTGGTGTCCCGCTTGAATTCGAAGAAGGTGAGTGGAGACTGTGAGACTGAGACAGCCTCTGTGGATTCTTCACAAACCAGATAAAACATTCACATCTCTATTTATTTTATGAAGTGCTGATGTTTGTGAAAGTGATGCTACGCTAAGATTAGACTCAGTGACCTCAGTCCTGCAGCACTGCGTTGGCAGTCTGTCCGTCTGTCTGGCTGCTGCCCGACAGTCTGACCCCGACCACTGGTCAGCCAGAAGGAAAGACTGAACATAAAAAAGGACAATAATATCACATTTAACAACCAGATGAAACTGTGAATGACCTGAGGTAGGAAACCAGGGTTTAAGGATTGTCTGTCTGTCAAGGTCTGTGCGTCTCAAACAGTGGGGGGCAATTCTCCTAGGGAGGGACAACTTGGCTATGCAGGGGTGGGGTGGGGAGCAAAATTAGGGCCTGGGCCCCCTGTACTCTATTGGCCACCTGAGATGCCAATCCAGAAATCTGTGTTGGTCATTTGCTCAGTTAAAGGAGGGGTTTTTGTGAATATAATGGGTTGAGTGTATTTGCTCTATGTTCTTTATTAGAGATCCATGATATTAGATTTTTGTAGATACCAAATAAGCTGCTGTTCTTAACTCATTATTGCTAATACAGATACAGATTTTTCATCAAGAGCACAAAGTCTTTACGAAAATGGACTTGCTTCTTTTGATGTGACAGTCTATTTGTTCTTGTATTTGCTGTTATTACAGCTGAGATAACTGATATATGAATATGGTTATCAGTATGGCTGATTAATCTGCTGTAAACATTGGTAAGAGTTTCATTTTCCTTGGCAGATTCTGATATTCAGCTTTTTAGGCCAATACTTGCCAACATCAATATCGTAGTGATAATATTGTGCAGCCTTGTTCTAATGTAGTAAAATTAAGGAGAGTTCAGGACTGGCTTATCAGTACTCAGCCATTTTATAATTTAGTCTCTTTCTCCAACTTATTTGAAATTGTTCCTCTTGGTTAACTTTGTGCAATGTGAAACTTTTTTAAGTTTGTAAAAAAAAAATTTTTCTTTGAGTTGCCAAAATAATAAGCATGTGAGTAACAACCTTTTAAAAAATGGGTTAAGAATAAAAAATGTTGTAAAAAATGGCAAAGAAATACCACCGATGGTTACTGGAGAAGTTGATAGTAACATGCTCAGTGGAGGAGCACTAAAGATATGCAGTACATGTTGATCCAGGCCATTCTTGTGAACATGATATCTCAAAAAAACTTTGTGGGATTTTCTTCCGATTTTGCACAAATATCCACTCTGACTTAAATACGAACAGATATGGTTTAGGTCATGACAGGCCAAGCTCACTTTTATTTGTTCGCTTGCTAATGTAAAATGTATTTGCTTTTATTTTCTCTTAAAACCCTGAATACAATAAAGACAATAATGCTTCCAGATAGGGCTGGGAAATTAATAGAAAAATAATCGAAATCGACATTTAGACCCTCTAATCGAAATAACTTGACTCAGTTTTTTGATATATAGTCTACGTTCACTTTCGCTAAGAGTGAAGGACGCGCCACCAACATGGAGGAGACAGGTGCCAAAATATCAGAGGACCCAGTGGCCAAGAAAAATACCATCTCAATTTTTTGGGCACATTTTGGATTCTGTGCAGAGGACATTGAGCAGAAAGAAGACCATGTCGACGACCATCGGTATCACCACTAATTTGTTCCAGCATAGCATAAAATAATCTTTCATTAATAGTAATCGAGGTAAAACCTTCAATTAATTGTGATATTGAGATTAGGTAAAATCGCCCAGCCCTACCTCCAGATCGTAAAACGACACAATATAACACACCTTAAAGAACTGAATGACAATATGATGTTAAGTAAATCTTACATTGTTTGGGAGAGAGGAGGGTCTCTGATAAAACATGGTCTTTGGATGAGCATTTCTCCTCAAAGATTTGCTTGTAAACACTAAATCCACTTGCTTCAAACCTTCTTAGGCTCTAAGAAGAAAATATATCGGTCAGCCTCATGGTTAGGAAGCTTTAGAACAATTCTCTGAAAAGGGAAACAAAATCAACAAATTCCCAAAAGTATTGAGTATACCATATTGCTATTCTCTCTGTAAATCATGTTTGTCTGCGGCGCTGATCCAAATAAATCCATCATAATGACATGTGTGCTTGATGTTTTGCAAGGTTGAGCTGATCGATGTCGCTGGCAGATCGGATGATGTCCAGAACCAGCAGAGAGGTGGAAATAATACAGACATAAATACATGGCCTGAAGCTCAGGTCCAGACCATCAGACACGTTCAGTCACATTAATAGTCTCAAAGGGCGTCAGAGCTGAAGACAGTTGACATGAAAATCAGGAAGATAGATTGCTGATG
This sequence comes from Scarus forsteni, assembly GCA_036419115.1. Classification (NCBI taxonomy): domain Eukaryota; kingdom Metazoa; phylum Chordata; class Actinopteri; order Labriformes; family Labridae; genus Scarus; species Scarus forsteni. The sequence goes on from JAZDUH010000458.1 coordinate 25,396,965, forward strand.
AAAGCAGCGAGAAATGAACCCGCTGTCAGGCTCTTCTTCTGCCGTCTGTCTGTCTGCCGCTCTATTTTTCGCTCCATCTGAGGAGTCAAAAGATTAATTTCTTAATGTGGTTGAATTCTGGCCAAGTGCCCCCCCCCCCCTTCCTATATCAACTCTTTGAAAATAATTCAGTTCATTGTTTCATTGTTTAATGAATACCTTGAAGGGATATTTTGTTTTTTTAAGTGGGGTTGCTCGAGGTCCACAATAAGAATATCAGTGCCAATAAAGAAACTTTCGAGTTTACCCCTGGGGGGAGACATCGGGGTGGACGGTAGCTGGCATAAAGAAGCACATGGCCCATTGCTGTCACCAGTGTAACTTTCTGGACCTTTCATCAGAGCGCTTTAATTTCAGTAAGCCTTCAAACTGCTGTCATGTGTTGTGCTGATCTGTGCTGCACTGCAACTGCAAGAAGGTGAGTTCTGATGTCCATTTTTAAAGATGCTATGAGGAGTTTCTAAGTAATTACAAAAAAGTCTCACCTTTAGATGTATGCCTGATCGAAATACACACTTTAAGATGAGTTTCATAGCATCAAAATACGTTAAGGCCGTCACTTTAGTGCATTAATTAGATTAATTAATTACACCGCAAATTAATGCATTATAAAAATTAATCGCAAGATTAATCATAGCACACAAACATTTTACTACTGGCCAGCTGGAGGGCCCGTACATGGCAGTGACACGTCACTTCACACATGCGTCTCTAGTCAAACCAAACAAAGCCCAGGTGACAACAGGAATGGCCAAGACTTAGTCTTATTTTATTTTTGAATTTATTTATCAATATTTGTACTACATTCTTTAATGATGCATCAGGCCTAATTGGTTTGCTGGATGTCCTCGACCTTTTTCTTATTTTGAATTTGATTGATGAAACACACTTAAAGTGTAATTTGAGTTTCCTGATTGAGCTTAGAATTTTCTGGACAAGTTGCCCTGACTTTGGTTTTATTTAGTCACCAATAAAAATGTGGATTTACAAATCTTCACTTCTTGGTGTATTCATTTGATTAGCCATGCACTACAATTTAATAATATCCTAGAATTAAAATTCTTTATTTGGGTACTTTAAGCAGATATGACATTAAAATGTGATTAATTAGATTAATTAATTATAAATCCGGTAATTAATTAGATTAATTTCTTTAATCGTCTGACAGCACTAATATAAATGCTATTCCTTAGCTACGCGTCGGGTCCTCTATGTCGCTGGAAATAGATTCTCCTCATAGGACCTTTAAAATAACATGCAAAATTAAGCAATTTATATCAGTTTGTCCTTCTGTGACCACTACCTGACCTGCTGCAGCACTCTGATCTGATCTAATGAGGGTAGGTGCCAGCGGAAGGATACGTAGCCTATTGCTTCATTACAAAATAGTAAAAAAAAGAAAAAAAACAAGCGCTTCATCGAGGAAAAGTTAAATGCTGTAAAGATTCTCACTGTGGCACATTATCGAGCCAATGTTTTTTGAGCAGTTTTAACCTTTAAGTGGGTTAATTATGAGGCTTTTGATGGCACCATGTAGTCCTATGTTCTGTCTTCAGTCTGCCGTCGTCACTAGTGCCATGGACCTTAAGCAAGCCCACTCCAAAAAAACAAACTATCCCTTTAACATTGTAAATCCACAAGGGGTGTCTTGATCTACTGATTCACAGTATTCTCAATTGCATCTCCGTATTTACCTCCAAATATTTAGACCATCTGAATGCCGTCAGTGTGATGTCTCCACCAAAATAGTCTATTTCAGGGATGGAAATCGCAAACCACTTCCAGTCGAGAATCATGAACAACTTCCTCAAGGAACTGATATCATTAGTCTTCTCATTAATGAACAACATACAGTCAGTGGAATCTTGTAGGACAGAACTAAACATCAGGAAAGTCAATAGGAGTGTGAAAAATGATAATTTAATCTATTAGTTGCTGTGATATCAAACAGGTATTAGTAATTTATTATCTAAACTAAAACAATATTGAAGGTCATAATTATGATATTGTGATTTTACTAGCTGGAGCTAAATCAAGGTATATATTAAACTAATAAATTCTCAAAAATATAGAATTTATTTGTGATTTAAATAGCACATTTCTACTTTTATAGGAAATAGCTTCCCTTTGAGACACATATCAAATTTAGTGTCCTAAACATCAGAGTGTTAAGGTTCTGAAAAGAGTCTTGGAGAAAAGATATCACCATGAATGCAAAATGTCTGAACAGTCACTGAAATTGACACTCGGGTGACGTAGATGAAGATGTATGGATGCATATCAGTCAATAATCTTTAATCTGACAGAGGCTGCAGTCAGTTTTGATTCTGAGGAAGAATTGTGACAATCTGAAAAACAAAAGGAGTTTATGTTTATCTGCCTGCTCGTATATCTCATCTAAAAGTAGCATGGATTGTATCCCTAAAACTTTGAACAATTTGGCAAATTTGGAAAAGAAGTCAATGGCCGTGGTCCTTTACGTAACCAAAAGTTACCCGTCCCTGTGCTGAATAACAGAATCACACACACTGAGTTCTCTGAAAGGGTTTATTGCCTCTTCCTCAATAAATTGGTCATAAATCAAAAGTGTTAGTCCAGTAATTTCACAGGCAAAGTGGAATGAGATAAATGGGAGACGGTTTTATATATTCAGCGCACAGTATAAGCAATGTAAACACAATACACTTTCCATACCCATCAGCCCCGCGCCTTAATGCCAGTTTAATGTGATTTAATCACTGCAAACCTTTAAAAAAATAGAAGCAAACAAAATAATTCACAGTCAAAAAGGGACAGTCCATGTGTCACCGTCCTGTAAACACCATCCAGCCACATAAATGAAGATCAGAACATTACATTTGCTGCCATTAAAACATTCAAGACGTGAAGTCAGACAATCATCTTGTTTTTTTCAGGGAGCATTTCTGATATATCATATTATCTTAAAGAGGTTTTAAGGATAAAGGCATCACATAAATCAATCCTTTAGATTCAAACGTTGCAGGTTTCACTTTTAGAAAATAAAAAAAAAATAAGACACCATGTTTTTGAAATTTAAGACCACATTCTCCAGTGACTTATGTATTTAACATGAGCTAAGAAAGCTGTTTCATATGGAGACGCTGGTAAAAATATCTGAAGTTTTTTTCCAAATCATTTTATTTCCTGGATTTCTTTCTTCTATTAAAACTATCTTAAAGGAAAAGTTCGGTTTTGACAGCTTTCACATTGTTTATAGAATGAAGTAGAACAATTTACTCACCCAGAAGGCTTTCCTGATGCAAACAGTGCTCCGGGAGATATTTAGATCCAAAATCGAGCAGCGGACACCGATATAATGGTAGCACATAGGGCATACAGCGCCGCTCCTAAAACTGCATTAATCGTCCAAAAACTCATTAGTTTCACCAATATTTCATCATGGTCCACTCACGCTACTCCTCCATTACAGTCTGTGTCACCCCAGACATGTTTTTGTGGCTGTGCTGACCTCTGAACTGAAGAAGAAGAAGGTTTGCCTCCGAGCATGCGCAGTACTCTCTGTAGAGCTGTTCCTCTCTTTGCCTCTGTGTCCTCCTTTCAATGAGCTCCTCATCTGTAAACTCTGGCTCAAAACTGTAAGTACACCCATCATATGCAAAGTTCTCCTCCACAACATCTTCATCCGACAGATATTCGTCCATTTTGTAAAAAACTGGAAGAAGAAAGTCGTTGTGTAGCCGACTGTCTTCCCCTGAAACAATAAGCCGTACTGCGCATGTGCGGAGCAAGCGCTCTTCTTCAGTTCAGAGGTCAGTACAGTCACACAACATGTCTGGAGTGACACAGACTGTCGTGGAGGAGTAGCCCGAGCGGACCATGATGAAATATTGGTGAAACTAATGAGTTTTTGGACGATTAATGCAGTTTTAGGAGCGGCGCTGTATGCCGCGTGTGCTACCATTATACGGATGGCCGCCGCTCGATTTTGGATCTAAATATCTCCTGAAGCACTGTTTGCATCAGGAAAGCCTTCTGGGTGAGTATATTGTTCTACTCCATTATAAACAATGTGAAAGCTGCAGAAACCGAACTTATCCTTTAAGTTTTATTGTTTACTAAGCATTGCTATACATTCTACCTCTTAGTTTACCTTCATCTTTTTCTCTTCATGGTCAGCTCTTACTTTAGAAGAATAAGAAAAGTAAAATAAAGTTGCTTAGTCAGCTCTTTACAGATGTTTGGCTTGTTTTGGATCATATGAGTTTTATTCTATTAGCTATGTGCCTGATGTGCTAACTTTCTCCTTGGCTAAGCAACCAAGCTGCTGTACTCTGTCTCTTTTCTCATACGCACTGACATAGACATGTCCTGTCAGGGTTTGATATAATATTTAACCTCTTTCAAAATCAGTCTGTTCACTTCATAATAATTCCAATAAATCATGTAAACTGATCAGTCCACAGCTGGGCTACAGATTAGAGGCTGCAGCATTTTAGTCCACCGTGTTTGCTTTTAGATCATCTTAGTTTTTCATTACTAATAGTTTAACTGGTCATCACCGCAATAAGAAAACCTTCCTTTCTTCAGAGTGTAACAGATAATGTTATTCATCACTCTGGATCAAAATCCTGTTTCTGCACGAAGATCAATACCAGAGCATCAGGGTAGAAATAATGTAAGAAAAGCACAGTTGAGGTAATACAGTGATATGTGTCAAATAGTGTTTTTCTTGTATTTCTACTTCAACAACAGATCAAGATGTCTCTCTCTTTTGTCCCGTTTTAGAAACAACACCGCTGATTGACAAAGAAGCAAAGTTTAGGTGCCATATTAAAAATGACTGACAGAGCATCCAGCTCTCGATATGTACTTTAAAGATCATCATTCATCCTCTAATATTGTCTAAAGCGGATTAAGGAAAGTGCTGATGCCTTTTCTTAAGCTGCAATGTGCTGAAAGCCTCATTTCTTTCTATGGACATTGGACAAAGTTCTGCAAAAATGAGGGAGATGTGTCCCAAAGGGTTCCGTCTTGAGTTTTCTTCTACAAACATGCAAGTTAGTGAGCTTTTCCATCACAGTTAATAATCCTGCGTGATAATCTTAGGCATAATTATAATGACCAAAGTCTATTTCTGGGCTGCAGTGCTCCAACAACTACAGTTTGAGAAAGACTGGGGAAAACATGTCTAATTAAGGAGATTTTTTTCCATGCAGTTGCAGTTTATTATTCTATTATTTGTATGTTGCAGCTGTTATGAAGCAGTTATTTGATTTTACTAAAGAGGGGGAAATTGTTCACTTTAAGGAAACATTCTTGTGTGGGAAAAGAGAGCTGAAGTGAAGAAATGCTTCTTCATCAGTGTTTCTAGTAAAACAGAAGTTTGACTTTTACCATCAAATTATTGTAGCAAAAAAAAAAAAATTGTGCCAATTTCAGTTTTAATAAGAAACTATTAACCTTCCCTCTTGTGACCTGTGCCTTAAAGTTAATACATTTTATTTTCTATCACTTCCATCGGCTCTTGGACTTCACTGATGCCTTTTCTAGAGCTGTAGTACTCTGTGCAGCCTGCAGGGGGGGCGCTCCTGCTGCACTGATATTAAAGAAACCACATAAGAGATCAAACTCAGGCCAGAGCGCCATCTGCTGGGGAGGAGATGCAGACACAGGACAGAGGACCAACCTGCCACTCAAGACGTCACACATAGCCCTTAAATATCCCAGGAAATGGCTCGTCTCATGTGACGCCTTCAACAGATCAATAATGATTCATTCTTAATGAAGCTCTGACTCTGAGTGAGCCGGTGAACACAGTGTTTGCACTTTGGCTCAGCGGTGGGATCAGTGTGTGTCAGGGTTAATCTGAGTGTGGAGCACAAGAAGCTACAAACACAGAAGCAGGTGAGATGAGGTTGAACACGATGGGACAGCCGACGACGAATCAAAACTGGATCCAGTTCCCGCTGTCCTGTGGCCTCGACGGTGGTGGAACAGAACTGCAAACACAGAAACTCAAGTTAGTTCAAATCCACTAAAATCTGATTTTGTTTCATAGCCACCTAGGATCCTTGATGTAGACTGCCTTCTGCTGTGGACTTACAGAGCTCAATAACTCCAATTAACCCTTTAACCACCAGCTCAACTGTTTGGCAGAGGTCATCGTTAAATTCAGGGATATTTTATGATTTAAGAAACAGAACAAACCAAATCATTGTTGGATTCCATTAAAACTTTAGGGAACAAAGAAAACAAAAAAATATCTTCTTAGTGTGGTATTAAAAGGTTTTAAGAGCCAACAGTTGATTGTGTGATGATATAAAAAAATGCAAAAAATTGGTACACAATCATTTAGAAAAGGCAGAAATGTCTGTTAAAAAAATTCAAAAATTACTTAAAAGTAGATGATGTTGAGTTTGACAAACACAAAAAAAGTTTTTGATGAATAACGGACTTTATATGTACATACATATCATCAAATCAATAAATGGTAAAGTATTTAAAATAGCGATGGTAATGATAATGGTATCTTTTAGCTTTTAAAACCTTTAAATCCCACAAACAGAATATTAGTTCTTCTGATATTCTGGACAAGTTGCCCTGACTTTGGTTTTATTTAGTCACCAATAAAAATGTGGATTTACAAATCTTCACCTCTTACTGTATTCATTTGATTAGTCATGCACTACAATTTTATAATATCCTAGAATTCATATTCTTTATTTGGGTACTTTAAGCAGATATGAGATTAAAATGCGATTAATTAGATTAATTAATTATAAATCTGGTAATTAATTAGATTATTTTTTAATCGTCTGACAGCACTAATGTGAATTATACGAATTTGTATATATGCACTTATGTAGATCTATAAATGAAGAGTGTGTCTTCAGCCTGCTCTGTTGTAAAGTGTCTTGAAATAACACTTGTTATTAACAGGCGCTATACAAATAAAGGTTTATTGATTGATCGATGATGAGACTGAGTGTAATTATGTGGACTTGAACAAACTATATATTTTGTTTTCTAAATAATTATAATATTTACAGTAGTCTCACATATTGAGGATCATACAATCGGCAACAATTTGTAAGTTAGGATAAAGTTCATGTGGTGTAAAGGATCAGACGTTTGACTTTTCTAAAATTCTTTAACGATGTTTATTTATAATTCAAATTATTTGTAAGTGTCAATTATACTAATCGTGCTTCTGGTTTATAGGTTTGCATTGTGTAACACAAACTTATGTTTTAACAGAATAGGGTTTAAAAGAGTAAACGCTGGTGTACCTTGCAGGAGCAGTGAAGTCTCCCCATAGATCTGAGCTCGGGTTGGACTGAACCACAGTGTTGGAGTTACTACTGTCCAGCTCCAACAGGCAGCCTGTCACACAGAGACGCGGGTTCATTAACAGACTGACTGACACACTTTCAACATCATTTCCTGCAGCCTGGAGCCTGAAAACCAGAGACTCATTTAAAATGAACTAATTAACAGCGAGAGAGGAAATAGGTCACTGCTGTGGGTCAAAGACTGGTGAAAATAAGCTGCTCTGAAATCATGAATTTAATAAAAAGAGATGAAAAGAGGGTTATCTCCTCATTAAAGAGGGAAATATTCAGGTTATCTGCCTTGTTTGCATCGATTACCAGATGTTTTTTCTGACTTTGATTCATGTGCAGTTTCACTATGCTGTTAGTAAACTAATCAATATTAAACAAATCAATATTAAACAAATCAATATTAAACTAATCAATCCAAACTTTGGCTTGGACTCGTATATATGATACAGTCCTGCATTAAAAGCGACACAGGTGAACCTACCTGTTGGTGTGCCCCCTGTCTGGGAAATTACGTTGTGATTGGATAAGCCTGATGAAGGGGGAGGGGCTATTTTGCCTCCAGGTGGTGGTGGGAGGAGCCCAAACCCTCCTGAGCTCTGTGGGCGGGGCTTATCCCTCTTTTTCCCTTGCTAGAGGCAAACAAAGATACATTTTAGGTAATATAAAAAAAAACATTTCTTGTGTTTAAAATTTAAAATGACCTTTTCTTTCTTACTTACTTGTGACTTTTTACCTTAGAAAATATCAATTCACAATCCAAAACATGAATGCTTTGACTTCCCGAAAGGAAATAAAGGGTTTTTACCCTTTTCAAGGAATAAATGCTCCATAATGTTCAAGTAAGTCAACAACGTGAAGTTTATGAGCAGCTCTTTGGATGTTTTGCTTTTTTTACAGTTTTGAAGTTGAAGTCTCTTTTCAAGCTTAAACTGATAGTTGTGAAGCACAGACCAACAGCATGCTGTCTATTTTATTTCCTTTGATTGAGCCTCTTAAGGAGGGATGTAGAATATTATAGGAGAGAGATATCAGTATGTGCAGATGTGAGTATTTTTGCAGATGATTAATACATTTTTAGCAGTCCAAACTGTGCGTAATACCTCATGCATTTGCTGTAAATTTGGTAATACGTCCACTTTTCTAAATATTGTATGTGTATACTTAGTGGTGAGATGTATGTGTATGATCATATGTGTACATTTATATATGTAGTTTCATATGTATATACTGTATATATATGCAGAGAGAGATTTGAGATTTGTTGATATTCTAAAAGATACATTACTCTATGAACCGCTATAAATTTACAATCTTGGTTGTTTAACATCAGTTGAGCTGTAGGGATAATCCGAGTTTATACTGTTTATGATGTGTTTGCAGAGGTGCTGAAAGAGACAGGATTTTATTTGATGATTATAAGCATATATTTCTATCATTTTATTCTTTATTGTCAGTTTGTATTTGTTTCTCTGCGAGGTTTATATAAAGGCAGGGGTTGTACATCCAGGTACAAAAGGAGATGTGTTTTTCTATGAATGTTGACTCCAGATTGTAAAATGGGGCTACAACCAATGAGCATATTTACCATTGTTTCGATAAATTATAAAAGGTGGGTAAGGAATTAGAATTTGATTATGTATTGTGAGCTGACGTTTTGGTGTATGTGTGGGTTATTTGTTCTGACTTTGTTTTTTAATTTGACATGAATAGGAAAAGTAAGAAATTTATATAATAAATTATCTAAGAACAAAGCATCTTTCTTACACAAGTGGACTTACACCGTGAAAGGAACAGGTTAATTTAAGTGAAGTTGAGGCCTTGTGCTCTCGACAATAAATAATAGTATCAGCATCAGTATCAGTGATAATGAGTTTGGAGATATCAGTAAAACTTCAATATTGTGCATCCCTACTTTAAAATCAAACAGTAAGACAATTATAACAAAGCACCATAGTTTCAGGTTTTACATACAATGTTAAAAAATTACTTCTTCTAAACACACATTTCTCAACATGTGGGACTGGACTCCAAACAATACAACAGGACAACTAACAGCGGGTCACGCATGTGTGCATGGAAAAATAAAGCAAATTATTCCATGGACCACTGCAGCCACATCAACTATTTCACTTCCTTCTGTCGTGATGATGGACATATTTTGGTTGTTTTCTCGAGATCTTTTTATCTTTAGAAAACAAAACCGGTTTCTCCATGACCATGTTTGATTTTTAGAAATCTCTAGAGAACAAGCACATTATATCTGTCTCATATACTGAGGCAAGAGCAGTCAAGAACTACAGTTTTAAATAAATAACTATTTATAGGACTAAAGATGCTGCTTCAGATAAAAAAAAAGCCTATTCAGGCATTTCAGTAGCCTTGACATGGTGATAAAATCGGTTATTTCTTGAGTGTAAGAACAGTATTTTTACCCCTATATTGAGTGTGATGGTCTGCCCCTCTTTAAAGCCCAGGTCCAGTTTTGGCCCCGAGTCTCCGAGCTGCGAGTTTTTACTGAGTTCAGTCTCCTGTTTGACCCATCTGCACCAGAGACACGAATAAACACGACATCAGCACCAACACAGAAACAATCTCAGCAGAAAAAACACACAGAGTGCAGCTCTCTGTGAGGGCAGAGCTGATTCTCTCAAAGACAGCAGGAATCTTTGCTCGGTCAGTCTCTGCTTACTTAAAGTGATCCTGCAGGGCAACGTTGAAGTCAAAAGCATCGCCTCGGTCCCCGAAGCCCACTCCTATGAACGCACTGCGGCCTGCACAGAGGACACGGTGACGACTCTGAGGCTCATATCATTACCATCAAACAGTCTGAAAGGTGAGGGGATTTATTCACGAGCACGTCCTCACCGTTATCGTCCTGTATCCGCAGAACAAAGTACCGGCTGGAGTCGCTGACTGTTTCCACCGCGATACCAGGATACTCTTTAACTGGAGCCTGAGCGAACAGCTCACCTGCAAAACATAATCAAAGAGAGACGCTTTTTAAATATCAAATATTCAAGTCTCTCTCTTTTTAGAAAGGTAGAACAGGGAAGGAAGCTGTGTGGCTCAAAATACAATGAAGGAAGTGCACATAATCTAGAGACGAAAGCATTAGAGATACAAAGACAGAGTTATTTTTAACAATGAAAAAGGAATAAGAAGATTAAACAAAAACTGTCACTGTCTGCACTTTACATACAGACACCAACCAGCAGCATAAAACAGTTATACAAGAGTCAGAGCTGGCTGTCCCATTGGGCAATATAGGCAAATGCTAGGGGGGCGTGGCCTTCAGGGGCGCCACAACAATCAGGAAAAACATCTCCTCCGATATCATTATATTAAAAACTACAAAAGCACTCGGAGTGCCCAGACCTCCACAAGCACCACAGTCTTTAGCCATATTGTGATTTTGACCATAAATATTAGTCCTCCCTTTATTTCATCTAAATATTTAGATTCTTTGACCATGAAAACATAGCATTTCATAATGATATCTATTTTAGTTCAGTAGTTATTCACAAAAATCACATTTTTCGTCATTGGGGCCAGATGCTGATCTGGATCAACACCAAAATCGAATCAGTTCTTCCTTTTCCCGTCCTCAACATTTCCTGAAAATTTCATCAAAATCCATCCATTACTTTCGGAGTTATTTTGTTCACAGACAGACAAACAAACTCTCCCGAAAACATAACCTCTTTTGCGGAGGTAATAATTATTACTGTTATCTCTTAAAATGAAAGAGCTCTTGATTCAAATGTAAAGCAACTCAATTAATAACACTACAAATATTTTTATTTTCTTATTTTTTATTTATTTTAAATTTGTTAAGCATGTTAATTGGGTGAATATTAATATAAATGAAAGACAATGATAACACAATGCTGTTCGGTTTCTTTTGTAAGTGTGTGTAAATGGGTGCGCAGTATAAAATCTCTCCTAAGCTGCCACACTGAGCAGGGTCGACTCTGACAAGACTTGAGCTACAAAACACGGAGAACAAGATAAAGTGGATGGTGGACGGAGCTACAGGAGGAAGTTTGGGTGACAGATCGGACAGCAGGCTGAGAGTAAAGGTGGTCCACTATAGGAATGGGAATCATGGGGTATCTCATGATTCAATACAATTCATGGTCCATGATAACGGTACAATGACAATGCAGCAATTACGCACTAAAGTATATATTGCAAAAAAAAATAAATAAATAAAAATTTGTCATGATAATCGATTTTGTTACTACAATCTTGTTAAAGCTGAAGTGTTTCCCTACTTTAGATTTATTCGTGTCTGAGGCATCCATCTTCACTATGTGCACCCTCTTTTTTAGCTGGTAATTTTCCCTCAAGTTTCACTCATTAAAGTGTGGAGCGCCCCCTTGAGGAGCCATCAAGTAGTGTCTCAACAGGGACATACAGCATGTTTAGAGCGCCATATTTTATTCATTAAAATATCTACATTTGGTGCCAGCTTATCAATAATCATACTGCAGGAGGGAGGGTGACAATAATCACCATATGGATTTTTTATCCCACCCTAAACCATCACAGGTAAGCAGCTCAAAATATGAATTAATAAAGAAACAGAACAGCAGCAGGAACAGATCCTGCAGTCCCTCATCCATTATTATGTGTTCTCATGACAACGATAAACCAACAGTCAGAACTATCCCGCCAGGGTCGTCTATAAAATTAAGTATTTATCTGTAATATTTAAGGGAATATTAGCTCCTACATTATATACAAAAAGAAAAAGAACCAGTTAATCAGGTACAAAAATGTATAAATAAATGTTAGTTTTCACATAACTTTACATGAATTTCCCTCTTTTAACGAACACATAAGGCTCAAAAACTATAAACCTGTTGCCCACATCTCACCTGAGACCTTGTCCTCCAATTTGATGAAAGCCACTTTGCCCTTTGCTGTGATCCTCATCCGGCCGGACCAGTCTGGGGTGTCCAGCTTCCAGTCAGCTGCCCTGAAGGTAAAAAAACACACATAAATGACTGCACATTTACAAACTGAGCTAAAAAAACCCCCACACACAGGTTTGTTTTCCCCTGCTGTCAAAACCTCCCGCGCCTTTAAAATGTCATTTGGACTCCTGAACCCAGGATTACCAAACACTCTAAAACCTTCGGACCCACTGCAAATAATTATGAAATAACTGATCATGCCAAAAGCTTTACAGATAATACTCTCATGGTTTTTGCATGACACAACTGTGATCTGTAAATGCATTAGGTTACTGACTTAATACTCAAAAGTCAAACATAAAAATAAATACACTTATTACTACAAATAATAAGTGTTATGCATTAAATACTGCAGTGATACTAAAGCATCTTTAACCAGACTTTTTTTTAGGAAACACGGATGTAAAGATGAAAAAGAATGAAGCTAGAACAAGAAAGTTCAATCAGATGAAGATGAACAAGCCCTTTTATTTGCATTTGTGTGCAGTTTCTTGAAAATATAGATTGATGCTGACTGCACAGTCAACTCAAGTTAACAAAAAGGTTCTATTTTATGTTGCCTATAAAGTCTTTATGAAGATTTTAGATATTCTTACAAAAGTCTTAACTTAAACAGACAGTAGAATAAATGCTAACAGCTTCAGTGGCAGTTTTATAAGATCTGCACAGCATTAATTTGATAAAACTGAAAACAAACATCAACACTCCAAACTTTCTCTAAGTAAGGATATTTTCACTCCACTTCAGACATGTTTTGATGAGTTTGTTTGCTCACGTTCTGTACTTCAGTAGCTTAGACCTAAATGATCTGATTGGCCTGTGATGAATGTGACTGATGGAACAATCGTCCAATCACCTGCCAGATCTGCTTCTAAAAGCTCTGCCAATTTGCAAACACTTGCTACAGGCTCTTTCCCAGATGGACCTGGTAACTGTCTATCTGGTGTGACAGGTCAGTAATGAACATTTTGATAAAGAAATAGGCCAAAATTGACTACAATATTGGTTTGGTGGAGTGGTGAACAACCCGGCACAATAACCTTAAAATAAACGACAAAAAGCAAGAGCGCTTTTTTAGTTGAATTAACACATTTCACAGTTTAATACCACCAATATTAAATACTTCATCTTGTTCTCAAACACTTAGTACTGCAAGTGTCAGTCTGCAAACAAATTGTTAGATGCATACTATATGTAAGGAGTTCAAAATAGTGGCAAAATTACAACATAGTGCACCCCTAAAAAACTTGATTTTATTGAATTAATGCAGACACTAATGCATGTAACTAGTACTTCTTTTTAATTAGAGTTAGTGGATGTAAAAGTTAGTTTAATAAACCACAAAAGAATCATAAATGCAGTAAAGAAAGCCACTAAATTAAAATAACTGAGTTCATGTAATTAGTTATTTTCCACTCCTCTCTGTGTATTTTTTGCCCCCTTATTAAAAACCCTGATTGGTCATAAATGTCTTTTTCTGTCCATTTCTCTGTTTCTCCGAGCACAGATGACCCAGCTGTCACTCAGAGCGGGACTGTCCTGGCAGACCGCCCGTACCGACCCGGTGTGAGGACAGGGACCCCCGGTTTGATCCGTGACGGTCTCACGGTCCGGATCAACTCATGGACTAAAACGCTGTCGTGACCGTTACGTGCCCACAGCCGCTGATGTTCGTCCATCTGCGCTCACAGACACATAAAGCTGCGCGCACTCACACCGCTGCCCCGACAGTGAAAGTGAAAGAGAGCACCGAGCGACACCAAAAACACCTTTAACCCGTGTATCAGGGACCCGGTGACCGTCTGTCCGTCACCTCCTTTACCTGTAAGCCCGGTTTGAAGCGCGCGGTGGGATTCGGTAAACGTTGACATCAGGCTTCACGCACAGGATCGACTCGTACTCGCCCTCAGCCGCCATCTTGGATCCACTGTTATTGATGTGGGAGTTGTGAGTCATTTATCATCCGCTGGGAGAAGAGGCTGTGTCTGTGTGTTCTGTCCAGAGAAGATGCTCATTCATTTATTTATTCAATCAGAGGGAGAAATGTGGACTTTGTTAATATAGACATATTTACAGATTTGGATTCATGAGTTTAATGAGGGAATCAGGAAAAATAGTTTCTTTAATAATTTCTTATAACGGTTTAAGGATTTATATTTTAATTAACATTTTTGTTGTATGTTCAGTTTTTTGTTGTTTTTTTTTAACGACGTGTTTTGTTATTTTTGTTTAAAGATATACAAAGATATACAGCTGTGTGATCTATCTGCTTCTTCTCCTCTGTAAATATCTAAACATTTAAAACAGGGGCGATTCTAGGACCTGACTTTTAGGGGCCTCTGCTCTTACAGAAATCATGACATATCTTAATTTCTCAGTGTTAAATATTCTAAAACACACCACACAAGAAATATTTCAACACATGGGAAAAAACACTAATAGTTAGGCTATGTGTGGTTACATTTTACACTATATCATACATTTTTGGGATTTTTTTTTCTGAAAAGAGACTAATTGTTAAAAGCATTTCCATCATAAAGCTATCATTTTGTTAGTAATTTGACATTATAGATAGATCAATGTATAGTTGAGACATAAGTAAAACCTTTTTTAACAATTATATGAGCAGCACTTTGGATGCAGGATTTGTCATACTCCACCTCCACCTTCACAAGTAACTTTCAAAAAATTATTTTTTCCATTTATCTTTCAGCAACAGGCCCTGAGATCCATAATTTAAAAACAAAAACACAGCTTTTGCATTACTAATCCCAGGATGCTGAAAGAAATGTATTTCCACAGCATACTGATGTGTAATTTTAATTCAGAGTTTAGTGTTGTCCTTGCAAATATGTCAAACTCAAAGTTTACAACTTCTTTTTCATATTATTATATTATTATTTGTTCCTACTTCTTCTACTACTACTAACACTGTTAATTTATTGTTATAATAAATATAACCAGGTGGGGAACTGGCCACTTTTTGTGATTATTTCAGGGGGCTAAAATTAAATTTTGGGGGTGCTTCAGCCCCCTAAAGGGCATTAAAATCACCAATAACTTTAAAACAAATCATAATGCCTAAATTTGCAAAAACTTGACTATGAGAGCATAGTTTTTTTATGCTATGAAATACATTTGTGAAGAAAGATGTTGATACAAATAATTTGATATTTCATCCAAAAAGACATATTTCATTAAAAAACACTCCCCTCTGGGAATGCTCTTGCTTAATTTAAACACGTGGAAAATAATAATAAAAGTGTGCTGTTGTTGTTATTATTGTTTGTTATTATTATTATCATTATCAATGTTAATATCATTATTCATTTAGCTTTTAATTTAGTAGGGAGTAGGCTATGTCTCTATTCCAAGGGTACACTGCAGTAAAACAAATGAAAAGACAAATATTGCATTTCACACTAATGACACTAACACTAACATCAGGTGAAACCAGGGGGATCAGCTTAGCTGTCTTTTAAATATTATTCCACATAACAGGTTCAGCAGCAGTGATTACAGTCTTCCTGCACTCTGTTCTAAACCTCAGTATTTTTAAAGTAACATAGTTTTCAGATCTTGTTTTATGGCTTAAATATTTACTGACAGGAGGTTTTTCGGAGGTAGTTTCCCCATCAGTGCTTTGTAAATTAATTGATCCGAACTGAAACACCCACGTTTATCACGGCTCTTGCCTCTAAAAGCAGCTACATTTAATGTGGTGGGTAACAGAAAAAGAACATGCTGGTATCAAATTTTAATGCAGTAATAATAAAAAATACTAATATATTGAGGGGGCGTGTATTTGCAGGTGCCAAAACTGCGGAAGCGGAAATAACTGTGTCGTGTCCAGAGAAAGAGCGTTCCAGATCTTTTCAGTGAGCCGGATCATTTTGCTCATGCTTCAAGGCTCCATGGTCACTCCTTGGCTGGACGGAGGGATTGCCTGAAAAAAAAAGAGTGAATCTGTCATAACGAACATTTTCACCAACTTAATTATCATCAAACTTTATGTATTTGAATGTGAGGTTAATTTTGGATTGATGAGGCTTGTAGAATTAAACAGCACAGGTAATGTGCAAAGTAGTTTGACACAAATGTAATACTCTGATGCTTCATAAAATAGATTTGAAATAATAATTACCATCGAATAAGCCCTTTAATTTCTTGCAAAAGCCAAAACATTTAATAACAATCGAGACTGGATAGAAATATTACTATGACATAAACTTATTTGATCATTATGATTTACTGGTATCTCAGATGAAATTAAATGTTTGTGGTTTCTGTCATGTTTTCTTCATGTTGACAATTTGCTGGTATTTGGAAATGGTTGGTGGTCTGCATTAATAAAAGTGGAGGGCCAAGACTTTGAAATGGATTGATGGTTTATATATGTATCCGTTTTTTGGTCGCCTTATTATGTCATAATTACAGTAAAAGGGTCGCGTTGGGGCACATTTGGTGAATTAACTTTAGGTTCAGCTGACACACTTGTGATCATATCACCTTATTTGTTTGTTACATGTGATTTAAAAGGACCTCCTGTATTTCCTTAGGGAAGAACTGTTAATACTCAAACTGCAAATACAAATCTATTAATAAGACCAAGGACAAGATAAGTCACCGTGGGATCTTCGTTTCGAATCATTTTAAGCATTTAGTTCAGTTATCCGATTCGTTCATGAACTACCCATCACCAGTGGTGTCGTCTCCTCGAAGGTTCCTGAAGATCTGCCCAGGGTTAGTGCCTTATTTATCCTGTAAATACGCTTATTCAATCCACGTAAAGATGCAGGGGCGTTGTCTGTAGTTCTCAAGTATATTTACCGTCCGTTTCTTGAAATATATCCTTGTTCTGGGTTAAAACCCGATGCTAAAGTCGACTCCCTGTTGCTATGCTTGGCTCGACCGTTAGCCACACCAAAGGCAGCTGGTCGTCTTCTGTCGCTCTCCGAGGTCCTGAAAACACGATCTGAGACTCTTTACAGACTCAGTACCTGCAAGAACATCGACCTGTACCGAGTATTACAGTCTGTGATCATGAAAGGGCCATTTAAAGATGGTGTTGGGGTGTATTTTTGCACACAGGCCCAGAATGCTCTTAGCTAACTAGCTCGTAGCCTAGCTAAACGGCTAACGTACAGTAGAGGAGGATGGCAGTTTGTCGCAGTGATTATGACAAACTGACACTCGGGTTATACAGCAGGTGAAGACCAAAAACTTTATATTTATATATGTTCAGTTTGATGTGGATATTCAACATTTATGTTAGGAAATGGTTTCCACAAACCAGAGCCACAGACGTTTAGATAAGTCTGGTAAAATCAGTGTTCAGTGATACTTCTTTGACTAAAATGCAACAGAAATCAGGAAACCTTCACATAAAGTCTTAAACATGTTATCGTTTGTGAGTATACAACATGCATGTTCCTTTTAAATTACACAATAAACATTGAAAACATGTCTGTGTATTGAGGTTGTCAGGATTAACAGTACTGTTTCAATGTGTTCAAAATAATGAAATTACTATTGCTATGATAACTGATACAATAAACTAAATTAAGTTAAGTCACATGGAAATTGCTCATACTGTATGTGAAATATCACGATAGAGCAATATTGTGATGGTAATATATCGTGAAATTATCAAGCATATTATGTATCAATAATCGGCCAAACGGGAGACTTATTAATTTAATCATGTCATCGTTTTTTGTTGTGAAATCTCAGTGGACTCAACAGTTTTTTTTTTTTATTATTGTTCATTGTTAATCCAGCACTTGTGATTGAATTTATTTGTTTATGAACTGCAACAAGCATGGAAACGTACAGTAATCTTGATCTTAATTTAGTTCCTGACTGATGATTACTGTTGATTGGTAATGTTCATCCTGAGCTTTGAACATCCTTTCCTGATGTTGACACATTTAGAGTCAAAACGTCATGTTTATGTTTTGGGAGGAACAATACAGGAATTTTGCAGATATCCAAAATGCCTGTATTTTCAAACCAGCACTGTCAATACTGATACCAATATTATTTGTCAAAAGCAGAGAGTCTTTGCATTGTTGAAAAGTGACTTGTTGCTTTGACTTGTTGTTGTTTTGTGTCAGGAACAGATGTACATTAAAAAAACACCATTTAACTCTTGAAAAATGAACATCCTGCTTTGAGTGAGTTTTAAGCCTCTTTTTAAAAGTATCAACAGACTCTGCAGTCCTGAGATTCTCCGGCAGGCTGTTCCACAATCGGGGACCATAATAACTAAAAGCTGCCTCCTCGTGTGTCTAAGTTCTAACTTTTGGTTTGGTTAAAAGGCCAGTGCCAGAGGACCTCAGGGTCCATGAGGGCTGATACGGTAAAAACAGGTCAGATAAAAAAGTAGGCCCGAGGCCGTTAAAGGGACAGTTCTGTGTTTTTAAAGGGGGGTTGTATGAGCTCCATATGGTCACTAAGGACATTAGATACAGTAGAAAGTTCTCTCTTCACCAGTAAGCCACAGTCTGTAAGAGTCGGTGACGAAAAAAAGACGCTAACGGGAAAGTACCATACCAAATACAAAGGGTATTTTCTCCGCCTACAGGAACTTCAATCAAAAAGTAATACCACAGTTCAAGAGTACGCTACATATGATTGTTTTTAAGCGCATAAACATTTCGGAAATATAAAGTTTTCCATTCCTTCAGTGAAAGAATGAATACAGTCTTTAATGGATTTTATGAAGACACCTCCAAGTCTTAACAAACCTGTAAATATATTAGTATATATTACTGATAGATTATCATTGTGAAGTTTTCCACGTCAACAAAGTGCTTTTATTTTTACCACAAAGTGTTTTGAAAACACCAAAAAATCATCAGCATTAAATGTTTTCTCTAATCTTTTAGTGTATTTAAGTTTTCTTCTGATGGTCAATGCTGATTTACACATTTAAGTCCATAATTTCACAGTATTGCTTTGTAAAAACGGCTAAAACAAACGTCTGACCGATTAGCTCTGCAACAGTGTCCAAGAGAGTGAGCTCTCTGATTGGCTGGTCAGTAGACCAATCAGAGGATGAATACAAAAGGTCATTCCCATTCCTAAGCACTTGACCTGACATTATTATTTTAAAATCAGCATTCACTGTTCTGAAGAATGCGTATAAAACACAGAACTGTATCTGTAAACATTATAAATGGATCATCTCTAACGCAGACACACCTTGTCTCTGCAGCAGTGTTTTTATGCAGTCATCTTCTGCCTGTCATTGACTCTCAGTGCCAAGCCCATGCCTCAGCTCTTTAAATGTTTACAGTCTCCTCCCTGCAGGTGAAGGATCCGGTTTCTGAGACAAACCGATGCAGTCAGGAGGAGGAGAGAGCAGCAGGATGTACGCTCACTGAGCCAGCGACTGCAATCTGCGACCTGAAAACCAGTCCCTAACACCTCAGAAAGATTTGTTAAGGTACGTGTTAGACTGAACAGGCTGAGGCCTGCATGAGGTCTCTGCTACTTTTCCTCTAAGTGTCAAGCATGCAGCTCTGTAAACATGTTTTTCTTTTTTAGATTGTGGTGGTTGATACACCACCCTCAAACCCGGCACCATGACGTCTTCTATGCTCCGTCGGCAGCTGAAGAACCTGGTCCAGAACTATTCTGAGGCTGAGGTCAAGGTAAGAGGCAGAGCTGCTACTGAGTCAACTTTGAACCAAAGTTTTACACTAACTTAACCCTCATCCCCACATAGGAGAAATAACTTTTGGATTTGAAAAAGAGGCACTTGGACTGTTCACACTGATACTGCACGTTGTTCAGTGTGAGGAGAACAGAGGAGACTGTAGGAAATACTTAATTTTTATTTAAAACATTTTTACACCAAGATACTCTGATGGTTTAACTAGATCTTTCCCGTGGGGCAGTTTGAAGACAAAGAAAACACAGTAGCAGCATGCTGTCATACAAAAACAGAGATTGGACTTTGCCTGATCCGAGTCTACATTAGGCGGAAATGTGGCCCTAAAACTGCCCAGAGAGGAGGCTGTTTGTCACTGTTTAATTGCACTTTTAAAATTGTTTTCTTTTAACAACACTCAGTTAATGTTCGGGAACTGAGGAGACCAATTTTTGAAGGTTTTCGGGTGGAATTCTTTCCCATTCTTGCTTGATGTACAGCTTAAGTTGTTCAACAGTCCGGGGTCTCTGTTGTTGTATTTTACGCTTCATAATGCACCACACATTTTCAATGGGGGACAGGTCTGGACTACAGGCAGGCCAGTCTAGTACCCGCACTCTTTTACTACGAAGCCACGCTATTGTAACACGTGCAGAATGTGGCTTGGCATTGTCTTGCTGAAATAAGCGGGGGCGTCCATGAAAAACACGCTGCTTGGATGGCAACATAAGTTGCTCCAAAACCTGTATGTACCTTTCAGCATTAATGGTGCCTTCACAGATGTGTAAGTTACCCATGCCTTGGGCACTAATACACCCCCATACCATCACAGATGCTGGCTTTTGAACTTTGCGCCTATAACAGTCCGGATGGTTCTTTTCCTCTTTGGTCCGGAGGACATGATGACCACATTTTCCAAAAACAATTTGAAATGTGGACTCGTCAGACCACAGAACACTTTTCCACTTTGCATCAGTCCATCTTAGACGAGCTCGGGCCCAGCGAAGCCGGCGGTGTTTCTGGGTGTTGTTGGTAAATGGCTTTGGCTTTGCATAGTAGAG
The DNA here is from genome assembly GCA_036419115.1 of Scarus forsteni. Taxonomy (NCBI): domain Eukaryota; kingdom Metazoa; phylum Chordata; class Actinopteri; order Labriformes; family Labridae; genus Scarus; species Scarus forsteni. Next base: position 25,418,026 of record JAZDUH010000458.1, read on the forward strand.
TTTTAACTTGCACTTACAGATGTAGCGACGAACTGTAGTTACTGACAGTGGTTTTCCGAAGTGTTCCTGAGCCCATGTGGTGATATCCTTTACACAGTGATGCCAGTTTTTGATGCAGTACTGCCTGAGGGATCGAAGATCACGGGCATTCAATGTTGGTTTTGGGCCTTGCCGCTTACGTGCAGTAATTTCTCCAGATTTTCTGAACCTTTTGATGATATTACGGACTGTAGATGATGAAATCCCTAAATTCCTTGCAATAGCTCGTTGAGAAATGTTGTTCTTAAACTGTTGGACAATTTGCTCATGAATTTGTTCACAAAGTGGTGACCCTCGCCCCATCCTTGTTTGTGAATGACTGAGCATTTCAGGGAAGCTGCTTTTATACCCAATCATGGCACCCACCTGTTCCCAATTAGCCTGTTCACCTGTGGGATGTTCCAAATAAGTGTTTGATGAGCATTCCTCAACTTTCTCAGTCTTTTTTGCCACTTGTGCCAGCTTTTTTGAAACATTTTGCAGGCATCAAATTCCAAATGAGCTAATATTTGCAAAAAATAACAAAGTTTACCAGTTTGAACATCAAGTATCTTGTTTTTGCTGTGTATTCAATTGAATATAGGTTGAAAGGTATTTGCAAATCATTGTACTCTGTTTTTATTTAAGATTTACTCAACGTGCCAACTTCACTGGTTTTGGGTTTTGTAGTTTAATCAGTCAAGAGTTGACAAATAAATGATATGTTAGAAAGAGGTGGATTCCAGGTAAAGTCCTGGCCTTACGCAAGATCTGCAAGACTGCCCTCAACAAGTTCCTTCACTTGAATCTGTTGACCTCTTACACATGACAAAAGTCTTTACTTCTTTCTAAAGAGAAAATAAAATACTTTTTGAAGTTTGATACTTCCTTTAGTGTGTTTTACAACTCAGTATCTCTGTGCTCAGGACTACCAGACTTCATCACCATACTTCTCCCCCTGCTCCCCCACCAAAGTCCTACCAGGACAACAAAGCAACAAAGATGGAGGACTGATTTCTCTCTTGTTGGGGGATGGATGTGTTTAATCCTGATTGCAGCCTTTTTATGGACTTCTAGCCTCCAGGGATGCCACTTGATATTCTGCCCACACTGAAGCTTCTTGCTTTGCTTCTTTTGTAGGTGAGAGAGGCAACATCTAACGACCCATGGGGGCCGTCGAGCTCTCAGATGGCAGACATCTCAGATCTGACCTACAACGCGGTGGCCTGCAGTGAAATTATGACGATGCTATGGAAACGACTGAAAGATGACAAGAACTGGAGACACATTCACAAGGTAGTCACAACAGACAGCTCTTTACTGTGTGTTCACTTTTGCTGTGGATGTTTTTCAGCTTTGACATTCAGTGTAGAATCTCAGAAACACAGAAACTCTGGCTGCTGATTGGTCTAGTAACGCAGCTCGTAGAGCTCGGATAATGACTTCTTCCCACATGGATCTTTAAATTCCATCTGAATATGAACAATAATTATCATCCAGTTTGGGCATTTGGATACCGAGTTGGCATTAGCAAAATTTTTTCAATGAGGACCTGCAGTCAGTAGTTTTTCCACCTGTTTTCCACTTTTTCTTTGATTAATGGACATCGGACTGCCAAAGTTGTACTTTTTGTATTGTTTTTCTTTTTTCATCAGCTATGTTATTTTGTGTAAATACTACTAAAGGATAAAAGATGTTAAACATTAAGGTATCAAGTATCTGTAATTCTGCTGTAACTGGACTTTGACTTTGAAAACATAACCATGTTGACTGTCTGTTTTGTTTCAGAGACTAATGTATTCAGTATATTTTATTCCATTTCTTGTTTTTGTTCTAGTCCCTGACTCTGCTGGAGTACCTGCTGAAGACTGGAGATGACCGTGTGCTTCTGAAAATGAAAGACAACATCTACATCGTCAAAGCTCTCACGGAGTATCGATTTCTAGAGAAGGATGGCAAAGATCAGGTGATGCGTGCCTCCTTGTGATGTACAACATACATAACCTTTTAGTGTCCATTAAAAAGGCTGCATGCCATTCATTAAGATCAGCTACTGTGGGCATTACATCATCTACATCGTTATATATAAGTGGAATATATTAGGTAGAGTTTACAACTCAATAACAAAGGATTTGATGTCTAAAAATGTGACGGCTTGGACTTAAGACCATGAATCTTACAGGATTTGTAGCATGAGGGGTTTGACTTGTTAGTTCCAATGATCGAGGCTGAGGCTTAAATCAAAAATCTGATGTGAGCTTTTCTGTCTCAGGGTGTGAATGTGAGAGAGAAGGCCAAGGTTGTCCTTGTCTTAATGGAGGATGATGACAAACTTAAAGAGGAGAGAGACTTTGCTGTCAAGACCAGAGAGAAGACGTCCAAAAGTGCCGCAGGTGAGCTTTTTGTCCAGAAGTGTTGATGCTGTTAAGGAAGTGTTTCAAGTCTCCTCCTTCATTTCAGTGGATTTTACCATATCCAACTTTTTTAATGTTTCTTCTTAATTAGCTTCATCAGCTGATGCCATCAAGGATCCAAACTACAAGCCATGCTATGTTCCTGGAGCAACAGGACTTCCATCTTTAGACAACATACCCTCTGTGGCCGACTTGACTGCGTCTTTTGCAGCCAAGAAAGAGGAGCGTATCAAACAGGAAGCAGTGAAAAAAGAAACTGAAAGACGGGTATGTTCATAAGGGAAGCAATGATACAGCAAACAGAGCTAACCTTGGGTGTTTCAGTCTCATTTTGAGCAGTGAACACTTTGTTGTGCATTGTTGCATCATATATGTGAGTTGGAAATGGCTTCACTCCTGAAAGTTTATGTATGTTTGTCTTCTTTTCATATCCAACAATTTGAAATTTAAGGCCAAGCTGAGTGAAGATGAACTGAAATGGGAGGACGCCGGCAAATCAACGGACACTAAAGGTGCTTGGGGAGGAGAGAAAGCAGAAGATGAGGCACCCAAACAAGATGCATGGGGAGCCCCCCAAGAACCCAAAGAGGCTACAGATCCATGGGGAGCACCGGCGAAACCAGAAACAACCGAAACACCGGCCAGCAGTGACGCTTGGGGAGCACCTGCTGACTCAGAGGAAGATCCATTTGCTGCATCGAAAACGGAAGAAGATCCGTTTTCTAAGCCAGAGAACGGAGAGGATCCTTTTGCAGCGCCGAAGGACGACCCATTCAGTGCACCCAAAGACGAGGAGGATCCATTTGCTGCTCCAGCAGATAAACCAGATCCCTTTACTTCAACCAAAGACGATCCATTCAACGCTCCTAAAGATGATCCGTTCAATGCTCCAAAAGACGATCCCTTCAACGCTCCAAAAGATGATCCATTTAATGCTCCAAAAGATGATCCCTTTAACACGCCTAAAGACGATCCGTTCAACGCTCCTAAAGATGATCCTTTCAACACACCAAAAGATGATCCGTTCAATGCTCCAAAAGATGATCCCTTTAATGCTCCAAAAGATGATCCTTTCAACACGCCTAAAGACGACCCATTCAATGCTCCTAAAGATGATCCGTTCAACGCTCCTAAAGATGATCCCTTCGGCACACCCAAGGATGACCCATTCAACACCCCCAAAGACGATCCTTTTACTGCTTCAAGCACGGCAGCTAAAGATGATCCTTTCTCTGCAACAAGTAAACCTGAAGATGACCCTTTCACTGCAGCAACAACGCCCCCTAAAGACGACCCTTTCTCCACCACATCCAAACCAGAAGAGGACCCGTTCTCTGCACCATCCCAGCCTGCAAAGGAAGACCCCTTTGCCTCACCAACCACCCCACCAAAAGAGGATCCATTCTCAGCTCCACCCCAGCCCAAAAAAGAAGACTCATTCACTTCGCCAACAAGCCCACCAAAAGAAGATCCCTTCTCTGCACCGACCCAGCCTACAGAAGATCCCTTTGCCGCACCAACAACGCCACCAAAGGAAGATCCTTTCTCTTCATCATCCAAACCCAGTACTGATGATCCTTTTGCTGCACCGACAGTGCCGTCTAAGGAGGATCCATTCGCCGCCCCATCCAGCCCTCCGAAGGATGGCGCCTCAGATCCCTTCAGTGCCCCTGCACTAGGCTCCCCTACAGACAGTGCAGATGCTTGGGGAGCCCCAACCAGCCCTCCAGCTGACAGTGGTTCAGATCCTTGGGGGGCACCGTCAGCTCCAAACAGTGCTAAGGGAGGTGACCCCTGGGGGGATGGAGGCGCAGCTTCACCGGTGGATGCTACAGATGGATTTGGGGATTCATCCAAACCAGACAGTGATCCCTGGGGATTACCAGGTAAGACTCAAACAAGCACATCCATTAGCATGAATGTTCAGTACAGAGCTCGTTTAGCTGTGATAGCTCATATTTTAAAGATTTTTTGCTTACTAGATTGTCAGCGAGGTCATGGGGTAATCAGTTAGTAACTAGGTCTGACTAAAATCACAGTACAGCAGAGTGCAGTTTTGAATATTTTGCAGCAAAGGTGTGCCTGCATACCTGCAAACCTATATATATGTTTAAATCAGAAATTGCAAAATGAACGTACTGTTCAATCATTTTGATATTTCTTCAATAATTGTTTTATTTATTCTTTTTAATATTTTATCATTAAAATCTATTAATTGAGATTTAAACAGGTGTTTCCTTAGTTACTACAAATCATTTTGAAATCACAATTTAGGTCAAATTACAATCACAATTCATTATTTTTCACGAATTGTATAGCTCTAGTGATTGCTGAAAAAGGCAGTTTCCTCCTCACAGGTCAGAGTTGAACACACCTCCATCCTGCTCCATGCACTTAGTGTTAGCCATATCACGGGAATACCATTACGAAAACAGGACTGATCATTAAAAGAACTCTGTCCAGGCTTCAGCAGCATTGTCTGACCTGAAAACTGTTCCCTCAAAACACAAGTCAGATCACTGTGACTTCGGCCATTCTTGTTGACAGAAAGGGAACTGGAAGTCAAGATGCCCTGATCAGGCTGATCATAGATCAGTGAGCTAGGCCAATACAGACACAGATCCTTTTGTGTATTTTGTAAGAACCGCAGATTATGTTGAAGTATCCTGCTTTAAGTAAACTGAATAATAAATTGAGATAATTATTACATGTGTTCAATTTAGTTAGTTAATTTAGAAACTTATGGGGAGACTAGAACATCTGTAGTCTTGACATTGCAAAAAGTACAGCAAGTAAAACAGAATAAGTCTCAGATGTTGATTAAGTAGCATTATAGTATGACTGTATTAAATTCATGGTGCTAATAAAAACAAATTTAACTTTTAACATCATGTTTTACGTCATTATTAAGTCAAGTTCCGAGGCAACACCCAAGTTTCCTTCTCTAGAAATTACCAATCTTTATCAAGTCAGTTTACCAAGCAAACATAAATGCACCATAACGTTGACCAGCTTTTATCCTGTCGGCCTGTAGGCAGGGTGGATTTCAACAGAGATTTCAACACTGGACTGATATCTATACCTGACAGGGATGAAAACAAAATGTTGTAGAATTTTCCACAATTTCTTTTTGAGGGAGACGAAGCAGCAGAAGCAGCAACAGCAGGAAAGATGAGTGGGTGGATTTGATCACAATCCGAAGGTGCAACATGCCACATAAAACACATCCCTCACTGTTTTAAGTAGATAATCTGGCATTTAATGTGGCAACTTAAGTTTTTTTAATCCAAAAACTGTTGTAAAGCTGAACACAAAGGGGAAGCCTGACATAAAGATATAATACACCAGAACCATCAGCTCCAAAGTGTCAGGGTTACCAAATCATTGTATGAACAACAAAAAGGCAAAACAAGAGGCTTGAGTTTATATTAAACAAATAAGGAGTAAATAAAAACAGAGGCTTGTTAATGAGTGACATTAAACATACGCATATATGTATGTATATATATTTTTAAGAGCCATTTGATTTGTAATTCAGTGTAAACATGAATGGGCTGCCTGCTAACCCTAATCCTAACCCTTTAGCTGCAGCTCCAGTTAGCACTGATGATGCGTGGGGTGCACCTGCTGCCCCCTCAGACTCCTCCCCCTCTAGTGACCCCTTTGGAGACGGAGCATCTAAAAAAGGTGATCCATGGGGGGCACCTAGTGACGCACCTAGCAATGGAACAGGTAGATTATACCTGAACTTCTATCTGAATGCATGTCTCTCTCATTCATCCATTATTCATCTTAACTGTCAGTCACTCCAGGGTTTTGTGGGAGTTTTTTTGAGATTGCTGTGGGAAATGATGCCCAATTTTTGGACAAGTTTTCCAAAAAGTTGAATCAGAAGTTGTGATATTTTCTTTATTTTACCTGTGACATGGAGCATGTGAGTTTGCAGATGTGTTGTTCCTGTTGTTTTAGACATTCTTTCAAAAAAACTGAATAGAAACACAGTAACTCTTATAAACAGTAATATGCTCTGTGTCCACCAGATATCAGAGATTCTGCCAGCTTTTTTCTGTCTGAGTGGAGCCAGAAAGTGACAAAATGAACGAGCCCTTTCCCTTCAGATGGGACCCTCAGCCATTACTTGTATCCTAGGCCAAATCATTAGGGATATTGGTGTGGCATGACAGCATGAGCCTCTGGAAACGCACCGTCAGTCGACGATGATTAGCTGGTACAAAACACGCATTAAAGAGGACATATCATGCTTCTCCTTTTCACTATGCCAGACTAGGATGCCTGTAAAGCATTTCTGCCCTCAGTACAAGTCATTTAGTTCCTTCATTGCCCCACAATAGCGTTCTCAGTATCCTCATTTTAGGCCATTATGAAGCCCACGTTGACTCGCGAAGATCTGAGGATGACCTAAAGTTACCTCACAACGTCACAGCCCTTTGTGCTCTGATTGGTCAGTTCTATCGGGGGTTGAGCCAGCCTGTCCTTCTTCTTCTACTGTATTTTCTGGCAGGCTCATAGCACCGACCACGTATTGAGTCCCCCTACAGGCCAGAGCTGGTAATGAGGGAATGTGAGCTAGGGAGCTATATACGGCTGCTGGTGGATGTGTTCCTCGGTGAGGGTTTGGAGCTGATGGACATCACAGAGGAGGAAGTGTTTTATCAGATTACTCCAATAAAAAGAAAGGTACCTCATGTCGTCACAACGTTTCTCGCGGACATCTCGCAATGACCTATTTTCAGAGGCATCAAATCTCGTTCTAGAATATCAGAAAAAATAAAATATCTCATTTTTTGAAAATTAAGGGGGTGTAAGGTCTTGTTTTCAAATTTATTATATTATAGGTAAGTATTAAATCATGCATCAGCATGATATGTCTCCTTTAAATACTTACAGTCAATTAGGGCTAGGCGATATGGCCTAAAAATAGAATCCCAGATTTTATTTCCACAACACCCAATTTATGATTTTTCTCTTTCTGAAAAGGAAAAGCTCCAAGTGACACAAAAATGACATGATCAGGTTTTTGCCTTTGTTATCAAAACATTTTCCCAAACCAAGCAGAATACCCTCTTATTATTGACTATATAATTCAAATGTCGGCAGGTTTGTCTAAATCAAACACTGAAACCTGAGGTATTTCAGAGAATATTAACATGGAGCTCTCTGATCAATATTTAATCTCATTTAATAAACAAAGCCTGTAAAAGTACATATGCAAAACCTGACAAGAGTCTACCGTCAAGAAAACTGTAGTTTTTAGCATTTATATTTTCAAACATTGCAACAGCTTACAATTGGAGTAAGTCTAGAAAATATCTTGATCCTTTATATGACGGGACACAAATGCAGACACCTGGACATCGAGGTTTTTTACTACATGAGTGGAATTCCAGGTGCTGAGCTGCAAGAAGCACAGAAAGAGAACAGTTATCAGAGAGAAGTAAGCATTCAGATAATTAAATCCAGCTTCAAAGTTTTAAGTTTTTGTTATTTTATAATGTTCACTGCTGGGAGAATAAATCCTCAGCTGATGTTATAGAACATTTTGAGCTGTAATGTCAAGTTTAGGATGAAGACAAAGCCCTGTTGTTACAGCAGCCGTTTCCTATCACAAAGCATACACGTATTAAGTTAATAACAAATACGAACCCCACTTCATTCTCTGTCTGTCTGTTTTTTACCATAAAGAAAAATCAAGACATTCAATTTCTGCAAATTACTCATAAAATCAAACATCAGTATCTTAAAGGATGACCCACTGAGGACAACAGGCATGTTTTCTTGCTCATAGCCTTCATAAAACTGTAGAGTCTAAAAATCTAGAATCTACACTTTTCGGAATGAACACCAACAATTGTTGGGGCTTCAGAAAATGAACACAAGGACAAAGATTTTCCCTTTTTTCCTTGTGATGTCGATCAGCAGATGTTGGTCTCTGCAGTTCAGCTGGTGAAACTAGCAGTCTGGCTCACACTCCGCGATGCTTCATCAGCTTTACTGATGCACATCCTCTCAGTTGCAAGGATGGATGTCAGGCTAAAATCTGGCATAGATGTGCAGGTGTTGGAGGGGAAAGAGTGAAGATGATTGGCCAAAAGATTGCAAGAAAAAAAAAATTGCAAGGCTGCGCTGAATTTGCATTAATTGTGGTGATCATGACATTTGGCGCTTTTCCATTAGCCATACTCTACTCTACTCTACCCGGCTCTACTCTACTTGCCTTGTGCTGCTTTTCCATTAGCCCCAGTCGCCTGCCCAACGGGGTGCAGTGTTGCTGAGTGGCTCTGCGATGACGCATTTTTAGCGCGACACAACAATCTGTGGCTTTTTGTCACAAACCGAGTAAAAAAGGAAAGCAGAAGAAGGCTGCAGGTGGTAAGAAGAAATACCCCTTGAGAAGCACAGGAGAGTTTTGGAAGCTATACAACAGAATGAAGCCGAGGACGAGAGCAATCGAGCTGCAAAGAAAAGACATATGAGGGTAAGCTAACGGTAGCTACCGCTAGCATGCTAGGTCGTCGCGCTCATGACTCATCGATGACGACATTGTCTGACCAATCAGTAGCCGGCAGTCTGTGACGTCATCTTTCAGTCTCGACTCAGCTCGCTTGGAACCAGAGCGGAGTAGGTACTAAAACTAGCTTGTTTTAGGAGGTACCGGGCTAGTGGAAACACGCTGTAAATCAAGTAGGACCGAGTAGAGTAGGACCAATTGTGATTTCCTGGAGGGACTGACTTTTTCACCTCTTCTTTTTCATAATAATAAGAAAGGATCTCCTTTTATAACAGCAGTCAAATATTTCCTGTCACTGACGTTCTTATATTCAAGAATATGTTGACTGGATTGTTGATGCCAGCTAACTCTAAGCTAAGCTAACAACTGAGGCCATGAAATGTTACTGACTGTTTTACCGCAACTGTGTATTAATGTATTAATAACAGCATTTAATGTTTAGATTAAACTTCTTTTTGCATGTGGGGCTGCCATCTTCCATTTCATCTCCATCCTCCCATCACTCTGCAGTTCCTCTAACAAACTTAACGACTAATCTTCTCTTCCGCTTTGCTCTCTCTTCCCTCCCTGACCTGCTCCCCAATAGAAAACACCTTTTAGAGTAGAACTGGACCTTTATTTTATTGCAGGAAAGCGTACGGCACTGGAGACGGAGTTACGGAGAAAGACTGCTTCATTTCTGGGCTCAGCGGGGGCGTCACTTGTCGACTTGGACGATCTGTTTTCCTCTAACCCAAAACCCAAACAGCAGCCCCTCGCTAACGTGCTCGCCACCCAGACACAAGCCATCGGTAAGGACGGACAGATTGCTTTGGTCTGGGTGAAGGATGTCGTATGTGACGGTGTCTTTCTGTGGAAATACTGGTGGGGCACATGATTCAAATGGATGCATGATCAACCTCAAAGACTGGAAAATCACTGAATCATTTATTTCATGATGATACAAATGCAATCCACTTCTGTTCAGTCCAGAGAGAGACAGACATGGAGAGAGGCAGGCAGAATGAAAGACAAATATTTATTGATATGTTTGTATGAAGAAGGTTATTGTGATTTGTGTTTGGCCCAACAATCCCTCCTTCCTCGTGGTCCGCTGTAGTGTATAGATGTTGTGTATGTGTGGCCGTATGTGTGAGCATTAGTGAAGTTTAGTGTAGTGTATATTAACCAGCAGATATTAAACTCTTCTTGCCCCTCTCTCTGCTCTGCTGCTGAAATGCTCAAACTGTAAACCCTCCTACTCCTCCACTCCTCCTCATTCCTTTATCCTCCTGTAAACCCTCATTTCCCAGGCGGTAGTAGAGTCCGGGCCGTGGTACCTGGCCCTGTGGTTGGAGGGACGTCCTTCCAACAAACTTCAACCCAGTGCTGCACCCCCTTTGGTTCCTCTTCGGCCCCGTCCTTTGGTGCACATTTGCCCACTTTTACACCTCCAGTGTTTCATCCACCAACTCAGCCGTCCCATAACACTGGGGCGTTTTATCCAGGCTTCAATTGGCTTCAAGCAAGTCAGGCAACCGCAACGTATTTGGGAAGTGGAGCGGTCCCGCCTGCTCCAATGGGAGGGAGTCATCAGCTGGGACTCAATATGACCCCAGACTATGCAGCTGTGGGTATGATGCAGTCTGGATCTCTGGTTGGGAATCCCTCATCAGATCCCCTCTATATGGGGCAGGCCGGTATCTTTGGAGGGAGTATGCAGGCAGGAGCTGCTCAGATGGGAGGGTCCACTCTGCAGGAAGTGGGTGGAGTCACGGCACAGCAGCATTTGCACCCTGGAGATGGTTTTGGTGAGGCGGGGAACAAAAATACTAATCCATTCCTGATCTGACGACCCTTCAGGCTCCTATTAAATATACTGAATGATAACACCAGGTGACTTTACATGTGTGAGCTGTCTTTACATGTTGGAGATCATTTTCAGACCCTAAGATATTCATATTTCAATCAAAGTTAAAGGGTAGTTTGTTTTTTAAGGGGGTGTCTGGAGGCCTATGGCACAAGTAGATATAATTACCAATAAAGCAACTGTCAAGCTCCGCCCCTGAGGGAGGAAACCGAGTGTGGATGCCAGTCAATATATATATAGCCAGTCAATAGTGCCACAAAAAGCGTCATAATTACCTCACTTATGGGGTAAAACTACACAGAAAACAATGTTGGCCAGTGTAGAAGCTACAGTAAGACTTTTTAAAGTGTGTTGTTTCTAGATAAAACCCCATGCTTAGAACTACTTCTTGATGCACCATATCAGATATGTATCCTTTTGCCAGCAACACGCTCTTTTGTGTCAGGCAGCAGAAGGAGTGTTATTTTTCACAAAGTGATAAATCTAACTCTCCTGAGTATTTAGCAGATCAGTCGCTCTTGTATTTTAAATATAAAAAAGCAGAACTATTGGTCACAGGGCTGATTCTGCTTCTGCTTGTTAGCACTGCCAACGAGGTTGTTTTGGGCAGCGTATGTTTGTTAGTAAGATTACACAAAAACTACCGGATGGAGTTTGATACAGTTTTCAGGAGATGTTGGTGATGGCCCAACTAAAAAATGATTCGATTTTGGAGGTGATCCAGATAACTACCACTAGAAAACAATTATTTTTGCTCAATAACTGGCAAACTAATAATCAACATGAGCGCTAGGTGAGGGTTTTCAGCAATATGTGACCTACCTTGGTGGAGGTTTGCTCTCCCTGAGTGCTCTCTAGTTTTGAATATGGACATCAAGATGACTTCCTTTGTGATGCCAAACCATTGTGTTTGCAGTGCCCATTTTACCCATCAAGACCAGAAAGGTCTGAAGCGTTGTACCGAAGCCGCTCTCGCGACAGAACCCCGGATCACGACTCACAGTTCGTTATTCTGTACCATCAAGGAAGTTGCTGGCCAAAGGATACGTAGCCAAAATATTGGATCGCCAAATGGTTGCTAACACAGAGGATCGATCAAGAAGAAGCTGAAGAATGATACTGTAGCATCGAGTTGATCAAGTGTGTTTTTTGTGTAGTTTAATCCTGAAAGTGTGGTAATTATGAGGCTTTCAATGGCACCATTGACTGCTGTGAATCACCAGGCATCCATACCCAGCTGCTGTCTCTCCTCAGGGGCAGAGCTGCTTTAGCGTTGGTAATATTTACCAGTGCCATGATCCTCGAGCAGCCTCACTTCATTTGAACCTTTCGAGTTTGATGTTCCTCAACATGCCAGCCGAGACTTTAAAGGAAACTTTAAAAGTCTAACCAAACTCAAGTGCACATCACACATGACTTACACATGTCCAAAAAGCCATGGATTTTCTCTGTTTGCAGCCTAATATGAAGAGATATATGTGATAATATGAATTGATTAATTGATGTTATGAGCCATTCCTACAGTTTTCATGCACATGCCAGAGAGACGGGAGCACCTGCAGTGAGCGTGTCCGTGTTGAAGTCGTGTTTTTGTACGATTCTGTGACTGGACCTGTAAACAGAGCTGGAGTGGGACAGACGTCACTACATTTTCACTCAGCGTGCATGTGTTTGTACACAGCGGAGTGTGGGTGTGTGTGTGTTTGTGTGACCTGTGTGCACGCCGCGTGTGTGCCGTATATAGTATGTATCGTGCTGATGTAAATAGTGGAAGTAATCACAGATAAACCTTGAAATATACTGTATATTAGAGTGTTACAATCATGAGTGACTATTTATTGATCTATTTATTGATTAATTTATCACTTGATTATTTATTGATGCAACAATACAGCAGCAATGGCCTCCAACAAAACATCATTGATTACAGAGTCGGTGTTACAGTACTGTAAATGAGAGAGGGGATCGGCTCTGATGAAAACTGCATCATCGATCAACACAGTAACCGATCGTGTCTTTTTTGTTTGTTTGTTTAGCTCTGTAGCTCTTTACTGTGTTCTTGATGTCTTTGCTGTATCTCCGCACACTAAAGAAGAAATGTATGATTGTGTGATGAGCTACAGTTTGAACATTTCATTTCTCTGATGTGCATGCTGTGGGTGGATCCTCCTGTATGTTCATGTGGGACTTTTCCAAATGTTTGATTTGAAACGGTTTTTCACACATGTGTACGGAAAGGCAAACGCTGGATCTCTTGTGTTTCTAATTCAGAATTCACACACATCAGGACTGAGCATTATGTGTTCAAAAGGTCACATTGTTTTAATTTCCTTTTTGTTTTCCTGGAGGGACTTTTTTGTCTTTTTCTGTATTTTTGGGGCGTTAAAAATTGAACTCTGGTGGAAAACTTGACTGAAAGCCAGATTAGTTTCAGGGAGTCACAGTAGAGCAAGACTAAGGAGAGGGTTAGTCCATTACTTTTATTATTTGAAGTTAAAGCTTTATTTTGTATGAGATTATTTTATTTTGCTGTGTATTAAAATCTAAAACTGTGTTGTAAACTGTGACAGTAACATTTGAGAAATAAAACAACTTAACAGAACTCACTTTTTTCCAGTGTCCTTGTGAGCGTTCAGCTCTGTGTCCTCTTCTTTATCGCATGAACAGCAGGTGTAAAATCTGTTTCGTTCAGAATTTTGTTGAAACTTTTCATTTTTCTCACTGAACTCAAATGTTTTTTACAGCCTGCCATGAACCTGCCTGGTGTCACCACAAGAGGGCGACATGCAGACATTCAGACATTCAGACTCCATATTTATCAGTCAGTCATCAGAATATTGTCCATGTGGACCTCAGGAGAGCATCCGAAAAATTAGAGAAAGGACTGAAACATTAGCAGCAAGGAAGGAAAAGAAAACAAATGCGAGAACCCCAGATTAAGAGATTGCACCGTGCAGCATTGAAGTGACAGAATAATGCAGAGTTTGTCAATCAGAGCAGACTGAGGCCCTGTGGCCTCCCAGAGACAAGAAACAGCTCTGTTGCCCATTGCTTTAGGAGCTATTTCTTTATCCTTACTAAGCGGCATGATCTACATACAGAACCTGTGACCAGACTTCTTGTTTTAAAAAAATTGGAGGATCTGTGGGTAAGGTATTTTCATTGATATACAGAATTACATTTGCATATTTTGTTATGAGTCATCCATCCATTAACACTTTTCCCTTGCAGGGCTGCACAGACTGGAGCATGTCCCAGCTGCCATTGTTTGGAGAAGCTTGGTACACCCTGAAATGATCACCAGCAAATCACAGGGCCACAGAGAGAGACAGACACAACTAAGGGATATTTGGAGTCAACCTAATGAGTATGATTGTGGTCTGTGGGAGGAAGCTGGAGTGTCCAGAGAGAACCCATGCGTACAAACTCTGCACAGAAAGGCCCTGACCAACACAGACATTGAACCTTCTTGCTGAGAGGCACGCGCACAACCTGCTGCTCCACCGTGCAGCCTGATTACCAGTCTCTTAATCATGATTATTGTCTTGTCACTGCAGAAGAGCTCAGAGAGTCTCCAGAGGGACGAGGATCTGCCACAGCTGACTTTCACTTCAGTGGTATGACAAACACACCCTTTATCATGTTTCTGCATTTCAATGACTTTAAAGAGCTCATATTGTGCTCTGCGAGTATAAAATGTACAAACTTAATTTATATAACCTACAAGCAGAAGAGTGATTGACATAAAGAATCAAAAATGTATAATAACATTTACATTTAATGATAATGGGTAGAATGTCAAGAAGGATTATGGGACTAAAGCACATCAATATTCCTAAAGTACAATAAAAAATAAAAAACAGATTGATCAGATGCAAACAAGAGAAAAGGTAAATCAATAAAACCAAGTTAACTGATGAGTTGATAAAAAGTTAGCTTATACAAAAAACGAAGTAAAATCTAAAATCTTAACGTAGTTTAATTGGTTCTGAATTTTCCCCTCATAAAAAGCATTTCCATTGCTTTCAGTGTTTTATCTTACTTTTTTTCTAAGTCTCTTTTTTATTCTTCTTTCTTTCACTATTCCCCCTTTCTTTTCTGTTTATTTTTCCTTTTGTTTAAATGTTTATTTACCTTCAGTCCTCATGGTCTCATTTACTGCCACTGGCTCTCTGTGACATATGAAGAGGTTCTTCTCTAGGCTTTAGTTTAGTATTTTGTTCGGGCATGTTTAAGGGTTAAATTTTTGTGTTTGACTTTGTAAACTTGCATTTTTATGAAAGAGCTTCACAAATATTACCAACATTTCTTTTATAAGTAAGTCAAGTCAGTTGAGGGCGTCACAGTTTTTGTTAAAGGCGGGGAGTTTTCACACAGACTTTTAAGTCTCTTCATTCATTGACTCAGAGCTTAGAGTCTAAAAGCAGAGGTGGAACATTGGGGATTTGACTTTTAGCATCTGTTACATCAGGACACAAAAAGACTGATTGGTCCATGTGGTGCCTTTTTTGTGCACGGATCACTCCCTCCTCTCTCTTTCTCTCTCTCCATCTCCCCGTTTTTGTCTCCAGACTGGCCTTGAATAATCGTGGCATAGATTCATAGAGGTGCCTGAAATGTTCCTCAGAGATTTGGTCCATATCAACATGATTTAATCTCACAATTGCTGCAGATTTGTTGACTGCAAAATGATGCCAATCTCATGTTCTGTGACATGTTAAGTGGATTGAGATCTGGTGACTGTGGAAGCCACTGGAGTACAGTGGATTGGTTGTCATGTTAAAGAAACCAGTTTGAGACAATGTTGTGTGATCTGGCTGGTGGTGGTCATCAGGAGGTGGGTTCACTGTGCTTATACAGCTCAGTTTTTGGCCTAAAACAAACTAGTGCTTCATGTAAACGGTGGCTGTATCTGCAAACCTTGAAACCAGGGTCCATGGTGGAAAGTTTTGAAAACGGATTTGTTTCGGATCCATGTAGATGAGATACAGAGCCTATCAGGGTGAAACGTTGACATCACCGTATTTGAAGGCTGCGTGCTCATACCAGGAACACCAACATCTTCAGCTGTCTACCGAGCAACATGTGTGCTGCTTACAGTGCTTGGTTTGTTATCAAGACAAAACTATCCAGACAGATTTGTTGTCCAGACAAGACACTCCTGCATCTTTGTGCGCCCACTCACCACTGTTGTTTCTGAAAAATGTTCTTCTTCGTACGTGTATTGTAACAGCGCTGTTTCTCTGCAAACCTACATCGCAATCTACTGGACTGGCATGCACACTACAGCATTAACTTTTGTTTCTAGCGTCTCTGTCTGAACAGGGATCGAGATTGAGAACACAAAGGAAAAAGCTTTGTGTTTTGGGAGACAGATGTTACAATCCTTAGACTATCGTCTTACATTAAATTCTACCACACAGATGTATGATTTACCACTTATATGTATCATGAACCTCAGACTTTTCCTGGTAAACTTCTGAGGAGAGAATATTTCAGTATCACTGAGTGACCACGACTCCGGGCTACCACAGACAAACCTGCATCAGCCACAGAGGATCTTACGTTCTCTCCCAGCAGTGATCTCTGGCCAGGACAAAAACAAAAAGTTGATTTTCCATTAGAAAAGCTTTAAGAGACTTTCTTTGCTCCTTCAATGTCTCTGTCTCCTCTCTGATTGGGCCGTCCATCTTTTTGCCTTGAAATCATAGGAAATTGGAGCTTGGAAAGATGGATCTGCGTGATGTCTGACAACAAATCAGGCAGATCAATCTGTACTGCAAGGTTACAAGCACTAACCTTCTGTGCCACTCCTGCCACATCTCCATCCATCCATTATCTTTTCCTCTTATCCCTTTCAGGGTCACAGAAGCTGGAGCTTATCTCATCTGACAATGAGTAAGAGACTGGTACACTCTAAACCAGTCACCAGCCAATCACAGGGCCACGTAGGGAGACAGAAAAGCATTCACACTCACATCTACACCTAAAGCAGGGCATCCACTGTATGACTTTTTCGATGGCGGTGTTCAGCTGCTGCTAATACTGTACGAGTGAATCACAAGGGTTAACAGGTCACAGCTCACGATTCTTCTTCTCACACTATACGACCCGATGCTCTGGTGCGATCTGACTGCTCACACTGTTCGTCCATGTACGACACGCATGGATGCATTATAAGAACTTATAATATAATAAAGTCTTATAATGCATCCATGATGACACGTCAGACTCTTGTATCCGGAAATGCAACGTTAAAAGTAGTAGTAGAAGAAGAAGTAGGAAGTGGTCGGATGCTCACAGATGCGAATGAATAACAAACAAAAACGCATTGCCCGAATAGGCTCCGCTGTGCCTGCCACAGCTCAACAAGTGGACCCTCCATTGATTGGGTCCAGGTCCGCTGTGATGCCATGCTGCTCCGTCTCGTGTTTTCTCTTCCGTATCTACGTTTGCGCATGTGTAGTGTGACATAGCCTCACGAGGGGCGACCAGGATTCCAAACAAGTTTCATTTTCATCCGATCGATAGGGAGGTGGTCGTGAGGTGTTAATCGCTTCTCGTTACGTCGTGTATACTACACGATGTGAGACGCACGATTGAGCCAAAATTTGGCCCGATCCCCAAAATAGTAGCATGGGTGAAAAATCATGTAAAAAAAGGCCAAAAATCGCACAGTGGATGCCCGGCTTTAGGGCAATTTGGAGACACCAATTAAACTTATCTGCATGTTTTTGTTCTGTGGGAGGAAGCTGGAGTGCCAGGCGAGAACCCACGTATGCACAGGGAGAGCTTGCAACACCTAAACAGAAAGACCCTGACTGACACAGGGCCTCAAACCAGCAAACTTCTTTCTGTGAGGCTCATACACTACCTGCTTCACCACTGTGCTGCCCCCTACTCTGTTATTTGGGAAGTTTTGTTCACTGTTGCTACTTTTTTATGCAGGTCAAGAATTGAATACCTCCTCATAAAAAGTGTGAAGCCTGAACAGACTGTGCTGCTGTAAGCTTTCCAATCAGACCAAACCAATGGTGCCCCAGCCACTGATGGGATTTCCTAAAGCCAGCAGCTGTATATATAATGTACAGCTGCACTGGTTTGTGTTAAGAAGTGCTCGAAAGCAGCAGTTTAGAGAAGAGCAGGGACAATGAGGCTCCCATTTCAATCTGAGCCGCTCTATACCATACTGTCGAAGTAATCACTATAGGTCCGGAGGTCAGGAGGGCGATGAGAGAGGAGGAGAGATGAAGAAAGCCGAGGGAGAGCTGAGGGGATGGATGAACAGACACAGTATAGAGAGCAAAGAGGAGGGAAAGTAACAGATGGACTTGTGAGGATTAGAGAGAAATCTGGGTGGGTTTCTGATGGAAACTCACCCAAGACGGAGGAGGAGGAGGGAGCGACGAGGGAGCGCAGAGGAAAGGTGAAGGATTCTGAACACCAGCAGAAGGAGACGTGAAGAAGACGCAAAGAAGAGCCAGGGCTGGGGTCTCAAATGTGGTGAGTAGAGCCTTTTTCAAAATGTACATATGAAGGGTAAGCTCGTCAAAAGTTGAGCGTGAGCAGCGGATGTATTTTTTAATCACAAGGCAGAAGATTGGAGCTTAACATGATGAGATGATCCACACAGTCTGACACATGGGCAGCAAACTCTGGGTTGTACTTTTACAGTTTTTAGTGCAGAAAAACAAACATTTACCTGAAGTTATCTCAGTTTTTAGGTGCACAGACGGTCATGTGCTGAAAATCAAAGCTAAGCAAACACCTCTCTGACAGATAAGCATGGTCTGAAGTTAATTTTTAGTTAACTTGCCTTAAATTCTAAGGCTGGGAAAGGCAGCTTTATAGAGGACACAATAATACTTACAGCAGTTCAAAATGTTTTGCAGTCACAACATAACATAACAAGATATAACACTGAACAAAGTTTAGGGATTAAAATACATCAGGTTAAAATGTAAGCGCAAAATAAATAGGTAAAAATAGAACTAAAAATTACACTGCACTTTGTTAATATGTAGGTCATAGCTATTTAAATCATATATTAATTTTTAAACAATCTCTGAAATAAGTCTGAAATTGTTAAAATAGTTCCTTAATGTCATAGTTGTTCAGCACAATAAACATTATTTTTATGTTCAATTGCAGATAAAAACTGCACCAAAACATGGAATAATGAAGCACATTTTTAATAAAAACATGAATACTTTATTTCTGTATTTATTGCTGTTTAAATGTTCTATTCTTTATGTACTTAAGTTCAAGCTGAACACCAAGAGCTGTGCCTTACAAATAGTATCAAAACACCAAATTAAAGATTTTTTTTTATTTTAAAAAATTAAAATAGAACAGATAGAATTACCAACATATGCAGATCAGTGGTTCTTAAATGGTCGGCAAAGCAACCAGTCCAAGTGTGACCCGGAAACTGAAACAACCAGGAATTATGATCTTAACTTGAAAACAACTTTTAACTAAGTTATCAATTTTCTCTCTTAGTTTGTCTGTATTTACCTGCAGCTTCTGTAGCTTTATAATCTCATCAAACCTTCAATTGGACACCATCTTTGTAGTTAATGGAAATTATGAGTTCCTGAAATTACAACTTCTTTAATGTAACATAATTATTAACTTGTCGCTTGTAATTGCAGAACCTCTGTGAACTTTAATTGTTGCTAAATGTTTAATTAGTTATAGAGTCATTTACCATATTCCATTATATATAAGTAGATATGCTTTGTTTGATGTAACACTGTTACATTACATCAACTGATGACCTAAGAACCACATATATATCTCCCTACCCTATCAATGTGGTCTACCAGTCAGTTTCAAGTATGAAAAAAAATATGATATACATGGCAAAATCTGCCAGAAAAACAAACAGTATTTCCTGTAGGACATAGTTATAATTGGATGGTAATGTTTCTGTAGAACTTTCATAAGTGTTGCAAAATGAATTTAAATAGACCGATTTACTAATCAAACAGAACCAATATACTTAAATAACCAGTGACAACTCCAAGGATAACTTAAAAACTAGCTGAACAGCACTGACTTCTGTTCATTAAATAAGCATAAGTATTCTTATTTCAGTCAAAATACATAAATCCTAATATAATTCATCCCTTTCTTTGTTCCCGTGGTTGGATTATAATTAACTGTGATTGTTAAAATGGGAGCATCCAACAACTACCACAATGCAGCGCTCACTTAACAAGAACAAAATGAATGTGGCCCTCATGTTGACCAGAGTTGCCTGTCCCATTTTTCAAAACTGAAAGAGAAAACTCTGCTTTAAAACCACCTACCTACATGTGGACATTGCCGTAGTGACTCTTCATCGCTTGTAGGTGTTTGTGTTAGCCTGTTTGCCTCTATATGAAAGCTCTGTAATTGGCTAACAACTAGCTTAGGATGCCCTCTGGTACAAAATGGCAGGTGGTATAGGCCTCAGCCCCTCATATAGAGCAGGATAAGCCCCATTGATGAACGATGGATGGACTCCCGTGTCTGCTTGCTCAGACTGATAAGCATGAATCCTTTGGTTTTGGATGACAATGAGAGAGTGTGTGTGGAGACGCACTTGTTTCTACACATGCACTGAAGTTGGGGTCAAAAGGGACAATAACGTTGATTACATTCTCACACCATGAGGTGATTTGATGGACCAAATTAATCTCAGTCTTCTAATCGATCTGGATTACGATGATGTGATTAATCTGATGGTTCACCTCTGTGTAAGTCCTAAATCTGTCTGACCTGTTGGCGCCTCATTGTTCAGAAATCAAGAGCATTTTCAGAGCTCCCAGAGTTTCCAGTGATCATCTATAACACAAATCAAGAAATGAGAGCAACAGGTCAAGCTTATAGCTCTTAGACAGTGCTAACATGTGACCGTACATGAAATTAGTACGACTCTGGAAATCATAAAGTCTTTAGAGGAGAAGTTCAGAGTCCTGTGGCTGCAGGATTCTGGTTTTCAGGTAAATATAGAGTTAATCTAATGTGATGGAGATTTCTGTAGATGATTGAGCTTTAACTCTGAATCTTGTGAATGACATATAGTAAGTTTATGCTATCTAAAAGCTACACAGCTAAAACTGGCATCCTGTGTCAGCTGACAGTGATGAGAGGCAAATCTTAACCAGAAGTTTATAATACTAATCAATGCACTTAAAATTCAGGTCTACGTGAGCACATTTGTTCAGTTTCCGGACAAAAACTGTCTCTAGACCTATTTAAATCCACAGTTCCTTACATGTCTGGATTTAGATCCACTTTTTGAAGATGTAAAAACTAAAAATAAGGCCTGAGTTGCTTATAATAATAAGTAAAATAATCTGCCAATAAGGCAAGACAAATATAACTTGAGAAGATTTTAAACCTTAATTTTAGACCCTCACTGAGTCAAACTTTTCTCGTTTCATATTTTCTCTTCATTACAAGCAATTCAATGCATTATTTTTGCCATTTATTCCATGAATTACAATATTTATTTGGGCTGACTGAGTGAATGTGGAGTAGAATAAGTATTTCGGATATTTTTTGGCTTGAAAATAGAAAAACACACTTAGTTCTGAGTTGTTGTTTTTTTGTTTGTTTGTTTTTGTTTGCTTTCTGTCAGATTGAGACACCCCTCAGTGATTCTGGCTGTCTGTGAGCCTGTAAACTCTCCCTGTGCATGCTTGAGTTTTCTCCAGGTACATGCACCCTTAGACCAAATTCATTCTTGTAAGGTTACTTAAGACTTTGAATTGCCCTAAAGTGCTTATGTGTAAGAAAATAAAAAGAGAGCAAACTTTATGAAATTTGTTGAAACACACTACTAGAAATCAGGCTGAAATACACATTCACAAACAGATCCTTGGATTATGTGCTGGCAGAGAGAAGTCAGAGTAACGGCTACTGCCCTGAAAGAAGCTCTGCTCTAGCACTATTGTCTTAGTGCCTTGCTCAAGGACACATCAGCAGAGCCCAGGAAGTATCTCTCCAGCTACCAAACCAACTTCCAATTGTAGTTTTATTGGGATCTAAGTTGCTGGATGGTTGTCTGTCTCTTGATGTCTACCATGGGATTATTTAACAACCAGTCCAGGGTGTACCCCGCCCAGTCAGCTGTGGGAGTACATAAGGGATGGATTAACTCTTAGTTTTACCGTACCAAGGGGAACACCTTAATAAAAGACACCATAGATGACCATGAACAAAGCCTGAGTGATGTGAGCTGTTTGGTTTTGATGGGTGCTTTTAGGGCCAATCCACAGGGGCTCAATCCACATCATTACCAACTTACTATCAGCCTTGAAATAGACAAATTCATGGGGTTGGCTTGAAGTAAATAAACTTAGTAAACTTGACGATCTGCATTAACTTTCACCCCACATTGGCTTCATTTTTCAACACGAGAGGCTGCAAAAATTATTGAACAATTTTCCAGTCATGGAAAACAAATAAAAAAATTAGGGAAAAAGTAGAATGTCCTGGAAAAGCTTGAATTGTTCTGGAAATGATTAATCTTCTTTCTACCTTGTTAATGAACAAAAATCAGACATAGGAAATGAAGTAAAATGTATTCAGTAACTAATGCACTCTTAGAGATAAAACGTGAGTAGATAAAATAATGGAAGTCCTGGAAAATAATTTCTAGAAAAGTGTGGGAACCCTATTGCAGAAGCAAGTCAATGCACACGGACAGTTTGACATACGATAGCTCAGACTGGGTGTGAAGGTGTCCTGAAATGCCTGTTTCCGGATGGTTGGACTGGTCTAGTCCCCCAAACTTTTCTGTACCATGGCCGATTTTATGTAAAACAGTAAGAGAGTGGACTGCTCTTTGTAGGGGTTTTATCAATCATAAATGTTGTACATATTTTGACTCACCATAATGCAGGATTAGAAGGACATGTGGGCTTGTTTCTAAACCAAAACTAAGTGACATTCACGAGGGCTCACTCTGTTTTCATCAGCTGGTCAACAATGACATTTAGGAACAAAGTTAGCAGATAGTCACCAGCTGACACAGTGACATATTAGACTGTTACACCTTATGATCATGGAGGAAAATGCTTTATAATTAGCATGGATATGGTGCTGTCTTTGTGTATTTTATCCTTAAGTCAGCACTCTGAGTTGATCTGATGTTACTATTTATTATTGATGGGTATTTTAATAGTTTGACCCCTGAACTGTCTCTCTCTGCATCAGGAATTGAGTGTCATTCAGGTACATTAATCATGTAGAGTTAAGTAATTAAGGATGTTACAAAATGGTAAATATTAAAGGATCCAAGATGTATAGATTCAAGAACCAAACAGTAAAATCTTATAATTATTTCTTGGTCCTTTAAAGCCTGAAAACACAAATTTCAGCCAGAAAACTTTTTTTTTTTTGGAGCTGAAATGTTTATTTCCAAAAATAAAAATTTCCATAAAATTGGACAAATATTTTTTTTGTATCTCATTTGATACATTAAGTGTTTTTGGTAATTGATAATCCACATGGGGACATTTTTATGATGTATCTGATTGTAACCAGATGTTCTTTTGGTAGTTTGTTAATTATATTGATTAGATGGAGGTATCATAAATGTATGTATTAAATATGATACAACAGGCTTTGAGGAGTTAAATGAATGGAGGGCCAGGACAGGGGTGATCAGTTCCTGCTTCATAGTGTTTTAGGACGAGCAGCAGCATTCAGGACTAACTGTAGATGTGCGATGGAAGCAAACTGCGGTCAGCTTGCTTTTAAAGTATCCAGATGTTAATGCTAAATGTAAACAGGGTCATAGTGAGCTGTGAGTTGACCTCAGACACTCTCTGTATGTTGATGACTACAAGGCAATGACAACCACATCATGGCATTGTGCAGGAATTAGGTCTGTACCTTAAGTTTTTGATCCAGATGTTTGACTTCATCTCCTCTCTTTACTTTTAGGTGGTCGTCCAGACAAAGACATCATGACAGCCATTCAGCATTAATCTCTTCCCCCCTTAACCCTGCCAGATTAACACAGATTACTCTGCCCAGAGGTAGGCCTGAGACACCGGACTAATCACTCCTTCCCGGCTCAATCCTTCCCTCGCGGACAGTCGGAGGAACAGGTTGAAGAGCAGGACGTGCCCTGAGAGCAGGACTGATTAGTTTCAAAATCCAAAGGATAAGATTTAAATGCTGATCTTACACTGAGGGCGCGGAAACATGATAGCAACAAGGACATGGGGTAAAGAGGGCGTCCGATGAGAAGACATGTGTGGAGTCAAACATCTCGCCTGGCTTGTGCCGTAGCATTGAGAGGAAGAGGAGGTCCTGAATTTATGCCGGAAGGTTCTGGAGAGTTTCTTTGACCGATGTTGGACTTTGAGAGGAGCTGAAGTTCCCCCTTCAACCTCTGGCCTTCACATCTGTCTCTTTCACAGTCACAGTGATTAAATCCCTGCTCTTCATCCTTCTCCACTCCACTGTCCTCTGACCTCCAATCATCCACTCCTCTTCTTCCTCGACGCCCGCCCACCCAACAGTTCAGCACCCGGCCTCTTTTCAGATTCTCCTCTAACCTCTGATCCACTTCTCAACACTCCTCATCTCCTGCTTTGACTCTCTTTTCTCCATGACTCAGTCCCCGACCATCATCTTCAACATGACCTTCCATGTCCACGTGTTCCTCTGACATTCATCCTGATTGGTCAGCAGAACCTTTGAGGATCTCATCTCACTTTTTGAACCAGAAAGTGACCCCAGATAAAGCTGAAAGCTGCACTCTCTCCACCACAACTGAGTCAAACATCAGGAAGCAGCCATGTTGGAGAACATGTCCAAACGTAACCGCTCCCTGCTGTCGCTCTCCCTCACCTCTCTGGCCCTGACGCTCTCCGTCTCAGCCTTCTGCACGTCATACTGGTGCGTGGGGACACATAAGGTGGTGAAGCCGCTCTGCCTGTCGCCTGTGAAGATGAAGAACTGTGGGCAGAACAACAGCCAGCCGTACACCACAGGTGAGGATGGAAACCGTGACAGAAAAGATATTTTGACAAAGCAAAAAGTTGAAAAGTCTGGTTTATAACGTCTGAATACACACATTAGCTAAAAAAGCAAAAGCTAAGACGTGAGTTAGATGTAGTAACTCAAGAAGTGGCCTGATTTCATTCACTTCTGTCATCAAGATTCAAGATATTTAGCAGCAGAACACAGAGATTGAAGTCTCGGCTTCAAACTCATCACTGCTGTCATATTCATTTTACATGTAGAATTTAAGGAGTGTTGATAAAGTAAACTCCCTTCAGGGGCCTGCAAGGGAATTGGATTAAAACAAAAGTGCAGGTCTGATGTATGGCAGTGCTAGCAAAACTGGAACAGGAAATATTAAATGGTAAATGGACTTGAGCTTATATAGCACCTTTCTAGTCTCTTTACTACCCACAGCAGCTTTCCACCACAGGCCGCTTACCCATTCAGCCCATTTGCCTGTTCATGCCCATTTACACGCCGCTGATGCAGCAGTGGGAGCACCTTGAGGTTAAATGTTTTGCCCAAGGACACATCGACATGTGTTGTCAAGAGCTGGGCTCAAACGTGCAACCTCCTCATTACTGATCAAGCTCACTATCCAACTGTGCCACCGATGCCCCATATTAGAGCATTAACGTCCCACAGATGAGGAGGATGCTGGTTTTTGTGGTTCAGTGAAGATCTGTGTCAAGAGTAAAATCAGTACAGCTCAGGTTTTCCACCTGAAGTTGCTCATAGGTGTTGACCTCATGTGTTGAAAAAATGAAACTAATTTTTAAACTCAAAACCAGCAGTTTCCTTAGTGTCTCCTTTGGATGACCACAGAAGAGCTTTCGATGTAAGAAGGTCTATTCCAACAACAGGAGTAAATATGTTTTTAACAAATATATATTTTAATTAAAACAGTAAGCATCTTTGGGTACAAATGGGGAACTTTTCTACCACTAATCCATTTTAATTTTGAAAAGCATACATACTTTGTATGACAGCATGGTGGCTCAGCAGGTTGTGCATGTGCATCACAGCAAGAAAGTTGCTGGTTCAAATCCCATGTTGTTCAGGGCCTTTCTGTGCGGAGTTTGCATGTTCTCCCTGTGCATGCGTGGGTTCTCTCCAGGCTTTCCAGCTTCCTCCCACAGACATAAAGCATATTCATTAGGTTGATTGGTGACTCTAAATTGTCATTAGGTAGAAGTATGAGCATGACTAGTTGTCTGTCTCTCTATGTGGCCCTGTGATTGGCTGGCAACCAGTTCAGGCTGTACCCCACCTCTTTCAGCCCCCTGTGACCCCAAAGGGAGATATAGATAATGGATGAAGTTTGATGCGTACAAAAGATATGGATATTTTGTTTGGGCACTTAGTGATTGTTTATTTTGTGTTGTTTAAATATATTAACAATAATTCAAACTACACAATAATCTCCTTATAAAAACTGCTATCCAGGGAACTGTTATCCCTACATCCCTTAGAAAAGCATAATTCAACGCACATATAAAGTCTACCCTGTGAACCTGTCTCTGTATTTTAATGTTACCAATTTTTAGAGATATGAACAATTTCTGAATACTAAAAAATTGCAGATATGTAAGCAGAAACTTTTAAAGTACCTTTAAACCGTGTGCCTATTAAAAATAAACGTTAAAACTCCTAGATCGTAAAAAAAAATTATTCAAACTGTCAAACAGCTTTAATGTGACATCATAAGTAGACTTTTGATGACTTGTATCACCTTTTAGCTTCTGTTGCCCTGACTAAAGGGACAAGATAGACATCAAAATATTCTTCATATGCATGTGGACTCAATTTGAATAGTTATGAGAGTTTGTCACTCTTGAATTACTCTGATTTTTCGTAGAGAACAAGCTCTCTTATCTAAAAGTACACATCTGTGCTTCTCACCCAGCATAACCTCTACAGTTTCTCCACATTACATCACATGATTAAGTTTTGTGTTTCTCTGAGTTCAATTCAAACACAAACACAAAATGTTAAAACGCAGATGTTTCGAGTTTTTATTAGAAAACGTATAACAGCTAAGGTGCAGTCATGGCTTAGACCATTTTCAGTCAACTCTTTTTGATCCGGGGGGGAGAAATTTCACAGCAGCATTTTAAAATCATCATTTCTATGGACAATAGAAATAGCTTTTGCAGGTTTTTACTGTCTGTTTAGAATTGATACTGTCTCAGACTTAAAGAAAATCTGTCTGGGAACAAATAAAATATTAATGAATGTGTCCAAAAATAATTCAGAGTGAATCCAGTGTAAGATTCAATGGCATGTACAGTATTGTTCCTGGATCCTCAGTCCAAGTATTTTACCCCCAACTTGTGTTGCAGAGATTCACATAATCCCAGCTTTGTTGCTAATCTGAGAACTTTGTCTCTGCAGCTGCATGTTATCTGGATCCCCCACCCGCTGTCTTATCTTTCTGCACTAAGCCTATTTGTTTTCATGTTGTTTTCAATTTTCACTGCATAGAAAACCACAGATTACCTAAAGAACTGTGTTTGAGGGACTGCTGTCAGACACTTCCTCACTGGAGATGTGTTTCGGGGTTTATGTCACACGGCCTGTTTACATTTTTCGGTCATTCTGGTACAATGTGGTGATCCCTGTTTGGTGTGGGAAACAATTTGACATTTAACAGCTTGGACAGCAAACTGAGGAGGTGTCAGATCAGCTGACATATATGCATAGAGACCAGTGTGAAAGTCTCCTCTGCACTTTTAAAGAAGGGAAGATTATTTAACTCAGGTTAAATAAGAAAGTAGTCTTAAGCCTCCCAAACAGCTTTTCATTTTGCACTGTTTTGGTCTTCATGTCTTTTAGACATCAGCAAAATTCTAAAATGGGCCATCTTTCAAACAAATTCCTACCATTACTCACTCATCATCTTAAAATGAGTTACTGTAAATAAAGTATATTTGTATAATAAAGTATAAATGCTCCTTTGAAGCATTTTAATGACAAAACAAAGAGGAAAAGCTGTCAGAGAGGTGCTGCAAGCCGAAGTGGCAACCTTTAATGAGGAAATATGAAGCTAGTAACCTTGCAGTGCAGCTGGATCAACCTCAGTCAATTATGTAATCAGGCTGATCCATCTTGCCAAGCTCTGGTCGACATGACTGAGTTTAGCCCAAAGTAGGCTGCTCATACAGAGATTAGCATAGATGCTAACAGCTTCAGTATCAGTTTTATCAGTTCTAGACCACATTTTACAAAATTACAAAATTTTACAAACTTACAATCATCATCTTAACTGACCTATAATCTATTAAATTAATAGTTCCAAATTTGAATAAAAAAACCCAAACCTTGTAACTGTTGCAAATGATGCCCTGTTCATGATTCTTTTTGGTCTTGATCAGCTCTCGTCGCTTAGTGGTGTGATGTTTTAGAAACGGACGGGCTCATTCCAAAATCTGAACACTAGATTTCGCTAAAATGCCAATGTCTACACACTGCACCTTTAAATGAAAAACAAATAATTTGAATATTTTGCTCAACTTTCATATTTTGGTGAGTTTGTTCTGTCAGGTGGCTTATGTTATTTGCTTGCAGCAGTGCCTGCCAGCTACCTGTAATGACTGGCCTGTAATTAATATGACAGACGAAAAGATCATCCAGTCACCTGCAGGATTTAGTTCTGAAAGGTTCTGCCCATTCCCGAACACTTTCTATGGGCTATTTCCCAGATAGAAAAGTGAAATACAGGTATATTGAATGGCCCATCTGCCATGAAGTGTAAGAGTATTCGGCTCATTCCAAAATGTGAACACTAGATTTCGCTAAAATGCCAATGTCTACACACTGCACCTTTAAATGAAAAACAAATAATTTGAATATTTTGCTCAACTTTCATATTTTGGTGAGTTTGTTCTGTTAGGTGGCTTATGTTATTTGCTTGCAGCAGTGCCTGCCAGCTACCTGTAATGACTGGCCTGTAATTAATATGACAGACGAAAAGATCATCCAGTCACCTGCAGGATTTAGTTCTGAAAGGTTCTGCCCATTCCCGAACACTTTCTATGGGCTGTTTCCCAGGTAGAAAAGTGAAATACAGGTATATTGAATGGCCCATCTGCCATGAAGTGTAAGAGTATGAAAATCTGTAGTTAAGTGTCCACTTCGTACTGGCTTAAGAGGTGCTATGAGTCAGCTGTGGAAATATTGAAAGAAGCAGCTATCTTTTTTTCTCTTAAAGGGTTTTTTTTAAGTCCAGTCTGTGAAGCTGCCATCTTCATAGTGCTGTCTCAAACCAAGGCTTTATTCCAAACTTCCTAATTCATCACCAGTATGGATCAGTTTTCCAAAATGTAGAATGAAAGTCTTTCTGTTCGTTTTGAAAACATAAATCTCTGAATCCTTACTTTTGACCTATCTCTTTCTTTCTCTCCTAAATGTTTGATTTTATAAACCTCACTACTTGTATTTCACATTTGTACACCCAGAGGCCCCCACCCCAGACCCGAGGAACCCACCGTCCAACGTGACGCTCTCCCCGCAGCAGAAGGAAGAGCTGGCGAGAATAAAGAAGAAGCAGCTGGCCAACGCCGTCCACTACATCTGGGAGACGGGCGAGGACAAGTACATGCTGCGCTACTTCCACACCGGCTTCTGGCTCTCCTGTGAGAAGCACAATGAAGGTTGGTGGTGGGAGCTAAAGAGAAAACATCAGAGGATAAGCAGGACGACGTATTCTCATAGTCCAGCACAGAAATTAGCATCTATGTTGTTCTTCTGTGGGATTTTTTCATTGTCTTTTGGATCTTTGCTGATAATGAACTCTGCAGTGAACAAAAAATATGAAACGTACATTCTTTACTTGTGATGATCTTGTTGAAGTAATCTAATCTAATCTTGAGCATAACAATGGAGAGTAAAAAGTTGTTATAAGCCTATTATGACACTACAACATGGCAGCTTAACTTAAAAGCAGTTGAAATATTTCCCATATATGAAGTCAAGTTGTGACCTTTTGTTTAAGAAGTTTCTCTTAATCCAGTGATCTGACCAAGTTGGTCCTGATGGTTAAATATTGATTATTTAACTCTTGCATTTGAGTCCCTGCCATTTTTGCAGTCCCTGTTAGCAGTTATTAAGCATGATGGGCTTAGGCTTTGGCTTTATGATTTAAAAGTGGGAAGAATCAGATACATTATTTCAGGTGAAATGTTAAAATCTTGTGAGAGATGTTAATGCCAAACCTTATTCGAGCGTCCCAATATCTGTCGTCGCAGGGGGTTAGCATAACTTTCGAGTGTACAAGGCTCTGTCTGCTAAAAATAATCCTTCAATGGTGTTTGGATAAAATCTTGTGTCTGAAGCCCTGCGCTCTCCGGATGTTATGCTATGTTTACAATCAGAATGTCTTTATTGCCCCATAAAGACATTAGTTTTGCAGCAGGGTACACAAAAGACGAGGTACACAATGACAACATCAGAATTAAAAAACAGTAAACAGCACAATATTAAAAAAACAAAACATACACATACCCAAAAGCACTAACTAAAGTTTAGTCCAGATCTCATACCAAAACTTGAAAATTACTACCAAGTAATTTAAAATTGATACGTTTGGATAATGCACTCTTTAGCTTTAAGATTGATCTAGTATAACATACATTAGAAGAGTAATACAGCTCAAAGCAAGCTTTCAGTCTTTAGAATCAAACAAGTAGATGTCATAAATGATTACACTATGATAAAACTTCTGCTTGTGGGTAAACAGCGACTTAAAGAAAATCCCAGCTTTTTAAAATGAGCCTCGGCAGCTCGTTATTACTTTCCAAGGATTTGAAATGATTATGCTTGAGTTCTCAGAATTTGCAGCAGCTTTATTTATATCCTCCTGCTGCAGACGCACATGATGCAGAGTTAAAAGAAGAGTTGATCTAGACAGTGATATTAGAAGGTCTGCAAATGATGAACTAAACAGTCATTAGATGAATAAATGCCAATGTACTGCCCAAGACCTGTGCACTCTGTTGTAAAATATTAAAAGGAAAAGATTATGTTAGCCAAAAGCATAAATTGGGTTCATTTGCTCTAGTTGCGCTGTCTGAGGTCCAATGTTTCAAGCATTAAACGCTAACCCTGGCCCTACTCTCTCACTCCCTTCACAAGCCTATCCGCTGTCATTCTGTCCTTTTAATAAAGACACAAAATACCTCAAAAATACTTAAAAAACTATCAATCAAATTTTAAAATAAAAAATAAAATGTATAGAAAGCCAATGAAGAGACAACATGACACTCAGAGAGGCTGTGAACCCCTTGGTTTTTACCCTCAAAAGTACGGTGTACATTTTAGGACATCCTCAGTCTCAGAAAAACATCCGTCATACCAAACGGCCTCAGAAAAACCTCCATCATACCAAACGGCCTCAGAAAAACCTCCCTCAGAAAAACTTCCCTCAGACCAAACGGCATCAGAAAAACCTCCCTCAGACCAAACGGCATCAGACCAAACCTCCCTCAGATAATATGGCCTCAGGCTTCAAAATGAAAGTCATCAGACAAAATACTGGAAAAACGGACTCAAATACAAAACAGCGTCAGGTCGTAACAATATCATAATCATCGTAATATCATAAATGTTAAATCGTCTTGAGACAGCATTCAGCTAAAAATCAGCCACTAGCAAACTTGCCATTTTCAAAATAAAAGCATTCTTCATTGTCTCCTTTAAGTTCTTTAACACTTTTGTAAATGGGCTCTTGTTTTGGTGCCGACCGGAAGTTTCTTCGATAACATAATGGCGCACATAACGGAATGTCTGAAATGTCGAAATGAAATTTGTATCCGTGTTTTATGGCTCAAATTTTGGTATTCTACATGGCGACTTTCTCGCCTGAAATGCTCTCTGAACTTTCAAATGTGGCGAATCAACTGAGATATTTGATAGCCTGGTGTGCTTCTGACTTTTGTTGTCGGGGGTTTGAAATGCATCATGGGAAACTTAGTAGTATACTACAGTGTGAACGGTTGGCATTCTAATCATACTTATAGTATGTAGTATACAGTATATACACATGAGTATGTAGTATGTTAGTAGGCCATTTCGGACATATATAATATAATAATGTCTATGGTACCGACTTTTGATGACACACGTACTTCCGGCCTCCTAAAAATAATGTTCAGTTGTATGTTACGACCTGACGCTGTTTTATTTGAGTCAGTTTTTCCAGTATTTTGTCTGATGACTTTCATTTTGAAGCCTGAGGCCGTATTATCTGAGGGAGGTTTTTCTGAGGCCGTTTGGTCTGAGAGGGGGTTTTCTGAGAGAGGTTTTTCTGATGCCGTTTGGTATGACGGAGGTTTTTCTGAGTCCGTTTGGTCTGACAGAGGTTTTTCTGAGTCCGTTTGGTCTGAGGGAGATTTTTCTGAGGCCCGTTTGGTCTGACAGAGGTTTTTCTGAGGCCCTTTGGTCTGAGGGAGATTTTTCTGAGGCCGTTTGGTATAACAGAGGTTTTTCTGAGGCCCGTTTGGTCTGACAGAGGTTTTTCTGAGGCCCGTTTGGTCTGACAGAGGTTTTTCTGAGGCCCTTTGGTCTGAGGGAGATTTTTCTGAGGCCGTTTGGTATGACAGAGGTTTTTCTGAGGCCGTTTGGTCTGACGGAGGTTTTTCTGAGGCCGTTTGGTCTGAGAAATGACAGAGGTTTTCCTGAGACTGAGGATGTCCTAAAATGTACTCCGTACATAAGAATCAGTCTCATGAATTAACAGCCACACCTCGTATATGAATGAAATATTGTTTGTCAACATTTGTAGTTATTTTCACAGATGCCAACAGCATTCTTTAACTTCTGAAGTTAGCGATACAGACTTCATACAGATAATTTCATGAATCTCTTAAAAAGAAGATTCTGGTTAAAAATTGTAAAACATGTGAGCCCTGGTGGCCGAGAGGTTAATTTATCTACACCCTTACATCCCATAACAACTCGAACCACTGTATAATCTGAGAATACAAAGTCTGTGATTCAAAGATGTTACGAGTGAAAGAGGAACGTAAAAGGATCCTTGTGGGACACCATCATTTGTTGATTAAATATTAATATAAATATTAAGTTGATTTTAATATTAATGTGTAATAAAAGGGGGCAGAAAAGTAAATAATCTGTTTGTCAAAAGCTCAGAAATAAACTCTGTTGTGATTTTCATCTAAGGTACGGATCAGGAAGAAAAGTGCCGCAGCTTCATCGAGCTGACACCAGGGGAGACACAAGGTTTGTGCTGTGTTTGGACTTAAGTAATGATCTTAAGCTTGTTTCCTTAACCCCGTCCTCCTGAGCATTAAAATTTAGATCTCACACACAGAAAGCACGTGAACACATCTGTGATTTTTTTGCAGGTGTCCTCTGGCTCTCCGTCATCAGTGAGTTCATGTACATCGGGCTTCTGTCCATGGGCTTCCTCTTGATGTGGGTGGAAGCGATTTGCCTCTGTGCTAAGAGGGAGATGAACGCCCTCAAGATCAACGCCTTTGCTGCCATGTGCACCGTACTCTCAGGTGACGATAGGGGACTTACTTTATTTATCATTTTTATTTATCTGTCCAGTCAAAGTTTGTTCTTCTCTCTGTCTTCTATCCTGTCTTTTATTTTAGGTATTCATTGCACGTCTTCTTTTTTTTAACCTTTTCTTTCAGGTATGATGGGGATGGTGGCTCACATGATGTACACCACGGTTTTTCAGATGACCGTGAGCATCGGGCCAAAAGACTGGAGGCCACAGAGCTGGGACTATGGATGGTCTTTTGCGTAAGTTTGTTTTAATCTAACCAAACAAAAAATAAAGTCTCTAAAAATAATTGCAAGGTTTTTACTGTGTTTCATTCACTTTGTCATTCATTTTAAATATGTAGTAAAAATAAAATCACTGTTAAAGAGAAGAAGAAAAAACAAAACAATATCTAGTCAGAATATTCAAAAAAAATTGGGAGGAAGGAAAAAAACATACTAATTCCCACCCAAACACTTATTTAAAAACCAAGGCAGATGTTACATACATACACATGAACAGCTGCGTCAACGCACACTAATTTCTTGCTTAGATATTGAAAACAAAATATTTCCATCAGCAACAGTATCTATAATTTCATGCACATAAAGATTATTACTAATATTTTTGTATTTCATATATTCACTAGAAGAAATTCTGATACCATCATTATCATATTTTTGTGAATATCATCTTCTGTACATCATTTTAAGCTTGTTTATACTTAGACATTTCTTCATTTCCTCACTTATGCTGTTCCATATGTTCACCCCAATACTTGACACACTGAAGCTTTTCATGTTTGTACATCCACTCAGTGTTTTAAAGTTGTTCTTAAGTTACAGTGAAATCAAATTCCCAGTGGAAAATTTTAAGGAGTAATCAGGTTCTCTGGAGCTACTCCAGCCTTCCTCTACAGTCCAAAATGTTCTCATTTGGTTAATTTCTCAGTTAAGATTGTTCCATATACTCTACAACTTGTTTTTGCATTGTTCTTTCTGGATATCACTGTTGTGTTTAAGTTTGTCTTTTTTGAAATGTTTTCTGTATGTTTGTTGGTTAGATTCCTTATGGGCTTTATACAGAAATTTAAAATGCATTAATTCATACAATTTAACATCTTTGCAAGTAAAGTGTTTTAAAGATCCCTATGTTGATGTCTCCTGATCACTCTGATGGCTTATTTTGTAAAGAAAAAACTGACTGAGTAAATAGTTTACAAGCACCTCCTCAAACTTCAACACAGTAGGCCAGATAGAGATGGGAATCGAAAACCAACTCCAGTTGAGAATTGTTAACAACTCCATCACAGAATCGATATCATTAATCTTTTGCTTCTCAATTCCCTTATCAATTCCTTCCTCTGACAGGGTTCAGAAGCCTCAGAATTGTAGCTTAATTGTCATTGCACCTACTGCACAACCTTAAGTGGGTGGAAACACCAGCAACTTACAGAAGCAGATATCTATGCTGTGATGTGCCACTGAAAATCAGACAGATTTGCCCACTCGCAAAATCTGCAGGAATCGATAAAGAATTGGATCAATTAGCAGGATCGTTAACAGCATTGGTATTGATAAATTCTTAACAATTCCCATCCCTAAGGCCAGATATGGAGCAGTCAGTAAGTTTTATAAAAGTAATTGTTTTTTATCATCTAATGCATCCTTCGCTCTGTTTAAAAGAGGAATGTTTTTGGTATTTTGCCTTTAATGTGACATTAATTCAACATTTTAGATTATCATCAAGCATGACACCTAATAACACTTATCCAACACGTGAATTCACAGCTCTGCACTCTGTCTGTTGTTTTTCCTGAAGGAGAATCTGCCATTACTGGTATCATCAATTCCCCCAAAGGCCCCTTGATATCTTTCCTTTTCACACTCATTTCACTTCACTCACTCACCTTCTCTGTCTCTCTTATTTTTTTATTTATTTTTTTATTTTATTTAGGTTTAGTGAGCGCCTGGTAGCCCACAGGGTGCCAATGAGGTGCTCTCAGGGACATTTAGAAAATAACACAAGCTACCATTACGGATCGTGAAATAATAGACATTTTTTTAAATTTCACTTGTACGTTTTGCCAAGAAATCACACTTATTAAATACAAAAATAACAAATGTTCTAGATTTTTAGATTAGTAGTATTAGATAAAACAGCCAAATTTCCTCAAACTTTTACCCACATGGGGTCAAAGTTTACATTGATGCTGTTACCGAAAAATAAATGATTGAAGATGCATATAACTATATTGTTCTTGCATAATGTGATAATGTGATAAAAATCATTGTTAGAAATAATTGAAAGTAAAAAAGTAAACATAGAGTGACCTATGTAGCCTATCAAATGCATAATTTTGGTTATTTTCGTTGAATTGTAACATTTTTACTGCATATGAACATTAAATCAAGCAAGTAGCCTCCATAATACTCCAAGACTCAAAATGGTTGGTGACCCCTGCATTTAAACCATCTTTTCATTTCTTCCAAGATATTAAGATATTTTTCTGATTTTTTTGTGAGAACAGTCATTCCTTAACCAAATACCCTCCTGTTACATTTAAGAGGGGCTCCTTTTTAAATAAATAAATAAAGTGCATCAGAAGGCAAGAGGCCCCCTCCCCAACATCGATGATGTTCATTCACACACAATCAGGTGAAAAAATTCATACAAAAAAAGTCTATACATTTTGAAGTTTTCAATTCTTTTTTGACCAGTTATAACACCTGTCTAATTTTTCCGGAGTATACAGCTTCATCTCATTATCTTCACCTTTTTTTTTAAATAAATGTATTTCTCTCTTTCTATTCTTAACTAAACACTTTGTCAGTAAGGTCCAAAAACATTAACACCAATAAAGCTGTTTACATTGAAACTGAATACAGCACCAAAACACGATGTGGACACATATGAGAGGACATCGAGTCACATTTAGATGTATCACTCTGTTGACAAACATCCTCTCTTTGCTTCCTGTCCTCACCAGCATGGCGTGGCTGTCCTTTAGCTGCTGCATGGCCGCTGCTGTAGCAACGCTCAACTCCTACACCAAGACCCTCATTGAGATGAAGCACCGCGCTCGCATGAGGCTGGAGGAGGCCCGTGCTGCCGCTCGGGCTCCTTCATATGAGGAGGTGGTGCGTGGTAGCGCTGGAGGAGTTTACTCTGTCAGTCAGCTGATCCAGCTCGGCCAGCAGGGGGTGCTCATGGACCCTCTCTGGCCCAGAGGGGTGGGACCGGCAGTCGGACCTCTGGCGTGTGGCGCTGGAGCACTTCTTGTTGGTGGAGGAGGACTCGGAGTTGATGGGATGGGAGCTGATGGGGTTGGAATGGGAATGGGAGGAGTGGGTGTTGGACAAATGATGACCATGGGAGGAGTTGGTGTTGGAGGAATGACGACCATGGGAGGAGTTGGCGGTGTTGGAGGAATGGCGACCATGGGAGGAGTTGGTGGAAAGATGGTGGGAGGAAATGGAGTTGGAATGGTCGGAGGAGTCGGGGGAATGGGGGTGGTTGGACCGATGGGGGGAATGGGAGGGGGGAGGCTGGTGGACCATCACGGTGTGGTCGTTGTAGAAGGGTGTGGTGCAGAAGGATGTGAGGACTGTGAACGGGAGATGGACGAGATGGATTACGCCCTGCATGAGGAGAGAGAGGGGGAGCTCTGCTGAGACTTGGACAGCAGTAAATCTCCTTGGAACTTAATTTCATCAAAAACACATTAAGACTTGAACAACACCTCAAAAAAACTGTTTTATTTGTACGCTGATGGTGTAACAGTGATTACACAATGAATAAGAGACCAAAATAATAACCCAGGCTCATTCTAATGTCTTCATGGACCAAACATACTGGATGGTTGTTGGCTGTGGCACCTCAGGCCTGGCTGACACATGAAGAAAAAACAGACTGTTTTGTTCTTGTTTCTTTTATGCCATAATCAGAGAGAGGCAGCACAGCACACACTGACTGAATCACCCACCAACAACCAGGGCCTCTGCTCTCACAGCTTGATCAGCCTTCAGTGTAAAGAAACATTATGGACAACATTAGAAGCAATCAGAGCTACATGTGGCTAGCTGTTAGCTTCCGATGACATCTTCAGCTGTTTTGATTTACGTCCAGCTCTTCTCCTCATCAGTTTGCTGGGTATAAATTACAGGTTCCTCTCTGTTGAGGCCTATTTTGCCAAGAATCAACACTTTGGTTCTACATTCCTGACTTCAACGGCTTTTATTTTTTTCTTTTTATACTAATTTAATCAAGTTGGCGGCCTACTTGATGGTGTGTTCATCCCTGTTTTGTTTGACCAAAGGCTTCAAATGACAAGGACAATGAACTCAAAGACAATAGATGGAGGACGGTGTTGGAGCTGCAGTATGGTGATGATGGTGTGTGTAAACTTCTGAATTAAATGGTTTATGTCACAAAGTTCTCCTCTCTTTAACAGAACCCAATGGGCCCAGCTAGTTTCTGTTAAATTATAATCACCCAGGATCACTGTCACTTGATGTTTAGTCTGATTTGGCTGCCATGGTACGATTTCTTTGGAGTGTACACAACATACAGACACAAACATTTACAGAAGTACACGTTACTTTTAATTTGAAAAGAAAGACACCCAGGAAGTCAACTCAAGAACCAGCTACCGCCTGGTCCTCAACTTTATGTCCTCTCAGGCTGAGCTTCTGCCACAACCTTCACTGTTTGGGTAAATGCTGAGACTCTGATCGTACAAACTGTCTGCACTGCAGCTACAAAAATGACCAACTACAAGAGGCTGAAAGACTTTGGGCCAACTTAAAGTGAAATGACAAATCAAGACTTACCCTGTCATGGTACCCTTTACACTCCAGTCTCGAAGATCTTGTGTTTTCTACAGAGAGATGATGTCGACCATTTTAGTGGAAATTCACTTTAACAGGAAAGTCTTCTGATCAAATCCCAGGACATCTACAGCATATGTAGCTCCTCAGATTGGGGGAGAGCATCTACATCTCTACATTTCCCTGGATTTGTGTTTCTGACTTCTGTTTCTCAGGCTGAGCTGAGCCCTGCACTGACTGTGGTTTCATTCTGTCGATAAAGACTCTTCCTGATTTTTGCTTCTGGGTTTTGTCAGGATTTGAAAGACAGGAAAACCAATTACCACAATCGCAATCTGCGCACATATCGGCACAAACACATCTTTGGAACAACAGTGTGATTAAAATGTTAATCAACCTTTGAGGGCCTGTGTCAACAGCTACCAATTTTGCACTTGCGGCATTCAGTACCATCACTTCTCACTGTTACATACAGCTTGAATACAAACACCAACATTCACTTCTCACTAGCATATTGAACCTCCTCGTGCCTAATAGTTGCCCTTTATTCAGTAAAATACCACAAAACAAGTCAAGAAATTGTGTCTTGTTTCCAATAGAGGCTGACAACCTAAAAGTCCTTCTCTCCAAAAGATGAGTCAGATAACTTTCCCTCCTGCCATTGCTGTTCTATCTGACATCAAATGTGCCCCTCCCTCTTGATTTTGATTGGACAGTGTGGGGTGAGTGAGGCTGGTGACTTTTGGCCCTTTTCCACTAGCACGCCTCGGCCCTACTCTACTCGGCTCTACTTGATTTGCAGCGTGTTTCCACCGGCCTGGTACCTCCTAAAACAAGCTAGCTTTAGTACCTACTCCGCTCTGGTTCCAAGCGAGCTGAGTCGATACTAAAAGATGACGTCACAGACTGCTGGCTACTGATTGGTCAGACAATGTTGTCTTCAATAGGTCATGAGCACTACAACCTAGCATGCTAGCGGTAGCTACCGTTAGCCTACCCTCATACGTCTTTTCTTTGCAGCTCGATTGCTCTCGTCCTCGGCTTCATTCTGTTGTCTAGCTTCCGAAGCTCTCCTGTGCTTCTCAAGGGGTATTTCTTCTTACCACCTGCAGCCTTCTTCTGCCTTCCTTTTTTACTCGGTTTGTGACAAAAAGCCACAGATTGTTGTGTCGCACTCAAAATGACGTCACCACAGAGCCGCTCAGCGACACTACACCCCGTTGGGCAGGCGACTGGGGCAAATAGAAAACCAGTATAAGGCGAGTGGAGAGTTGGGTAGAGTCGAGTAGAGTAGAGAAGGGCTAATGGAAAAGGGCCATTAGTCACTCAAGGGGCAAATCCTGATTTTAGTTAGAGTGCTGGGGGTACTGACTTAAAGAGGGTGGAACATTTATATACAACATAAAAATTAAACTTTAACATGTCAGCCCCTGTCCTCTGTGAATTAAAAAGTAAACAACGGTTGGTAAAATAAACAATTTCACATCTGATAAGAGGGATCCAGACAACTTTCCAAATGCTAAATACATTAGACTAAATTGAAATAATTCTATATTTATCACAACACTTATTTGTTTATTTATTTATTTATTTTTATTATTTATTTATTGAATAATGTAATACTATAATAGTTTGGGATAATATCTGGTAACAGGTCAAATAACCATTCACAATCTGACTGTGGCTTGGGTGGCACTTGGGGTTGATCATCATCTTTAAGGACCATTTTTCTTGCTGCGCTGTTTCAAAAGTTGAACAGTTCTTGAGTAGGAGCACAGTGAGAAAAAGCACAAAACATTTGTTTTGTGTAGAAAATGAGTGTTTGCTGTGCAAAACCAGCAGCTGTAACCACAGACCCCATTTTTCAAACATGTTTACAGATGTTTAAAATCACTGTTTATGTCTCACAATGGATCTGTATTTTGTTTGACTGGATAACATGACTGGAGATAGATTATGTGGCACTTTGCAGTATCAATAATGTTTAATTTTTTCATGTGTTGTCTCACGGTATCACCATCACCTCCTCTTACATGTAAAGGATCAGGGAGCAAAAACAAACTGTTCTCTTCTTTGCTCAAGTTTAAGCAGCCTTACGGTGACTTCTTCAGGGATTTCATGTACTTCAGTGACTCATGGGATGTATGAAAGGATGTGTTCAGTGGCAAAAGAACTGTTTTTAAAAGCAATATCTTTTAATTGTTTCATGTTTTCATGATATGACTCTTACTGTTGTGTGGGAACTGCTGGCCACTGAACTGTGTTTGCATGAATGGATGAAAACCCCCTCAGGTAAGACAATGAATAAAAACATATTTACCACTGAACGCAGTCACGGAAATCAATGTTGGAAAAGAGAAAAAAGAAATCAAGATGAGCTCACAGAATTAAGCTTATGGACCTTATACTCAGTTTTACTTTTGTATTAGGAGATCGTATGATTTTTCCATTTTTGATGCACCCTTTGTCATGTTTTACATGCCTCCCAAGCCCTTGCTTGAAGCACATGTCTTTACCACGGCTTACCTCCGCCAAAGAGGTTGTGTTTTTGCTGGCACGTGTCTGTTTGTCTGTTTGTTAGCAAGATTATGGAAAAGCTACTAGATGGATTTACATGAAAAGTTCACCAGAGGTGTTGTCTGATCCAAGGAAGAAGCCATTAAATTTTGGTTGGAAAGCCAAAAATTCCCAATATTCCAAAAAACCCACAAGTTAACACTGGGCTGAATTTAAAAAAATAATCATATGTGTCATTTTTACCTGATTCACTACAGGATAATGTTGGGTCCATGGGCTCTATCTTCAAGGTAAATTTCATCTGGATCGGATCCAGGTTGACATCACGAAAAACCATTAAACTTTATAATGGGAGGATCCCATTGATGACATTCAATAATTAATCTAAAATCAAAATGTTAAGTTTTGATCCCAAAACTTGTTGTGTTCAAACAAGATAACAACCTCCATGTATGAGCTAACTTTGGTCCAGATCCTGACTCCACTCTGGATCTGGTGATGGAGATTTTATCTTTACAAGGTTGTGGAAAAGCTAATACTGAGACGGAGCTGCTTGGCAGAGGTCTGCGCTCTCTTACAAGTTACATTTGCCAATTAAGCACCTGGTCAGCTCTGCCCTGAGGGTAGATGTCCTGGTTCAGACGTTAAGCCAAGTATAGCAGTAAATCAGACTGGTGTCGCTACCTGGCAACCTCCCCTCAAAGACAGAGCTGGTCCTTTATTGACAATCAAATTTATTAGAGTTATTGGCCAAGAGCAATTCCACTTAAAAAACCCTGAACTACTCCTTTAAAACTCAAACCTTTTTTCTGTACAGCAGCTGGCCTCGTAAAATCCAGTATTAGATCCTGTGACTCTGTTTATTTGCCCGTGTTTATGTTTAATAAGGAGAGAAGTAAAGAGAATCAAAGATTACAGCAACAGAGAGATTAAGACATTAAGGCAGCTGCTTTCAAATACTGCACAGAAGATTATGTCAATAATCTTCCCAGTCAGGGAGTAAGACCGAGCAGAGGCGGGATTGACACAGAAAATCAGAGATGAACAGGCTGCAGGTCACTGAGCACTATGTCAGTGTAATTAAAAATGTCAATTAAGACTTTGAATTATGCAACAGTTTTATGTAAGGTCCCCCATAATAAGTGGTTCTTTCAAAGTTCAGCATTTCCTCAAAAGGCACTTAAAACAGGAGATGTGGATGGTTTCACTGTATTCAGTTTACATGTTTACATGTTTAAAACTGACTCTTCACTGAGTTCTCTTTGGTTTCAAGACATTTAGGGATACTTTAATTTTGTAGGTCAGCACAGAAGTGAGTAAAGTGCAGATGCTTCAGTCAAAAACAGTTGAAAGACAATGTGTTAGGTAAGATAGTCCTCACACAGATCTGGACTTTTTTTTATTTTTGAAACAAATATCACTTTCTGGTTCAAAGATAATGCCCGGCTGTAATAGAAGTTTATTAATCATAAACGTTTTTCAGTATTTCTCCTTCATCAGCACACTGCTGCAGTCAGGTCTCCACTGATCAGAGAAGTGCAGCAGGCCCTCTTCAGACAGTTGTCTCAAACCTATGATTTTTTTTACTTAAACCAACACCAAGTAGTTTTTCCACCCTAATATAATATTTCTAGAATTATTGTGATGCTACATTACATTCCAGCAGGTTGAATGACACCTCTGTCATGGTCTGAAGAGGTCTGTATCGCCTTCACTGGCACTATGTGACTTTAGTGTGGATGGTAGGAACACAATTTGGTCGACTGTCTGCAGAGGTGGGTGTGACGGCACACCAAGGGGAGGTGATGGCGCACCAGGGGGAGGTGTCGGCAGATTCATGTTGGCGCAGTGACAATTTCGTGCCAAAAACAGTGCAGAAAGTGCGCTGAAAGCTCGCCATCTCCAACCTGGTCTAACCTCGGCGCAGGGCGAAGCGCACCCTCCGCAGCTGTAATTTGGTGACAAACGCACATGTGCGCACACCTCAGAGGCAGGTTTCCAGAGTGTCAGGCACATTTTAATGCAATAAACAATCACAGCAATCACTATTTAATGTAACCGTCTGAACCAGCATATACATCTGTATCTATATTAACTGTCCCATCACATCTGATGTTGGATTAAAGCCGTTTGTCATAATGGAAACTTAACCTGACGGCAGCTGGAAGTTTGATGCACATCTTACAAGTCAACAATAAACACCCTCAACATCTGATACTGAGTATATATCTGGCTTCTCTCATTTCATTAAATTCAAAGAAAAAAAGGAGAAAAAAGAGAGAAAACAAATGTATGTCACTCAGGATTTACCTGTGATTTCCCATATTCCTCTATTTTAGTCTTTATTTTTAACGTGATCTAAAAAGATGGAGAACATTATTGCAAGGAGGATGAGGCGGAGACACCGGGAGAGTATACAGTGTATCACTAAAGGCTCTGCTATTTGGTGATGACAAACCAGGAGTGCAGGTGGATCACAAGCATTATGAATGGATAAGCCAGCGGGTGTGAAACTGTCTCTTATTTTTTTTACTCCTATTAATGACAAAGGAACAGATTACATCTGTCCCGGGAGCTGGCCCACACAGTGACGTGCTTCCTGGCGTGCCCCGCTGTACATTCTCCTGCTGAAGTGACAGCGGCTCTGACCGTCTCCGCTACCAGGTCTTTCCAGCACACTGTGCCTGCTGTGGC
This sequence comes from Scarus forsteni, assembly GCA_036419115.1. Classification (NCBI taxonomy): domain Eukaryota; kingdom Metazoa; phylum Chordata; class Actinopteri; order Labriformes; family Labridae; genus Scarus; species Scarus forsteni. The sequence continues at coordinate 25,461,401 of JAZDUH010000458.1, forward strand.
AGGGATCATTCAGACCAATCAGACGCTGCTCCTCGGCCGCAGCGCATTTAAAGGCAAGCAGAGGCAGTCATTTGATTGGTGAAGACAGCGATCGGCAGTGTTAAACCCACTGACGCCTCCGTCTCCTCCTCTCTCGATATGCGCTGAAGGGCTGGCACGGAGGCGTGGATGCGCTGGTCTGCCCCTTGAGTGCGCCTCTCTTGGCACTGCAGGAAACTTGCAAAGTACGCAGGTCACACCCTGTGCGCACAGCGAAGGCCGGCGCAGGGCAGGTGCGCCTGGTCTACGAAATTAGAGCCCTTAGTGTTAAAGAATTCATCATGGTCTTGGGTTGGACTTTCTTTGTCGAGCTTCGTCCTCGTTGATGATGGTGTTTCCAGAGTACTGACTGATCTTTTGTCTCAGGATCATACTGGAAGATCCAAATTTCATCGCATCCAAAGGAAATGTGTTACCTTCAGTTTGTTCTTTAGCGTCTCCACAAATTAGTTTTTCCTTCTGATCAGAAGTCAGAGGTTGTGGGAAAACTTACTCATGATCAAATTTCCATGCTGAACTGTCTTTGTAACCATGGAGACCATTTCTGCTCTCATTCTTATTCTGAGACATTGATCATTGTTTCTCTGTTAGCAACATAACCCGAAAAGTTATGGACGGATTTCAATGAAGTTTTCAGGAAATGTTCAGATTGGGACAAGGAACAAATTATTAGATTTTGGGAGTGATCCGGATCAGCATAAAACTGCCATGATGAGAAATGCAAATTTCATAAATAACTGCTGAAGTAAAATAGATATCATTATGATCCAATTTCTAATGGTATGTTTTCATGGCCAAGGAATCTAAATGTTTAGATGAAATAAAGGTAGGACTAATATTTATAGTGAAAATCACATTATAGGTGAGGACTGTGGCGCTGGCAGAGGTCTGCTTTTCTAGTTTCAAAGATTTGGTTAGTTTAATGAAATTTTTCGTAAGTTGTTGATGTGCATGAGCGCCCAGGATGTTCAGTATTCTGTGCCACGTTAACACAAGTGTATGTAACATGCAGTTTCCCCTTACGCCTAAAAGATACAGCAGCTGTTTTGTTCAGCTTCACAGAAAATGTAAAGTTAATGTGTTTTTTAACTATGAAGATAGCCTAATCATTTTCTGATGCATAAGCAAAAACATGTGCACCTGCATCTTTAGCCAGCAGTGAACTAAAGACAATACTTACTGAAAACTTAAAGCAGTTTGTTTAAATTCTCTAACACTCAGTGTGATGGTGAACAACGCAGTTTATCCTCATAAGAACAGTCCCATCTTTTAATATTCATACCTCATATCCTCACATCACTGTTTTTCTTGTTTTACTCTTTAACTCAACAACAGTTTGACAAAATTATCTTGGTTACTATGATGAAAATGTGTTTATTTAAATTTTCGCATATCTCCTTGAATCTTTCTATTGACCTCAAATTCATTTTGGGAGTAGGCTGTACGTATTTAGACTGTTAAGTTGTCTGAAAAAGTGTTTCCTTGTCTTCAGGAACATGAACTCGCTCCTTATGATAATCCGCTCTTCCTGGTAAAGTATTAACAGGTGCTTTGTCATTCATGAGGTTGTATTGTAAGATGGGAGATACATCTTCCTGGAAAAGAAAGCAGATGTCTCAGAGAAAGTAGAGCAAGAAAGTAGACCAGGTTCTTTCATTATGAAACAATATTAATCTTTTATCTCAGGACTGTTGTCCTGTTCATCCTGTGTTACTTAGAAACACGGTCATCGTGAGACGGGACGTCCAAGAACATCTGGAGTCAGAAGGAGGACGAGCAAAGACTGCAGGTCTTTACTCAGAAAGACCAAAGAGGCTCAAAGAGAATAAAACCGAAATTTGGGAATTATGTAATAAAAAATAAGAAAGGCAAAGCTATTGACCTGTTTAATATTACTGAAGGGCAATTCGATACTTTTTTAAATCGATACTTACTGAGACCTTCTTCTTTAATATTTAATCTAATACTGAAACCAATGTCGATCGTTTCCTGCAATAAATGCAACGCTTATGATTTTATGCCCAGACTCTAATCTATCAGATCTTAAAGTGAGTTTTGTTTTCAATTTTAGTCGATTTATAAATACATTTAGATTTTCCACCATGAAAGTCTAAAGTTGCATTTGTGTTTTTCATAACTTTATAAGTATTGCATAAATACAAGTACAAATGAAACGAATACATTAATGCAGACCTATGTTGCACTGATTTATAAACCTTACAAACCAAACATAATCAAGTCTAAATTATTTAAAATGCAACTTTAAGATCAGTTTTGGAGCAACACTCCATAAATTTGTGTTTCTTTCTATCATTCCTGTTAGTTTGCCACATTAAGTCTCTGTTTGTGTGCCTGCAGGTGCAGCTGCTGTTTTGATTTTGTTGTCATTGGCCCTGTTTACATGGGTCAAAAATCCTATTTACAATCAGATTGAAAGGTCAATCAGATTAGAAATGTCTCATGTAAACACCTCAGCCAATCTGATTCACCCGGATCAGATTGTAAGAGGAGGTCTACGCAGATTGATAATCTGCTCCGTGCTTCATGTAAACGTCTGAGTGGAGCAGATTGGGTTGATAGAGAGGATTGCTCGGTCTGCGCAGGCGCTCCGTCGTACGTAAGAGGCACGTAGTGACGTGCGCACAGCGTGCCCAAACAAACATGGCGAACAAAGAGAAGAACTGGACGGTGGAGGAAACAAACTTTTTAATAGAAACCCCAACAAAACACAACGTGGATCCATCTTTCTAGAGGTAAACAGGAAGCAGGAAGTGCACCTCTTCTTCTTCTCTTACACATTTGCAGGTAGTGGCAGAGTGACCTTCTGCGCATGTCAAAAAAAACAATCAGATTCAGCTGCGGCCATGCAAACGCGGATTGAACGTGGATCTCTTTACTCAAAGTTCATGTATACCAGGCATGTCCAAAGTCCGGCCCGTGTTCAAATTTTCACCGGCTCGCAGCCTCTGTTATAAAATCAATTGTATGCGGCCCGCTTGCACCGTTGACTGCTGTATAAAATACTTGTGTTCAAAGAAAGTATTTTACACTTCACCAGAATATGGCAGTAGCGCTGTGGCCACATCCTTGTGGCACTTGACACTTGACCTTTTGTCATCATTTCAGCCTATCCCAGTTCAAACATGGCCACTGTAGCTAAAAAAGAAAAGTTGACAGCGAGTGCCGCCAATTCCAGAACAAGTGGAAATTGGAATATTTTTTTGCAGAAATATGAAACAACTGTGTCTGCCTAATTTGCCACGAGACTGTAGCTGTTTTCAAGGAATTCAATGTCAAGCGGCACTACCAGACAAAACATGCTAACTACGACAAGCTAACTGAGGACGAACTTAAATATCAATTAATTAACTTTTTGTTATGATCAAAACCACAGTTTTGAAATTAGAAGTTTACAGTGAGCATTTAATAGTGACTAATATGTACTGTTTTAAAGATATTAGATATGTTTGATCTTTCCAGAAGTGTTTTTTCCAGACAGACTTTATCTGGTCTTCAAATACGAACAAGTGATTTGGGTTAAAAATTTGAAAATGAAAAAAAATGTATGTATGCCAATGCCAAGTCTGCCATTTGCAATAAAAATTTCATTAAACAGTTCATTTGTATTTAATGTTATAGGGTCAAAAAATGCCAGGCTGAACGGTCGGCCCCCGCACATTTTCACCTTACCAAATCTGGCCCTTGTGGCAAAAAGTTTGGACACCCCTGATGTATACAGATCGATTCAGACTTATCGATTTCAATCAGATTGAGGAAAACTACTCATGTAAACGGGGCCACTGTGATTCGTACTGAGCCAAACTGAACTGGACTGCTCAATGGAAACACTCAGGGCAATTTAGAGTCACTAACTAACCTAATGAGCTTGTTTTTGGTCTGTGGGAGGAAGCTGGAGTGCCTGGAGAGAACCCGTGCATGTACGGGGAAACATGCAAACTCCACACAAGAGGGCTCGAACCTGCAACCTGCTTGCTGTGAGGCACGTGCACTACCTGCTGCCTCAGTCTGTACCAAACAGCAGTGGAAATAAAGACTTTAGATACTTTAGTTTTATTACGTTTGGTTTTTCAGTCATCAAATTTATTGTCAAACCATCATGTTTTACATGCTGTCATACATGAACAGAGTTTTCTCTCACATCGTTGATCAGAAACATCAAACATACAGGGAGGATCATGTAAAGGATGGGAGGTGGTACAATACAAAGAGTTGTGTCGTCACTAAAACAGGTAAACACCTTTCTGCATGAGGGCGGCTGATTTACAAATCATCTTAATACAGAGAGAACAGATAGTGATTCTTAAACTAGAGCACATGACATGTTATACGGAAAATGCTGCATGGTTTCTAAAGAACACCTTTATGATAATGTTTTTGAAGCAGTTCAAACTAACTAAATGTTATGAAGCATATTTAACGTGACTTCAGTGAAAAAGCTAATCCTGGTGAAAAAACATATTCACAGATTTTACGGGAGGTGTTTCTGTAAACTACATATCAGACACGTGAGCCCTTCAAACTCACCACCAAGTGAAGCCTCAGGCAGGTTCGCCTGATCTGATGTTTATTTCACATAAATGGGAAACAGATGCGATAAAAAACAGAAGGAGATCCTGTGGTGTTAACATTTCAAACAAGCAGGGCGTTGAAGCCACCCGTGCTGCGCTTTCACACTCTGACGACGCTCACATGTCATTGTAAAAGCAAGAGTGAGGAGTAAAGGTGAAAAAAAAAGATCTGCTGAGCTTCACGAGGACTCAGAGGAAGAGCTACTTCATTGGTTGATACTGAATCAAACGGAGGGCGTCGTCATTGTCCAACACTCCCTTAATAAACTCTCCTTCTGCCACTCGATCTGCAGAGAGAAAAAGAGAAACAGTGCATTCAGGCAGTCAGTTCAGCTAAATTAAACTTTTAAAAAATGTAAATAAAATGTGAGCATGACTGTTATTTTCTTTTAAACCTTAGGTAACATGACTTTTATTATTAAATAGAATATTAAAGTTAAAAATTACATAAACCCTTTAATTACCAGCTCAACTGTTCGACAGAGGTCATCAATAACTTGAGGAAATGTAATGTTTTGAAAAACAGAACAAATCAAAACATTGCTTAGTTCCATATACACTGAGGGGGAAAAGAGAAAACGACTGAAATAACAAGAACTAGATATTTTTTGTGGGGATGTAAAAAGTTTTCAAAGTTTACAGATGATCAAAATCAATTAGAAAAGGCAGAAAAGTTTGTCAATAAATAGAAAAAAAAATAGCTTAAATGTATGATATTGAGTTTGACAAATATTTTTGATGAATATGTTAAATATAAAAATCACAATATCATTAATGGTTAAATTAAGTATTTAGAATAATAATGATAGTAATGATAATAATAGCTTTTAGCTTTTTAACCCTATAAAGCCAATTGTATGATATTTGATACATACTTTTATAATACCTCTTTTTACTCAATATAATCAGCAAATTACAAAAAAAAACCATCTGAATACAGTCAGACAAATAATAAAAATGTCCTCAAATGGATCATCAGTTGCCAAAAACACCTAATGTATCAAATGAGATACGAAAAATCTACATGTTGAATTTTATGGACATTTTGATTTTTTTGGATTTTAGCAGAAAGTGAAACAAACATTTCAGCTGCAAAAAATTAGAATTTTCTGGCTATAATCTATGGTCTTGGGCCGTAAAGGGTTAAACCTTTAGATCCCACACAAAGAAAATCACAGTTCTTTTGGTTTGTTTCCAGTTTTCTCTGTATCCTGAAACATTGACAGAAACAAACAAAGATGTGACATGTTTTTTTTAACACATTAAATATCCAGAATTTTTTGACGTCTGCAACAGTTGAGCTGGGAGTGAAAGGGTTAAGCTTCCTTGAAAATTGGATGTTGTTTTTTTAACAGAGTTATTTATAATAAATGATCATCTACCCCGCGACTGGATTTAAAATTGTGAGAACCAAAGAGAAAATAATCATGCGGTGCACAGTACTAAAGCCCTTTATTATCATTAACCCCACCATTTATGACTCTTTTTAGGCTACATTCTGAAATTTGGACTCATTTCTTCATTTATTGTTTCACACAGGTCTTTTTTTAACATAACTTTTTCATACTTTCAGTCCTGTCATCATTAAAGGATCTGTTTTCCGCAACAACTACATTTCATGACCTTTACGAGTGCCACGATACCAGTGTTAAGAGGCCTTTTCCTTTCACTTCTGCATTGTTGTTTGATTTGCAAAACATCTCGATCACTCCTGGTGGTTGACTGTGGTATAGGTGATAGGCCTGACTCATAAATGCTACTAATGCCTTCAGTTTTGCAATGAAATGAAAAAATATAACAATAAAAATCAGGGGTGCTGGTTTGACCTGTCCAGGTTCAAATCCCGCCTGTGGCCAGTTTGCAGAGTGTTTTCCCCTACTCTCTCGTCCCCTTTCCACAAGCTTATCCACTGTCTCTCTCCGATCAATAAAGGCACAAAATGCCCAAAAAATACATTTAAAAAAAAGTAAAAATCAAATAATAATGTAATGCCAAAATTCGATTTTATTGAATTTTTATTTGAGGGTCCAGTCCCCAAAATTCTCACCCTCTGACAAATATAGTTGTTGACCTTGCCCTATTGATTAAATTAATTCTACACCTGCAGTGTTTACGAAGCTCCTAATCCACCCTTTGGTGATCTGAGCCTCTCCTGGATTGTGCTCAGTCTGGATTGCAAATGTAGATGGACACCCAGCGAATCACTGTGTGCCTCACTTATTGGATTAAAATGATTCACATCATTAATATGGAGCCCCTGATGCTTAGAAACCAGAATACAAAACCACTTTCTCACCATTTTCTCCTTTGTTAAAGAACTCCCAGAGTTTATCCGCCCTCTTCTCAGCAGTGTTCTCATCGTCAGGAAGTTGTGACAACTCATCTTTAGGAATCAGCTTGAAAATAGCCTGTAAAATGAAACACAACACACATCAAACTGGGCCTTGTTGAGACACTTTTCTCCTCCACAGTTCTGCATTTTTCAGTTTCTCTCCCATGAATGTTAAAAGAGAAATCAAACCTAAATCCTGGTTTAATCCTGGCCACCCCCAGCGTTTAGTGTGTTCATTGATAAAAGGGCGGCGCGCTCTTTTGGAGCAGTGGATTAACCAATCTGCTTTTTGGCTGCCCTGTCATTGTTCTGTGATTAAAGTGTCTCTAATCTTCTAAATTAAAAAGTGGCAGCTACAAATAGATCTGCGGGGGAAGTTAAGAGTCAAATCTGCCCTAAAAATAGTGGAGAGTATTTGTGTCATGTTTTCTAATTCCAAAGAATTCAGAAAACAAGTTATAAAAAGGCAATCCTTTCACTAATGGAAATATCGCTCTGCTTCCTGCTCTTATGACCACTTGCACATAACTACCAAGTACAAAATAATCAATATATTTTGTAGCATATAACTTTAATTTAAAGAAATCAGTGATTTTTCAGCTAATGTTTTCTGGCTTTTTTAACCTGTTTTTATCTATAAATAATTAATAAAATGGTTCACTTATAATTTACTGCCACTTTTAAGAGAGGGATATATCTACTGAGGTAATTGGTGTATAAACTGTGACATGTTTGGAGGAAAATTATTGTTTGTTGGAGATAGAAGTGAAGTACATCACATAAAAAAGATGCAAATAAGAGTATCATCTGCATACAGGGTGATCTGGGATTGTTACTTAAGTTTTTGAATGTGGTTTTACAAATCCACACTGGCATAATTGAAGAACTATATAAAACTATTTGTAAAGTATGCCAACCCCAATTACAATGAAATGGGGACATATTGTAAAACTTAAAAAGAAAGAATACAATGTTTTGCTAAACTTTTTGACCTGTATTCAATGGAACACACTGAAAAGAAAAGATATTTAAATTTCAAAGTGATTTCAGCTTTATTGTTTTTGCAATATTCACTCATGCAGAATGACTGAGTCTTTCTAAGATGCTCCTTCTATACCCAATATTGATGCTGACGTTTTTCAAATTAACCTGTTTACTTTCTCAGTGTTTTACTACCCCTGTCTCAGCTTTTTTGGGAACATGTTGCAGGCATAGAGTTAAAAATGAGTAAGTATTTTCAAAGAAAACAAAGTTTGAACACTTAATATATTTTCTTTTAAGTTTATTCTATTAAATTATATTTACATTTTATTTACATTTTACACACTGTTCCTACTTCATTTGAATCGAGGTTTGTATATTTTACATATATTTTTATGTAGTTCTACAAATATGTGGTGTGGATCTTTCTCTGAAACCCCATTCAAAATCTAAAGTAGCAATCCTGAATCACCCTGTATGCAGATGATACTCTCATTTATGTCTGTTTCAGCTGATTTATTTAATCTAGAACTTCTTCGAAGACATTAAAATCTCTAAGTGAACAAACTTGGAAAATAATGAATTATATTTTGAACTGCTATAAAGAGACAGTGTTAAGGCTGTGGGTCAGTTTTGCTGCTCTAGCAAACGCTGTGCGAGTTTCAGGAGAAGTTTAAAGTGATATTCCGGGATTGAACAAGTTGGGTCCTATCACAAGGGTTAGGGCAGAAATTACCTCTACAGCAGTGTTTCTGTGGAGAAGAAACCCAGGGCGCTAGGACCTAACTCCCTCTGACTCCTTCGGCTCTGCTCCTCTGCTGATTTGGCTGGACTCACACGGGGCCATATTTTCCTTGATCAAAAAAACAAATAAACGGACTCCCACCGAAAAAGTCTGATATCGGTCTGCATTCACGCTTTATTTAGAGAATTTTCAGCGCGTTACTTTCACACAAAAACACCGCTAAATAAGGGTCTAGTTCTCGTAGCGCCCGTGAAGCATGTAGCGGAAGAGACTCAGGTGTGGCTGCAGAGCCAGAGCTGCAGCTCTGGCTCCGCGCGGAGGCCGTTTCACGCGCCACAGAGAACCCTTTATTATCTGTGACACAGAAACACTGCCGTAGGGGTAATTTCTGCTCTTAACCTTGTGATAGGACCCAATTTGTTCCATCCCGGAATATCACTTTAAGGCCCAGTGCTTCACAGATGGTTCAAAATGTGATGGAGTGGAAGTCTGACAAAATTCAGTGGGAAAGGTATGACTCTAGGCAGGGATATTACAGGTTTTTCTGTGGTATCAACTCATCTTATCTCAACCCTAGTAACTGGTTCTTGGTACTTTTTTGGAATGAGCTCTAGTGAAGTTCCTATCAAGCTGGCCTGATACTGTATGTGACTGACAGACAATGGTGACTTTATGGTCAAAAAGTGTCACTGTGGGTGTCAGGAGTGGAAATTTTCATTTCATTGGCTTCATAAGGCTTTATGACCCCCCACACTTCCTCCTCTAATGGTACCTTAAGCCAGGTGTTAATTCAGCCCATGGCTACCCCCAGTGGTATCTTAGCATGTCTGTGCAGCCACAGTAAACAGTAGAGCACAGCACTTGAAAGCTTCCTGAGAGGGGCACAGTCAGTCACAGCTCATGAGGATTTATACTGAAAACAGTCTGTTCTGAGCAGGGCTGAATTCTTTATAAACTATTTTTGACCTAAGTTCAATGGAATATACTACAATGACACAATATTCAATGTTCAACCTGATAAAATGCATTTGTTTTGCAAATATTAAATTCTTTTGAATTTGATGCCTGCAACACATACTTCTAAAATTGGGGACATGGGCATGTTCCCCACTGTGTCTAATCACCTTCATTTTAACAACACTTAATAAGTGAACTGAGGACAAGAAACATGAAGCTTTGTTGGTGTTATTCTTTTCCTTTTTAGCTTGAAGTATTTATGTAGTTGCAGGGTCTCTTTTTTTTGTATTTTGCGGTTCAAAATGTCCATCTAGTTTCTGCCATTGTATCATTTGTCTTGGCTTTATTCAGCAAGATAATGCCAGTCCCTTCAAAGATGTTGTTCTAAATTTTGTCTGTAACTTTCAGCATTAATGGTGCCTTCACAGATGTGCAAGTTACCTATGCCATAGGCACTAACACACCCCAAAACACACACGGCCTTTGATTTTTGGACTGTTTTTGATCAGTCCATCTCAGACGATCTCAGGCCAAAATAATTTGCATTTTGACCTGTTTTATTAACAGTGTACACAACAAATTGGGATTTGAATATGTCGTGTTCTTTCATGGTTTCATGAAGTCTTACAGGAGGCCTTATGATCCTCAGAAAATGTATTTAATTTTAAAAGTTAAATAAATAAACCTGTTTATTTTTAATCTGAGTTGCACTGCCTATCATGGATCAGGGGTGTGTGCAGAATATGTTTGCATGAATAAAGGAGGCTGTGTAATAATGCAAGCCTGTGTTGATGTTACTCTGATCTTGCTGGTGAAGACTTGGAATGGAAGAGTGGTCTCTTGTTGTGAATAAAGTTGAGTAGATGTTTTTTTTTTTAAATCAAACTATAAGCCATGTTTGTTGTCCATTTGTAAAGTCAGGATTGGTTTTACACATGTTGAACCAATACTTGTCCGAAAGTTTGAAAGTGTAGTGTCTAATAACTTGTTTGGTTGGTACTTGCCATTTAAAGCTGTACTGTCAACATTAGTTTCTATATTTATCCCACTATCCTGTCTAAAGCTGCTCGTAGGCTTAACCTTTGATTTATCCCGAACTGTTTATCAGCACCACTTCAAGTTAAATCCTGGTCAAAAAAAGAAAGGTTAGGGCATGTGATGCAGGTAGATTTAAGTTTCACTGATAAAAAAAATGTGCTACAAGAGCCCAAAGGAAGTAACATGTTCTCTCCAATACCATATCCAAGCTTAATTAGACTTTTCCTCATGTTTGGTCAGAATCATTCAGATATAACTGCTGTCTTTGCTGTCTGTGTGGCTTAATTTTCAGATTAAACACAACCTTCAGGATTATTGCTTGATAAAAAAAAATCCCTGTCACCCTCTAACCTCACATCGTCCATTCTTCCCAGAAGCTACTGACCTTAGATTAAGTCTACTTTATAATCAATCAACCTCAATTTATTAATAAAAAATCCTCAATGCTTGCACCTTGAAACCTAATTTGCCACCATTTACCATCAGCTAGTTTAAAAATCCTGCCAGCTTTGTCTTTGTCTGAATGATACCTTGAAAGCATGGTTGATATAAACTCTTTACGCAGATGATTCTGTTTTTTTATGTTTCCAGTTCCTTCTGCTCTTGTTTATCTGAGCAAAAAGTGTGAAGTAATGCTGATTCTGTTAATTCCTTATTGAATAGAAGACTAAAATTGACTTGTATGCTGATGATCCTGTTTTCTATGAGTCAAATATTTTATGTTAACGCCATCTCTATGATCAAATGCAGCCAGAAAATCAGTCTCTATTATTCCTTACGATCAATGGGTTTAGTATTGACTTGTATGCAGATGACTGTTTTCTATGTGTTAGTTTTTAAGCTAATGTTACATCTCTGAGCAAAAAAGGCCTGAAAAACAGCTGTTTATTCTTTCTTTTACCTTGACTTGTATGCAGATGATACAGTTGTATGTGTTTTAAAAGTCCCTGCTGTACTGATTCCTAAACTTGAAGTATCTCTACCAATCTTAGTTTTCCAGATATGAACTAAACACATAGAAGTTGTATTAGAAAGCAAATTAAGTTGTTGCGAGGCTTTACTGCTAACTCCCTCTCTTCAGAACTCACCGTGCAGATTTCCTTGACCTCTGCCTTGGTGATGTACCCATTCTTGTCCACATCAAACAGCGAGAAGGCCCATTCCAGTTTCCTGGTGGTCTTCCCCGTTGAAGTCATGTGGAGAGCAACAATGTACTCCTTGAAGTCCAGCGTGCCATCGTCGTTCGTGTCAAAAGAGCGGAAGACGTGCTGGGCGTACGTTTGAGCATCACTATCTGGGAAGAACTTACTGTAGATGACCTGAAACTCCTCTTTCGTGATGCGCCCTGTCGGACACTGCTTCTTGAAGTTTTCATACCACTGGACAATCTCGGTTTCTGAGAACTTGGTGTTTAGTTTAAGGTCCTCAAGGATCTCCTTGGACACAGCACCACTCTTGGTGTTACCCATTTCTGGTAGTGCTTAGTATGCTATGAGAACTAGTGTTTTTGAACCTGAGAAATTAACACAAAGCTTGAACTTATGAAGCTAGCTCCTCTCTTCTGTGAGAGGTGTAACTAGATTACTTTTCCTGTGGTATTGCTGCAGTGTCCTCTTGATCCTGGTCCTGGCCAAAGGCCCGCCGAAGTAAGTGCTGTGAAGAGAGCAGAAGCCGCTTGTTAAGCTAGCTAAGCCATTTAGCTATCAGTAATAGCAACAAGAGGTGTCATGAGGGAGGTTCAACGAGGGTCATACCTGGAGAGCTTGTGTACCCTCTAATGGAGAGAAGTTCATTAGAGCTTTACTGTCTATTAAACTCAATTTACAAACAAAGTAAGCCAATCCAGAGCCGTCACAAGACTCATAGAAGGCCTCACTTGGATTGAGCTCCCTTATTGATTAAATCTTCTACAGAAATAATCAATTTAAATAAATACTGATACTGATGCCAAATCAAATCCACAGAGCAGCAGGAATCACCAGATCCTGTCTGCCATCATACAGAGACATTTTGGAAAGCTAAAATGAACGTTACCGGTCAGAAAATGATTGGGCTGTTTAATGTCCCTTTAAGGACAATATGCTGAAAGCAAGAGGTGACTGCACGATGGTGACTGGCCTTTTATAAATGTGACAGAAAAAAACAATAAATCACAATAAACAAATAAATCCCCTTCTATTTCTTAAAGGTTCTGTTGTTCTAAATAACATCTGAGACGTTGCCCAGTTTGACTTCAAACACAAATGTGAAACGGTGCATCTGTGTGTCGGGAAGGCTCTGAATTGATGTTTCTGAAATGGTGCGGCGCCTAAAAGCTTCTTAGTCTTTACCTTTACAAAGAAAACAGAGTGACAATAATATCAGATCCCACTGTGGCATATGTGATAATGGTCCACTTCTTCAGCTCAGTGGTTTATAAACTTTATCTGAAACTCCAGTCTCACTGTTAGCCGACGTTTATCTGGAAATTCTTCTGCAAAATTTGCCATGCCAGCCAAAATAGTGAGCATTATGTTTGAGAAGACTTGCTGTGTCCCACCCACACAACTTCTTGCCCTTCAGCTTTTGGCTTTAGGATCCACTGCTTTTGCTTGAGGCCAACTTTGGACAACTCACTGAGCAGAGAAGGTAGAGAAAGTTCAGCATATTAGGCTTTGACCATGGGAGAATGTTATCAGACAGATGGGATCACATTGGTGCTACATTTTGATGTTCAACTTTGAATTTATTTATTTTCTTAACATATTTTAAAGAATTTGGTTTAAAAGATTCAGTACAAATATGAGCCCGAGAGAGACTTAGGAACCGATTACAGAGACCAAAAAGGTGTCAGCCAAATAAAAAATGCAGGCAGGTGAAAACGTACAGAGCGCAATCACATGTGGAGTGGGTCTGTGTCCACAAAAATAAACAAATAAATAAAGGAATCAAATGTCATAACTGTGGAGGTTCTGAAGATGTTAAACACACCATCTTGAACTGAGTTTAGCTACATGACCTTTTTCTGATCTATTTTTTTCATTGTGACTCACAATATTTCCTTAATTAATATATCATTGTTTCAACAATGCATCAGGATCTACACCAACATTCTTGCCTGCCTCGGCACTTGGTGTCTGCTTTGGCGAACAGTAGCGTTACCAAGCAAAGTTGCAAAGTGTATTTTTTTGAAAATATATTTTCCAAAACCCCCACAAAAACTTTTGCATTGCAGCCGAGAAAAAGCCTTGCTTTTGCTGAATGCTGATATATAGAGTAAAAATAGTCTTATTAGTTATGCCTTTCTGGCTAGCATCAAATGGCTTCATGTGAATTATAGCAGTTTTAAGGTTTATAAAATCTGACTGAAGTGGGAAACTGAAAGTGCCTTCTCTGGATAATCCATGTGGTGGCAGTCAACCCAACCTGAGACTTTGTGAATTTTGGTTGTGACCTAAGGTGAAGCAGTTTAAGTTGTTTGGCGCTGGTTTCTTATTCTTTATTTGACATTGTGAGCAGTTTTTAAACTATGTGCAGCCCAATTTCCCCCTTCTAACGGTCCTTGCATAACGTGCTTTCTTTTAAAAATGTCACAGATGCAAAGCTTGAACTCTTATTCAGATGCATTTATTTTCCACTCACTCCAAAAACATGTGCATGAGACAAAATATTGAAGGGTCACAAAACAACTCTGATGTCTTGGTCCATCCGACCGAGACATCTTGACTCATGATGAATAAGACTCATGCGTAACATCGCTTAAAAGAGAAGGTGGTCTGAAACTGCTCATGGGACTGTAGGCACAAAATTTGTCATAGTGCTGGGGAATTACTCAAATTTCAAACTCAATCACAATTTCTGCCAATTACTGAATTATCAAGACTCAGAGAGGTATACTATACCACATGATAGGCTGCACATTTTGCCTTTTCTATCCATCAGTGAATGTTTTTAACATATATGTTCATTGATTTCGTCTTGATGTTCATAATGATAGAGTTTAGAGTGCTTAAATTGGGTGGCGTAAACTGTAAAAGCAGTGAGTAATTGTGTTTTGTGTGGTGGTCAATATCAATCACATAATTATGATTAGGATTTTTGCCATAATCAAGCAACCCCAGTGTGCAGAATGAAGTTAAAGGTAAGGGTCTGGTGCGAGGAGGAGAGCATGAGGAAAATAAAGGGAGCTGCGGCAGCTCCTCTCGACACATTTATTCCTCTAAAATGCAAAAAAATCTTCTAAAATCACCCAGAAAGATGAAAAAAAAACCACGAAATATCTAACCTGTACTGAAAGAAAGTGGAAGTTTCATTGTTTGTGTGCAGACATATCTGATATTATGCCAAATTAAATTATCTTTCTAGTATTGAATGAATGAAAAACTGTGTGTGTGCAAAGCCCTTAACTAACACTGAATAAATGGCTGTAAACATCCTCTGATACGTACACGACGCAGGGTCATCAGGGAGTTAAAATTAGCCGTCTACTAAGATGGTGGCTTTTCTAAGTCCAGCTTGATGTTATTTGCGTTTAACCCTTCGGGGAACTTCGCTGCCCTAAAGCTGAAAGTATGAAGCAACACATCGGTTAACTTTAACCTCACAAACAATGGACAAACTCAAAGCTGCTCGCCATGTAAGACATGATGTGAATTTAAGCTTTCATCAGTTTAAGGGTTTGTTATGCTGCTGCCCAACTAACTGAGGACGTCACTTAATCCTCGTTAATCAATTACAGCATCAAAGTTCAATAAAGTCAAAGGTCTGAGATATCAAACTGTGTTAAAGAAGCAAGAGAGTCCAGTTTCTTCAGTTCTTTAAATGTCTGTGTGTGCACTGTTGTCTGTGAGGTGCAGGTCAGTGTGTTTCCTACCTGTGAGAGCAGCCGAGGAGTCCAGCACAAACAGTGATGCTCCGTCTGTGGCGGCGGTGGAAATCAGCCTCTGTCTGCTGGGATAAGTCAATTAAAGTGGATAACCCCGAGGAGGAGCCACGGGCGCACACACATGAACCCCTGAGCTCCCTGAGCTCCACTGAGCTGCTGCTCCTGACCTTTTTTTCCAAGAGGCCATTTTTACCGAAAAGGTGACATGGCTGCAGGATTACATGAAGACAACCTCAAAAAGCTGAAAAAAAATGAATAATTATTAATTTTGTAAGAAAGAAGATAAGAACACGTACAAATAATTTAATCCTGAGTCATTTGTTGATTTTGTTCATGTAGTTGAAACTGCAGTCCATCAGGGAAGGGCAACTTTGGTTACTAAGAAGACCACCTAACATTAATCCTCAGTGTCAGAGGGACAAACTTTTGCAATTTACTGACCAAAATAACTCATAACTTAACAAAGCAGTCAAAAGAAGTGAATCATCAACATTTATAAAAAAATATTTACATTTGTATAGTGCCAATTTACATTTACATTTTTGATTTTACATCAATCAATTTTTACATCATAAATGCAAAATTAGACATGTAGAAAAGCAACCACAGCCAATCACAACTCTATTATCTTAAATATTTTGCTATCTTTAAAGATTCTATGAGAAGTTTTTGAGTAATTACAAAAAAGTCTCACTTTTAGATATATGCCTGATCGAAATACACACTTTAAGATGAGTTTTTATAGAATCAAAATAGGTTATCTACAAATGCTATTCCTTAGCTTTGTGGTCGGGTCGGACAGGGCTGGACTGGCCTGGATACTCAACTTCAGGAACAAGACGACAAACAAAAAAATGTATTATTATTATTATTACTGAAGCGTCATGGAGCCGAAGATGACCAGCACCAAAACCGGGAGGCCGCTTCTGTTACCCTCCACATCGAAAGGAAGGAAACGTAAAAGTTTCGAGGAAAAGGCTGAAGTAAGGAAGAAATATATATATATATATATACATATATATATATATATATATGTATATATTGTTAGGAGGCGACATGAGCTGGGGGGCGGGATCTTGGAACACGGAGGGGAGGGGTGAGTGAAGGGGGGGCAGGCTGCGTTTTTTCAAATCTGTCTCAACAGCCAAACTGGTTTTCAGATCGTAGACCCAAGCTTTAACCCCTGGTTGCTCCCACTGCTGAGTCAGTGGCGTGTAAATGGGTTTGACGTGGACATGATGCTGGTACTGATGGACATAGAAACTCCATCCATCAGAGTAAATGGGTGTGAATGTGGAGACGTGACCTGTGGCGTTAAAGACCATTAAACATTTGTGGTGCCTCATTTTTTCTGTTGTGTTTTGCACTTCTAGGCTACTATATAGTGTTTCTGTTTGAGTCCAGCTCTAGGAGCCAAACCTGTTAGTTTAGTTCTCATTCACCTTGGTTAGACAGGTAAAATTGAAAAGTATAACGATATGTCCTAGAAACACAGTGATAAATCAAATGTCACAACAAGAAACTGGAAAAACACAACAAATCCAAAACAGATAGCTAAATCAAATAATGCACAAACAAACTATAAAACACAATGACAAGTTTAATAAGAAAAATTATAAGAAAATGTTACTCCACCGGACTGACACAAGGATTGAAACAGTGACCTGTTGCACCACTATGCACATGCATATTTATTTGTTTCTTCATTTGTGTTTTTCATATTAACTAATAGATAATTTTCAGTGGAAAACATGATTATCTTTCCTGAGATTCATCGTTACATGTTTTAGCTATTTTGTCTCGCTATTGTGTTCTTGGCTGTTTTGTTTTACAAACTCATTGACATTGCGTCAGTGACACAGCCTCATGGTGTGGTCTGCCTGTAATTGGAAGGATTGCAGATTTAAGTCCAATTCTGGCTGTTACATGGTGATGTTTTCTTGGGCAAGACACTTAAAGCTATGGTCTACGATTTGGAAGCTTGGTACATCTTAATAACACTGTTTAAAGGGCTGTTATGGTCCTATGGTCCGATCTACGTAATATGAAGACCAAAAAGAATGAAAAAAATCCATTGACTATATCCACTGCAAAGCGGCATAATAGTTGACCAGTTAGTTGACGGATTGGTCCGTGAGTCCATCCAATCCCCTGTCTCCCCTGCTCCACACCGTCCCGCCCATGGTCTCGCCTCCTCCCCACTACCCCCCACATGTACCGGTGAGCAGCTAGCTGCACAGCGACTGAGATTTTAATGCACTGTGCTTTTATCATGTATTTTGTAAAGTGTCCTTGGGTGCTAAGAAAGGCGCTTTTAATAAAATGTATTATTATTATTATTACTGAAGCGTCATGGAGCCGGAGATGACCAGCACCAAAACCGGTTGCTGCAAACCCCTGGTTGCTCCCACTGCTGAGTCAGTGGCGTGTAAATGGGTTTGACGTGGACATGATGCTGGTACTGATGGACACAGAAACTCTATCCATCAGAGTAAATGGGTGTGAATGTGGAGACGTGACCTGTGGGGTTTAAGTCCATTACACATTTGTGGTGCCTCATTTTTTCTGTTGTGTTTTGCACTTCTAGGCTACTATATAGTGTTTCTGTTTGAGTCCAGCTCTAGGAGCCAAAGCCCGGGGCTGTTAGTTTAGTTCTGCGATCATTCACCTTGGTTAGAGCAGGTTGAGCTTCTTTCTATCACCATCAGTACCTGCAAGGACTGATCTGCGTTGAGGGTTAACTGTGAGGTTAGAGTATCGATGCTTGTGTGTAAACTACATAATGAGACTGACGGAGGATTATATTACAGGAGTAACGGGGGAGGTCACAAGATGGCATCAAGTCAAAGGAAAGACTGACACCCGGTTAACCTCATTAAACATAACAGTAATCTCTTCTGTCAGCCCCTCCCTCATTTCAGTGTGTGGACGTCTTCAAGAGCAGTATCAGAATTCAAGGCTTGATCAGAGGCACTTGGACTTGGTTAAATTCTCAGAGCGTTTCACTTCTCTGAAATGATCCTCCTGCTTTAAAACAAACTGGTGGACTGAGGTAGAAGTATAATCCTGAAGGAGTCATCAGAGGGATTATCTTTGTAGCTCAGTCTACAAGTCTGTTTAAGGACTAGGAAGGCTCTCAGAAGGAGATGCGCTGGTTTTTGGTCATTTCAACTGAGTCTTTTTAGCTTTTGGATCATGAACTACAAGGACCTGGATGTCTGAGACCCTTCACAGGCACAGCAGCCAACTCTAAGTGCTTTAGGTGGGGGGACCTGAGGGGTCTTAAGGACCTTAGACCATGACGTTCTTAGCCATGCAATACAAATGCACACTGACAAACCAGCAACTGCAGTAGACTCCCTTACTAAGACTAATGTGAGAATGACAGAAAATGGATGTGCAGCATATTTTAGCCTTTTTCTCTTTAAATGTGGGCTTAGGCAAACAGAAATATCTAAACTGAGCACAAAAAATCAGGAAATTTGTGATTGTTTGTATCTTTGTTGTAAAAATACTTGTTTGTAATAAATCTAATTCTGTCAGAATGGCTGTTTTAATTGGTGCCACATTTGTGAGATGAGCAGCAGAGCTGTGTGTGATTTGTTCCCATGAAATCCTCACAGTTTTGCAGTTGCTGTTGACTCTTGTTTTGAGCTTCTTGTGTCCTTAGGTGCCTGTTACTAAGAGTCCTGTTACAGCGGTTAGTTTGCATCTGCTCCAAGAATCGACAGGCCATGTTTGACTGATCTGGATAGGACCATGCGATAGGGTAACTTTAGGGTGGAGTTCAGAAAAATACAGCTGCAGCTTGTACCGTCTCCAAACTGAAGACCAGTTCAGGTTTTGGGAGCTCACACCGGGTTGGCACTTTGCCATTCATCATTCCTGATGATTCGCTACTACCAGCAGCGTTGACCTAACTCTATTTGGAGGTGTCCACATGCCTTCTTTTATCTTCTAGAGTTCTGCTTGTGACAAATGGCAGTTGTGTATTTTTGTGTTGAAAGTGTTTTCTGAGTTCACAATTAGTCTCCTGTACACAGCTTAGATTAAAGGAAGAACACAGACTTCAGTTTCACTTCAAAATCATCAGCAGATTGAGATCCCAAGTTTAGGTAGTTTGTTTTTGTAAAACTCCATCTACAAAGTTTAGTTTAAAATAAAAAATATGAGGCTAAATTACTTTTAAAGTCCACATTCTTTCACGACGATTTATTCTCAATCTCCATGACAGTTTCAAGATACAGTCAAAACAGTCAAAACAGTCGGAGCCTTTCCCTGAACAGTCCGAGCCTTTCCCCTGTTCGCCGGTGTTCATCCATGACTATACAATGCTGATCTGAGGATCAGACATTGTGACTTTTAACCACTTTGACCTCGTCACCAACCTGACCAGCCTCCCTATGAACTCACTTTTCTGTGTTTAATGGAGGCAGAGAGTTTAACAGTATCTTTGACTGTGAACCAGGACAAATGGCAGTTGTGTATTTTTGTGTTGAAAGTGTTTTCTGAGTTCACAATTAGTCTCCTGTACACAGCATGAAGAAATCCCCCCAAAACACAATTCAGCAGATTGAGATCCCAAGTTTAGTAGTTTGTTTTTGTAAAACTCCATCTACAAAGTTTAAAAATAAAATATGAGGCGAAATTACTTTTAAAGTCCACATTCTTTCACGACGATTCTCAACGACAGTTCAAAACAGTCAAAACAGTCCGGAGCCTTTCCCTGTTCGCCGGTGTTCATCCATGACTATACAATGCTGATCCAGATCAAGTAGTGCATGCACCACGCCCACAGCATCTTTCATCAGGATTATGACTATCGTGCAGAACCGCCATGAGGAAAGGAATATATGATTGGGGCTTTGACTTCACTACCTTCAGTTACAGCTGTGTCCATCTCTGCTGCCAAATGTTGAGGCGTGCCTGCTTCCTTCTCAAGATTGGACTCCTGTTGTACGACTTTAGGCACCCTTTTGGTCACAGCTGTCTTTTGTCCTCTTGGTATGGAGTCAGAATTTAGACCAGCTGCAGCTGCACCTGGGGAAATATGGCATGTATGTCTGATTAATATGGCGATCATTCAGTGATGTCACAATACATTTGTACAATATACAAAACAATGGTAGGATGTAACATTTGTAGGTCTAGTCATGGGGAGAGAGCCATTTCAGGCAACTTCTGGTGCCTAAAAGAGGCTGAGAGGGAGAAGACCTGATGCTTTAGACTTTGTTGTTCATAAAAGTGCGCTAGCATGCTGCGGAAACGAGTTTAACACTCTATAGGGAATTTAACTCTCAAAAAGTAACTGTGCAGACATACCCAACTTGGCAACAGGCACCTCCAAAATGACCCTTTTTTTTTTTTTTTAGCAAAGAGATGCTATTTGAATAGTGACAAAATCTACAGCCTGTTGCAGTAATTACACCTTAAAGGGACTGTAGGAGTTTCTAGGTAATTACAAAACAGTCTCACTTTTAGATATATGTCTGATCGAAATACACACTTTAAGATGAGTTTTATAGCATCAAAACAGGTTATCTATAAATGCTATTCCTTAGCTTCGCAGTCGAGTCGGACAGGGCTGGACTGGCCTGGATACTCAACTTCGGGAACAAGACAATTAAAACTAGAGCAAATTTATATTATTAGGACACGTCTTGGAGCACCGGGCTGTAAGTAGTGATATATAGCCGGCTGCAAGACTACGATACTAAGTTTTCCAAAAATTGCTTGTTGTCACACATCAAAAACTACCGCTACGTAACTAGAAAGAGATACATTACCTCGTTGCTTTCCATCCTGTAAGTTGTTGAAAAAAGAAGTTTTAAAGCAATGCAGAGTTCTGAGGAAGGTCCGAGCTGTATTTATTAGCATCACAACACACTCTTTGGATTGGACATGTCTTCTGGTGCGTTCCAGTTGTAGTCAGAAGTAGGAATTCCCGAGTTCCGAGTAGGAAACTGCAACTGGAACGTTCCCCGAAGTTGGAATTTCCTACTGGGAACTTGGTGAAACCTTGCCACCCCCGAGTTGACAATCGAAGATGGATGCCTCTAGTGTGAACAGTTATTTAGCTCCTGTAATAATCAATTTATTTGCACTTCTGCCTGGGGTGTGTCGCTTTAGATCAGCTGTATACATCGTATTGTTATACTTATATTTACAAAAATGCTGCCATAGTGATAATCACATTCTTCATGTGATATTTGTGAACAACAACGCAGGGCGTGCTAACAACAGCTAACAATAGCCTGGTAGATCGGCATGTTTTTTTCCGACTTCAACTGGAACGCAGATAAGTCGGAGATGATGTCGCTCCCAGTTTTGAGGTTACTGGACTCACTACTCACTCAAGGATAGGTGAGGATACTCACCCAACACTGTTAAAGGTGTTAAGAGGAGAATCTATTACCGGCGACATTAAGACTCTGCTACCCATGAGCACGCGCAGCGACTGTCGTAATGGTGCGTTCCAGTAACCTCGGAACTGGGAGTGACATCATCTCTGACTTATCGGCGTTCCAGTTGAAGTCGGAAAAAAACATGCCGATCTACCAGGCTATTGTTAGCTGTTAGTATGTGTTGTATGAAGAATGTGATTATCACTTTAGTTTGCATTTTTTGTAAATATAAGTGATTATGATGCTGCTATATAGCAAAATTTGAGACTTTGATTTCTGAAACCTCTTTATTAGTCTATAATACACTTTTAATGGTGGTAGTATGGTCACATAAAGTGTGGTGTGCCTTTAAAGTGACATGACCCAGCCTTGGTCCAGTAACTTTCAATGGGCCACCATGACTCCAGGGGAAGGCTGAACTCTGACTGACTGCTGTGGATCCAGGTGCGAGTTCAGGAACTCTATTGGATAATATTACAGCACACAGTCAGCACAAACAACAACAACAAGCTCTTAGCATGTCTATTGTAAGTGCATTCAACCTGATTAAGATGACATAATCGCCTGCAGACATCCTCCTCAGGCTTCCTCGATGCATCATTACTTTATCACGGTACGACTTGAGAACAGCATTAAGCTCTCTTGGCAAGCTTCAGATCTTTAAAATAAAACACTTTAATTCCTCTGCTGACGTGCTGAGGTCTTCAGCGCCTTGCCAAGACGCCAAGGCTCAACAGGTGATTTGAGTTTCACAATCTGGCTGCTTAGGAGCTTTGGCGGGCCCAGGGGGACTTGTAAAGACCAATATCAGTATCATTTCACTCTAAAATGACTTATACATCTACACAAGCAGCAACCTCAGGTGCTGAAAAATAAAGCCAGTGCAGAAGTTCAAAAAAGAAAAATAAATGTTAAAGGATAAATGTGGGGAACAGACAGTTTTTACAGATCAAATAATTATCTCAACCTGGTACAATAAACAGCCTCAGTACACATATTTGATATACTATTGTTAGGCTCTCATCATACAGAGGGATGATTTATTTTTGAACAATTTGCAATATCATGATGTTGGCAAAAGAGAACAGAGGTATGGGCTTAATCAATGAGTAAGATAGGAGCCTCATACTTTAATACTATTAGTAAATAGTATGTTTATTTAGAGGTGCATTTAGAGATCAAAATATGCAGTTTTGAGAATAAAGAGAAATCAGAATCTGTGTCTTTACATCTAAATTGGAGGAATCTGGTCATACTCAGCTGTCCCATAATGCAGTGGGGTTATGAGTCCATCCAGTGGTGAGGCTCACCAGTCAGCCAACAGACTGAGGGCAATCGTGCAAAATGTTCAGGTCACTTTATTTAGAGCTGCTGGTTAATTTTTTAATCATATATTTATTTTTATAATTTTAAGTAGTTGATTGATTGTGTGTGTTTCAAGTTTGTTGTTTCCAGAGTCCTAACTGAATTGGGAAAGAAGGCTTTTAGGATCTGCACCTTGTGCACAGAATAATCTGCAAACTGATTTTAAGCTGAAAACTTGGTGTCTCTCTCAAAATGTCTTTAAATCTGCAATAAAAGCTCTGGAACTGAAGGCTTTTAATTGTTTCCCAAACTTCTTTGTACTGTATTGAGTCTGTGTGACTGTTGAAACTGTGTTTTGCTGCCATTCTAGGACAGGTCTCCTTTGGAAAAGAGATCTGCTGATCTCAGTGGGACTAACCTGGTTAAATAAAATAAAAAAAACATATCTTTCATTTGTTCCTCACTCGTGGTAGACCACTCAAACAAATGTTGTTATTGATTAGATTAGATGAGATACAACCTTATTGATCCCTTAGGAAAGCTCCAACAATGAAAACAAACATTACAGCAGCATTGTATTGTACAAAAAGAACACAACATATCAAAAGGTAAAAGGTATTGCAAAAAATGTGTCAATATACAGTTGAAATGGATGTTAAGCATCAATTTCTTTTGAGCTGTAAATTTGTATATTTAAGGGTTCTTTATTTTATTGTACTTATTTGTATTTTTATCTCCGCCAAGGAGGTTATGTTTTCTGGAGAGTTTGTCTGTCTGTCTGTGAACAAAATAACTCAAAAAGTAATGGATGGATTTTGATGACATTTTCAGGAGATGTTCAGCATGGGAAAAGGAAGAACTGATTCGATTTTGGTGTTGATCTGGATCAGCGTCTGGCCGCCATGATGAAAAATGTGATTTTCATGAATAACTACTGAACTAAAATAGATATCATTATGAATCCAAATGCTAATGGTATGTTTTCATGGTCAAGGAATCTAAATATTTAGTTGAAATAAAGGTAGGACTAACATTTATGGTGAAAATCACAATATGGGTGAGGACTGTGGCGCTGGCGGAGGTCTCTCAGAGTGCTTTTCTAGTTTTGCTTGTTTTTGTTGTTAAAATCAAAGACTGGTTGGTGTAGGCTACTGAAAATCAACTGTACGTGATGTTAGAACATCTTTTCTTTCTTCTTTTTTTAAACTGTTCAAGTAGGGGCAGACAAATATAAGAGCAATTTCTCTTCCTGCTGCTCCTTTCCTATCACAAATGTGTTTGTTTGGGGGTCTAATGTGCACATGTGTACAGGTTTTGTTGTCAACTTTCAAGGAACAAATAAAAAGATAAATAAATAAATAAAAAACAAGCAGCAGATATAAAGTATCTCTCTTTCTCTATATATATACGTTAATAAATCTAAATAATAAATAAATAATTCAATTAAAAATAAACCTGATGGCCCCCTGTCATCAGATAGCCTGTATTGATATATAAATGGCATGCAATTATAACAAAGGGAATTATATTGTATTTATTTTCATTGTCCCTGTGTTTATTTCATCAACCTCTCCAGTTGTGGATAGTGAGAACGTAGAATTTACGGCTGTTTGGCCAAGAGCGATGTGACGTGGACTTGCAGCACGGTCAATCAGGTCCCTCACAGTCCACAACAGGTGATCCCATGGGACCCTGGTGAGCCTCACCACTGGATAGACTGAAATAACGCTTTGCATTTTGGGGCAGTTGAGTATTTCAAACTGCATATTTTAATGATTAAATGCATCTCTAATTAAACATATTTACTGACTGTACCTAAGAAAGAGGCTCCTGCCTTATTCGTTGATTGCATTCATGAACATCTCAGTTTTGCTGATTGTTTTGAAGGAAGTTTCAGAAACACCCTGATTAAACCTCGCTGTGACCTGCCTGTCTTTATATCGCTCTTATTTTTAGAACAGGGATTTTACCTTCACTCTACAAACACAGCAGAGTCTTTATTTATCAGATAAGCAGTTTGCACCCCTTGACTCTTCAGTCCAACCTTTCCTTGAAAAAAATCTAATCTTTCACCTGCAACCTTGTTTAGACCAGAGTTCAGGGAGGGAATCCTCTGATCGAAAGAGAGCGAGATTAAAATAGAAGAGCAGAGAGACAGAGAAGGAGGGAGGTGCTGGTTTAAGGAGGTGCAAGGAGGATTTGGCTGGCATGCAAAGCAGACTGAGTTGATAAAGGGAATGGAAAATCAGAGGTTTGGCGTTATCGAATGCTTTTGGCTCGACTTTTAGGGATCTTTCCCAGTTAAAGACGATTTAATCCAGACGTCCTAATAAGCATCATTGTCAGATTAACGGTCTGAGATCATGAGGGAGACCACGATCCTGTTACATGACCCTCTAACAAGCAGAAACAAACAAGTAAACAGTGTAAAGAATCACATTTTAATCCCTAGAGATTCACAAAACTAAAGTAGGTCTCTCCACATTCAGGCCTAAACTTTGGTATTTTTAGACTGACCCAAATTTAAAACCTGGTTGCTCGGCTTTAGATGTTTGTAGACGACATGCTGGTTCAGATGAAGGGGAGTCTCCTAATTAGTGCTCCTTGAATGAGCACAAAAGCTGTGTTGCTACGTCTACTGAGCCAAAGAAGAGCAATGTAGGTCACAATGGCCAGCCTGACAGCTGTAACAAAGTGAGGAGAGCAGAAATCAGCATGATGAGTGGAGGACTAGCTGTGCTGCTGTCTGAACAGTCTTAGGTTTTACTGTCTAAGGCAGGGGTGTCCAAACTAGGGCCTGGGGGCCAAATTCAGCCTGCAATCCGCCTTCAGTTGGTCCTCAGCAAAGTTCCAGAAAAGATTATTTGGCCAACACTGAAATATAAAGCTTGTGTTTGACTGATGAAGAAAGAGAAACTGATCTCAACAATCTAGAGCATGAATTTTCCTCATTTACATCTGAAGGTTTCTGTGTTCCGGTGTGTTTGACCTTGTCTGGGGTGTCGATTAAGCAAAGATTTGAACTAAGATGATTTATAAAATGAAATATTCTTCTCTATAGAGGATCAGATACAGCTCTTTTACCCTTCCCTTTGGAAACACTTGAATCTGAGGAGGCGAGGAGGCTTCAGGAGGCCATGATATTGAGCTCTGCATTGATTGGCTGCTCAAACGAAGCCTGATGGGAGGAGGAAGGGGGTTTCCAGGACACAGAGAGGACTTTAAAACAGTCATTTATTTTATTTATTTAAGATTTATTTATGCAGATAATTTCCATTGAGATCAGGATCTCATTTACAAGGGCGCCCTGGCCAAGAGGTCAGCAGCACAAGTCATCATAAAAACAATATCAAGAAAAAAATGTGATGGCGTCTGCCTTTAAGGAGCAGAAAACACACATGTAGGTGGAGGCTGTACAGCTGTGACATCATAAACCTCAGGAAGTAAAATTAGAGCATTTGAAGGCACATTTTCTTTAAAGAAATTATAATTATTGTTTTTGTTTTTATTTTGTATTGATTTTAATACATTTTTCATGTTCTCTAATTGACTTTGAATTGCTTTGTGTATGACTTGCGCTCTACAAATAAACTTGCCTTGCCTAAAGCGGTATAGCACATTTCTCCATGAACTGAGAGTTTAGTAAAAGACTTTAAGGAAAGGGACGCCTTGTTCAAAACTCTTCTTGGCCCCGGGGTCAAAAATGACCCAGATTAACCAAGCTGCAACATCCAGGACTGAAAAATTAAGTTTATGAAGGCTGCAGGATAGCCTACCTGGTAATAAGTTTGAAGGTAAATGCGTGTCAAAATCAATTTTGCAGGACATGGAGCCTCTATAACATTGCGCAGCAGCTGGATCAGCCTGATCCATTTTGCCAAACTCCAATCAACTCCAACCAAACTGGAATCAGATCAATACATGTATCAGCAATGAGTTTTACTGTACCAATTAGGGATGCACGATATTATCGGTTAGATATCGGTATCGGCAGATATCAGCCCAAAAAATTTAGTATCTGTATTTTTTTGTACAGATTTTTACAGACAATACATCTGCCATACATACTGGCCATATATCTGCTGGAATATTTGTGATTATACAAATGTACAACATTGATGCACCTTCTCATCACTGCATGGATACATATAAATATTGAGGGTTTCATTGTTGCAAGAGTTAAAAGCTGTTTTTTTTTGTTTTATATCTGTTCATTCGATAATATGCTGTAACACTGAAAGAAACAAGTCCATTTTTATTAAGCGCAGAACTTGTGCTCTTGACCTGAAATACTGGTATCTGTATCAGCAAGTGAATCGAGAAAATATCAGCATTTCAGATATCGGCAAAAATCCAGTATCGTGTACCCCTAGTACCAATATATTTTCAGCACAGGCTGAGAGTCCTAGAATCTGATTGGCTATCCTGAAATCTTTCACACGATTGACTGTTTACCTTATCAAAACATTAATTACCTCCAGGAAGTTATGTCGTGTCAGCGTCTTTTTGTTTTCTTGTTAGTTGGTTTGTTTGTTTGTACATTTGTCTGTTTCTCTGTAAGCAAGATAACTCAAAAAGTTATGGACGGATTTCAATGAAATTTTCAGGAAATGTCTGGATTGGGACAAGGAATAAAGGATTCGATTTTGGGAGTGATCCGGATTACCATCTGGATCTGCTATAACGAAAAATGCCAGTGGGTTATGTTATTGTCGGTAGCTGTCTGTTTGTATGTTTGTCTCTCTGTTAGCAACATAACTAAAAAACTTTTGGATGGATTTTGATGAAATTTTCAGGAAATGTCCAGATTGGGACAAGGAACAAATGATTAGATAGATCCTGATTAGCGTAACAGCCGTGACAAAAAAAATTGCAATTTTCGTGAATAACTACTGAACTAAAATAGATATCATTATGAATCCAATTGCTAATGGTATGTTTTCATGGTCAAGAAATCTAAATATTTACATGAAATAAAGGTAGGACTAATATTTATGGTCAAAATCCCAATATGGGTGAGGACTGTGGCGCTGGTGGAGGTCTGTGCTCTACGAGTGCTTTTCTAGTTGAAAGCTGAGATAAAGGCTTTAAGCATTTCCAGTAATCAGGGATCTCTTATCGTGCACAGGATACAGTTTACCAACTTGAATACACATCAAGTAGGAAAATCAAAGTGGCCCAGTCATCCATAAATTTAGTTATTTGTGGCCCTTATTAAAAAAAAAGAAAAAAACTAAAGAAAAAAAGTTTGGAGACCCCCTGCTGAGGGGTCGGGGCTTTTCTGAGGCGAAAAGGAGGCAAACAGACCAGATCTTTTTTCCTGCCACCACAGTTCATAAGAAAAAAAGTGCTACATCTCATTTGGAATGAAACTGGTCATGCACCAAATTATAATTTAGCCAAAATGGCCCTGATACGTCACTGGTCTTGGAGACCCAAAGACAAGTCCTTTAAAATATCCTTAAAAAGTGTAACAATTACCATCCAGGTAAGCAAACCTGTTTCTCCCTTTAGACCATGGCCTCACTTCACCCGCTGTGTTCAAAACAAGGCCTGTGAAAACATAAGTCCATCCCCATAATCCCATTAACTGGCTGTACAGAGACCATTTGCAGAGGGGAAACCCCCCCTCACATTTACACTCACTTAATGGTGAGGGGCGTTCAGTGATATTAGAGACTGATGTCCATGTTTTCTATATAACCTCAAATATGTCACTGAAGTTTGTTCAAATGTGGTCAAATGCATGAGGCAAGTAAAACAAACAGTTTGCTTTGGTTTAGAGTTAATCCTCTTGTTGAACCACATGGTGGGGGTATTTAACATCAGACCCCTTCAGGTTGAGTTAGGTGAACTGACTGAGCAGGAAAAACACGTCAAAGTGAATCTGAGCAGACGAGATCCTCCAGTGAACCCACATCAGAACATTTTGTTCACTGTCACAGGGGCTACAAAACAAACAGAGATTAGGATATGCTATGTTTTACCTTAACAAAAGTAGTTTATTCAAGAGTACAAGTATGCTCATGTTATACTAAAACTGTGGCAGTACTCTTGAAGTTTACTTTTAATATATTATATTTTATTTGCTTAAAAATAGAATAGTTAAGTATAATTGGCTTATACTGAAAAGCATATAGAAAAGTTTAAATACTTCATACTAAGATTTATACTTATACTTTAATATTTAAACTTATACTTTTACAACAGGATACTTTGAGGTATTACCTCTGTTGTAAACTTACATGTTCAAGATCATATTGTGTTTAAAAGTTAACAGTAAATGGTTTGTGTGCTCAACTGCATTATCTTTCTGTACCTTAAAAACATAAAAGAGACATCTGTCTTGACTTTATTGATCAAGTTCTCGTCCTTTTAATAAGGGTTTGGTAATGGTGTTATTTAGACATCGTCATTTGTTTCAACAAGAACACATTTTGTTTTAATCATATCAGGCCAGACTCCTGATATATTTAGGTTTTTTCTTTTTAACAACAGATGCTCCAATAAATTTCTCAAGCACTGTTTAGAAAAGATGCAGATCGATTGGAGGATTCATTAATACAATCACTGATGTTTCGAACTGGACTGTCTGGATCCGCTTTAACTTAAAACCACAAATTTACTCTTTTCTTGTGACTTAAGTTAAACTTTCAGTTCAATGTTACTTCCCTGGCAAATAGGAATCATTTTTATTTCCTGTGAATAAATCTACAACAAATCCCCCTGGTCGTCTCTCTGATTAGACTTCTGTTTGTTTTGTACTTCACATAATCGATCCACTGACTTGCTTAATTGACTGAAGTTGATCAAGTTCCTTTTCCACAATCCTTCAGTGATCCCAAAGTTTTCAGGTGTTACCGGAGAGGTGAGTCTAATGAAGACATCTGCACAGCCAAAGAAACCCTCCACAGAATAATAATAATCATAATTGTTATAAAACTAAAAATGATCCACGCAGTCATGATGTAGCATAACATCTAGCCATTGATGCTCTTTTAGGTTTGAGACTTGACTACTGCAATGCTCTTTATGTTGGCGTCTCCCGGTCGTAGTCGCCTTCAACTTGTGCAAAATGCTGCAGCTTGTCTTTTAACCAAAAGTAACGGACAAGAGCACATCATTCCTGTTCTTCAATTTCTACAATTATATTTATTAACCAGTAACACAACTGATTAATAAATGAAAATATTTTAATTTTATCTCCTTAATTTTAACATTTAGTTCTCAGAAGTTTTCTTGTTTTTTACAAATTAAACATAAAAATAAATATGTTGTCTTGAAAGTACATATAAGCTGTAAATAAATAGATACAAAATCAAAATGATCAACCTGCCTTTTTTGTATTTATCTGCTATAATGCTTCCACAAAACACCAGAGCTCCTTTGAATAAGACCCCCTTAAGCATGCATTTAAACTTTAAAAATCAGGAGCAAAATACTCAAAATAGTTTCTCTGCGGGCTTCTCTTAACTCTCTTCTGAATAAATTATACAATTTTTCAGCGTACCCCTGCAATGTCCTCGCATACCCCTTACCCCTGGTTGGGAATCACTGCATTACAGGATTGATTTTAAACGTTTCATGTTTGTTTTTAAAGCTCTTAAGGGTCTCGCCCTAGTGTATTCAACTGAGCTTTTAACTGTTTGGGAATCTGGTAGAGCTTTGAGGTCGTCAAACCAACTTTAGCAAAAGTGCCCAGGTCAAAATAAAGACACTGGGGTGACCAAACCTCTTCTATTGCTGCTCCCCACCAAAACTATCATTACCTCCGCCAAGGAGGTTATGTTTTCGGGAGAGTCTGTTTGTCTGTCTGTGAACAAAATAACTCAAAAAGTTATGGATGGGTTTTGATGAAATTTTCAGGAAATGTTCAGCATGGGAAAAGGAAGAAGTGACACAATTTTGGTGTTGATCTGGATCAGCGTCTGGCCGCCATGACAAAAAATGTCAATTATAGTGAAAAACTACTGAACTAAAATAGATATCATTATGAATCCAAATGCTAATGGTATGTTTTCATGGTCAAGGAATCTAAATATTTACATGAAATAAAGTTAGGACTAATGTTTCTGGTCAAAATCACAATATGGGAGAGGACTGTGGCGCTGGCGGAGGTCTGCGCTCTCCGAGTGCTTTTCTAGTTTATTACTTATTTCTGACCTGGGCCTTTTCAGGTCTAGACTGAAAACATATTTATTTAGGATGGCTTTAAATACTCAGTAGCATAGTGACACTCTCACTTTTGCTTTATTTTATTGTATTGTATTGTATTTTTTTTCTCTTTTCTGTTTCATTGCTTTAATTGTGTTTGATTGTTTTATATATATTGCTTTTTAGTCACCATCTATCGTAAAGCAAAATAAAGGGCTGTATAAATAAAGAAAATTGCCATTTCCATTCACATTTATCAATAAACACGATCTGATTCCAGTGACGTAACAAAAACTCACATTTTTAAATCTCTATAAAGGTTTTTATTGACCTTTAACATGAAATGACCGACACTGCAGAGAAGTCGAAAACTGTTCGACAAATTAAAAAAAAACATCTAAAATATTTAAAAACTGAAATGTGAGCAAGCACACGTTTACAACTGAAATGTTTTTAAGCCCCGTAACACTATGGTGAACATCAGAGAAAAATCAGTAACTACGACTCATTTTAATACTGACCGACAAAAGCTTGAAATAATGGATTAAAATTGAAATGAAGACTTCCTCCTCCTCGTGGATCAGTGGTTGCCTCTGTACACGTGGATCTTGCGGCTCAGGTTTCTGGCGAGGCGGTCGACGGCACTGCTGATGTGGCCGAGCTCCTTCTTGGACGTCAGGCCGTCGATGTTTCCGCTGTACCACAGCACCCACCCAGCCAGAGACATCAGCACGAACAGAGCACCTGTCAGAGAAAAGGCATCCGTCAGCAGCAGCTCACACGTGATCTGGGAAATACTCTGATGATTTATGAAACAGTTTGATAAAAAGAATAAAATCTAAATTCAAACAGAAGACACTTTAAGGTTTCTACGAGAACTTCTGCTGGATCCCCTCCTCACTTCAGGACCTGGTGTTTCCCGTCTTCCCTCCGTTATCTAAACCACTTTCAGGATTTAAGATGTCATTGGAAGAGGGTCGGGAAATGTCCTGGACTGATCACCAACCAATCACAAGGCTGACGTAGAGAGGCAATAAACCATTCACACACATGCAAACCAAGGAGAAACTTAGGGTCACCAATTAGCCTAACAAGCCTGCTTTTGGTTTAGTGCAATGAAACGAAAGTTCGAGAGGGGAACTCAAAAACGCTCAGGGAGAACATCCAAACTCAACGCAGAAGGGCAATGACTGACCGACTCGGGAGTCAAACAAGCAACCCTCTACATGTGAGGCATGAGCACCACATGCAGCTGGTGTGTCCCGTGTTTTCAGATAAAATCCAAGTTTTGATTCACACATGAATTCTACTAACTGACTTTATTTTAAACGTGTAAATGAAGAAAATCAAATAAAACAAAGAATTACATATATAGATGGATGTATAGATATATAGATATACAGAAAGATTTATTTATTTTATTTAGATCCCTATTAAATACTACCAAAGCAGCAGCTACTCTTACTGGGGACCACACGTTAATACTCAATCCACACATACATCACTGACATTTAAAGTGCAATTAACAGAAAAATAGAAAATAAAAGTTAAATCATAAACCATTTGACACTAATAAGTTCTGTCTCTTAGAAGACCAAAGATCTGGGTATATTTACATCAATTAATAAATTATAATTTAAAAAATTCGACCTAATACAGTTCATTTTGACTGAACTATAGTTTAACTGTTTATAAAAATCATCTTGATGACATGAAGAAATAATTACATAAAAACAGAATTCACTGGTTTAATTTATACTTTCAAAAAGGAGTGGGCAGAAGTTGAACTAATTTAATCCAACCCCATCTCCCTTTATTAGTACAAATTCATACATTTTGACTTCCTTGTTACGTATCTGCAAATGAATACATTTTATCCATCTTAACAGCAGTTTCCTTCAATGTATTTACAAATATCTTTAGGTTTTAAACAAGTGCTGTGCATCTTAACTGGTAAAAATGTGATTTTACTATTATTAAAAGATAGTTTTATAACCTAACAAGCTAACATATTGTGACAGTAATTACATTTCTTAAGAATATTTCAGAAAATGGCAGTTGTTTGAATTTAAATGGAATTTCATCTTGCTGTTTAGATGTAACATCAAGTAGAAGAAATATTTTTAACTGCCATAATCTACCAAATAACAATTTCATATTTTTTCTCGCGCAAGACAGTTTTTTCTAATATTATATTAAGTGAAGCAGATAAATATATACGTATTGATTAAGATTCTGGTTTGATGTTTGGTAAGATTGGGGGAAAAAAACACACAAACAAAAATGCTGCTCTCGGGGGCTTTATGCTTTATCTTCCTCCATCATGATGACCCTGAGTTCAGCAGTGTTTACTCATGTTCATGTGCAAGTTAAACATGGTTTTATGTCATTTTTCTAGTTGTTAAATATTTTTATTTTAAAAACTTATCATCACATAAAGTTATAATTTGTCCAAACACCACTAAATTCTCTAACTTAAACGTCACCTTTATTTCTGCTTATTTTACGCTTCATTAATTCCGACTATCTTAAACATTTGATCCAGACTCATCCTTTGACTCCTGCTAAAACTGAACCAGGTTTTTCATACCAGTGTAAACCAACAAGTCCCCAAAGTCCCGTCCTTTGACCTCCAAGGGGGCGAAGACTCCCACCAGCAGAGCAGCTCCTCCAAATAAATCCATCATGACGGCGAAGGCCAGAGCGAGTTTACAGTGAGAGAGACCGTCACAGAGGCGCATGGTGACGGGAGACGGTGGGGGGCTGAGGGCACAGAAAACAAAGGAGTGCTGCAGCTTTACATTGGACAAATTAACTCATCAAATATTTAAAATAATCCACTAAATGATTAAAGACTCTGTCTTATTCATTCATCAAATTATCTGAAAAAACTGCTTCATCCAGATTAAATTAAGACATGAGTCAGGGCCTGAAAGTCAGAAGAATTTGGAGAGCTGTATGCAACACTTTTTTTTTTAATTAGCAAAAATCAAACATGTCTGAGATAACAGAAAGCCATGTTGTTTGTACCCAAAGAGTCCCGCTCAAAAACTCCAGGGGCCACATGCAGCCCTCATTCTTACTCAGTGAGGCCGTATTTATTTAAAAATAACAAACATGAATACAACAACACAATCAGTAAAAGAAAGAGCATTAATAACAGAAATATTTACATTATAATCTCTGAATATTGGTGTTTCTTTGATTGTCAGAGCAAAACCTGAAGACAACTTTGTTCTTATGTTGTAAACTTAAAAACACACAATGGATTTTCATTCATGTAATTGAAATTTTGGAAAACAAAGTCTGTATGTGCTTTTTGAGAAGCTGACTTTAGCAAAATAAACTACCTTCAAGAAAGGAATAATGCATGCATCTACACACACTCATCAGGGGTGTCAGAAATATTGATACAACAATATATTGCAATATTTTGCAGTGAAATACTTAGGGATGGGAATCAGAAACCAATTCCAGTTGAGAATCGTTAACAGCTCCATCAAAGAATCGATATCATTAGTCTTTTTGCTAACCAATTCCCTTATCAATTCCTTCTACTGACAGGGTTGAGAAGTGCCAGAATTGTGGCTTAATTTTAATTGCACATACTGCACAACCTTAAGTGTGTGGAAACACCACTAACTTGCAGAAGCAATTATTTATGCTGTGACATGTGTTTGACATTGTTGACACTGAAAACCAGGCCAACATTTGCTCACATGGGAAATCTGCAGAAATCGATGAGGGAATCATTAAAGATCGATTAGCAGGATCGTTAACAGCATTAGTATTGACAAAATCTTATCAATTCCCATCCCTAGAAATACTACAGACATTTCAGTGCAATATAGTGATCTTTTGTTGTTCAAAATGTACAGAAATGCAAGAAAATTGTTATCTTTTTTATTTTATTTGCTGCACTTTTTTATCCAGCACTTCAGCCACAGGATGGCAAGAGACTTTTGGCCTTTGACTCTCAAACTGTGTCCTACATTTTCTGTTCCAAATTCTCTCACAGGAGTATTTTTATTTTTGTAACACTGATAAGACACTGCAGTTTATCTGTAAAAAAAAAAAAAAAAGGTTGGTTCTTAATGCCTTCAAAAATAAATGTGAAAAAAACATAGTCCATTGCCTTGTTAGATGGAAAGATGCATCGACAGGCAGACATATACATATACACACACACATACACAGTATATACATACATATATATGCGTGTCTGTGTGTGTGTGCACCTACACTCACTCTCTATAACAGGGCTTTATATATGAAGCTGTAACTTTAACAATACTCTGCTCCAACACAATAACACAGTTCAAAACGATTTACTTTTGCACTCCCTGAGTTTAACTATCAGTCTAACTGATGATTAGGGTTACAAACCATTTAAAAAGCATTAACATTAAAATAGACTGAGAATGTTACTGGGTTTTTAATCATATCCAGTTTGCTGATATTGGCTGATATCAATATTGATAATGAAAACTGTATGTAAATGATTTAGAGTGGTTATTTTTAGATTATACCTTTTGTCATATGCAAAATGCATAAAGTAACTGTAAACTCCAGCTTAATCTGCTATTTTAAAATTAAACATTGATTAATTAACCCGTTGACAGAAAGTAGGCTCTAAGATGAGGGCTTATGCTCATAATTTAAGATTGATAAACAGATTGACTTCACAGTCTTGAGGTAAATAATATCTACAGAAACTTTGATGTCTATACCGAATCAATTTTCGGCTGATACCGATATCATTCCAACAATATCGTGCATCGTGAAATAGACACATAATGGAGGGCAGAAAAATGAAACACTCAGGTTAATAATTAATAAACAGCGCACAGTTTCATAAAATTTCTAACTTTATGTTTGCATCGTCTTTCTGTTCGGGGATTTCTCATAATCTGCATTTACCAGTTATATCAGCATGTTAAAGTCACATGATAAAGTCATGAACAAATGCTGTTCCTGAATCACATACTTTAAATTATTTCTTTGTCTTTAAGACTAATTTTACTCTTTTCAGCGACACCTGTGACAAACCTTCCTGCAGAAAATGTCTCAGGTGAGGCTTTGTTGGCCACTAATTATTCAGAAAAAAGTGGTAAAAACAGGAAGTTAATCACAGAGGAACTTTTCTCATTACTTACCTCGTGCTGAAGTTCGTCTAATTGTATAAAATCCTGATTTCTTTCTCCCCTTTGGGCTTCATTTACTTCCGCATTTACCTTCTCCGGCGTCGCCCTTCCCTCGCACCTGAGCACGTCCCACCTGACGCTGACGTACTTCCGGTAAAGTTTTCAGTCAGACCTCGAAGTCCTCTCATGAAGGACCCTTCAGGCCTCAGCTGAGCAGACAACATGTACAGAAAGACGTGATGACGTATATAAGGATACTTGACGCTACTTTTAAAGGCTAACGGGACAGTTGCAGTGCGCATGCGCCCCGTGCACCTGTAGAAATCACTTATAATCAGGTAATTGCAGCTGAAAATGTGCTCGTTCAACCGGAGAGACGCAGGTGTGGAAAGTTTCGGGGTTGTATTACAGAAGTATAACTAACGAAAGATAAAATACACCAACTTTTGTGAATTATTTACGTTTTAACACGTTTTCGGTCATGAATCCTCCAACCAGCAGAGACGAAACATGCCCGCCAGGTAACAACAACATTTAAAAGCTCTTTTGTCTGCGCCATGTTATTCGCTTTCAAAAGAGTCTTAACGTCATTATTACCTCATTATGTGTTTGTGTAATGACTGAGTCAGTTTCTCCAAACAAAACTATGACTTTAAGTATCATAAATTGCAAGAGCTTGTGTTTAAAGTGTTAAAAAGTTACTTTCTCGAGGTCAGACCCACTGAATTTCTTACGAATTGTAAATTATCTATTAAATTCAGCATTGTTATTTGGTCAGAGTATTATATGTAACAATTGGTTTTGCATTTACACCTAAACAAACTCTTAATATCACTTTAAATCATGCATGTTATGACTGTCCTACCTGTTTTGACTATTAACGCTTTTTGTCGAGTTTTCGCCTTTTTCTGATTTTTATATTGGTGTTAAGGAAATCACACATCCTTACTTAGTTACATTTCATATCAAACAACCTGCTGATGTTTTTTCTATCTCTCATTCCTGCATTACTTTTACTTTTAACAGAGTGACTTCCTATTACTCATAAAAGCAAGGATGTGTTTATTATTACATTTACTCCTTGATTGTATTATTTAGATTTTTCTCTTTTATAGTCTTTTATCTGCATGGTTGTCTTTTTCTATCATCCCCTTTTTGTGTAGGATGTCTCAAAATTATTATTTTTTCCCAAAGCTGAAACTCTGCTGATATTTCCCACCAGTATTTTGGCCTTATAGATTGTTATTATTTTTACATATTTATCTTAAATTGAGAGTGTAAACTCCTAAATTATAGTCTGTTTTCTGTCAGCAGCTAAGTAAATCAGTGTTTTAGCTTTTAAAAGGCACACAGAGCTTGATTTTAATCTTACTGTTGGAAATACATTTTAATTATGACATAGATGTGATCTAAAAGGACACTTTCTGTCATTTCTATTTATCCATACCAATAGGACAAATAGGTTTTGAAATGGCGACAAAAACCCATGTCATGCATCCCTATATTTAAGGATTGCATATGTCTCATTATCACTTGAGTTAACTTATACAATTATATAATTAACAAGTCTTGATAAAATATTTTTTCTCAATATCTTTCATACACATTTAAACAATAACAAGAATAATCAAACTTCACTAGGTTGTGTTTTATTTATTCCAATGTAACATAAAAAAACGTTTTGTTTTTCATACTTGTATTTGCCTTAGAATTTAAAATACCTTAAAAAAACTGTCATAAAGTTGAATCTAAAAAGGTAAATCTTTATTCTTGTGTGGATCAGCTTATTTTAATCATGTGAAAATGGCCTGCTGCCTCTTCTCTATTAATAACCAGGAACTATTTTACCAGCCCAAAAGTGTGAAGTTTATCTATGTGATATGTTTAGTATTAAAATATATTTTTGTTATGTAAAGCCAACATTTGATTCTCTTACTTAAGAGTCACTTGGAGGTCTTGTCCTTGACTGGGGAAAAAAACAATTAAAATCATAAACTGAGTTTTGTGGGGAAAAAAATGGGAATTATATTTTTGTGCCATATCGCCCTGCCTTATTGTAGTAAAATCAAAACCTTGAAACAAGGTTTGGACCTGCCTCCAGTCTTCTCATCCCTATCAAAATGTCATCACTTCTTCCTTGTGCCATGGCCAACATTCCCCAAAATTTTCATCAAAATCCATTGAGAACTTTTTGAGTTAACTTGCTCACAAACAGACAGTGTTTATACTTTAAAAGCTGAGTGAAGAGGCTCTCTTTTACAGTTTACATCAAATAAAATAAAATGTAACTTACTCTGTGTAGTTTGTACTTAACTTTCTGTTGCTCTGTGTCATTTTCAGAGCACTACATGCCCCAGGCTTCATCATCATCATCATCATCAGGAGGAGGAGGAGGAGGAGGAGGGGGTCTGTATCTTGATGCCTATGAGGTCTCATTTCCTCTAGAAGACAGTGTGGAGAGACCCCCCTCATATCACCTAAACCAGAACCAGCACATGATGGACGGTACGACACATCAGTCAATCAGTCAAACTTTGTTTGTAGAGCACTTTTCATACAGGACTTTGGAATACAGAGTGCTTTACATGGGAAATAAAATAACAGTAAATGAAATAAAAGTAGAAAATTGCATTAAAGGAAAATATAAGACACCCCCCTCCCATCTACGTTTAATACCCTAACCCAAACACACAAGGACATAAAATGGAAATTCTGACAGAAAACAGAAGTAGAGGACAGAGGAAACACTATCTTGGATTAAAAATGAGGAAACCCAGGAGCTAAGACTAAAATAATAAGTAAAAGTCACAATAAGACATTTGTGTTATGTTAAATTAAGTAAATATGAAAATAAGTAATAAAATAAAATTTAGATAAATAATATGATAAATGAGAAAGCCTAACACCAGGTACATAATAAAAAATAGTAGAATAAAAGAAAAGCATTTAGCAAAGAAACAAGTCGACATTACATTTCCTCATAACATAATGAAAGGTAGGTCCTGAGTTTACTTTTAAAAATATGAACATTTGGGGCTGCTCTCAGGTCTTCAGGTAGACTGCTCCACAGACGAGGGCTATAATAACAAAAAGAGTCCCATATCAAAACATGACCAGTTTTAAAGGTCTCTTGCTCTAATGTTTCAAACGGGCTTGAGGAGCAGAAGAACACGACATCTTTGACGTAATTGTTTCTACTTCCTGTGGATTATGATGTCATATCTATCCAGCCTCCACCTATGTGTGTATTTTCTGCTTGGCAGAGGCAGACATAATGACAGTTTTGAAAGTTTGACCCACAGCCCACACCCCCTCCTATAACATTTATGAAACAGGATTACCTTACTCAAATGTGACTGAGACCATTATCTACCTCAACCACAGTGGGTAACATGACAGTTTTTTTATTTACATGTTTCAAAAGTGTAATTTTAGTTTAATACAAATTTAACTTTTCAAAGTATGAGCCCCCTCCTGTTTCAGTGGGAAAACACCATTCATTTCTTAATGATGGTTTTATCGTGAATCATAGGCAGGAGGGTGTTGTGGGAAAACTCTTAAACTTACAAGGAGCAGGATAGCGCTTTAATTAACACTCCTTTATCTCCTCAAATGTCTTCTTCCTCCTTCTGTCCTCACCCTTCCCCTCTCCTCCTCTCAGAGCCCGTGGTTCATGAGCCTCCTCACTCTCAGTACAGCCCCTTCATCCTGGTCTCCAACCTGCGAGCTCACCTGTACGTCACTCTGGAGAAGAACGCCTGGCTGCAGAAGAGGATCGAGGAGCTGGAGGAGGAGCGCAACTACCTGCGCTGTCAGCTGGACCGCTTCATCGCCAGCATGAGGAGTTTCGAGGGTAAGTGGTCAGGAGACACAGGTAACAGGTATATATATATATATATATATATATATATATATATATATATATATATATATATAAAGATGTATAAAAAAATCAAAATAAATCTAAGTAAAAATACAAATATGGCTACTGACTGGCTGGATACTGCTCCTTCCCGTCCTCTGTCTTCCTGTTACTCCTCCTCCCCCCCGAATGAGGAGTTGTACAGTCTGATGGACAAAGGAGTTTCTCAGTCTTTTGGTCCTGCACTTGTGAAGTCTTGGGCTGAACAGGCTCCTCTGGTTGCTGATGATGGTGTGCAGAGGGTGACAGGCATCGTCCAAAAAGGAGGACACTTGCTACCACAGACTGGTAGAACATCCGCAGGATCTTCCCGCTGATGTTAAAAGAACAGAAGTAGAGCCCTGTCTTTATGATATGTTGAAGAGTCGCAGCTACAGACTAGAAACAGCAGATTTAACACGATGAGTGACTGTTGAACTTTATAAGTAAACTAACATCTCATTCAGCATCAGGTTTGTAGATGCAAACTAAAGTACTGTGCCCTACCATCGACTGTGGGAGTTGTCAGCTTTCCCCTCACACATAAAGATTTTTGCTTACAAATATGGAACAAGAACACGAAAAAGGTCACACACTCTAATATTTCATTGGACAGCCTAAAGCTTTGATAACAGCATGCATTCATTGTGACATTGTTTTGATTTGCTTCTGCAGTGTCACAAGATTTGTCCAAGCTCACAGCCCTGCCTGCACAGGCTTGTACAGTAGGCACTGGTTATGATGGGTGCATCACTTCACCTTCCTCTCTTCTTACCCTGATGCCCCATTCACTCTGGAACTGGGTCAATCTGGACTCATCAGACCACATGACCTTCTTCCAGTCCTCCAAAGTCCAATCTTTATGCTCTGAGCAAACCGAAGCCTTTTTTTGGGGGTTAGCTTTGCGCATTAGAGGTTTTCTGAAGGCTGCACAGCTGTTAAGTCCCAATCCCTCAAGCTCCCTTCACATTGTGTGTGTGGAAATGCTCTTACTTTCACTATTAGACACCACTGAGTTCTACTGTTGTTTTTCTTCAGCTTGATTGGCCAAATATTTAAGCGATTCGCCGATCACAAACATTCAAGATTTTTTTCTGACCACATTTCTTCCTTGAAGACGCTGGTTCCCCAATATCCTTCCAGTTTTTATGCATTGGATAGTTCTTAACCCAATTTTAGTAGTTTCTGCAGTCTCCTTAGATGTTTTCTCTGCTTGATGCCAATGATTTGACTCTTCTTAAACAGAATAACATCTTTTCCATGACCACAGGTTTTGTCTTTGACATGGTTGTTTATGAAATGAGAAGCTACTCATTGCTTCAGCTGGGGTTACATGACTTGTTGCCAACTGAAAGATAATCACCCATGCTCTACTGGCCCCTTTCCATTATCACTACTCTACTCTACTCGACTCTACCCGGTTCTACTCTACTCGCCTTGTGCTGCTTTTCCATTAGCCCCAGTCGCCTGCCCAACGGGGTGCAGTGTCGCTGTTAACAGCTGAGCGGCACTGCAGTGACGTCATTTTGAGCGTGACACAACAATCTGTGGCTTTTTGTCACACACCGAGTAAAAAAGGAAAGCAGAAGAAGGCTGCAGGTGGGAAGAAGAAATACCCCTTGAGAAGCACAGGAGAGTTTTGGAAGCTCTACAACAGAATGAAGCCGAGGACGAGAGCAATCGAGCTGCAAAGAAAAGAGGTATGAGGGTAAGCTAACGGTAGCTACCTCTAGCATGCTAGGTCGTCGCGCTCATGACTCATCGATGACGACATTGTCTGACCAACATTGTGACATTGTGTGACGTCATCTCTTAGTATCAACTCAGCTCGCTTGGAACCAGAGCGGAGTAGGTACTTAAACTAGCTTGTTTTAGGAGGTACCGGGCTAGCGGAAACACGCTGTAAATCGAGTAGGGCTGAGTAGAGTAGGGCCAAGGCGTGCTAGTGGAAAAGGGCCGTAGTTATCCAATAGGATGCTCATACCTACTGTATTTGCTTAGTTAAATCCAAGTGAAAACTTTTTTTTGGTGAGGCAGTGTATTTAAGATTTTGTTAGCCCAGCCAG
The DNA here is from genome assembly GCA_036419115.1 of Scarus forsteni. Classification (NCBI taxonomy): domain Eukaryota; kingdom Metazoa; phylum Chordata; class Actinopteri; order Labriformes; family Labridae; genus Scarus; species Scarus forsteni. The sequence continues at coordinate 25,503,920 of JAZDUH010000458.1, forward strand.
TTTCAGAGCCAGTTATCAGGACAAATTCACTCTAAACACACTTCAGACCACACAATAATCTTATATCATATTTGGCATTTACCATCCTCGGTTATGAAGGGGGAAAGTCATGACAAAAATAGCCTGATAATCTTTATGTGTGTCCCCGCTTTAGCTGATAGGAGTGGCACCCAGTGTGGTCAACTGCAGCTGTAGCCCTTCTTCAAGATTCGACGCATCTTCTGCATACCATAAGAGCTTATATGTGAAATTAAGACTTGAATGTAACAGTATTATTGGTATTATCATTTTTATACAGTCTCAGAGTGGTGTGGAGACCCCCAGCGAGCTGTGAAGGTCCAGCCCTCCATCTCCCCTCCTCCCTCCCCCATGACCACCCGCTCTGGAATGACCCTGAAAGGCGTGCAGGGACCCGGGGCTCGAAACCGCCGCAGCACTGCCATCTCCGGTGAGGGGAATATCGAAATAAGTCTATATAGTGGAAATGTACTTCTACTTCACGCAAAACAACATCTTTGAACACACCAGCAACACAAATACAAGACCTAAGACCCCAATATTTGGTTGCTATTTGTTGTTGTGATTAAAATTTAAGCCATCATCTGCACTCTGATGATATAGGCTGAATTGTGGGCAATGCATTTAAGATATCAAAACTGTCCTTTTCCTTAAAGGTGCAGTGTGTAGAAGTTGGCAGCATTTTGCCAAACAGAGACAGTAAATATAGGATATAATGTTTCTATTTGTATATAAAGTCTGTCAAAATAGGTGTACAATCATCCTCATAAAACTTTGGTTTTCTTTTTATTAAGTTAGTAAAAGCTTTTTTATCTATATACCACAGATCTCTCCTCTGTGGAGGCTGAAATAACGATCTGCCAACCTACAATCATCATGTAAACTGACCTATGACCTATCAAAATAAGAGTTGCAAATATAAATGAAAAAACTCTCACCTTGTAACTTTTGTAAATGACGCCCTATTCATGATTCTTTTTGTTTTTTACCGGCTCTCATCGCTTTGTGATGTTTTAGAAACAGATGGGCTCATTACAAAATGTGACCACCAGATGTCACCAAAATGCCCATTTCTACCGACTGCACCTTTAAATCTGTCTCTCATTCACTGATAAAATATGACCCATCTCCGTTACTGTTTGAAAATATTAATTATCAAAATCAGATTTAATCGTTTTTATTGAGGCATTTAAAATCATCAAAGTGTCTAAAATGTTCAGAGCTGAACTTCTATTTTAAAAGATATTTATTATTTTAAATAACTAATTTCTTTGCATGTCCTTCATTTTGTTCTTTTATTTTCATCAGTCAAACAAGAGTTTCACCTGGAGGAGGATAAATACTACACAGGGGAGGAGTTTGTGGAGGAAGAAGAGGTCGAGGAAGATGAGGACTTGTCCTTAGAGAAAGGGTCAAAGAAGAAGGGGAGAGGGCGAGCCAACGGAGAACCGAAGATGAAGATGAGGAGGATCTTCAGGATCACCCATGGGAGAGAGAGACAGAGAGGTGAGGGCTCAAGAATACACAACATATGCCAATAGATTAAATTGTTTGGTCCTCACAAATCACCTCTGGGATCAACTAAGCAGGCTTCAGGCGTCCCTCAAGGCTCCATCCTGGGCCCATTTCTGTTCCTTGTTGATGTGCCTTTGTTAGGCTTCGTATCTAGATCCGCACTTTGTCATCATTTTTTAAAAGAAAACTCAAAACCTACCTTTTTAATCTGGCTTTTAGCTGATTGTATTTATTATTGTTTTACATTATATTTTAACTTATTTTAACCCTTTTATTTTGTTTTATTGCTAAATTTCAGTTCAGATTTTTATTTGGAATTTTATTCTTTGTTAAATGCTTTCCCTTTCATTATTTTAGCTGATTTTATTATGCACCTGATGTTACACTTTCTCATTTTACCATATTATTTATCCAACTTTTATTTTATACTGTTATATTATTTTATTTATTTATGTATTGACACATTTATTTATCTTTCATAAAACTCAAAGACACTTTACACACAAAAATAATTAAATAAAAGCAGGTTAGTGATTAAGTTAAGTATTATTTTAGTTTTAGCTCCTGTGTTTCCTCATTTTTTTAAATTCAAGATAGCGTTTCCTCAGTCCTCGAATTCTGTTTTCTATCAGAATGTCCTTTTTATGTCTTTGTGTGTTTGAGTAAGTGAATGTGTATATTGAATGTGATTTGGGGGAGGGGGGATTGTGGGGGTCTTATGTTTTCATTTTATGCAATTATGGAATTTTCTGCTTTTATTTCCACTTATTGTTATTTTATTTTATCTTTTTTGCATGTAAAGCACTTTGTATTACAAAGTCCCGTATGAAAAGTGCTATACAAATGAAGTTTGATTGATCGATTGATTGATTTATGCTGATGAGGCCCATATCTGCCTATTTTCTAAATATAAATAAAAATTTCTGCTTTAGTGCTTTAAGATCTAATTCAAACACCTCTGACTGAAACAGAAACAGCCTTAAAGAGCATTCTTTCTTTGTGCTTCACTCTCCCTATCTGTCTTTTATCCCTCAATGCTTCATTTTGTCTTTCTGTTTTTCTCACTCTGCAGTCAAAGATCCCGATGGGGTTCTGATTCGTTACAAGAAGATCCTGACCACCTACCAGCGTGTGAGGAGCATGTCCAGAGCTTTTCAGATCCATGGCGTCGACAGAAACACAATGGCATCCACCTCCCCCATCGCAGAGCTGCTGCTGGTCGCTCCAGAGAAGGTCTGGACTTTTCTGTATTTGTTCCTTTTCCTGAATTTTTAAAACATTTTATGCCTAAATATTTGGTAGGATGGTAAAATGAGGAGAGAGAGCAGGTAACCAAGTATTATTAATAATTCATACACACCGTTAAGAGTTTTCATGGTCCGTCACAGTATTACATCACAGTGGTAGAAGTTATGTTAAGGACTGGATCTTTACAGGTCGCAGAGGTCGGGGAGTTTGAGGCGTCCAAGGAGAAGCTTCTGGATTACGCTCGGCGGTGCTACAAAGCGATGGACGAGCCGACGCACAGCAAAGTCCAGACCATGAAGAAGACGCACAAACTGCTGCCGATCTCCTACAGGTTCAGAAACTGACGAGGATTTGATCAGAGGTTCCTGCTGCAGAAACACAAATCATTGCACTTTTTCATTTTGTGTTATCAATTACCTTAAAGGATAAAAGAAACTTGAGACTGAAGCTGAAGGTTAGCTTCAGATTTATGCCAACGTGCTGCTTGATTTCTGTTTATATTCTGTTTTCATTTGTTTGTGCAGCTGTGGTGTTTTTTTTTTTTATAGAAATAGTTTCTTCAGCACTAGAAGTTAATTGAAAGACACTCCATGTCATACATTTTGATTTCAACACAGAGCAAGAAGTTATGTAGAAAAAGTGTGATTTTTGAGAAAGACTGAGGCTCGTGTAGATTCTTTGTTTGGGATCTAAACAGATTTTTTGGTGACTAAAAAAAGCTTGAAATGTTCATCTGGTTTTATACCAAGAAAAAGCATACATTTATTTCCTTCAGTCCTTTATTTATTTTCTGTGAATATGTAAATGCAGACATATCTTTTCAAAGAGAGAACAATTTTTTGGGCTTGAATGTTTAAGTTTTGTCATTTTTTGGTCATATAATAACATTAATGTAATGTTTTTTGATTTGTGAACGATGGATGTGAAAAGTCACTTAAACATTAAAGTAAATCACTTAAAAATATTCAAGTTTTGTGTTTTTATTTAAATTCAAGTCAGGCGACAGCTCCAATAATAATTAAGGTTTTTTTTCCCTACCTTAATCACAGTCTACAGCAGGGATCATCAACCACATTTGTACAAGGGCTTTTTTTCTTGGCATATGCAATGGGGGCCAAAAAAGTAATAATAATTACAAAACAATTACAATATTATTTGTTATCAGCCCCATTCACCAGTCCTGAAGCACAAACATGGGGTCTCAAATAGTTTTGAGACAAAATCTATCATTAAAACGACACGTTTAACCTGCACATGTTCTCATTTTGGTAATACAGAAGACCATAAGGGCCAAAAAGAAAGAAATGCAGAAAAGAAAAGAAAATTAAAAAAACTTGTTTTAAAGTCTGAGAAAAAAAGACCAAATTCTGAGATTAAATTTAGAAGTATAAGAAAAAGGGGAGATAGGGTAGAAGTATGAGAATTGTGTCAAAATTTAATTTAAATATTCAGACTTTCTCTTCAGATTCTGGTTTCTTTCAGTCATGAAAAAGTTTAATCCTTAAATAGATAATCATAATAATCAGAGGCCAGATGTAAAGCTTTGAGGGGCCGGATGTGGCCCCCAGGCTGCCAGTTGGTGATCACTCTACAGATGAGTGAAACACGCTGGGCTTATTAAAATGCAGCTGTTGGACTGTAATCTTCCATTTAGTTTAATTTTATCTATAAAAATACATGTTGATGGGGATGTTCGATTTAGATTTTGTATAGTTAATACTGAAATACTTTGAGAATGTTTTTAGGGTTGTGATGATCATATATAACCTTAGTCAAGATAATATATTTTGTCTATAAAACAAAAAAAAGGCTCAGTCATTAAATCAAATATATTGTCTATTGCTCACTCATTCCTTACATTTCTTACTGAGTGAAGTTTGGGGTAATCAACCTTTAAAACAACTTTAAATTCAATCGTGTCACAGAAACTAGCCATTATTTTAACGATAATGCTCTCACAAATCTGCTTTTCTTATACTCACATGAAGTTTGATGACATTTATCATTATAAAATGCAAATACAGCAAAATTAAAGTCTCGTCCAGATACTACAGAATCTCTTTTCAAAGGAGTCGACATGATTTAAGAGGTGTTTGTAAGTTTTATGCAGTAGAGGTAAAAAATACACTTTATTAAATGAGTTCAGTTGTGTAATGATGTCAGCAGAAACTTTAATGTGTGTAATTTATTTATATCTTAATTATTAAGTAAAGTGTATTCTTGAAGTACAAATGCAAAATTGGCTTGTTTCAGATTTTGTTTTTGTAAGCTGGTGCTGAATTTGATCAGATAGAATCGGTTTATTTTACATTTGTCTTTACCTGTTCAGTTTCCCCTTTTTACTTGACTTCTATTTAGTGTGCTGACTTAATAAAACTGCTCCCTATTTCTACTACAATAATGATCCAATAAAGGCCTGAATGTTGATGCCAGATCAGACATGAGTCTGAAATCCAGCACATTTATTTTATTCATATTATTAGTGAACCCTAATTATTCAACAAACCAGTGCACTATAATAACTACAAAACATTTTTACATTCACTAATTATTAAGGGGATAAAAAGAGCAATAAGAAGCATAAACAGGGTTGTATATGGGGATCACAATAACTCAAACTCATGGATTTAAAGTTTGTGGTGCACATACAAACAACCTTCTGCCAGATACCAGCCAGAAAATTTTCAGTAAAAGTGAAGGGAGTTAAAGTTTCAGGAGAAACTGAATTTCAATTATCTTTGTATACCCCAAAAATAAAAGTTTTTGCCTTTCTGCTTATAGAATAAAACTTTGAAACAGCTTGGACCAAACATTCATAAATTTAAAAAGAGATGCAGAAACATGATTTCACAAGGTACAAGAGTGAATCTGTTTATCACAGAGTGGTCGCCACTTATCTACTTAAGTTGTCATTTCATCTGCACATAATTAACATTAAATATTTTACATTTTTTATTAATGAAGCAGCTGATTGATTAATGAGCCATCAGTGATTTATGGAGAAGAGGTTTGAATAGATAAGTTAGCACTTCCACCCACACCTTTTCAAATATGTAACATAAATCATGAATTGTTTAGTGTTTTTCATAGCATGCTTTTCTCCTGGTTTGGACTTGTACTTTACATTCATGTCAGTTTAGAGATGTGGGATCTTTCTTTCTTATTTCTTTCTAATATATTCAGAATAAATCTACTCATTAATTCAATAAACATGGGACTTATAACAGTTATCAGTGATGTAAATCATCTTCAGGCTTATATTAAAGTTCTGCTGAGATCTTATTCAATAAAACCTGATCCTGCAGAGCTCAGAGCCTCCGTCCTGTTCTGCACATGTGGACGACAGCGCCCTCCAGAGGAACACATCAGTAATGAATGTGATGCCATGTTGGAAAAACCCAATCAAACAAATATGCAACAACTAATGATTAACCCTTTAACTGCCAGCTGTTTGGAAGAGATCATCGATAAATTTAGGGACATTTAATGTTTTAAAAAATACTGCAAATCAAATCATCGATAAGATTCTGTCAACGTTTCAGGGAACAGAGAAAACTACAAACAAACCAAACACCAGATAATTTCTTGTTGTGTGATTTAAATGTTTAAACAGGTAATATTTGATCATGTGATGACGTAAAAATGCACAAATATGTGGGACAAAATCCATCAGAAAAGGAGAAAATGTCTGTCAATAAAGTAGCGATAAAAAATAAATAGATGATACTGTTTCTGACAAACAAAAATGTTTTTGATGAATAACAGATTTTATATAAATAAGTAATCATATTGGTAAGTGGTTCAGTATTTAAAATAATAATTATGATATTTCTAATAAAAACTTTTAGCTTTTTGAACCTTTAAATTCCACACAAAGAGAATATCAGTTATTTTGGTTTGATTGCAGTTCTTCTGTATCCTAAAAATTACTTATTTTCACATATCCCTGAATTTATTTACCTCTGCTAAGCAGTTGAGCTGGGAGTTAAAGGATTAATGTAATTATACAGCTACAAACTCGGTTTTCAAACAACAACTTTTTATGTTCTGAACTTGATGAAACTGCAGCAGGTAATTAACATTTACATTTACATGATCCTATTCTTAAGTCTACCTTATTTAACTCTGTGGCCTGTTAGGTTTAAACATAAGTCACTGAATTATTATGTTTTGTCCATGAACTATATATGTCAAGGGTAAAGGGGTTGTCAGTGAAATTTAAGTTGGCAGTACTCTATTGAAACAATTTGAAGAGGTACAGAGATGCACGCTAGGAGGCTTTTTTTTAAATGCTGACATGGTGTCCCTTGAGATTTCAGTGTGATTTTGGGTGTGCCATGAACAAAACAAAGTTTGAAAATCTTTGAGTTGTAACAAACAGTCATTTTCAAACTCAGTACTTTATCTTTAGGTCTTATTTAGTGCTGCTATTCGTCCCATCATTTAGTTTAAGGTTAGCTTCATTATCTTTCATAAATATTACCAGTTAATGTCCATATCAAGTCGTTATTTTTAGAATAAAAAGATAGTGTCAAAACTGGAAAAGAAGTTATTGAAGCCTGTCAATCTGAGCAAAACATGTCGGACTAAATAATGGACATTAAATAATGGACAGTGTCTATAAGGTGAATAATTACAAAAAATAATTTTAAAGGTTTTCCCTATTATTATCATAATGAATCTTATCATCAACACCCAGGAGAACAGGTAAGACTTATTTAGCCTCTGTGGTTTTAATATTCACTCATTTTTATTGAAGACCAACCTCTGGATTCAGGAAAATTGAGGCTTGATTTCAAGAGAACAAACAACAAATCATCTTCACTTAGATGCTCATAAGTGATGTGAGATGTGAAATGTGCCCTCATGAGTTAGAGAGTAATGGAGTGATACCTGTAAAAGTATCTAAAAGCCTAAATACAAATTTTACTCCAACTTTCTCCAAAAGTTTAAAGAATTTATTTAAAAATGTCAAACATTTCAAAAAACTTTTACATCAATTTTCAATCAGAACTAAACTGTAATAACAAAATCAGAGAAAAAAATTAGAATGAAAACTTACAGTACTTTAGAAAAAAACAAAATATCCAAATATTATGTGAGACTAAAAAGCACAAATCTTGCAAAAGAGCCAGCAGAGAGAGGCAAAGACCCAAAAGGATGAATCAGCTGATGTTAGGCCGTCTAAATGTCTGAAGCTTCTCTGGCTGAATTTTCCCCCTTTTAAAAAGTAAAAGGTTCAAAAGTTAAAGATGGTTCCTCTTCCTTGCTGTAACTCTCTGTCTGTCCACACTCTTGTAAACATCCGTACACATAACAAAACCACAACACCTGTTTTTACAAGGTCAACCGGCAGTTCAAGCTGTCTGCACATTTTCCACCTGACAGGTGATGAAACCACAGCATGTTCACTCTGAGTTTGAGCTCTTTGAAAAGACACAAGTTCAAACATCACTGATGCATAATATGATCAGTGAATATAGCATAAAACTGAAGTCATACATCGAGCAAGAATGTGAATTCCATCTACAAAGCTTCAACAATTAGCTTCCTCAGTTTGGACATGCATTTGAGTGTTGATGAAAGGAAAGAGGATGCAACACCACGTAAACATTCTTCCGTCCCAGCTTTTTTGGAACATGTTGCAGGCATCAAAATCAAAATGAGTGAATATGTTTTAAAAAAAAATCTGTTTTAACTCTGAATATCTTGTCTATGTTGGTTATTTAATTGAATAAAAGTCCAAAAGGATTTTTAAATCATTGTATTCTGTTTTATTCTTATTTAACATAATGTCTGAACTTCGTTGATGTCTGTATTTGTTGACCTGTATCTGCAAAAATCAGGTCAGATCTACACAGAGCAGCAAGGTGAGCATTATCTGCAGCAGCCACTAAGGGATTCTGGGTCAGCAGATCATACGTGTATGATCACAAAAACAAGCTCAAGTCTCGTCAATAATCAGCTGCTTTCATCAATCAACATAAAATCCAGCAGATGAGTTCAGGTCAAATCCAGAGATTATAATGAGGGTCACTGACTGCAGGTTCAAAAACAAAACAATTATGAGACGATGATGACCTCAGAAGACCTAATTATTCATCTTCATAGAAATAAATACTGATGATGTGTTTCTTTTATCATAAATCCCTGTACAGCATGGCCTAAAGTCAAGGTCAAAGATCACTTTGAGGCTACATGGGTTACTTGTTTACAACACTTGCAGGGTGTTTGGGTTGCTCTTATTCATTCCTTCATTCATTCATTTTTATGCTGATGACACTGTCATGTATTGTGCAGCACCCACACCAAATTACAACTGGATTTTATGATTGTGCAGAGAATTTTCATAACTTGAAACTTGTTTTAGGTGCTGATAAAACAAAAGTAAAGCTGTTTTCCAGTCACAGATTGAAGCCCTCCATCTACACCTCAGAAAGTGCTCAAATTGACCTATCTATATCTTGGCATTTAAATAGATGAGTCCCTCTCTTTACATCACATAAACAGCAGTTGGTAAAGAGGCTAAAATTAAAACTGGGTTTTTATTTTAGAATCAAATCATGTCTTTCTTTTGAATCCAGACAGAGACTTGTACTTGATTATGGTGATGTGTTGTGCATGCACGCCTCGGCCCAGAGTTTACAAGCCCTGGATACTGTGTACCATGGAGCTCTGAGGTTCATCACAAACTTAAAATCCCTCGCTCATGGCTGTGTCTTGTATTCACGTGTAGGATGGTCCTTTTTGTCTACACGTAGACTTATGCATTGGCACATTCTCATTTGGTGATTTTAGGTCTACTTCCTTCATATCTTCTGACCTTCATCAGTCAAAGGACTTCAGGGTCTTATAATCTTCGGTCCCAGAATTTCCTCTTGTTGTCTGTTCCTAAGGTCCGAACTGAGCAGGGAAAAAAGGCCTTTAAATCTGCTGCTCCTTTTGCTTCGAATGAGCTCCAAAAAGACCTGAAACTGAATGAGCTGGTCTCACTGGACACTTTAAGAGGATGTTAAATGATGTAAACACTGAGGCATCTGGCTGCAGATGTGTTGACAGAAGATCTTGCTTACTTTAATAATCCAGCCCTTCAAATGTCTTTATTGGTTGTACATTAAGTGTTTTACAGGTCATGTGTATTTGTGAGTAATGCTGTTTGTGAATGTAAGAAACTTTGTAAATTGTGCTGCTGCCTATCTTGGCCAGGACACTCTTGTGAAAGAGTTTTTTAATCTCAATGAGTTTCTTTTCCTGGTTAGATAAAGGTTAAATAAAAAAATAAAATACCAAATAAAAAAAGGACCCTAAAAAAGAAGTCAGTGTTAAATTAAAAAAAAACAAATGTAGGTTTTTTTGTGAAAATTTAGTAAGTAAGCTTTGTGTGGAGCTTTATAAAGTTATATAATTATAATTATTACTCTGTAAAAGTGTTCTTTTGTGTTCAGAAAGATGCTTTTAAATAAAATGCATTATTTTTATAATTATTATTATTATAAATACATAAAAGCCCAAAGAGAGCACACATTAATTTCACTTTTCAGAACTTTTTTTCTCTGTGATTTCTTTTTCTGACTAAAAGATATGGTTATATGAATTCAATTAATAATCTAGTATTGTAAACTTGATGTAAATTTCCGTCAGGAATGCCTTGGTGATGATACAACTTAACAGTTGTTGCGTAAACTAAAGTCACATTTATTTCTGTGTTAATTTTTATTTGGAGCTCATTTATCCATATATTTGAACTATAACAAGGAAAATGTACCATATTAAATATGTTTAATTTTTTCTTTGTTTTATGGAAAGCATTTTACGACCTGTCCCATGGCCCCTGGGGGTCTGAACTCATGACATTAACTCATTAATTAACTTAATTATCATATAACACTTTAAAACCCCTGACAGGGCCCCTTAAAACTTCAAAGTGAGCCGGACAAAAACATAACCTTCCTGGAAAAATAAATAGCTTGAAAGCTGTCTGTGAAAATAATGCGGGACTGAACTCACTTTCCCAGAATTCCCTGTAATATTGACTACAAAAGTCAATTTACTCTTTCACCTTTCCGAGCTGTCCAATCAAACCTGGAGTTAGACAGGAAGTCGTAGGACCAGTCGCTTTTGACAGACATCAAGCTTTAGCCAATAGAACTACGAGAGATGCCTCAGCGGCCCAATCACAGGCAAGGTGGGCGGGACTACTGTCCAACGGGGCAACGGAGGAGGAGGTGTTCCTGGTAGCCATCTTGGATGTGCGGAGTGATTGTTTAGCGAGAAGAATTGACATTTTTAATAGAAAATATAACCCTTGTAGATTAAATTAGAAGATTTACAGAAGCGAAGAGGCCAAGAAAAGAAATCGGAACCCGGAAAAATCAAGGTAAATTTTGCCTGGGACACAGAGGTGATGGATTTTGGTGCCTTATCCCCCTTTCTCTCCCTCCACCTCTCTCCCCTCTCCAAACTGTGTCTCCCACATCAGATATCAGAACCGGTGGGAAGCTGAACCTCTGACATCCCGACAACTCAGAGCCCCCGTGTTGGCTCCTAAAACAGATGAAGTGAACTTTGTGAGGAGGGCCGCGGCTGTAACTTCAGTCTGGAGTTTGTTTCTGCTCGGATGTTGGAGCTCAGGGGAGCTGATGGCTCTCATGATGCCGTTATTGTTTATAAACACACTGGCTCGTACCGACTCGGTTTTATTGGTTTTATCCACAGGTATGCTTGTTCCGCATGTCCTGGGACTCACCTGGTCTGTCAGTTTAGCTGTAACTCGTTTTAAAGCACATGGTAAAGTCGCCTCAGGTGGTCCAGAAAAGAGTTGCCACATTATTGATACTTCGATACGTTTTCGATCCGACACCGGGTGCAGTAATCGATACAAACTCCGTACTAAGCCACATCTGAGTGTCAATTAGAATCATGACTCTAAAGGAAGCATGGTTTCAATTACAGGTGCATTAGCAAAGACTGAATTCATTAAAACGAGTAAGTAGGGATGCACAGTGTTTTATTTCGCAGATAACTGATATCCAGATATTTCTGTACTTACAGTCTCACAATATCTTCATTCAGAAAACTTTATTTGTCCCTCGGCGGCAATTAAAGGCTTACAAAGCATCCAGTAGGGATGTATGATATTATTGGTTTGCTTTAGGTGTTGGCCAATATCAGCCTAATAAGTTAAGTATTGGTATCAGCTGTTTTTTTTTTTTTTTTTTGCAGCTGATATATAGGTCACACATATTGGCCTTATATCAGCTGGAGTATCGGCAAATTACACAAATGTACAATATTGATGCACCATGTCATCACTGCATGGGTACATTTAAAAATCAAGGGTTTTATTTTTGCAAGAGTTGAATGCTGTTTTTCTTCTTGTGCATCTGTTTCTCTACCGCAACACTGGAAGAAACAGGTCATTTTTTGTCAAGTACAGAGCTTGTGCACTTGACCAGAAAAATCAGTTTCAGCAATAACAAATTAAAAAATACTGGCATAGCGGATATCAGCAAAGATCCTATATCATGCATCCCTAATGTTAAACTTCTAACTTACCGAAAAGTAAACAAACAAGTCGAATATATGCACTAATAATATACAAAAATAGATAAGGTACGAAGGAAGGGTTAAACAACTTAAATGCTAAAAATCCTGAGTTATGGGGATCAGCATTAAGAGTGCAAGCTTAGCATGAGTGTAAGGTGCATTACAGGTCCGCAGATGTAAACTAACCTGAGGTAGTATTAATGCTGGTGCAAATAAAGACGGACAGACAGACAAAGAGGAGTGTGTTATTATAATACAGATGATGAAGGCATTCAGTCGGTGCATAATGGATGTTTGATGAGTTGAGGAGCAGCACAACTTTGGTTGCCTTCTCCTGCCGAGCTTCCAACATCAGCAACAAAGGTTTTATGTGAAAAATATACCTTACACCTAAGTTTCAGTAATTAAATGTGTATCAGGACAAATTGTCAGTCTGTCTTAATGTATTTTTGTACAATAAAAAGATTAAGATATTTATTCAGTGATTGTATAAACTGTGACTCGCTGAGCGCACAGATAGATTTTGGCAGACATCCACGGTATCTGATATCAGCAGTGTGTCGTTGCGTGACTGGACATAATCACAGAACTTGGTCCTGAGTTTGTAAATGATCTCGAGGCTGGCACCAGATAATCCTGCCACGCTGCATCCCAGAACACCAGCTCTTCCTGCAGGGGATTTTCAGGAGCGCTGCCCACACGTTTGACTGTGTTAATCATTCCATGAATGTGTGATCCTTATATCTTGTACTTTGAGGTCCAGCGTCTTGCTCGAGGACACATGGACTTGTGGCAGCCAGAGCTGGACTCAAACCTGTAACCTCCTGAATAGTGTTGGAGCACAACACTAGACGGAGCAAGTGATCCTCCAAGAGGAAAGTATGGCCACAAAGGATATGCAATGTAATACTTAGTGCCTAAAGGGGACAGATTCAGCAAATTTTTGGAAACTCGTGAACAATTAAAAAAGACATCCACAATTTAACAAACGGAACAAAAGAAATTCATAAGAATTTATTCCAAAAAGAAGGAAATAGACTCAAATGCAGTTAGAAATAATGCAAAGTATAATGAGTCTAATAATGAAGAAGGTTGATTAAAGCTACTTCATCAATGCAAAAAAAACAAAAAACAAAACAATTATTTAAGTAGATTTTACCTTATTTTTTGTATTTTTAGTGTCAAAATTGCAGAAATACATGGACAAAGACTTCATACTGAAGTGTAACGGTGCTGTCTGCTCAGTGTTTGTTTTGTAGCATGGACTTTTAGTTTTGTTGGTGAGGTTTTCAAATGTGAATCCTCTCTATAAATCATACTTATATGAAGATCATACTGAAATTTGGAATGATGGTATCATTTAAAGCCCAAGTTAAATTACATGTGTTAAATGGGAGATGGTTTTATCAGCATCTGAGTCTGGATGTTTGCACTGCTCGAGCAGCTCGACCTGGGTCTGATGTGCAGGTGAGCTGTCATGTTTGTCCACAGTGGAGTTTCAGGTTCATTTCTCCCCTCAGCTGTGATGACACGTCACCGAGCTGAAAATAAGTTTCCACAGAACAGGCGTGTGAGACTGTCCACACAGCAGATGAATTATAAGCATTAAAAACACAAACAAATGTTTTTACGTTCATCAGTGTAAGGCTGAAAGCTGTTGCTGGATTTGAACTCAGGACCATAAATCAGTTTATTACTGCCTGATTGTTTCTTTTCACACCTACAGAGCCCCGAAGGCTCAAGGGAGGAAAAGTCAAAGCTGTTTGCAGATCTGCTCCTGTGGTCTTGAGGTATGCAGTGACTGCAGACGGGGCATCCTGCTCCCACAGCTGAGGAGAAACTGTAAATGCAAAAGACACATTCAGCTTCTGTCGGTCCTGATTTTCACATCGGGTTTGGGTTTGTGAAGGCAGGGTGTGTAATCGCAAATGTACTCGATGTATTTATTTTATCACAGACTTTTTCACACCTGTAGTACAGAACAGTGTCAGAACTTTTGCTAACTTCAGTCCAGTTGTACTTTTAATTTAGTTTATTCAAGAAAAACATGGACCAGGAGTGAACTAGAACTACTTAGTTCATCTAAGCACCTTTTCCAGTCTACTGTGTCCTCAACTCGTACTTCAGGACCCAAAAATGGATCGCAGAGCTGTTTTTTGGTGGGTCTCAAATGTTCGTCCTGAAGAAATAATTTGTGGCAAAAAGTTTATGACATGTAAGCTGACAGAGGATATACATCCATCTTAGAGCTGGGAAACTAATTGTGATTTTATCGTTATTGTGTCATGAGCCTTTGGAAAAACACATCCTGACAGAAAGCGGATGGAATTTCTTGCAGAGAGTCACTTAAAGAGTCACGTAACTTACAGACGGAGGGGACCTGGCACAATATTATGCCATTGGCATGTTACGCCGACGTCATGACATAAATAAGCGTGTTGGCCCGGGTGTGATGCTCCCAATGAAGCTGATCGGAGGCTATAAAAACCTGTGTTTCTTGCAGGGCCGGTCAACCTGCGTCAAAATGCAGACAGAAGCCGATTGTTACAGAGTTTTTTTGGCCGGTCTGAAGGGGGTATTACTGAACATCTTTGAATAAATCAACAGTATCGTTTATTAAAGAATGAACTGTTGCTTTTCTTGTTTTAAATCTGTTTCTTTAAGAAATGAACTGTCACAGTGAAAGGAGCAGGTCAAGTTTAGTAAAGGTGGGACTGTATATTTGTGAAAAAGCTTTAGTTTCAGCGTTAATGAGCTCTGAAATATTGGCAAAAATCCAACACCACGCTTTATTTTTCCTTGATATCTTGACATGTTTTTCACTCTGTCTTGGTATAACAGTGCTGTTTCTCATGATCACCAGTTAAAATATTTCAGAGCTTTAAAAAAGTCTTTAAAGGGACTGTGAGGAGTTTCTAAGTAATTACAAAAAGTCTCACTTTTAGATATATGCCTGATCAAAATACACACTTGAAAATGAGTTTTATAGCATCAAAATAGGTTATCTGTAAATGCTATTCCTTAGCTTCACAGTCGGGTCGGACAGGGCTGGACTGGCCTGGATACTCAACTTCAGGAACAAGACAATTAAAACTAGAGCAAATTTATATTATTCGGAAACGTCTTAGAGCACCGGGCTGTAAGTAGGGATATATAGCCGACTACAAAACTACGATACTAAAAAAATTAATATTACTAATACTATACTAATAATACTAATAAAAATTGCTTGTTGTCACACATCAAAAACTACCGCTACGTAACTTGAAAGAGATACATTACCTCGTCGCTTTGCATCCTGTAAGTTGAAAAAAGAAGTTGTAAAGCAATGCAGAGCTCTGAGGAAGGTCCGCTGCATTTATTAGCATCACAACAAACACACGCTTTGGCTTGGGTCACGTCTTTTGGTGCGTTCCAGTTGTAGTCAGAAGTAGGGATTTCTGGGTTCCGAGTAGGAAACTGCAACTGGAGCGTTCCCCGATGTCGGAATTTCCTACTGGGAACTTGGTGAAACCTCGCCACCCCCGAGTTGACAATGGAAGATGGATGCCCCCAGTGTGAACAGTTATTTAGCTCCTGTAATAATCAATTTATTTGCACTTCTGACTGGGGTGTGTCGCTCTAGATCAGCTGTATACATAGTATTGTCAGACTTATATTTACAAAAATGCTGCCATAGTGATAATCACATTCTTCATGTGATATTTGTGAACAACAACGCAGGCGTGCTAACAACAGCTAACAATAGCCTGGTAGATCGGCATGTTTTTTTCCGACTTCAACTGGAACGCCGATAAGTCGGAGATGATGTCACTCCCAGTTCCATGGTTATTGGAATGCAGCATTACGACAGTTGCTGTGCGTGCTCATGGGTAGCAGAGTCTTTATGTCGGCGGTAATAGATTCTCCTCATAGCACCTTTAAACATGTATGTCAACAAGAGCCTTTTTTAAAATGATGTTACTTTTTCAATAACATGTTCAATTAACAATTTCCTTAAATTTGGGTTGTCTGGGGTCCTGAGCCAGATTAGTTTAGAGGAAAGATGTTTTAGTGGCCCGGAGAGCTTCTAATTCTTCTAATACAGTAAATTTAAGGGATAAATGAATGTAATATATTTATACATACCCATCTAATGCCTCAAATTGTGTTTATTTATATTGGATTGTGCCATAATAACATTATCATAATCGAATTAATGTTTTTCCTGCCCAGAAAGCATTTCAACATTGGCCCCTTTAATGCAATGATATTGAAAGTAGAAGCTATAACATCTACAAAAAGCTGAGTGGGAATAATTGTGAAATATCTTATTAGCATGAAACAATAGTTTCCTCTGTGGCTGTTATTGTAGTGTTGAAAGGGAAGGCCACAATGTTGTAACCTCAACTGTTAATGCAAAATAGAAAAAAAAATCACATGAAGCATATTGCAAAAGTGCTGCGACATCAAAACATAGAAAAGGGCAAGAAGTAGCAGATAAGCTGATGAACATGCCTGAACATGTTCATCCACATGTGAAGACATAAAGAGGGGAGGGGGCCTGTGAATGTTGATTTTATTTACTTCTATTCTGCATAACCAAGCTTCAGGATGGAATAAGTTGCTGTGTTTTAATTTAGGTCTTATTTTTGCCCTGTTTTTCTACCTGTTAACGCCTTTGTTGATAAATCAGTCTGTTAAATCATACATGTTCTCCTGTATGAAGCCCTGAAGCTGACATGATAAAACAGAAACAGGCTAAAATCCCTTAAGTGCAGTGTTTATGAGAGTGTTTAAATGCTGATATTAATGCATTCATTAACATATTCCTGTCTGTGTTCCCTGCAGTGAAAGAAGGCATGAAGACATCATCATAGTCATTAGTCATGGCCGATAAAAGGAAACTTCAAGGTGAGCTCTCTGACTGTGTGTGAGTGTTTGTGTCCTCAAACATCCGACTCAGCCCAAGTAAGCAGAAGGATTTGTTGTGGTTTGATCTGCAGCCAGGTGGGCGAGGTTAACCACAAATGATATAATAGAGGGAGAGTCAGAATCACAGGCAGTGTTTGATTTCTGCTGCTGTGATTGGAAACTCCCCCCATGGCGTCTTTTTTTTTGAGCAAGCTCCACCCATCGGTTTCTAAGAAGGTTCAAGCAAAAGTCAAACTGTGATTCCCTCGCCCTCTTCCTGTGTGCCGTGCCATGTGAGGTAAAACAGAGAAATAGAGCTGCTCTACTTGTAAACAAAAGTCACATGCACTCACAAGTATCTGGTTTTTTGCTGTAATCCTGCCAGGCGGGAGGTTTTTGCCTCCAGAGGGAGTCAAAAATACATCAGGTCTCAGCTCCTGTAGTTTCAGCTCAAACATGATGGATTAACCTGAGCTCTCTCTGTGTCTCTGTCAGGCTTTAAAAGCCTTTACAGTGGTGCGTTTTTGGGTTGTGTTGCAGGGTTCAGCTGGATTATTTTCATCCCTCATTAGAATGCAACACTGCTAGAGCCGACATAGACAGAAATGTTCATTATTAGAGTGAAATTAGAGTTTTTTCATTACACTAGCCTTCTAAAGTTACTGACCAAGGGCTAAAAATGTCCATTTTAAATCAGAGCACCGTTAAAAATGAGGTCAGACGACTTTATCTGTACCTGCAAGCAGGGAAGGGACATCATGGTTACGGTTAACCACAGGTTAGAAAATTGGGGTTAATTAATCCCCAAGGCTCTCCAAATGTTTCCAAGCTCACAAAAACAGATCAGAACCTTTTTCCTGCTGCTGCGCAACCTGCAGGGAGCATAAACAAAAGAACAGGGCAGTGTTCAATTAGATGGCTAATTATTTTTGTCATAGTTTTCATCAACAACCTTTATTTACCCTTATGAATACTAGACAGTAACTAATAAAACGAGAGCACATGGACAAAACCAAAAATAATTTAGCTCGCATTTTAATCAACAAATAAAAAATAGACTAAAATGTTTGAGACTTAGTCCAATCAGACCTTATTTGGTCATGTAGAAAGTAGAAACAAGTTAGGAATGTACCCAGTCACAGCTGCCTTAGTTTGGTGGTGGTGGGATAAGTTGTGGAGCGATCCAATCAGAGCTGCTCTCTTTATGCATTGATATATTCATGTAGAGCAGGTTCACTGTTTGTTGTCAGTTCTGGTGTTGTAACTGAGATGCTCTGCCAAGTAGCCTAAATAAAGGTGACTGCATTTCACACAAAAGTTAAATTTGTGTCTGTTAATTAATGCATTCAAACTTTACCAGAGTTCAGCAAAGGGTTATTAGATATTTCATTTATCCAAGTGTAAAACATGACTTCAGAAATTCAAGGAAACATAAAACATGCCTTACAAGTTACGCTTCTTATTTTAGTTGACTAAAATTTTTGTGTTGTTACACCGCTGTTTCACTACAGACTTACACCGCCAACTACTGACCTGGCATGCATGCCACAGCGTTTTCAGTTGCTCTCGTTTTCACGGCGTCACTGTGTGAACATGGAGCGCTTTTAAAAATGCAAAGGAAAAAACTTTCCGTTTCTGGTGACAATGTTGTCGTGTAAATGGGGCTTTTGTAACACCCACGGCACATGTTCTTGAGAGATATGTTCCTTTTTATCCAGAAAAAACCTTTATGTAAAATGAAATTCTGCATTTATAGTGAATTCTGTGTTAATTTCCAATGTAGGACCCTATAAAATCTGTGTTATTATTTCCCAAAATGTGTTTTTTCTGCTTACATTTTTGAAAAATCTTTTTTTGTTCTTTAATTTTTTGCTAATTTAACCCCGAGACACTGTATAAAGTAATGAAATATAGTCACTCACTCTTCAGGTGGTCCTCACATGCATTGTTATGTGTCCAGTCAACAGTATGTAGATACATTTCCAGAACATTTGATCTCCTGACACAGAATAATCATTAGCAAACTGCTGGGCTCTGTCCTCTGGAGTTCGCTGGAGTTTCTGACATTTGTTAGCCATCCTAGCGCCGCTCGAGGTTGCTAGTGTTGCATTCTGTGTGTGATTCTGTGATGTCAGATTTTGTAGGGCCCTACAGATGGATGGACCTCAGTGGAGTTTTAGGGTATTTTCACACCAACGATATTTAGTGTGCACCAAAGAAGTTTTGGCCCAGGGTTTGGTACGTTGGTATCAATGAGAATGCAGCCACCGCACTTTGGTGTGCACCAAATCAGCCGGTCCGAGACCTCCATGAAGGGGTGGTCTCGGCCCGCTCCATCTCCTGACATTTGGTGTGGTTTACTGGTGTGAAACAAAGTGGTCTGAACGGATCTACTTTTGATGCATTACTTCCAGTTAATCCTGCGGTTGAATCTTTTGCTTACTCAATTTGTCGATTTGTTTATTCTGGTTGAGGATTACGATAATTTACGAGGGTCCAGAAGGTCGCTGATGCCGTCTCAAACACGATAAAAAAACTTATTTGAAGGAAAATGTAGAAGAGAGCGAAACGTAAACATTGGTTGTTTGGTGTAGGAAATGGTTACCATGGTAGCCTCTTCTTTGTTCTCCTCTGTAGCAGGTTTGGTAACCAGTTATGTGCATATCGCCCCCTGCTGTTTCAAACTGAGTAAATACACAAGTGGGCTCGGGCACGGTTCGATGTTGCAAGTGTGAATGCAAGCCAGAGGGGGAGGGGGGCAAACCGCGCCACAGCACGGTTCAAAACAAGTGGGCCTAATGTGAAAGTGCCCTATTTCTGGAGGTCTTGGTTTGAATGAAGGCTCCTGTTTGATTAGTTTGTGTTATGGTGAACGTGACTCTGGCGTCTTTCTCAGAGTGACTTTGCGTCTGTCCGTCGTCTGTATTAAACCCTCCTGGTGACGCTGACACACTTTCACAGATATCTGTGTGTTTCAGACTCTCTGAGTTTTTATTTGAAATATTAAACAGTCTGACTGTCAGTGAGTCTGGAGCTGACTGATTAGCGGAACATCTCGGAGGACTCTGATGTTAATGCAGCGTAAGCTTTGGAGAGCGGTGTAACCTGATCCAGACCTTTGTGTAAAGACAGAAAGACCCCGGGGCTCTGTCTCTCTCAGACTTCACTCTCTCAGATTTAACTTCTTCTCAAACTGACACGGATCTCCTCAGGATGAAGACGCTGACTCTGACAGGTCTCACGATCCTCCGTGGTCTTCATGTGTGCTCCCGTGACGCCGCCGTCTTTAACGCTGTCGTATTAAGAAACAAAACACACTCTTTCATACACGTATCCTGCTTTAAAATCTCTTCTGTGGAAAGATCAAACAGGAGCCCAAACGCAGCTCTGTCAAAATGTAATGTATTATTACCGAGGAGGTCGACTTTCATCTAAAAATAACAACCCGCAGCAGAATCTTCACATCCCGGCAGTTTAAGGTCAAACTGCTGCGTGTTCACAGCACTCAGTCAAAACTGCTCCACGCTCGTGAAGACGCACACGGCTGCATCCTTGTTTCTCCATCAGCTAAGAAACTATGAAGCAGAAGGTGGAGGAGAAGAAATGGGTCGAAATATTTAAAGCTACTGCATTTGATAGAGAAGTGTGAGAGTTTTAAGTTGTGAAGCTCATACAGGTGTTAAAAATCCTAAAAGAGCAGAGATACACTGTATTGGATATTTGCTGATGTCAGTATTTGTGAATTTGATAACTGATATTTTGTTTTTGTAAACAGCTTAAAGTCTTTCCTTCACAAAATTGACTTGTTGCTTTCAATGTAATTGTCTTTTTGTGTCGTGAATAGCTTGAAAACAAGAAAAACATTTGAATCTTAAAAAAATGAAACTCAAATTTCACTGTTCTCCTGCAATAGGGCTGGGCCATATGGTCTGTAAATGAATCCATGATTTTAAAACACTCAATTTACAAATAAATAAAACTCCAAGTGACACAAAAAGTAACATGAATCAAGTTTTGCCTTAATGCTGTCAAAATATATTCCCAAACCATTCAGACTATTAAAGCTAAATTTAAAAAAATATTTTATTTTTTAATTTTTCGTAATTAATTTTTTTCTAAATAAAAAATTACAACCACACAAAATTAGACTTAACATTCGAACATTGGGTGACTCTTATCTGATAAAACAAAAGTACATGTTGTCCGGTCTGTCTTGAAAAAATGAATTTAAACAAAAAAGAGGTAATTTGTTCCATTGTATATATTTCTTAAATAAAATTGTGCCAGTCGTCTAAAGTTGGAGCTTCTAACTTGAGCCATTTTTTAGCAATTGCCTTCCGCGCAGCGATGCTCAATATTGAAAACAAATACTTGGTTTTCTTATGACAACAAAATTCCAACAAAGAGTTGCTCCCAGTTAAAAGTAGTGTCTGTCCCAAATATATCTACCAGTTCTTTATGAATATCTTGCCAGAACCTCTTGACTGTAGGACAAGCCCAAAACAGATGAAAATGATTGGCTTCCTTGGATCCACCTCTTAAAGCTAATTTGTGTGTCATAAAATGTTGAGTGTGTTGTTCAAATGTTGGCAGGTTTGTCTACATAAACACTGAGAAAACAAAACACTAGCTTAAATGTGTGTTTGCAAAACCTGGCAGGGCCGGCCATCATGAAAACTGTGAAGTTTCAGTATTTATATTTTCAAACATCGCAGCAATTTATAAATGGAGTAAGTTAAGAAAAAACTTGATTTTTTAATTTTGTTGAATCTTCTGTACGTTTGAGTATTTTGCCAATATTACAGTCAATATAAAGGATATTGATAGTAGATATGTCTTCCTTAAAATAAACTCCCACACACGGTTTAACTTCCAAGAAAATCATTTAGTCCCAAAGCTTTGTTCTCAGGCCTTCATCAGAGGACTTTTTGCCTGTCTCCTGCACTCGTCTGTTGTATAAGATGTGCAAAATATTTTTATATTTATATATGATGGTAGGCCGACACACTAACAAGGGCCGAAAGATATATCTTTATCATATTTATATCCAGATATGAGCATTCAAGATATTAATATGGAACAAGCAACAGTATAAACAATATAGATTTCCCCCACACTCACCCTGCATGTACAGCTCTGGAAGTCACAATAAATTTTATTTTTACGTTTGGCTTTGAATGCACTGCTTGGTTTTCACCAAACCCATAGTCATATTGTATCATATTGATATGGAGATATCTGGCATGAATATCGAGATGTGAAATTTTGTCCATGTCGTTCAGCCCTAATACTGACTGTAAATATCAGCAGAAAAATTTTAATGTTGGCTGATGTATTTTTAACTTCTAGGCCAATATTTCCTAATATTATAGATCATTTAACATCTATAAGATCTAGAACACATTTCTTTATTACTATAGATGAAAAAAATAAACACTCCAAACTTCTCTGTAGGATATTTTCATCCTATTTCCGACATGTTTATGCAACAGTTTGCTCTACAATAGGATTCATGTTCTGTTTTTCCGCCACTGCTGTAGAGCCCGTCTACTACATTACCTTATTGGCTCATAGTGAATGTGATTGACAGACTGATCATCCAATCACCAGCCTGATACGCTTTTGAAAGGTTCTTTCCATTCCCAAACACTCACTGTGGGCTTTTTCTAAGATGGACTAGTAAACCATATTGAAATTTCCATCTGAGGTGTCAGGTTTACAGCTTTTGTGCACTCTTTAGTTTTTTTTTTATCACATCACATATTGCATGTTGTGGTGTTAATGTTGTTGATTAAGTAGTCCATCCTGTTTATCTGATTTGCTTTTACCATATGAACTCATTAGAGCCCTTAGGTCTTCAGGAAGTTCTCTGTTCTCAAAGTTTAAACATAAACTTACGATGTGGCATCTTTGTACCACTACGGCCCCTGATTATGGAACAGCCTACCTGAAGACCTGAGGGCTACACCTAATGTTAATGTCTTTAAAAAACAAACCCAAGACCTACCTTTTTAGTCGAGCTTTTATCTGAATCACCATTTAGTGTTTTTATTCTAATCACAGCTCATTTTTATTGTTTTATCTTATTTTAATTTTTGCTTTTTCTGTTTTTCATTTTTTATTACATTTTGTCTTTTACTTCATTTAAGTTTATTTTATTTTATGATGTATATTTAATTTTACACTTTAACCTCCAGTGTTAGCTCATTTTTAAACCTTTAAAGGAGACATATCATGCTTGTTTCTCCTTTTCACTATGCCAGACTAGGATGCCTGTAAAGCATTTCTGCCCTCAGTACAAGTCATTTAGTTCCTTCATTGCCCCACAATAGCGTTCTCAAAATCCTCATTTTAGGCCGTTAACAAGGTCTCGTTGAAATGCTCGGATCTGAGGATGACCTAAAGTTACCTCGCAACGTCACAGCCCTTTGTGCTCTGATTGGTCAGTTCTATCGGGGGTTGAGCCAGCTTGTCCTTCTTTTTCTACTGTATTTTCCGGCAGGCTCAAAGCAGCGACCACGTATTGAGTCCCCCTACAGGCCAGAGCTGGTAATGAGTGTCTGTGAACTAGGGATCTATAAACCCCTGCTGGACGGATGTGTTCCTCGGTGACAGTTTTGTGGCTAACGGACATCACAGAGGAGGAAGTGTTTTATCAGATTACTCCAATAAAAAGAAATGTACCTCGTGATGTCACGACGATTTAAATCTCGCGGACATCTCACAATGACCTATTTTCAGAGGCATCAAATCTCGTCCTAGGATATCAGAAAAAATACAATATCTCATTTTTTGAAAATTAAGGGGGTGTAAGGTCTTGTTTTCAAATTTATTATATCATATGTAAGTATTAAATCATGCATCAGCATGATATGTCTCCTTTAAGATAGCATTTCCTCAGTGCGTAGTGGGTACAGCAATGTGCTTTATTATTGTCTTTTATTTATGATCTATTTTATCAACACTGTACGGATTGCAGGGCGGGTGATTTTGGGTCGGACTTCCTTATTTTAATTTATCTGTCTATTTATAAAGCACTTTTTGCTACATTTTATGTATGAAAAGTGCTCTATAAATAACGTTTGATTGATTGATTGAATTATTTTCATTATAGTTTTAGTTAACACTGGCTTGTATTGTCATATCATTCTGGCCAAATGCAGACTAACAGTAAACTGTTCACAACTCCAAACCTGGACAGTCATGTTTCTCTATGTGACCTTAATGATTTTTCTTGTTGAATAGATTTAACAATCAGTAGATGATATATTTTTCATAAACACTTGTATTGAGCTCCAGTAAAAGTCCAGCTCCAAAGAAACAAAAGAAACACTTTAGATATTTTATTCAGGTGTGAAGGACGAATGTTTGCGTCTTCATCAGAGTCAGACAAACTGTTTGCTTTTGAGGATGCAGGTCACATCCAAATCTTAATCTTGAATAAAGTGTTGCATAAAATGTTGTAAATGGTTTTTGTGCTCCAGTTATTTCTTTCTGAGAGCACAAACCTCCATCTGTGGACTTCCTGCTCTGTTTTTCCAGAGTTTAGTTTTGAAATATTATGCAGTAAAACTATTTTGTTAATATGTTTTTTGATGATTTAATCACCTTCATGACCAGAAGACGAGCCGCTGGGCTGCAGAAGTTTTCTGAGTGTGTTGTAAAAGCTGCTGTTTGTGTGTCGGCTCACCTTCACAACAATAATGGACCTTTTATAACATGCATTTTTCATGAGATGTCAGATGCAGTTTGTAAACGCTCTGTGTTGTTTTTGTGTGCGATATAAAAGGAAGCAGACCAGCAGTGTGTTAAAGAAGCAAGTTTTAATGTCTGTTTTCAACTCACAGCATGTAAAAATCATGTATGCAGTGTCTTTTTCCCTAAATATGTTTTTTAATGTGTATGTTGAGAGTGGTTTTGGCTGTTTTAACACGCTTATAAAGGCTCAGATAATGAGTTTAATTTCCTTTTCTCATTCTTCTGCTCCTTTTTGTCCTCCAGGTGAAATAGATCGATGTCTGAAAAAAGTAGCGGAGGGCGTGGAACAATTTGAAGACATCTGGCAAAAGGTAAAGAAGGATCATCTTTAGGACTGCAGCCATTAATTATTCTAACTCTAAACCTCGAGATGCGTTACTCAAACAGTAGCTGGTTAGAAATGGGGAATTACTCAAAACATAGAAGTAAGATTTTCTTTGTTTAGAGCAGCTGAAATTGAAATGCTTGTCCTTATATTTAACAGCTTGGAGGATTTTATTTTTAAGTATTTTGTCAGTTGTATCACTGATGCCCGATTAGGCTTTTTTTGGCTGATGCTGTTCACCTGTTTGTGAGATCAGCTGGTCCCGATCAAGTTTCCAGTTTTGTTTTAACAGCTGGTTCAGAGTTTGCTCAACAGAGCAGCACCAAAGATCTCAAGGAGAAGTGCAGTGAAGTGTCCTGGAGCACAAATATCTGAATTACACAATGAAGTGATTCATTTATTCATTTGAATTAACAAAAATATTTACTGAAGAAAACCATTAATTGTATCCAACAGGCAGAACAGTGTGAATAGTTGATAAGTTAAAGGCAAAAGGTTGATAAATATTAACTCTGTAACATAATGTAACTGATATTATTTATATCTATATATCTATATCTATATTATTTGCATTTTAATCAATTTTTCAAAAATTGATTGACACAAAAATGACACGAATCAAGTTTTCCCTTTATGGTATGAAAATGTGTTCCAAAAACTTAACAGACTTTCCCTCTTAGAGTTGATTATGTAGTTCAAATGTAGGGAGGCCTGTCTACATACACACTCATGTTCCTTTAATTCGTAGACTTAATTGCAGATCATTAAATTATAGAGATTGTGTAAAAGGTTGAATTCCCCCCTCTGTTGTCCAGATGAAGAGCTTTTATTGTTTTGTACGTAGCCAGAGTTTGACTGATCCTCTTGTTTTTCCTCCTCAGCTTCACAATGCAGCTAATGCGAACCAGAAGGAGAAATATGAAGCAGACCTCAAGAAAGAGATTAAAAAGCTACAGGTAAAAACGCAGACTCGTACATAAATGGTGCTTAAAAATGTTTAAAGGTCCCACGCTCTGGAAAATCAGTTTTCTTTGCTTCAGTGTTGTTTAGGGAGCTGAAGAACATGACGTCTTTTTACTACACTCTCAGTTCACAGAGAAATGCCTGATCCCTCTTTAAAGAAAATACCCCTGAAAACACTCAGAGTTTTACTTCCTGGTTTCATTATGCCACAGCTGCAGCCTCCGCCTACGTGTGTGTTTTCTGCAAGTCACAAACAGATGTCAGGCATAGATTGGGCAGCCAATCAGCTCATTATCACAGCCTCTCCTCTTCATTAGGGGTGTCCCAGTACAACGTTTTAACCTCCAATACAATATCGATATTGCAGCCTTAAATATATTGCCCGATACTGATTTCAATCCTATATCAGCAGGAATCATACAGACTTTTATTACTTTTTTTGTAGTTTGGACTGTAATAAAAGGTGAGATTACTCAAACAGAGAGCAGTAGTCAGCTATAGTAGGTATGAGAAAAACTGACTCATTTGTTATTAACCAATGGGTTCAATAAATTTTAGCCTTAAACATAAGAATAAAGTGCAGTTAAAAATAAATTAGAAGACCTTGAAAAGTAACCTCAAAAAATCCAATAAAAACAAAAACATATATTTTTAGATTGCAAAATAACCGCTCTGTTTAACTTAAACCCGAAAAGCCACCATTTCAGGGAATGTAAAAAAAGTTGGAAAAAACAGTTTGCATTGACCGGGAGAAAGTACATGCCAGAAACAATTCCAGAACTGTACAAACATCTTTTTATTTTTATTTTTATTGCTGTGTGTGTCTTTATTGGAGTTTTGTTTTTTTTCTATACAGAGACAGGGCCTATTTTTTTTTATTGTTTTTTTTATTTACATGCA
Organism: Scarus forsteni; assembly: GCA_036419115.1. Classification (NCBI taxonomy): domain Eukaryota; kingdom Metazoa; phylum Chordata; class Actinopteri; order Labriformes; family Labridae; genus Scarus; species Scarus forsteni. Next base: position 25,531,086 of record JAZDUH010000458.1, read on the forward strand.
GTTTTTCCCAAAAGAGAGTCAATTTCATTTTAATTGGGTTTTTTCCTCTTTTTTGTTTGTTTAATATATTTTTTTCTTTGTTTTTTTATATTATTATATTGAAAGCTCTTGACTTTCCAAATACAGTTAAATACTCTTAAGAAATTAAAGTTTATTACTTTTGATACAGTGTACTCACTTTATTGTGACATATATTACAATTCCATTGATGAAAAAATGATGTTTCAAAATAATTCTGACAATAATATCGTTTATCGACAATCATTTGTTGGACAATTATCGTCCAGCAAAATTTGTTGGATGTTTTTTCAGTGAAGCGCGTGCACTACCTGTTGCACCACTGTGCCGTCCCAAATAAGACGTAAATCGACAAATTTTAATGGTTAATATTCGTCATTTAAGCTCTAGAAGATTTAAAAACTGGTGACAGTCGATGTTGGCTGATGTAAAGATAATTTTACCCGCCCACAAATGAATCTGTGTCGGTGTGAGGTTTCAGGTGAGTCTCAGATTTCATCAATCAGCTGGATTAAGCGTCCATGCATGTGCTTATGTGAGCTTTCCTCTGGTTGTTACCATGAAAACCAAACTCCAAGCCAAGCCTGTGTGCTCCTGTCAGAAGCCAAGTTCAACATCCATGACTGTAAACATGTTCCCTGATGAAGCTGTGTCTCTCCTCTCTCCCTCTTCTTCTTCTTCTTCTGCTGCTCGGTCCCTCAGCGTCTTCGAGACCAGATCAAAACGTGGGTGGCGTCCAACGAGATCAAAGACAAACGGCAGCTAGTAGAAAACCGCAAACTGATTGAGACGGTGAGTAAAGAGAGCTAACGTTTGTTATTATGCTCCTTACAGGAACAGGTTTGCTGGAGGATTGGGTTTGAGTTGAACTCTGGAAAGAGTTGAAAAGTCTGAAAATGGGTTTTTACAAACTTCAGGTCCTTAAGAGGAACATTTTATAAGTGTGGCAGCATCACAGCTCTTCAGGCTGAAGGGCCGTGTGCATCATTAGTGCAATTTATGGCTCATGCATTTACTCAACAATCTGTTTTTTAACTTTTATGACCACCACTAAAAAGTGAAAAAAATATGCTAGCAGCTTATTTAATCTTCATACCTAAGTAACTGAAACAAAAATATTCATTTCACATTTTTTTATAAAAGAGGGACAGGAACAGTTAATGCAGCCGGCTCTGCTCTCAGCCACTCTTCACCTTTGAGCTTCACTGCTCTGAAGAGCCTCAGTACTGCTGTGTCGGCAAAAGGAGGAAAGTTAGAAGCTTGGGAGCCTAGAATCAACACAACAGCACTACAATAGATATTATGATACTTTGGTGTGTTGGTTTTTCAAAAAAAATATTTATACATTAGGGATTTAGATATTTAATTTTTGCCCAAATTCAATATTCTTATATTTCAGAACTTATTTTGGCCTGTACTGACACCCAAAATGCCTACAGTAACATATTTTTTGATATTTTGAGAGCTACAAACACTGATTTACTTATCCGTCTACACAATAGATCTCCTTTGTTGGGAGCTCATACTTTGAATTTTATATTTATCATGGATATATACTCCAAACTTAATAACATACGTCCAGAGAGATAAAATTAGAATCAGAATCAGGATTAAATATCTGCAATCTATTTAGTATCTGCCAATCAAGCTGTTAATATCATGCAGCCATTATATTTATTTATACATATAATTTTAGTATATTACTTTTTAAAGTTAAATAATGATATAAAGTAAAATAATTTATTAAAATAACTGTTTTATTTTAATTTTATTTTATCATTGAATTTATTATTTTATGTGAGATTAAAAACAATGAACATATAAAATAAAAAATAATAAAATTATGTAAAAAATTACCAATACAAACCTAATAAAGTCAAATAAAATGAAATGCCATTTCAGCAAAAAAAAAAATCCACTTTAAGGATGCTAACAATATTGTATAAGCTGTATTTAATTTGAAAAAAAACTTAATTTTGTAGCTTAAAACTGAATTTATTTCCCTTTTCCTTGAAACTTCTCAGAATTAGAGAACAGAAAAAAGCTAACGGAGTGTTGGGAGCTAATGTATCAAAGAAAATCCAAAATTACTGACAGAAAAAGTCACAGAATCAGAAAATAATTTGTCAAATCATCCTTTGAAATGAGAAATTGGCCCGCAGAGAAGCTTGATTTGTCATTCTTCAGAGAGCAGTGCATGATGGGAGCTGGTCCGATGCGCAGCAGCTGCTCTTTGGGGCGGCGTCCCCACCCGTCAGCCTTTGATGAGGGTTATTGAGATGGACTGAATGTGAGCCACCTGCCCGCACAATAAGACACTCGCTCTGATCCTGATGAGCCGGTTTTTATCCTCCAAACTGCTCCTCAGCACTTCCTGTGGTTTTCACGCCCGACCTGAAATTACACGCTCGCTCTCGGAGAATCCTGCAGGAAACATCTGCGGTCTGTGAGGAGCTGCTCTCCTCCGCCAGAACATGAAGAAGGAAGCGGAGCAGATTTGGTTCAGAGCCGCGTCCTCGGCTTCTCTGAGGCTTTTGGCACGTCTGAAAACATTTTTTTATCTTTTGGTTTAAAATCTTTCTGACAGGAATGAAATTCTCAGGAACAGACAGAAGTGTTGTTTTCTTTTTAGAATTAGGTTAAATATTTCCTCTAAAACAAGGTTTCCTTTCTTCTGCTTCATTTTATTACGATTGATTCATTAATCCAGATTTAACCACTCTTGTTTTTGGGTTTTGAGTCACTCTTTGAAAAAAAATATCCCCCAGTCTGCTGTTATGATTTCCTGTTACTACTTTTTTAAAATGTCTTATTTTTACTCTTTTTACTTTCAATACCACTGTCAAGATATCGGTATTTTTAGATTGTGATTGAATATTATCATAAATATTGCCCTTGTACCCCCACTGGCCACTTCATTAGGTACACCTTGCTTTGGATTGGACCTCCTTTAGCCTTAAAGGTGAAGTGTGTAGAAGCTGGCAGCATTTGGCCGAACAGAAACAGTGAATAAAGGATATAGTGTTTCTATTGTTACGTAAAATCTGTCAAAATAGGTGTACAATCATCCCCATAAAACTTTTATTTTGTTTTTATTAAGTTAGAGAAAGTTTTTTTATATTTATGTGCTGCAGGTCTCCCCTCTGTGGGGGCTGACGTAATGATTGGCCATGTTGTTTATGGATGGGTTTTGGGGCAAAAAGAGCAAAACGCAATTAACTAAAAGTTAGCAAAACCTAAAATTATGATCTAAACAAATTATAATCTATAAAAAAAGAACAGTCACAAATATGAATGAAAAGACCCTCACCTCATAACTGTTGTAAATGATGCCCTGTTCACAATCCTTTTTGGTCTTCACCGGCTCTCGTCGCTTAGTGATGTAACGGACGGGCTCATTCCAAAAAGCTAGCTGTCGCTAAAATGCCAATTCCTACACACTGCACCTGTAAGATGTTACAGCCTCCAAACCAATGAAAGAATACCTGTCTCGATGTTGACCAAAAAGGAGACCAGAAACGTATTAAAGGATGCCACACAAAGGACAGAGTTGATTGTTTTATATTAAGTAAAAAGTTCAAATGAGAAACTAACTAAACAAACAAAAGTTGTGGGCAAAAATGAACAAAACAGGAGAAAATGATCAGGCCAACCTATAAGGGGCCATCACACATATCACTTCCCCATACACTGCCTGGTCAGAAACTAACTAAAGCAAAGAACAATCAAAACCGAGGAAACTGGACTACCGACAATTTCCAGCTCAAACTAAAACAACAAAACACAGCAACCTCGTGCTGCTGAGGAAATAAAGAGGAAAAAAGGAGAAACAAAAATACCTGCTAATCCAAGAAAACAGAAACAAAGGAGGAGTGCATGAACCTCCTGCTCCTCAGCTCTCTGTGTGTGCCCAACAATTACTCCTCTCTTGACTCCTTCAAACACCCTCCTCCTCCCTGAGCGCAGATTGCTCTCAGGTGCGCAGCAGAGAAACAGGAAGGAGGAGGAGCAGGGAGAGACAGAGGAGAAACAGGGCCACACGTAGCAAAGAACTTCTTTAATTCTTCTGAAAAAGATTCAGCAAGGTGCTGAAACATTCACAGAGATTTTGGTCCAAACTACCATAATGAGATGCTCTGCTGGATTGAGATCTGGTGACTGTAGTGTTCATTTTGACAGCACTATTAATTTAGTTTTGTCTTTTGCCCAAAATATCTTTTCGTTTTAGTCATAATTTTGTCATCTAAATTGTTTTAATTTTAGTCCAGTTACAGTTGTAACAGTAGCCAGCCACTAGCCATATATTTTTTAATTATTATTATTTTATTTATTTTAATATTCAAGCTGTTCTTACTTTTGTAAATGTTTGATATCCTGTATTCTTTTTTACCTGTGAACTACTATTCACTACTGCTGGAGTCTTAATTCCCCCAGAGTCTACCCAAGGGTTTAATAAACTTCTTTCTAATCTAATCTATTTAATCCAATTTTTCCCTGATTCTTTTTTCTGTTTGCAGCAAATGGAGCGGTTCAAAGTGGTGGAGAGGGAAACAAAAACAAAAGCATACTCTAAAGAAGGGCTCGGTCTGGCTCAGAAGGTCGACCCGGCTCAGAAGGAGAAGGAGGAGGTCGGCACGTGGTTAACGGTAAGCCGCACGTCAGGGTGACTTCAGTGTCAGTTTGAGGCTGAAGCACCAAATCGATTTTGGACTGTGTGGGGAACTGACATGCTTCATTCAACCCAACAAACCTACAGTGCATAACAACAACCCTCAAAGTTTGTCTTCCAATTAAAACTGATGGATTTGTGTTTGTCCAGAAGCATAAACTAAGATTGTTTTTTTAACCTCAGTCAACTTGTAAGCTCGAAACGTAAAGTACAGCAGGCAGATTCTTACTGAACAACAATAACTGAATTTATAGAGCAAAACAAATACGATCAGATCACATAATTTCAGATTTTAGGAGCCCTTAGCTAACAAGATCTGGTTTAAGAATTAAGAATACAGTTGCTTAAAACCAGAGATGGCACCTTTTGTACCCAGAGGCTCACACTTAATTTGGTTTAACTACAAGAAGCCATATTGTTGGAGAAAAAAAGGAATACCTACTTTGTTTACCTCGATCCATCATCATGTTATTGTTCTTTTTTATGAGAGCAAATAGCAACCACATTTATTAGCAATCAGTCAGTCAGTCAAACTTTATGTTTAAAGCACTTTTCATACATAAAATGTAGCACAAAGTGCTCTTTATTAAAATAAACAAGCAGATAAAAGTCAGGGGATATAGGATAAAGCAGAAAACCCCACCCACCTTCCTCGCCCACTTTTAACACAGACAGCTACTCACGCACACACGTACTTATACACACACACACACACACACACACAGGACTCTAAGTCAGGACTCTTCAAAAAGCCACACAGGACTGAGAAAATCTATTTAACTTATGTATGTGTACAGATATGTATCCATACACAATGCATGGATATGTAAATTTATATATGAATTTTAAGATATCTGCATATATATGGGTGTGGTGTTAATATATATATATATATATATATGGATATGAGTAGGTAATCAGATAGGTAGAGAGGTATTTATATGTGTATAAACATAGGTAGGTGAATGTTTTAATAGATTTCATAAGTGCTTTCATGATAAGTCTATTGGAGTACATATGTGGAACATAAGTCAAATATGTAACAGGGAATAAGAGGTAGGACCAGATAAGTTTGACTTCTTCCTACTCCTTTTCCAGCATGTACATTGTAACTGCCGATAAATATTATACATTAGTTATCTGCTTTCTTATTATTTCCTCTTGTTTTTTTGTTTTGTGTATATTTTTGTTGTTATATGTTCAAAATAAACAAATGAATAATAAATAATAATAATAATAATAATCTTGATTTGAAAATGCAGAAACACAAGAGCTAAGACTAAACTGACCAAATAAATAAATAATAACATCACGATAAGATATAATAAATGTAATAAAATACTAGAAGTTAATTAAGATAAAGCTGTTTTTAAACCAACAATCCATAAATAAGAAGTGGTAAAACATAAAATAGTAACTCTGAACCTTAAATGGAGTAAAACACATATAATGCAAATTCAGAGAGTACATTTCATCTAAAAAGCCAGACTTATAGGGTAGGTCTTCAGTTTGCTTTTAAGAATATGAACAGTAGGTGCTGCCCTCAAGTTAACATGAAGTTAACAAAGAACTCAGATGAAGCAGCTTGTCTTCTTACATTTCTGTTTTTTTCCACTGCATTAGGTGATATTAAATAACAGAATATGAACAGTTATAGCCAATTATGTAAATTTATGTTTGCAAAGATATTAACACACCAGTAGTCAAAGGTTTCTAAAAGATTCACGTGTGTTTGGTGTTTTTACTGGTACAGTTTGTCATGTTTTACCATCACTGATATTGAAGGTTAACTTGCTAGTCAAATAGAGTGTAGGGGGTGGAGTGGGTGATGGGTCTGCTCGCTGCCCGTCCCAGAAACAGTTGGGATGATATTTGAACAACTGTGCCCGTCTTCCTTCGGCCTTGGTGGGACAGCTGCTGAGTCAAGTTGGATGAGTCACAGTTCAATATTATCTGCCGTCCTGTCTGGTTTTTCATTTCACTGCAAACTAATTTTGACTTAGTCATAAAGCCAAAAAGCAACACTTCAAAGACTCCTGAGCAGCAGTTTTATCATACTTAAAGCAACAGTAAGTAGGATCAAACTGCATTAATCGATTGTTGTAGCAGAGAAAACGGTTTCTTTACCTGCACCACTCTGTCACTTCCTCTTTTTCCAACTTAGCCTCGAACATCTTGGAAGTGTATTTATGCAGTGGAGCACTAGCCTTGTAGAGCAGACAGACCTGCCTGATTCTGAAATCCTGCAGCTCTGTCTTGCAAGTCGCTGTTGTCCAACGAATTCACGCGGCAGAATTCTTAACGGCCCAATCAGGGAAGAGAGGCGGGAGCTGTAGAATGCGGACATTGAGGACGGACATGCCGATTAGCCTATTGTCCTCATAGATACTTAGTAAAACTTGGCGAAATCTGCCCTCCTCAGAAGTTTACTTGTAGGGATTGTCTTTGACAAGGTTCATGTCACACCTAAGTGTTAAATGAATCATCTGTGTGGTACAGTTTAGTGTAAGACGATAGTATAAGGCCGTTAGCTGTTAACAGCTAAGTTAGCAGCTAACGGTCATTTGCTGTTGTTAGCTGTTAGCGGCTAAGTTGGCGACTAACAGCTAACAGTCATTAACTGTTGTTAGCTGTTAGCGGCTAAGTTAGCCACTATGTATGCTACTTTTTTTTTTCAATTCTTTACTCAGCCATTTCAAGTAACAAACAGGCACATTTTGCATCATACAGTCTTCAGAAATCACTGAGCAGCATCAGCAACCAATATAAACAAAATAATAAAATAAAATGTTTATAGAAAAAAAAAAATAATGACAAATTCAATGAAAACATTGCTTCATTATAGGAGGCAACCCTGCTTTATGTGGATTGGTCTGTGATGAATGTGATGAGCCAAACAATTGTCCAATCACAAGCTTGTGTTTTTTTAAACGTCCTGCCCCTGAAAACAAATTTAAAGGGCTCCTACCCAGATGGACTAGTGAAATATTTCTGTGGCAGATATATGGAGCTGTCCATCTGGCTTGTCAGGTTAGTGGAGCCCGGCCCTGAGCTTAAAACACTGATCTTCAGATCACGAGAACACCTCAAATTTAAGAGGTGATCGTGGGATCACAAGATCACAGAAAGAGCAACATGTAAACAACAAGTTATCTTGTCTGATTTTGGTTTGCTGTCTGATTTGATATTATTTCCACTGTTCTTGCTATAGTTTGAAGTCATGCAGGGGTCTTTATTTATAATTTCAGAAATATTTGAGTCTCAGGAATATTTCCTTGAAAATATTCATCAAAAGCCTCATAATGTCCGTCAGTTTAGTCAAGTTTACATGTATGAAAAATATAGATACTAAAATACATTTTTTATAACAAGCTGAGTGATAACAACAGTTATTGTCCTTAAAATTAAAAGGAAGTTATACGAAGAAATTTAAATAACTTCTCACTTCAGGTAACGTATAGCACTTCAGAAAGCTCCAGCTCTTGAAGGGGCCAAATTAAAAAGCCTCATGTCTGCAAACACTGAATATGTTTGGTCTGAGTTTCCCCATTTCTATTTATCAACTTTGTGAAGAAATAACCTAACAAATCTTTGCTCTTAATGAAATATAACTTCATCAACATCTTTAAGAGAAACAAGCCTCTCTCCTGTCATGATAACAAATCTTGGGTCAGCAGATGTTTGAAGGGCAGTGAGGATTGTTATTGGGACCTTGTTGGTCAATAAATGATGATTGTTGATAAATTGATCATATTGAGCTTTCAATTTATTGATTTTCTTAAGTTTGAGGAGAGATTTACGTTTGCTTTAACTCTTAAAAAGATATGTGTTTTATCTTGTATGAACACATTCAATCATACTGAGTGTATCAAAACACATGTTCAAGTTGAAAATAAACTCGTAAATGTCCATTTTTCTTAATTAAAGGTTAATTTTCATCATCCTTTTTGATTTTTCTGCTTGCTCAATCATCTTTTTTGTCTCTCTGCATCTCTGATTCTTTTATTGTTTTTTTCTCTTTCCACTCACACACACTTTGATTTACATGATTGACTGAGAAGCATCATATGTGTCACCTTCTATTATAATTATATCTGATTATATTATTGATATTGTATAATATTATATTATCATTGGTTGTGGATTCTTCAGACAGTGAATGCAGCCATTGCTAATGCCAGACTCTGTTATATTTGTTATTTAGCACAGGAAGCAGTGATACTTGTAAAAGAAACTTGCATAAAATCAGTCTGGGTCTGAGTTGGACAACAGTGCGGTCTGGTATTTGGACTCGAGTTTTCCATTTGACAATGCCCGTTCTTTAGAAAGAATGCAGAGCCATTGAAAACATGAGCCAATGATTAACCACAGAGTAGACTGATTCACGAATCAGAACAGACTGGGCCCATGTGATGAGAGGGTCCTCAGTGTGTGAAATATGGCAGGGTTTGTTTTAAACATTCTCTACAGCAGGGGTTTCCAAACTGTGACCCAGGGACCAAATGAGGCCCACCGTCCATTTGGCCCCAAAACAGTTGAAAAGCAACAGCAGCAAATAACAATAATACAATAATAATTATACTGATTTACTGCACTTTTTGTTCAAATCAAGGTCCACTGATAAATCATTGTACACTTCTTCACTTCAAGCACCAACAACCTATTAAAATGTATCACCATCTGGCAGTTTTTTCTTGTTTTGTGTCTGACATAATATCAGTATTGTTCTTAAAGGGAATCCCATGTGAGTTTGGGCCAATCAGGAGCCCTTCTAAACAAATTGGCCTCCCATAGATCCCAAAATCTTAACTTTTAACACCAAAAGTGAGTATTAAGCAGCCCCATCCTCTGTTTATTTCTCTGTTTGTCCCTCAATTAAAAATGTTTGGACACCCCAGCTCTACAGTCATCAAAACTGAATTTATGAACCAGCATTGAGGTAAAACATGACCTGAAGCAAAACTCTGACGTGTGTGTGCTCCAGATCCAGATCAGCAGGACTCAGGTGTCTCTTTCTCCTCCTCCCACAGAATACGATAGACACGTTGAACATGCAGGTGGACCAGTTTGAAAGCGAAGTGGAGTCTCTTTCAGTCCAGACGAGAAAAAAGAAAGGAGACAAGGAGGTCAGTACGTTCTCATCTGTGATCATTCACTCTTTTATCCTCTGCTTTATTCTCTGTTTGTGTCAGACACACACTCCTCTCTCAGTCTCTCTTCTGTGATCCTCCTCTCTCCTCTCCGGTGCAGAGGTCACATAGTGTGTCCTCCATTTATCTCCTGGACGACGATGACCTTGCTGACCACTTCTTTTACTTCCTCTCCCTCTGAGTCTGCCTGTAAAGTCCTCTCCAGAGGCCTCATTTAGAGAAAAGCCTCTGACTTTATCCTTGACGAACGGACATTCATTTCAGAAAAGAGGAGAACAAGCAGATCCTGCCTTTATACTACAAACAGAGGCACAGTAAAAAAGATCTCCTTTTATGCCTTGAAGAGTATAAACGATCGATTCTTCTCTTTGGAATCAAATTTATTTGGACGTCATGAATTTAAAATGATGGATGAGACTCACAGGAGGAGACTCATTCATACTTAGTCCACAAAACATTTGAGAGTGACTGTTTCAGTGCAGATTTTTAAAGAAGCTTTGGTGGTTTTCACATCTTATATGGTTAAAAAAAGAGGATGAAATTAGCATGTTTCCCTACGATGGTTTCATGTTTGCATGGCAGTATTTTTCAAAGGGACGACTCCAGGCTGAGACACACAGAGGGCCTTAAACGTAACATCACAATCAGTGTTGCTTTGATGAGTTACTCCACATTCACACTGAAAGGTGTAGTCAGCGATGTGGGAGAAAACGAGTGGTTGTTTATAAACGAATTTAGACCCACCTCTCCCTTCATACCTCACCCCTGGCTCCACCCCCAAAAGCTGATGGACGTGCATTTTCATGGAAACGGCCGTAGAAACTGCGTAGCTGACCAACGTAGCTAAGGTAACCCCGACTCGTCAAACAACTCGACTGACAATATTGATAACATCACAACAACAGTACATTCTGGCAGATTAGACAATAAGATGAATGTCTGACAGCTGTTACTGTTATGTGAAGCACCACAAAGCTAATGCTGCTTACCTATCCAGCAGACAGACGGCGACATCCGCGTCCGTTTTCAGGTCTTTAAATTGGCACAGTTCCCTCCACCATTGGAAAGCAACACCAATGTTGACCCGGGTCTTCGCTCTTTCATGGTCATCGCCCTTCTTTTTCACTTTCTGCTCTTCTGACCTTTTTCTTTTGGGCTGTTTTTCAGCCATTGCTACTGCAACTATTGTATCTCTCTCTTACGCTAACTGCACACGCTACGCAACCTACAACTCCCCCTCCCCCCTCTGTCTGATCTGCGCATGAGTATGATCGCCCCCCCTGGATGTAGGGGGGTGTACTCTGTTTTGGTGCCTCGGCCCAAGCCACAGTATTTACCTGCTGAAATTCAGAACCAAGGCTGTGTATTGAAACCGGACTTTTTTTTCAACATGCTGTCAGTGGGGACATCTTGTGGATGGAGAGGAGAAATACGGTGATTTTGACAAATACTGCATTAGATAAGAAGATTAGAAGATTGCTGACTACACCTTGAACACAACCTGGGTGAACACTCTACACATAAAGTCAATCTACAGTCGAGTTGGGGCGGGGCCAGTCCTCCCAGTCTTGATAACCTGGTTCTGGTCTTGCCCATAGTCGTGCTCAGGGCTTGACACTTAGCATTTTCCCAAGTAGCACGGGTGCTACCAAGTTGAAAAATCTAGTAGCACGCATATATTTTTAGTAGCACGATGAAAAGTTACCAAGTAGTGTGTTTTTCTTTAATACAAAGATATGCGGTCAACTAAGAAACAGACTTGTGCCTCTTACGACTGGGATCGGCAGCGTCGTCATTAACTGTCTCTCTGGCGTCTTGAGACACAGCGTCTGAAGCTAACACTAACTCTTCCTCGCCAACAATTTCGCCTCCTTGCTCCATTTCGTCCTCTTGCCTCAATTCAGAGTCCACATGTTCTGGTTTTGTTGGTCTTTTGAAATAATAATTGATAGGCTTCATCGTTATTTGGTTATTGCTTGTTTGGTCTTTCTTCTAAAATAGTTTGAAATGTCGCTCGCTGTTCTGTCAGTGTATGTTGCGCTGTGATTGGTTGAGATGAGGCTTTGGGAGCGCCTGCTTATGTTCGTCTGTACCTCGCGTAGGGCAGTGCAGGCATGTCGGGTGTATCAAAGGCTAGCTAGCGGCGCAGTTAGGCCAATAAAACAAACGTTTCAAAGCTAAACATGTTTCCAGCTGAGGCTGCGTTCAGGAATACCAGCGGCCACAACTTCCAACGTGTTCAACACAAAGTTAAAACATGTTTTAGCAAACGTGAGTACCTCCTCGCACTGTCGAGCCCTGGTTGTGCTACCCAGTGACTCTGGACACTCAACCACTCGCTGGTGCTCCCTCCCATCTTCAGTCTTCATGTTACTCCTCCTACCCCCAGTTTGGAGTTATGGAGTTAAAATATGACGAGAGGTTAAAAAAAAGAACTTGAGGTTTTATATTTACTCCACAAACACACTGCATTGTTGATGTTTTTGTGTATTTTATTTGTATTTGAAAACGATCACAGTGTGTTTTTCCTTTTAGTTCATTCCCCAAAGTCCCTTAAAAATTCAAGCATGAAACTTTTAACATTTCATTTGACGTTTTGGAGAACCCCACTCTCAATAGACTAACTCCTCCGTTTGTCCCAAAGAGGGAGTTAAAATCCTCTTTAACCCTTTGACTGGCATTGTAACCGTGCGGTTGACTTTTTGCCACCACTGTATTGAAAACTCTGAAAGCCTGACTGTTTTCCCCTATTCACCTCTCTGTTTAATGTCTGTAACGCCACTGTGTTGCCACTAGGTGACGCTGTTGTGCATGAATATAAATGTTTGAAAGCTCGAAAAAATCGTAAGTGAATAGTTTCTGCATGGATTGTCAGGAATCTAACAGTAAGAGTATACATTAGAGTAAGAAAATATTTTATTACATATTTCTAGATCCTCTACCAATCATTATGTAGTTGAAGGAATAAATTTGCTGATTCAAAATGTTCCTATGATTTCTCAGAAAACTGGTTCAGCGGCTAAATATCTAAATTTTGCTCTCTGTGATGTTTTCATTGAAAAAACTTACAAAAATTAATGCTGCAGAAATTAAATCATCCATTCATGCCCAGGACAACCTTTAACAGGCAAGCCAACCAGCAGGTTGACCAACATATCTGCTTCCCAGTTGGGTAAACTGAAAAAAAAAAACTGTAATGTTGCTAAATGAAGAAGGAACACGACTTTACCAACAAATATTTTTTTAATTCTTAGTTTCGAAGGCGAAGGATTAAGCCTGTTTTGTTTTCTTCCTCAAACCCAGGTGTTTCAGAAGATCCTCATAAATCCTTAAACCACAGTCTCATCCTGAACCTGCGCTCTTTAATTCTCAGTGCTTAATTTTGGACACGCCGACACATTACGAGTTCAGATTTGTCCATCAGAGCGTGTTTGCACTCAGCGCACAGACCTGCTCATGTTCTCACCATGTGCTGCTGCAGCATGAATATGTCCTGTGATAAAACAGGTTATTATGTTCACTCTGCTGCCTCCTCTAATGCAGCAGCCCCACAACATGCTCCTAAAGTGTTTCTAACAGCCTCACTGTTTCTTATTATCACATCAAGCCGGTGGAGCAGAAAGAAACACGCAGAAACACGTGTTCTCCTCTAAAGGTCTTCACTGGCCTCCATTTTGTGCAGGGGCTGTTTGAGTTAGACGGAGAAACCAGGCTAAAGAAACATGAGGATCCACTAATGTTGGGGATGCACAGTATTATCTGACTAATATAATATCAGCAGATATTAACATTTGAACATATTTACAGCTGACATTTCATCCCATATGTTAACCGTAATATTGAAAAATGCACAATGTACCATGATTGTTTACCTCTTCATCACCAAATGCCCACCTTAAAGATCAGAGGTATCATTTATTAATGAATCAAATGTTGGTTTTCTTGCTTCACATCTGTATCTAACACTAATGGACTGTGACCGTGCAAGAAACAGGTCAATTCTAAAGACTTTGTGCACCTGAAATTGGCGATAGTGAGTTTGGAAATATCGACACATCAGATATCAGCAGAGATCCAGTTTGTGCATTCCTAATTAGTGTCACGCTAAAATCAACAACGACGTGTAAACCAAATAATCAGAGACTTTTTACAGGGTTTGTAAAGCACTGGAACTGAATGCAGGGTTCTCAAGGGTGCTTGGATTTGGGACAAGGTGCTTAAGAGTGTTATAATTTTTTAAGCGTGTTCTCATGTTATACGAGAAAGCACTCGGAGAGCACAAACTTCTCCTAAGGTAGCTCACATATTGCTGCTACATCTATAAGCAAGAGGTCCATGATAAAGTTACCATCATAAAATGATTCATGACCCTGTAAACCCTCAGGATTATGTTGATATCATTATTCGTTAGACAGTTATTGAGCAAAAACAGTCGCTCTCTAGAGGCGGTTATCTGGATCCTCCTCCAAAATCTAATCATTTATAAGTTGGGCCATTATCAGCATCTTCAGAAAATTTTAGCAAAATCTGTCCAGTAGTTTTAGAGTAATCTTGCTAACAAACATACGTCAGAAAAAACGTAGCGTCCTTTGCTGAGGTAAATAAACCGACTGAATACTTTGCACTCTAAAGCTGGAAAGAGAAATTAAATAAGTCACAGATGTTCACGCTAAATCAGGGATGGAAAACTTCAAGCTTTGAGCCATGTGCAGCCCCCCTCCTTACTCAACGTTTCCACCAGTTAATGTCTAGTTTAACAGAATGACAACCCTAAGGATTAAAATAATGTTGTGTAAGGTATTTTACTCTGTTTTGCCACCATGGCACCATGGATGCAGCCAGAATGCATTACATTAATCTGTAAATATTTCTATAAAGATCATTAATGATTGACTTTTAGTATTTCCTTTTTAAATAAATTGTATATATTTTGCTACAAGAGTTTCTGGTCTGAAGCATTTAAGTGCATTCGGGGAGAAAACAAAGAAAAAAAACACTAATAAGTGAAATTTGTCTGGCTGCTGCTTCAGACTGGTTACTTTTGTGATTTTTTGTTGTCTGTTTTGTTGGCACTACCTGGTGAAGAAAAGTCCAAATTTTTACTCAGCAAAAGTTTCTTGCCTGGAAAAATTACCTTTAATTGCTTCTTAAAGTTTGCTTCACTGTTTTGTTTTTAGCTTGGACATGTTACTATAGATTCTTATAACCTCTAGGTATTCCCTGTTTTGTTAATTTACATTTAAAATGGATAATACAGACGGGTAAATGTGAGGACAAGCAGAGACGTATTGAAAGATTGCATAACTGTAATTGAAGTTATTTCTCTATTTCATTCTCCAACACTGTTTTGAATAGGCAAATAGAGTCAGAGATATCACCAAACACAAAGAGGGTCAGTCTAATACCTGGAAGAATCACTTTTGACTCTCTATGGTTTTAGTGCAGTTTTAATGCTACGTGCAGACTCTACAGTGCAGTTCATGCAGGGAGCAGATATTCATCTGAATGTTTCAAACAAAAAACAAGCACTGTTCAGACTGCACAAAATGGTTGGCAGCGTTTGATGAATGCAAACGGCGTTGATGTAAAAAAAAAAAAAAAAGACAGACACAACACTTTCCTTAAAAGGACCAATAATTGTGTAAGCAGTTCTTCTGAAACTTTATGTTGGTGTTCATTTTTACAGCACTTCTTAATTTCGTTTTGTCTTTTGCCTGAAATACCTTTTAGTTTTAGTCATAATTTAGTCCTCTAAAATATTTTATTTTTAGTCTCGTATTTGTTGATGGAATTTCACAACATTTTAGTCGATGAATTCTGTAAATTTAGTTGATAAAATATGAAGTTTATGCTAATAAAGTTTGAATGTATAAATGAACAGAAACAAATTTAACTTTTGTGTGAAATGCAGTCTCCTTTATTTAGGCTACATGGCAGAGCATTTTAGTTACAATACCAGAACTCACAACAAACTGTGAACCTGCTCTACATGAATATATCAATTCATAAAGAGAGCAGCTCTGATCGGATCGCTCCACAACTTATCCCATCACCACCAAGCTACGGCAGCTGTGATTGGATGTCCCTCTGAACTCGTCCAACCTTTCCACACAACCAAAGTAGCTGTGATTGGATATATTCCTAACTTGTCTCTACTTTCTACATGACCAAATTAGGTCTGATTGGATTAAAGGGACTGTGAGGAGTTTCTAAGTAATTACAAAAAAGTCTCACTTTTAGATATATGCCAGATCGAAATACACACTTTAAGATGAGTTTTATAGCATCAAAATAGGTTATCTATAAATGCTATTCCTTAGCCTCCTGGTCGGGTTGGACAGAGCTGGACTGGCCTGGATACTCAACTTCAGGAACAAGACAATTAAAACTAGAGCAAATTTATATTATTCGGACACGTCTTAGAACACCGGGCTGTAAGTAGCGATATATAGCCGACTACAAAACTACGATAATACATTTTACAAAAGTTGCTTGTTGTCACACATCAAAAACTACCGCTATGTAACTAGAAAGAGATACATTACCTCGTCACTTTGCATCCTGTAAGTTGTTGAAAAAAGAAGTTGTAACGCAATGCAGAGTTCTGAGGAAGGTCCGAGCTGCATTTATTAGCATCACATCAAACACACGCTTAGGCTTGGGTCACGTCTTTCGGTGCGTTCCAGTTGTAGTCAGAAGTAGGAATTTCTGAGTGCCGAGTAGGAAACTGCAACTGTAACGTCCCCCTAAGTCTGAATTTCCTACTTGGAACTCGGTGAAACCTCACCACCCCCGAGTTGACAATCGAAGATGGATACCCTCAGTGTAAACAGTTATTTAGCTCCTGTAATAATCAATTTATTTGCACTTCTGACTGGGGTGTGTCGCTCTAGATCAGCTGTATACATAGTATTGTTAGACTTATATTTACAAAAATGCTGCCATAGTGATAATCACATTCTTCATGTGATATTTGTGAACAACAACGCAGGGTGTGCTAACAACAGCTAACAATAGCCTGGTAGATCAGCATGTTTTTTTCCGGTTTCAACTGGAAAGCTGATAAGTCAGAGATGATGTCACTCCAAGTTCAGAGGTTACTGGAACGCAGCATTATGACAGTTTTCGCGCGTGCTCATGGGTAGCAGAGTCTTTATGTCGCCGGTAATAGATTCTCCTCATAGCAACTTTAAACCTGTCAAAAATTTTAGTCTAGTTTTTATTTGTTGATGAAATGTCAGTTAATTTAGTTTTAGTTTTTGTCTTGTACTCTTGTTTTTATTAGTTACTGTCTAGTTGTCTTCAGGGGACAAGAGGTTGTTGATGAAAACTATGACAAAAATAATTAGTTAACAAAGTTGACTCTGCTGTCTACTGCACAGACAAATGGACAGTGTTCGGACATGCGGGTACAATTGGCGGTTTTCTCAAACAATGGGGATGCACAATGAGATAATTTGTCCCAGAAAACACCAGAACACCTCAGCACCTGAGGGAAAAAGCTTTAGAAAACAAAGAAACTTAAATCAGCAGCATGAAGGTCGTAGTGCTTTACATGCTGTATGAATTAACAGTGTAAAACAAGAGTTAAATATTGATCAGAAGTGGTGCTGTTAACATGTTACATGAAGCATAAAACCATAAAGTGCTCATGAAGCTGCTCTGGGGCTGCTGCTAAACATTTCATGTGCCTCCAGACTTCCTGTATGTTTTACTTTAAAGTTTTAACACACTTTTATTCAGCTCTTAACACGTTTTCCATTAAAATGTTTTTCTCTGCCATTTCAGTCGATTTATTATTTACTTTGTTTGTGTTTTGCTTCAGTGAAATACGACTTTTCACCTCCGCCCAGGTTTTTAAATATTACCCTTTTATGCTACAGGCTTTAAGATGAAGTGTGATTTTATTCAAAGCTCTTAAAAGTGGCAGCGTATCAGCCCTGAAAAACTGAATCCGTCATTTTTCTTCTGAATTAGCTCAATCAACGTATCAATCTGTTCCATCTAAAACATCATAAGATGGAAAGATAACTTATTTTGGAATCTTTGATCACTGCACCTTATTAACCAAAGTTTTTCTCTATCTTTGTTGCGTTGTTCTCATTTTGCAGAAGCAGGATCGAATAGAGGAGCTGAAAAAGTTCATCGAGAAACATCGACACCACATACGAATGTTGGAGACCATCCTGAGGATGCTGGACAACGACTCGGTGCAGGTCGACGCCATCAGGAAGATCAAGGTGGGTCATAATTAAACCCCAACTGCAGAAAACAAGTTTTTAACCTGGACTTCGCCTGGGTTTTCTCCTTGCTCCCCTCTGCCATATCCTCATGAAGTGTGAACGAGGCAGCAGATTGTTAAAGTATGTCATCGAGGGCGAGTGGGAGGGATGATGCCTGGCCAAAAAAAAAGTTGCCACCAAAGACAAGGTCACACACTCCTATATTTCGTTGGACCACCTTTAGCTATTATTACAGCCAAATCTACTGTGGCATTGTTTTGATAAGCTTCTGCAACATCACAAGATTTATTTCCATCCAGTGTTGCATTCATTTTCACCAAGATCTTGTACTGATGATGGGACATTCTGACCACTGCACAAAGCTTCTCTAGCACATCCCAAAGATTCTCAGTGGGGTTCAAGGTCTGGACTCTGTGTTGGCCAATCCATGTGTGAAAATGTTGTCTCATGTTCACTGAACCACTCTTTCACAATTTGAGCCCCATGAATCCTGGCATTATCATCTTGGAATATGCCCGTGCCATTAGGGAAGAAAAAAATCCATTAATGAAATAACCTGGTCCTTCAGTTTATTCAGGTAGTCAGCTGAGCTCATTCTCTAGGCCATCATGTTGCTGAACCTCGACCCCAGATCATAGCACTGCCCCCACAGGCTTGTGCAGTCGGCACTAGGCATGATGGTTGCATCACTTCACCTGCCTCTCTTCTTACCCTGATGCTCCCATCACTCTAGAACAGGGTCAATCTGGACTCATCAGACCACATGACCTTCTTCCAGTCCTCCACAGCCCAATCTCTATGCTCCCTAGCAAACTTAAGCCTTTTCTTTACGGTTAGTCTTACTGATTAGTGGTTTTCTTAAGGCTACACGGCTGTTCAGTCCCAATCCCTTGAATTCCCTTCATATTGTGTGTGTGGAAATGCTCTTACTTTCACTATTAAACACACCCCTGAGTTCTGCTGTTGTTTTTCTTTGATCTGATTTGGCCAAACGTAAAAGTGATCGCCGATCACAATCATTCAGGATTTCTTCCAACCACATTTCTTCCTTGAAGACGATGGTTCCCCACTATCCTTCCAGTTTCTGATAATGTGTTGACCAGTTCTTAACCCAATTTTAGTAGTTTCTCTAATCTCCTTAGATGTTTTCTCTGCTTGATGCCAATGATTTGACCCTTCTTAAACAGACTAACATATTTTCCACTAATGGATTTGTCTCTCCACATGGTTGTCTAATAAGAAGCTACTCATTGCATCAGCTGGCCAAATAACCTGTTGCCTAAAAAACTTGGAGAAGGGAAAGAAAAAATCCTTTGAATGCTTTGAGTCTCAAAGGAAAATCACTCCACTAACTCATCTTAAGACTCCTGCCAAATGTGCTACTCTGTTTCATTTAAGATCATTTAGTAGTTACACAGTTTTACATTGCTTCCCTCTTTTCATTGTCTTTTGGCCCTTATCTCTCTTTTTTTGCCTTTTGTCCTATTTCTCTGCCCCCTTGTTTTTTGTTTGCTTTGTTATGTTTTGTTTGTTGTCAAGTTTCATCTTTTTAATTTTTATTATATGTATAGGATTTTGTAAACCAAACTATAACTTGCTATGCACATATTTCTCTTTTCACATGAATCTGTTTGTGTGCACTGATTGGTGAATTAAAATTTTAAAAAGTAAATAACTTGTGGCCAGCTGAAAGATAATCGTCCGTGCAGTAATTCTCCAATAGGAGGCTTGTACCTATTTGCTTAGTTAAATCCAGGTGTCAACTTTTTTTGGCCAGGTAATGTGCGTATCTAGACATCAAAAAGTCAAAAAGTGTTGTTTCCACATCAAAATCATTATAGTTGTGTAGAACATCTGCTCAAAAAACTATCACCATCGGGTCTCTCGCTCATCCAAAGATCCTTCTCATGCTGCTGTTGGATACAGAGCTAAAACTCTGCAGCTTTCTTTCTTCTCTGTAATCTTGCATGTAGTGTTGTGGTTCATATTCACCTCTATGTGCTGTCATATTCCGCTCAACAACCCCGTCAGGGAATTACCGGGGTGGGCTGCCCAGACATTTTCTCCATTATATCAGGGCTGCATGTGTGAATGGACTTTGGAGACCACCGTGAGTGATGTGCCTGAAGTATGTGATTACAACAGCACAAAGTTGAGTTAGTTTTCATGTCTTTCTCTCATAGAGAGGCTCAGTTGACTTCTTTAGTAGGAAACTTTTCAACTGTCACATTTAACAGAAAACTCTTGTTAAAGCTGCATCTGTGCTGTCAAAGCCTCGAGTTTCCTTTCACAAAGTACCAAACAGAGTTTCCCAGTGTGAAATATCCCACACCACAGCTGCAGCTGAAAAACACAGACGAGAGCTGGAAATCATAACGATGGCAGGAGTGGAGGTGTTAAAACTTCAGAGCGTCTGGTGTTTTGGTTTTTTAGGCTAATGTCACACACTTCAGTGGCAATCCTGTCCTTGTCTGAGACGATGTCGTGGATAATTTCTGAAGATTTAGAGATTTACTGGTGAAAGAGAAATCTGATGGTTTGTTATAGTTGAAGTATACTCATGTATTTTATATAATGTACACACAAATATACACCTACGGGGAGTAATGGAAATAGTTTTATGAACCAAAAGGGAGTGAAATCACTGATCTGCCAGTGATGTATAAGCTACATGTAAAATGTTGTGAGCTGAATTACGAGTTTGTCATGAAAAAAAAACAGCTTTACTTCATCAGCTACAGCCTGGTGAAAAGTAGCTAGCTAAGTTACATCAACATCACAAAAGTAGCTCACTACATCCAAGCTATTTTTTATGTATTTTGCAGACATTATCATCATTATTTTTTTTTTTTAATTATTACCACTATTATTGCTTTTTGCACCCCTATTAATACATATTATTGCATATTTGTTAGACTGTTCTGTTTGTTTATTTATCTATATCTGGTATTATTTTAGCTGTACCATTTCTTAAAGTTGTTCTTCAAACAGTTATATCACTGTGCTGTTCTGCTCCTGTAGGCTTTATTCTAAAATGATGGAGGTAATTAAACAACTGCTTTACCGTCTTAAAATGTATAAGTTTAATGTGGTTTTTGTAATTACAAACACTGAAATAGCTAAACACTGAAATAAATAACAGCTGAAATCATGTTGCATCATGATATTCATGTTAAACAGTCTCTGTAAACTGTTAAGTGTTAAATACACGTTTGTTCTCGTCTTCTCTCCTCTCTGCTCAGCCGTGGTGATTGAATAGTTGTCAGATGATCTTTACAGATTCCTCTGGTGATGTTAAACTTTACTCATGTGTGATTTGTGATTAATTTGGTGAATCACCTGCGTGCGTGTCGCTGCTCTCCTGTCGCTGCCTTCAGCACAGACACTGAAGGTTTAAAGGATTAGACAGTGGAGCCATCGACTACTACGATGACACGTCTGCGTGTCCTCTCACATCATTCACTCGTCCTTAAAAGTGTCTGGACTGTGATAGAGAGCTGTACTGCTGCTCTTCCTCCCTCCAATGAGGGAAACGTGCCTCTTTAGACGCTACTGTGCTGCTTGTTCAATGAAATGAATAAGCTACTGAAAAGCTGTTTGACTCAGAAAACAACAGCCCCACCACAAGCTGCTGGAAAGTGTAATTCAGCCAATAATGAAGCTATTTACAGCGACCTTACTGCCATCACTGGATTTATCAAGTTACTTTGTTAAGTCATTAAGTTTAGAGAAGCAAAATACAGAGTGGTGCAGTAAACTGTAGAAATAATCTGTGACAGGGTTCCCGCTGATCCCTAATGAGCCTCAAAAGGTCTTAATCAGAGTCACAGTCTTGGAAAATCTTTTTATTACCTGAGAAAGGTCGTTAATTTATGACTATTTTATCTGATTAGTGTCAAATGTTCTGAATATTTATACATTTGTTGTTAAATTCCTTTGATGCATTTGCTTCTTTTTGAGACATGTTCTTTAGCCTTAATTTAATATTAATTTTCTCTCACTTTGGATCTTTAAAGGTCTGAAAAATGTGTTTTTAAAATTCTGACAATACAAGACATTTTATAACTTTTACTTTATGGGTGTAAGAAAATATTGATACACCAATATAGTTTTGGTATTTTTCAGTACTGAGGTGAATTGTCTTAGCCCAATACAGATATTTTATTCTGCAATAGTTTAGAGAAATTCAGGACACAAGTTTTGAATTGTAGTTCAGCTTCCAGCCACTAGTGGGCGGCAAGACAAGGCATAATTATTTATTAAGCACTTTTAAGCAATAAGACAATTTAGATTGTTTTCCACGACACATCAGAGCACAGTGATGAAGGGAAAAGTAAAAAACCTTAATCAGAATAAGACATTTAAAAAATGAAGTTCAAACAAAGTTTAAAAGAGAGGAAACGTTGAGCCAAAATAACACCTAAAATGTAGAAAAGGTCATTAAAATCCAAAATGCCAAAACTGAATTACGTTTAGAAGGTGAAGTGCAGTGTTGTAAAGAAAAAAGTAACTTAATTATTTTTCTTCAAAGCAAGACAGCTAAATTGTTACAGCGCTGTGCAGGTAGAAAACCTGTCAGTAAACACTGAAATAAATAATCAAAGAGCAGCTGTAAACAGATGAGTCTTGACAGTTTAACAGACCTGCAGATCTGTGGAGCCTAAAACAGTCAAACCTCTTCTCTGTGTTTGGATCAGACTCTGATGTCAGAGACATGTACTCGATTACCTGAGTGATTTAGGTGGTTCATATAAGGAGGTCTCTGATGCTTTTGGACCCTGAAACACTCAGCGCTCTATAAACTAACAGGAGCAGGCATTCAGTTGTTTGACTGTCAGTTTTATTCTTTTCTGTCACTGGGACAGACAGTGATGGTTATCCATGTAGCAGAGACCATGATTTATCTCAGAGCTCATTAACTGGCAGCTCCAGGGCCGTCAGCTCCCACAGCTCCCCGTCTCACCATCAGTGTTAACAGGATCAGAAAATGAGAGCTGGAAGTCATGTTGTGGTTCTAGGGCATCATTTCTGCTGCTGGTCACGACAGTTTGTAACCCAAAGATGACTAAAAATCACCAGGAAATCATGTCAGGCTACCCAAACTCACCTGTAAGCCATGAAGAGCAAATACTCAACTAGAAAGCAACCAGAGAGCTCGAACCTCCGCCAAGGTAGCTCACATACTGCTGTTACATCTTTAAGCAATAGGCCCATGATAAAGTTACCAGAATAATGTGATTCATGACACTGAAAACACACACCGAGCTCTCAGAATCATGTTGATATCACTATTAGTTACACGGCTATTGAGCAAAAATGATTGTCCTCTAATGGTGGATTCTGGATCATCACCAAAATATAATCAATTTTAAGTTGGCCCATTACCAACATCTCCTAAAATTTCAGCAAAATCCATCCAGTAGTTTTTGTATAATCTTTCTAAAAAGCAGATAATCATACTCTGGCAAAAACATAACCTCCTTGGTGGATGTGACCATGTGTACGAGTGTGTGATGCTCCACTAAGTTTTCAGGTTTAGTTCAGCCCAGTCCGATCCTAACGGTAGAGCTTCTGATTGGTTAACACCCATGTCACAGAAGCATAGACCAACACACAGACATCACCATGTTAAAACGATCTGGGGATTTAGAGAGATCTGGTCACTGCTTTTAATATAAAAAATTTCCACTCAGGACAGTTCTCCATTGAGCACCAGAGAGCTGGCAGTCCTTCACTGTTTCCTCCACCAAGAGGTTATTTTTTGGCCTGTTTGTGAGCAAGATAACACAAAAACTACTGGATGAACTTTGCTGTAATTTTTAGGTGATGTTGGTAATGGTCGAAATTTAAAATTGATTAGTTTTTAGTGGTGACCTGGATATTTGGTTGGATAAAACATTCCCAAAGTTTCAAAAAAAGAGGAGCTCTCCACATGGACACACATGAGCAGAGACTCGGTCGTCCAGTCGAGGCTGTGTAAGCCTCTGCCAGAACTGAGCTGATTGGCGGAGGTCTCTGATCTCTGAGTGCTTTTCTAGTTTCTCTTTGTTTTTATTTCAGACTGGAGATGCTCCGATACATTTTTGTCCCCTCTCAATACAGAGTACTGATCCAACACCAGCATGTTATAAAGAAAGATCGTGATATGGTTATCATTGTGTTAAGGCCTGGCTCAGGTTGAACCCTTTGTAAAACATGAATAAATACAGCGGTGATGCAGCATGATCATGCTAGTTAGCTTAGCTCCAAGGCTCGCGTCACCCGGCTCTGACACACGTGTCTGTTGTGTTTGTGTCAAGTGATCAGTTTCTCCAGGTCCCTGCAGGCTGCAGCACAGTGCTACTGTTTTAAGAGTGGCGAAGAATAACTGTACTAGACTTTGAGTTATTGTGCTAAACAGTAAATAGATTACTAATTTAATAAATTATATTGGAGCAATTTCTGATACTGGTATCGTTATCGGAACAACTCTTCAGACCGCTTTACTTTGTCGCCCTGCTGTGACTTTACATAGCTGGAAAGGCCCTGTTTTTCAAAGTCATATACCTGCCCTCAAGTGAAGGCACAGCTGGAAACTCAAACAAGATCAGTTTCCCGCTCAAACTGAACCAAACTGCACTGAACCAAACCAGACCTCTCAGTGGAACCAGCTTTAGTGCCAAAATCTATGATGGACAACATGCCTCTGCCTCTGGCTGGCAGCAGTTTGGGTGGAAGGGACTGATCTCACTTTAAAAGGCTGGGAGGACATTTAGAAGGACAGTAATATATCATTTCAGTTATTGTTAGTTCGACTAAAACAGGTGGTTTGGATTGATTTTTGAAACCTGATGATCCATGCTGTATATAAATAACTGATAAGAAATTAAGCTTTTATGCAATGATCGCGTCAGTTGAAAATACAATAGGAAAATAAATACAAAAAAAATACTTCTGTATCTACTTGTATTTAAATTTGAAGAGCAGAAGTTAATGATGTACAAAAACCTTCACATTGTTGGTATTGATGTCAGCTTCATTAAAGCACACAAATTAGAAATTCAATAAAAAACAATTCAATCGTAAAGTGAACTTATAATAATAATAATAATGATAAGACATTTTATTTAAAAGCGCCTTTCAAAACACCCAAGGACACCGTACAGGATAAAACAACAACAACAATAAAATCAACAAGCCAATAGAACTATAAAATCAGCAAAATGCAACAGACAGTGATGGATAAGTGGATGAGAGTGGAATATTCATGGTAAGGAGTATGCAGTTCGGAACAGGTGGGTTTTGATGCAACTTATAATCTTTCTTCTTGTTGTGTCCCTCGTGTGCAGGACGACGTGGAGTATTATCTCGACTCGTCGCAGGACCCAGACTTTGAGGAGAACGAGTTTCTCTACGACGACTTGGACCTCGAAGACATCCGTAAGTTTTAGAAACAGTTTTGCCTCGTGTTTAAACAAAACTCTTAACCCTTACTGTAAAACAGCCAAATAGGCACTGATTGTTACACGTACTGAACACTCCATCTGGAAGCTTTAGATGTCAAATGTCGTTTTTTAAGCCATTTGTTCGTCTGTGCTCCCTTCAGCTCAAACGCTGGTGGCCACCTCCCCGCCGGGACACTCGCACTTGGAGGACGAGATCTTCCAGCACTCCAGCAGCACACCCACCTCCACCACCTCGTCCTCGCCCATCCCCCCCTCACCTGCTACTTGCACTACGGTAAATAATTAATCAGTACATTACAAACATAGATATCTATTTAGAATCAGATCGATAAGCAGAATCGATCATGGCATTGCAGCCTTGTTAAGGTTCTTGAAAGTACTCAAAATTTTGATCATCTTTATAAACTTAAAAATCTTAGATAAGGGTTTAAAAAGACTAAAAGTGACTCATGTCTAAACATTTTATTTACTTAGTTTTGTTTTTGTGTATTTTGATGTCCTAGTGTAGAAAGAAGAATCTAATTTCTGTTGTTTGTAGCGTTTTATCTGTTAATAAGATTAGGAAGTGAAATTATCAACTTGAGTGCACCTGCATTTCTATTGAAGTTATAATGACTAAAAGGCTTTGGATTCCTTAAACATGCAGCTTGAAAATTATTCAAGAGTGCTCAAGTTTGACCCCTGGAAAGGTGAAGGAAATCTTTTTCCAGGCATTCGAGTTAAAAACTTGAAAGTATTAAAAACTGTATATTTCAGCTTTTTTTTTCAGAGCATCAAGTCACAAGAGATTTCATGGCAATATTAAAATAAATAAATTGGACCATATTTTTCTGTCATCTGGCCATAATACCAGTTAAATTGATAATAGATAAAAAAGACATATATCAATATTACAAGCTGCTGGATATATATGTTCAATCTAAAAGTAAAAACTTTGAACTGTCTTTATTTTTATCCGACAAAGTGTTTTGTCCTCTACACCAGTGGTGTACAAACTTTTTTTCTTAAAGGAACACTGAATATCAGGACACGCCATCATCAAACATAAACAAAATAGCCCCTTTAATTTGTATTGATATCTATCTTCATTTTTTTCAAATGAAGTTTAATCAGAACTATGACCATAATAAATTCATTATCCAGAAAAATCTGGTTCACGATCTGCTCTACAGCCAGTGTGATCGATCCAAAGCAACGCGGACCAGTCAGAGTCCTTTAGAGCAGAAAAGGGAGATGACAGCAGGAAGTGACTGCTCATTCTGAGATTAGCATAGATGCTAACAGCTTCAGGAGCAGTTTTTTTTTTCAGATCTGGACCACATATCTTTATTAAATGAAAAACAAGTAACAACACTACAAACTTCTCTCCAGTAAAGCTCTTTTTGCTCCAATTTTGACATGTTTTGGTAAGAATTTGTTGTCAGAAGTGGCTCAAGTTCTGTAGTGCAGCAGCTCACCTACTACATTACCTGATTGACCTGCACTGTGATTGACACAATGTTCATCCAGTCACCAAAGAGATATAGAACTGATAATATTAAGTTACTATTGGACAAATTTCAGAGGCACACCAATTGAGGGCCATTTCTCTTCATTTAAAAATATGTATTACACAAAGTTCTGCTTTTCATACTTCTTTGTTTTCTAGTGATGTCTTAAATCAGTGACTGTGTTTGGATTTCATATTTTGAACACAATCAGAATCTTTAATTTTTACCCTTAGATTTTTATGTACGGTGAAAACGTGCTTAACTCTTTGCATTCAGGTCGATATCAAACATAAGAGCCACAGATTATGGTCTTTGTATCTGCTTTTGTATTACTCTTCCATCCTCCCTCATTGTTCCTCTATTGTCATGAAATCTTTGGATCTTCTCTCTTGCACCCACAGACAGTTTGCTGGGAGGGTTATTACAGGTTTAACATGTCTGAATGGAGGGGGGATAATGTTTAAAGCAGTGTCAGAGAGTTTGACTCGAGCGTGGAAGGGAAGGAGGGTGAACACACAGTTATTACTAAGAAATATCAACTTTTAATAATCGGGGAAAGTTCATGGAAATGCTTTTACTTAAAAGGAACAGAGGCCTTTTGTGCCACCCTGAGGTTTGAGTTTCATCACACAAATATACCCGAGTTTGAACCAGAAACTGTTTCTCATATTTCACCCTTGAATTAAATTGTTTGTCAGCAATGTTTGACTGTGATGCTGTAAACATTTAGCACAGACAGAAATAACCTTTTTAACTCTGGTCTGAATTTTTATGTTATTCATGTGTTTTTCCAGGAGAACTCAGAAGATGATAAGAAAAGGGGACGTTCGACAGATAGTGAAGTTAGTCAGGTAAGTCTAAAGATACTTAAAGTTATTTACTCTTTCTGTGGGTCACCTCAGCAACTCCCACAGTGGCTGTTATACTTCCAGAGAAACGTGAGCATCGCTCTGACACGTCAGCAAAGTTCTGGAGCACATCAGACATCCATGTATCCAATTTGTACACAGTGCCACTGCTTCATATCAGTGTTAATTTTATTGACTAATGGTTTTTATCAACAACCTTTTTCCCCTGATGAAAACTAGACTGTAACTAATAAAAACAAGTGCACGTGGACAAAAACTCAATTAGCTGACAATTTCATCAACAAATAAAAACAGAATGTCAGGATAATTTGGGGATATCCAATCAGAGCTGCTCTCTTTATGAATAGATATATTCATGTAGAGCAGGTTCACTGTTTGTTGTCAGTTCTGGTAGTGTAACTGAGATGCTCTGTCAGGTAGCCTAAATAAAGGGGACTGCATTTCAAACAAAAGTTGAATTTATTTCTGTGATTTCAATCAATCAATCAATCAAAATTTATTGATATAGCACTTTTCATACAAATAAAATGTAGCACAAAGTGCTTTACAAACAGACAAATGAATTAAGTGAAGAAATTATAACCCAAACCCATTCCACCCAGCCCCCGAACCCACCCACACAGCAATCCATACACAGTGTTGATAAAAAGCATCATAAATAAAAGACAATAATAAAGTACACTGCTGTACCCAGTACGTACTGAGGAAACGCCATCTTAAGGATTTAAAAATGAGAAAACACTGGAGGCTATGTTAAAAGTATGAAATTAAATATATCATTAAATAAAATAAGAAAATGGTTATTAAAAATTAAGAATAACGAATACTTGAAATTAAGTTAAAATGTACACATATATATATATAATAAATAAATGAGAAATAAAACAGGAAAACTAGAGAATAAAATAAGGAAAATAGAAAAGATTTAAAAAAGAAAAGATAAAAAATAAGACAAGATAAGATAATAAAAAGTGGTCTGTAATTAAAATAAATAAAAACACTAAAAGGTAATTCAGGTAAAAGCTCGACTAAAAAGGTAGGTTTTGAGTTTGTTTTTAAAGACATTCACATTAGGTGCAGCCCTCAGGTCTACAGGTAGGCTGTTCCACAAGCGGGGGCCATAGTAGTAAAAAGATGCCTCACCATAAGTTTTTGTTTTAACTTTGGGAACTGTTAACAGAGAGGTTCCTGAAGACCTGAGGGCTCTAATGGGCTCATACGATAAAAGCAAATCTGATAAATATGAAGGACTAAGACCATTAAGAGCTTTAAAAACCAGTAAAAGAATTTTAAAATCTATCCTAAAAGTAACGGGCAGCCAATGCAGAGACCTTAAAACCGGTGTAATATGGGCTCTCTTTCTGGTCCCCGTCAGCATCCGTGCAGCTGAGTTCTGCAGGAGCTGAAGAGGGTAGATTTTTTTGTGTGGAAGACCAGAAAGAAGAGCATTACAATAATCTATTCTACAGGTGATAAAAGCATGGATTAATGTCTCTGCATTGGCTCGAGAGAGAAACTGTCGCACACGGGCAATGTTCTTTAAATGATAAAAAGCTATTTTGGTGATCTCCCGGATATGTGGCTCAAAACTGAGCTCTGAGTCGAATAAAACCCCTAAATTTTTAGCCTGCCCACACGGATTAAAAGATGATGCTTGTAGTTTGCTGACTAGTTTCTCTCTCTTAACCCCTGAACCAATGACTAAAACCTGAGTTTTGTCCTGGTTGAGTTGTAAAAAGTTCTCTGCCATCCATAATTTAATATCTAAAATACAATTTAAAAGGGCATCGAGTGGCCCTGTGTCATCAGGAGACACGGCAACATAAAGTTGTGTGTCGTCAGCATAGCTGTGGAAATTGATGCCGTGTCTCCTGATGACATCACCTAAAGGAAGCATGTAAATATTAAAAAGAGTAGGGCCTAAAATTGAACCTTGGGGAACACCACACGCAATGTCATAGCATTTTGATGAGTGATCCCCAAGATTCACATAAAACTTTCTATTGCTAAGATAAGATTTAAACCAGTTAAAAACAGTGCCAGAGATGCAGATAAAATCATGAAGTCTATTTAAAAGAATTTTATGGTCGACTGTATCAAATGCAGCGCTCAAATCCAATAAAACTAAAACAGAAGGTAATTTATCCATTCAGACTTTACCAGCATTCAGTAAAGGGTTATTGAATATATCATTTTATCCAAGCGTAAAATATGACTTCAGGAATTCAGGGAAACTTCAAAAATGTCTTACACTTTACACTTCATATTTTAGTCGACTGAATTTACAGCAAATTTCTTTGACTAAAATGTTGGGAAATAACATCAACTAAAACTAGACTACATTTGAAACATTTTAGATGACTAAACTATGACTAAATCTAAACAATATTTTGGGCTAAAAACTGTTTACTAAGCTAAATAAAAAGTGGTGACAAATTTCACACAGCTTCATATTCACGTCTGCGTGCTACAGTGCCCCTCTCAACTCTTAAATCAATGCTGTTAATATATTTTCTAAGCTGTTTCACTGAAGTGAAGCCCTGCTCTGCCCTGCTGCTGTAGTATAAACACTGACTTCTGCTGCTTATGTCTGACTTCATGTCAGACATGTCTTCAAATTATTTTCTGCTGAAGATTTGAAAATGTTTTGATTGAGATTCTTTTTCTTGACTTACTTCAACTGTAAATTATTGCAGTACTTGAAAAATGTAAATATCCTAAATGTTCAATATTTATGATGGAAGTCCCTCTCAGGTTTTGATTGAGAGCAGGTCAAGGCTGATATTTGTTTTTTAAACGAGATTAAATATTGATCAGATAGTTTCACGTTAATATGCTGTGAAAGTGGCTCAGCTTTCACTGTTCAAGCAGACAAACTACATAATCAACACTTTAAGACAGGAGTGTCCAAACTTTTTGCCACGAGGGCCAGATTTGGTAAGGTGAAAATGTGGGGGGGCCGACCATTCAGCTTTTGTCTCTAATTGTCTCTTAATATCTAATGAAACGTCTTCAATTCTCCGTACCACAGTGTTACGAGCCAGGCAAACATTGGCAAAATCTTGCTTCTTCTCAGGACAAATTTTCTCAACTATTTTCAGCACACAGTCTTTAATAAATTCACCCTCAGTGAAAGGTTTGCAGTGCTTGGCAATCAGCATCGCTGTTAAAAAACCTTCCAGTTGTTTCAATTTTTCGCCGCGTTTGGCCCCAGTTAGCTTGTCGTATTTAGCATGTTTTGTCTGCTAGTGCCGCTTGACATTGAATTCCTTGAAAACAGCTACAGTCTCGTGGCAAATGAGGCAGACACAGTTGTTTCATATTTCGGCAAAAAAATACTCCAATTTCCACTTGTTCTGGAATCGGCGGCACTCACTGTCAACTTTTCTTTTTTTAGCTACAGTCGCCATGTTTGAAATGGGATGGGCTGAAATGATGACTAAAGGTCAGGTGTCAAGTGCCACAAGGATGTGGCCACAGCGCTACTGCCACTTCTGGTGAAATGTAAAATAGGGTTTTTGTACAAGAGTATTTTATACAGCAGTCAACGGTGCAAAAGGGCCGTATATAATTGATTTTATAACCGAGACTGCGGGCCGGTGAAAATTTGAACACGGGCTGCATTTGGCCCCCCGGCCTGACTTTGGACATGCCTTTGGACTTTAGAGAAAATAACTAAACTTAATTCATGACATTTTGTGGTACTTTGTTTTTTTATTTTTTAAGAGGAAGAAAGTCGGTAGAAATCTTAAATCGAGTGTTATTGAGAATAATGGTGGATTTTATTTTTAGTCCATGTTTCCCAGCCCTGCTTTTACTTTAGTCTCATGGAGATCAGTAGTTTGCCATCCCGCCTGCTCTTAAATATCTGTGTATAAATAATTTCTCCTCTTTCTGCTTCTCTTTCAGTCGCCTGTGAAGAACGGAAACCCCTCCTCCTCGTTATCTTCCTCCTCCTCGTCCTCCTCGTCCTCCTCTTCTTCCTCTTCTGTCTCTGGACTGACCTCATCTGCTTTGGTCTCTATGGCAACCATCGCTGGAGGAAGCGGCGGCTCGGGGGGCAACAGCCATCACGTGAACTCAGGGGGTCTCCTCTCCAACACCTCCGCCGGCAGCTACAGCAACGCTACCCAGCAGGCCCCCCACCCGTCAGCGCAGCAGCAGGCCAAAAACTCCATCACCTCCTCCTCCTCCTCTGCTCTTCTAACCAACTCCACCTCCTCAAACAGCAGCCACCCCGCCCCCTCCGCCTCCTCGCCGCCCAATGTCAGCACACAGGGGCTGCTGTCTTCGAACTCCCAGCCCCTGGGGCTGCCCGGACCCCCGCAGACCTCCAACAGCCTGGGCCTCAGCCTGGGCCTGTCTCTGGGTAAAGGTGGCATGTCGGGCTCCATCACCACCAGCCCCATGTCGGCAGGGCTCGGCCTGTCAGGGATGCCGGCGTCCCTGAGCTCGATGGCGAGCCTCCTGTCCAGCTCCACCCCCACGCCCTACGCTCAGGCGGCCGCAGCGGGCACCCTCAGCTCCGGCCTGCCGGGCTCTTTAGGGGGCGTCAGCACCACCACCACCAACAGCGCGTTGGGCTCCATCGGCAGCGCCAACATGACGGTCGGCGGGCCGACGTCTACGTCAGGCGGTCTGCTGGGAGCGGCGCCCGGCATGAACAGCATCGGCTCCGGGATCCTGGGTTTGGGCTCGGGTCAGTCGGTGGTGCAGGGGTCTTCGCTGGTGTCGCTGAGCCCGGTTGGAGGTTTGGCGCCTGGTAGTGGAGTAGGAGTGATCGGAAGCAATGGAGGCAGCTCAGGGTCAACAGGAAGTGGCGTGGTGGGGGGAAACTCGTCACTCTCAATCAGGCCGCCGAGCCAACAGAAGCAGAACGGCAGCACAAGTGAGTCTGACGGGGGAACGGGCCAAAGCTTCTTTATTATATCACTGCTCAGTCAGTACTTTCAAAAACATGTCTACAACCCCAAACTGTCCTGAAGCGATCGTTCAAAATGAAAATAACACCCCCTTTCAGACCAGCAAAAAAAACAGTTTAAACCCGGTAACAATCGGCTCCTGTCTGCAGTTTGAAAGGGTCTAATCGGCATTTCGACCCAGGTAGACTGACCCTGCAAGTGACATGAGTTTTAATCGGCTTGCCTCCGATCAGCTTCAGTGAGAACATCACACCCAGGTCAACCCGCTAATTTACGGATGACGTTGGCATAACTCTCCCCCCTCCCCCCAAAACTAAGCTTGTACATTTTTAAAGAGGGACAAAAGTACAAAGTAAAGTAAACCATGTCCACAGCCTCCATGCTCCTTTCCATTGTTTACATGGAGGGGCTACGCCGCACTGATTATGTCACCAACTTGATGACATCAGCTTGATGCGCCAGAGAAAAATAAACAAAGCCATGCAGCTGGTCTGCTGCCAATTAGACCATGGTCTGCTGGCAGTGGAAATAGAGTCAATTGCCAATTGTTCCTGTGTTAACCAATGTTCATGGTGACCTGCTAATGTTGGTGTGAAAGTGGTAGACAAGTGTAAATCATATGGGCGAAAGTTTAGAACCAGTTTAGTTGATAATTATCATCAATTTCCTTCTTGCTTAAAAATTCCTATATCAATGTCTCCTCCTTAATTCTTAGTGCGTTATAAATCAGTAACATCACCATGAAAGACAAAAAAAATCAGTCAATCAATGTTTATTTGTAATTTGCCAAACCACAAAAAATGTTATCCCAAGACATTTCACAAAAGAGAAGGTCAAAGCCGTACTGTTTTTTCATTCTTATTACCTCCACCAGGAGGTTGTGTTTTCAGGAGAGTTTGTCTGTCTGTCTATCTGTGAACAAAATAACTCAAAAAGTTATGGATGGATTTTGATGAAATTTTCAGGAAATGTTCAGCATGGGAAAAGGAAAAACTGATTCAATTTTGGTGTTGATCCGGATCACCGTCTGGATCCGGCATGACGAAAAATGTGATTTTCGTGAATAACTACTGAACTAAAACAGATATCATTATGAAACCAATTGCTAATGGTATGTTTTCATGGTCAAGGAATCTAAGTATTTACACGAAATAAAGGTAGGAGTAATATTTATGGTGAAAATCACAATATGGAAGAGGACTGTGGTACTGGCGGTCTGCGCTCTCCGAGTGCTTTTCTAGTTATTTTATTGATTCAGACGCGGGTTTAATCTAAGATGAATAACTCACTCTGCAACAATAAGACAAAACCTCTGAAAGCCAGGCAGGAACTCTTGAGCAGAACCAAACTCATGTTGAACAGCCGTCCTTCAGCTGAGGTGGACACTGTCGAAGCAACAGTAGGAATTTCAGAATAAAGCTGAGACGATGATTTAGATCAATATTTTGAGTTTGAAAGAATCTGATTAAATAATTCTTTGGCTAATTGATGAACATTGTTTATTAAATACACAGATGCCCTAAATTAACAGCATTGGTGATTACCACAAATCATTTTTATGTTTCAGTAATGTAATTACACCGATATGTATCAACCTTTTACCAATATAGTATTTTAATGCTAAAATATAATTGTTATGTTACACTGAAATGTTATTTCTTGATGAAGTTGTCAAATGATACTTATTTGCTTAACAGAAAATGCAGTTTTAATGGGTGAATTTTCTACTTGATCCATTTTGACCTCCCAGAGAAACCCAGTGAGAGGCTCAAATTAGGATATAAAATGGTGAATTCAGTCTGAATTTCCTCAGTCCTGTTTACAAATTCACATGTTTTTGAAAGATCTCAAAAATATTTTAAAATATTCCGTTCATTTGTATATTAAGCACTGCTCATCCTCTTAATTGCATGATAATGATCGTGATAGAAAACCAGTCTTCTCCCCCCCTGTCCAAACATTGTTCATTTGTTTGTGCAGTGAACAGTTTCAGCACAATTGCTTCCTTTTTTTAGGTGTTTTTTTAGTCAAGCATTTTTTTGTTTTGTTTTGTTTATTTTCTTGAATTTATAAAACCATCAGGTACCAGGAATAACTGACCCTAAAAAACTGTAAAGGAACAGTGTTGACATTAAATTGACATTAATTTTATTGTTTTGTTTATTTCTTATTGTCACAGGTTACAGTGCTGTGGTAGCAGACAGCACAACAGACTCCGCCCTCAACAG
This sequence comes from Scarus forsteni, assembly GCA_036419115.1. NCBI lineage: Eukaryota > Metazoa > Chordata > Actinopteri > Labriformes > Labridae > Scarus > Scarus forsteni. The sequence continues at coordinate 25,566,120 of JAZDUH010000458.1, forward strand.
TGCCAGCCAATCACAAAGCAGCCAACCCTCATCTCTGACCTCCACAGCCAATCAGCCGTGAGTATGACAGACCATTAAGAAAACGGTGGCACCATATTGGATGCGTTTAATGATGAAAAATTATCTGTAATACTGAATTTAACCTCCTTATTCACAGTTAACTGTTTCTAATTCAGTTTATAGCAAATACTCTTGGGGCTCATATGTAGATATTTGACATTTATTTATTGACCTTTAAAAGCACCAATAGTATTTTTTTAATCCTTCTTTTTTGTGTCTTTCTTATTATTTCTCTTCCAGTAAGGACACTGGTCCCAGTTTACTCAGCTCTCTTAGTTTGTCGTCCAGCTCGCCATCTCCAGCTTTCTACAGTGAGGCCAAATCGTTGAGCGGAGGCAGCATGCTAAACGGCCCGCTGTCCTACTCACAGTCATCAGACAGCATCAAGGTGAGAATACGATTACAGCAACCTGGTGTCGAACTACTAGGGGTGTCCCGATACAACTTTCTCACCTCCGATACGATGCTGATTTTGCAGCCTTGAGTATTGACCGATATCGATATTGATCCGATGCGATATCAGCAGGAATCATACATACTTCTATTACTTACTTTGTTGTATGGACTGTAGGAAAAGGCTTTATCAAGTGAGATTATCAAATAGAGAACAGTAGTCAGTAATAGTAAGTATGAGAAAAACTGACCCATTTGTTATTAAGCTATGTCTTAAATAAATTTTAACCGTTAACATAAGAATATAGTACAATAAATGAAATAAATGAGAAATAAATTGGAAGATTCTGAAAAGTAACCTCAAAAAATCCATTAAGAAACATATTTTTTAAATTGCAAAATAACCACTGTGTTTAACTTAAACAGAAACATATTCTACAACTACATAAATAAATAAAAAATAAATTAGAATGGACTGCTTGTATCTGAGTGCTTATATCGGATATTTTAGATGCAGGCTGATATTATCCATTATTTGTTTTTTTGCTGATATCGGATATCAGTCCAATATAAATATCAGATCGGGACACCCTTACTAACTACATCTTTTTAGTCTTCAACGGGGTACACACATAAAGACCATTGGACTGTTTCGTCCCAACATTTCCCACTTCTCGCCAAACACCAGATTATTTTATGTTTTATAAGATTATCTTAAAAGATTATCCTGTGGTCTGAGGTGTGTTAAGAGTGAATTCATCCTGATAATCGGCCCCAAAATGTGTTGTGCTGACAATCGTAAAAAATTAAACTTGTTCATTATTTATGAGCAAAAATCTTTCTGTGTGGGGTAATTCCAGGAGTCCCTCTGGCACTGTAAGATGAATTCATCGCTACAACAAAGGTGTAAGATGTCCAGTACAGTCAGTTTTCCCATGAGCCTCTTTGTCTGTCCTCATCAGCCACAGGAGCCTCTGAGCAGCCTGAAGTCCATGGCCGAGCGAGCAGCACTCAGCTCAGGGATGGAGGGAGACGTGCCCTCCCTGCACCTCACACAAGGTACCACACTCACGCACACGCTCACACTCTCACAGGTAACAAAAGACGTGGAGGGTTGTCTCGGCGCAGAAATAGAAAATCTGTTTTAATGGAACAAAATGTCATCTCACCTCCCACTCTGCCTCCTCTGAACAAAACCTGCTGATGATACGACCGGGCCTGACTCAACTTCTCTTTGTCTCTGACTTCACATCCTCACTGCCTCCCCCTTTCCTCCCCCTCGTTTTCCTCCCCCTAACCCTCTTTCTCTTTCTCCCTCTTTCTCCTCAGACATTTTCCCCAGCAGCACCACGGCGCCCTCCGGTCCCCCCTCGGCCCCTCAGCCCTCACTGTCTGAGGTCAGCATCCCCCCGTCACTGGGGGTCTGTCCGCTGGGGCCCGTCCCCCTGTCCAAAGACCAGCTCTACCAACAGGCCATGGAGGAGGCAGCGTGGACGCACATGCCGCACCCGTCCGACTCCGAGAGGATCAGGTGCAGTGAAATGTTTGTTTACTTTTTTACTTTTTTGCACCACACAGAAAAAAACACCTTCAGGCAGGAGTCAGTCAGCTGAAAAACCTGATTATGGACTTTGTTAGGCAAGATACATTCAGAGTGTTTCTACTCTTTTGTGGATGCTTTAGAGAAACTGACATAACTGAGAGCACTTCAACACTTTACTGACAGAATAGACAGCAGCGCACTGCTGCCGTTAAATATCAGAACATTTAATAAATTAAGTTTAAAGTTGATAACGGGACAGAGAGCTCACAGACGGCTTGATTTTTTGCACCTTTTCCGTTTAATACTCCCAGAGACAAAAAAGGAAACATTAATAAAGATTTTCTTGCAACAAGGAGCTATTTATAATAGTAGTATACTAATGAATCTCAATGTTAACTATGCTCACAGATAATAAAACGGGCTGTCCGGTGTGTTTAACACTCACAAAAGAGTTCAGAGCCAAGAATTCCTGCAGAAAATGAGAAAATAAATAGCTTGAAGCTTTTGATTTACAGTAAAGCAGTCTTTAAAATACTTAAAACTAAAGAGATTTTTGAATTAATAAAGATTCCTTTTCACTGATGAGGAGGTGTCTTCACACCATCTAAAGAAGGGTCCAGACTGTCAAATGGCTGAATATCTGCTGTCAGCTTGGGGCAGGAGGCCTGATTCCAGAACAAAAGAAATGCTACAAATTTCCCCAGTTTAAAAAAAAAATATTTAAAAAACTAAATTTGAACACACAAGATAATCAGGTCCAGCTTGAGGTTTTAATTACAGCTTAACAAGATAGAGAAAAGTCCAGATTTTGATTATCTACACCAGGGTGGGATCAAACTGTGTATCATTTCTCAACTAGAATTGTTTTGAATCTCATCTTTAACTTAAACTGAGATGACACATTTTTAACCTCCAAAATAGGTCTGATCGATTTTAGAGAAAGATCTAAGTTTGTATTTTTTCTGGCAGATATTGTGATTTCAATTTGATTCATAGTTTCCTTCAAATCAAGCTTCAGTGTAATATTCACTGTTTACTGTATAGACAACAGTAAGGAAATCAGTGATCAAAATCACATAACACATTATTCATCCTTTTATATTGATGATAAATAATCCATTTAGTTATTTAAGGGATCCAACTTCTACTCCTAAACAGAGGCTTTGTGTTGTTGACCTACTTACCAGCACCTTCCTCTGTGGAGATGTGATGTTCGTAAACAAGTCGACTTTTTGATCTGCTCTTTTAAGTGAACAATGAGAGCTGATTCACAGTTGTGAGTAAAGGTGTGCTCACACCAAACGTGACCCCAGTGACCACTCTCTATGCAAAGTCAGTGTACAGCTGCGATCTGGTGCAACCAGATGCAACAGACGCGATCTAGGCGACTTGGACCCAGCGACTTCTGTGGTTGTGTGACGACACCTGTGACAGGCTGTTTTTATTCCGACTCATAGAGTGAAAACCCATGTCCGGGTGGAAACATTAGTTAGTGAGGCCATTAGTTCCGCCAAGACGGGATCTCAGAGAACTCTCAGACGATGCTGCTGCAGGGCATCAGCTGCTGTGTTTTGTGTTTGGTAGGCGAGTGAAAAGGAATAATATCAGCTGATGCATCCTGATGCTGCAGCAACAATGACAAAATTAAGTATTTATGAACAGGCAACTCAGTGTTAGTCACCAAATTGCATTTGGTGTGGCCACAGCTTCAGACTTTCATTCGCGAGTCATTCTCAAATGCAAATTTCCTGCAAATTAGTAGAATAGTTGACACAACAGATCCTGGGTCAGTCAGATGCGTCGCAAAAAAGTGCATCTTTGGCGATGACATGATTGTGATAATGAAACTGCGAAAACAATACATATTTCAGTCCTCCAACCATGAAAAGAAGGCCAAAGAGGTTAATATTCTGATTCCTATAAAGAGGCGGAATCATTCGTCTCAAGACTCTTCAGATCTAAAAGAGCTCGTAACAGATTTCGTTTTAGTCCAACCTAAATCCCAGATCCACATTATAAATCAGCAACAGATCCCAGAGATTTAACATGAGGCAGACTGGAGCGTTATGAACATCACGTCACTGTTTGATGTGCAATCAGTGATTAGAAACAACGCGTACACTCACACAGAAACACACAGTCAGAAACACACACAGAGATCAGGCACAATTAGAGAGCAGATTATTCTGGCTCTGTATCTGCTGTACTGTCAGCCCACACAGAAACTATTGACATTTAAATCCAAACACTCAAACCCTCTTCAGGCTCAGTACCTGTTGTTGTGTTTCACAGCTACAAGAGGAGAGACACTCTTCTACACATGTATTCACACACCTCTGAGGGGTATCTTTTTCTGTGTTTAAACAATAATAACGATTAAAAGTCCTCAGCTTCATGTCCTCACATGAACACATTCCCTCAGTTTTTCTTGATATTAAGCTCAACAAATGTGGAGAAAGGATTCGGTTCAGTTATTAAAAGTAGTGATACCTGATGGCTGTACTGTTTTTGCTCACAGAGTGGAAGTTTAAGTGTGGACAAAAAGAGGGGCGTGTGTGGTTTTTGTTTTTTATTTTGGCCATTTGATTCGTAGGAATCCTAATTATAATGGTACATGTTATGTAGCAAGATTTGAGATCACAGTGACTTTGACATCCACCTTAAATCTAACAAATGATTTAGAGAGGTCTTACTCTGTTTTTTTTATTTGCCCCTCAGTGTTTTACATGCTTCCTCCATGAGACTAACCTGACCCACCAGATGGGCTGTTCATTATGTTTCACTAGTTAATTTAAGAAAGAGCCCTTAGACATTGTACAGGAAATTGGCAGTAGTCTGATGAAAAGGAAAGACAACATTATTTATAGAGCACCTTTCATACATACAGCAATTATTACTGCATTACAGAGTTAAAAAGACATCATTACATAAAATTAGCTAAAGAGGGACTGTACAATTTAATTCCAAGGAAAAAGAAATTAGAAATAATATAATAGTAAATATATATATATTGTAAAAATAGATGTATAATTGAAATAACAGAGGAGATAAATAAGAGAAAACAATAAGAAGAAGCTAAACTTTGAGAGGACAGTCTTAAGTAAAAATGTTGTCAGACCTCTTTTAAAAAGAGTTCACAGATGTGGACAGGGTTTTCTTAGCTTAAGGACATGAATAATGACTGTACTGTAAACCTTATACCATATAAGACTATTTGTGGATTTATTAGTGAAACTGACAAAACTGTGAGATCAAAACACACTTTACTGACAAGATAAACAGCCAGCCAGATCTGCTTTTAACAATCAGGACATTTGTTGTTAAGTTAAGTTTAAAGTTCAGCGCGGGACAGAGTGCTTGTTTTTTTGCAGCACTCCTCAGTGCACCTTTTCCATGTAATACTCCCAGACACAAGAAAATGAAACACTTACAGATTGTGTTGCAACACAGAGCTACGTTTATATATAGAATGTTAGTATACAGACTAATAAATCTCGATGATAACTGTGCTCACAGATAATAAAACAGGCTGTAAAGTGTGTTTCACAGACATTGAAAGAGTACAAACCAAGAATTCCTTCAGGGAAATGAGAAAATGGCTTTCATGAAGCCCACAGATATTTGATGTACCGTAAAACAGTCTATCACAAACATAAACCTGTCAATGCTGTTGGTTTTTACAGGGGATTTTTTTTTAAATGAATGAAGTTTCGCTGTTAAACTGATGAGTTGTCTTCACACCATCTTTAAAGGGACCACATAGTCAAATGGCTGATTCTCTGCTGCTAACTAGAGACAGAAGGCTGGATCACAAATCTAAACAAATTCTACAAATTTCCCCCCCCAAAATTGTATTGTTTAAAAACGAAATATCAATACTTTATTAAGAGTTATTGATATAGTATTGTGTAGCTTAATATTGCAGTTTATTGGTGTATTTTCTTAGGCCAATCATTAGCCTGTTGGGTAGATTCACAGATTTAATGTATATTTAAACTTGAAGGTAACTCCCAGCCACAATCTAACTTAGAAGAACTTCATTTATTTGCACCGTTTGCAGACTTTTCTTTTTTTTTTGCCTGATGCAGGTCTGAGACCAAAATGTTGCAAATAAATCAATTTAGAGAATAGAGTATACACGCCAAATAGTATAGCTCCGAATGATAGCAAACAGTGCCGATAAACCTCTCCTCCATCTTTGAGAGGGGCTTGAGCGGGAGCAGGGGGCCGCGGAGCGTCACACGTCATCAAATCAATGACGTCGGGGGGAATGTCATCGCTGATTGGCTGCCGCGCCGCGAACTGGCGTCGAAAGTTCATTATTTTCAACTCGAGCGTCGAGGCGTTTGGGCCGTCAAAAGGCCTCGACGCTCCAAACGCGCCGTGCCAAACGCGTCCAACGCTCCAGACGCGCCACGCCAAACGCATCCAACGCGCCGCCCGGGGCGAATTTGCGTCAAGACGCGTATTTGCATTGACTTTGTATGTAATCTCGACGCGCGTCCAGGCGAATTCGCGTCCGGTGTGGCCGTAGCATAAGCCTGACAGTAACTTAACTGAACACTAGTCTTTAATTTATCATCACATTCTGAGAGTAAACTGCCCTTATTGAAAGCTAATTGTTGCGTTTTTGTGCTCCTCTCTTGAGCATAAATTTAACCAGTCGGTATTTCAAAATAGAAAACATGATCCATTTTGGCCCGTCTCGGTAATGGGTGGTCGTGATCAGCAGCAGAAAGTCTGATGAGGACGTCACGAGTTAAAACCAAGTTACACAGGAAACAGTTTAATGTTGGTCAACGTGTTGATGTGGTCGTGAGCTTTTGTTAAGTCCATTGACCTTACATCATTAAAACAAGGCGTGACATTGGTTTGAATAGATGACATGACAGAAATAAACTGTTTTTATTTATAACACACTTGTTTTGATATTTCTGCTCAGTCCACAGCTCGTCACAGATGTTGTGTTTTCAGAGTGTCCTTCTGTTAGAGAGACCTGATGAGTATTTTTGGTTCACTCCGACCTCGCTCACATTGTTACAACCGAATGGGAACACAGACAACAATCTGAGTCTAAAAATAAATGTTTTCAGGAAAAAAAATGCTCACAGAGATACTGAGCTTCTCTAAATAACCAGAGTTAAATACAAACCCTGATTCCAATGAAGTTGGGACGTTGTGTCAACGTAAATAGAGATAAATTAAATACACCACCTTGAATACACCACAGACACAAGATATAATAATAATAATAATAATAATAATAATAATAATAATAATAATAATAATAATAATAATAACAATAATAATAATAATAATAATAATACATTTTATTTAATGTGCCTTTCACGACACAACAATAAAATCAACAAAACAATACCACTATTAAATCAGCTGGCACATAAGTGGATGAGAATAGAAAATTCATGTTAAATGGAGCATGTAGTTTTAAACAGGTGGGTTTTGAGTCTGGATTTGAAGAGGGAAAGAGCGTTCAGGTTTTGGAGGTCTGGTGGGAGAGAGTTCCAGAGCTGGAGAGCAGAGCAACTGAAGGTGAAACAGACGCTGAAGCTGTGAAGCTGTGAAGAGAGCATTTTAGGCGAGAAAGTCACCACGTAGAATACCAAAATGTGGTCATTTGAGCCATAAAACGCACGGATACAAATTTAATTTTGGCATTTCGGACATTCCGCTATGCACGCCATTATGCTATCGAAGAAACTTCCGGTCGGCTCCAAAACAAGAGCCCATTTACAAAAGTGTCAAAGAACTAAAAGGAGATAATAAAAGATGTGTTTATTTTGAAAACAGGAAGTTTGCTAGTGGCTGATTTTTAGCTGAATGCCGGTCAGTCATAATGCATGCCGCAATGCGTTATGGGGCTCGCAATGCATTATGGGGCGTTTGAGTGTGACTAGTATGCCCACCTCGCATACTTAAAATTTTTTCCGATATAGTATACATCCGGGTATTTCTCGCACACTCAATCTTTTCATACTATCTAATGTGAATGCACTACATACTCATTTAGTGTGAGTAGGACGTTAGTATGCCATTTCGGACACAGCCTGAGTCTTTCAGGGCGAAGCTTCTTTTAAACTCAGTCTTAACACGAGGGTTCTTACTTTATATTCGATATTTCGAATAACCGATCGAATATGGGGATAAATATCCGTAACGGAATTGTAAATAAATATTCAAATGTAAAATATTAGGGGTGTCCCGATACAACTATTTTACCTCCGATACGATACCGATATTGCAGCCTTGAGTATTGGCCGATACTGATATCAATCCGATACGATATCAGCAGGAATCATACAGACTTTTATTACCTATTTTGTAGTATGGACTGTAAGAAAAGGCTTGATCAGGTCAGATTACTCAAACAGAGAACAGTAGGCAGCAATAGTAGGTATGAGAAAAACTGACCCATTTGTTATTAACCAATAGGTTAAATAAATTTTAACCTTAAACATAAGAATATACTACAATTAAAACAACATGAATAAAAAATATTAGAAGACCCTGAAAAGTGACCTCAATAAATCAAACAAAAACATATTTCACCACACATAACCACTGTGTTGAACTTAAACATAAGCATATTCTACAACTCAATAAAATAAAAAATAAATATATGAGAATGGACTGCTTGTATTGGAGTGCTGATATCGGAGATTTAGGATGCAGGCCAGTATAATCCGATATTTGTTTTTTTGACCGATATCAATATCAGATTGGGACATCCCTATAAAATATTGAGTGTGGCAGCACATCAGGTCTGGAGCAGTGGACTGTTCTGTCCAACAGAGGGCGCTGTGAGCTTGACCATCAGACACACCAATAACACTCTCTTGACCTCAGTAAACAAAGAGTTTCCACTCCGAGCGGACATTAATAGCTCCAAATCATCCGAGGAGAGCTGTGTGGGAGTAGTTTTGGTTCTACACCGTATATGACAAACTTACAAATCAAAGACCAGACTGTGTGTTCTGTGAAATACAGTTTAGTCACTCGTCATCCACATCAAATGTGTGCGCTCAGCCGTCAGCTTTTCATCCAAGTTATACGGCCGAGTGCTGCGGCTCTTCGTCAAGAGTTTAACAGGCAGGGTCTTTACCGAAAGGGCAGATAAGAGAGTCTCTGTCCCTTACACGGGGGGGAAGGTTTCAGTCATCACAAGGGGAATAACACATAAATTGAAGCTTTTTGTTGTTTTACCAAGTGTTCCTCCTTATTCACATTAAAGAAGTTGAAGAACAGCAGGTCAGTGCTGGTCTTAATCGGTCTTGACGTAAAATCCCGAGTCCAGACAGTCCAAGACTACAAGACCAAGACCTTCAAAACATGGTCTTAAGATCAAGACCAGTTTCGAGTAACACAATAGTAGTTCATAACCTTTGTAAATTAATTAAATCTTTACTGGATTTCTGTGACCTCAGACTGACTGATTAAACGATGCTCTGATTTTGTGTTGTACCCTGTTAATGAGGTCTTTGATCAAAAGTCCAAACATTTTTGTGAGTTCTTGTTTTGTCATTTTATAAAAGATGATGTAAATTTGTACTGAGAGATAAATCATCCTTCATGTTCTGTTAACCTTCTGTCCTAACCACGCTCTGACTGTCCCTCTGCGTGTGTGACCACAGGCAGTACTTGATGAGGAACCCGTGCCCCACCCTGCCTTTCCACCACCAGGTGCCCCCGCCTCACTCCGACACGGTGGAGTTTTACCAGAGACTCTCCACAGAAACACTCTTCTTCATCTTTTATTACCTGGAGGTAATCTTTCACTGTCTTTTTAATTTATTCTGAGTCAGCCAGCTCGGAGATAAATCAAGGATTAAAAAGATAAACTGTTAGAATTCATAGAGAAGAACATCGTCTCTCCAAGGAGCTTCAGATTTATGTTCATTTAATTAAATATTTGATTCAAAGATTTTCAGAGCACTATTTCCTTTTCTATAAAATACCTTTAATTATCTTTCCTCCTTTATTATTAATGTCTTAAACCTTTCCACATTGCTGCAGTCTTGTCTTCATTATAGTCTCAGATTTATCCCCCTCTTCCTCTTCCTCTTCCTCCTCTGCAGGGCACCAAGGCCCAGTATCTGGCAGCCAAAGCCCTGAAGAAACAGTCCTGGAGGTTTCACACAAAGTACATGATGTGGTTCCAGAGACACGAAGAACCCAAGACCATCACTGATGAATTTGAGCAGGTAAACATCTTTGTCTTTAGCTGGAGAGCATTTTTGACATCAGCGACAAGTTTTTCGTTTTTACTGTGGGAAGTAAATCAAGGACGGCATCTCGAGCTGTTTCCACCAAGCAGCCCGTTTGAGATCGGCTCAGTTCAGCTCAGTTTGAGATGCAACCCAGGTCGTCTGACCCTGCAAGCCACACAGGCTTTTATCAGCTCACCTCAGATCAGCTTCAGTGGGAACGTCACACCTGGGTCAGCCCGCTAATTTACGGATGACATCAGCATAATGTGCTCACGACATAACATTGTGCCTGTCCCCTCCGTCTGTAACTTACGTGACTCTTTGCCATCTTAGCAACATATTCCATCAGCCTTTGCATCATCAACCCCGAGTTTGCACATTTTTTAAGAGGGACAAAAGTATAAAGTACAGAAGGTGTCCACAGCTTGCATGCTCCTTTCCATTGTTTACAAGGTTATGTTTCGTTGCGCTCTTGATGTCATCAACGTGACGACATCAGCTTGATGCATCAGAGGGAAAAAACAGCCATGCAGCTCGTCTGCTGGCAGTGGGAAAAGAGTCATTTGCCGATTGTTAGCAGGTTAGCTTGTGTTGATAAAACCTGCATTGACCCGCTAATTTTAGTGTGATAGTGGTATGATAATAGGAAAGGTCCCCAAATAAGCAATCCATGCTGTCCCACTTTTTTGGCACCCTGCTGTTGGGCAGTACAGCGTCTCCCCTGAAGGGTGGAGCTGAAAACGCTGCTGTCTGATGATTGGCTGAAAGATTAACTGTGGATCTAAATCATGATTGCAGACAACACAATCAAATGTTCTCCACAGCTGCATTTCATACTCAGCGGAGCGCAGCTCAGCTGGGTAAAACTTATATCAGCACCTGCTTCTGTTTTAGCCCAGTTTTTGCTTTGAGTCCCTTTTTAAAATGCACCACAACATGACGTGCTACAGCCACTGCGCGACTAATTGGTTCTTGTTTGAGCGCCGCATTAATACAGAGCTGCAAATTGTGTCCAGTGCACCTCCTGACGTCCTGTATCTTAAATCATTCATGGGACTTCTTTATTGTTTCCACACAGAGTTTCATATTAACCACGTTGTTCACTACAACAGACACTTTTTCTGCTGGAACTTTGAAGGCAGCGGCAACTTCATATAATCGTGCAGCAATGTTTCTTCCTGTGTGCGCCTCTCCTTTTTTTTTTGTTTCTCAAGCACAAGACTCTTTGCTTTCCAGTCTTCATCAATGAAATGGGCAGTCACTGTCATACAGGACTCCATTCGAAGAGACAAACACATCTGTTATCTTTATCTATTAACTCGGAAACGTTCTCTTTTTTACTCTCTCATATTTTGCCGTTAGTGCATGCGTAATTGTGTGTCGCGCTGGCACTGAATATCCAGGTTCCAATGTTTTTCTTGGCCGTTCACGACACCAATGGGCCTCATATCCTCAGAAATAAAACTGTCAATTCCTTCTGTGATGTCGTTTTTGCATTTGGGTGTTTATATGAGGCAAAAAATCCAGCGCGGACTGAGTGAGGGATCTCGCCATTGCAGTGGGCAGGTGCACATGCAGTTATAAAATGAATATAATTATTAGACTGGAATATTGAAATGTTCTTAAGCAAAAATATTGAAATGAACGATAAATACATTAACATGGTGTTCTGAGACATGATGTAACTGTGAAACGGGGATGCTCAGAAAATACCCCCATTTCACTTGATACGTTTCTCCTGATGAAATGAACTGCAGGGGAAAAAAAATTGATTGACACATTTGGTCGACCAATCAGAACTCTGGTCGACTGATCATGCATTGACCAATTAGTCGACCAGTCAACTTGGATTTTACAGCCCTAGAGCTCGTGTACAATACGCACCAGAAAATGAGACCTTATTTAAGAGCAAAGACATACGTTATATTTGAGAAATTACGGTATTGTAGGAGAGGAGGAAGTGCAGAGGGAGGTGGACGTAGCGGGCAGGACCCTCATCTCCCGCCCCAAGGTGAGCATACACTGTGCAATGAGATCAGGGTGAACTACAGCTGTGCCAGTTTGAGCCGAAACCAAACCGTAACCCAGCTCTGCAGCCTCCTGCTGAACTAACGTGGCCCAAAAACAGGACCATGGCAGGTCATCTGTATGAGCTCTACCTGACTTTTAATGTTTTTGTTGTTTTAGGGAACATATATCTACTTTGACTACGAGAAATGGGGCCAGCGGAAGAAGGAGGGCTTCACCTTTGAGTACCGGTACCTCGAAGACCGAGACCTCCAGTGACCTGCAGACCCCACAAGAACACCCACAGACGGACAAACAGACGGCCAACCACAGAGAGAGCAGACAGATGAAGAAGATCGGTCCACCTGCTGACATTCCTGGATTAAATCTCAGCTCTTTGGGGGTCGGGGGTGTTCGGAGAGGACGGGGAGGGCTCACGGCTTTATAAGGACACATTTCACAGCCCTCCTCTTCTCTGACCCTCCACCCCTCTTCCTCCTCCGTCATCATCATCAGCAGGCCTTCGATTCCCTGAACAGGATCTCTCTTTACAGCAACACTTTGGCAGATAAGACACAAACATCACACCAGACTATCACGAGCTTTCCCCTCTGCATTTGTCTCCTTATTTTGGCTTTAAACCGCTTGCGTATGTAGCCCGTCGAGAACCAAAGAGAATTGGTTAATCACGCAGAACAAGCTTCGTCAACTTCTTAAAACAGCGAGAGCAACCTTGAATTAAAAAAAAAAACAACACTCAACCAGAGCGGCGAGAACACTCTGACTTTTCACTGGTTGTTAAGTGGAGCAGAGATGCAGCAGCAGAGCAGGAATGAAATCAATAATGAAACTTTGACGACTAAAGTCGGGCTAAAAAAAACAGAACAGAGACGTTTGTGGCCTTCAGGTAGAGCCCCAAGTCCTTCTTTTCTGTCTCTTGGATTCTAGTTTATTTCATGCAGCAGTTCATCTTCAATCTGAAACCTTAAGGCCACATTTGGCATTTTTCTAATTAATCTTTTTTTGCAAAATGGTGCAAATGTTGGCATTGTGCTTTAAGCTACAGTTTTTGCCAGCTTAAAATCTTTTAATTGAGGTTTCATCACAGTATGTTTCCATAAAAAAAGCATCAAAGCATGATTTAATGTGGATTTATTTAACCCTTTAAGTGGGTTTGATCGTGAAATAGAGAGGTGAGCCACCCATATGTACACATGTTCAAATAGAGAGGATTATTCTCAGATTGTACTCAATAAATTAAATTTGTTCCTATTAAACTGTCAGCTAAGAGTATGTTATTAAATAGTCGACTTATTTTGAGTGCAACATCAACATTTTGTCTGCATCTTTGAATAATTTACAGTAGAAGTGACAAATGGAAGAAAATATGGTGCTAAAAATGATCATCAGCTCGTGTTCTGATGTGTTTACTTTCACATCTCATATCAACACGACCAAAATAAAGCAGAGTAGAAATTTCACAGCAATAAATTTAAGCACCCGAACAGCAGCAGAGCCACGAATGTGAAACCTGAATGTGAACAGATACCGAACTCCAGAGGCTATCATCCTAAAAAGGATCATCTACGTCTGAGTCACTTCGCTGTTGAGTTCTTGTCTTATAAAAGGGTCTCATGCCCCCAAATCGTGAACTCCTCGTGCTGGAAATTCGCTGAGTAAAGCTGCGAATTAAAGATTTTCTCCCTGCTGCGCTGCTGCCTCAATAAGGGCTTGTTGATCTCCGAACACACCAACCCTGTGACCGCTGAAACCTTCCTGTGCTGAAATCAAACATGACCACGCAAGACCAAACACAAACCCAGCAGCCAACTGTTTGTGGTGGGTGGCACCTTTAGCACTTAACTGTCTTCAGAGGTTGAGCTGCTGTTTGTGTTTTTCTTTTTTTTTAGATTGTTTTGTGAATCCAAACCGGCCGCTGTGGTCTAAAAATATCCCGCCCTGCCTCCTCCCGTCCAGCCGCGGTGGAGGAGTGTGGCAAACACAGCCGCTGAGGTGTTGGTAGTAACTGTTTTTTTACCTGGTGGGCAGAGTTATATCACCGTTTGAAGGTAAAGGGATCAAGCATCCAAAATAAACAACCACTTCAGGTTTAAGAGTTTTGGTTCAGTGGTTAATTAGATTAAAACATCAGTTCACCCAGATGGAAAGAAAACAAATCCAACATGGTGGCCTGTTTGATTGTTGGGTATCTTGTCATGAATAAGTTTATTCCCCTTTACTCCAGTGCTGTTCAGTTTTATCATCATTTCTCCCTAAAGTCAAGCACAGGATGAGTAAATCCTCAGTGTGGGATTGAGACCTCATTACAGGTGAAAGATCTGAATATGTGAACAAATAATTTCAGTAGATTTAAAACCACAAAACCAACTCAAACTGCCTCCAAGAGCGTAAACCTGCACCAAGGTATTTCTGAATTTGTTATCCAAGTCATAACAGAAACTGACAGATCGAGCCGCTGAAACAGATCGTTCAAATGCATCCTGACACTGCATCTGTGTTCAGATCAGCACCAAAATCACACCACATCTTCCTTGTGTAGTGACTAACATACCCTGAAAAATTCATCAGAATTTGAAAAGAACTTTTTGAGTTAACAACAAAAAAGTAAAAACAAATTGTGGATCTTATCACGTCTTCCTTGTGCCATGACTTGTGCTCACAAATAATCCACCACTGACGTAACAGCACTGCTCAGAAACTTTCTTATGCACACCAACGTTAAGGCCTCTTACTGCTTTACTTTTTTAAATGAAATTCAGATGTTCTGGCACAACTTCACCCACTTTCATGGTGCTTGAAGTATAAAAAAAAAGCTCCAGCAACATTAGTAGTTCAGGAAATGACTTTATTAAACCGACACGTTTAGTCATATGTGGGTCTGATGAAGATGTTTCCTGATCTATGAATGTTGCTTCTGCTCTTCTGATTTCCCTTTTGTGTTGCTCCGTTTATGTCACATCACATTGAGATCTATAGTTTTTACGCTCATGTATTGCACCGCAAGCACTGATGTTTAAAAAATAAAAAGTGAGTGGCAAAACAGGTCTGAAATCAGGGTTAAAATCCTCTGGTGTGTAGTAGAGATGCACTGTGTTGGATTTGTGCTGATTCAGTCTCTAATTAACTCATATTAGCTTCTCCCATATACTTCGAGTTCATTTATGTCAAAAACAGATTTGTTAACTTCTAATGTAGACTTTTAGTGATCAGACAGGGAGGCCTTTTGCTTCATCTACATATCCCCCCTATGTTAGTCCGAGAGAACGGATCAGGTACAACATTATGACCACGTGCCACCCTTACTGATCTGCAGCTTCATATTCAATTAACTGCCAAGCTCTGTGTATCCTGACACCTTTATAAAAACCAGCATGAACTTATCAGCAGTGGAGTCGCAGTAGCTAACCTATTGAGTCAGATCACACTCCCTTTCGCTCTCCTCTCTTCCTCCCTCCAACCTTTGACTCTTCTCAAACTCTCTCAAATCCTTAGTTTGTCCCTTTTTCCTGCTTCCTAAATCAACTCTGAGGACAAACCTTCACTTGCTGCCTGATGTATCCACACACTAACAGGAGCCATGATGATTAGGGATGCACAATTTTAGATTTTTACTTTTATTTTTACACTAACTCAGAGCACAACGTCTTCACTTCATGAAAATGGACTTGCAGCTGTCAGTGCGAGAGTCTATTTGTGAGAAGAAAAACAGCATTTAACTCTTGCATCACGGCACTTTTATGTATTTTGCTCATATTTCTACCAGTTTTTCACGGATACATATTGACAAAAATGTGCCAAAGTGATATCAAACTGATAATGTTGTGCATCCCTAATGATGGAGAGATGATCAGTGGTCATAATGTTGTGCCTGATCTGTGTATCAGAGATTTTCATTCTGCAGATCCTGATATTATGTTTAGAAGCTCTTATCGGCTGATAATAATAATTAAAATACATTTTTTTTTCTAGAATTTTCTAGACACTCAAAGATGCTGTACTAGGCCAAGAACATCCTAGAAAACAGCACAATGATAAAAACATGATTAAAAAGAAAAAAACAAAATACCAACATCAAACCAGTAATGTTGTGCACCCCTAGCGCGCAGCCGTCCATGCTGATCGTAAAGTTTCCCTCCTGACAAGATGCCACCTCCTGATTGGCCGTTCTTCTGGGTGAACTGAACATTTCCAACTTCACTCTGCTACTCTTTACCCTGCGAGCGCCGTGGGTGTCGGATGTTACCAGCAGCTGGATGGACGTTTTGTTAATCCCCCACCAGCCTTCCTCCCTCCTCCTCCTCTTCCTCCTCCTCCTCCTCTCTGTGCTGAAGAGCACAAACCGAGCAACACCAGCAACACTGCTGCCCACACCTCCTCTGTCCTGCAGCCCCGAGCGGCTCCATGTTTACACAGCCAGCTCGGCTTCTCGATAAAACAAACACACACTGCCCGGTCCTTACTACCAACAGTCTCGCTCCTGTCCACGCAGCAGCGGGTTTCTCCTCCTCGTCTTGTTTCTGTGTGGTTTTGGTTCCCCTCTCTCTTCGTACCAGGTAGATGTTTCCTTTATTTCTCAGGAAGTATTTGATAGATCAATCTATGAGGAAATGTATCCGCCAGCAGCTCCTGTCTTGTCGCCGCAGCACAACTTAACAATCTTCGTACCAAATTTGTACCTGTGGCCCCGCCCATTTCACGAAAGGCTTTTTTAGAACACACAAATATCGTCCTCCAATGTTTGGAGCAAACCTGGAAGAGAGACCATCTTTATATTTTGTATTTTGTTGGATTTATCGTAGTGAGATTGTATATTATTTCTTTATTTTTCCAGAGACGGGGAAAGCATTTGAAATTAAAAAAAGAGAGAGCTGTTCTTTTTGAGGATCAGCGTCTTCTCTGAAAGAAGTTTGGAGTGTTTTTATAGCCAAACACAAACACACACGGACCGACAAACAACTCTACACTTGTTCACTTGACTGACAGTCCTGCTTTTAACCTTTTGTTTACTTTTTTTGCCAAGTGGAAGGGAGGAGAGGTCAACCCGAGCGCCCAAATGTGAATCTCTCTCTTCCTCCTTGACAAAAAGTGTTGTACAAACTCTCATACTTCAAACCTCTCCTTTGTTTTTTGTTTATTTTGTTTATTTTTTGTCTGTTGTTGTCGTCAGACAGCATGGAATAATGACACTTGCAAAGTG
Source organism: Scarus forsteni (assembly GCA_036419115.1). Lineage (NCBI taxonomy): Eukaryota > Metazoa > Chordata > Actinopteri > Labriformes > Labridae > Scarus > Scarus forsteni. The sequence continues at coordinate 25,583,569 of JAZDUH010000458.1, forward strand.
GCGCTGAAAAAGTAAATAATGACATAACCATGAATAAAGGATTGTAAAATATGAATAAAAGAATTACTTTTCAGAAAAACGGGCTGCTGTGGTGCTTTGTGATCATTCTCTGAAAATACACACACTGCTTATCTATCAGTCACACACATTTAACTGCATGTCTGGAATAGCTAACAATGAGCCAATCACATGGCAGCAGCGTGGTATAATTTCCAGAATGTTCAAGGTTTGAAACTTCATGTGAATCAACAGGAACAAACTTGGAATCTACAAAATGAAGGTTGGCCTTGAACAGGGATTTAAATATAATTGGGAAAAATATTTTTGCATCATTTTGGCTATAACAACCAAACTTCATGAGAGTAAACTTGAGAACTTCTCTGCTGTTCCTCGGTCAGCTGCACACAGCTCACTGCAGACTGAAGGAGTTTAGGGGTCACGACCCTCCATCAGAATCAGAAATGCTTTATTAATCTCCAAGAGGAAATTCTGTCGTTTCAGTTGCTCTTATGCACAGTATAGAAAAAAATATGAACATTAAAATAAATAAGAGCTCCTGCTCCTGACCTTCTCCTCCTTCTGCTCCTGCTTCTTCTCCTGCTCCTGATCATGCTCTTTCTTTTTCTCCTGCTCCTTCTCCTCTTTCTCTATTTCTTTCTCTTTCTCCTTCTGTCTTCTCTTCCTGCTTCTTCTCCTTCTTCTATTTCTCTATTTCTTTCTCTTTCTCCTTCTGCTGCTCCTGCCCTTTCTCTTTCTCCAGCTCCTTCTCCTTCTTATTTTTCTCTATTTCTTTCTCCTCTTCCTGCTTTTTCTCCTTCTCTTTCTCTATTTCTTTTTCTTTCTCCTCCATACTTTAATGAACTTCATCTCTGGCTCTGCCAAGCTAGCCACCTGGCTAACAAGAAAGAACCAGGCCCTGGGACTCGGAAGTGTTCAGCCGGTGCTGGTTTTACATGGTCTGTTGAAGGCCCGGCTGAAAGTGGAATTTTTGTATTACAAAATGACAAACAGGTTGCTGACCTTCAGTCAGATCTGGGCTGTTGGAGGTGTTCTCTGCTCTCTGACGGGTGATGGAGAGCTGGTTCTTCATTTCTGATTTTTGTTTGTTTTGTCCTGAGTATCTTTGATTGTAATCTAGGAGACATTTAGTCTCTGCGTTTTTTTTAATGCGGCACATTGATGTGGTTTCCCTTTGAACATGGTAAATAAAGGGTGTTTTAAAACCAAAACCTTCTGCATCTCCTTCTCCCTCTTCTCTTTTTCTATTTCATTCTTTTTCTCCTCCTTCTCCTTCTCCTTCACTTTCTTTCTTCTCCTGCTGCTCCTGCTCTCACTTCAGCACCTTTGGGACCCTGAAACACTCCGTAGTTCCCTCCACATCTTTCCCAGAGCTGCCGATGTCTCTCAGCAAGTGTGGAGCTTTACACCTCACCTTCTCCTTCTCCTTCCCCTGCTCCTTCTCCTGCTTCTTGTCCATCTCCTTCTCTCCTTTGGGACTCTGAAACACTCCGTTGTTCCCTCCACACCTGTCACAGAGCTGCTGACGTCTCTCAGAGCGTGTGGAGCTTTACTCCTCCTCACCTCCTCCTCCTTCCCCTTCTCCTTCCCCTGCTCCTTCTCCTTCCCCTTCTCCTCCTCTCCTTTGGGACTCTGAAACACTCTCTTGTTCCTTCCACACTTGTCACAGAGCTGCTGACGTCTCTCCAAGCGTGTGGAGCTTTACTCCTCACCTTCTCCTCCTCCTCCTTCCCCTGCTCCTTCTCCTGCTCCTTCTCCTGCTCTCCTTTGGGACTCTGAAACCCTCTGTTGTTCCCCCCACACCTGTCACAGAGCTGCTGACGTCTCTCCGAGCGTGTGGAGCTTTACTCTTCACCTTCTCCTCCTCCTCCTCCTTCCCCTGCTCCTTTTCCTGACCTTCTCCTTCTCCTGCTCCCCTTTGGGACCCTGAAACCCTCTGTTGTTCCCCCCACACCTGTCACAGAGCTGCTGATGTCTCTCCGAGCGTGTGGAGCTTTACTCCTCACCTCCTCCATACATGAGTGCATTATGTGTGAGGGTACAGAACAATAAAGCTTTAATGAAGCTCTGGTGGAGACGGTGGCCACATGAAGCCTGACAGCTTCTCAGAAAAAGCCATTAGCGAGCTGTGAGGCTGTGCTTACCTCATGCTCGATGTTTCCGTCCTGTTATTCATGTCCCTGTTGCTCTCCGGCTGCTCCCTGCTCTCAGAGGTCCTCTTCCAGAGCAGCTGGAGGTAAAATAAACATTCACTTCAACGTTTACCCGATGGGAAGATCCTGAAATAATCATGAGCATTCTTATGTTGGACATCGATGTTTGAAAGTGCTGCTGTTGTTGTTTTGTGTTTATGGAGCAATAAAAAGAACATGGGAAACCGGGGCACTTTGTTGAACTGTTCGCTTATTTTTGTTAAAAAAATGTGGTTGTCTCTGATTTTTGTTTGAGAAACGGGACCATTGACAGCCTGGTGCAGAGGTCCAAAAACACTGGTCCATGGACTGGTTCTGGGTCATAGACCAATTAGTTGTTGAGGCAGTTGTTTAAGGCTGTTGAGAAACAAAAATAGTCAATTTAAGTACTGTTTTTTAATAAAAGGTGTTTTATTTTGACTGATCCTGTAGTTGTCTATGTGGCTTGACTGTGCAGCCTTTACACACAGGCTCTCTGTCACTGAAGTAAAGAACAAAAAAGCACAACACTCTTCCCCCTTCTTGTAAACATTTGACTCACAATGTGTGCAGTTTGTGTGACTGGAGGACACTAGAGGGACATTAAAACACTACGGCTGCAGTCGAATACTCCCCTCCTAAGCCCTTTTCCCATCTACCTTTCCTTAACTGTAATGGAAAACGTCATGACATTAAGGAAAGCAGAAAGGAGAATTCAGAAAGGACTTAGGAAAGGAAAACTGCCGTGCAGAAAGATTCTGACTACACCTTCACTACGCTACGTCATCATGTGACGACGATTGGTGCTGCTGCATGAAACTACAATGTTCTGAAGGTGGACATCAAAAGATGCATCATGTATCATGACGATGTTGTTCTTTTCAGAACAAACTGAACATAATAACCTGGTAAAAATTACATCTGCATAACCGATGTTGGAAGTGAGGATTTAAATAAATGTGTCCTCTCATTATCAACATGAACACCAATCAGTGCATGAAAATAAATGAACTGAAGGAAAGAAAGGCATACATTGTATTGAACCATGTTTAAAACCTAACATCAAATGTCTCATATCCTGCTCTCTTCAAAGAATCAGACTACTGGAAAGTTAAGGCAGGTTTTGGTAAACTTTAGAAAGAACAGCAGAGGTAACTCACATGGTCTGTGTGATTTGTTCGTCATTATTCGATTTAATTCAGAAGCAGTCGGAATACGAGTTGTTTATAAATGCTGTTGCCACGAAGAACTGTTGGACAGAATAATCTCCTCTCTTTTTGTAAAGGATGGTCCGGTGTATCCTATGCTAAAGGAGATAATAAAGGAAGCATTGAGCCACCTTTCCTATGCATTTAAACTATTCAAACAGCTTTTATCATGAACTACTCCTGGTTCATTTCACTCCGTTAGAAACCTTCCTAAGCAAAAATGACTATTCAACCGCAGCCTATACTTTCTGCAGTTATCAGATAAACTCTTCTGCAACTCTAAACTGTCCTGTGTGCTTGGTGTGACTTGTTTTTCATCCCATTATGTTATGTAATTTTCTGAAGTAAAACTAAACTGCAGGGCGCATGCGGTTAAGTTGACAGCACAAAGTCTCTATTTACTCGTAGAAAAAGAAGATACAAATACCAAGATAGTAGAATATAATTTAACAACAATATAAAGAAATGGGTACAAAAAGCACGCAGGACCTTTTGGAGTTGCTGAAGAGTTGATCTGATGATTGTAGACAAAGGCAGGCTAACACTACCCATTGACTCCCATGTTTGAGCTAAGCTAATTAGTAGATGGTGAGCTTTCTGCCTTATTACTACACGCACAGACGAAAGAATGGAGTCTATCTGCGTGTCGTGAACTTTGGAGTGAGGCAAGACATGAAAGGACAAAATAATGTTGTTTATTTGTTTAATAAAATACAAAAGGGTGCGTTTTTGCTAAACCAGCCTGTAAAGATGTTTATATGGGTCGAGAAAAACATTTGCTTTAGCCTCAGAGGTTGCCTCTTGGAAGTTATACGGCATTACGGAGTGGACAGCAGGAGGCATTTCAGGGTCAGAAACAATCGACCATTCAGTGATCAGCTGTTTCTCTACGTCACGTTTCACCAGTCGAGGTGATAGGAAAACCTGTTGCAGGTTTGTGGCTCAATCCTTAAAGGAAAACCAAAAACAACCAGACAAATTTGAGTTGAGTTGATGCCATGACATGGAAAAGCCCTGAAAGACAACCCACCGTAAAAACAGTAAAAACTCTTGCTGTCTTGTTTTGTTGTGAACCTTCGATCTGAACCGGCCTGAGCTCGTTCATCTGTGGACTTTGACCCCTTCAGAGGGGAAACAGTCGGACAATAACCCGCTGACGCCTCCTTGAGGTTCACTGAGAGGCTCCATCACCCACCAAAGGGTTTATCTGTAGCGTGCGTCACCTCCTCCACCTGCCACACACTCCTCCCCTCCCTCTCCTCACCTCTGGGCGACCAGCGGCCCACTTCTTCAGCGTCTGTCTTCTTTCATGTGCGTGTTGTTTACTCCTCTCACAGTTTTACCTCGTTTAAACCACACAGAAACACACACGGAGATGTGGCAGCCATATGGTCCTTCCCCCCCTCCTCTCTGCTTCTGTTTCTTGGATGACTGGCTGCTTGTGTGTCGCATCATAGCATGACTTAACCCAGGTCAGCGCCCGCAGATGTTTCCCTGTCTCACTCTCTTTTATTTGGACGGGAGTTATGAGACTGTTGGCACAAGATGGGACCTTTTTAGAAGTGTGTGTGTTTGGGGTCAGAGAGGAGTGTGTGTCAGAGACTGTGAGGAAGTGTTAAAAAATACAAATAACAGGACATGACCAAGCAGCCATGGGTCACCAGTAGTGTTGTGCTCAAGTCCACACTATCCGAGACCAGAATGCACCGAGACCAAGACAAGACAAGACCAAGACTTTTAGGAGTTGAGACCAAGACCAAGACCATCAAAATCTATTTTAAAAACCATGACGAGGTTGAACAGTTTAGAGGGGTGTCCCTCAGACACAACATCAGGAAGGTTTCAGTCATCATAGGGAGAAATAAAACATGAATTGAAGCTTTTTGTTGTTTTACCAAGTGCTCCTCCTTATTTACATTAATGCAGCTGAAGAACAGCAGATCAGAGCTGGTCTTGATCGGTCTTGACAGAAAATCCCCAGTCCAGCCAGTCCAAGACCGAGATAAGACCAATGGCCCTTTTCCATTAGCCCTACTCTACTCTACTCGCCTTGTGCCGCTTTTCCATGAGCCCTAGTCGCCTGCCCAACGGGGTGAGCAGCACTGCGGTGAGGTCATTTTGAGCGCCACAAAATAATCTGTGGCTTTTTGTCACAAACCGAGTAAAAAAGGAAAGCAGAAGAAGGCTGCAGGTAGCAAGAAGAAATACCCCTTGAGAAGCACAGGAGAGTTTTGGAAGCTATACAACAGAATGAAGCCGAGGACGAGAGCAATCGAGCTGCAAAGAAAAGACGTATGAGGGTAAGCTAATGGTAGTTACTGCTAGCATGCTAGGTCATCATGCCCACAACTCATCGATGACGACATTGTCTGACCAATCAGTAGCTGGCAGTCGGTGATGTCATCTTTTCGTATCGACTCAGCTGGCTTGGAACCAGAACAGAGTAGGTACTAAAACTAGCTTGTTTTAGGAGGTACCAGGCTAGTGGAAACACGCTGCAAATCGAGTAGGGCCGAGTAGAGTAGGGCCAAGGCATGCTAGTGGAAAAAGGCCACAAGTAAAAATGCTCTCGAGTCCGAGATAAGACCAAGACCTTCAAAATGTGGTCTCAAGACCAGTCTCGAGTAACAAAACATTAGTCACCAGTCACACAGGCACTTGTGAAGCGATAACACCGGGTCTCCTCCAGATCTCAGAGCATCAAAACAAATTTAAAGTTCTGAAATAATCCAATTCTGTGCCAGTTCTCACCTACCCCATGAAGGTGCACAGGCGGAAAAGAAAAGCAGGTTATTTTGTGGAGGTTCTTGACAAAAACTGTTCTTTTTCATAGTCCTGTAAATCAGTGTTTCTCAACCAGGGGTCCGTGGTGTAACTGCAAGGGGTCCTTAAAAATAAAATGTATTTTAAAAATTACTTTGACATTTATAAAAACATGAAGCTACAGTCTCCATTCTATGACTCGGTCTCAAAATATTCATCAGCTCTCTGTTCCCAAAGCTCGTCTTGAAATGGGTAAAAGGAGCTTCAGATCTGCTGCTCCTGCAGACTGGAATCTACTCCAAGAAAAATTGTGTCTTGAAGAGCTGGTTTCATTAAATCTTTCTAAATGCAGATTAAAGGCTTAAGGGGAAGATGAAGAAGGTCGAAATGCTTTGACTGAAAATTTTCTATTCTGTGACTCAGACTTAACTGGCTGAGATGTTTGTATCTGTGTCTAAAATTGTTTTATGTCTTTAACTTTGTAAATGTGCTGCTGCCTGTCTTGGCCAGGACTTTCTTGCAAATGAGATTTTTAATCTCAATGAGGTTCTTCTGGTTAAATAAAGTTTCATTTATTTATTATTTAACTCAAATGTGACTGGGACCTTTACTGTAACAAATTGCTGTAGTATCTATCATGAGCCCCCGCCACCTTGTACATATGTTCCTGTGTTTTTTTCGTGTTCATTTAACCTGTTAAACCTTCTTTGGCTTCCTCTCTTCTTGAGCTTTTGGGTCCAACGGACAATTCTGGTTCTAAACCTGACACTGAAGGGGAAGCACATCAGCAGTTTTCCAGGAATTTACCTCTAAAACAGCTCAGTGTGGTAACGTTGTGTTATCTCACAGCACAGTGAGCGACACCGCTACACAATAGACCAAGGCCGTTTGAGCAGTCTTGCTCTGCTTGCCATTGAGAGAACACCAAAATCCCTTGGAAACACACCTAGTTGGCAAGACAGGGTCACAGATCATTTTCTTGAAAAGGAATGGAGGGTAGAATTTACATTTAAAGAATAAACAAATTCATGATGTAGGCCGGAAAAAAATGAGCTTCCCCTCCTTGACTGACCAGCAACCGCCACTGATATATACATATATATAAAAGTCAACAATCGACTACATCCTATGGAGTAGTCCACACATGTGTGTGGGCTTCACATCCATATACTTGATTTTTCTCCTTAATACCTAGACTTTGGCAGAGGCCTTTTTGAGATTAAGAAACTACGGACGAGCTTCACAGCAGCATTTCGTCATCTACATCTGCATCCAGTGATGGGCAAGCTACTTAGAAAATGTACTGAGCTAAGCTACCAGCTACTCTGTGTTAAATAAAGCTTCACTACACTGAAGCTTTGACCCACAGAAATGTAGCAAGCTAAACTGCAGCAATGTGGCCAAAATAGCTCAATACATTCAAGTTACCTTTTTCTCCACACTGAACCGACTTTATTACCAATACATTTTCAGGGATTAATAAAACTCACAGTAAAACAGAGACAAGAAAATGCTGACTTGTTATTTATTAAGCCATCATTTTTGCTCTCAGTGCTCCAAACCCATTTGACAACTAAACCAGGCAAACAAGTGTCTAAACACTTTTCTTTTTAACTGTATGTATAGTCTGCAAATTTACAGGACAAAAAAAGTTATTACTAAACTCAAACACTTGACTCAAACCACTATAAGGTCAATAACAGGAATAATACTTAAAACAGAAATATTGCAACTTCATAAAACTCCAATGCCATTCAATGTGTGTAAAAGAGATGAGTCTCTATAAATGGAAAGACATTTCTGCAACAGTCCTGTCCTCACAAGTGGATGAGGTGCCCAGGCTTGACCCTAATCGTCCTCAAAATGGCAGATTACCTAATATTTCACCAACATGTTGAGAATCAGACTTGTGCACAAAGTTTAAGATTTTCCACACAAGAACTGGGGAGGATCAGTATTTCCAAAAAACAAAGGGTTGTGCTGTTATGCAAAAGTCCTCAACATGTTACTGGTGGGTTGCTCCAAAATGCGACAAACACAGGAACACAATGGAAACAAAACTGAGTAAAACTGTTGACTACATCCTATGGAGTAGTCCACACAAATGTGTGGGCTTCATATCCATATACTTGATTTTTGTCCTTAATGCCCAGACTTTGGCAGAAGCCTCTGTGAGATTAAGAAAGTTGAGACAGGGTCCACAGCAGAATGTCGTATCTGCTTCATGATACTTCCATTTGATTTGCAGTGTTTCTCAGATTATTTTTAACATCCCTATTTGAACGGCTCCCTGACTCATGGTTGACTTTGTTTGGTATTTTCAGTCTAACAGATTTTAGAAGATTTAGGAAGATCCAGGACACGCTGGAGAGACTATGTCTCTCAGCTGGCCTGGGAATGCCTCGGGATCCCCCGGGAAGAGCTGGACGAGGTGGCTGGGGAAAGGGAAGTCTGGGCTTCCCTGCTTAGGCTGCTGCCCCCACGACTGAATTTTACAATATCTTACAGTGTGAGTTAAAATGTAAATTTACAGAAAATTATTGGTTAATTGCATAACTTCTACAGTAATTCATCGTAAATATCTTCACAGCAATTTACTGTATTTATTTCACAGCAATTTACATTAAGTCCACAGCTAAACACTGCTGTATTACAGTAATTCTTTGGGCCTGGCAACCTTGAATTTACAATAAAGTGTTGTTGTTTTAATGTAAACTACTGTGAAACAATTACAGTAAACTACTGTGAATTAATTACTGTAAATTGCTGTGAAAATATTTACAGCAACTTGCTGTGAAAGAAATGCAATTATTAACCAGTAACCCACTGTAATTTTAGAGTGAAAATTTTTACAGTGTATATTAATAAAGTTTATTTTCTTGCCTCAGCATTGGTTGAGACACACTGTGGTTGTGGTTTTCCCTGAGGGAAATGCTGAGCTCATAAAAGCTGAAGTTCTTCCGATCTTGTGTATTTTTTATGACAATTTCCTATAAAATGACTTTTGTTTTAAAATTACAGACTGTTCAAAAACCAACATCAAATTATTGTCTTGAGATTTGTTTCTGAGCGTTGATGTAGGAATAAATCATGTTCTCTGCTTGTAGCTTTGTGAGGCCAAACATATTTTTTAACCAAAAGCAGCTGTAATTTAACCAATTTGACTTCCATTTGTGGAATTATTGACATTATTTTCATGTTTTTCAGGAAAGAAGGTTTCTGACAGGGTCAGGTGTCAACAGAGACAACAACAGTTAAACAGATGATTGAACCATACTGTCAGAGAAATCATGTTCCTCAATGTTATTTTAGATTTATGAAAAATTTGGACAAATGCATAATTTTATAACAGTACAGACTTTACAACTCTTCACTCGGGGGGAGGAGGAGTAACAGGAAGTCACAAGATGGGAAGGAGCAGTAGCTTTTATGTCTTACTTTTATTTAGATTGATTTTGTATTTATTTATGTTTTTGTTTTATCAGTCGTTATTTTAGTTTTCATTTATCTTTCCATCTACTTTTCAAAGTGCTCTTGAAATCTTAATTTCCCTGAGGGAGTTTCCCAATGGGATTAATAAAGTTTAATCTAATCTAATCTAATTACAGTCTGTACAGGGCCTCATCTTTTGGCATTTTTAAATAAATGCTTTTATAAATGTAACTTTGTGGTTAGAAGAGTTTGACTCAGTCATTTTTAAACACAAAACAGACTGAAATCCACATGTTCTGTCATGAAGATCATCAAAATAATCACTGTTCCTGTCCCTTAAAGTGTTTCTTACTGCTTATGTCAATAACTAGATGTTGCTCTCTCAGCGTGCCGACCTGACAATCTGCTACAGAAACAGACGACAGTGCTAACTCTCCTTAGAGCACTTCTGGATGTGGTGGGACAGAGGATTAGCATCATAAAAGTGCAGCTAATAAATCTGCTGCTACTGTGTGACGCTGCCATGTCAGCATGGACCAAACTCTCTGAGGGATGTCAGCAGCTTGTTTAATCTATGACATGAAGAATTAAAGCAGATCTGAGGACAAAAGCGAGTCCAAACTGTTCTAACAACCATCCCTGATGATATATTTCCTCATCAGTGTTGGTTTCTCTGCTGCTTTTGTGGAGCAGCACCTGAGAGAGAATCTGTAAACTTTCTAACAAAGAGGAGAACACTGTCTTGACGATGTAGTGACCATTAAAAACATTTTTGTTGTGTCGTTCTCGTCTTTTGTGCGTGTGCTTCTCATGTTTGTGTCTGTGTTTCTGTTCATGTGTGGGAGTGACGCACTCTCTGCTGGCCAGAGGACACTTTGACTCATCCTGTCTGTTGACTGTACCGAGGTCTGGCAGGTCGACCACTGAGAGCAACAACGAGAGCCCACCTACCCCTCTGTGACCCCCCCTCTGACCACCCCCACCTCCACCACCCACCCTGTCTCCATCCTGCCCCAGAGGAAGAGATGTACAGGCAGAGGAGGACCAGACGAACGTGGGGGAAGATCTGAAACACACTGTACTCAAGTTAATGATCAAGTTACATGACGACTGTTGATTCTCAAGGATCCGCTGGTCCTGGGTTGACTTAATTTTAGATCAGAAACACCTAATCTGTCCAAAGAAATCACATTATGTCTACAGCTCCTTGCCGAGTTTGCACCTCCCGACGGCGTGCTAGCCTTGGAGCGGTCGCCATCTTCGCTTTGACCTACATTCTGGCGTCTTGACGTTTATGCGTTCATACATGTTACTATAGAAACAAGCTTGGGATGTGGTGTTGTGCTGGAGCAGACGCTGGAAAAATTGCCCTGAGAAAGTTTTTCCCAGCCTTACTGTCACAGCCTGGAGCTCCGCACATCTGCTCAAAGCAAAAAGATCGGCTCTGCGGATCCTCCAGCATCGTCTCAGGGAGGGTTTAGAGCACTTCGAGCTCCATGGGATGAGTAAAACGGAGTTCTGACGAGGGAGGGACAGATGTGACATGGGTCTCCACGTCAGAGTGTCTTACGTTGTTCTGGGGTCTGATTAGACAGTGTTGGGGAAACAGCCCACAGGGAGACTAAAGCGAGGCTTGATCACCGAACATCACGTCAGAGCAGAATAAAAGAGGAGCAACAAGCTGTCCCTCAGTCTGCATGCTCCTTCAGGACTGAACATTACTCATTTATTGTTTTACTGATGAAGCAGTGCACACGGTCGAGTATGAGAACATTTTGTCTGCACTGATTTGTCCCCGCGGCCTCTAAAAGATAGAAGTTGTCAGGCGCTCAAGAGCTTCTGTTCAAAATACAGATTCAAACAATGAAAGCGTGCTCAGACAAAAGTAAATATGTTTTGTGTTTAAAGGGTTAGTTTGAGGTTTTGAGGCCTATGACACTAGTAGGTATAAATGTCTGGCTAACAACAAAGTCACCACCAAAAAATCAAGGTCACACTCTAATTTTTCGTTTGACCGCCTTTAGCTTTGGTTACAACACAAATTTGCTGTGGCATGATTCGATAAGCTTCTGCAAAAGATCTGATCACAACACAGCCCCGACAGGCTTGGACAGTAGGCACTAGGCATGATGGGTGCATCACTTCACCTGCCTGTCTTCTTACCCTGATGCTCCCATCACTCTGGAACAGGGTCAATCTGGACTCATCAGACCACATGACCTTCTTCCAGTCCTCCACAGCCCAATCTCTATGCTCCCTAGCAAACTGAATCCTTTTTATCTGGTTAATCTTGCTGATTAGTGTTTTTTTAAGGCTACACAGCTGTTCAGTCCCAATCTCTCAAGTTCCCTTGTGGAAATGCTCTTACTTTCACTATTAAACACACCCCTGAGTTCTACTGTTTTTTGTCTTCGATTTGATGTGGCCAAATGATGAAACGCAATCGCTGATCAAGATCATTCAGGATTATATTCCCACCATATTTCTTCCTCAAAGACGATGGTTCCCCACTATCCTTCCAGTTTTTCAAAAAGCGTTTGACAGTTGTTAACCCAATTTTAGTAGTTTCTGCAATCTCCATATATGTTTTTTTCTGCTTGATTCCAATGATTTGACTCTTCTAAAACAGAGTAACATCTTTTCCACGATCACAGGATGTGTCTTTGACATGGTTGTTTAAGAAATGAGAAGCTACTCATTGCATCAGCTGGGGTTAAATAACTTGTTGTTAGTTAAAAGATAATCACCTATGCAGCAATTATCCAATAGGAGGCTCGTACCGGTTTGCTTAGTTAAATCAAGGTGGCAACTTTTTTCGGCCAGGCAGTGTATAATTGGCAATACTGAACAGTGGAGCCAGCCAGGTATGAACACAAGCTGATATGTAGCATATAGTGCCACCAGAATCCTCATGATCACCCTACTTTTAGGGTAAAACTACACAAAAACAATGTCAAGTGATAGCAAACAGGCATTAGAAAGGCCTTGGCAAAGGTTTGTGTTTTGTAGTATTTTAGTTTTAAACATTTTACACCTTTGCAGTTTGTTTGCTCCTTCATGTTGCATCTTATGCTACTGAATAGTAAACAACATGTTAAGATGAGTCAGTGAACATTACAGTCTTGTTGCACACACATCTCAAGAACAACAACAACAGCTTCCATACAAAAATATCAGATGTTGTATGTTGTCCGGATAAGAAACTCCAGCGTCTTTGTGTGTCCACTTACCATTGTCGTTTATGAAAAGTTTGTTTTCACCCTAAAGCATGCACATGTTGTCATGCCGCTATTTCGCGACAAACCTACATCGCCATCTACAGGTCTGGAATGGACGCTACAGTGTTTTCTGTCTTTCTTGCATCTCTTTGTGAGCATGGCGCGCTTTTGAAAACACAAAGGAAAAACCTTTCCATTTCTGGCGACGATGTTATCGTGGAAACAGGGACTCAATGTATTGAATTTTCTGCCTTGTGATTGACTGATAAGCTATTAGCGTTAAGAAGCCATTAAGCTAGCGTGCCTTGTGAAGTTCTTAATTGTTATTGGTCATACTAAAGAAAGTATTTATGGTTACATCCTGACTCTTGTGTAATCTGGGTCACAGTTTTGATCTTGAGCTTTTTTCTTCAGATATCAGCACAGCTGTTCTCCAGAATCACTCACACTGAGCACAGTAGTCCTCAGGGGGAGTATTCCACTGATTTCCTGTCCTGAGGTGTCGGAGGAGGTGGTTGAGGGTTAAAAAAGGCCAACGCAAACAAATCAGGTGTCCCCTAACACTGTGTCGTCATCTGCATACGACCCGAGAGTTTGACCTCCCTCCTCTAACCGCTGTGAAGATCCTCCTCGTCCTCTGCTGACGGTCCCGTTAAATCCTCCGGGGGATCATTAAAGGTTCATCTTCTTCAAGAAGAAGCTCACATCACGCTGCCCTCTCTGAATCATATCTGCTCGGCCATATCTGCCTCCTCCACATGCTCTAATTTTGCTCTTGAATAAAAAAATCCCTCTCTCTTCTGTTCAGTGTTTCTGTTGTTACATTTTGGTCCAGCGCTCAGAGAGAAAAAGCTTTTTCCATTTTAACTCCTCACTGATGATAATCCACAAACTGAAGCTCACTGTTTTTGTGTGTTTGCTCGGTAAAAAGCTAAACAAACACTCATGCCCCACACTCAGAGATGGTTTGAATGCTGAATAATTTGCTGCTGATTAGCTGCTTGAGTGTTTTCTGGTGATTAACGCTGGAAGATTTAAGCTGCTCCTCATACGACTGCTGAAAACTATGAAAAATGAAATCCTATTCACGTATGTCACACACAGCTCATAAATAAGACTCTAATTACCATACATGTAGTGTCAGCATGTCTGTGACAGTGTTTACCCTCAGTTTTTCAGGACTGTAAGTTATGTTTGGATTAATATAAGCCATATTTAAACACATTTTCTCATAAAGAACTTTTTTAAGACAGCAGCAGAAAGAAATGAAAATACAACCAGTCAGACAAAGCAAAAGGGTTGATGCAAAACAAACAAAATGTAGAATATAAAGTAGCTCCACCAGCTGTGCAGACATTTTATCAATGATATGTATATGTACTTTATTAATGGCAATAAATCTGCAACAATAGAGACCGTGATTAAGTCTGTTCTCTTGTACTGCTCTGTCTTATGGTCCATGCTGATTGGCTGCATCAACTTTGAGTGCAGTTAGATCCTGATCCTGATCCTGATCCTGAATCTGAATCACTGTCTGTAACCAGTCAATTCCATCTATAGTCTACAATAATTGTGCTCAGCCCATAGTGGCACGGCTCAATCCGAATCCTTCAAAGCAGGAAGAGCTGGACGCTGCAGTTTAGACCAAAACAGGAAGCACCTGCTTGTACAGAGATTAGCATAGATGCTAGCAGCCTTAGTAGCAGCATTTTTTAGATCTGGAGAACATTTCTCTCCATACATCCATCGTCTACTCATTTCAGAGTTGCAGAGCTGAAGTCTAACCCAGTTGACACTGAGTGGAAGGCTGGGCACAACCTGAACCATTCACCAGCCAATCACAGGGCCACATAGAGAGACAGACAGCAATTCTCACTCATAGATAAAGTCAATTTACAGTCACCCACAAGGGCAAGATATATAATTTTCAAAGTGATGAACTTCTTTTCTTATATTTTTGTGCAAATATTCATTCAATTTGAATTTGATGCCTGCGACACATTTAAGCAGCAAGGCTGAAACCCAACACTGAATGCCCATGACCCCCAGCAACATTCTATCAATGAAATAACCGCATGGGCTCAGGATCACTTCAGGAAACTGTTGTCAGTTAACACGGTTAGTTGCTACATCTGTAAGTGCAAGTTTAAACTCTACCATGCAAACCCAAAGCCATAAAACAACAACGCCCCAAAACAGCAGCTTCTCTGAGCCTGAGCTTCTCTGAGATGGACTGACATAAAGTGGAAAAGTCTGCTTCGGTCTGATAAGTCCACATTTCAGTTTTTGGACACCATGGATGTGGTGTCCTCCGCTAAAGAGAAAAAGGACCATTCAGACTGTTATCAGAGCAAAGGCCAAAAGTCAGCAGCTGTTGCAAATGTAAAAGTTACCCATGCCATGGGTAGCTTATACATTTGCGAAGGCGCTATTATTGCCGAAGGGTACATGCAGGTTTTGGAGCAATATGCTGCCATCCAAGCAACATCTTTTTCAGAAACACCCCTGCTTATGTCCGTAAAACACGTTTGGCGTCGTAGTTACATTTTGTTTCTCAGATCACAAACACTTATTTAATGTTGACAGAAAAGTTGATGTGACACAACTGCAGGCATCAAATTTAAAATGATTGATTTCTTTTTTGAAAAATTGATAAAGTCTGTACATAAGATATATTTTTGTAGTGTATTCAACTGAATATAAATGCAAAAAAATTTACAAATCACTGTAATCTGTGTTCATTTCTGTTACACACATCCCAACTTAATTGGAAATGGCATTTGTAAAATATATGCCTTAGATCAGGGGTGGGCAAGTGGTGGCCCGGGGGCCAAGTGCGGCCCTCCACGTCACTAAATGTGGCCCGCCATTCATTCCCAAAACCCAGCAGTTGTAAAAAAGAAGAAAACTCAGATATCCAATAGAAATAATTCTATATAATCCAGACTGATATTTTTATTGGCTTATGTAAGTTGTTTATGACCTTACTTTGCTATAATAGTGTCCAAATCTCTTTAATGAAGCCCTTGAACATTATATCAAGTATTATTCAATACTTTAATGTATAATGGCAGCAGCAAAATATTTGAGCTTTAAAAATTTGAATAACACATCATTTTATTAATTTGAAAATAGCTCCATTGGCTTTAATTCCATGTATGTTAGCTTGAATTCTATGTCAAGTTCATTTGGTTATGCATAATAACTGGTAATATATGAATATTGGTATTCTTATTTTGTGACAAATTTGTTTCCTCATATGTTGTTTATCCAACATTCTTTTTCCTCATCGAGAGTTTCTGAAAATGTGTGACAAGGTGGCCCTCAAGCTGGGAAAAATGGTTTTATGTGACCCTCTTGGTAATTAAAGTTGCGCACCCCTGCTGTAGATAGAATCAAATACTTGTGTGTCTCTGTAATCAATGCACTTTTTTTCAACCAAAGACAAATGAAGACATCCTCAAATCAACTCTGTTTCACATTTAGCCTGGCTTTTTCATCCTCTGCAGAAAAAAACACCAACACTTGATTTCTGTTTGCAAACTGATCGACCTTAAAACATCCATGATCTCCTTTAAAGTTGAAAGTCTTTCAGTCCTGTGGTTTAGTGACGTCTTTGGTGCCAAAACAATCAGCGGAAGAGAATAGATTCCCTTTAAAGGATGTGACCTGTGAACGTCACGTCGTAAATAATTTATGAACGCCATAAATGATAAATGCCGACAAGTGACACCAAAGCTGTGGAGATGCTTTTAAATGGCTGATATCAGTATCTCCACACGCGTGCATGATAGAGGAGCCCGACACACACTCACACAAACACACAGTGATGGTTAATTTATTGTCCTGCATTGATCTCCAGCAGAGCATTGATTGACAGTTTAGTGAAGGTATTGATCTATTGATTCTTGAAGCCTCTGTTATGAGAAGTCACTGCAGGCAAAGCTACACCCTAATCACGGTAATCCTGTTAAAACACGCCTGCAGGAACCTTCACACTTTACCATCTTTAACTGTAACAAAGGATTAATTCTGTTTCAGTTAATGTTGAGTTTCAAATGCACAATGCTATCATGGTGCTGCCAATCAAATATATGATTAAATGATATAAAAGGGAATATGAACTAGAAGTACTCCAAGAGCACAAACCTCCACAGAGGCATTTCCAACACTGTCGTACAAACGTGGAAAACTGTACAATCACTGTTAAGAGTTCCTTAAAAACAATCACCAATCCACATCCAGATTCAGATCACCCCCAATTTCTTATCACTTATCACTAATATGATGTGCTCTCTCTGACAGAACCTATGGGGTATCCATAGCAACCATTAAAATGTGTTATCATGGCAGCTTTGTCACATCTATTGCATGCATCTCATTGTTATTATTATTGTTATTTAATCCTCTTAGTCTGTTTTATTTCTCTATTTCAGTTTAGATTCATAGTTTCAGAATTTTAGTCTCCGTCAATTTTAAAGTGTATTTTGTTTATTTATTTATTTTTCCTTATAGTAAATTCATATTACCCCTTACTATAATTTATGTTTTAATTATTGCAATGTCATTTTAGTCTTAGCTCCTGTGCTTCATCATTTTTAATTATGATATTGTTTATTCAGTCCTCTAATTCTGGTTTTAGCTCGAATTTTTCCTAATGTGTTTGTGCGCTGTATGTGGACTGTGAGAGTGGATATTGTCTTGTATTTTCATTGTATTCGGTCTTCTACTTTAAAAAAAAAATGTATTTATTTATTTTTATGTAAAACACTTAGTGCTATGTGATTCTGTATAAAAAGTTTCATGCAAATACAGTTTGATAGATTTATAGACTGATGACAAGACACATCCTTTAACAATTATAAGGATTTTTCTTGCTTTTAAGATTTGTTAATATTTCAGGTTTCACTCTTTCTCAACTCAGAAATATATTAATGATAAAAATCAGACATTTCCATTTGAATCAAATTCATATTTCACTGCAAATTGAAAACTTGGTGTGTCCTACCCATAATGTGTGTGTGAAATGGTAAGATATATACAGGAAGATTATAGGAGTTTTCTTATACGAGGAAACAGCTGGCAATGGGTCGGCTAAACGTGTGCCAACTCCTCTGGCTGTTTCTGCAAAGACCAACACGTAGCTTCTCCATCTGTGGTTCCTCCAGTGTTTCTACTGAACTCGGGTCAAGCTGCTCTTTGCACTGAAACCTACAGACTTGGAATAACATATTCATCTGCATGAGAATAAAGGAGAAGTTGAAGAGAACTGGCAGGAGTCGCACTGTGGAGGTTTGACGCAGATATGAAGAGCACGACTTCTTCTACTAAACAATGTAACGGAGATTTAACCTTTGTCATTTTCTATCAGACTGACGTTATGATTCTATCAGTGCATACAGCAGGTTTCCCAACAGTGTTTGTTTTATACACAAAATAGCCTTTTATAGTTATGTTTAAAGCAACACATTTTTAGAGACACAATACAATCCAACAGGATGAACTGTTCAGTGCAGCTACTGTCAACAATATTATTATTAATCTCTTTTAATGATGTAGCTTGTAGCACATTTAAAAACTAATTTAAGCTAATTCCTTGAGCTAGCATTTCTGCATCTTCTCCCCTCTTGTGTCCCAGTAAATACTTGTGAAAGGCTGCCAGCTGATCAAACTTCATACGTATCTGTTTTGTGATCAATTTCGTGTGTCACCTACATAGATGTCCCTGTTCACCTGTCACAACATTAGCTCAGCTGCTGTAGACACACTGAAGGTATAAAAGATTTGACAATGGTGTATGAAATGAAGCTGATCAGTCTTCTAACCCCACTCTTGCACACTGAAACCATGCTGTTGTATCCCATGCAGACTTTGTCTTAGTTTTGTCTTGCTGAAGTAAGCTTGGAAAAGATGTTGCTTGGATAGAAACCTGCATCTGCCTCTAATTACCCCTTCAAAAATATGTAAGCTGCCCATGCCATGGGTACTGATGCCTACATCAGGGGTCATCTGCATTTGTCAAATGACTGTTTTGTCTTTGGCAAACAGTGTAGGGGTCACATTCTAAATACGATGAAGTTATGTAAATATTTTAGTCTTCAGAAAGCATTTTTTTTTAAAATGTATTTAATGAGATGGCGGGTATGTATGCCAGCCAATGCGTAGCAGTGAATGGTGTCACCAAAAGCCTTGTAATTACCCCACTTTTAGGTTAAAACTGCACAAAGAAGATGTTGGCTACACTAAATTCTACTGCAAGATTCTTTACAGTGTTTTACTTTTCCCCAACCAAACCCCTTTATTTGGAACTTTGCATGCCAGGCCAGTAAAATTCAGCTATCACAGATCATTGCAAGAGGGAAAATTACATCATGGACTGGAATACTGCCAAAATCATTTGCACACAGAACAATAGACACCAACGCTGGATCATGGAAGCAATAGAAATCAGGAAGTGTGCCTACAGGATGATGAATTTACACTAGGCCAAATAAGATTAAGTCTGATAAGTTTTCTTTGTGTTTTGGCCTTGCATTTACATGGGAACACTATACAGAGTGCCCGAATCCGGAAACTTTGGAAACCAGTGTCCAGAGTGGAGAGTTTTCAAAATGCTCCTCCATGCAGCTCTGTGTAAACCAAAATCAGAGCATTTCAGGGTCAAACGCTGATGTCACCACATGCGCAGTACTCTTTCATGTGAAGGCTGCACGCATACCAGGAACAACAACAACTTCAGCCGTCTACTGGGTAACGTGTGTGCCACTTATCCAGCTCAGTGTGTTATCCAGACAAAACTATCTAGACAGATTTGTTTTTTTATGAACAACTTTATTGTCCAGAAAGGAAACTCCTACATCTTTATGCATCCACTCGCCATTGTTGTTTGTGAAAAGTGTTTGTTCTTCGTACATGTGTCGTAGCAGCGCTGCCTCTCTGCAAACCCACATCACCATCTACTGAACTGGCAGGCACACTACAGCGGTTTCATTTGTTTCCAGCATCTCTGTCTGAACGTGGATCAACTTTGAATATGGAAAGTAAAATCTTTGCTCTCTAAGTCACGGAGTCTCCATGTAAACATAGCCTCACACCTGGAGCGCCGTCCTGGAGCAGCAACCGGACAGCAGAAGGCGTGGTCGACCTGTCAAATCTGACAGGATGATCACACCTCCATAAGATCAGCTGAAAAGGACACGTCACACTATCATCAGGTGACACATCTGACGAAGGCGGAAGAGCTACATTAAAATATGTAAAGGTATGAACTAAAAAAACCTTCTTGTCTTTTAAAACATAAAGTAAAATCAAAGTGAAATGCTGTACATAATCTTACTGCAGCGTCTAGTCATATTTTGTGTGTCTTTCCATAAAAGTGGGTCACTTCTGAGGTTTTTGGTGGCATCGCTGACTTCTGTATATTGGCTAGCATTCATTCTTTCTACTTTCCATCAGGGAAAGAGTTAGCCAGCGGCTTTTTTGGCAATCATCTGCCATGGCCATCGAGCAACTTGACTATAAAAAACCCCGATCTCCCCCTTATGGTTCATCCCAATATCAACACCAGTGCAACACAGAAGATACACACCATGTGTACTGAAATCAGCGTGCTCGGCTGACGCTCTGACAGAAATCGACACAAGACGTTCAGTTTTATCTACTGCCTGCTGACCCGAGGTCACGTTCATGAGCCGCTGGCATGCATATGAGGGAATTACAAAACCAACAGGCATCCTGCAGAGAGAGGGTGAACACTTAATGCTCATTTGCTTCTGTTTCTATTATACATGTATGAACAGAAGGATCAAATATTTCAGATGTTTTTTGAGGTTTAATTCTGGACCTACGCATTATAAAGTGAATTACCATCATGAACTCTAGCTAACGTTGCTGTATCAGGGTTGAAATGGTGCTGCCTGTAGCCTCTTTACATCAGGACTAGTTATTTATTGCAGATGAATGTATGCCAGGGCTCGAGGCAGAGCGCTGTGGAGATTTGCATTTTATATTTTCTTCCTTGTTGTCAAAGCCGGTGGAGAGTGGTGGAGGCGAACGGTTGAGCTGCACCGGCCGGGGCCAAGAATGGGGGAACAAGCCTCCGCTAATTTCCTGGCAAAAATTCATAATTAACACATTAAATGTTCGCACTGCAGTTGTCAAGGTAACTGATGACACTGCGTTATCACTTGGCACTTCTGCATCCTCCATTCTTCCCTCTTCCCTCCCATTCATCAGGAGGCTATTGAGCAGCACCCAGCGGGGGGAGGAAGGGGAGGGCAACCCCACCTAAACCCAAATTAAACTCCTATTTATTCACAGAGGAGAGCTCACCCACCTTAACTACTCCTGCATTAATCTCCTAAAGTCATGAGATAATTACACACCACAATGGAGTGGTGTGAGAGGGAAAATTATAGATTATTAAGAACATGTTTTTGTGGTGGTATTTCTTCCTCTTCGGAGCTTGTTAGCTAATTTTTTTCGTAAATCTTTTTCTCATATATAGTCAGAGGATATCCTAAAATTTTTGCTCCAAACTCAACAGAAACAAGACTGTTTCCGGGTGATTTGTGTCAAAAATGAGAAAAACTGCCCTGTATCACACTTTGAACAAATCCTGAAAGAAAATTCCTGAATCTGCATCCAGGGTAGTGATGTGCAGTACAAGACTTTTTCAAATTGATGCAGGACAGATACTTTTTGCAGATTAAGGAAATGTGTAGTCCAGACTATGGACCATCAGATCTTAAATTGAGCTTTGTTTTAAGTCTTAGTCCAAAGACAATAAATTTAGCAGATATTTCACCAGTAAAGACTTAGTAAGAGTTGTTTTATGGATGACTTGATAGGTGGAATGACTTGATATATATTCCTTGGAATCCACAGAAATGTATTTCTTATTTTCCCACATTACAAACCCTGTCATGTTTCTGTTAATGTTGTTTATTAACTTGCAGATGCAGCTAAGTGCTGTTTGATACGTCCGATTGGTCTCCACAGTAACATAACACAGAAAGTGGTGTTGTCTTGGCAGGTAGAAAGAGAGAAAGACTTAAAAGAGTATGTGGAGCTTCTCAGATAATCATTTTGTTTGAGTAATCATTTTTTATATGTTTAGGGGAGTCATCAAACTAAGGAGTAGCCTACTTATGATAGAATTCTTACTTTGAAGCTCAATACACCCATCCCTCATCCAGGTTCAACCCACCACCATTATTTTGTCAGACGTGTGTAAAATTGCCACATCTCACACTGTGAAGAAATCCTTTAAACAGTCCTGGATCTGAAATCAAATCACCACTCAAACCTTTTCATTTCCTCTTTGTGTCTTGACCAACATTCCCTCAACAGGTCAAAAAACCTGCTAAGAGTTTATTGAGTCAGGAACAAACTTGTGGAATACTGCAGTTAGCAGTTTTACCAGATCTGAACCCATTTCTTTCTTAATTTGGAACAAATAACAATACACACTTCTCTACATAAAGGATATTTTTGCTCTACTATTATCATGTTTAGCCAAGTTGTTTTACAAAGTGGCTCACTATCTATCCTTTATACTGTGGCTGCAGCACATGCCTACTACATTATATGATTGATGGCACAATTGTCCAATCACCTGCTGGGTATGCTTTTAACAGGTTCTACCCAATTCCCAAACACTTTCTATGGGCTGTTTCCCAGATAGACTTGTGAAATATGGTCCATCTGGTTATGAGTCAGGTGGATCTAGGGTTGCCAGCTTTATCCTCGAGGCCATGGCTACCACTTGCCAATGAATGGAGCACCATTTATGTTTGAATCACTTATCATGGAGGTAATACAAACATAAATCATCACTCGAAATGAACCTGGATTAATGACTTTTCAGTTTGACACCAGTGTTGGTACAGAATAGTTTAAAACTTTATGATGAAACTGCAGTTGTCCATCTGCTTTCTATAGCTGTAGGATATGACAAGCATTTTCTCCTTTGACTGGAGGCACGTTGTTTAACATCTGCTAGGTTGTTGACCAAAGCTATAACGAAAATAATTAGTTGACCAAATAAATACTGGGGTAGTTTGAAATAATCAGACTGGGAAATACGGAACAAATCTTGTCCCGTAAAGCTCTAAACGGGACACAACATTTAATTGTTCCATACAGGATGATTTTGTATTTCAAGGGACAGGTGGCAACCCTAGGTGGATCCAGCTGCACCTTTAGTTTAGGGACCATTATGAACCTCACAATGTGCAATAAAAGCAGAATATCAGCTCGGTACATTACGCTACTGCAGCATGGAAAGGGCTTGTGAGTGACTAATGGGCTGTTATGGGAAAGCAGATGACTGGTTACACAATGATTTTTTCTTCTGAATTAATTATTCTGAATTAAAGTATTTGGAAATAAAGTTTTCTCTTTCGTGTTTACATGGAAATTGTAATTCAGAATAAAGGTATGATGATTTTTTGGACGATTAATGCAGTTTTAGGAGCGGCGCTAACATGCCCCGTGTGCTACCATTATACGGATGTCCGCCGCTCAATTTGGATCTAAATATCTCCCGAAGCACTGTTTGGATCAGGAAAGCCTTCTGGGTGAGTATATTGTTCTACTTCATTCTATAAACAATGTGAAAGTTGTAGAAACCAAACTTATCCATTAAGTTTTATTCGGAATTATCATGTTCATTCAGAATTAGGTGTTTACATGGTCATTTTTAATCTTTTCAAAGAGGATTTAAGTTTTATTTGGAATTAAAGGGAAATTAAAGTTCTGGTGGCAACGTGAAAAATGGTGGAAAATAAGCTTGGTACACTGCGCTACTGAAGCGTGAAAAGGGCTTGTGAGTGACTAACGGGCAGTTATGGGAAAGCAGATGACCCTTAGGTTTAATTTCTAAACCCACGGCTCGTAAAATGTAAAATTTATCACCGCTTGATGACACGTTCCTTCTAAGAGATTAAGCATTTAAGCTAGCACTGTGACTCATCACGTCCTGTCAGCTCTGTAGCCTAGGTAACGGTCAGCGCATTAAAGTTCATGTTAACTGTAAGCTGTGAACGGTGCGCGTGTATCGGGAACTGACCAACGTTTTCGAACGCGCTTTAGCCAATCAGAGCCGAGAATTACACTCATGCGCCACGCCATTGGTTGATCATTTCCAGTACTTTGAGGAATGCAGCCGTGGGCAAGTGCCATATTGTCCAATCAATGAGTTTGTCCACGGAGCTCAGCGGACCTGAGAGAGAGGCAGAGACAGAGAGGAGCAGCCTCAGCGTCGAGTGAGGAGCTTTTCAGAGCGGAGAAGAGGAGCTCTGTCATTCAACACAACCACTGCGCTGAGACAACGCGACTTTTTCTGAAAAACACGCGTCCTGGTGTCGTTTTTTTATACGCTGTTTTGTGTTATTTTTCTACCGGAGGTGGAGCGACGAGCGAGGCAACACTGCGGCTAATCAATTTCCTCTTCCAGACCTGGAATTACAATGAAAAATGTAGGTGACACATTTCCTCCAACACAATAGGAGCATAAAGAAGACGACAACACGGATAACAGGTGAGAGGATTAGTGTTTTTGGAGGGTTGCTGTGTATTTAAGTGGCATGACATGTTTAAAGCATGCATAACTTCACAACCTGTCACATTAGGCTTTAACGCTCTGTGAGTCTGAATCCCCAGTCGACCTTTATTTTGTGGCTTTACTTGAGGGTTAATGCAATCTTAATGATAACACGATTCTCCTGCATGTGTTTGCGCTTTATTGTGAGTCCCCATTGATTCATAGAGGAGGAAAAACCTGTTATCTTTACCGCAGTTCACTTCAATTCAGACGAGGCACTGATTTCTTCTTCGTTTCTTTCAATTAGGGTAAAAAATGGTGACGGCTGCTGCATCTATAGGATCTGCATCCCCAGTGTGGAGCCCCTGCGTTATGGAAAAACAGGTATTTTGGTGCCTCTTTCTGTCTGCTGCAGTGTGCTCCACAGCCATGCGAACAGGTTTTTCATCATGAGGCTGTTGTCTCATCTGCTGCCTCTCACACACACATACATCCATGCACAGTAACGCCTCGGCATAATGCAACAAAACCCTCCCATTTTGTGCCTGACTGAATGCAGCAGCAGCGTCCATACATGGAAGTTACCTAGCAGCTTAAAAAAGGGAATAATTGTGTCCGTGTGTGCATGCATGAGTGAGTGTATGTGCTGCATTACAGTCATGTGGAAGGAGGCATATCAAACACATGCACACATACACACAAGGGGGGCATAGCTGCCTCTAATGTGCATGGGTGGTTTTATCATTAGGCAGAGGTAGACTGTTGCCTGGGGCCTTGTGCTCCAAGGGGCCTCAAGGTCTAATCAGCATGAGCATCCAATGTAAGGACGAGGTTGAAAATTACTTTGAGATAGAAGTAGAGACGAAGACCTCTGTCAGCATTTCTGACACCTATCTTGCAATGTTAGCAAACCCTTAATAAAATTCCTTGCATCTGGACTCGGATCACCATTAAAATCAAATCACTTCATCCTTGTACCACGACTAAAATTACCTGAAAATGTGAAAAAAATCAGTTCATAACTTTTTAAGTTATCTTGCTGACAGACAGACAAACACTGGCAAACGCATAACCTCTGTTGGGATAGTGTTAAAAAGCTGAGATTTAGATGTACTGAATACAGTATGAATTTCACAGATGGATCAGAATTATTTGGCAAGCAGGGAAGGCCTTACACCTTGCCAGTTTCACCCACTTGACCAAACATTGCCAACGTTTATGTGCAACTGTTGATTGAATTGCTGACAGTTTTTACAATGAGATTTACAGTTTTCTGAATCAGCTTTAGGGCTGCTTGATATATCAATATGATGTCCCTTATTGAGTCGATTATCAGTATCAGATATACATTTACAGTAAAATAGTGTCAGCATAATGCATTTGTGGTCATTGGGTTTTTAAGCAAGCAATAGTCAGAATGATCATGTCTGATTGACATCTAAAACCTGATTATTGAACACAATATCACATGCATTTTTTTGAAATCAGACAATCAAAAACCTCAAACAGTTCAACAACTAAAAAAGAGCAATACCTAAAAGTTTTTTAGTGGAAAATATAGATCAGAAATAAAGTAAATCCACCATATTATGGTACCTATGATGTACTTCCATTGGAAATTAAAGCACGCACAAACACTGTAACAGTTACCACAGTAATCTTATTAAAGCTGCTCTCAGTTTACTTGTTTGCATGATAGTTAGAACAAAATTTTCTGTAAAAATGACATTTGTTTCATGTCACAGGACTATTTTAGATTCATGTAAGCACATATTAAAAAAGTGTAATTCCTTTAAAACTTAAGATTGTGTTCTAAGAGGTTTTAGGTCTGAGTGAAGGTTTGATATCTTCTTTTTTTAAATGCATCTGTATTTTATACACTTTTCAGGATTTCTTTAATGAACCACTCTGAAACTTTCTGTTAAGTTTGGGGAGTCATTTATTTCTTAAGTTGAAAATTCAAGCTACAGATAAAGTTGGTTGAATTTTTATTTACAGAGTTTCTGGCTTTGATCTAAGTGATTGTTGTAGCTCTCTGTAGGCAGATGAAGCTTGTTTTTACTGTACTTCTGAAATTACTTTACACATATAATATATATGTTATCCAAAGAATCACTTTGGTTTTCATTAACCATATATCTATATTAGAAGTGAACATATCTGTGACTTATTATTATCTTGTTTGGTGCTTGTTTCTAACTCAAATATAGGCATAATATCTTTGTCAACATTGTAAAAGTAGCCTTTTGTTTCATCTGTGTCACTTAGATGAATCAGGCTAAGAATTTGCCATGATGGTGGAAACATTGTTTTCACGTTTTATTTCAGACAAGTATCTTCACTTAGTAAGTCTTGCTGGGGATTCATATTCTGTTGTGGATTTTATTCCACACATGAAAGAAAGATTATATTTTACTTTCACTGAAGAAGCAAAATAACCAGCTCAGTTCTCTAAACTTTCTTACTCATGTTAGGGATGAGGTCTAAACAGCTGTTTCATAGGCTGGGACGATACGCTTTTCTCCCGATTCGATTTCTTACGATTTTTTTAGGTGCCAATTTGATTTAAATTGCGATTCTACGACACTGCCGATTTTTGCAATCTTTAGGTAGCTTTTTTAACACCAACAAAAAAAGATGAACAATGATGATGCCTACAGACTATATCAGGAAAAATACCCATCACATGTGAGTCTGTTTTAAGGATGTTTTTCAGCGATATATTTTAACCAGCTGTTTATACTCCCTCTTCAAAAGCCTGTGTTGCATTTAAAAGTGGCTTATTAACACAGACTAAAATGAAGCATTTAAATTAGGAGATTAGAAGATCAATTTAAAATTTGTCAAACAAAAAATCCTGATTCTCATGTGAATCAGTTTTTTTCTCCCACACCTGCTGATTAAGGTCTCTGCTCTACCTCATCTTTCAGGTTATTTCTGTGTTTTATAAGACCTCTCATGAAGACCAGATTATACCTTGACTTTGCACCTCCCAGGACTTTACACAGCAAGAGCAATGTCAACGAACAGCACCAGTCGGTTTTGAAGTTTCTTGTATTCACCTTAAAAGTGAGACATTTTTGCCCATGTATGTTGCATACCCTCTTAAGGAAATCGCACTGTGGCAGCCAAAACAGAATCAGCATCATGTGACGTAGACCTGAGGCTCAATTTCGTCAGACAAACTAAATGGGCACATCTGATTTTTTTAAGAGAGATGAGAATTTGGTGTGTTTCACCGTTTAATTCAGGAGCTCACATTTTACCTCAGCTTCTTCAGGACTGACTGTTCACAGTGGTAGAGGCTTGAGTTTGCACTCATCATCATCACACTGCACACTGTAAGCTCATTATCCTCGTCATTTTGTTGACTTTGGTCCCATTGAAAGAGCTGCTGTGATGTAAGACACCATTAAGCAGCCACCATGTTGAATATTTTGACTGACAGTGACGTAAATGTCAATGATGAGTGCTCTCATTTGTGAGATGTGGGCTAACTGGATGCAAAACTGTCGAGATGTCGAAGGCGGTCCGAAAATAAAAGCATCTTTTTTTTGTTCTCCAGTATATGTAAGCCTGCATTGACCAGCTGTAGGTTTGACTGATTCTGATGAGTTACAGGAAGATTTTTAGACCTTATCAGCTAATGCTGCCGATTTTTTAGAGGACTGTGAACTCCATTACAAGTCAGAACGTAGAGCTTTGGTCCAAACTAGAGCTGGGAAATATATAAATTAAATCGATTAATTAAAATCATTTATTGCAGAAGATTTAAAAACTAGAAATAAGGGATGCACAATATTATCTGTTTGATAACTGTATCAGCCGACTTAAAAGTTTAGTATCAATATCAGCTGATATTGGAATTTTGGCATATATATTAACCACACATTTCGGTAGGGATGGTTACCGAATTCGGTACTTTAAGAGGTACCGACCGAATTCTGTAGGTACTCCCGAGTACCGATTCACATAAAATCAAACGGTGCCATGTTTAGGTACCTAAACGCATCCTTGTGACTGTGAGGGAGTGGAACAAGCAGGTATTATTGGGTAGAGTAAGTGAATTTCCATACCGGACTTGAACACAGCACAGCAAGATCGTAATGACGAATGTTGGTTTGATATATCTGTTCAATTTTATATATTGAGAAATAAATTTACATTGAAAAAATTTGAGATCTTAATATTAAACAAATTAATATTTATTACCCCATAAACACACGTAAAAGTACCGAAAATTGGTACTGATACCGATTCCCAGGTACCGGGCATCGATACGGTATCGGTTCAAATGGGAAAGGTACCCATCCCTACATTTCGGCCATATATTGGCTGGTATATCCGCTAAGTTTACAAATGTTCATAATAAAAATTTAATTATCGAGGGTTTTATTTTTCCTAGAGCTAAAAGCTGTTTTTCTTGTTTTACATCTGTTCGTGTTATAATATGCTCTAACACTGAAAGAAACAAGCCCATTTTTATTAAGCACAGAGCTTATGCTCTTGACCTGAATTATTGGTATCGGTATCGAGGTCAGTATCAGGAATAATCAATCAAAAAAATATCGGCATGTTGGACATCGGCGAAAAAACCAATATCGTGCATCCCTACTAGAAATCAGATTTTTTTTAATGACATACACTTACTCTTTATGTAAGTTGTTGCTATGTTTTAAGAAACAAATACTGAAAAAGTAGTGTATTCATTGTGGTAGGCCTTGTCAGGTTTTGCACAAGCACATATTTAGGCTTGTATTTGTTTTTAAAATAAGATTAAATACTGATCAGAGAGTTCTATGTTAATGTACTGTGAGAATAGCTCAGATTTCAGTGCTCGTGTTGTCAAACCTGCAAATGTTCAAACTATATTATCAACTTTTTACGAAAAATCAGAGCATGCAACTCTGCTATGAGAGGGAAATTCTGTTTGTTCAGAATGATAGAATCAAATGTGAGTCTCATATTTTTTGTCTCTTGGAGGTTTTTTCCTTGAGAGGGAAGTAATCAATTAAAATCAAAAATTGAGTTTTGTGACGAACACTTGGGGATTATATTTTTAGGCCATATATTCCAGCTGTAGCTCAAACTAAGCTGTGTTTTAATTGAGCCTGTCGAGCACGTAGAGCTTTATCATGACCTCTGCGTCTGTATATTCCAATCAGACTCTGCTTTCTCTCGAGGTCGTGGACTCTTGATGCACAAACACAGCAAACTCTCTGCTCCCCTCTGCATGAGGCTCACGGTGCCGGCTGCAGTCGTACTTCTTCAAACTTACCGAGGCTCTGTGTGTTTGGGGAATGCATGTGTGTAGGTGTCTGTGTAGGTGCGTGTTTGTGGATGATATCACCTTGCATTTGGTTGCAGGGCCATGTGTGGTTGAGGATGTGTTTTAACCAGTTTTTTTTTTCTCGAGTTGCACACCTACACCTGGCTCAGCGGGCTGCTAAAGTGAGGCTACATTAGAGAAGTGCTTCCCATTCTCCATAATGACACACTCAGAGTCTGTTTGGCCTGTGCAGCCTCACAACAACTCTGCTGCAGTGCTTCACTTCCAGCAAAGTGACTAATTGAAACATGAAAATAAAATCTAGCCTCAAACCCTTTAATAGAGCTTCATAAGATCCTTTATTTGATTATTGTTATCGTGACTGAACATGGATGATGGAGGATTTCATTAACACATGTATTAATATCACTGTAGGACTTTTATATGACATCTCTCACTTAAGAGACTAAATCCACCAGTTAATATTAAACTGTGTTATTCAGATGTTGACTTTCCATGATAATGAAAACCGGATAATCAGTGCTGCATGCTGTGCTGCTCTCCTCCAGAGTTGCTCCGCTACTACCAACATAAACTCTATTCAGAAGTTACACAAAATAATTTTGTCCTTCTCCAAATACAAATGTGAATTTTACCGTAAAAAGAGGGGCAAAATGATGTTTTCACCAAAAAGAAATCCTTATGACCAGAACTTAATTGATGTGTAATGTATCGATGACTTTTTCACCATGACAAAGCTGTACAGGATCAACATAAAACTTAGATTAAAGCCTGAGTATGTCTGTTTGGTTACAAAAATCAAGGTTAGACAGACTGTTAAGTGATAACAGGGTTATAAGTAACAGTTGCCTCTCCCTTCAAGGATGTTGAATAAGTCAAGTAAGAGCCAAATTAGAAAAGATGTTGCTGTGAAATTGAAATGAAATGTAGATGAAAATGAAAACACGCTATTTGTAGATTTCTCATTTAAAAGGACACATTAAGAAATAGCTAGAGGTCACTTGTTTAAGCTTGTTTTTATTGACCTGGTTGCTTATTTCAGTCTGAAAATCCGGCAACACTGCTCTCTTCTTGTCTCAAGGTTTTGCCTTGCCTGCTAAATAGAGCACATTTTCCATCTCTTATGGCCCTTTTCCACTAGCACGCCTTGGCCCTACTCTACTCGGCTCAACTCGATTTGCAGCGTGTTTCCACTAGCCTGGTACCTCCTAAAACAGCTGAGTCGATACTAAAAGATGACGTCACCTACTGCCGGCTACTGATTGGTCAGACAATGTTGTCATTGATGAGTCATGAGCGCAACGACTTAGCATGCTAGTGGTAGCTACTGTTAGCTTACCCTCATACGTCTTTTCTTTGCAGCTCGATTGCTCTTGTCCTCGGCTTCATTCTGTTGTATAGCTTCCAAAACTCTCCTGTGCTTCTCAAGGGGTATTTCTTCTTAGCACCTGCAGCCTTCTTCTGCTTTCCTTTTTTACTGGGTTTGTGACAAAAAGCCACAGATTGTTGTGTCGTGCTCAAAATGACGTCACCGCAGTGCCGCTCAGCTGTTTACAGCGACACTGCACCCCGTTGGGCAGGGGACTGGGGCTAATGGAAAAACAGCACAAGGCGAATAGAGTAGAGCCGGGTAGAGTCGATAGAGTAGAGTAGGGCTAATGGAACAGGGCCATTATTTTAGTGTGTGTTCTGTCTTTTCCACCTAAACAGCTCTCACTTTAATTTAAGTGGGGAGCAAAGGAATCCATCACATGTACACCAGATAGTTTAAAACATATTAAAGAGAGGCAGCTGTTTGTGATCTAGTTGTCCAGACAAGCAGTGATGGTGCCCCCTGCCCCTTAAAGGCTCCCTTCTCCATGTGGCACAGTCTGCTCTGATTGGTAAACGCGTTAACTCTGTGGTAATTGTTCTCTGCATTCATTCTAATGCTGAAGCTCTGCAATGGACTTGCTACCATGAGCCAATGGTCAAAATGTCAGAAAAGCAATGGAAGGACATCACACCAGAAGGTTTATTCAGGGGCCAGGACAACAAGATAAGCATGTTAAGCGTTGCCAGGTCTGTTAGTGGGGCTAGCGTATCATATGCCCTTGTCCGCTTTTGCTTTCCCTAAGTGGTGTGAAGTGGGGTGGGCAATATTTCCACAGTATTTATTCTGATTCATCACTCCTTACAAGCTCCACGTGTCATGTCCTTATCTCATGCCCCCTTCAAAGCCCAAAGACAGGCCATGCAAAGGATTTAGATGCTGATGGTGCATTCCTTTTGTCTCTCTCCTGTGTTGCCATGTTTGTTTACCAACGCTATCCTGCACAGTGAACTTCACTACTGCTAACCTAAACTGTATCAGCTCAACAGCACCATTGTGTGGACTTAACAAGTACTTTCATTTATTTATTTCAAACCAAATGCTTAATTAAATGTTGGAAACTAATCAGAAAATATCAATAGTTGGCGGCTGATACACTATCACCACACCATGATACTATTGGGTATCGATTTATACCCTCACCTCTGATACATACATGTGCATATGAAACAATCAGAAGAGAGGTTATGGCAACCTCTGTCTGTGGAGTTTACTGAACAGAACTTTTGTTTTGACTTGTGTTAGCGTTTAGGTTGTGAGCAAACAGATTTGTGGCCTCTGTCATGCCTTGTAAATGATTCAGTCACACAAAAGCACTTTCATGACTGTGTGTCGGCTTTGCCATGAGGGCCAGGTCTCAGAAAATTAACGTCTCTTTTAATTGCAGAAATGTTTGATGCTTTCATACAGGCCCAGAAACCACTATTTGATCATTTCATTTTTTTTTGTATCTGATGCTGTAATACATTTGCTGCTGCCAGACAAGAAGTCCACAGCATCCGGACTTGTACCCTTCCGGTGAGCAGTAACAGCAGCAGCCTGAGGGGTGTGAAGTCCTTTCATTGTTTCTTCTGCAGTTTAATGACATTGGCTTGGGGTAGCAAACCTAGTGTAGAGCAGAGACTGTAGAATGAATGCAGAGTTGTTGACAACATGGCACAGCACAACGCTGAACAGACCTACCACAACAGTGTAGACTGGCCAACCAATCATGTGGCGAAGGGGGTCTTAAAGTGACAGAAGCTCCAACAAAGCACCTCAGACCAACTGAGAGTAGAGGTGGATCAGGATATCTCAGTAGACTAAAACTGGTTGGGTTTTTTTGAATATACACTGAACTTACATTGTAATTGAATATATGTACATGTGTTAAGACAAATATGACCCCTTTTGTCAGCCCTAATCAGCAGGGGCTTCATCTTCTGCACCATCATTTAAATCATAATAAATGTGCAAATTGCCACTTTAGTTTCCTTGTTGCTTGTTTTGTACAACTAAGAGTCAAAAATACAGTATTTTTATTTTAGATGCTTTGGTAGTGGTGCATGCGCTCCTTGATCTGGATCAGCTTTGTACAGTTGTGGACCATCCCCAGGGAACGGGAAGGGTCCTGACAGTTTGAACTGTTCAAAACTGTCATGGAGAATCTCTGCTCTCGGTATAGCTGGGTGGCAACCTAATGCAGTCCTAAGGCGAACAGTATTAGCGTGGCATGTAAGCAACTCAATCGAGCTGATCGTGGCTCAGTCCTGAAAGCTTTTTAAGGACGATTGACAAGGACGTGTCCGTTTGTGCCCCGACTGTGTCCAGTTCAAGGCGACGCAAGCAACGGGGCTCTATCAGTGCTTACGCGACACAAACTGGGCTCAAACAGGGCTGACGTCGTTTCAGCGAAATGGACATTCATGAAGAGCTGTAGAAGTGTTGTAGAAGTGTTACTGATGGTGTATTTCCGGATTGTGTCTGGAGGAGAGACAGTCATTTCTTCCCGTATCATACCAATCAAACCAGCCTTGCCAATTGTGTACAGTTGTGCACAATCACCATGAGAAACTGGAATGTGTGACTGGGGCATAAATTAAAGAATACAAGTTGTACTGTCTAAAAGGGAAGCTTCAGATTGATTTTCTGCTGATCCAAGAGCAGATTAATTAAGACATCAAGACTGAGATAAGCAATAACTTTGCTCTTCAACACTGATATTTATCTTCAACTCATACCATCCTGAAAAAAGTCTTTACAGCTCCTCTGAGAAGTACTTAATGTGACAAACAAATCAGAACACATATTAGAGCACATATTTTCCCTCTATAATGATACAAAGCAGAGAAAAGCAGCTGTCCTCCTGTTTGATTGGCTTAAACCATCCAGCACAGATTAAATTGATTATCAGGGATGCTTAAGATTGATTTTCTGTCGATTTAGAAGCTGATAAATCGATTAAACCATCACTTAAAGGTGCCAGATTTAATACCAGCTCCACAGAACCAGCAGCTTCTTCTCTGCTCCTCCACGCCAACGTTTATCATTTACATGAGGTCAGAAATCCTCTGCAGAAGGAGAAGACGGAGCACTGTGCACGTCCACAGTGATCCTCGACGGACCAGACTGCAGTGCAGCCAGAGGACGTGTTGTGTGTGAGTAAAGGGGGCAGCGCTGAGATTATAGATTCACATATCCCCCCTCAGCCTGCAGCTGAGCGATCACACTTTCAAGCTGTTTGCATGCCTGCATACGCCTACCTTAGAGTGAAATCAACAAGTTCACGCCCACTCTCTGGGGGCTGTTGAAAGGCATTCTGGGAAAAAGCGCGCTGGGAAAACCACTGACTGAAGTGGATGCAGACGAGAAAGTGGGTACACCCGAGTTGATGACAAAGGCGTAGAGCATCAGAGAAGGATGATATAACAGAGTCAAGGGGATGTTCCTGGAAATAAAAGTGCAGGAGAGTATCCAGTAGGGCTGGGCTGTGTATCAAGTTAGAGGATATATTATCAAAAATATATACAGGGAGACATCATCGTATAGGAGTTTTACTTGAGTAGAAATTCAAGTCCCTGTTAAAGGTGTAGTGTGTGGAAGTTGGCAGCATTTTGTCAAACAAAAACTGTGAATATAGGATATAATGTTTCAATTTGTACGTTAAGTCTGTCAAAATTGGTGCTCAATCATCTCCATGAAACTTTGGTTTCCTTTATATTAAGTAAGATAAAGCTTTTTATATCTGTACCACGGGTCTCCTCTCTGTGGAGGCTGACCTTGCGATCGGCCATGTTGTCTACTGGTGGGTTTTGGGGACAAAAAAGTGAAATGCAACTTTTGAAAATGAGTGCAAAAGTTTACAAAACCTATAATCATCATCTTAACTGATGTATAATCGATCAAAATAATAATCAGTAATATGAATAAAAAGCCTCACCTTGTAACTGTCGTAAATGATGCCCTGTTCACGATCCATTTTGGTCTTTACTGGTTCTCAACGCTTACTGATGTGATGTTTTAGAAATAGACGGGCTCATTCCAAAATCTGAACACGAGATGTTGCTAAAATGCCTACACACTGCACTTTTTAAAGCATTAAGCATAAACATGTTTGAATGATTTGTAGTTTTTACCAGATTCATAACAAAGTCTAGGCAGATGTAGGGTGTTTATCACACCTACTGCTCGGTTACTTTGTTTAAAATTAGTTTTAAAAGAAGGATATGAATTTGCGTATTTCCTTTTGGGTCGTTTCATATTCACACAGCAGTATTTTGGAAAGAATCCAGAGCAACTAGGAGTTGCACTTTGCATTATGGGAAATAAAGCTAGCAGGCCAAGCTGTGCACAAAACACCCTAAATGTCCTTTGCAAATGTATTTGTCATTGTGTGACACTTCAATCAATATATGCGTTAACAATCTCTGCATGAAGAAGATGGACATTAACACTCGCTGGTGTCAACAGCAGACCAAAGAATTTTAGTCTAGTTTAAGTTGATGAAATTTCACATTTTAGTCGACAAATTCTGCTGTAAATGTAGTTTGCTGAAATATGAAATGTAAATTTTTCAAGTTAACTTGAATTTCTGGAGTTATGTTGTATTGGGTATAATGAAACATCTAATAACTCTTTATTGAATGCCAGTAAAGTTTGAATATATAAATGAACTGAAACAAATTTAACTTTTGTGTGAAGTACAGTCGCCTTTATT
The DNA here is from genome assembly GCA_036419115.1 of Scarus forsteni. Classification (NCBI taxonomy): domain Eukaryota; kingdom Metazoa; phylum Chordata; class Actinopteri; order Labriformes; family Labridae; genus Scarus; species Scarus forsteni. The sequence goes on from JAZDUH010000458.1 coordinate 25,619,282, forward strand.
GAGGCTACCTGGCAGATAATCTCAGTTACAATACCAGAACTGACAACAAACAGTGAACCTGCTCTACATGAATATATCGGTTCATAAAGAGAGCAGCTCTGATTGGATCTCTCCACAACTTATCCCACCACCATGAAGCTAAGGTAGCTGTGATTGGATGTCCCCCTGAACTCATTCAACCTTTTCACACAACCAAAGCAGCTGTGATTACCTCCGCCAAGGAGGTTATGTTTTCGGGAGTTTGTTTGTCCGTCCTTCTGTGAACAAAATAACTCAAAAAGTAATGGATGGATTTTGGTGAAATTTTCAGGAAATGTTCAACATGGGAAAAGGAAGAAGTGATTCGATTTTGTTGTTGATCCGGATCACCGCCTGGTTGCCATGATGAAAAATGTGATTTTTGTGAATAACTACTGAACTAAAATAGATATCATTGTGAATCCAATTGCTAATGGTATGTTTTCATGGTCAAGGAATCTAAATATTTCGATGTAATAAAGGTGGGACTAATATTTATAGTGAAAATCACAATATGGGTGAGGACTGTGGTGCTGGCTGAGGTCTGCGCTCTCCGAGTGCTTTTCTAGTTGGATATATTCTTAACTTGTCTCCATTTTCCAAAAGACCACAAGAGGTCTGATTGGATTAAGTCCTTGTCAAACATTTGCACTTGTTTTTATTAGTTACTGTCTTTTTTTTGTAAGAGAAAAAGGTTGTTGATGAAAAATTGTTAAGATCGTGGTCTGGTGTTACTTTAAAAAGAAAATGTATTGAAATATATATTGTGTCTTACCGCTAAGCAAACATTTCAGCGTGATTATTGATCCGTGTTTCCCAGCCTGAGCAGTCAGCACTCTGCTGGTTTAAGCGTCTTAAAAGGTGGCGTTGTCCATGATTTGTAGCTCTGATGGCCGACTGGAGCTCGCTGATGGCTGTGCTCACTCTCCTGATGTGATGGAGGAGGTGGATTGTCTGCAGCTCCACCATCCATCACAGTTGTTTTATGAGTCAGCAGTGATTAATCTCATAGGTGGTGGCCAGATCTTTTATTACCCCCCCCTTCAGAGAATGAGCAGCGAATGTGGACCGACGGCCTTGACTGCACATCCGGATGTTGGGTAAATTTACCTTCAGTCTCAGATGATGTCATCGTTTTGGACGTGGGTACAACAAACATCGCAGCGTTTGTGCAGTGACTCGTCCTCCTGGAACACCCCCTCTGCTTTATTGACGAGGGATCTGATGTGTCACAGGTGTTTTAAAAGCCCTATCCATAAACCAATGAGGCTTTCATCAATGTTTTTTAATGAAAAAGGTTTAAGCCAGACCTCAAACAGATCCTCCTCGAAAGCCGAAACTCTCCTGTCAACACCTCTGCTCATCTTCTTCACAATGCGACATTGAAATATCATGACAGTGAAGATTTCCAGCCGTGTCTTTTTTTAAACATCTCATCTGTGAGTAGCCCATTTATTTCAGAGCAGACGGTTTAATTAAAGTTAGTGTGTGATGGTGACATACGGCTGACCTGGTTGGGCTTCAGGCTGGCTGTGATTGTGTTAGCTGGGAATGTAGATGGAGATTTGAGAACAGAGCTCATGTAGATTCAGTCACATGTTCTATGACAAGAAACACCACAATTCTCTTTTGTTTTATTTATTAGATTGAAGTGTACATTACTAAAATCATATTTTTGGACCATTTTTTCCAGAAATTGCGTCATGTAGTCTTGGATTGAATATCTTTATTACAGTCAGTTTATGATAAACAGAATCATTGTGTTTAAGCAATTATTTTGAGGAAAAAAGTCTAGGGAAAATCACAATTAATTGGGCCATACCCCTCCCAGGCTTAATTATCTGAGTAGCTAGCCTTTTAAAAAAAGATGGCAAGCTGGTGGGAATATCTTGTTTAATCCTAGAGGTTTAATCATCAAAAGAAAGCAATTGTCACATATATTTCCTGTTTCTAGATATAAATTTAATCATTAAAGGATCTAATTATCATTTAAATGTCCCATGTCCTGCAAAGTCAATTTTCTTTGCTTTTAGTGTTGATAAAATGTTTGGGGAGATTAAGTATGTGGCACATTTTACTAAATTCTTAATTTACAGAGAAATACTCCATGCTTCTCTTGAGAAAATCCCACTTAAAACATTGTTTTTATTTCCAGGGGTTTGTGATGTAACAGCTGTACAGTCTCCTCCTACATGTGTGGTTTCTGCTTGTCACAGGCAGGTGCCACAAGTTTTTTTTCCAAAGGGGTGGGAAATAGAGCTGCTTCTGATCGTCTACAGAGATATAATTTTAAATTTTTTGTTTGACTTAAATCAAATTCTTGCATATTGAACACCCGTGACAGGATTTTAATGGTCAACACACATGGGACCTTTAATTAGCAACAAGTATGGATTTACTGATACTGTGTTATTATTTATTTTAAGCAAATTTTCAAGGTACCAGTTTCTGTCCTCAAAGTTCTTTGGAAAGTCCTCTCCGGGCAGCCAATCAGTGCGTTTCCAAAGGGGAGGGACATAGAGCTGAACTGATCCTCTGCAGATATATATATTTTTTGCTTCTTTTTTCAACTTAAAATAGATCCTTGCTTCTTAGACAAAAGACATGATGTAAATGCTGAAAATGACTAAGACATGGGACCTTTGAGGTTTTATTTACTGTTTTTTGTGAATTAGGCTTTGCTTTTTACCTTTTGTACCTTTACATTTGATTAGAAATATCTTGCTAGTACTTGGTTAGACCCTCTTTTGCCTTCAGGCTGGCTATAATTGAAAGCAAAACTGCTCATTTCAGGATTTTCAAGACAGTGCAGTATTCACTAATTGACATTAGTAAGAAAATAAATGATCAAAAGCTCATTAAACATTAATCATCATGTGATATTGATTCTAAATAATTATTTTTCATTATTTAAAGGATAACTTCGGTTCCTGCAGCTTTTACATTGTTTCTAGAATGAAGAACAACAATATACTCACCCAGAAGGCTTTCCTGATGCAAACGGTGCTTCGGGAGATATTTAGATCCAAAATCGAGCAGCGGACACCGATATAATGGTAGCCTGTAGGGCATAGATCGCCGCTCCTAAAAACTGCATTAATCGTCCAAAAACTCATGTTTTTCACCAATATTCCATCATGATTCGCGCCGAATGGACGGCCATTGCAGCCTGTGTCTCTCCACACAGCGCTGTGTGGCTGAACCAACGAGTTTGTTTACATGCTCTTCGCGCATGCGCAGTGCGGCTCATTGTTTCAGGGCAGCTACAAATCGACTTTCTTCTTCCAGTTTTGTGCAAAATGGACGAATATCTATGGGATGAAGATGTTGTGGAGGAGGACTATGAATATGATGGGTGTCCTTACAGTTTGGAGCCACAGTATACAGATAAGGAGCTCTTAGAAATGAAGAAGTGATCTCCACGCTCCGGAGAGTACTGCGCATGCGCAGAGGTACCCGGTCTTCTTCGTCAGTTCAGATGTTAGTTCAGCCACACAGCGCTGTGTGGAGAGACACAGGCTGCAATGGCCGTCCATTCGGCGCGAATCATGATGGAATATTGGTGAAAAACATGAGTTTTTGGACGATTAATGCAGTTTTTAGGAGCGGCGATCTATGCCCTACAGGCTACATTATATCGGTGTCCGCTGCTCGATTTTGGATCTAAATATCTCCCGAAGCACCGTTTGCATCAGGAAAGCCTTCTGGGTGAGTATATTGTTGTTCTTCATTCTAGAAACAATGTAAAAGCTGCAGGAACCGAAGTTATCCTTTAAGGGATACTCCAACTTCTACTCCTAAACAGACGCTTTATGTTATTTGTTTTGCTTTGTGAAGATGTGATGCTCATGAATGAGTTGAATCTTTTGAGCTGATCTTTTACGTGATGAGAACTGATTCGCTGGTGTGAGTAAGCTGTTTATTTGGGAGTAGGGGTGGCAAAAATATCATGTCACGATTTTTTAAAACTAAAATCACGATCACGATTTTATCACAATTCTTTTTTACGTTGATTTTTCTAGACTAATTTGCATGTTTGACCTTTTTTTCCCTATGTTTAACATATAAAACATGTAAAACCCTAAAAGAAAAAAAAATTACAATTAAAGCCAAAGAAACTTTCTGAACAGGTTTTAATTTAAATAGTGCAGTTTATAAAAATGTGCAATAAATGTAAACATAAAAGGTAATAAACAACAATATCAACATTATCTCTTAAAGTGCAACAATTTAGAACAAATGCTATCTAACTGCAATGTCTATAATCTGAGTGAATAATACAGCTGCTTTAGAACAGATTTTTGTTCAGACATCTTCAAGCTTTGATCTCCTTTTCTCTTTCTGCCATGGCTTCATGCTACATAACCAAACAGGAGATCCCACCATGCACTGCGCGTATTGTGCTACAATTGGCTAGTCGGGTACGCGTCAAAGTCTCTGCGCCCACACAGATGATCTGACGATCTTTCTGCTTTATGAGATCATCCCCACGCTATAATCCTTAACGATTTAATATCGTCATATCACACATCCCTTTTTGGAAGCCATTCTTAAATGGAAATTACCTGCAACTATGTAAAATAGTATGTGACCAATAGTTGATACAACAGATCCTGGGTCAGTCAGGAGTGCTGCAAAAAAATTGCAGCTTTGGCAACCACATGATCATGTTGTCTGGAATTGTGATTTTGGATCCTAAAATGCTAAATCTTTAAACATTTTTTTATTTATTATGTTGCATCATTATTTGATATTATGTAATATAAACATCACAAAGCAATAATGAAACCCATTATCCAACTGCAGAGGCAAAAAACAAAGGGGAAAAAAAGCACCTGTTGTCTAATCGACCCAATGGTCCGTGGTAAAAATAGTCATTAGTTGCGTCAGGATTGAAAATACGATTGGTGTGCAAAAACCTTTGGAGTATATCTAGCTGACCAAGGTTTTAACAGGTTTTTCCCACGACTTTTATTTGTCAGATTAATCCGATCACCTGCTTCTTCCTGGTAAAAGGTAAAAATAACTCCACCAGGATCATCCCTTTACTTTTGTGCCTCTGTTCTCAGTGTTAGACTTTTGTTGGTATTCTGTAAATACAAAATTGTTTGTAGACTTTTTTTGTTGATTCTGATGAAAAGAGACAACAGTGCTCCACAGTTTGGACTCAAAGTTTTTACTGAATGTTTGTGTAACAGGAGCAAAAACACTCCTCACCTTTCTCTTGGCTGTGAGGGAGCTGCAGCTACGTGTGGCCCTCGGTCCCCTCACAATAAGTCTAATAACCATCTTCAAAATATGAGATGGGAAGCTTCCCCCCCACCGCAGCACACATGACAGCGGCACATGATGTTTAATTTACGCCTTCTGAAGCTGTCACCGAGAAGAAATGACACCACTCGGGCCATGGAAAGGGAATAATTAACGCCTGGATCAGATTGACTAATTATACAGTTAATAATCTTTCGGAGTAAATATTCAAAGTGTTTTTTTTTTTCGCAGGCGGCCGGCAGCGCTGACACTAACGGAGCAAAGAAATCTGCTGGCTGTCTGTCTCCCGATTGTCCTCGTTCACAGAGTGTGTGTCTGTCGGCCTCGCGGTTCGGATGAGAGCATATGGTGTAATGAGCTGAGAGTGCATGATGACAACATTAACATACCACACGCACGCTGATTCACCCCGACACAATTGGTTTATCACTTTGATTAATTAAGCAATTATTCCTCCTGGTAACTTTATAGACCACTTAAATGAACTGAATCATCATCTTTTTGTGTTTTCTTTTGTTCAGTTTTTGCACGTTATGGCTGCCTGCTTGCATCATTCTGTCTACTCTAAATCAATGCGGTGTTATTTTGAGCTTGGCTGCTGAAAATATGAGAATATAGGATTAGTTCAAGTTGAGATTCATTTTCAAGGGAGGAATCATTCACCTGTTACTCCATTCTGGGTAAATCTTTTTCATTCTTGTGGTGCTGTTGATGCGGCTTTTTCTGTCAATTAAACAAGCTTAATAGAATTTTGTGCCTTATAAACAGAGGCAAGATTTTATGACCTCTACCAAGGAGATGATGATTAGCAGGAATTCACTTGTCCGTCTGTCTGTCTGTAAAATAACTCGCAAAGTTCTGAGTGGATTTTGATTAAATTTTCAGGGAATATTAGTCATGGCACAAAGTCTGATTAGAACTGATTAGATGTTGGTTTCCGTCCGACTCTGGATGCAGGTAGAGGAATTTTTTTTCAAGACTTTGTCAACATGGTGATCCGGAAAATTGTCAGAAATGCCCTTTGAAGGTGTGTGCTCCTGGAGTTCTTCTACTTATGGTTTTTATCAGAGTCAAAACAACTTCAGATGGTTATTGTGCTGGTAATAATGGTACAAATTACAGCTGGGTATTTCCAGGAACCCCACGATACGATACGGATCTCGATACTGAGGCCAAGATACGATATGTACCCCGATACATGTAAATTGTGACCACTGACTACACTTTTAACGGAATTCCTGACAAAATTTGTTTATTATTACAGGAACAAAAAAAACAAGGATGAGTTTTAAATGATATTACAACTTAAGAAACTGAAATTCAAAGATGGCAGACCTAAATTTAAATTTGGAACGTGTGTTTCACCCTGTAGCTTGGCTTCTACTTTGAACTGTGCCATTGTCAATATGACTTTAAGTGTATTGACAACAACTGTTTAAACATTGAGGCCGTATCGATTCTGTAGAATCCGTATCGATACACGTATCCCCAAGGAGTGTACGACGATATTTTGCCGTATCGATATTTTGAGCACAGGCCTAGTACAAATGTCTTTGTCCATTGAAAAAGGCTGAGTGTTTGACGTTATTGACATGACAGAAAGTAAAAAAAATAAACCTAAAGAGCCAAGACACTTGGAAGAACGGCTGTGTGATATAGACCAAAATTATATCTTGATATGTTTTAGCTGAATTTTGATATTCGGTTTGTATCTTGGTATGTCTTTCCAGATGAATGGTTTTAAAAACGTGGGTAAATGCAGCAAGGGAAAGGACTTTTTGATGGAGGAGGCAATAACAGCTTGAGGTTTGGGGTCGCAGCTCGTCATTTTACCGTCATCATATTGCACTTCTCAGTGCAAGGTGATATAAAAAATATTCTGCTTTTTCCTGCCAACTGTTTTGGCGTTCTAAACATTGGCGTTCATCATGGTGGCTCGCTTAATTCTGCAGTCTTCACACAAGCAGGAGGATCAGTGTAGAGACAGAGATGTGACAGAGTCAACACAGCAGCAGGACCGACAATAACAAACTAGAATAATGTACTCATGTTTAATTCTGACAAAATGTGCACAATGTGCTGAACTGACATGCGTGGCTGCTATCATCCGTCTGCTTTGCGGTAGTTTTGCTGTCGCTGTTTACCTTTTAATATTGAATACAATCAGGCTGCCTCTCTATGGTAAGAATCCAGCAGTGTTTGCTAGGGCACTGGCGTCACTGTTAAAGCCGCATTATGTAATATTTCTGCTCTTTAGTGCCCTCTGTGGTCATCAATAGGGATGGGTACCTTTCACATTTGAACCGATACCATACCTATGCCCGGTACCAAGGATCTGTAATCTGTATCGGTACTCAACGGTACCAATTTTCAGTACTTTTGCGTGTGTTTATGGGGTAATAAATATTAATTTGTTTAATATTAAGATCTCAATTTTTTTCAATGTAAATTTATTTCTCAATATATAAAATTTGACAGATATATATCAAAACAACATTCAACTGTTTGTATTGTAACATTGTAGTTGTTCCAAAAATTTCTTCAACAGGTACCGAAACATGGCACTGATTGATTTTACATGAATCGGTACTCGGTAGTACCTACAGAATTCAGTCATTAACGCTTAAAGTACCGAATTCGGTACCCATCCCTAGTCATCGAGTGTAACTGCCCTGTCATACACCAACATGCATTTGTTGACATACAGAGGGAGGAGAAGTGAGTTAACAGGAGGTCCCGAGAGACAATTAAATCATCATTTCCTCACAAGTCCAACAATAACAGGGCTAAATCAGCATCAGTCGGACATCCCTCCTCGTCTTTCAGGGAGTGAACACCAGACCAAAGTTTATCGCTGTCCTGGCATTTAGCTGCTTTTTTTATCATCTCTTCTGGTAAAACATTTTTTTCCTCTGGTTTTTCGCTGTTTCTTCCATGATAAGAGCGATACATTCAGCTTTCTTCTTCTTCTTCCTCTTGTTTAACGGCGGGTTGTATCCAACGTCAGAGGAGCATTACCGCCACCTACTATGCAGGAGCGTGAGCCAGAGGTCCCTATTTCCATTAGGAAAATAACTGCATATTTACTTTTAAACTAAGTTCTGTTCATTAAGTTTGTTTTAAAATTCAAAAACTGCTTTATATTCTCCTTTTCCCAATGTTTAGCTTTTACCTCGAGGGGGAAGTGATGTATGCCATAAAGCAGTAGGAATCTGTGTTCAGACGAATATGCTGGAAACGAATGAAACCGCTGTAGTGTGCATGCCAGTCCAGTAGATGGCAATGTAGGTTTGCAGCACACGCTACTCGGTAGACGATCGGAGCTGTTGTTGTTCCTGGTATGCGTGCACAGCCTTCAATCCATAGTGGATTCAGGCACTCCGTATACTGTTTCCATGTAAACGTGAGGCCAAAACGCAATGAAAACTTATGGGATTTGACCGTATTGGGCCTCGTGTAAACAAGCCCCTTCGTTTGGAAGTGTTCCTACCATCCACACCTAAGTTCCAAAGTGCCAGTGAAGGAGATACAGACCCCCTCAGGCCATGACAGAGGTGTCATTCAACCTGTAGTAAGGTGACGTACCATCACAATAACTCTAGAAATACAGTATTATATTATAGTGGAAAAACGTGTTTGTGTCATTTCAGAGTGTAAATACTTAGAAGGGAGATACTGTGTGTGATTGTGCCTGTTCAAAATGATGCAAGGTGGCGACACAACAAGAGCGGCTCTTGTTTTAAGTCAAATACTCTAATCCAGTGATTTTGTCCTCATAAATCTGATGTATCGAGAAATCTGAGACAGACACATGCAGACTAAGAGACACGTTCACAGCTCTTAAGTAAAGTGGAGGGACACGCTTGCTGTGTTAACATGTGACACAGTCTGTGCTCGCTCATGCTTAATTAAAGGCAACAGATGATACACGCTAAGTCTACATGTCAACGCTTTATGGGTTTTTCATGAGTTTGGGCTGCAGGAGTTTAATGTAAGTGCAGGATATGGGTTTGTGGCCACCATTTCAAGTGCTCAAGTAGAGCTATAGAAATCAAGGACTTACTTAAAAGCCTGGTCAACTGATGTACTTTGATTGATCACAGAAGACAGTATAGTTTCACCAGAGTTTTATAGTCAGAATACTTTTAAGCAAAATGTCCAAAGTAAAGATATCAGAAGTTTTTACTGTATGCGTGATGCTCTCCTGTTGTCTGAGCTCAGGGCTGGTGCTAGCTGAATTCTTAAAACTTGAGCTGAAAGTAAATGAAGTCTCGAACACTAAGATCTGTTGTTTTATTCAGCGTGAAGCAGAGACATTTCATTAATAAGTGATTTGGAGAGGAACTACAATCAAACAGGGACCTGAAGTGTCCTGTGTTCTCTCTCTTTTTGTCTATTTTAAAACAAATATCTCATCCTCTAGTTTTAAGCAGGTGGAATCTGACCAAATGCTTATTCATAATTACTGGTTAGGAGGAAAAAGCCCATCATTATAAATATTAAAGGGGCACTCCACGGATTATCCTGATGCCAGCAGGCTTATCTCTGCTTTAAATGATTCAGAAAGCCTTCATTAAAACTTTGAGCACGGAGTTTGGGGAAAAAGGAATTTAAAGGAAAAGAGGGTTGAAGGGGTTTAATTTAGATGTTCTATGGGAAATGTAGGAACCAAGAATTTAGGAAAAGGCTGTGTTTAGGATGTCCACAGCACAAAATCTTTAAAGCCCCATTAACGACAGAATAGGGGGAAGAAGTGCACCCCCCTTTCTCTGTCTCATCAGAGGGGAGAGGGGGGCACGCAGATGGGGCACAGGAGTGCACGCTAGAGCTGTACAATTAATCAAACTTAAATCCAACTACTGCCTTTTACAGCTCTGAAATCTGAGTCATCAGGATTAAAAGATTGCTGCCTTCAACATTTGCTACATGACGTGTTATATAATTCATTTGAGGTATTTATATTTTTGCAAGAGTATTTCTATGTATTGGCAGTTCTTTAATGTTAAAATTGATAATGTCAAGAGAATAAATGTTCAACAAAAGCATGTTGTGTGTTTTAAAGTTCCATGTTTCATAATAATGATCACAGTAGTTCTTAAAATAATCATAATAATCATTTCTGACATAATCCAGGAACAACAGTCAGCCTTATTTTTTTTTATTTATATTTATTTACATTTTTATATCCATTGTTTTTAGATCTATCGTTTTATCTACTTTTTGAAACTGCTGTTGAAATCCTAAATATACTTAAAAGTTTCACAATGGGATTAATAAAGTTCTTTCTAATCTAATCCAATCTAATCTGTAATGCTCGCACTGTGTCCCGCTCTCTCGTGCACATCCATAGACATATCACATGGTGTATTGACATGGATTTTAAATCCTTGTGGGATTAATGTAAATATTTAGGTGTAATGATGACAGAGCTTTTTTGGAGAAAATGGGCTTCTTAGCTGCAGCTGCTGTGCCTCTGATGACCAGTAGGGGGCTCTCTGTTGGTTGTCTGGGCAGAGGAATATGACACCTGAGTAAAGTCTCAGGTCACAGAGAAATACTCTTTGTCTCTTCCAAGAAAATGCCCCTTAAAATGCTCTGTTTTCTACTTCCTGAGGTTTGTGATGTCATGGCTGTACAGCCTCCACCCACATGTAATTTCTGCCTGTCACTGGACACCATGACTGTTTTGAAAGTCAGATCTGCATGCTGTTTCTCCTCCTCCCCTCTCCCATCGGACATAATTTGGGCAGCCAATCAGTGGAGAGCTTATTACCACAGCCTCTGTAGCCTCCACTTCCTTAAGATCTGAGTGTTTCCAAAGAGGAGGGAAAGAGCTGCATCTGATTCTCTACAGAGACAAAATCTTTTATGTTTAATTCGTATTTTCAAGTCCTTGTCTAACATGTTGCGAAAAGTCAAACACACCAGGAAATGAGAACTTTGAATAAGAAAAACATAAACAAATGTAGTTTTTAAGTTGTAAATAACTTCACACATTATTTTGAATGTTTTCTGTATGGCTCTACTTTATTAAATGTGATGGAGATTATGCTTGCTGCAATATTTGTGACGCCAAGTGTAAGGCCAGCGGCGGAAATACTTCAAATCTGAGGAAGCACCTGGTGACGCACAAAATTTTCCTTAAAGGTGAAGAGTGCACAATTTTTGATAGCCTCAGGCCTACGACCCCAAAGGATTAATTCGGCACTGTTAGAACGCCTGTGTCCAATGGCGACTAGTCGTCTGCAGCCAGAAACAGAAATGGGAAAGAAATGGCTTTAACATTTGGTGATGGCAGCAAATGCCACAAGGAGGATACCAGGTCCAGGTAAATAAGTCTCGTGTTTAAGATGGTGTTAGCTTGGCATTTTAATGTGCGTCAGTTATCGTTATCAGGTCGGTTCCTCGTACTTTGTGACGTTAATGTAAATGTTTTTTTTATTTACAGCTCTGTCTAACCCATTGTTAAACTGCCCTAAAGTTAAAGTGAGGGCTGCAATTAATTTATTAAGTTGTGGTTCATATTAGTTACTGGTTTTCATGTTGAAGAAATTTTTAGAAAAACAACAATGTTACAATACAAACAGTTGAATGTTGTTTTGATATATACCTGTCAAATTTTATATATTGAGAAATAAATTTACATTGAAAAAATTTGAGATCTTAATATTAAACAAAATAATATTTATTACTCCGTAAACACACGCAAAAGTACCGAAAATTGGTACCGTTGAGTACTGATACCGATTCCCAGGTACCGGGCATTGGTATGGTATTGGTTCAAATGTGAAAGGTACCCATCCCTAGATTAAGGTTAAAATCTAAAAGGTGAATTTTATTCTGGTCTCTTCATCAGTCTGAATTAGATTGTTTTCTTGTATCAATGCATTTAGAGCCAGCAAGTGTTAATGCTAGCCAAGTTAGGGAAAAGTTCATGTTAACTGGTGTACTGCAGAAATGAAAAAGAAGAGAATTAACTCTTCATCTAAAGAAGCTTCATTATTTACTTTATACCAAACTGCAAGGGCAAGATTGTCATGTTCATTTGAAGCTGAAAGGTTGTGTGTTTTTATTACAGTTTCTATTATTTACAGCCACTCATGCTGTGTCATGGTTGAACTTAAAAAAAATATTACACATTATCAAGCTTCAGCTCACTTATATGTTGGTGGTTATGTGAAGCATGAGCTCAAACCTGTCTATGTATCTTTAAACATAGTTAATAGCTCATTTATTTTTTGTGTTAAAGTTCTGCAGAATAAGTTTGGCTTTTGTTCAGTTTGAATCACTGGATCAGATGCTCAACAATAAACAAACTTGTCATGTCTCAATGTTGCAGTAATAAATTTAAGAGTCTGAAGGCATGGGACTTGGATTTCTTGGAGCTAAATACTGAAAGTTTTTGGTAGCTGCAGCTCATTCAGGGTTAGAGAGCAGAAGCTTCGGGCAGAGCTCTCACTCCACTGTGATTCTGTTTAAACTTCTCTTGCAGTGAAAGTTTTAGTTTTTCTCAGACACTGGAAGTGAAGTGTGTGTATGTTAGGTAATGTTTCTTTATTGCTGTCTGTCCCTGCGTAACATCCTGCCCCAATTCCTGCTGACAGACTTTCTGAAAGTAGGCCAGTTAAACCCGAGCACTTAAAAAGCAGACTGTGTCGCTGCTGATTGTCACAAAATGAGACGACATCAGTGGGACTGAAGGAGCAGAAGACTTCTTTTTTAAAAGGTCATGACTGCTGCTTGTGGGTGAAATTTAAATGTTGCAGGTTTAAAGGTGGGAATATCTGAAATGTGTGATTTTATCTGTCTTTTCTGTGTAATTTTTCAGTCAAACCAGGCTGTCCCTATCCAATATTCAGTGAGACTGTGTGAGAATTTTACTTTTGGCCACACTCAAGGACTTGTCAAAGTGATTACTGTTGCTGTTTTTTTAGGATTTCATGACATCAGCAGGTGAAAATGAGCTTTTGAGCTATATTGTCCTCATCAGATGGTTGCATTTCCAAGGTTAGCAAGTCCCCCTGACAGATTAACTATTGTCAGATAGCTTGAGTGCTATGTTTGGAAAAGAATATTCATTGTTGTAATAAAAAATTCTACAAAGTAAAATATCCATAATGATCCAAGGAAGCAGCTAAAAGCAGTAAAGCTCTGCAGATGAGCAGATTGACTGTGATATGTTAGGCTGTATTATGATAAACAACACCTCCAAAATGTTTCATATTCTGTAATAATCGGTCAGTGCTTTTATTTTAAAGCATTTAAGCAGCAAAAGCAGGAAATTGTTTGTTATGGAGAGTCCACACTGAGGTCTTAATTTGTGTGGTAAGACAGAGAAAAACCTTAATTCACCAGAAAAGTGTTGTTTTTTAGTCATTTTGCAAAGACCTAATTCATCTTGATGATGTTCTTCACAGGAAATGTAGATTTCATCATGGCATATGTTTAAAAGATGACTTTAAAAAAAACACGGAGCTATAAAGCTCCATTTAAAATGCAGCATTAATCAGCCTGAGCCCTGTGGTGACTGTAGCTCTTTTTCTGTGTGGTTTTACGTGTATTTGAAATGAGGTCAACCCACCAAGACTTCCTCTGAGAAAACCGTTTTAGCATTTATTTCTCTGTGGTTTCCTCTTGTGTAGTTTAACATGGCACCTGAACAGGTCTGATACTTCAATATCATGAAAAAATGATAAAATTATATTACTGTATAAAAACAAGCTGGACGTGAATATTGTGCTGTCAATGTTTAATGTCTGTCCGTCTATCTATCTATCTATCTATCTATCTATCTATCTATCTATCTGTCTATCTATCTATCTATCTATCTATCTATCTATCTATCTATCTATCTATCTATCTATCTATCTATCTGTCTATCTGTCTATCTGTCTATCTGTCTGTCTATCTGTCTATCTATCTGTCTGTCTGTCTGTCTGTCTGTCTGTCTGTCTATTCATCCGTCTATCCATCAATATATCTATCTCTCTACTAGGCCTGCCACGATAACATATTTTGCTGGACGATAATTGTCCCAAAAGTTATTGGTGATAAACGATATTATTGTCAATATTTTTTTCCTTTTTTTTTCTTCATTTTTTCATTAATGTAATTATTGTTTATGCCATAATAAAGTGAGTACACCATATCAAAAGCAAGAAACTTTAATTTCTTAAGAGTATTTTAACTGTAATTGGATTGGTTGTATTTCTTTTGCAATGTAGCAAACAACACTGTCTGTGAGCGCACCATTATGCGCTTTTATTTATATTTACTTTGCCAACCACGCACCTCAGTAAGCGCTGACTGTCAAGAACAGAATCTCCGCTGCATCTCGCCTTCTTCGTCGCAACTACTTTCAAACAAATACGACACATCGTCTCGTCAGTGTTCATGAGCTCAAACCTTGTTCATTCTGTTTAAAACCAAAACGTTCTCACACTGGTGCTGTGGCAGCCAGCTTAAGAACCGTATCTTTCGTGCCATCATTCACGTTAGCGTTTGTTTCCTCGTTACTCCTCAGGTCCACTTCAGCGGCCCCGCCTCCTTCCCAAAGATCGCATGTCTGATAGATGGTCACTCCGCTATACATCCGCTAAATCCACTATAGAACCTATGCACCCCAGTGTTAAGAAAGATGGTCCGAGTGAGCCATCCTCTCATTCAGCCTCTTTGGTAGAAAGAGATGAGGAAAACAAACACGCATGCATGTGTCAGTTTATTGAGGCCAGCAAACTTACTGAGGACGTTTTTATTTATCGTGCAGTTAATTGATTTATTGATTATCGTGACAGGCCTACTCTCTACCGATACCTATCTATCTATCCGTTTATCCAACCATCCATATGTCTGTCCATCTTTCCATCTTTCTGTCTGTCTGTATACCTGTATACCAATATCTACCTCTGTCTGTCTGTCTATCTGTGTATCTGTGGCTTCTTCTGTCTGTTTGTGTCTTTGCTGCTGGGTAGGTTCATCAGCAGGTCATCAACAGGCTGCTTTATTGAAGACGTAACATCTTTTGTTTAGAACTGTGTGTCATCTGTATGGATTACTTAACTCAGTGTGAAATCGATGGTTATGATATTATGTATCCCCGTCCTGATGACTGTTAATGGACACATGGGCCTCCTGTAATACTGCGACTCCCCTCTGTGATCAGAGAAGTGGGCTGCATTAATGGATTTTTATTTTTAAACCAGTTTTATTCCATCAGTGTGTCAGGACCAAGGGCAGTGCACTGACCTTTATGGACAGAGTTCACCGAAGCCTCAGCTCTGCCAGCTTCGCCCCGAGTCCACATTACAATCTACACCATACTGTTACCGCTGTTGCTCTGGCACATTTCCCAGCATGCCTTAGAGAGGGAGGAGGGGGTTAAAGAAGAAGATAGAGGATGAGAAAAAGATGGAGGGGAAATGTGAGGCAGTAAAGTGACAGAGGCGTGAATGAGAGAGAGTAAATTCATATGAAAGCCAGCCGCGCTGACATGACAGCCATAAACGACGTCAATATGGACGCCAGCCAACACGATTGACTGACGTTCTTTTGTGTTATGGTACAGAGAAACACTCAGGACACACACGAATAAAAAGATCCAACAAACACCGGAACAAACGTCTTTTATTTCCTCCTCTTGTTATTTTTTTGTGTTTTCTCTCTTTTCATTGCTGCAGTGCTATTCTGAGAGAGACGCTCGAGCCCACGCACATCCTGAGAGGGAGGGAGTGAATGGATGAAGGGATGAAGAGGAGAGAAAGTGTGTGTTTGTGTGTGTTGTGGGGGGTCTTCTGCACTAACTAACCGCCTGTCAGGGAGATTCTGTGTCTTTAAAGCTCATGTGTTCCTGCGAGGGAAAGTCAGACGTGCATGAATACAGTGGACTGAACATGCGTACAGCTGCAGACACTCGTGTTTACAGGATGTATGACCTGCTATATGGTTCAGATCAATGCTAATGTATCGATAATGCCTGAACAATATCAATACATTACCAGAAAAATGCACAACTTTGCATAACTGTGCACCATGATCGATTTAATATTCAATGTGACGTGCAAAGCATCACGTCATGCACTCTATGTTTTTATCATAGATCAACACACCAGTTATTCCTAGAAGTACCTGATGAATTTGATGAAGAGTACATCCTCCTGAAAAGTTTGAAAGAGACATGTTTGGTCTGATACCAAAGTTTCCATACAATCTGGTGTTAAATGACTTATTTTTATATTGTCATATCTGTGGCTATCTAGGTCAGAGCTTCTATGAGTTTTAGCCATGACTGTTGAGACAAACAAAAATTAAGCAAACATTGATAGGAAAATTTATATTAATATTAATGTGTTAATAATATTGAATTAGTAGGACTAAATTAGCCACTGATCATCAGGCTGCCACAACATGCACAAACATGAAATATAAAATCCAGCAACTAAGAAGTTGTTTAAATTTTTTTTAGAAATGTGTAGTTTTTGCTGAGTACCTATTTATTGAACATATAACACCTTTCTATAAAAACATGTGCCAATTAGCAGTAAGCATTAACACCCCCGATTGTTTAGGGGTGTGGATAGATTGTAGTCCAATGCATTCAAAAATCCCCTTCAAAATAAAACCACAGGCTTTTGCTTTCTAAAACTTTTGTCCAGGCAAAGGCTTGCAACCCACTGAAAAAGTGTATGTGACACCCTTTGGGTCACGACAAACCAGTTCAGAATCACCAGTCTAAACTGTGGGATGTCTGCCACTAGAAGTCATGGTACCTCCGGATAATGTCCTCTGCCAAACTGCCATAATGCTCTACTACCTGCATGTAAACAAGCACAGTGATTGTGTAGCATCACTGTAGAATCGTGTGTTTTGACAGGAAACTCATTATGAAAATGGATATAGTTTGGTAATTGGCCCGTTTTTTTCCACAACACTTCAGGATTGATTCTGAAACAGAAATGTGGACATCAGTCTGCAAAGAGGGTCATAGGCTGGCTCTCAAATGACGACAGTAAGGGACTTTAGTTCTGTTTCGCATTGTTGAACCCCAGATGCTGTGATTTTCTGTATTGTAATTATGCAGCTTTTCCATTTTTCTAAAGTTAGACAGATCGATCAAACACAGTACGAATTTGCATATGACTGGACTTGAAATTAGTCACTGAGGAAAAAGTGTCTATGTCTCACATACTATTGGAACTAATATATTGATGTGAGCGTAAAGAGTACGCAATGTTATTCATATGTCCTACAGGACAGTATGGTTTCACTTCTGCATTTTCATCTTGAGTAATCAATAAAGTCAGACTGATATCAGCGTAGGAAGTTAAAGAACTGATCTCTGTGCACTGTGAGTGTCCTACTTCAACATGTAAGGTGATGTTTTTATTTCATTAGCATTAATATGACCTCAGTCCCTGAATTAACACATTTATTGACACAAACTGTATGCAACCTCAACCTCTCGGCTGTCACTTTTCCTGTAAAGGATGTGGATGACTGCAGTGAGTCGTCAGACTGGCACCACCTTCCTAAAAGTTTGAATCACTCCAGGAAACATTACTCATACTTTTAGGTTTTGTAACACTCCGCTGCTCAAAATACCTGCGTTTTGAAGTCATTTTCTTCAGGGATTCCTGCAGTTATTGTATAAATTAACTTTAGACCATAGAAGGTGAGAGGCTGCTGTTAATGGACTTCAGAGTCTTATGAATCACTCCATGAAGAAAAAGAAAAATATCTTCACACAGCAGCAGAAGATTGAAACTCATTGTGGGCGTTGGTGAGAAGAAATGAGAACTGTTGAAGCAGGTGTCTAAAAGATTACTCAATATGAAGGAAATTTATGTGGAAGAATTTCAATTATTTATTGAAACAAATGTTTATGCAAAGTTCAAAAGGCCTCACCTTTCTGTTGTGAGTTGCAGTTGCTTCTCTTAGTTCTGCCATCTTTGAGCTCAGGGCTCAGTTTAAATAGCAGATGATCGTGCACTTTGTAATGAGCTCTGAAAACAAGAAGTGGCCAACTCAAGGATGCAGAAAATGACTGTGCTGTAAACCATCTCATAACTGTTTATGTTGCATTAGCGATTGACATGCATTAATAAGTTCAAAACACACAATTCACGGAACTACTATGTATCAGAGTAGTTGTTGTAAAACTTAGTTTAAAGTAAATAACTGTACAGAGAACTGAGAGACAGTCTGGCTTTTAATCGCCCCTCAGTGTGCTATTCCTGTGCGCTACACCTGGCGTAATACTCCCAGAAACAAGAAAAACACACATGATCAAAGATTTTCACTTAACACAGAGTTACATTTGTAATATTTATCATGCGTGTTACCAATGATTTTGCTCATAGATAATAAAACAAGCTGTTTGGTGTGTTTTACAGATGCAAATGAAAAAGAGCCAAGGATTTCTTCACTTAAAAAATGAGAAAATAAGCAATTTTAAAGAGAATAGTTAACTGATATACAGAGTGTTGTGTGTGTTTGTTGAATGTAGGGATACAGTTAAAGAAAAGAAATTAGAAAAGGTATAATTCCACCTCGTAAGTAGGCTGCCTAGCACACCATATGTCTGTGTAGATTCTCATTCATCCTGGTCCTGGTTAGTAAGATAAGTATCTGCTTCCTTCACCAGCCTTTTGGAACTGAAGAAGCTTCTTGGATGAGAAGAGAAAAGTCTTCCCAAAACTCAACACAGTCCAGTTGCCTCGTTTTTGAGTCTTCCAAGACTGGCACACCATGATAAAAAGGGATTGAGAGCTTTAATTATTAATGATTATTAGGGTGTATGTTCAAACACAAACTGAATTTGATTTCTGGGAAAAGTGTCTGCCAGTATACTTAAGAAGACTAGACAAAAATCTTTTCCTAAATTAAAAGTAGTAAAAAAACAAGGCCTTTATTGTAATGAGTAAAAGCATCTGCTAATGGAACAATAAAACTTGTCCTAAGTCTCTGGGAATTAGTTGGCCTTTCTTAATTAGTAAATGAATCTATTTTCCAGACACTTAAAACAAGCAATACAGGCCTACTCTGTTTTTAATATCCTGGAATAGGATGTTTACCAGGACTCTTCAGATTAATGCATCTTAAATTGTGTTTTAATTAGATAATTTGACAAGAAGACGGGTTAATACACAAGTGTGTTCCTGTCCATGCATATCAGAGTGTTGGGAGCGTCTGTGGATATGGGGGAATCTATAGTGTACTGGAGCATTCTGGTCCATAATGTTGGCAGAGAGGCAGAGCAGCAGGCGTACAGGCAGCACGACAAATCCATACGTGTGAGCAGCGCACAGCAAGACAAATGGCCGAGCTCAGCGTGAGGCAGAGAGACACCTGGGAGGGTTTCTGCAGATAGATGCGCACATGAACAATGCAGACACACAAAGGAAGACGAAGACAAAAGGAGCATGGTAATTCTGCTTCAGTGAGAGTGCTCTTTAAATCTGTACGTCATGCTTTATATAAACTTTAAGTAAATGTCATATAGTTTCTCTAGGAGGCGTTCAGGCTGGCGGTAGTGCATGTGTTATTTGCTTGTGTTGTGTAATCCCCTCTAACACATCCCTGCACTTTTCTCACAGTGAGTCTGACCCACTTCCACAAACTCTTAATTAAGAACAACAAGCAGCGGCATCCTTTTAATAAACACCACCATAATAAAATGAAAATCCCATCGCCTGGACTTCCTGGAGAGCCGTGTTATCGTTAGTGTTACCTCACCGCGTACCCGCATAAAAAAACAACACAAAGAGCGGCCAATGAAAGTGTGACAGAGATGTTTGGACGGGTCTGACTCTCCCCCTCACATCCTGTTTTAAGAAAAGAGAGAAGCAACATTATGAAAGGAAAACACACTTTGTTTTTCTGCAAATCATAATATCCTCAGAAATGCTTCATTCATAAGAACAAAAACAAGGGATGCACATTTCACTTTTTATTTCAGAGTCAGATTCTTGGGGCAGTTTTTTTTAGAGGAAATTAGAGATGAAAAAAGCACATCTATTGATTTCATGTGGAGAAATACAAGTCTAGACACTCTGCTGTCGAGGGTGCATGGGAGTTTGCCCAACCAGTCCACATGTGTTTTGTGGACCTGGAGAAGGCATTCGACCATGTTCCTCGCGGGGTCCTGTGGGGGGTGCTACTGGAGTATGGGGTGGCATTAACACTTAAATTCGATGTCCTCTGCACAGAATCCATTGATATCCGCTGATAGATTGGTGTTTGTCTTCTCCTTCACTCTTGGCGAAAGTGAACGCAGACTGAGGGGGTGCGGTCCTGTGACTCACTCAGGGACACTAGTCAAATTAATCAACATTAATAACATTCATTTGCGCTCGTATTGGAGTTTTTGTTGAAATCGTCTTATCATGTTGCTCATATGCTGAGGTTTGGCGTTTTTTTCTCCTCCTGTCAACTGATGTTTCCCTGTTTTTCATCTAAGAAAACAGGGCGCTGCTTTGCTGGCGACCCCACAGTCTTCCTGATCCTGTCCCGCCATGTATGTGACTGTCTTTTAGGGCTGGGCAATTAATAGAAAAATAATCAAAATCGACATTTAGACCCTATAATCGAACTAAAAATACTCATGTCGATTATTTGAATTATTTTCCCGGTGTAAGTCACGTGACCAAGAGTGAAGGATACGCAAACAACAAGGAGGAGACAAGCGGCAATCTATCAGAGGACCTAGTAGCCAAGAAAAATACCATCTCCATTGTTTGGGCTCATTTTGGATTCTGTGCAGAGGACATCAAGCAGAAGAAGTTAAGTGTAAATACTGCAGGAAGACCGTGTCGATGACCACTCGTATCACCACAAACTTGCCCCAGCATAGCATGAAATTATTGTCCATTAATCGTAATCGATGTAAGACATTCAATTAATCGTGATTTTGAGATTAGGTAATATCGCCCAGCCCTACTGTCTTGTATGTTCTGGACGGGTTAAACCGTAAAAAAAAAACAGCTGCTGCCCTCATAAAAGCACCGCCGGAGCAGCTTTGAGGGTTCAGTGCCTTGCTTAAGGGTACTTGTGCAGCAGAAAGTGAACTAGTACTTCTTCATGTACCAAACCAGTGTTCAGTCATGGTTTGATTAGAACGTAATCCTGTCCATGTGTGAAGTTATGAATGCATCCATGTCCCCATGGAACAAACATTCAGGCCATTGCTGCTTCTAAGCAGAAGCTGTCATTTTCATATTGCCTGTGATGTTTGTTAGTGAACTGATGTTAGCTGCATTTAGAGACATTGTTAGTCATTTTGATCAAATTCTGTTTCCAAAAGTATTCGCGAGAACTCTTGTCGGGCTTAGCGTCTGTTGTTACCCGTTCCCCCTGTATGAGTTTTTCTTTTTTCCCTTGTCGACAGTTATGGAGATGAAGACTCATCTTCCTGTGATCTTAAATGTGTCCCTATCAGGTCACATCTGTACCTCTGGATTTGAGTTTAAAAATGGAGCTTTCTGTTGATGAATGTTGTTTTAACTTCACTGAATTGCTGCTCTGAATGCCTGGAAAGCCAGCGGAGGTTCAGCTGTTTGTCAGCGGGGGTCTCTTAATTACGACATCTGAGGAAGCGGGTCGGAAAAGCCCCCGGAGGGCGGAGATACACTGATGTGAAGCCGGGCTGTCAGAGCCGCAGAAGGCCCGGCAGCAGAGAGGAGCGGGCTATTTAGGTTACTGTGATTCAGGAAATATTTGCCGTTAACTCCTCAACCCTGGAATCAGAACATCCTGTTCTCGTATGTTCTCCTCCTTCTCCTCCTCGCGCTCCTGCTCTGAGGGAGAAACGCCCTTTCTGTTGTTCACCGCTTGATGATTATTCTCTACCTCGCAGGGTTTTATTTATTTCTTTATTTATTCTTTTATTTTCCGTCTCTGATGCCTTGCATGCTTTGTCTTTGAATCTGCGGCTCTGATGTTTCTGTCCTCTGCAGGTACTGTTGCTGCTGGAGGGATCCGGCCTGTTTTTGTTTGCTTTGGAAAAAAAAGCAAGATAAAGGCTTTTGTTCATCCTTACTCATGAATAAGGTTAGGTTATCCATGGATTGATGCATGGATGACTCTTTAATGCTCTGATTTAGAAACTCAAAATGTTAGAAAGAACTTCACCAGCAGTTTCAACCTTTTTTAAAACAGTGGCCAATGGAAGATTGTTTATTTCCAAACTAACCATATAATCAGACTTGTCTGAGTGTTATGTTAACAAGCATGAAAACATGAGCTGTTGGGCCTCATCAGTTAAGATACTGATGTTTGATTCTATGAAAACAGTAAAAACGAGAGGACATAGAGAGACAGGTGTCAGGATTTTTTCCTTTACAGTCCTAAGATTGTTCAGTTCAAGGTTCGTACCAACACCTGACTTTTATTCAGAATAAAGATGACAAGAAGCAGCTGGATGCAATCAAGTAGAGGTTTACTTGTACTTGCCAGCCAGGAGTTACAACCATGCAGAGTGTCAAGCAGTCTGAGAGTTGAACTGAAAACTAGTACAGTGTCTTCTCCCATTTATAACATTGCTTGTGGTCACATGGGGTTGAGTTTGGTGAGGCAGATGGCCTTGCAGGTGCAGTAAGCTCAGCAAGTTCATGGGAATAACTTGAGTTTCTGAGAAGAAAGGGCAACAAGAGGGCTATGTACTGCCATGTAGTGTGTGTGTATGTGTGAGAATTTAGTCTCTAGCAAGGAGAGGGCTATGTAAGGTCATGTACGGGTTATGTAGGTCATGTCACTAAGCAGTGATTTTACGGGAATTCAAGATAGTTCAAATACATAAGAAAAAACTATATACAATATATACAAGAGTCAAATTGTTCCTCACAGCACAACTGTAACCGTGTTTGCTGGTTGGCAGGTTTCCTATGCATCTTGGAAAACCTGTTAAATAATCAACCATTTTTCCAGTCTTGGAAAACATATGGAAAATGAGGAAATAGTAAAATGTCCTGGAAAAGGTTGGATTGTTCTGGAAATTTATTGATCTTCCTTGTACCTTGTCAATGAACAAAAACCAAACAAAGGAAATGAAGTAAAATGTACTTGGTAACTAATTCAGACTCAACCATAAAATATAAGTAGATAAAATAATGCAAGTTAAAGAATAAATTATAAAAAAAAATCAAAACAATGGTGACAAAAAGAAGTAATGAAAATGGCGAAATAAAATGCAGGCTACTTAAATGTAAATCAACAAAATATATTTTTAAAAAGCAGAGTTAAAAAAGATTAAAAAAATAAGTATACATTTATAATGATGAGACACTACATAAAAGCCCGTCTATAAAGATAGCTAGCAGACAGTGTTCATGCCTGAGAGTTATAAATCAGTCAATTTTAAGTTCAGTAATATACGATGGAGCAAGAAAGAGATATTAGTCATCAACCTTTTACTCTTTTTTTCGAAGGCTATTTAAACTGAGAAGTGTCAGTCCAATATTGTAACTCCAGTTGGTTAAGTGAAACTGGAGTCTGTGGGTATCATTGTGCTGTTCTCTGATAATTTGTCATGATTTCTAAGAATGTCTGATATTTTATAGTGTTACAGCCATAGACTACACATCTAGACGTGGCATAAACATAGAAATCTGTGTAATGTACAAAATGGAAGGTACAACAGTAGAAAAGAGTGGGAGCCCTGGGTGATTTGTCACCAGTTAAAGCCCCAGTCACATAGTCCTGTTTCTCATGGCGATTGTGCATGATTGTCATAATCCTGATGAAAGGTGCTTTGGTCGTGGTGCATGAGCTACTTGGTCTGGATCAGCGTTGTATTGTCGTGGATGAACGGCGGAGAACGTGGAAGGGTCCCGACACATTTGAACTGTTCAAAACTGTCATGGAGAATCGCCGCTCTCAGTAAAGCGAGATGGAAGCCTAATGCAGTCTTAATGCGAATGGTATTAGCGTGGCATGTACGGAGCTCAGTCGGGCCGATCGTGGCTCAATCCTGACCTTATAAGGACGACTAACAGGGATGTATCCGTTTGTGCCCCGACTGTGTCTCTGGGACAGTCATTTCATCCTGTATCATAGCGATCACACCAGCCTCGTCAATCGTGTACAGTCATGCACAATCGCAATGAAAAATGGGAATGTGTGACTTAGGCATAATGTAGCATCACGGTCTGGTCTTTGTGATAAACTCGACGTTACACCAGTGTCTGATTGTTTACTTCTCTCTGATCACTGTTTCAGTCGGTGAGTGAAAGTCCATTCACTCGTGTTGACCATGAAGCGATCCTCAGAACAGGACATTGCTTCAAAGTCCAACGCCAAAGCAGTCATGAAAACTGTATTTTCTTTAAATAACTCCTGTGTCCAGAAGAGTAGGTAACCTTCCAGATTTAGAAATGGTTTTCACCTCAGAGTGGCAGCCCGCACCGGCTCACGTGTCTGGAGGAGGGTTTTGCCTCCAGCGAAGCCCTGCCTGCTGAAAACATCCCACTGTGCCTAACAAAAATAATCCATAGCAGTGATTCCCAACCTTTGTCTTCCTGGAAATCCCTGCAGTTGTATTTGAGAATAATGGAAGCTGACTATGAAAGAGGAGCAGAACGTTGATCCATCTCAGTCAAAAATGGACATTAAAGTTTATAGTTTTCATTGATGTAATCTACAAAAGCAAAAATACTGAAAGGCCTTTTAAGAAAGTGTTCAGTTAATGTGTTATTGTCCTTCTATCAGTGTGTGTGTGTGAACTGTTTAACAGCCTTAAAGCTGGAAGCATCTCACTGCTGCCTGTTTTAATTGGCTCCTGAAGCAGTTGAATGAATGAAGACATTTCGATTACAGCAGCAAATATCATTAATCATGCACATTTTCTGCCATATTTACATAACCAAAAGCTCTCATTCACAAAGTATATTGCGATATTTAACTTCAAGCACCAACATTCTTGCAGTTTACTCTTGTTTTGTGTCTGACAGTAAAGATAAGCTGTCAGTGTCCCCATCTGTGCTCCTAAGAAGTCTATCTCACTCTGACAGGGTGTGAATCCAGTGATAGCCCGGAGGTACAAAGATCCATTGAATAGCAATAACCGACCCTTAAACCCTAAAACTTTAACTTTAATACACTAAAAATGAGGCACAGCGAGTCTCTCAGTCGTCCTTGTGTTCCTCTGTATAATGCCCTCAATGTAAAAAGTTTGGACACCTTTGGTCTATAATATTGATGTTTAGGATTTTTGAACAGACCAACTTTAGAAAATAAGAACTTCCATTGTAATTGTTTAAACATTGAGAATGTTGTGTGCACGTATTATTATGTTTTTTTCTAATTAAGTCATTTTAGGTTTTTTTTTCATCTAGATTAAATGTGTGACAAAATAATCAGAGTTGCATTTTAGTAAATAATGATCCCTAGTTTTAGTTTTTCTCTGTCCCAGCTGCCTTCTTAAATGTAAAACTGGCTAATGGGCAGAAGTACATGTACCTTATTACAACAAGGTTGCTGGTTCAAACCCTGTGTTGGTCGAGGCCTTCCTGTGCAGACATGTTCTCCCTGTGCATGCTTTGCTTCTCTGAATTCACTCAGGCTTCCTCCTGCAAACCTGAAACATACTCATTAGGTTAACTGGTGACTTTAAATTTCCTGTCTGTCTCTCTGTGTGGCCCTGTGATCGGCTGACAACTTGTTCAGGATGTACCCTTACTCCCACCCAATGACGGCTGGGTAGGGATATGAATTTATACGATTTTATTGATACCAGTGCTGTTAACAAGTCTGCTGATTGAACCAATTCTTTGAAGATTCTCTTCTTGATTCCTGCATGTGGGCAAATGTTGGTCTGTAGCTTTTTAGTGTCAACAATGTCAAACACATGTCACAGCATAGATAAATCTGCTTCTGCAAGTTGCTGGTGTTTCCACTCACTTAAGGTTGTGCAGTAGGCGACTTTTGTCAAAATTTAAGCCACAATTCTGACGCTTTTGAACCCTGTCAGTGGAAGGAACTGATGAGGGAATTGATCAGCAAAAATACTCATGATATCGATTCTTGATGGAGCTTTTAACAACTCCCAACATGAATTGGTTTTCGATTCCCATCCCTACGGCTCCAACCTCCTGTGACCCCAAAAGGAATAAGTTAATTGATGGAAGAATAAAACCCTTGAACGTTTTGAAAAACTGAGACGTCTTGTTTCAGTGTCAAATATTTCAGCAACAAAAGTGAGATATTTTGATGTTTTTGCTTTTATTGGTTGACAACATGGTCACATCATCTCCTCATGACATTGAATACTTTGCAAAGGCTAAAATGTTAATCAGAGGCATCATTTAAAAAGAAATTCCTCACAAAAAATAGATAAATGTAATATTAAAATTTCCAATGAATACTATCTTTTCATGAGCTTTTTTGTTATTTTTACTTACTCTTTATTTAACCACAAAAACCTCATTGATATTAAAAATCTCTTTTGCAAGAGCGTCCTGGCCAAGACAGCAACACATTCAACAGTTTTACTCAAACACAAGCAGTCAGCAAAACACTTAAAACAAGAATTCAATACATTAAGAAAGAAAAGTCTCAATTTCAGACAGACAGTTTTGCTGGGATTGTCCACATGGGAAAGACAAAGTGAAACTTGTGGTTTTGTTTTGTCCAAATGAATATATGAGCATGGTTTGAGGCAAAATACGATCTCTATAACCCTTTAACTACCAGCTCAACTGCTTGGTAGAGGTTATCAATAAATTCAGGGACATTTAATGTTTAAAAAAAATAGAACAAATCAAGTCATTGCAAAGATTCTGTCAGCATTTCAGAGAACAGAGAAAACTACAAACAAGCCAAACACCAGATCATTTCTTGGTGTGGAATTTAAAGGTTTAAACAGTTAATATTTGATATTGTGATGACGTAAAATGCACAAATATTTGTGATGAAATCCTGTAGAAATGGCAAATTTTTTTAGTAATTTAGGTCGCAATCAAAAAACTTAAAATAGATACTCTGTTTGACACACCGAAGTCTTCATGATAAATAACAGATTTTATATACATCAATCATCATATCAGTAAGTGGTTCAGTTTTTAAAGTAACAATTATGGTAATTCTAATAAAAACGTCTATCTTTTGAACCTTTAAATCCACACAAAGAGAACATTAGTTACTTTGGTTTGTTTGCAGTTCTTCTGTATCCTCAATAAAACAATGACTTATTTTTTAACATGTTAGATATTCCTGAATTTACTGACCTCTGCCAAACAGTTGAGCTGGGAGTTAAAGGGTTAAAACAAAAGTATGTTTTCAATATTATTGCCACACATTTATGAAAACAAAGCAGCAGCACAGAGAACTTTATTTCAGTCCAAACGTCCCGAAAGTCCCGGGTCCAAACTGTTCATTAGAAATTAATCCGTAAAGGGTTTTGCAGATCTATATCAATATTTAGGCCAATTTAGTGTCTGAACTCCATCCCAGCAGCAGTGTGATGCTTTATTTCCTGTTGCTGCAGGCCTCATTCTGAAAACAGCACACACTCACATCTGTGGTCTCCCGGTCCTCCGTCCCTCTGTAGGATGAGTCCATATGGCAGCTGTCATGTTGCCTGCTCTCTTTTTATCAAAGTCAGATCACGGCTGCTCCATCTCCTCTGTCAGCTGATGTTTCATATTTACAGTATGACTCTGACTGCATTTATAGCTCGTGTCCCTCAGTAAAGCAGGATTTCAGGTTTAATCAAGCGTTCATAAGCCGTGCTGTACGCTGCTCCAGGCTACAATATAGAGTATGAAAATGCTCCCTGACCTCTCGCTGCGTAACTTCCTTTGCAAATTTCCTTTTTTTTTTGGCTCTGCACAGGGTCTCCTTCGAATATTTATCTGGACAAGCTGAGATGTCTGTCCTTCAGGGTCAGGTGCTTTCAATGAGGTGTCTGCTGCTGCTGTAAAAGTGTCTGAAAGTGAAACCATGGCTACAGTCCAATAGTCAACTCCTAAGCCCTTTCCAAACCGCTTTTCCTAAACCCCAATGGGAAATGTCATGAGGTTAAGGAAGGAAAACTGCCGTGCACTTTCACTACGCTGCGTCATCACGTGACGACGTTGTGTGGATGTTACTGCTGCGGTGCAACTACAATTTTGTAAAGATGAACTACAAAAGTTGCATCTTAAGGGGCCTTCACACCGCCACGCGGTAACCGCCCCGAAAACCGCTTCTCTGCCGGCGGGGGCCCCTGAAATGCAGAGCGTTTTTCAAAGCGGCTCCTGCTGCGGCGGCATGAGCATGGGGCGAACGTCACAGCAGAGCCCGCCCAAAAGTTCTTCACAACACTCCCTCCTCAAAAACATGTACCCCAGTGTAGTACCTGTTTACTATATACTATGTGGGACACGATTCTGTCATCAAGAGAATCCCCCCTTTTCAGATACCTGCAGTATTAGCTCTAACCTGACACGCCAGATGGATAGTTTCATATGTCCGCCACGGAAATATGCAGGATTTCAGGAACTGAATCAGGCAGGCCCATCTGCTATGCAAGGTTATATTAGCTCCTCCATTGCTCCCTTTGCCCCGCGAAGCCTGCTATTTCCGGGTTTTCTTCTTCCTTCGATGTGTTTGGCTGTTCCCAGGCGACTGCCGCCTGAAAGTTCAACACACTGGACTGCGGGCGGCAGAGGAAAATCTGTGCGCGTTCACGTGGGTGGCAACCGCTTCTGGGTCCTACCGCCGCGGCCAAAACCGCTTGCCGTCTGCCGCCCGTCCCTCATTAAAATGACTGGAGGCGGCACGTTGCCGCGCGGCGGTGTGAAGCCCCCTTTAGAAGTGCTCATGCATCATGACAATGTTGTTCCTTGCAGACAATTTGAACGTAAACAACCCAGTAAAAAATTAGGTCTGCATAACCAATGTTGGAAGTAGGGGTGTCCCAATCAGATATCGTTATCCGATATCCGCCCGATATCAGCAAAAAAAAAAAAATTATCGGATTGTATCAGCCTGCATCTAAAATATCCGATATAAGCATTCTGATACAAGCAGTCCTTTCTTATTTTTTTTTTGTTTATTTAATTCAGTTGTAGAATATGTTATGTTTAAGTTAACCAAAGTGGTTATTTTGCAATACTATTGCTGACTACTGATCTCTGTTTGATAATCTCACTTGATCAAGCCTTTTCTTCCAGTCTGTACAGCAAAATAAGTAATAAAAGTATGTTTGATTCCTGCTGTTATCGTATCGATATCTGTATCGGCCAATACTCAAGACTGCAATATTGATATTGTATCGGAGGTGAAAAAGTCTTACCGGGACAACCATAGTTGGAAGTGAGGACTTAAATAAATTTGTCCACTCATTATCAACATGAACACCAATCAGTGCATGAAAATAAATGTCAACAGAATGAAAGAAAGGCATAATTTGTAAGCCCACAATCTAATAATGTACAGATTTTAAATATTGATCCATGTTTAAAACATAATCAACAATAATTGTCTGATATTTTGCTCTCTTCGGAGAATCAGACTAAAGGAAAGTTAAGACAGGTTTTGGTAAACTTTAGAAAGGATCGAACAGCAGTGGTAACTCACATGGCCTGCGTGCTCTGTTTGTCATTATTCAGTTGAATTCAGAAGCAGTCTGTTTATAAATGCTCTTCTTTCGTAAAGGATGCTCTGGTGTATCCTATGCTAAAGGAGATGCTAAAGGAAGCATTGAGCCACCTTTCCTAAGCATTTAGACTACCGTAAAATACCAAATAGTAGCCAGGGCGTTTATTTACTTCAATTACTGAGCTGACCAGGCGTTTATTTGGGACAAGGCGACAATTTGGGACAGGCGTTTAATTCCTTTTGCACAAAAAATGTACTTAGCCAAAACTAAAAAATATGGTAAATATAATCAAATAATTTATTTACACTAGTATGAATAATACCTGTACATTTTCAAGGCAATATTACAGTACTGTTGTTATACTCTTGTCTTCTTCTTCAACTCTGCACTCTCTAAACACTCTTAATACTGGTCAGGAACGACTAGCAGTTAAGGTCTTCTTTGTTTTTCCACTGCACCAGGGACAAGGAGATAAGCAGCAACATACCGCTAACTGACGTGACCGGCCTCCTGACGTTAGCTAAGGACATTAAACAAAGGCTGCATCCATATCTCCACCCTCTGGACTTGCAGACTGAGCCCTCGCGGACTTCAGTCATACGTAATGTGACGTCTTTACCGTCATCACGTAAAGTCTGCAAGAGCGGGAGTCTACAGCATTATGAAAGGAGCTAATAGACAGACTTGGAGTCCGTTTCAGTCGTTTCCGTGACACTGTTTGAAAAACTATCATGCAAATAAGATACAAATCCCATTTATAGGCTTTTTTTGAGAGTGAACAAATCAACACTTATACACATAGGCTATACACATCCAAAAACAGAAATGTTTATTTACAGAACCAGACTAATATCAATTAATTTGGGTATTACTTACATTGGAAGACTTGCTTTCATCCTTTTTCCGCCATTATTTTTCTCAGCTCGTGATTTCGGCTTCAGACTGCACAGCTTTTATAGGCCAGATGCAATAAATAAATCGAAAAATTAAAACATCACGTCCGTATTGCAATGAATTGTGGGTAATCAAACTAGTGAAGTCTGCACCCCAAGCAGACTCTCTGGAAGTCTGCAGAAAGTCCGCTTGAGGCCCCTTGTGGACTGGATGAATTGTGGATTTGGACAGCCCTCAGCACTCCCGGACTTCCCGTGAACGCGCCCGCAAAGTCCGCGAGTTCACAAGTGCGGTGAAGTCCAGAGATTTGGATTCAGCCAAACAGCGGCTGTCTTCTTCACTGAATTTTCAAAGCCCTAGTCTGTAAGATTCTGGCTTTCTGCGCTCTAGTGCCCTCTGTGGACGTAGAGTGTAGCTGCACTGTTGTGAAACAGAGCGCCTCACACCAACATACATTTGTTGACATACAGAGGGAGGAGAAGCCGACAGGACGTCCAGAGAGACAAATAACTGTAAAAGTTCAGTCTGATCATGTTTCTTTTCAAGTGTCAGCTGTCAGTTTTGAGCTCAGCATTTGCATGCATGTTCTGTAAACTTCGACTGTAGCTCGTACGCTGCGCCGAATAAATTACACCAGGCGTTTATTTGGAACAGGCATCAGTTTGTCAAAATGTCCTGTTACACCTGGTGTTTATTTGGTATTTTACGGTATTCAAACAGCTCTTCTCACAAACTACTTCCAGATCATTTCACTCAGTGAAGAACTTTCCCAAGCAAAATGGACTATTCAACTGGAGCCCATGTTATAACCTCCAGCTAAAACAAAGCAAATCATTTGATGCAAATCATCAGTAAAGTAACAGAATAAGACAAATGTTTTCTCAAGGATGACCTGAGACACAAGAACTGAATCCCCCTGTAACATTTCCATGTGTTCTGAAAGTCTCACTCCAGATGTTTATAGGATTTGATCAGAGATGGTGCCTGTTATTGCATCCTTTTGACCTTTTTTAGCAATCAGATTTCAGACATGTGTCAGGCTCACATCACTCTTATGAAGTTTTGTTTAATTTGTAGGATAGAAGGACACTGCTACTCTCTGGAGGCAGACTGACAGACATTTTAAAACCTCTTTTCCTTTTTCAATAAGCTCTTGGTAGGAAGCCAAGCCTCACAGGAACCATCCTCGTCTAAAGGTTATAAAGATGGACTCGGGTTAGCATCAAATCACAAGAAGCCTCAATGTAATCAGAGACGTCCCCTGAGGAAATGAATGTGGTGAATGAAACTGTTCAATCTGACGGTTACTTTTAAAACATGATACAGTGACATTTACCCTGCAGTACGTCTGGATCTGCCTTTTTCAGAGTGTGGAATCAGGAAGAGCCGTTTTACAAAGTTAAAGCTCGAATAATTGGATTCAGTCTGCAGAGACACTGTCCAATCAGAGTCCTTTAAGGAGAAGAAGCAGGAGTTATGCTGCGTTCCATTAATCTCGGAACTGGGAACTGGGAGTGACTTATCTCCAACTTATTGGCGTTCCAGTTGAACTCGGAAAAAAACATGCTTATCTATCAGGCTATTGTTAGCTGTTGTTAGCACGCCCTGTGTTGTTGTTCACAAATATCACATGAAGAATGTGATTATCACTATGGCAGCATTTTTGTAAATATAAGTCTAACAATACTATGTATACAGCTGATCGAGAGCGACACACCCCAGTCAGAAGTGCAAATAAATTGATTATTACAGGAGCTAAATAACTGTTTACACTAGGCATGGGATGAATATCGTTTGGCGAAATATCGCGATACAGTATGTGACGAAACGCAACCGGGTTTGAAAAAAAAAGAATTGCGAAATAAAGACGTCATGTCCGGTAACCACGCATGTGACCAGAAGTGACGACAACAAACATTAGCACCAACTACCTTGCCTCCAAAAAGCCGAATGATGGAGTCGAATGAGGTCGAAATGGAGGACGCTCTGCTTGGATAGAAGTCATCTGCCTGGCAGTATTTTGACTTTCTCATTAAAAAAGACAAAGACGATAATAGAGTAACTGACAAGACGAAGACGGTGTGTAAACTTTGCTATGCTGTCATTCCGTACACCGCCTCTGGCACAACATGAATCACCACCTTCAGCGTCACCATAAAAATGTGAAGATGACCCCGGTGAAAACGATCCTACCGCTCGGTAGCGTACACTCTCTCTAACCTCTCTAGTGTTAGAGAGAGTGTTATTGTTTGGCCTGTTAGGCCTTGTGTTTTCCTGTGTGCAACTCGAACAAAAATGAATAAGTTGTAATCACACAGTAATATTTTTTCTTTTTGACTTTTTTGATATTGTATCGTGAAGTATCGTATCATGACCCGGGCATATCGAGGTGCAGCGTATCGTGAGTTTAAGTGTATCGTCCCATCCCTAGGTTACACTGGGGGCAGCCATCTTCGATTGTCAACTCGGGGGTGGCGAGGTTCCCCCGAGTTCCCGGTAGAAAATCCCGACCTCGGGGGGGCGTTCCAGTTGTAGTTTCCTACTCGGAACTGGGAAATTCTGACTTCTGAGTACAACTGGAACGCACCATTACAATTGACCAATCATTATACCCAGTGCTTTGGACCAGTCTCATGTCCAGCAGCTACTCGTCATGCACTTCAAAAAACTCAGATCGAGGTTAAAGTATTTGTCTAATTTCAAGCTAAAATGCCCCCTAGACTTATTTTGAGTCACAATTTCCTGATATGTCTGAATTAAGATCGTATTTGAACATATTAAAGCTAAAAGTAAAACCATAGTTGCTTGTAATAAGTCAGACAATCTGCAAATAAGACGAGACAAATTTAATTTAATGACTGTTTTAAAATAAGTTTTCTTCACCCAAGGCAGAATCTAATCATGAATTTAGACCCTCACTGAATCAAACGTTCCTTTTGTTGGCAGGTATTTTCTTATTACAAGCAGTTCAATGCCGTTTCTTTACCTTTTATTTGTTAAAATAACATTTATCTGGACTTGCAAAGTAAATGTGAGTTAGAATAAGTGTTTTAGATATTTCTGACTTTGAAATAGTCAAATTCTCTTGCTAGAATTTTTGCAGTATATTGGACACGTGGACTGATAGATGTGCATGGGGCACATGTAACACTGATAGAAGGTATCCTGAGAATGGAGAGTCTTATTCTCTTCATTAAACTTCACAGAAGCATTGAGACTGAGGACACACTCAACATAAAGATGGAGGATGTCTATGTCTATTTCAAACCTCAGAGGAAGTTGATGTTTCTTCAGTGAAACAGTGATGTTTGGTTATGATTATAAAAGTGAGGACCGTTCTTACCGCTGGGCAAAGATGTGGGCCAGACAAACATATGGCTGTGGCAGAGTCTTCCATCTACAGCAGGGGTGGGCAACTTTAACTACCAAGAGGGCCACATAAAACCATTTTTCCAGCTTGAGGGCCACATTGTAACAGATTTTCTGAAACTCGAGATAATGAAAAAGAATGTTGGATAAACAACAAATGAGAATATAAATTTGTCATAAAATTAGAATACCAATATTCATATATTACAATAGAGCTGGGCAAAAAATCGATTAATTCAAATTATTTTCTGCAGAAGATTTAAAAAATTAAAAATCAAGATTTTTTTTCTTGCCTTAGTCCAATTGTAAGCAGTTGCAATTTTAAAAAAAAAAATACAATTTTCACGATGGTCGGCCTTGTAGGGTTTGCACAAGCACTTTTGTAGGCTTGTATTTGTTATTTAAGTAGAATAAATATTGATCAGAGAGTTTCATGCTTATACTGTAAAAATGTTATGTAGACAAAGCGGCCTACATTTATACTACATAATCAACACTTTATGACCCAGACTTTGACTTTAAGAGGGAAACATCTAGACAACATAAAGGCAAAACTTGATTTGTTGCATTTTTATGTCGCTGGGAGTTTTGTTTCTTTTAGGGAGGGAAAAATCGTTTCAAATCGTAAATCGAGTGTTGTGGAAAAAAAATTGGGGATTTTATTTCTAAGCCATATCCCCCAGCCCTATATAAATAAATACAAGTTATTATGCATGATCACATGAACTTCATACAGAATTTAAACAAATTTAGCTAACATAAATGGAATTAAAGCAAATGAAGCTATTTTCAAATCAACAAAATGATGTGTCTGTCAAATCTTTAAAGCTCAAATATTTTGCTGCTGCCATTTTTTAAATATAGTATTGAGTAATACTTGATATAAAGAGGTAAAAGAGATTAAGACTCTATAAGAGCAAAGTAAGGTTGTAAGTAACTATTAAAGATGATATAGGATTATTTCTATCGGATATCTGAGTTTTCTTCATATTTACAGCTGCTGGTTTTTGGGAATGAATGGCGGGCCTCATTTAGTGATGTGGAGGGCTTCATTTAGCCCCCGGGCTGCCACTTCCCCACCCCTGATCTAGAAACAGTAGAGAGGTTTGAGCACACTTTTCTGAAAGCTGAAGCAAGAAAATAGGAGGAGTTGGACTTTTGATCAGGATGAGGATTGATAAGATTTTATGGATACCAGCGCTATGAACAGTCCTGCTAACTGGTCCAAATCTTTAAAGATTCCCTTATTGATTCTTACAGATTGTCCGTGTGGGCAAATTTTGGCTTGAAGATTTTTACGGTGGCACTGAAGTCAAACACACAACACAGCGTAAATAGATGCTTTTACAAGTTGGTGGTGTTTTCACACACTTAAGGTTCAGCAGTAAGGGCCTTTTTTAAAGAATTAAGCCTCAATTCTGGCGCTTCTAAACCCTGTCAGTAGAAGGAATTGATAAGGGAATTGATTAGCAAAAAGACTCATGTAATTGACCCTTTAATGCAGCTGTTAACGAGTCAACTGGAATTGATTAATGATCCCCATCCCTAACTTTTCTCAAATTTTAGGGGTTTGAAGACAGGCAGTGACTTTTAAGTGATTAAGCTGATGATACATTTAAGTTTCTCCATGTTATATTTATATGGGTACAAACTTTCCCTTGGATTTTAAGCATCATGACATGTTAGCTTTGAATTGTTTAAAAACTAGCACTCATTAATTAATATGTGTTTTTCTATGTTGTGTTCTCTTGCAGTGTGAAAACTACTAAACCTCCGAGTATGAGCCTGTGAAGGAAAATCGACCTGAAGAGGAGGAGATCAAGTCCACCACCACCTGAACCACATGGAGATCTCCTGGGGGATTTTCTCAGCTGCTTTCAAAGCTCCTCGCTGACTGTTGCTCCTCATTTTTCCACCGTTTTTACATCTTGGACATTGTTGCTGTAGAGGCCGCAAACCTCTTCCCTTCTTTTTTTTCTTCTGTTTTGATCCAACCAAGACCAAAACCAGGTGCCAAACTGACTGTGCAGAAAGAAGAAGCAAAAAATCAAGGATTTTATCCATCGACCAATCCTACGGGGAGTTGGTGTACTCATAAACCTTTAAAATACACCTTTAATTCCCTCCTGCTCACCCCTTAAGCACATTACAACACCCTGCATCCCATTAAACTCACATTTAATCATCTCAGCATAGGAGGCGGTACTCTAGAAAACAGAACAACCGTAAAACTTAATATCCGTCGTCTTTGGTCAGTGTGTTTGCATTGCTGCTGCTCCTAACGCTGAACCAGAGGTAGTTTTCTTACGAGGACGATGATCAGTGCATTATTGGTTCAAAGTGCTTTATTAACCTCCAGCTTGTAGTTGTGTGCATGCTAAGCAGCGCTAACTTGACTGACAGGCAAACACAACCACCTGAACTCTTCACCAACACTGCTGCTGCTGCTTCTGCTGCTATCTTAAAGGCTCGGAGATTAACCGTCGTCTCGGTCTGCGCTGTGAAACACTGTCGACACTTTGCCTATCTCCTTCTTCCAGTCGCTTGTGTTCGAGAGGCCTCTCGCTCTTTGTCGTCTACGGTTTCTTCCACGCGTGGCGCTTGATTACGCCACACTGAAAGCCCCCTTTATCTAATCCCACTGACCTCTTCAACTACTTTTACATTCTTCCTTTAACTTTAACTCAAGAAACATGCAATTTAAAACCTTTCACTGTATTCACATTCGTCGTGAAAGGAGGTCAAGTTTGTGAGATAAAACAAGCCATACTGAACACCAGCCATACCAATATTTCCACATTTAATCTCACGATGTTGAAGAGGTGATCCGTTCAGGGAGTAAATGAAGAAAGCGCTGTTAAAGACAACCCTAAATTTCACACATTTTGACAAAGGAGCAGCTTTGTAAGTTTTTCTACCTGCGTTTTTATACACATAAGAGATCAGTGACGCGTGGAGTCAAGTGTGGCCGCGATCGTGACCGTGCCAAGTTCTCCGTCAGTCGCTCTGTGCTCCTCTGTGTTGACGGATGAATCCGGACATTTTCATGTCTGTTCTGTGGGCAGAACCTCGCTGCCCTGCTAGGACCGGGCCCAAGCCCACGTTTGTTCTCTTCTGTTGGGCCAAGCTAAATTCAGAGCAAAGACACTCACACAAGGGTATCGAGCGCACATAGATTCCCGTTTCTCTGAGCCTTTTCTGTAATGTCGTCCCCACTCTTCTGTGAATGCCTTGACGCGCTCATCTTTTGAACAGATCTTTGCTTCCTGTGAGATTTTTCGGGGAAGATATATGCTGCGTCATGCATTAATTCCTTCATTGTAAGTACCCACAACCTTTCAATTTGAGTCATACAACCAAAATTTCAAGCATACAGACCTTTACTGACTCTTCCTCTAAACTGTGTGAAAGACAGAGCTTGTTTATTGAAAATCTGTGAGCATAATGTAGAAGGAATTTCCGTCACAGCTCGTGCCAAATTCAGACCAACTTCCTCTCAGCTTGTTCGCTAAACAAAGCTGAGCCCTCTAAAGCTGCCAGCACTGTTGTTTACAGAAGTGACGAGACAAACAGAGCTAAAACATTTGATTTGATTTAAACGTTCCATGTATTTCTTTCCACAACAGGACTTCAGAAGTGCCAAACTTGAATAACACATCCCACATTTGTTGCAGCTCATCAAAATCAAAGTTTACATACAGCGCTAAATGTTTACAGATTTTCCATTGTCGTGCGTGAATCGTAACATTCGTGCCATGAAACTCTCTCACAGGAGGCTTTTATTTTGAAAGGGTCATAAGACAAGAGTTTACAGTTTTCTCACCTTCATGTTGTTTACAGTAAATGTCAAAATGTACTGCCTGTCTTGAAGATTTTCAGTTTTTTTGGCCAGTGGACTGTAAAACACCGACAGACCAAATTAAGTATTGGACACCTGCTGCCATAAAACTGCATTATTCTATATTTATAATTTGGTTATTGATTATTTCAGAGCTAAAGCCATTTCACAGGCAGTTTGCATAGGGCCCAAAAACTCTGAAAGACCTCAGTGTTTACAAAAGCTGCTTCAAGAAGAAGGATTTGTATTCAGAGAGAAATGTTTACATAAGGATGAGAGTGAAATGCCAAACACCTTCATGAAACATCGCTTGAACAAACTGAACTCCAAGAGAAACCTTTTGCACGTTTTCTGGATTATTCACGAGACCGGAGTTTCATACTTTTTATAAGTCAAGAGGCGGCCATCTTTGGAGAGGACGCTGATTGTTCACTGGAGCTGTTGATGTGATTTTTTTTATTCTAAACAACGGCTCAAGAACTTTGAGAAAATGATGAAACCTGCAGCATCTAGAGGGATGTTGTGCTTCT
The DNA here is from genome assembly GCA_036419115.1 of Scarus forsteni. Lineage (NCBI taxonomy): Eukaryota > Metazoa > Chordata > Actinopteri > Labriformes > Labridae > Scarus > Scarus forsteni. The sequence continues at coordinate 25,657,773 of JAZDUH010000458.1, forward strand.
CTCTCGTCCTGCTTCTTTCCTCCTGCCTTGCTGTTTCCACGGTTACCATTACCACAGAGCGGCGTGCTGTCGAAGGCGATGTCAGGACTCTAACCGGCAGCAGCTCCAGCTCTGCATCAGCTGGTAAAAAGAGCACCACCTTGTTCCTCCTGACTGGCTATAAACCCCCGCTGCCGCCGCTGCCCGCCGGGCCCAAGGTCGCTCCCAAAGCAGCCGAGGTGGAGGACGGAGATGACCAACCTGTCATGGCAGAACTCCCCCCAAAACCCCTCCCCCAGACCATGCTGCCAAGGAACATGACGGCCGACGCCCTGAAGCCCCCGCTCGGTGCGGCCCAGGTGGCTCCGCCCCCGAGACAGCTGGTGGATGTGGACGTTTGCAGGTAAGGTCAAAGGTGGCTGGTCCAACGTGAAGTTGTTTATGTGAGATATGAATTTATTTCCTGTATTAATTAACAAATGCGAGTTCATGTAACGTGGAAGACAACAAGGTTGAGACAAAGGAACAAAAAAAAACAGAGAATAAAACACTTTTTTGGTCAGTTTAGCCAAAAGGTTGTAATAAAAGTTAATTCACAGTCTGTGCCAGTCTAAAAAATTAAACGGATAAGTCAGTGTTAGCATCTGAGGATTAAAGAGAGGGTATTTTAAGCCTTTGTTCCCTAAAATTTATATTTTTATTTATATATTTGACAATAACACTGAAAGTTGAGTTTGTTCTTCAGACTGCTCTTGACTTTTCAACATTATTTTAAAAACTGACGCCATATTTATTTAATTTATTATTTATTTATTTAAGCTACTAGTGCCTTGCTTGGCACAAAGGATGGCTACGGTTTTCATGTTAGCTGAATTTTTGTTGGTCTTTTAAGCAGGTTAGCAGCCATATTGTAGTGATTAGCATGATTACAAGTGGCTCCAAGTGAGTGGCTATAAACTCAGCATCTTTACCAACATTTGAAAATCAACTAGAAAGCACCAGAGAGTGCAAACCTCCGCCAAGGTAGCTCACATATTGCTGCTACATCCATAAGCAATAGTTCCATGATAAAGTTACCGTCATGATATGTTTCATGACCCTGAAAACCGAAACCCACCCACACTTTATTAGTTGGGAGGTTACCAACATCTCCTGAAAATGTAAGCAAAATGTTTTCCAGTAGTTGTTGTGTAATCTTGCTAACAGACAGATAAACATACGCCAGCAAAATCATAACCTCCTTGGCGGAGGTTCAAACACAGCCAAGCTTCACTGCTCCTTACTTCTTAGACTGGAGATATACTTGCTGTTTCATACACAGACATGGAGGCATGGTGGCTGTAGCATTCCCCCTGCATCGATTCAGCTTATAGTCGCACACATTGTCCAGAATAAATGTGACGCCGCAGACGTGAGCTGCAGTACACACATCAGTGTATAGGCAAAGGAGAGACGACCGAGTCAACACAGCAGCGGGAACAACTATGACAGGAAGTTTTAAAGACAAACGGATTCACCAAGACAACAGTCATTAGCATCTACATGATTTTGGACCAACAAAAACATGACTGTTAATCCAGCTAATGATAAATTCTCCTGAAGTTTGGAAACTGTAAATTGGTGATTGAGTCAAACTAAGTTGACATCATGATCGACTTTGTCTGTGGGATAGTTTGTGTTTAGTTTCTTTAGCTGAGTTTTAACTTCTGACAAGTAGTTTTTGTTTGAAGCTAAGAAAAACACTGCACAATGAAGCACTGAAGAGGACACTCTGATTTTGCCGTGCTATAACTTTGACATCTCTCTGCACAGCCGGCCTGAAGTCATCTGTTTACACGGTTACTCACTAAACCATAACACCAAGACAATAATGCCGCTGCATGGAGGAAATTATTCCAAAAACTGAGTGCAGAAGATGCTAATGGTGTGGACCAATCATTGATCAGCTGTTTCTAAATATTATTTTATGATATTGGTTATCAGTGTTTATTTTGTTACATTTACTCTCAGATTTACCGCCATGTTTGCAGTTTACTTCTGACACAACAGGTTGTTATATACAGCCTTAGGTCTTTAACTGCCCTCTAGTGATGTCATGCAGTAACATGAAACACATCCAGGCAAGTATATAAACAAAAACATTTATAATGCAAACACTAACACTCTGACAAACTGCAAGTATGACTCCAGTTTTACATTAAGAGCGAACAGCTTTTCAGATCTAGCATCACGTCGCACAGCGATGCACAGTCACTGTCCACTATGCTCTCTGTTTACCCTTGTAAACAACACATGAAGTACTTTTCTCCTCATGAACATAGTATATGTCTTATGCGTTTTTTTGGATAACAGTCATTAGTTAACCATTTATTAAAAAATAAATGACTGATAGTTCAAAGAATCAAAAAGTTTAAAATACATGTTCAGCTCACTAAATAGAGCAAAATATAAATGTTTGACGTAATACATTCTGATGAAAATATGTATTTTGTTGGTGAGTAGATTTCAAAATCCACCTATTTTCAGGGAAGTTGAAAAAAAAAACATTTTTTAATCTTGTTTTTGGATAAATAAACACTTTATGATGATGGTTGGCAATTGCTGAATTTGAATAAAACCCACTCACAGCTGTGAAGGGTGACCAAGAGGACTGAGTTTTGGAAACATAAATACATCAATCATGAAAAAGGTTGATTGTCTCATTGAGCTCTTGCTTCTGTTCATAACCATTTGGAAGTCAGAACAGCATGAATGTGGCCTTCGTGGTCTCCAAACTTCCCCACCGATACACCCATTACAAATGTATTCTCTTAATGCTCATTACAAAGGAAGAAGATGACTGGTCGGTGAAATAAGAGCATTAAACAACAACTCTGAGCCCTGTGTGTGCTGTAGAAAGAGAGCTCAGTTAATCTTTTCAGCCGTTGTTTCCATCAGAGGGTCCTCATCTCCTTTACAGCATCATTTTATTTCCATCTATGAAACATGTTGATCACAGTGGACGCTATAAAAGCCAGGCACATCATGATTCCTCTCCTCCTGCAGCTCTGATCTCCATCTCGCTGGAGATTATATTCTGCACTGAGAGGCGTCTCGCTGTTGCTGGGAAACGTGTAATCAGCTCTAAATCAGTTGTGTGCCTGCGAGCACGCACATCAACACCAGCAACAGAGGCTTCGACCAGTTAATCCAAAGCTGCACCAACAATAGAGTAATGAGAGATGATAGGTGATGGTCTATTTACAGTATTTATGTTTATTATGAAGTTATGGAGTGTTATGTTGTACCTCTGCTCAGGCTGGCTGCTGATGAGATGTTCAGCATTTCTCTGATGCTGATGTGACTTTTGAGCAGCTGTGAGAGACAAAAGAAGCAGAGAGTGTTTGGGAGTGGCCCTAAAGCTTCCAGTTCACCTCATGATGGAGCCTGTTCAAATGCAAGGCTTTACTGTTCTCTTAATGTTTTGTCATTTGACGTCATAATTAGGGATTCTTACTATTACCGGTTTGATATCGGTATCGGCAGATATGAAAAATGCATCCAATATTTACAGACAGTATGTCAGCCATACATATCAGCCGTATGTATCCCTTTTATTAGCTGAAATAGTGACATGATATCTCTATATAACGAAATTGTTTCCCCTCAATTCTTCTAAATGTAAACATTTAGACACCAATGTTGGTTTTTTTAGAAAGAAATGTTGTTTTTCTTGTTCCTTTATCCTGTTTCCAATGCAAATGAAAATATCAGAGACTAAAAAAGGGCTATTTTAGTTCAGCTAGGTGAAGATTGTATATTTTTGTCCAAAAATACTAGTTGTGTTAAATGAGGCCAGCTGAAAAATGCATGTTTTCAATCATTTTCAGTAGGTCTAATTAATTTTCAAGATGTTCAACATGGGAAATATACAAATATATACCCCTTACAGACTGGCTAAACAACCTGATTAAACCTGTCAACAATCGGCTCCTGTCGGCAGTTTGAAAGGGTTTAATCGGCATTTTGACCCGGATTGACTGACCCTGCAGGTGACACTTGTTTTAATCGGCTCGCCTCTGATCCACTTCAGTGGGAACATCACATCTAGGTCAACCAGCAACTTTACATCATGGCGTTGGTGTAACGTGCCCACAGCACTATGGCGCCCATCCCTTCTGTAACTTTCGTGACCCCTTGCCATCTCGGCAACAAATTCCATCCGCCTTTGTATCATCAGCGCTCAAATGCCATTCAGTCTGTGCTGATTTGTCTGACCAATGTGTCCCTGGCTTACATGCTCATTTCCATTGTTTACATGAACATGTTTCGGCGAGCTGATGATGTCATCAACGTGATGCCAGGCAGCTCGTCTTCTGCCGGTTAGACCCGGGTCTGCTGCCAGTGGGAAAGGAGACACTTTCCGATTGTTAGCGAGGTAACCCACGTTGAAAAAACCTGCGTTGACCCGCTAATTTTAGTGTGAAAGTAGTATAAGCAAATAAATGTTTGAGAAATGATATAAAAAGAAAATCTCTGAAGCCATAAAGTAATTATTTAAATTTACGATTATTAGCCTGAGGCACTCAGAAAAGAAATTATACATGAATATCCCAAATTCTGGTGAAGGATTTAAACATATTGGTTATTGATTAAAGGTCATTCTACCTTCTCTAAAGGCTTTAATAATGTTTCATAAACTATCCATACTGAAACCATGAAGCAAATGACAACATGTTTTCCTGTAAATAATCAAATGATAACAGTTTTTAATGACTACAGTATATTTTTTTCCATACTAGATGTTGTTTGAGGGCAGCATGGTGGCGCAGTGATAGTAAATGTGCCTCATGTGGTTTGATCCCTGTGTTTGTCGGGGCTTTCCTGTGTGGAGTTCACATTTACTTTCTGTCCATATTGTGAGATCTGGCTTCCTCCTACAGATTAAAACATGCTCTTTGGGTTGATTGGTTACTCCCAGGTTGCCCTTTAGCAAGAGAATGAGCAAGAGAATGAATGGTTATCTCTCTCTCTTTGTTGCCCTGTGATTGTCTGACAGCTGGTTCAGGTTGTACCCCACCTTTTGTCCAGTGTCAGTTGGGACAGGCTCCAGCCCCCTGTAACCCAGAAGGGGTTAAGCAGTACAGATCATGGATGGATGGATGTTGTAATGCAGTTTGCAAGTGCACATTGTGGTCATAGTTGCAAGTCCGACCTTGTAAGATCTTTTTCATTGACACATTTTAAAATTTGGAACTGACTGTCATGCAGGAGCTGCCCTGTTACCCAGTTTCAGTGGACCTGAATGATTTTGATTAGTGAATAAGAAATGAAACGTTCCCTCTCTGCAGGGGCTACTTCGATGTCATGGGGCACTTCGACAGCACGTTCAACTGCTCCAAAGGCAGCTACATTTACTGCTGCGGCACCTGTCACTACCGCTTCTGCTGTGAGCACCAGAGGAACCGGCTGGACCAGGACTCCTGCAACAACTACCACACCCCCGTCTGGGCCGACCCGCAGGTCCCCGCCACTGTGCCTGTGACCAAGCCCGACCCGGACTTGGAGGCTCTGCAGCAAACCAACAGCAGGTCGGACTTCTGACTTGTTTGAGTGTTTGAGCTTGTTTGTGTGCAGAAATGCAAAAGTAACATCCACAGAGTTTAACTCTTGATCTGCTTAATCTAAACTTAAAAGATAGAAATAAATTATCAATTTGTTAAAAATATAACATAGTAGCATCCAAATATCATACATACACAGAGAAAAGACTTTACCTTTTAATAGAAAAAACTAAAATTGGAAAAAGTACAAAGATGCAGTTTGATTCTTTCTTGAAGATTCCTAATTACCTCCTACACACCAAACTGAAAGAAATGATTAAAAGCACATGATTGTCCAAGTAGTAACATAATTTATCTTTATGGAATATTCTATTTTTCTACTTGACAACTTTATTATCTTTCGTGTCTATAAGTCTGTAACATCAATGCCTTTTCTTCTAAATGGTTTTGATTAATTCAGTCCTTGAACACCATCATAACTCAATAGATGCAGTCAGAAACCTTGAAACAAAAACATTTAACTATGGACAAGTAAGTAGCTTAATTAAGTTTATTAATTCAATTTTGATAATCAGACGGCAATAAGAGGCTTATTTGTTTCGGAGCCTGTGTCCTGAGCACATCAGAGTTTGAGAGTGCTTCTCCCCACGACTGAAAGGTAGCTCTGTGCCCTTAATTTTTGCTGTTATTAGTTAAAATAAAACCTGTAAAATGTGAAAAACAGAATAAAGGAGGTATGTACAGGATTAACAGCAGCTGCAGACTTGGGAATTGTTAAAACTGAACAGTAATCTATTAGATTAATGTAAACATTTTTTTATTTCATGTGTGATTACCAAACTTAAAAAGTAAGTACTCAGTGGCAAACATTGGCAGATTATAGCTACTAGGATGTCTTTAAACATGAAATGTGGTCCTTTTTCTCCTTAGACTTTAATATCCATCGTCTTTGTATTCATGTTTCATTTTAGAGCCGATGAAATTACATTAGAATCTCAACACTGATTTGACAAAAGTCTTGAATCATAGAAGTGCAGCATGGTTAACAACATTTGTTCGTCCCACCCAGAGAGCAACTAGGTGGTATCTGCTCAGCTTGGCTCAACTTTACTCATTTTTTTTGGTTTTCCGTCTGTGTTTTCCTGGCTTGAGATGGAAATTGCCAAGATTTTGTTGATGCCAGCTCCATTAACAGTCCTGCCTGTCAATTCTTTAATAATTCACTTGTGGATTCCTGCTGATTCTTTGTGTGGGCAGAGGTAGACTTACACAGTTTTTCAGTGACAACAATGTCAAACACATGACACTCCTGATATTCAGTGCTGTACTGCATAGATAAATGCTTCTGAAAGTGGCAGGTCTTGATGCAAACTTTAAGTTGTGAAATTAGTGCCTTTTTGTTGAAAATTAAGTCACAATTTTGTCAACTCCTACCCCCATTTCTGCTGACTGTCTCTGATTGGAGCGGGACATCTTTGATTTGCAAGGAACACAGAATAAAGTTACCATTCATACTTTTTATTATTATTGAATTGATTTAATTTTACTTAGCTTATAATTCTTAGCCTGTGCAGTTTTATGTTTTTATCCCATATCTCCAGTGCTTCCTCAGCAGGGGGCTGCTGCACTGGGGGCTGCTGTTGGCTCTGACTGGGATGTCTCTGTCCCGTGGTGGGCATCCTCTTGGCCAGGTGGGAGGTCCGCTGCAATGCTTTGCTGTGGTGGGCCCCCCGCTGGTCTTGTAGCGAGGCACACCCGGGTGGAGGCATCTTGGCCCTGGGCTGTGGGAGGGGCCCAGTGCAGTCGGCCTCCTGGCATTTCCTGACCTGGCTCCTGTACTCAGCCACACGCTTTTACAATCACGCATTTTAAATCATGTTATTTGTTTGTATGTGTGTGTGTGTGTGTGTGTGTGTGTGTATGTACGTGCTGGGTGGAGTTTGAATGGGGTGGTGGGGACTGTTTTTCGCAAGTATAGCACTTTGTGCTGCATTTTTAATGTATGAAAAGTGCTTTAGAAATAAAGTTTGATTTTGATAAAGTTGAAGGAATTTATAAGGAAAAAGACCAATGATATAGATTCTTTGAGGAAGGTGTTTTCAATTCCATCCCTATACCTGACACAGGTTTTTGACCTCCAGTGGGGTACCAGACTTGGTTCACCTTGCTTAAGTATTGCTGACTTCTGAAAGGTATTGCCGTGAGTCAGGGATATTGATTCGGAGCTGAACGCCTCCCGTTGTCAGCTGTACGATGCTGAATGACTTCCTAAACTCTCCTCTGCTTTAACAGCCTGTTAGTTTACCACTTGCAGCCGTCTTTGGAACTAAATTTGATCTCCTAACTGTTACAAGAGCCAAATTGGGACCTGCAGCTCTATCGCCTCCATTTCCATCTTTGCTGTAGTTTTGTGAAGCCAGATTATGACGGTTCGGCCCACCTTAGAGAGCGACAGTCTGTGCTGTAATGGAAAACACAGCACATCGTATCAACACTGAGCAGAATCGAGCAGAGCTGAGCAGATACCTTGAGTGGAATGGCAACATTTCTACGGTCTAATTTGTGTTTATTTTCCTTTTACTCACAGCACGGGCTATGTGATTGGAGGTGTGATCTCCTTCACCCTGGTTGTGGCGGTTGGTGTCAGGATCGCCTTCAGTAAAGTGGCTCGTCGACCTCGAAACAGAGACATCAACATGCCCAGGTGAGACCGTGGGACTGTAAGTGGTTTAGATACAAGCAAGCAGACAAAGGGAGTAATGGAGAAAATGATACTCGGATAAAAGAGAGGGCGCAAACATCCAAATCAAAACAAGTGCAGTGCTAAGTAATATGAAGAACGTGATATGGAGGTCTTAATATTTTCAACTTTCTGCTGCATATGTGACAGATAAACTTACAAACAAGCAAAGGAAACATCTCTGATCCGCCACACAGGTCAAACATGATTTTAATGAGAGTAAATGTTAGTAAATAAAGTCTGTTTTCTATGATTAACATTGTTACTGTTTCTTCGCACTCTCTCCTCTGCTGTCTTTGGTCCGTCTGCTGTGTCAGATCACTGGTGGATATCTTACGTCACCAGTCGAGCCCGGTGCAGCAGGGAGAGAGGAACAGCACGTCCATGTTGACCAGCACCACCTCGGACGGCCGATCCAAGAATCTTTACACCCCCATCTTACAGAGCAAAGACAACCGCAGTGAGTCTCAACAATTTAGAAGAAAAGATTCCCAAACAGACAGATTTAAACTTAACATAAAGTCCAACATTTATTTTCTCTTATCTTTTGTTAATAAGATATGACAGATTTATAAGAAAGCCTTTTGTAAGCTGTTTTGTTTTCCATCAACAGCAGTAAAAATATTTTTTTAGTTTCCAATCAGACTAAAACATTGTTTTCACAAACAGATTACAGAAAGAGTGATCGTGTTTTTCTGTTTGCAGAACTTTGATCAGTGGGTATCAGAATGCGAGTGAACATGTTTGTTCTATAAATATATAAAAAATAATACAGTTTCAGTCTGAACATGCAAAAAACAAACATTCCTCTCTTTAATCTTCTGTCCCTCTGTCACTGTCTGTCGCCTCTCGCTAACAAGCTCTCTCTGGCTTCAGTCTCTCCAGGACTTTGTTTTTGCTGTTTCGCAGAACTTTCAGAGATTTATTAAGACAAATCTGCTCCAATGAGGCACGCCTGACTCTACAAATGCCATTTTTTCCATCAGACTTTTTTCCCTCTTCTCTCCTATCATAAAAGAAGCTAATGGCTTAGCACGCCAAAAAACATGTGGAGCCACTAGTTGTGGGGACAACTTATTAGAGAGCTTCATAACAGTGGCCTAGTTTTCATTTGTGAGGCTGTGAACAGGCTTTACTTCTTTCAGAGTGAATTTTACTGACAAATTATTTTTGTCATAGTTTTCTTCAACAACCTTTTCCCCTGACAAAATACAAACAAATGCACATGGGCAAAAACTAAAACTAAATTAACTGGCCTTTTTCGTCAAAAAATAAAAACTAGACTGAATTGTAGCCAAAATAAAGGTGACTGCATTTCACACAAAAGTTACATTTGTATCTGTTGATTTGTAAATCAAACTTAACTAGCATTCAATAAAGCGTTATTAGAGTAGATTGAGGCAAAAGTTAGATAGCTCCATTAGATTATATTGATTAAAATGTTGTGAAATTTCATCAACTAAAACTAAAACTACGAGATGACGACTTTATGACTAAAACTAAATGATATTTTAGGCAAAAGACTTATTTAAAACTAAACTAAAAAGTGCTGTCAGAGTTAACACTGATTCAATTTAATGTAGCCAGACAGTCCTGTTGAGATCAGAGATCCATTTTTAAAGGAAGACCTGGCAAAAAATGGCAGCAGCACACAGTTTCAACTAACAAAAAAGTAATTTAAATAATTGGATCAATGATGAGACATCAATAGAAACAGATGGATTCAAGCTTTTCACAGAGGATTTTAAAAAAATCAGGGTGACTAAACTTTGAAGTCAAAAACAGTCCCACACAAAAGGTGCAGAAAACCAAAATCTTTCTTTCCTCAACTCAGCCCCTGCCTGAGGAGCAATAAGATGCTCAACGCCCAGTGACCAGGGGCTGTGTGTTTTAGTCCTAGTGGAAGAAGAGAGGAAATAAGTGTTTTAGTGTTCTTTTGTCTTAATAAAAGAACACTAGAACACTTATGTTCTAAGAAGACAAGATGAATCTAATTAGTAAAGAAGAGAGGAAAGGTTGTCCCGAGTCTTTCTCGGAATGGCTGTAGAAATAAAGATATACCAAACTACAAGTCAACGAATGTTCAAAGAAGGTTCCAGCATTTTTGTTATTTTTGTGTCTTACCTCACTCCCAAGTCCATGACAAGCAGGTCGACACCATTCTGTCATCTGCGTACAGTAACAAGGAAGAGACATCCAGAGCTTGCGACCCGTAGTTAGCTTAGCTGAAACACTGGGAGTAAATGGGTAGCACGCGACATGCCTGAGTGAGCTGTTCACTCGCAAGCCATTCTTAAATGCAAATTGCCGGCAACTTTAAGAAATAAACGGCTCGCTCTCAACTGCAAATCAGTTCTCATCCCTCTTAAAGGAGCTGTTCAAACGACTTGACTCGTTTGCAAATGTCACATCTCTCCCAGAAATCACTAACGAAGTAGGTCAACAAAGCAAAACCTCTGTTTACGAGTAAAAGAAGATAATATGAAGATAGAAGATTAAGTAACATAAAGGGGTAAAAAACGAGTCACAACAAGCAATCAAGACCGTTAAAGAGTTTATCTGATGACTGTGGGCCGAGGCAGGCTAACACTACCCATATACTTCTCGTGTTTGAGCTAAGCTAACTAGCAGTGGGCAAGCTTTGGCTGTCTCTCTCTTGTTACTGCATGCACAGATGAAATAATGATGCACTGGAACCCTGGAATTTCAATGATGAGTAAGAAGTCTGTGAGTTTACAAAGGTAAAGTTGTGTAAAGACTAACATCTGAATTAAATGAATGGGCTGAATTTTTTAATCTCATGATGAAATGTTACATCTTTATTTTAAATTTATCAGATGTCAGGCATCGTGCATCATCATCTCACAGCTGATGTCCACACTGCATTGTAGATATTTAGCTCTTCTTATGCCCTGTTTCCCCTCATGAACAGCACATCAGCTGCTCTAAATGTTTCAGTGGAGAAACGGCGTGTGATTCTTTATATTGATGAGTGGTTGACTTGGATGCTCATCAGTTCACAGCTCTGTGTGAGCACAGTGACATTTCTCCCTTTGTGTTGAAAGTAAAATAAAACATTTTACTCAAGGATATGAAGGAATGCTCCACCAAATCTACTTTCTCAAACAAGTTAACAAGCTCTGTCGAGTGAGAAGCTGAAGAAAATCAAGAAATTTCCTGCAGCAGCTCCTCAATCACCCTCCTCTCCCAACATGCAGTTAGGACTGTCATAAAAGAGACTTAATATCCAAATTCAGCAGTTAATCACAGTCTTAAAAAGACACTTCTTTGCTGCCTTCAGAAACCTCAAATCTGAACATTTTAAACTTCCATCACAGCAGTTTTGGCCCACATTTTTTTGAGATGTGTGTCAATAAAGTAAGAATCAGATTTCCTGGAGGGACTGCCTCTCTCCCCTGTCTCTTTCCTGTCTCTCTCTCTCTGTCTCTCTCTCTCTCTGTTATTGACAAAAATGCTTAGTCGACACGCGGCTCTGTGTCTCAGGAGTGGTTGTCCATCAGTTTGTCGGCTCTGCTCTCTTTGCAGCTGGGAACATGCACCACCATTTTAACCAGCAGGGGTCTGCTTCCAGCCCCAAACACTCTGCCACCATCGGTAAGCCTGAGGGCTCAGCAGCTCAGGATCCACGGCCGCACTAAGGCCGCACTGTCTGTCTGTGTCCATGTGGCTATGACGACCTGTTGTCCTGCACTCTTGCACCAGCTGTGTCGTTGTCAACACAACCTTGTCGCTTCATATTGATACCTCCTTTAATTTGTATGTCTGTCACTAGAGATGTCTCAGCTTTAGTGTTGGTCTCTTTTTTGTTGTTTTTTTGAAACACAGTGCCGCTGCACTGCTCACCGACAGACTCACCCAGTGCTCAGTGATATAACGCTGGTTCACACCAAACATCATAACAAATAGTGTTGTGCTGGGATGTCTGTACAGTGTAGCAAAACTGTGTGGACCTGGAAAGTGCTCACACGCACATCATTCCAAGGTCTTCTTCTCTATTTGACTAGTTTAGGAAACAAAGAATGATACTAAATGGTTCCAAGAAGAGGATCCTTTTTTAACTGATTCAAATTACCAGGAACTCTTAAAAGAACACTGTGCAGCATCTGCATATTTATTGTGTTATGTATTGATGTTTTTAGTACTTCTCTCTTGAGCACTGTCCTGAGTAGCACCTTGTGTAAATACACTGCATTTTTTAATGAAATGGCAATATAACTTCTAAAATCTATATCAAAATTCTAAATTCATTGTCTTTAATCAGGCAGATGCATCTTGCCAAGCTTCAATCTATAATGACTAAGTTAAGTCTAAAGTGGGACGGCCCAATCAGCTTCCTTTAGCACAGGAAGAGGAGGGGTTACCAAAGTGATGACAGCAGGAAATGACAGAGATTAGCAAATATACTAACATCATGAGTCACAGTTTTATCAGATCTGGACAGCTTTCTTTATTAAATGACAAAGAAATAACAACACTGAAGGAATTTCTTGAAAGAGAAAATACATTAGTTTAGTTTAGTTTTGTTCCTTACATGAAAGTTGACGGCAAAGTACGTGCACAAGTGCACATTACACCCTCAAACAACAGCAAGAAGAGAAATGTCTCTTGTATTTTCCTGCCCCTACATGATCAATTAAAAAAAAGAAGAAAAGATGGCATCACCAACAGTTGATTTTCAATAACCTACACCAACAACTCTTTGATTATAGCAAGAAAAACAAGCAAAATGAATACAAATAAATTAACTAAAATGTATGGTTCAAAACAATTAATACTTACCTTTCAGTTTATTTATTTTATTTTTTTACATTTTATTTTTCCAGTTTCCAGAAAAAAAGATAATTCCAGCTCTACCAAGTGACATTGTTGCACAATACAGAAAGAGAATGGCAACACCAAATTAAGCAAACTTGTAAAATGAATAAACAAACAGCGATCAGAAACAAAAAGATTAAGAAAAAAAGTATACATATAATGTTTAAATAGACATTTATATACCCGTTCACATGCACATTCATACATACAAGCACTATACACATGTTCACACATGTGCATTCACTCCTATGTACTCATACATATGCATACCAATACAAATTCTTATTTAGATACGTAATGGTAGTAATAATAATATCTAATGATAATTATAATGACACTAAATATAAAAAATAAAAAGGTGGACGGCAAGATACAAAAAAATATAGCTACAGTTGCATGTCACATTGGTAAAACCCTGTTTAAGTTTCAAGTGCATATTGACACATTTCACTCCATGTTCCTCGTGTTTTGGTGAGGTTGTTAAACAAAGTTGCTCACATTTTGTATTTACACCATCAAGGTAGCGCCCACCTACTACATTATCTGGAATGAATGAGACTGATGGGACAAACAAATCATCTGCCAGACAAGCTTCTGAAAGCTTCTGCTTAGATGGACTAGTTTATGTATTGAACAGTCAATGTAGAAAAAGAACCATCAATGTACGGCACAGTGCAGCTTCCTGGAGACATTTCAGTGTAAAAGCTTTGTCTGTTTTATTCAGTGATTACACCAGTTGAGTTTTTACACAAAGGTGTCATGATGAAGATTTAGCTGTTGTTAGCTAATTAGCTTTCATCCCATCAACACCAGTGTGGATATGAAGCCAGATTTCAACACTGAGTAAATGTTTTTCACTAACAGCACTGAAAAGGATTTGAGGACACAGAAGTGGACACATTTTTTTTCATCACCTGTGTAGCATTAACCAGAGTTGATCATTTTAATCACTAAGGGCTTTAATTCTGATCAGCTTTTGTGTTTTTTTTAAGTGAGTAAAGGCAGAGAGGGATGTGCTCCCAGCTGTACATCCAGTGAAGTCTGTTCCAGACTGGTGCAGAAATGGCTCGTTTTCTGCTTGGTCGTAAAAGAGCTGATTTTGATTCCTGAACTTCAACATCTTTATCTCTAAAGCACTTGGTTGTGCTGACTGTGACACATCTGTTTTAAGAGACTCTAAGTTGTCCAGCCTGCCCTCTGCTTAATGCAAGCTTGTCTGCCCCCCGCCAAAACTCCCCCCCTCTCCACCACCACGAGCCCGCTTCCAAATGTGCCTCTTCCTCCTCCTCCTCGTCCTCCTCTTCCCTCTGTGAAGCAGCGATGCGACTGTGCTGACAGCTGACGCTAAATACTTCCAGAGGTCTTGGCTTAAGTTCGGTCACTGCACCCACCTGAGTCTGTTTTCCAAAGGCTTCAAACCAAGAAAACAAAAAAGCAATGCTAGCACACGTGAGTCATTTACACCAAACACCATGGCCATAAAAGACAAAATATTACCACGAGAGGTGATTTTGAGTGTCCAACATGGCTGCCACAGGCACAAGGATTACATTTGAGTGGAAATAAAATGAAGAAGTAGATGAACATGATTTTCAGTGAACTTTGTGTGTTGTTTCAGTGCCGGTTATTCCAAGCCGTTACTCCCACATGCGTCCCTCGGGAAATGAATTATACAAGAAGGAATCGGTAAAGAATGAAAGCAAGTTGGAGAGAAGATTAAATTAAAAGTTTGGTTTGAGTTATGTGTGCAGTGAGCAGATTTGAACTAAAATGAATATGAGAAGGAATCAGCCAGTGACATTTAACAAATATAAACTCCTTTTGAAGGCAAATTTCCACTTTTCAGGTGTTTGTGGGTCAATTAAATCTTATCATTGACATAGGTACATTTATGTTGACTTATTTTACATTTGTTTTCTGTTTGTATTCTTAAAACTGTCAAATATGATAAGTATTTAAAAAAAAATCCCCAGTTTTCTATAACTTATTGATCAAATTATATTGTGCCACAAAATAACACTTAATCTATGTGTACTGATATTTTCTTACAACCCCAGTTTGATGTTTGAATTCAAGTTAGGAATGTTTGAAGTTGTTTTAGGCAGTGCTTCGTGTCCAGCCTTCTCCAGACTCTTTGTCCAACCATCTGCTACTATCCCAGAAACAAACAATTTTTAAGTATGACAGTGAGTGGAAATTAATCTGCAAGCTAGAAATTTTTACTCTGGTGTATTTGGGAGTGATTCAAATGACACTCTTGGGCAGGGTACAGCACACAATCCAAGATAATTGGCCTGAGTTTCAGCTCAGATCCCCACTTCTGGCTAAAGTCAGCAAACATCCAATTATCTGGTGGTCCCAAAGATTATCTTACTTGATTTTCCTCTGGTGTGGAGTGTGTAAGGAGTCATTTAATTGTTTCAAGAGAAGATCGGGGAGACACTGACCTGAAATTGTAAATGTTAAACTTGCGCAAAATTTATGATCAGAAATCCTGATGTGTGTGTGATGCCCCGAGGACAGCCAAGCATGTCTTCTATGTTTTAACACAAAGACCAGAACAAAACCAATCAAGGAGCAAGCTGGCAGTGGCAGGACACAAATGTAGCCATAGAAACAAGAGTAAAAGCAAAGTATAAAGTTCAACAGGTGTTAAATACTGAGGTCCACATCATCAATTTGTCGCAGAGCGGGAGCCTTTATATAACATAACCTGTAAATTATATACAACAAACTGGTAAGGAGAGGAGCTGGACGGAAAGAACAGCTAGAAAGGTGTCATAAGTAGCTAAAAGCTCACTGCATTTAGCTTTGATTCCTCCTGATATTCCCTGCCATGTTTGCTAACACTTAAGTCACGTTTAATCACGCGAGATACCACCTTGAGAGTAGAGGCCCTGGTTGTTGGTGGGTGAGTTTGTTGGTGTGTGGTGTACCTTGTCTCTTGCTGAATTGCACTCCACATACTACAATAACAATAAATCGGACCGTATTTTTCCATATGTGTCATTTTTTCACTGTTTAGTCAGTTAGAATTTAGAAAATCTTCATTTGTATTCCAGATCTTAGTGAAATACGTACTCTGCTCATATTTTATGTTGTCTACATGAAAGTTCATGCTTTAAAATAACTGTGGAAGTGATTTGTTCTGTGTCTTTGCCTTGTAATTTTGCAACCAATGGAAATATGACAACCCTCAACAGAAGAAGCCAAATTATCACAGAAATTGTAGAAATGATTTGTTAGGTAATAGAAATTGATATCACCTTTATCCACAGTTTAAATAAAAAATAGCATTTAGCTTATAATGTCTAAGACTATACCCATTGTTTACTTTTTTAAAATTCACCTTTAAACTAATGCCTAAAAAACACAAGTCAAGATAACACTGTACGAATGTTCTTGGTGACCCCTGACATGGACTGTTCTTGCTCACTCGGGCTAATTTAGTCTCGACTCTGTTGTAGAGTCAAAGTATTTCAGATTTCATAGATTATCTTTAGCTCCGTCCTCTCTCTTCCTGTGCTGGATAAGGTTAAAAAGCCTCCCGGGAGGATACAAGAACAGAACACTCGAGTTCTCTGAGTCAGATACTCCGCACACAAAGTTCGTTTTCACTGTGACACTGTCATCAAACCTCTCTGTCAGCCTCTGTGGGTGTTCCACAGAAATCAATGACCCTTACACTTCTGGAAATGACTCGGCTAATTCTGTATGATGGCACCAAAAAAAAAAAAAAAGAGCTCAGTTTGTGATGCTTTTATTTTCCTCCTCTGATAGAGCTAGCATTGCTTTTCACCTCACTGTGTGTGTGTGTGTGACATGCACTGTACAGAAGTCGATGTGTGTGTTCCCCGGGTGACGCTTAACAGAGACATTATTGGCTGTGATTGCCCATTACTGTCAGCGGTCAGCGAGCAGAAATGTCCAGCAGTTATCTTAACAAGATCGCAGCCCATAACCGTCACCGCCCTGAATGGACTCGACATCGATTGTGTCGGTCTCAAACGCAGGAAACAACAGCAAACACGCCATTTTTTGCACGATTTCGTTTTTTTCTTCTTTTTTTTTTATCGCTGCTTCATATTGTAACCTCTTTTCCAACCTCCTGCAACAAACTTTTTCCTTTCATGATACCTCTGAGGTGAATTCAGCCTGTTAGTTTTCAGATGCTCACTTTTTGTCCCTGATTTTAACTGTGCAGCACCCACACATGCTGGGTCACCCCTGAGATAGGGCTGGGTGATTTGAAACAAAAAGTTGTGTAATTATCTTTTTAATATGGGGGGTGATACATAATTTAAATCTCATAGATATGAAACTGATTATAATGCATAATAGGCCTGAACGCAAACCAGATTTCTATCGTCATTATGATATTAAAATGCACAATGGATCCATCACAGAAACTGGAAATTAAAAAATATGCTTTAGTCCCTGTGCGCTGACAATAGTGTTTGAACAGAGTGACTGTAGGCAGCAGCTCCATCTGGTCCTGAAAGTCAGCCCTCTTGCTCCACTGTGTTTAACACCTGTGTCACAGGTTTATAAGATGTTTCTCTGCTCTCTTGTTTGTTAACTCATTTGATGCAATAGCAGAGACAAACTAGAAAAGCACTCAGAGAGTGCAGACCTCCCCCAGCACCACAAGTCACCATTAATATTAGTCCTACCTTTATTTCACCTAAATATTTAGAATCCTAGACCATGAAAACATACCATTAGCAATTGTATTCATAATGATATCTATTTTAGTTCTGTAGCTATTCACGAAAATCACATTTCTCGTTATGGCGGTTTGCTGATCCGGATCACTCCCAAAATCTAATCATTTATTTCTTGTCCCAATCCGAACATTTCCTAAAAATTTCATCGAAATCCGTCCATACGTTTTTTAGTTATGTTGCTTATAGAGAAACAAACAAGCAATAACATAACCTTGTTGGCAGAGGTAAAAATCACTTAACACTAATGTGAACAATTGGTCAAGCACCTTGGTCGTAACATGATCTCCCTTTGTATGCCTAGGTTCCCTTTGGACACTCTAGATTCCCCCCACAGACCGAAATCATGCTCGTGAGGTTGATTGGGGACTTACAATTGAATAAGTAGTAAAGATAATGATGGATGGATGTAAACCTGCCGGAAACCACAATTTCCTGAAAATATGCAAAAGTAAAGGCAGTACTTGACCACATGGAAGTTATTTCAATTAAACTATTCTATCATTCTGTGGTTAAATCTATAGACTTTACTCTTTTTGATGTATTTATTGTCAAACCAGTAATCAGACTTCCGCCCTTTCCTCAGTGTCCCACTAATTTAATTGAAGATTAATCCTTTAAAGCCTGACAACTCCAATTATAGCCAGAGAATTCAATTTTTTGGTGTGCAGAAATGTTTATTTCACTTTCAACTGGAATCCAAGAAATAAAAATTACAATAAAATTTAACACAGATATATCTTTTTGTATCTCATTTTGTACATAATTTGTTTTTTGCAACTGATAATCCAGTTGAGACTTTTTTTTATCATGTATCTGATTCTATTCAGATGCTTTTTTTGTAATTTTATGGTCATATTGATTTAAAAGAGGTATCATGAAAGTATCAAATATGATACAACAGACTTAAGAGGCTAATTTTATGAATGAGATGTCAAAATTCAATCTGTTGATTTTTCTTTAAAGTAAATACGAGAGGAAAAAGAAAAAAGTGGGCTTCATTTTCATCATTACCCTAAAGTATGCACACTTAGCTTTGTTACAAACCTCACGTTATGGCTCCAAACATTTCTATAACCTCAGCTGAGAATCTTCCTTTTTAAATTTTTTTTTATTGCACATATAAAATGAAACACAATATGAAAAAGAAAAAAAATACATAATATGATAATATATAAACATACAAAGCAACAACAAAAAGGAGATGTGCAGGAGGGGCCAAAGAAACCCATAAGGGCTATCGAGTGGCCCTCCTAAGGAAAAGAACAAGAAAAAACAAAATCTTCCAATAGTTTAAACAAATGAAATGTTGTCAAATAGAATTATACTAAATTCAAGAGGATCTACACTGCCAGGGTGAACATTGTTTGACAGTAATAACAATATATAAGAAACTTTTAAGCTGAATTAAAGTATTTGGCTGCTTACTTTCCACTGATCGCTGCTGTCAGTCTTTCTTTTGCTGCTCAGTGGCTGGATTTCCCCTCTCTTGCACTGACCGTGCCGTCATGCACAAGCTCTCTGTTGCCCAGCCCTATCCTGAGTGCATCCACATGTCATTGGGTCATTAACACTGCTGTCTGCCCGCTGTTTTAAAAACTATGAATGTGCTCACAAACCATATGATGTAACCAATATGAGTATTCATGTTGCAAAACCCACACCCCCCCTGCCCCTCCCTGTACGGCTAATCTTACATAAGACAAATCATTTTTATGTGTATCGATCGATGTGCTGCTTCTGCACTTTGCATAAATGTTGACTGTGTTTGCAGAGTTTGATGCTTTCAGTGTATCTCTATGTATTTACATGTGTGTGTTTGTGTTAGAGAGTCAGAGGAACAGTGCAGAGTTGTATTAATAGATGGTCACCATGGAGATGGGAGACACTTTCTGTTTTTACTGATTATTAACCAGCTTCTTCTTCTTCTTCTTTCTGCCATTTGGTTCTATCTTTTTTGTTGCTTTTCTCTTTGCATTGTTCCACTTTTCCTCCATTTTTGCCCCTTTTATTTCCTACCCGTCCCACTTATTTCCGTTCTTTCCTTTTGCTTCTCTTTATCATCCACTCGTCTCCTCAGAGCGTGGCCCTCGTATGAACAACACCCCCCAGCTCTCCTCGGGGCCCAAACTGATCTCCAGCAGCGTCAAAGGCCCCGGCAGCGGCGGTGGGGTCGGTGGTGGCGGCGTCTTCGGCGGGGGAATGAGACACAACAGCAGCCACCCGTCATTCTCGCACTCCTTCCACAACCTAGCCCAGCTGCCACCGTCCTACGAGCTGGCCATGAAACCTGAGATCAGCCGCTACAGCTCCCTGAAGAAGCTGGGTGAGTCGAGGGGGAGGGAGGTGAGGAAAGTTTAAATGCAGGGGAGGAGGAGAGGAGGAACAAGGGGAGTAAAGAGGGAACCTTGAGAGGCAGAGAGCTAGAGGAGACTGAAGTGGGCTTAATTGGTTATTCAGGGTGGCTGAGGGCTGTTTCATGGAGCTCAACACAAAACCAGAAGTGTTACTTTCAGTTTTCACAATCGTACTTCACTGTCCTAAAGAGGGGAAGGGGACCAGCAGAGGAGGACATGGACACTGAATTGGTCCTTGGATTTGTCGTACATGAGGAGTGGACCAGCTGTTTTTGCTTGATTGACACACGGCTCAGCCTTTATTTTTTATTTTGCCATTATATTATATTAGATAGAACTTTATTTATCCCTTTGGAAGACTCAAGGTAATTAAGATTCCAGTAGCTCCATTTATAACAGATAAAACATAGAATAAAGAGATAGACATAAACAGAAATGTAAATAAATATAAAAAAATGAAATATGGCTACTGAATCCGTGTATGGTTCGTTCTTTCATTACTCTGTTTCAAAACAAAATCAAAAAAACGAAAAAAACTGACTTGTTTTCTTGTTTCTCTGTTTTAAAACTAAAACAGAAAAAACGGAATAACAGAAAAACAGAAAAACTATGTTTTTCTGTTCTGGTTTTAAAAATGGAAAAACAAAAAATAAAAAAGATTTTCTTTATATTCTTTCTTTTTGTGAATTTTGGCTATTGCAGTATTGAGGAAAATTAATGAAGGCGGCTTTTAACAGCTTTTTATAAAAATAAGACAAATAACTCACACTGAAGGTTTATATAGACATGTTCCTGAGCTTTTTTATAAGAAACAGGTCGCTGACGATCCACTGCACTCCATCTCATCCGCGCGCATTTGCGCACTCCCGTGAGTGTGTGAGACAGCATCAGTCAGTGCACAGTCTGCTACTGTCTGATCTGCTCACAGATAAACCAAGAAACATCAGAACAGATGATGAAAATAAGTTTTCTTTCTCTCCCTTTTCACCTGTTCCGCGCGCTATGACTCATTTCATGCGTAACGGCTTTGCGCCTTTCTCTTCCGCAGGGCTCTCTCATCAGTAAAGAGGCATTTAGAATTATCAGAAATAAAATAGCCTTTCCCCATAATTACTTCAGTGTCGGCTCACTTAATGTGACATCAGGTGTAAAAACACCAGATTGTGCTATGGGAACTTCTCCAACATTGCACAGCATGTTTTTGGTTTCTTCGTGTTATTTAGACCCTCTTCACGTCAGCCTTGAAACTCTTTCACCACCACAGAAGCACTTTGGTTAATCAGATGTGCACTGATTAGTTTCATAACTTAAAGAAAAAAACTCATCCATGTTTAAAATCAAGATATCCCACAAAGAATTTAAACAAAATCTTATATGTTTATTTTTGGTTTTTCATTTTTAAAACCAGAACAGGAAAAACATCGTTTTTCTGTTTTCTGTTATTCCGTTTTTCTGTTTTGGTTTTAAAACAGAAAAACAAAAAAACAAGACCGTTTTTTTTTCGTTATTTTGATTTTGTTTTGAAACAGAATAATGAAAGAACGAACCATACACGGATTCTACTGGCTGGCTGCTGCGCCTCCCTGTCTTCTGTCATCCAGTTACTCCTCCGTCCCCCCATGAGGAGCTATACAGTCTGATGACCTGAGGGACAGAGGAGTTTCTCAATCTGTTGGTCCTGCACTTTGTGGTGTGGATCCCAAAGCGCTTCCACACAGCACTTCTCAGCCTGTCCTCAGTTTTTTCGAGGTGCACTACCTTCTTTTTAAGGTCAAGACAGCAGCAGGTAGCTCCCTCTGATGGATCGGACAGTCACTGCTGCTGGTGCCCAAGTGTTGCTGCTGGACTGTACATTTTTAAGAATATATTTACAGTCAAAGGCAAATCAAACGGGTTTTTAAATACTGAGTATGAGCTGACAGCTCTTGTGCCAATTGTCTCGTATACCACATTAAATACATGATATCTGTGCAAACTGATCAGATCTGTTAAGGAGAGGGAATGAGTTCCAAAGCACTGGGAGCAACCAACACAAAGACTTAGGGCGCTTTCACATTAGGCCCACCTGTTTTGAACCGTGCTGCGGCGCGGTTCTCCCCTCTCCCCCTCCCTCGCTGGCTTGCATTCACACTGGCAACATCGAACCATGCCCGGGCCCACTTGTGCATTTACTCAGTTTGAAACAGCAGGGGGCGATATGCACCTAACTGGTTACCAAACCTGCCACGGAGGAGAATGAAGAAGAGGCTTGTTTGGTGTAACTATTTCCTACACCAAACAACCAATGTTTACGTTTCGCTCTCTTCTACATTTTCCTTCAAGTGTGTTTTTTTAATCGTGTTTGAGATGGCATCAGCGACCTTCTGGACCCTTGTAAATCATCGTAATCCTCAACCAGAATAAACAAATCGACAAATTGAGGAAGCAAAAGATTCAACCGCGGGATTAACAGGAAGTAATTCATCAAAAGTAGATCGGTTCAGACCACTTTGTTTCACACCAGTGAAACCACACCAAATGTAGGGATATGAACTGGATTGAAACCACCCCTTCATGGAGCTGATTTGGTGCGCACCAAAGTGCAGTGGTTGCATTCACATTGACACTAACGTACCAAAACTTCTTTGGTGCGCACTAAATATGGTTGTTGTGAAAACACCCCAAGTCTCCTCTTGTTTTCAGATCTGATCTGGGGACTTTTTACCTCTTGTCTTTAAAAACTATTAAAACTTCTTAAGCATCTCCACAGTGTTGGTGAGAGGAGCTGCTCGGTTACAAAACATCTACAGTTGACGGAAAACTGATCAATACATCGTATTTGTCAGGGATTTAAGGTAGTAAAATGTGAGAGCAAACAGGTTTTGGTCGATCATAATTGAGGAAAAGTTTCAGCTGTGTTCTCTTTCTCTTCATGAGTCACTAAATTTGGCAGAAACCTCTCTTAGATGCTGAGTCAAACTTTACAGATGAAACCTCTGCAGGTTAAAGGCTGAAGGTCTCAGTAACCACACAGAGTACTCACAAAGTTCAGGATTTCACACATGTTAGATAAATCATTTTCTGACTCAGTAACTCCATGTGGTCTTTATTCATGGAAAGCTTTGCTCTTGACAGGAGAGTTTCACCTCACACTTTCTTGTTAGTTTGACTTTAGAATCAGTAATGTGTCCCAGTAAAGAGGGTTTTAATATGGCCCTTTTCCACTAGCATGCCTTGGGCCCACTTTACTCGGCTCTACTTGATTTGCAGCGTGTTTCCACTAGCCCGGTACCTCCTAAAACAAGCTAGTTTTAGTACCTACTCCGCTCTGGTTCTAAGCGAGCTGAGTCGATACTAAAAGATGACGTCACCGACTGCTGGCTACTGATTGGTCAGACAATGTTGTCATCGATGAGTCATGAGCGCAACGACCTAGCATGCTAGCGGTAGCTACCGTTAGCTTACCCTTATACGTCTTTTCTTTGCAGCTCGATTGCTCTCGTCCTCGGCTTCATTCTGTTGTATAGCTTCCAAAACTCTCCTGTGCTTCTCAAGGGGTATTTCTTCTTGCCACCTGCAGCCTTCTTCTGCTTTCCTTTTTTTCTTGGTTTGTGACAAAAAGCTACAGATTATTGTGTCGCGCTCAAAATGACGTCTTCGCACTGCCACTCCGCTGTTTAAAGCGACACCCGGCCCGGTTGGGCAGGCGACTGGGGCTAATGGACAAGCAGCACAAGGCAAGTAGAGTAGAGTAGAGTAGAGTCAGGTAGAGTCGAGTGGAATAGAGTAGGGCTAATGGCAAAAGGCGAATAGACTGGCCGTCCCACCTGCTGAGTGGTAAAGAACAATGCTGATGTTAGATATAATTATGATTCTTTAGGATGTGATTCAATTCAATATCGATTTAAATGCTTTGCTGTTGGTTCAGTAAGAAGCAGAAATACACAAATAATTAGGGTGACCTGTTGATAATTT
Organism: Scarus forsteni; assembly: GCA_036419115.1. Lineage (NCBI taxonomy): Eukaryota > Metazoa > Chordata > Actinopteri > Labriformes > Labridae > Scarus > Scarus forsteni. The sequence goes on from JAZDUH010000458.1 coordinate 25,681,906, forward strand.
TTGAATATTAATTTTCATGTGTGAACATATGAGGTATGTCACCTCACATTTTTGAGCAATAAAACATTTTAAATAAAATTGCTCAATAATAACTTATTTGTGCATATGGAGCACAAAAGTTAAAATATTCAGTGTTTATACAGAACTGTAAAAGTGAAGTGCATGTAAACTTAAATAAAAAATTTTTCTTCTAGCAAACTGTGATAAACCTCATGTCAAATTTCTGTAACAATATCACATCTGAACCACGTCCCTTCAGCTCTGGCTTCATACTATTGCTGCATTCCAGTTGTACTGGGAAGTCTGGACATCAGAGTTCCAAGTGGGAAATTTCAACTGGGACGCTGCCCCCAGTTATTGAGCTCCTGTAATATTATGTTTATTTGCACTTCTGACAAGTGTTCTCGGCACTAAATCAGCCGTATACACCATATTGTTCAACTTGTGTTTATGTAAATGCTGCCATAGTGTTACTTTCATTCTTCATATGGTATGTGTAAACTACAATGTAGAGCGTGCTAACAACAGCTAACACAACAGCTAACAATAGCCTGGCAAGTTTTTTCCAACTTTGTTACTGGAACACTGATAACTCGGAGATGAAGTCATTCCCACTTCTTTCTTTCCAGTTCTGAGGTTAATGGAACACAGCAGAAGTGCACACATGTCGATTTTTGTTCAGGAAGAGCAGCTGGTGTACAAGTTTAGCGCCCCCCACTGGACAGGAGGTGAACTGATTCATAGGATTTGCTGAATCTATATTAAATTGGGGATTGATGATTAATATTTTTACCCACTGCCAGTTGATACTGTCGATAAGAAACAGTGGCACACTTCATAAAACAATCAATCAAGGGAACTTTATTTATATAGCACTTCTCTAAAAAAAGAAAAAATGCAACTTTACAAACAGACAGATAAATTAAAAGGAGATAAAGGAAATATGACCTAATCCCAACTGCCCATCCTGATATCCATACACAGTATTAGCAAAATGCATCATAAAGAAAAGACACTCGTTGGACAGGAATGCACCCAGTATGCACAAAGGAAATGCCATTTCCAAATAATGAAAGGGTGTTGTAATGAGATAAAAACATTAAAGGTAACAGCACTATGTTCAAACAGGGTAATAAAACACTTAAAAAGAACTTTGGGTAAAATGATAAAGCTTTAATTTCCCTGAAACGTACTGTGCTTGAAGTAAATTTTTAGAAACCCTGATTATTTTAGATTGTGTTCATTACAGAAAATATAGATTTGAGTCTGAATTATGTACAAAGATGACTATATTCCTTAAATACGTTTGTGTTAGAGATCCAACAATGCATGGTTTTCAGTTCAGCCATTCAATTCTTTTTTCAGGTCTTTTCAGTCCGAGGCATTTTGGCTGCTAACAGAATGAGGTTGTACAGGAGATAAAGAAATACTGACAGGTGTAGAATGCAGCAAGCACTCCCCAAACGCTTGTTTACTTCAAACTCCTTTGGCCTTATCATATGCCTGATCATGTTTCACACTTTTCTTTAAAAATTTCTATGATTTACAAAAAGCACCATTGCAGTTTCACTGTCAGGCAAGTTTTTTTCTCACTGTTGCATAAAACCACCAGGACATAGTTCTAGTTCGTAGAAGCAGTAATAATTAAAATGCCTTTTAAAATGGATTTGAAAACATAAAACAATAAAATTATCCAGACCTTTGTTTCTTAAGGGTTATTGGCTGCTGCATAGTCTTCACTGCAGGGCTGATTCCACCTGTTTTCAGAAATAATTTTAGACATATTGCACAAATATTAGCCATGCAGAAACAGAAACAAACCTGGCTAGAAGCTAAAAAACCCTTCTGTCGTGATTTTGTTGGAGAGGTCGACATCGTGCCAAGAGGTCGGGCTCACACTCACACTATCTGCACTGATCAATAACACATACAACACCCACTTCACCGGATCTTCGGTATTGCACATGTCTCTGCCAACCGAGATAAGAGCCAGTTATTCCCAAGCATAAAAAAAACAAGGCTCACTCCCACATGGCTTTCTCTCCAGGTATTTCTCTCTTTTCGTGGCCCGGTTAGCTCGACTTTCACAGCCGATTCTCAAGTGAGCCTCCATTATGGCAGCAGGAGATTTGTGATTCAGCCGCAGAGCCAAATAATGATCCGAACGTGTGAACTGTTTCTGCTAAACTCCCCAAACAGCAAAATAAACAAAGTGGAACAGAAATAGGGAAGAGGGAGGGGATTTCTGTCAACTTGAATGACGGACAAGAAAGGAAGGGAGAATGTGTCTGCTGTAGAGAAAAGTATGAAATATGGAGAAATACAAGGACTGAGGCCTGACCATTAAAGCCTGAGACTGTGCTGAGGATAAACAACATGGTTCACAGTCACACAGGCTGTTATATATTCATGCAGCTGCTGTAAGTTTACAATAACATATGTTGAATAATGTTGAAATATTTGGTGAAAATTCAGGAAAACAGCCGCCAAATCTTTTCCAGCATTAACTGAGGTGTATGGGTGACACTGCCTGTCACGTGCCCATGTGTATGAATGGCTTTAAAGATTTTATGAAGGTAGAGAGGATTTGCATTCAACAAATGATCGACAACTCAGCAGAAGGCCGAGAGCAGAAATGGTCAACACTAAAGAACCAGTTCAGCAAACTTTGCATTAAAATGTAAACACAGAAAAATTGTGTGCCAAGCTCTGGACTTCTGTGGTGGTAGACCTGGAATCATCCCTCTTCAAGAAAAAATATGCTGTGCGAATCTAATGATTCACAGGAAATATGCTAATTTGTAATGTTTTTGGTTTTTCAGCTGAATCGTAACAAAACAGCCAAGCTGAGGTGTGAAACCTCCCTAAATAAAGGCATAAACAGCACAAAAATAAATGTATCCCCCCTACCTGCTGAAACTATCCATCTATTCATCATCACTTTAGTGGATCGAATCAGTCACCAGCCAGTCGCAGAGCAATATTAGATTAGATTTTATTAGGTTAGGTAGAACTTTATTTATCCCTTTGGTAGACTCCCTCAGGGAAGTTAAGATTCAAGTAGCACCATTTATAGCAGATATAAAGGTAGATAAAAATATAAATTAATAGAAATAGAATGAAATATTGAAAATATAATGAATCTATTTAAATATTGAAAGACTGTTAACCATCAACACGATCACCCACAATTCACCTAACGACTACATTTTTTAGTCTGTGGGAGATAAGCTGGAGTTCCTCCTGCTGGAGAACCTATGCATGCACAGGGATAACATACATACTCCACATAGAAAGGCTTTGACTGACGTGGAGTGATCAACAGCCTTCTCGCTGTGAGGCACTGCACTACTTGCTGCTCTACCCTGCTGAAGCTAGAGGGCGTCTTTTGCAGTGTACACTTGGTCCCTCTGACTCTGCCACAAGGCCGTTTAGTTCAGGCTCCTATCGCAACTTTATGTTTAATTAAGACGTTATTTCAGATTCACAAACTCTTTTTAAGTGGAGATAATCTATGAATGAGTTTCTCTGTGTGAACTAATAGATACTTTTTTAATCCACCTAAAGTCGTAAAATGTTTTTTATTTCTTCTTTTAAAGAATAACACCCCATTTAACATCCCCTTATGGTTAGATACTTTTCTTAAAGGTGCTATGAGGAGAATCTATTACCAGCGAAATAAAGACTCTGCTACCCATGAGCATGCACGGCGACTGTCGTAGTGCTGCGTTCCAATAACATCATCTCCGACTTATCGGCGTTCCAGTTGAAGTCGGAAAAAAACATGCCGATCTACCATGCTATTGTTAGCTGTTGTTAGCACGCCCTGCATTGTTGTTCACAAATATCACATGAAGAATGTGATTATCACTATGGCAGCATTTTTGTAAATAGAAGTCTAACAATACGATGTATACAGCTGATCTAGAGCGACACACCCCAGTCAGAGTGCAAATAAATTGATTATTACAGGAGCTAAATAACTGTTTACACTGGGGGCATCCATCTTCGATTGCCAACTCCGGGGTGGCGAGGTTTTACCGAGTTCCCAGTAGGAAATTCCGACTTCGGGAACGTTCCAGTTGCAGTTTCCTACTCAGAACCCGAAAATTCCTACTTCTGACTACAACTGGAACGCACCAAAGATGTAACTGAAGCCAAAGTGTGTGTTTGTTGTGGTAAATGCAGGTCGGACCTTCCTCAGAACTCTGCATTGCTTTACAACTTCTTTTTTCAACAACTTACAGGATGCAAAGCCACGAGGTAATGTATCTCTTTCTAGTTACGTAGCGGTAGTTTTTGATGTGTGACAACAAGCAATTTTTGGAAAACTTAGTATCGTAGTTGTAGCCGGCTATGTATTGCTACTTACAGCCCGGCGCTCAAATACATGTAATATAAATAATAAAATAATATAAATTTGCTGTAGTTTTAATTGTCTTCTTCCCGAAGTTGAATATCCAGGCCAGTCCAGCCCTGTCCGACCCAACCGCAAAGCTAAGGAATAGCATTTATTTACTTAGAAACTCCTCACCGTCTCTTTAAATGGTAAATTAACTTGAGCTTATTTAGTGCTTACTCAAAACAGATTTACACCACAGGTCACTTCTACCCATTCACACCCATTCACTCTCACATTCACTCACTGAAGGTTGGAGCTTCTTTGTCAGTCTCCATCAGTATCAACAAACACATTCACACCCTTTCATACCCATTTACACGCTTCTGATGCAGCAGTTGGAGCAACTTGGGTTTAATTGTGTTGCCCAATGACTCATTGCCATGTGACAGCCTGAGCTGGGCTCGAACCTGCAACCTCCTGATTACTGACAGACTGCACCACTGACGCCCTTATGAAGATAAAATCTGCTTTTGTTACAAACAAACAAAACAAAGGTTCTTTGTGAAATTTTAGCAAAAGAGAGCATATTTGAAATCTAATTACTGTAGCCCAAAGTGAAGATATAAACAAAAGGACCAATTTAAGATAATGATTAAGACATGCTAAAGGGGAAATAAGGGCAAAGAAGGTAAATAGAAAATGGATGAAAGGAAAACAGGAGGAGAAAAAGGCTGACCAAGGAGATGGGAGAAAGATCAATGTGAATCCAGCAGGGTGAATAAACAGATATTTTTCAGATAGGAATGCTGAATGAGGAGAGCAAAGAGGAGGAAGAAGAAGGATTTGAAGGAGGAAGAGGGATGTGGGGAGATGTGGCGGTGGGGGGAGGGGCGTTGGCTGCTGGTCTGCAGGGGCCGGGCTGCCTTCGACGGAGGAAAAAAAAAAAAGCGATTGAGAGGCAGCGGCTGGCAAACTCTCTCTCCCCTCCTCTCTGTCTGTCTTTACCTCGCTCGCCCTGCGATTGCTGAAGATTGCAGGGGGAGGGGAGTCGCCTCTGCGGGCCGAGTGATGGATGGTTACTACACGGGGGAGCGTGTGTGTGTCCATGTTTGTGTGTCTGTGGCGCAGCTATACGTTGAAGTGGAAGCAGTAATGAGGTGAAAAGTCCAGATGAGGCTCCTTTATTATTTTGATTCAATCAAAGACGAGAAAAAAAGACTTTGACGCCTAAAAGACTTACCCTCATTACACATCACATCATCCAAGGTCGAGCCACTTCTCTCCGTCTTCTCATTTGTGAACGGGCATTTCTGACGTTTTCACTGCAGCTGTCCTCAAGATTTTTATACTTCAGATAAAAGCTGATCTCATCTTAAGCTGCGGTCACACCAAACGTGACTTGGCGACTGAAATCACATCGCTCACCCAAGTCGCTTCGCCTGTCCAGTAAATGACTCAATTTGTCACTGTCACGTCGCTCTGTGACGTCATTGCTGCTCAAGTTTCAACGCAATCATATATCACAGATCATGTATTTGTATGTTTTAACTGATGTTATTCCAACTGTGTCCTTCTCACTCATCTACCAACCACAAAACACTGCAGCTGATGCAGATGAGGAGGACAGGACCGCAGAGAAACACCACTTCTGTTGAATAAAGCTAGACTAATCAGCTCACTAACTAGTTTTCCCACACGGACATGGATTGTTGCCATCATGTGAACCGGAGTGAAAACTGTCTGTCATGGGTGTCGTGTCACACCTCCACATGATGTTGCCTGAAGAGTTCAAACTTTTTAACTTATGCAACTGTGCGACAAGACCTGGTCGTGTGTCCAAAGTGACCCGATAGGGCAACCAAGCTGCACAGATGTCATCTGTCGCATTGCAGGAGAGTTTGGCCCCGCCCATCACATCTGTACATTGACTTTATATGGAAAGTGGTCACATTCTATGCGAACACACCTTTAGTTTAGAGGAGGATGTGCAGGTTAGAGAATTTAAACAATTTGTTGAAGGATTTTAAAGAACAAATGTTTGATGTTATTTTTATCAATGAACAGTGAGATCTGAGGACATTTTTGATTGATTTTCTGCTGCATAAAAAAGTTAGACTAGCTGTAGCATGGCAAAAGGGAGCCTCTCTGAGTTTGCATATATTTAAAGGAAGATTTCATTTTATCTTAACTTTGGTTGTATGCTGGGCAACAGTCAGTGAAGTGTCTATAAGAGCTCCCAGCAGTGCTGCAGCTTTAAGGCTCACTGCTTTTACTGTGTATTAAGAGTAATTGTGTGAGCTTTATGTAAAAAAAAAAAGAGCCACAAAACCACACTGGGTCGAATCTATGATTGAGCAAAAAAATTAAAATACAATTTTTCCTCCAGGAAGTCTGTAGGTTTGGCTCTATTTTGCGATACAGCATGTGGCTCTGTCTTCTTCCACTCGTGCACATTGATTCCACCGGTGTGCTGTTTTGCTCTGTGGACTCAGGAGGACACAACGTCAGAGGAAAGTAATGAACTAAGTACAAGTGACTCAACTGATGATTAAATTCCTGTTACTGTGGATGTTCAGGGTTACTTTGAGACCTGGCCTAAAGAGGAGGTCCACCGAATCAGTGCACAACAGCGGAAGAACTCACAACCATATGCTGCATGTAAAATATTGCCAACCACAGAGACTTTCTGGAGGGAAAATAAAGTCCTCTAAAACATATCAAACATACAGCCCAACACAGTTGGGACAACCCTTCACTAGACGTGAATCAGAATCAGAATCTCTTTATTGTCCTGTAGAGGGAAATTAGTTTTGCAGCAGGGCACACAAAAGACAAGGTAACAACAACAGGGTTAAAAAACATAAAAATACACAAAAACAGTAAAAGTTTAGTTCAGAGCTCATACCAAAATGGAAAACTACTACCAATTAATCTAAAAGTGCAATGTGTGAATGTGCAAAGGAGCAATAAAAGTGCAAGAATTAAGAGCACCCTAAGGGTTACCTGCCATTAAGTAAATGAATAGCACTGGGGATAAAGGAGACCTGTAGTCTTTTAGTCCTCCTCCTAGGACCCCTAAAACGACGGCCTGAGGGCAAAAGCTCAAACTCGTTCCCAAATTGATGATTGGGACAATTCAGAATGGCATTAGCCTTTCTCAAGACTTGTCTATTATAAAGAGACATTACCCTGGCCTGCTGACAACCTGAGATTTTTCCAGCAGTTTTAACAAGACTGCCAAGACGATTCTTGTTAGTCAGGTTCAGGTTCCCAAACCAAGCAACAATACAAAAGGTTAAAACAGATTCAGTAAATCTTCTGTAGAAGAGAGTCATCATTTCAGTAGAAACCTGGAAGGTTCTCATTTTCCTCAGGAAGAACAATCTTTGTTGAACCTTCTTGAAGGTAGCATCAACATGGGGTTCAAAGCACAGTTTGTTGTCAAGGACCACACCCAGATATTTATAGGTCTGCACCATCTCAACATCAGCACCTTTGATAACTGTAGGTGGAGTAAAAGAGGGAGACTTCCTGAAATTGATAATCATGTCTTTGGTTTTTGACACGTTCTGCTCAAGAGAAGACTTGTCACACCAAGCCACAAAATCATCTAGAGCAGGCCCATGTTCCTTCTCATCCTCCAGAAGAAGCGCTCCAAACCAAGACTTAAGGTGTAACGGCATGTTCCCACTGAAAGCATCGCAAATTTTTCGCGCGTTGATATTACATACAAAGTCAATGTAAAGACACGAATTGACACTTCATTGGGGCGAGCATAGAGCCGCTTCAAGCGTTGAGCGGTGAGCGGCGAGCGTTTCGAGCGAAAAAATGCTCGCCGCCCACCGCTTGACGCTCGAGTTGAAATAATTGAACTTTTCAAGCGAGCGAGCGTCTTGACGCGCCGGGACAGCCTATCAGCGTGGAGATCGTCACTGACCCAGGGTATTCTGGGATTTGGAGTCTTGCTAATCTGACAAACTGCTAACCAAACTGCTAAACTGGAGACGGATGGAAAGGCGCTACGCAGCTGGAATGGAGCGCCTGTAGTTAGTATCCAGGCGGGGGTCCTGGCACCAACCCTGGCTAGCAGGTCATCAAACTGGGCAACAGTCAGCCTGAAGTACCGCTGGAACCTGCCGTCGTCTAGACCGAACTCCTGCAAGAGACGGTGGAACTCACCGAGCTCACACCACCTCCGTAGGGTAGCATGCATCCAGTACCGATGTTGGCGCCTAGCCCACAGCTGACTTCTCCACAGCAGGTACAGAGCAGCGACGGTGGTAATCGGAGCCATGCTCGAGGATGAAGTGATATAATGAAAGGATAATGGCAGACGATGCCGCGGCGAGCGCTGAGTGTTTTTTTGCATATTTGTACCAGCGTCAAAACTCGAGCATCTAGCGCGGCGCGAATTCACTTGACGCGCGATAACACTTGCTTTCAACGCTTTCGGTGGGTACACGCCGTAAGACAAGGGCCCTCAGCTTCAGAGATGTTGGAGTCCTCCAGTGGTTGACCTGCTTCATCATCTTCTAACCTCAGTCAGCAGCAGAGCAGAGTCACACAGGTGGGAGGATATCATACAGTCAGAGCACCTGATGGGCCGCAGTGGCAGGAAACTTAATATCCCTGCCCCGTGTACCACCTTCAGGACCACAACGCACCCATCTCCTGGCTGCTTCCACCATGTCTCAAAGCTCAGAGTGTCTCCAACTGGTTTCTTGAACATAACAGTGAGCTCATTACTCCACTGTCATCAATTCTCAGTCTAATAGTGCATCCTTCGAATGTGGTGAACAGGCGATTGGCATCTCAGATGTGCAGCCAAGCAGCTTGTTGAATCTTTGTCATGAAGAGTTAAGGCAGTTTTGAAGGGTCTCCTACCTGGTACTAACAAGGTGTACCAAACAAAGCAGCTGGTTTGTGTAGTTTCACCTGCTTTTAAGGAATATCAGTCGAGTGTATCTGTTTTTTGTGCACCGTATCAAAAGCAAACTAAGTTGTTTTCATCCTGTCCTCTCCTCGTACTATAAAACCTTCTCCTTTTGAAGTAGAAACCAAATGCTGCTGCAGAAAGGCCGCCGATCAAGGCTTCTTTGTCTGTGGTCGACAGTCAGGGGAGAAACCTCGAGCTAATTTGACCGTACAGGAGGGGAGTAAACAGAGAGAGAGAGGAGGAAGAGGGCATGAGACAAACAGGGAGACAAAGAAAACCTTGACTGCGAGAAGAGAGGGAATTGAAAATTGAACCAGCGGAGAGAGAGAGACAAAGAAGAAGAAGCAGGAGGCGAGAGGAGAGGAGGCAGAGGTAGCGAGGTGGCTGGTGAAAGGTCACGTTTAAATTGGCTCTCGGGGAGCTGCTTCCATGGAAATTCTTTGAAGATTAAAGTGGCCTCAGTCTGGAGAGCAGAAAACATCGTATTTTACTATTAATGAACCTCGATAGCTGCTCAAAATTCACCCTTTTCTTCTTTACTCTTCATTTCTTCACTTTGTGTCTCTGCCTTTATTTTTCAAGGCCACCGCTCTTATTCGTCTCTCAGCAGCATCTCACCTCGATTAGTGTCGATTTTCTCATGTTTTCATCTTTCTCTTGTGTCCTTGCCCTTCCTTCTACCTTTATTCCCTCTCTGCCTTGTTATGTAATCAGCTGTTTCTTTACTTCATTCATTCTCACCATTTCTGTCTTTACTGTGTGTCCTCCTCTGACTCCATCACCCTCATTTTCACCTTTTCTGGTGTTTTAATTTGAACATTTTTCACCTTTTAGCCCTAAAAGATGTTTTCATTTGTAGCCTTACTTGTACGCTCTAATTACACTTTTGTCATACTAACTCTCTCAGTCAGGAAGTTGATGTTTTTTTGGTGCAGATGTGACGTCATGATGATGATTGGCAACAGGTGTGATTGCCTCTTTAACAAACTATTTGCCTGATGAAGGTCTAAAAATGAAATTAAATGAATTTCTTGCAAGTTAGACAGTGCGGGAGTCATCTTCATGTTTAAAATAACAATTTAGCCCTCCCATTCTTCTTCTCTTAGCTGTTAAGGGAGTTTTTGTCCCTCTTGTCTCATAGTGGACATAAACTGATTACAAGTGTCTTCATCTTTCATTCACCTTTGACATTATTTTCTCCTTCATCAGCTGTCTTTTGACTCAATTTATGCCCTATGCCAGCTATAACCATCTGCTCAACTTGGCAGGACTCTGCACGGTTTGAATACAACCAGCTTATTGTCCAGAGTAGACCTTGTCAGTACCTCTTGAAGGTAGATGGGCTGTCTCAGGCTTTGCTTACATGGAGACTCTGTGACTAAAAACGTCAAGGTTTTTCCTTTGCTTATTCAAAGTCAAGCTGCGTTCACACGGAGATGCTGGAAACAACTGAAACCACTGTAATATGGATGCCTGTTCAGTAGATGGCGATGTAGGTTTGCAGAGAGGCAGCGCTGCTACAAAACATGTACAAAGAAGAAAAACTTTTCACAAACAACAATGGTGAATGGACGCATAAAGATGCAGGAGTTTCTTTTCTGGACAACAAATCAGTTCAGACAACAAATTTTTTTGGATAGTTTTGACTGGATAACAAACCAAGCATGGTAAGCAGCACAAATGTTACTCTGTTGACGGCCGAAGCTGTTGTTGTTCCTGGTATGCAAGTGCAGCCTTCATGTGAAAGAGTGCTGCACTTTGATTTGGGTTTGCATGGCACTGCATAGAGAGCGTTTTGAAAGCTCTCCACTCTGGAGCCTGGTTTCAAAAGTTTACGGATTTGGGCAGTCTGCATGGATTTCCCATGTAAACGCACTGAAAACTTATCGGGTTTGACCGTTTCAGGTCTTGTGTAAGCGTTCCTCAGTAGCTGCAGTAAGATACTGGAGCATCCTTATGATTTCAAAGGAGGAAACAAAGAAGACAAAACTGTTTTGTCAATTTTATATCCAAAGACAGACAGCAGACTGTCCAAAGCAGAGGACAGTTTGGGAATTCTTCATTCAAAGAAACACAACTTGAGCCCTAATGAAAGAACGCACACTCCTCTTTTCTGAGGTGTTACCTAATCTTGTTCATGCAAGCTTCAGGTAGTGGCAATGCCAATGCTGTCTACTCCGCCCTGGCATCTCAAAGCCAATCTCCTCTGTACCAATCCTCCCTGCCTACCATGCAAGTACAAATTCAATCTTACCTACCTCAACACATGGCCATCAGAGCAAAAACTGCACGTTGCCTCCAACAGAACCAGGCTCTGTACATGCAAGCTCCAGGTACTGGCAATGCCAATGCTACTCTACACATAGCTTATTACAGGCCTTCAGTTCCCTTTCATGGACTGGTGAGCAGCAAGAGCTAGAACATCACCAGGAACAGGACCTTCTGTCTTAGTTGTTATATCCAGTTATCCTCCATGACATCTCAAAGAGGCTGGTCAGTGAACTCTGGAGTCTCAGAAACACCCAACCCCTTACGGACCCTTCGCATCTACCATTATGGTACAAATCCCTACTTAATCTGAGTAGGGAGCTGATACAACCTTCCTTACATCCATACACACCTATCAGCAGTTACTGCCACATTACATTACCCATTAAAGATGCTATGAGGAGTTTCTAAGTAATTACAAAAAAGTCTCACTTTTAGACATATGTCTGATAGAAATACACACTTTTAAGATGAGTTTTATAGCATCAAAATAGGTTATCTATAAATGCTATTCCTTAGCTTCGTAGTCGGGTCGTACAGCCGGCTACAAAACTACGATGCTAAGTTTTCCAAAAATTGCTTGTTGTCACACATCAAAAACTACCGCTACGTAACTAGAAAGAGATACATTACCTCGTGGCTTTGCATCCTGTAAGTTGTTGAAAAAAGAAGTTGTAAAGCAATGCAGAGTTCTGAGGAAGGACTGAGCTGCATTTATTAGCATCACAACACACACAAACACACGCTTTGGCTTGGGTCACGTCTTTTGGTGTGTTCCAGTTGTAGTCAGAAGTCGGAATTTCAGAGTTCCCAGTAGGAAACATTCCCCGAAGTCGGAATTTCCTACTGGGAACTCGGTGAAACCTCGCCACCCCCGAGTTGACAATTGAAGATAGTGTAAACAGTTATTTAGTTCCTGTAATAATCAGTTTATTAGCACTTCTGACTGGGGTGTGTCGCTCTAGATCAGCTGTATACATAGTATTGTTAGACTTATATTTACAAAAATGTTGCCATAGTGATAATCACATTCTTCATACAACAATGCAGGGCGTGCTAACAACAGCTAACAATAGCCTGGTAGATTGGCATGTTTTTTTCCGACTTCAACTGGAACGCCGATAAGTCGGAGATGATGTCACTCCCAGTTCCGAGGTTACTGGAACGCAGCATTACGACAGTCGCCGTGCATGCTCATGGCTAGCAGTCTTTTTGTCCCCGGAAAGGGGTTCTCCTCATAGCACCTTTAAAAACGTACAATCATATAAGAAATCAATCATTTCAATGTTAGATACTCTAATCTCGTTGTAATATTCTGACCATTCAGAGGTAAGAAGTGTCTCCACGGCACATTTTAGTCTTGAGTCAGATCACTTAGAGCGCCGCTGGAGGTGATACAAAAACCAGTTCTCGGCACCAGGAAGGGCAGGGTACTGTTAAAATTTTATAAATCCTGGTTTTGATTCCAGTTCTGCTAATCTGTTCTGGTTCTGCTTATCATTTCCAGAGCTTTACAGTTTCTTTTTGCAGATCATCTGTGAGGTAAATGAAAATGTGTATAGAATAAACGTCTACCTACTGTGAGTCTAATTATAATCTCAAAAACGAACTGTCAGTGATTCTTTTCTCCTCTAAATATACACTTTATTTTACTATTACTCAGTGAGGAAAGACTGAAACAAATAATCGTCAAAGAAACTACTCAAACTAGATAATGACAAAAAATACAGAAGTCAAAAATGATTTGCTCTGCAGGGTCTTAGGGAGTGAATGGGACACTCTCTGGACTCATATCTACAAAATGTATCTGAAATAGATGTCCTGTGAACTTGAGCTCAGCTGTGTTTTCACCCGAGTGTAATATGTTGGCGGCTGTGACCGATACCCGTGTCTAAGGAAATGCAGACTGAGAGATTGTAGCGATCTGACACGTGCTACTCAGTCTGTGAATTACTATTATTAGCTCTAAAATATATTGAAAAGTGTCTTGATATGTGCTTGAAGAAGTGGTAAAATGTATTAATGTGATACTTGAATCCTTTAAAAAGTATCTGAAGGCTCAGAGTGTTAACATTTCAGACCAAAGTATGAACTAAAACGATAAATAGTCTTTAATTTCAGCCTTCTTTTTTACATTTGCACCCTTTTTTCTTTCTTTTGTGTCACCAGAGAGAGAACTGGATGAATACTCGAGCTACTACAACTCCAAACGCCGCTCCAACAACGCCCCACCATACTTCTACTCCTCCCAGAACCACCTGCCCTGGGCGGGGGAGTACACGCTGGGCTCCAGGGGCACGCTGCCCCTCAACGGCACCCGGCCGCGCACCCACATCCCCTCCACCCCCAACCCGTACCCGCTGCCCGGCCAATCGCAGTACACCAGCTCCAGTTTCGACAGACCGCCGCGCCGAGTCCGCTCCCAGGACCAGCTGCTCGGATACGGGGAGGGGAACTCGCTGTCCCGCCTGTCCAAGAACCAGCAGCACCAGTACTACAAAGCCATGATGAGCAACAGCCGGGGCAACAACTCGCAGACGCTCCGCAGGTGAGATGAGAGAGAGAGAGGAGGGGGGAGGGATGAGGAACGAGGTGTGATGAGAGGGACAGATTAGATAGAACAAACAGATGAAACACGACAGAGAGGCAGATGAAGACGAGGAGATCAGAGTGGAATCAGGTGATGAGAGACGAAGGAGCAGAGGTGAGACAAAATCCATTAAGAGAAGAAGACAACATTGTAATGGGGACTCCTCTTCTGTTGGATTATTTATGTCTCTCTGTGATTCCTTAAGATGTGTGACAAGGTGAGGACACACGCTGTAAGTTTGAATCAGTCCAATTTGAAGCCTTTTATCAGCTCCATTCAGAAAAACAGTGCATCAGGACGTGGATGTACCAAACAGATGTTAAAGACGGGATATGTATCCTTCCATCAGTGCATCACTCTAGAATATGTAGCCCATTAGATATTAGCAGACTGAAATAAAAGACTGAAGTGCCTTTGTGAAGAAGAATCTTTAAAATCAACCACAAACACCCTCCAAACCCCCAAAACCAAACTCCACATAGTGGGTGATCGAGCCTTTTCCTCTGCTGCCCCAAGCTGTCCCACAGTCTACAGACGCTTTTAAACAATACATTAAAATCTACCTTTTTGCTAAACATCTTTATAGGTTCTGTGTTTCAGAATCTGTTTATCTTGATTTTTTTTTCATAAATTGTTTTTGTTTTGTTTGTTTTAATTTCTTTGTTGAAGAGTGCAAATTTACAAAAAGATAAATTTTAATCTTCTTGATATTGTGAGATACATCAATGATCCAATAAAGTGAAGAAGATAAAAAAAATGAATATTGGTATTCCCACTCCTCACTGTTTTTTATTTATGAATTTTTTCTCCAGATCAAGCCCCCCCCATCCCCCCATGAACCATGTAGGAGCCACACTTCTGCTAAACAAATAAATAAGTAAAATAGATTAATTTAAAACAAGTGAGATTAGTGGAATTAAACAAAAATAATAAAAAAAATAATAAATAAATAAGAGGAAAGAGAATTTTTTTTTTAAAAAGTGCTAGTTTTTGTTCAGTCTGTTGGTAAAGTCTGTAGGGAGTTTAAAGATGTCAGGAAAGGTTGCCATTTTTTCAAAAAACATCTCTGAATTGCCCTTCAGCTCCTCCCTTATCTTCTCTAGCTTCAGGAAAAACATTACATCTTGAAGCCACTGAGAGATCAGTGGGGCCTTGTTAGACTTCCAAATGAATTGTTTTTATTTGCAATAATTTGAATTGATTTTACTAACTTATGCTCAGTTGAGCATGCTGGAATCAAACTGGCAATCACAATGTTGGTGAGATGAATATTATTATTATTATTATATATATTTAAGTATTTTGTTTGTGCTCGTGTATAATATGCACCCAAAAAATTTGAGTTTATTTAAAAGCAAAAACGTCCAAAAATTACAGTAATGAAATTAACTTAATAGCCCGTGGAGCATTTACTTAGATGTGACACAGTAGAGCTCTGGAGCACTACATCTTATCAGGGTAAAAAATGTCTCTGCTTGCAGGTCACACGAGAGGCTCCTGATGTCCCCCGACCGTCTGGAGGACCAGCTGTTGGCGATGGGTCTGATCCTGGACCGAAGCGAGCGGAGCGGCATGGTGCCCACCATGGGCCGCCTCAGCCACCATCAGAAGGCCCAGTCGCAGCAGAACATCTGCGTCACGCCATCCATGGAGCGCCACCACATGATCAAGATGAACTCCCACCCGACGCCGAGCCACGACCGCGACCGCATGCCGTCAATGGCCATGCACGGCGGCTGGGACCCACGGGACGCACACGGGACCGGGGGCCACCCCAACGCCCGGCGGATGGCTTTCGCCAACAAGAGGCAGAACACCATCGAACAGCTGCACTTCATCCCCGGAGGAGGGGGGGTGCAGGGACTGCGGACTGGGAGTAAGAACGAGGTGACAGTGTGAGGATGAAAAGAGAGAAGAGCAGGAGCAGAGAGGCTGACGTGGTGAAGGAGCTGAAGAGCTGAGGAAGCTGGCTGCGTCCCCCCCGAGCAGCAAACAGCCCCCTCCCCTCCCTCTCATCAAAACAAAAATGATTCGAGCCAACGCGGATCTCAAAAGCCAACTTATTCCTCCTCGTCACTTTGAGAAGAGAATATTCAGCCATTCTTTGAAAAAAAGGGAAGACAGAAATGTCCACTTCAAAAGAGCAAAAAATCTCATGTGAGAGCAGTTTAACGGCTGCCGGGTATTCGCTGTGACTTTTATTGAAGGATACCCGCCGAGCCCGATTTGTCGAGTCGTCCTTGAGTTTTATTGCACTGTCCTCGGAGTCCTCGAGAGCTCTGACAGAGGTTCACTGTCTTTGAATCCGCCGTGGATGAGAGAGCCGCGAGGCCGAGGCAGACGGGTTTGCTTGTCTTTGTATTTATAAGAAGTATTTAAAACCAAACAAGTTGCTTTTGTATGAAATTAACCAGATCATAAGAATATTAATAATGGTATAAACATAACTGAGCCCTGTAAGACTTTGTGTATACTTGGTTTAAAATGTATTTATCCTTCAGCCAGCTGGTTTGTAATTTAAAGGCTGGAAATGTGACCTGCCCATTGTGATTGGACGATAATGAAAGTAAACATTGTCTGCAAAAAAAATAGCAAAAGTACAGTGTTACTAGAATGCCTTTGTGGCTTCATAAACTATACATGAACGGCGGAAAATGACCACGTTGTCGTAAAATGCTGCTATAAAGGCCCGGTCACACCAGAGTTTAATTAGCTTAGTGAAACATTTTAACGAAAGGAACTGAAGCTGCCACCAGAGTTTAAAGCTGAGTTAGAGTCCAAACAGTTTGATGTTATTGTTGCACAGACTGTCTTTCAGAGGAGAACTCCTCCATTGAGAATTTTTTTTACATAAAACAGAAGTTGATGGTAGAAATTTAAGCAAAGCTTTGAGCTTGAAGCCCCTGTTAATACCAGAAGAACTCATGAAGGAGCTAGCTAGACTAGAAACCTTTTTCTTTTTTATTGAACCAAGTTATTGACAGAAATTATGTGCAGTTTTAGGAAATAAATGCCAAATGTGTTGCCCGTAGCATCCTCCCTTCATCTAGGGGTGCTAGCTTGTGAGCATCCCCTTCAGTCTTTTTCTGAAGCCTCTATGGTTGACAAGATGTTAGTTTGTTCTGAATTGTACCGCCTATCGATGGGAAATGATTCACAGTATCAAACAGCTCTAAAATGTTAAAAAAACACTGTCAAATTTCAAAGGTGACATCTGCAAAGTGTCTGATTTACACAAATAGAAAATACTCTAGTGCAGGTGCTTTATTTTTATTCTTTAAACCTGAAGACTATGGGAAGTTACATAGACTTCAGGCTTTAATGGGAGTTCCACATATTTATCAAATTTAGGATTTTTATACCCTGCGTTTCCTTGTAAACATCAAGTGCTTGACTTGTACATGTGGAAAGACAGACATGCATTTCTTTGTTTTGACAAGTAGTGAATTAAAATGCTCGTCAATTCTCAGTTCTCTGAGAGCCAATTAAAGTTTCTCCCACTGCGTTGAAAGTAAAAAATGACACTGACAGAAACAGATGAATGCTCCACTATGTCTGCAATGTTAAACAGATTAATGAGCTCTGCTGAGTGAGCGCAGCCAAAGAAATCCAAGAAATCCCACCTGCATCTTTCAGTCTTTTCTCGCTGTCTGTCCAGTGGGCACGAGCTGCAGAAGAGAAAAATAAAGACAAAAATGTTGTTCTGCATTGTTCATCTTTGCTCTGTGCTGCTCATGGGCAGTTAGACAGTCATTTAATTCCCAATTATTAGCCTGATTTGTGCCTCAGTCATCCAGGACACAGTTTTGGGCTCACTAAAAATTTATATAGTCAGTTTAGAATATCATATATTGTACATTTAAATTGGTGAGTCAGATCACTTTCTCCTCCGCTGAACTAATATCTGAAGGCCCACCGCCTGTTTATTCGGACACGTCGGTAAGGGAGGACTGACACTTTATTTCTTTACACTTTAGGTGCGTAAATGCGACCCTGCATTAGCTTCTTTTTAAATTGGCTTAGCTGGTGGTTAAAAAAGAAGAGTGGACACAAACTTACTATTCAAACTTACCATTATGAAGTCGTAAATGGGACATTTTGCTTTTGCATTGTCACATAATTGAATCAATAGAGAGATAATCTTTATCAAATGTCTAAAAACTGGACAAAACATGATAAAATTGTACCATGAAAGGAAATTTATTGTGAATTAAGTGAATTTAACAGCCCTGCTAAAAACATTAAATGAATTGTGAAAATCAGGGCTGATGCAGATGTTTAAATGGGAATTTAAGCAGATACCAATGCAGATGTTCCTCTAATTGCCTTTTTTGACATGTTTTTCCCCATAATACCAAAAGTGATCATGAAAACAGATCCTAGTTTGTCCAACAGGTCATTGTTACTGTGCCAGATGTCAACATTTAATTAGTTTGACACAAATGAACATCTGGAACTGTTCCCTGCACATTACCTTATAAATTGATAGTGTTTTAAAATCTGATATCAGCTCATACTGATGTTGAATCAATGCCACTGTGCATCCCTAGAAATGAAACAGTATTACACATATGATGGCACGTCTAACTTTAGTCTCATGTGTTGAATCTGGTGTAGAAACTATTCGAATGGTGTCGAAAGCTTACACCTGTGCGGCTGAATTTCCTCCTCCTGGAGTGACCGGGCCTGAAAAGCTGAATCCACTCTGCAGTATGATTTATGCTAACTTTGAAGCCTTTGTACAGTGAACTCTAGTGGGTGTATATCATCTATGAAACATTGTGATGTGACCCTTTGCGTAATAATTAGTTTAAAAAATGAATTGTTTTGGAATAAGCTCATAAAAGAATTAACCTCATGCAGACTCTGTACGGGTCAAACATTGAAAAACCGACCCCTCTACCACTGTTCAACTTGTCATTGCGGGTTTTGTATCGAGTCCTGGGGTTCGACTGGTTCTCGGCCAACCCTCCTGTGCTTCTTCTTCGATGCCACATGTTAACCTGCAAGTTCAGCTGCTCACCTCGTTGATGGGAAGGGGGGGCAGGCGGTGGGACAATGGACACTTCACACCAAGGGCTAAACTGACTTATCTTTGTGTGTCTGTGCTCTGTACAGCGTCTGCTTCTCATTTCATTTCCTCCGTGTGTCCGTGTTGAGAGGCATGCTTGTGCATATGTTCGCTGACTTTAGTTTTTTTTACTTATTGTGTAGAGAGAAAATATTTAAACATGCAAGGAAACTGCAAAGCAAAAGGAACTCTTTGTGTCAAATGTATAAACACACCACCATGGTTAGTTTTTGTGGAACAGCGAAGCTCGCCAAAGTCACACGGCTGCCATTTTAGCCCCTGATGTCCGGCGTAAGGCGGGAAATTTAAACGCTGTCATGAAAAGGAAGATGGAAGTCTGGCAAGTTGTTCGCATTTTAATGCTCAATGATTATTTGCAACAGGACGGTGAAATTTAGAGACATAGAACCATCCATCCACTATCTAAACAGCCTATCCCTTTCATGGTCAGGACACCGGCTGAAAGGTGGTGTCGCCAGCCAATCACAGGGCCACATAGAAAGACAGACAACATTCATGCTCACATTGACACTAAGAGAAACTTCACGATCAACCTGATTAGTGTGTTTTTGGTCTGTTGGTGGAAGCTGGAGTGCCTGGAGAGAACCCACGATGCACAGGGAGAACATGCAAACTCCACACAGAAAGGTCCCGACCAACATGGGGTTCGAACCAACAACCTCCTACCAGCTACGCCACCGTGCTGCCCCGACATAGGACCACATTTTAGATTTTAACACAAAACACAAAGTCGTTGGATTTTGTGTTTTAGCAGCTAATCCGAGACGAAGGCTTGTAAAAATCTGAAAATAAGATTAATTCCAGGTTATAATTTGGATCTTGAAGTTGATGTAGTCGTCAAATGTTTGTCTTGCAGGTCAAAGAAAATATCTAAAATATCTTCTGGTGGTTCTCCGTTGTTCCTGAGAGTGTGACTGCCTCTACTTTAGATCAAATCAGACTTCACTAATTAAAATGTTAAAATAGTAAATGGAATTTCTCAGCTGTTTAATAGCTGAAATCAATCTATGAGACCTGAGTGAGTTCATCACGGTTTATGTCACATAATAGGGCTGCTCAATTATGGCAAAAATCATAACGTTAAGGATTTTAATAGACATTAAGATCACAGTAAAAAAAGACGATCGCTCACTGATTTTAAACTTGTATTACATGCTTTCATTGGCATAAGTGCTTTTAACATTAAACAGCCAATACACATAAATATTAGAGATGCATGATACTGCATTTTTTGGCATATAATGATTTGTGTCTCTACTTAACTAAAACTGACAGATTCCCTTCAGTCTGTGTCAAAAAACAGATTTGTAGTGAAAAAAAACCCAAGACTTTATTCTGTTATAAATTATATATTTGATTTATGAAAGTGCTAAGGTAAAACATGATGCACATTTTGCAGACATTTAGTATGCCCACTTCTTATGGTCCAAATATCAGCTGTAAATATCAGAAGATTTTTTCATATCTACTGATACCAATATTCAGCTTTTTAGGTCAATATTTGCAGATGCCGATGTTGGTCCGATTTAGTATTTAGTATTTATTTATTTCATTCATACATATGAAATAAAACATTTTCATACAAGCATATAAGTATATAATTGAATGAAAAGGAACAGAAAGAAGAAAAATCTTATATTATCTGCCCCTTTTAGACACTTAAAAAACATTTCAAAAACAACAAAACAACAACAACACAATGATCAACATGATTCACAACTATAATAATAATAATAAAATAAAACAGCCGTCATCAACACTGCTGGTCTCAAATTCTTTTGATTCTCAATGAAAACAACAAGAAGCAACAACCGCCAAAAAAATACTGATAATTATAATGTTTGAGAGATTTCATCAATTACAAAAATGATATTGTGCATCTATGTAAAATACACTATCAAAAATACAAATATCTAACAATAATGCAAATAATAATAATAGAAAAAGTTTAAACTGTCATGAGGTGCAGTTATTGTTAATCTCGATAACTCCGTTTTTGTAATTTTAGAAGGCAGTCATTGTAATTGAGATTAAAATTCGATGACTTGCCCAGCTCTATCATGTAACAAAACAAGTTAAATGTTTCTCCATGCCTTTGACTTTCCCCCTCAATGAGACAGCATTGATTTTTCAGATATGATTTTACTTTTAATATTCCTAAACTCCATTTTGTATGTAGTATGTATTTAATGAGGGATTAGCTTACATCAATAACAGCTAATATCAACACTTGTTTTCATGCTAACATCGACTGAATGAACATCTTCAGCTAATGTGAATGCTAGCTTGACACTTACCTAGCTAAGTCAAAGCTGTTATGCTAGCTTAGCTAAATGGTGGCATTAGCCTGGAAGCTAGCGCACATGACAGCATCTAAATTACCCAGAGGAGCAGAGCTTCAACAAAATGGCAGCTTTGTGACTTTGGTGAGCTGTTACGGGAGGAGAGGAGTCATACTGATGTCATATTTTGTATTTCTTATTTTTCTGGCTGTGAGATGGACCTTCTAGCCTTTAACGCTGGATCCCTCCTCTGTGGGGTTTTAAGGGACTTGTGAGGCCTTGTGTTTGAGGTTTTGGGCTTCCCCGTTTCGATAAAGACGACATGATTGATGACTGAGCGGAGCTTCCTGCCAGACATTTTTAGTCTTTTACTACGATTCACGTGCTCATGTTTATAATCTAGACCCCCTCCCTCTGATCAGACTTTGAACACTTTATCGATTCTTTTGTCTTTTACTTAAACATGTATTTATTTTTTTAAGCTGTGAATTTTAATGTATAATCCTGAAATTTTCAATATTTATAGTGGGAAAAAAATAGAAAAAACATTTGAGCTGATGCAATCAAGGAGAAAAGACGAGATCCCGCATGACGATGTCAGAAGCCAGTGTTGGTGGTCGTGCTGACTCATGATGTCACGGCGTGCGTTTTCGTGTGTAAATGTTCATGTTTTGATTTGTCCGTTGTTTCCTCTCTGTGTCTTCTTCTTTGGGAATGCTGAACTTCACTTTTGACCACATTTTTTCGATCACGTCCTCGTCAAATGAGGCAATTTTAGAGACCTGATTCGAGGTCGTTAAATGTTCATATCAACTTTTAGTAGAATTGTTGAACATTAGAAGTTTAAAGAGATTTAGATCAGCTTTTATTGTTGAGCTGTGTCCACCAAAGTAAGATTTTTTTAGATATGATGTTTGTAAAGGTTTGTCGAGCGCTGCAGTGATGAGGTACAACACTTAAAGGGACAGTTCCAAACACGATGCAGCAAACAAAGTTGTGTTCTTCCGCCTGTGTGCATCGATTCTGCCGAACTTAGCCAGACACAACAGCAGAGGAAACTGAAGCAAATATGAGTGTTTCCGACTCAAGTCCTTTAGATGCATGATGTTGACTTTAAGAATAAGAAATTCTTCAGAATGAGATTCATCGGGCAGAATCGATGTGACTAGGTGGAAGAACACTAACATTTTCTGCATCGTACAATAATATCAAACAGAGAGACCTGGCGAAAAAATAAAATAATTAGACCCAACAGACTCAACATAATTTCACGGCTTGTTTTTACGTCAAGCTCACACAACACTTGAGGGCAAAGATGATAGCCAGGAGAGGGTAGAACGGGACACCCGGTCTTTCTCATTAGGCTACATGACTTTGGATCCGCCCCAGTTGTACCCCTTACCCCTTGTCTTACCCCTTGGTTTTGCGTGTTCATGTCTAGTGAAGTGGTGTCCCAATACTCCGTAGGGCTAAGGGGAAGGGCTACTCAGCCCTTTAAACAAAGTCAGACCGGGACCTCACCTGGAACCAAGGGGTAAGAGAATTTCCCATAACACACTGCGCCCCCAACATCAAGCAGAGTGGAGACCAAAGGAAGGACTTAATTATAAGTAATTATTTTATCATCAACTAAGTATTAATCATGTTTTAGCTGTCGGTGGCATTTTAAAATTTCTTGTTATAACAAGGTAGCTTTCACAGCTGTAGCTACGGTTATTGTCTAGGGATACATCTGCTTACGACACAGCTAGCAAGTGGCTCTAGGTGATGACGTAGCGGGAATCGAGTGGTGTCTTGTTTCTTAGCTGTGTTTTACCGCTTCTCCTTGGCCCTCAAAATTGAGAGCTAAGAGAGTCACCCTTTTTCCATCCTACTGCCTTCACTAGCGTTGTGTCCTCGCGTCTTTGCTCCACCTGGAGAGGATTTAAACAAAAGAAGCACGAAAATCAGTGCGCTAAAGCAGATGAACACACAGCCAGTTCTTGAGGACGCTTCTTCAATTCTGAAAAAGCTTTTTGGAAGATGGGTAAAACGTCTTCAAGAACTTTTTACAAGTCCAGTTGCTCTTTTAAATTATTAACCTTTAAAAACACCTGTAGTTTTGCAAAGTACTGAGCCTAACTAAACCAGACAGCTGGCTAAGTCATCCATCACCCTGAGCTTTCACATTCACACTCTTACTCTTTCATCAATGCCACCGAACAAGGACAAAATTAAAAATCTGACTGCAGGACTTGAGCTTAGACCCTCAAGCTTCAAGTTGGACATCCTACTCTCCAAACCGAGCCACCAACGCCACTTCTAAGTGAAACTGAACGGCCTGCTTGTGTGATAGATCAGTGTTGGGGATCAACATCCTAGCTTCTTGTTAGCCTGCTAATAAGTGGCGTACTGGCTGTGTATTAGTCTTTATAAAAGGCTAGTTAGCATCCCTGCATAAAATTGATTTACAGCAACACATCGGCTGATCACCGTACCAAAGTCATGCCAAAACAAAGAGTCCTGCTCGTGGAAATCGAACCTTATTTTAGATTTCCAACCCAACATATGTTCAACTAGAAAGCACTCGGAGCACCTATCAAACAGAATCATGTTGATATCATTATTAGTCAGACAAAAATGATCGTCTGCTTATGGTGCTATGTGGATCACCACCCAAGTCTGATTGTTTCTAAGTTGGGCCATTAGCAACATCTCCTAAAAAGTTTTGCAAAATCCATCCAGTAGTTTTTGCGTAACCTTGCTAGCAAACAAACAAACGTATGCAGTCAAAAACATAATTTCTTTGGCGGGGTAACCTTAACAAGAACTGATTCCTGTGTTTAAGGCCTCATTGCTGCAGTGCTCTGACATATCAAGGTTTGGTATTTGAAAGGGAAGTCGCAGATTTTATGATGTGAATTTATATCTGCGAAGACGACTTGTTTTTCACGTGTGCCCATTTTAAATTTAATGAAGGGCATGTATGCAGTGTTTTTAGAGCTGAAGGGTCAAACCGCGCGTTTAAAGCGTTTTTTAAGCTGCTTGAGCGAGTTTTGGTGGAGAATGTATTGAATTAAAGGACTGATGAAGGTTTTTTACAGTGAAAAAACATCTCATTAGAGAAAAAAGAGGCTGGAGGGGGGTAATGTAAATGATTCCTGGAAAGATCTGCTGTATTTTTAATGTCTCATCCCCCATATGAACCTTCAAAGGTCTGATCCAGATGTTGTAATCCATGTTTATTTAATTGCTCCCCGGATACGGACGTGTGCCTGTATGTTTGTTGTATGTATGCGCGGTATGTTTGTGTGTCTATGATTGTGTTTACCATTAAGAGGGGGGTTGGTGGGGGGGGCATGGGCGTATTTGTATTCTCAAAGCTACTCTGCATACCTCAAATTGTATGATACATTTATTTATTACATCCCCTTATATGTCTATTTCCAAGAATATCCAAACAAAGGTCTCACAGATGTGCAACTCTTTTGTTATTGGTGATCAATTCTTGCGTTTGTAGAAATCATACTGTTTAATTGATAATAACAATAAAAATAAGAACACTAAGTCTTCTGTGTCTTGTTTCTCTTTAAGTGTTTAGGTTTATATTCTCAAATATGAAAACAAATTTTGATGATTGATTTGTGAAACTGGATTTATCATGCTCATACACTCATTGACCTGTCAGACAAATAAGCTGTTTGATAAGTTCATGCTCTTGCCTGTAAATTATATTTTAGAATATATAAAATAACTTGAGCTAATTATAGTCACGGTGAATGAAGGTTAACATGGAAACTGAATTTTTCTACAAGAAAACAATAAAATCAAGTGGGCTTTTGGGATCTTTGCTCAATTATAATTTTAATTTTTATTACAGTTCAATTCACTTTAGAACTAGAAATGCACTGGGAGAGTGCAGACCAGCGCCACAGTCCTCACTCATATTGTGATTTTCAACAAAAATATTAGTCCCACCTTTATTACATCTAAATATTTAGATTCCTTGACCATGAAACGTATCATTAGCAACTGGATTCATGATGATATCTATTTTAGTTCAGTAATTATCCACAAAAATTGCATTTTTCGTCTTGGCAGATCCAGACTGTGATCCAGATCATTTCCAAAATCTAATCATTTGTTTCTTGTCCCAATCCGGACATTTCCTGAAAATTTCACCGAAATCCGTCCATAACTTTTTGAGTTATTGCTAACAGAGAAACAAACTAACAAACTAGAAAAGCACTCGGAGAGCGCAGATCTCTGCCAGCACCACAGTTCTCAGTCATATTGTGATTTTCAGCATAAATATTAGTCCTACCTTCATTTCATCTAAATATTTAGATTTCTTGACCATGAAAACATACCATTAGCAACTAGATTCATCATGTTTTCTATTTTACTTCAGTAGTTATTCTCAAAAATTGCATTTTTCGTCATGGCGGATCCAGACGCTGATCTGGATCAATCCCAAAATCGAATCAGTTCTTCCTTTTCACATGCTGAACATTTCCTGAAAATTTCATCAAAATCCATCCTTTACTTTTTGAGTTATTTTGTTCACAGACAGACAGACAGACAAACTCTCCTGAAAATATAACCTCCTTGGCGGAGGTAAAAAAACAAACAGACATCGGCACTAGCATAACCTTCTGGCAGAGGTATTTATTCAGATGGCACAGTGGTACAGCAGATAGTACATGTGGGACTAACTGACGCAGCAGTGAGAGAAGCTTGGTGTTGAGTGTGTTGCCCAAGGAGACATCGACATGTGACCCACAACCCTCCAACTGTTTGTAGAATAAGACACTGAACAGATTAACTGGAGACAGGTAAGTGTCATGATTGGGTGTAGAAAGAGCGTCACCGCAACACTCTGCAAGGACGAGGGAGGTTCACCACTGTGGGAACAACTGCATAAGAAACTAGACCAACAGTTTAAAGGTGCAGTGTGTAGAAATTGTCTTTACAGCGACATCTAGCATTCAGATTTTGGAATGAGTCCGTCCGTTATATCACTAAGAGAGCTGGTGAAGACCAAAAAGAATCATGAACAGGGCATCATCTACAACAGTTACAAGGTTTTTTCATTCATATTTGTAACTTTTATTTTTGTAGATTAGATCAGTTAGGATGATGATTATAGGTTTTGTAAACTTTTGTAGACTCATTCAAAAATGCATTCTGCTCTTTTTGTTCTCAAAACCCACCAGTAGGCAACATGGCGGATCGTTAGAGGGGAGACCAGTGGTATGTAAATATAAAAAGCTTTATATAACTTCATAAAAAGAAAACAGAAAGTTCATGGGGATGATTATACACCTATTTCAATGCACTTTACATACAAATAGAAACATTATATCGTCTTTTGCTGCCAAATTCTACACACTGCACCTTTAAGAACAGTGTTTCTCGGTGTAGGACTGTAAGGACTTCGAGAATTTCATAATGTATAGTCCATAATTTCATTAAAGTTCAGAGAATCAGGAGATATCTCTGCTCATAAGCAGCAAGGCCAAAAGACAACATTGAATGCCCATGACCTTTGGTCCCTTAGACTGCATAAGGATGTTATCACATGGAACACTTCAGAAAACTTTTATCAGTTTACACGCTTTGTTGCTACATCAAGTTAAAACTACCACGTAAAGTGAAAGCCAAATAACAACATCCAGAAACAGCATCGGTATCTCGGAGCCTGAGCTCATCTGAGATGGACTGAGGCAAAGTGGAAAAGTCTGCTGTGGTTTGATGAGTTCAAATTTCAGACTTTTGTGTTTTTTCATCCACATTATTATCAGAGCAAAGTTAAAAAGCCAGGATCTGTGATGGTTTTCCTCCTACAAAACAACGGTAAACCTGCCCGTCCCAACTCTGTTGTGATGTGCTGCAGGCATCAAATTCAAAATGAGTGAATATTTAAAAACAAAACAAACAAACAAAAAAGTCTATCAGTATGAACCTTAAATATCTTGTTTTGTGTGTATTTAACTGAATGTAGTTTGGAAAAGATCTGAAAATCAGTCTTTCTGTTTCACAGAGCGTCCCAGCTTCATTGAAATTACATTTTGTATGATGTGTGGCAAACAGCCTGTAAACGCTGTGAGTGTAATTATTTTATTTTATTTCTTTGGTTCATCTGACTCCAGCAGAGCTGCAGAGTCTCAGCACACAGCCTGTAATGTAATGCAGCATGCTCCTTAATGATCTCTTTAATTGACTCATTAACATTTCACACACTCGGTGTGAAAACACACACATGCAAACACGCGCGCAGTGCAAACAGGCACGCGCAGGTCTGGAAGGAGGTTTATCTCCACGAGCAGCGTGTTGGATGGTGAACATCATTATTAAGGCAGCAGGGTCAGAGGTGGGTGTGCTCCGTGAACAGAACAGCCCATGCACGGTCCACCCGGAAACATTAGACACACAGGAAACCACCATTTTAGGACGCCTTCACGTGCTCCGCTGAGGCTCGGAGTTTACAGTTTCGGGAGTCGTCTGACTGACATCAGTGGATTCATGAACTAAAAGTTTTTGTAATATATAAAAAAACAACATCAGGCCAAATATAATAATAATAATAATAATAATAATAATAATAATAATAATAATAATAATATTTCCCTTTTCACCATTAAAAAAATATTTCTACTAAAAATTAGTGAGTAAGTTCACTGAAACCACAGCTCTAATTTTGATTATTATGTATTTACTTATCCTTTTCTCCAATCAATCTTTAATTTATAGCAGATTTAAAAAAAAAATCAATAGCAGAACAGAATTACTCACATGACAGCAGAAAGGTGATTCACAAACAATTTTAAAGTAATAGTGACTGTATTTGAGGATATTTTGTATATTTCAGTTTCTCAGTAAATAAACCCTCAGCAGAGGTCTATGTGCTAAAAAGTATTTCACTGTAATAGTAATGATAAAAGTAGTAATAGGTAGGATGTCAAGGTGGATTTGGAGAGGAGTGCACATCAAAATATCAAAAGTGAAAGAAATAATGTCAAGATGGCTGATTAAAATATAGAAGAATAAGTTAAGAATCAAACAGGTGGAAAAAAAGAAATATATTTTAAAATATCTAAAATGTAAAATATTATCAATATCATTAAATGATCATGTTAAGATATACAAACAAAAGCTAAAATGTAATAAAACATCAATTAATAAAATTTAATTTATCAGTAAGATAAGTTTAAAAATTATTGTTATAAATAACAGTCATTAAATTTTGAGGTCTACATTTTCAGGTTGAATGTGAATAAAAAGGAAATAAAGACACTGCTCGGAGCTGATATGACACAGAAAAACTGAAGCACATTACTGAGGAAATAAGTAATCATATTTTATCAAGACTGTGAACAAAACTCCTCACAGAGACACAAATATTCTGAATTTCCTAAAATACAGAGTCGGCTCAAGTTTGATCAGCTCTTCATTACGCACTGATGTTTGTGTTCCAGGTTTATGGATTTTGCAATATCACAAAATGAAACAAATGTATTTCTTGTTTTTATAGCAAAGGGTTATAATTCTTTCTTTGTTTTTTGAATAAGTCATCAAACAAATAGCAAAACAGACAAAGAAATACAACAGAGTTTAAGATAAAGGTCTGTGAAAGTGATGTCAAACTGCTCAACTGGATGAAAACAACCTATTGTGTAGTAACCAGCTCTATCCAAACCCTCCAGGGCAGACCCTTTTTAAAGCTTCAACCTTTGGGCGAACTTTTAAGGTCAAAGATTTATTAGATACAAGTGAAGGTTGCTGAAAGTTGTAGGAGTCTGCAAGCTTCTGACAGGCCTGTGTAAAACTTTTGATGAGCCAATTTCAAGTTTTTTTTGAAGATTTCTGCCCGCTCAGTCACTTTCTATGAGGCGGCTGCTCCGATGTTCTTGAAATATGTCTCATGTTTATGTGAAACAGTCCATCTGCTGTTTTAATGCGCTG
This sequence comes from Scarus forsteni, assembly GCA_036419115.1. NCBI lineage: Eukaryota > Metazoa > Chordata > Actinopteri > Labriformes > Labridae > Scarus > Scarus forsteni. The sequence continues at coordinate 25,711,360 of JAZDUH010000458.1, forward strand.
TCTGTTGTAGTTAGTTTTTTTTTTTTACTTTATCTTCCCTCCCTTTGACTTTGTTTTGTTGTTGTTTTATTTCTGTGAAGCTCTCTGTAACCTGGTGTTTAGGTTTTTATTATATATCAGTTAAGAAATGGATTAAGATTAAGAAAGATTAAGAAATCTTGATTATTCCCAGTGATAAACTCTCCTTTCCAATTTTTCGGACAGTGCCTGAACGCCCCCTCGGCGCTAGCAGCTCCGTATCGTCTACAGAGGGGGGACACCTAAAACTGACAAGGGCGGAAAAGAGCCCACCGTGCAGGAAAACAGAGGAAAAAACCCCGACGGAAGCTAAACAAAGGTGCAGCTTGAGTGCAGACGAGCCGAGAGCCGGCTGGGCAGCAGCACCGAGGCGGCAGACAATGGACAAACCCGGGGCAGGCCAGAGGAAATAGTTTTTGTTAGCGGCGGAGGAGCAGATGGAGAGCCAGGCCTCTCTCGGTGTTTTTCCACGGATGAAGAAAAAGGCCCCGCTGACAGCCAGGAGGGACCAGGCCCTCGCCGAACACTCCCCGACACATGTTTGGACACTTTCTCTGCCGTGTTTCTGAGCTTTTCTGCACCCACACATCGGATGAGACGAGGTAAAAACAAAAACAAAAGCCCTAACCCCAGCAGGACTATCATGCTAATGTGCTAACGGCTATGCTAAGTGGAGCTAACGGCCGAGCTAACGGTGCTAACGAGATGCTGCACAGTGGGGCACCTCCTCCGTGAGAGTTTGGCCTGTTTCGTTTAGTTTTTTACATCGTTAACAACATACAGATATACGAAACACACCCTGAAGAGCTTTGCTTCAAATTCAGTCATAAAAACTTGACTTTGGATGGTGAATATAACTATTAATGGGAATGTTTGAGAACCAAAATATCTAAAACATGAGTAAATCTGGAGGAATATGAGGTCTGAGCTGCTAATATGCCAGTCAAAAGTAATACCCTGCCAGTAAGGACAAAATAGTTACTTTGAGTTTGTCCATAATGCACCAATAATCCCCCATTATTGCCCAAATGACAGCATTCACATGCACACGTAGTGTTATTTACTTTTATGATGCCTTCATGGTGTTTTAATATTTCCTTCCAGCAGAAAAGACACACCCTCAGTCTCCAATCAGTCATGAAGTAATTGATAACACCTGCCATAATACACCGGCATCAACAAAATACTTTCTTAGTACATCAGTCTTGACATTGTTTCACACCTGCAAGAATTGATGATTAACTTTTTACACTATTGTCTGCCAGTAACTCTAATATTATTGTGCATCTATATTGATATTACCTGTCATAATGCTGTGGTATCATCCAAACACTGCTTTTGTCCACCTGTAAGTCACTGCTTATGTAATTAGGCAAAGTTTCTTAAATTTTTTGGTGCATACAGTCTACATTATGTTACTGTATATTGACCGCAATCTTAAAACAGTCTGATAAAAGTTGTCGTAAGGGCTGCACAACATTAGAATTTTGCTGATGTCTGATATTTCCAACTTAATTATGTCCTGTATCAGCAGGAGCTCAAACAATCCACCTAACTTTCATTCATCTTTTCCTTACATGGTGATACTTTCTTTGTGTTGGTAACTAATTAGCAGCACGAAAACATCATTTTATCCTTAATAATGACACTTAATTTACAAGTATTATATATATATTATTATACATTATTAATAAACTTTTTAGACAATTATCTGCCGATAGCCCTAATATTATATTGCATTCATATTGGTATCACATGTAATATTCTGGTTTCATCTAAACACTGCTTGTGTATGCACCTTGCAGACAAAGCTTTTTTTTTTTTTTAACGTTTCTCTATTTTTCAGTGCACACAGTCTTCAGAAAAAGAGTGATTATTTTGGTTAATTTCAGTGATATAAAAGTTAAGTGCAGGCGACACTAATGTTGTAACATTGGCAAGAATCTCGAAACAATCTAATAATGTTTGTCTTGATTAGGGCAGCACGACATTGGGTTTTTGCTGATATCTGATATTTCCAAATTGATTATGTCCTCTATCAGCAGGAGCCAAAACAATCCACCTAACTTACATTCATCTCTTCCTTTCATCATTAAGTTTTCTTTGTGTTAGTAACTAATTATCCTTTAATAATGACACTTTATTTACAAGTGGGCATTTAGTAATGATGCGGTAAAAACCATATTGTACATTTGTACATTCTGCCAATAAATGGGATATATTCATGGAGAGTTTTTAAAGCTAAGGTATCATCTGTATCAGTCTGCAAAAGTTTTCATACGTACCTACATTATTAATGAACTTTTTAGACAATTATCTGCCAATAGAGCCAAAATCTGGTGCATCCATATTGGTATCACCTGTCATAACATTATGGTTTCATCAAGACACTGCTCATGTGTTCATGCACCTTGCAGACAAAGCTTTTTTTTTTTTTTTTTACATTTCTCTATGTTTCAGTGCACACAGTCCTCAGAAAAAGAGCAATTGTTTTGGTTAATTTCAGTGATATAAAAGTTAAGTGCACACGTCACAAAGGTTGTACCATTGGCAAAATCTCAAAACAGTCTAATAAAGTTTGTCTTGAATAGGGCAGCACGACATTGGGTTTTTGCTGATATTAGATATTTCCAAATTAATAATGTCCTTTATCAGCAGGAACTCAAGCACCTAACTTTGTCTCATCTTTTCCTTTCATGGTCATGTTTTCTTTGTGTTAGTAACTAATGTGCAGCACGAAAACATCATTTTATCCTTTAATAATGCCACGTGATTCAGAAGTGGGCGTTCAGTGATGATGGAGTAAAACCTTGTGGTACATTCTGCCAATATATGGGATATATTCATGGACACTTTCTAAAGCTAAGATATGATCTGTAACAGTCTGCAAAGATTTCAGACCTTCTATAAGTTAATGATCAGCTTTTTAGACAATTATCTGCAGATAGCTCCAATTATATGCTGCATCCACAGTGGTATCACTTGTAGTCCAAACACGACATATGTATTTGTCAGTTTATGCACCTTGCAGATGCAGTAAAAGTTAATTTTAAAGGTCCTTGATTTTCCAGAACTCCCTTGTAAATAAAATCTTGCACAGCTGAACTCCAGTTGTTATGAAGTGAAGCATGCTCGACGCTGAGGGTGTTTATTTTGCAAGAATCTGGGGAATTCCTGCATACTGAAATGCAGGAGGTGAGGATATAATGTGTCCTGATTAGAGTTGCACCACATCGTGTTTTTGCAGCTATTTGATATCTTTAGTTTAATCAACTTTTTCTTTGCGTGGTGACGAGACAAATGTCAAACAAGACACCAACATTTCCCTCTTGAAATAACGACCTTTTGAGCATTGATGTAACCACGCAGTGATGATGAAGTGAAGCATTAAGGGGCATTTGCTTTAAATATTAATAATATATATAAGGCATAGGTCAAAACCTTTCCAGTATATTTTAAAGTTTTCCAGGCAACAGGTTTTTAAAACAAACTTCGATACTTTAAATTACTTTCCATCTTTAAAACAGTAAAGGTTGATCTAGATTAAAGTTGGTGATGCACAGTTTTATGGCATAATTATGGTGCAAGCACATGAACGCTTTAGAAATAAAGAAACTGCTCAGGAAAAAAGAAAATCCTGCCAATTCGTGCTCCGGATATGTGAGCCAAACACCCACAGACAGAATCAAACACTGTACAATTATATCACCTGATTATGTGAAGCATTAATTTTAGTTAAAGCAGAATCAAAAGACCAAACTCAATTCAGGTTTTATTTTCATTCCCATTTCTCAGACTTCAGGTGTGGTTTATGGACTGAAGTTTCCCATGAGAAGCACAATTTTATCAGCAGGTAATGGCTCGAAGTAAATTATCTTATCAGCAAGTAAAAAGTGACTTTACAAACTGTAGCTACATCTGAACTCAAGAAACCAACGTGTGCACCTGTTAGTATCATTTAGGAGAAGAATCAGTATAAACTCTAATAAAACCATGAATATCTACTTCAATAATGTTTAATTTCAACATCTCCAGTGCTGTTTTAGCTCTCAGAAAAGATTTACAAGCTTTGATTTAAGAGGAAAAACAAAGAAAACTTCGTGTCCGTGTGGAAGTATTATGCATCCCTCAGTTTTATGTCTGAATTTCAGCTTTGGTTCATTTTTAGGAGGATGATTTTTGAGAGTTTATTTTTATTAAGTGCTCTTTGTAGCTCACTCTCTATCAGCAAGTTGTTAAAGTGCTTTTTGTAGCTTTCAGAAAAGAAGTGAAATTTAGTTTAACATAAAATAAAGTCCATTTAGCGAATAATGATCATGTGGTCTAAAGTATGTCCCGTTCTTTAATACTGTATTTTAATAAACCATTCAGCCCCACAGTACCCAATTTTGGGGATGCTCTCCAACAAAATGTGAGGAAAAGTAAAATATTTATGTAAAAATGTAGTCATGTTGCACATCAAATTAAACAGGAAAGTTTCAGCTACACAACCGTATGAGCCACTTTTACACACAGCAAATGCAACGTCAGCACCAAGCAAATGAATTATCAAATATCGAAATCTGTTTCACTTTGTTTCACACTTGGGTTGCTTTGTATGGATTTCTTTGAATGGGGAAATGTAGAGAGTTGTGTTTTTTTCCAAAAAGACACTATATATTTATATATCTATATCTTTTTTTATTATGTTTATATGTTTTTACGATCAAATATTGTCACAGATAAGCAGAAGAAGATTAAAAAAACTGTTGTAATTGGGTGAAATGAACACCAACAGTGACATAAATGTGAAATATAAAGTTTGGTATATCAGAAATTTCAAATGGGACTAATTAGGAACCAAACTGTGCCAAGATCCCGCCTGACCACTCTGTAGTAAAACCTCTCTAACTTTGCTCTGCATCACTTTATCATCTTCAAACTTTGCAGAAGTAATATTCACATATTTTGACATTCATCCATAGAGTTTAAAGCTGCAACTGCGTCATTCCAAAGAGATATTCACAAGAAAAACTAGTTTTTTTTTAGGCGAGGATAGAATTTTCAAATTATTCTGACATCTGTCTTCATTTACTTTGTCGCAGTAACACTTAAACTGATACACATCTGAACAAATATCTCAAGTGTTATTTTTATTATGACACCAAAATTATTCAAGCGGACCTTGTGGTTGCAGAGATACTCTTTTCTTTACGAGTATGTCATTTTGGAGCAGAAGGCTTAAAAAAGGGCTGAACAGGTTAAGATAGAAGAGCATACAGCCATCATGTAATGCTAAACAAAATGTTGTTTTTTTTATGCCCGTCTTTAAATTAAATAGTTTAATTATCCTGTCCATTCTTTAGTAATAAAATCATGCATCACTGTGAACGGTCATAGGTAAAAACCTCAGTAAATATAAATCAGCACAGCAGTAAAATCACGTTTCCTTGTGTTTCCTGGTCCAACCAGCTCCATCTCTGATCCGTGTCTTCCAGCCTGTCCAGAAGACACCGGGTGCTGGCGGACAGTTTCTCCTCCACGTCCGCGGTCCAGCTGGGCGCTCCAGACGTGTGGATCCTCCGGTAAGATTGAAACAACACGAAGTCACACTTCTCCAAATTATCAAGTAAACTGTCGGATTAATTAGCACCGGTTTGTCACTTCAGAGCCGCGTAGCACCAACAGCAGAAAAGGTGTGGGGATTCATCGAGTGAGGCTCTCAGTGCTCAAAAACTTAGAGACGAACAGATCACTTCTCTGACTGAAAGCCTGAGTAAAATGTTCTCCAAGCAAGGTGCCATCTCTGCCAATACTGGCAAGGAAATAAAAAGGTTTTCAAACATGTAATAGACTCTAATTTGATTTGATATTTTAGAAGGTACCAGGCAGGATTAATATACAGTATATTTTAAAGGGCAAACAATCCTTTTTAATACAGCAACATGTGGTCTTCCTTCTATACGTGATGAAATATAAGGTACTGCTTTGTGTACAACTTATCAAACTGGAAAATTAGCAGACTCACATTAATTATCAGGTTAAGATGATTTTAGGGAAAGCCCTAATTGTGATTTTCCTGGCATATATTTCAGTTCGATTCCCAATTTTTTTCAAATCAAGCTTCAATGCAATATCCACTATGTGTACAGTTCAGACAACAGTGAGGAAATCAGTGATCAAAAGCACTTTACACATTATTCATCCTCTAATATTGATGATAAATCTTTTTTCATTATTTAAGTGGTACTCCAACCTCTACTTCTAAACAGAGGCTTTGTGTTGTTGACCTGCTTGCCAGCACTTCTGCAAATGCACTTTTACTGCAAATTTGTAAAATAGTTTTTGTGAAACAGTTGATGCAACAGATCCTTGGTCAGTCAGGAGCACTGGAAAAAAATTGCAGCTTTAATGAACACATGATTACGTGTTACTGTCCCTGTATGTGTTTGCACAACCTGAACAGCAGTTGCAATTAAAACTATTTTATCAGGAGTAACCTGGTGTTTGGTTGTTTTAAGGAAATCTACATCAGCCAATATTCTACCAAGACTATGAGAAAACCCCCAAAATCAAAATCAAAAGTTTTCCCTGTTTGCTTCATGTGGTTTGCAGCTGTGTGGGTGATAGGGACTGATCTTAATTTGAGGCTGAGAAAAATTCAACGGGGAAAAATTGAATATTTAACTGATCATATGTCAATCACACCAAAATATTTGTGTCATTTCTTTTTATTCTATATCAAGAAGAAAACTGGTCCTTGTATAAATGAAGCTGAAGATCTCTGGTCCAAAAGGTACCATAATAGAAATGAATGAGTGTTAACCTGCTCCCTGCTTTTCATTAAGATATATATATATATGTCTGTAATTCATCTGTTTACTTTTGTGCATCCTTTAAACTCTTTAAGTATTCAGTTCTCAGCCCTGACATCATGTAAAACATGTGGTATCCAAACATCTCTGGCTTTAAAGTGCAAATTAGATTAAATCGCAATATGGCTTGTTGCAATTTTCAAATCCAATTTCATGCCTATTTTAACCTTTTTTAACCCAGTTTTTACAACTTTATGCATATCTGGCTCCCATTCATGTTTTTTTTGTTGGCCACTGTCAGACCATGTTTGGAATTTTTACATGTTTTTTTAAATTTAATCCCAATTTTGCTGCTATAATCAATTTTCCTTCATCCCTTTTGAATTTTTTTGCCTTTTTTTTTTTTGCAATTTCATACCTATTTTGCACCTATTAACTTTTTTTCCGCTTTCGTACCATTTTTTTTTACCCAGTTTTTACACTTTCATACCTATTTTGCTTCTGTTCTTCACACCTCCACTTTTTCTCAAATCTTTTATCCTTAGATTGATTTAATGTCATATTGGTTGTACTATAAAAAGATCTACTGCTTATGTTTGTTTAAGAATACGTAAGGTGAGGAACATTAAAACAATCGCAGAGTAAATCGCAATTACAATATTGGGGAAAAATATGGCAGTTAGATCCTTTTCTCAAATCGTTCATCCCTACTTTAAAGTCATAATATATCATTAATATTCATAATGTGATGCTGAGTAGTATTTCCACTCACACACAGTCACTTTAACTCTGGTAAAAGTGATCATCCCTGAATCACATCTTTGAAAAAAATAAAAATAAAACAAGCAGCACAGACTTAAAGAAAAACTACATTTATAAAACAGCAGCTGACTTGAGTTTGATCTCAGGAGAAACTCGATAGATGCTTTTGTTTGGTGGTTTCTGGGACCTGAAAAAGGAGTCCAGATCTGTTAGAGAGACTCGCTGTGCCAGTGATGCTGTGATACGACAATAAGACGTTTCTTTGTTCATCAATAGGCCAGTATTTAGTTTTTCATACTTAAATGTCCCGGTGTTTCCCAGTGATTACCACATATGGAGCTTTTCTGGACTCACAGATTTTGTTTTTTGATGAGTCATGGTATATAATACCTCGTACAGTTTTCCCACCTCCTCTAATGAGGCTTCAAGTGAGCCGAGCTGAGGCTAAAATGTGACCTTGAGACGAGAGCTGTAACTAAAATATCAGCTGAAACTGCTCTGTGTTTGAAGTTAAAGCTCAAAAATATGATGATCGATCCAAAATGTTTGAACATACCATAATATTTATATTTAACCTTTGCATCACTGTCTTCAGTACTAAGTCACGAATATCATCTATTAGAGGATCAGCTGTTATTTCCTTGTTACTCACCTGTTTCAACATGAATGGACTTTGACAACAAAAGTAAAATGTTATATTTATATAAGAAGAGACTTAATGCTCTTGACTAAAGAATCTGTAGTTGTCAGTATAGAAATTGTATCGGCATATTGGAAATTTAGAAGCACAGAGAAGTAGTGCTGTATTTAGTGTTGGAGAGACTGTGATGTTGACATATGCAGGGATAATTGTCTTAATTTCATGGCAATACACTGTAGCAACCCTTTTATTTCTTTATCAGATGTGACTCTGACTCGTACCCCAGACTAAAACCTGTAACAACACATCCTTTAAACCATAAGAGATGTACCACTGAATTTGCTTCTTCTGAACGAAAACATAAGACTCAGAAAATTGTTGTTTCTTCTTGATTTAATAAAAAAAAATGTGGTCAAGATCTGAAAAACTGCTACTGAAGCTATTAGCATCGATGCTAATCTCTGTATGAGCAGTAATTTGTCCTTCCCGTATCTCCCAGCTCTTTCTGCTTGAGAGAGATGCTGCTTTGGGCAAAACACAGTCCATGTGGATCTGTCTGGATACATTACATCAAGTGGATCCAGCTGCACTGCATGGTTACCAAAAACATTCCTGCAAGTGACAAACAATTGGCAGGATTTTTTAAAAAAGCTTCACATGTGTTTCCTATAGGGCTGGGCCAATACGGTTTTCCACTGATTTGATTTTTACGTTTTTTTAGATGCTGATTCGATTTAAATTGCGTTTCTAAGATATTGCCAATTTTTGCAATCTTTAGTTAGCTTTTTTAACACCAACGAATAAAGACTAACAATGATGATGCCTACAGACTATATCAGGAAAAATACACATCACATGTAAGTTTGTTTTTAGGATTTATTCAGCAATATATTTTAACCAGCTGTTTATACTCTCTCTTCAAAAGCCTGGACTGCATTTAAAAATGTTTTTGTAAATACAGACTAAAATGAAGCATTTAAATTTGGAAAAAAAAGAATTTTGAACAAAAAATGGATTTAAAAATTGGCAAACAAACATTCCTCAATGCTTATGTGAATCAATTTTTCTCCCACTCAGTTTCCTTTGTGTTATTGTTTGATCAAAATTGAGTTTTAGGCTTTTTTAGATGATTCCAAAATCCAATCCAATCCCGTCCACTTTATTTGTAAAGCACATTTTAGCAACAAAAACATCTTTAAAGTGCTGTACATAGAATCATAAAACAATAAAGCAACCAACAGTAAAATAATCAATATAACAATAAGCAATAAATAATCAAAAAAGTGCTTAAATCTGAAACAATGCAATAAATAAAATGATTAAATCAAGCAGAATAACATAGCAAAATAAATTAAAACATTTGGTTAAAAACAAATGTGTGAAAGTTGAATTTATAATGTGCTTCAAAACATTTTCTCTTCCCCCTAAAGTGAGATAAATCTTCATTAAACAAACAGAAAGCAACCAAACACACAAGGCTCAGAGTAACAGAAGTCTTCAATCTTCCTCAAAGTGAAATCAGCATTAAGTTCTTGCTCTGTGATTTTTACGACTCCTCAGATAGTAGATCCGTCTTGGCTCTCCGAGTCCCTGCGTCGCTCTGCTGAGCTTCAGACTGAGCGCAGATGTGACAGCGCTCACGAGGATGTTAAGCTCCTCTGCTTTTTGTCTCAGGGGGGAAATGTTCTCGTCTGTTCACCGCCACAGCGGGGTCAGAATAAACTCAGGTTTAGAAAGAAGTGTGCCCGGCAAAGAGAGAGAGACAAGAGTTTATTTAGACATGAATAAAGTTTTTGTTGTTGGAGGAAAACACGAGCCAGGGTGTGACTCAAGCAGACAATAGAAGAATTACTGCACATATTTTCTTAATAGTTTCAGACTAAATAGTTGTTTAAATAATACTCTTGTTGATATTTAACCTCATTTAAAAAACGAATACATGCCAGTAGACGTGCTCCTAACGTCTGCCCTCTACAATTAAAAACAGCGGAGAGCGTTTTTAACATCTTAGTTTTCAAACAATGACTCAACTTTCAAACTTCTGCTGTGACTGAGGAAATCAAGAGGGAGGATGTCAGTCAAGGGAAAAAAATGTCAGTTTTCATTTTTAAATCTTACACAACAAAAAATAGAATAATTTGATCGCCCGCTTTTGTACTCGTAAGTCTTCCTGAAATTTAAGTGTGTTAAGTGCTTCAGGGAATAAAATTAATAAGAGCAGAATCGGGGCTGATTGGCACTGGCTGCTGTTGTTAGGGGATACATACCAATAAGATTTTATTTATTTCAAATCAATCCAGTTCTTTAGCTATTGCCTTAAATATTCCCAAAGATTCTCTGTGGCAAATAAAGTATTAAAGTCGTCTTACATTGTTTTTCGGTGGCAACTATGTCAAACACATGGCACTCTTGATATTCAATGGTGGCTGCAAACTCTAGATAAAAATTCTTCTGCGTGATTTCTGCCTTCTTAATCATTCCTTTCTCTGATGAGAGTGTGACTTCCTTGATTTGCAGGGCATTGCAAAACTAAGTGGAAGGAGTTGATAAGAGAATTGAAGTAAAAAAATGAATGATATTGATTCTTTGAGGGAGTTGTTATTAATTCTCAATTGGAATTTCAATTTTCCATCCCTAGTTGTCACTCTGCTCATTATTCTGCTACGAAAACAGCTTAGAAACCATAAAAAATGTATCATGAGAAGGACTCCATGTAGGCCTGTCACGATAATAAATCCATTAACCGAGCGATGAATAAAAACATCCTTGGTAAGTTTGCCGGCCTCGATAAATTGACACGTGCATGCATGTTTGTTTTCCTCCTCTCTTTCTACCAAACAGACTGAATGAGAAGATGGGTCACTCCGTCCATTTTTCTCAACTCTACCGGAATGAGCGGGGTTAGGGTTAGTGATCCATCTGTCATTCGTAAAATCTTTGAGGGGGAGGTGGGGCCACTTGCACGTACACAGAGAGAGAGCTGAAGTGAGCGTCGTGAGGAGTAACAAGGAAACAAGCACGAATATGAATGAAGGCATGAAAGCGGCGGTTCCTAAGCCGGATGCCACAGCCCCAATGTGGGAATATTTTGGTTTTAATCAGAATGAACAAGGTGTGAGCCCATGCACACCCACGTGCCGATATGTCGTATTTGCTTGAAAGTGGTGGCGACAAAGAAGAGGAGGTGCAGCTGAGCCTTCGTCCTGATATTCGGTGCTTGCTGAGGCATTTGGTCGGCAAAGTAAAACTAGATAAAGCAGTGCAAAATGGTGCGCTCACGGACAGTAACAGAAATGACAGACAGAAATGCAACCCTTCAATACGGCTGAACAGTCAGCAGTTCAGGAGATGTTACAAACGTTTTTTTAATTTGGAGTTTTATTTTATTCTTTACAGAGACGGTCTGTTTTTTGCTTATTTTGATTATTAGAATGACTTGACATGCAGTTTTTCCCAAAAGAGGGTCCATTTCATTTTCATTTTTTTTCTCTTTTTTGTTTAATCTATTCTGTTTAAAAGCTCTTGAACTTTCAATTACAGTTAAATACTCTTAAGAAATTAAAGTTCATTGCTTTTAATATGGTGTACTCATTTTATTACGACAAATAATTGCATTGATGAGAAAATGATGTTTCAATATAACATTGACAATAATATTGTTTATCTGCAATAATTTTTTGGACAATTATCGTCCAGCAAAATTTGTTATCGTGACAGGCCTAGTTCCATGATAAAGTTACCATCACAATATGATTTATTGACCTTGATAATCCTGGCACTCTGAATCATGTTGATATCATTATTAGTTGGACAGTTATTGAACAAAAATGATCATTTGCTAAAGGGCGTTAGCTGGATCACCACCAAAATTAAAGTTGGTCCATAAGCAACATCTCCTAAAAATTTCAGCAAAATCTGTCCTTTAGTTTTTTATATAGTCTTGTTAACAAATTAAAAAACTAATAAACAAACTTAGGCTGGAAAAAACATAACCTCTTTGGTGAAGGTAATGAGAAACCACTGAAGAAGAAGGCAGAGTAAATAACCTCATTCTCTGAAATAAGACATTTTGTTGGTCCTTTTAAATGTTAAAGCAAAATTCAGTAAAGTCTTTGGCACATTTTTTGAGTATGAGCTTCATTTCATTTATACTTTTGACATATAAATGAATGTATGTCACATTCTCAATCAACACAAATGTAAAAAGAAGTTTCTTCTCCATTGCGTTGTATTTTCGGACTTCCCTGAAGGTCCGATCTCCATTAAAAGAACGATTCTGGTCCTCCATTAACAGCTGTGCAAACGCCAGGACGCTACAACAGATTATTGGAATAGCTTTCAGGGAAGTGCAGTCTGACCTGTGGTTGCAGGTGGGGCACATTTAGGATGCAAGAGGACAAACAACACTTGAGAAATGGGGCACCCTAAAGTCTTACGCCCCTTTGTGGGAGCAAGCATTTGGAGTAGACAAGGGACGAGTACTGGTTTTGGGACGGGGTTCCAAGAAAGAGACCATACCCAGTTTCATTCAGGTGGTGACCAGCATTAGTAACAACAGATCTTCCCCCCTCTTCTCATGATTATAAACAAATCAGAGATTAAATAAACAAAAGTGGAGCTTTATCAGTTAATTGAAAATGTCACTCCCTAAATATCAGATTCCTCCTTCGTCTTCCTGTCCAGGCCCACTGAGCCTGAATGTCAGCTCACAGCGGCAGCCTCTGTTGTCCTCTCGCACATCTACCAGACCACCTTTATCTGGCATTTAGCTATGTGTGTGTGTGTGTGTGTATTTGTGTGTGTGTGCGGGGAAGGCGACAGGCAGCCATGTTATCCAGCAGGAGCTTCAGGAGCTAAACAGGAGTCGTGTGGCATTTGAGCCCAGCTCCCCCTCTTCTCCCTCCAGGTCCATGTCGGTCTGTAACAGGCTCCATGTGGTCAGGTTTTATATTTACACTCTGAAATAAGAAGTAATGATAGGTTATTCTGCTAAATTTTAGCCCTATGAACTGAAACTAAGCAAGGAAAAAGTATGGACATGTGTCTGTTTTTTTTACAAGAGAGCAGTCAGAGAGTGCAGAGAGATCAACATCTATTATAGATATTATTGGTAAAGAAATAGTGAAAACTTACGATCACCTTCAAAGTGCTGTGGTTTTAGTAATCTTCAGAAGGCTTGCTTAGTTGTTGATGATACTCAGTACAGGGATGCACACATTTAGATTTTTGGCTATATTTGATATGCCAGTACTTCCAAAATCACTATTGCTGATATTAATGTTTTGTGTAAAGATTCCACGTGAAGCTATAAAAACATATAAGTAACAAATAGGGATGTAACGATATGGAAATTTTGTATCACGGTTATTGTAACCAAAATTATCACGGTTATCATTATTATCGTGGTATTGTTGCAGTGTCCTCAAAATGTTCAAAAAGTACTTTTACACAGAATTGAAATCATTTAACCCCTTTATTATTATATTCATAACAGTTCTTTTGTTTTTTTTGTCAATAAATGTGTCAGACTCAGAGGCCAAACAATGCAAACTGTGCATGTGCACCTCGCATGAGGCTCCTTAATCGAGGACAGATACACAGTTTCGGCTTTTCCAGTCAAAGAGCAGCATCACCGTGCATTACTGAGGCAGTGTGGTGATCAAGCACGATATAACGGTAATTTTAATTGGACACGGTAACGATTATCGTAGGAAATTTTATCGCGGTTTACCATTTTACCGGTAACCGTTACATCCCTAGTAACAAAAAACATATGCATATAAGTAATGTACCAAATGTACCAAATGTATCAATTTATTTTTTCCCCTCCAGTCTATGGTTCATTTCATCAGGAGAAACGTATCAAGTGAAATGGTAGTATTTTCTGAGCACCCCCATCATGTCTCAGAACACCATTTTAATGTATTTATCGTTCATTTCAATATTTTTATTTAAGAACATTTCAATATGCTAGTCTAATAATCGTTTTTTGTTTTATAGCTTGTTTTATAGCTGCCCCCCCCCCATTGGTCGATTTTTGGTGGACAATTGCTGTGTTTTAGTCGACCAACAATTTTACTATAGATAAGTATTATAATTATTAATATAAATTACACAAATGAATGTTCCTTTTAATACTGAATAATTTAGCCACATTTTTGGACGAAACACCATACTGAAATCTACATCAAATGATCAGCAAAAACTCCCAAAGTCTACAATCCATTTCTGTCTCATCATGTTCCCAGTGAAGATTTCCTCAGTTCTTAACATCACTCTTTGTATACAAGCACACTTTTTTGAGAATTTTATGTCGTTCATTATTCCTTTTGTTCGTCTCGTCTTCTCCCGCCATCTTCTTTTCTTCCGTGCTGCTGGGTGTTGCTAATGTGGGATCCGACCAATGACAAAGCAGGAACATATCATCGCCAGTAGGGATGTTGGGATGCGCAATATCATCAACAGGCGCAGGCAGGGGTGGCAGATCTGGTAGGGGGGACAGGTCTGGTATCTCCACCGGCATAACATAACCTCCTTGGCGGAGGCAATTATAAAAGTGGACATTGGGTAAACCATTTTGGTACAAATGTACATTTTTCCAATATTAAAGCAAATTTGTTTGATGTTTTAGTCAAATTTTTATGCTGAAAATGTCAGCTGTAAATATCTGAAGATGTTCCTTTGTGCCGATACTTTTTAGGCAATTGTCTGCCATAACTGATTTTAAACTGATTATATCGCACATCCTGAGGTCAGTATGGAAAATGAAGAATCTTATTTGATTTGTGATTAAAAAGATACGAGTAAACTTTTAGAGCAATAAAAGTCAATGTATAATGGCACATTTAATTACATAAAGCATGTTGCCCTGCTTGTAACTGTTTGGTAACTTTCCTCTGATTATTGCCGCCTTTCTGAGCTTCTTGTCTGAAACTCTGCTCTCTAGCCAACAGTGACGTCATGTTCATACCCTCTATTGTGTAGTTTATCTGTCAGTCTTGTCTCTATTTTTAGCCCTGGTATATCAGTATTAAATCAGCTCAGTCACATTAAAACAGTGGCAGGAAAGCTAAATATTCAGTCTGCCTGCAGAGCCGGAAGATTTAAAGATAAGTCTGCGGCAGCTGTCGGGTTCGTCGGGTTCAAACTGCAGATATTAAACACCCAGCCAGAGAATATCATTTTCCCATATTGAACAAACTATCCGATGGAGAAAGCTTTCTAAGATTTCCACAGTTGTATAAAGAAATGTGCAGCAGCTGCTCTGGCCCCCGAGTGTGTGTTCATTTTGTAGCAGGAAGGTGGTGACATAATTTCCCCTCAGCTGGACATTGTGTGTGTATTTTTAGTCAAAGTTAAGATTAATTTGGGGAAGTTGTTTATAAAAGTACATGCATGAAATTCCTCACCCCACAGTCGATTTTCAAAGTAAAAAACTTATGAATTTTTGTATCAACATTAAATAAACTTGTCATTTATTTTCATGATTATTAACCCTCAAGAATTAACACTAAACACCAGTAAGGAGTAGCATGATGGCCGCCTGCCACACTGACTGATCTGCAGCTATTGAGCCTCATACACAACAAGCTGTGATGATCCGTTTGTTCTGACACTTTTCTATCAGAACCAGCAAGAAGTTCTTCAGCAGTTTGAGCCACAGCAGCTCATCTGTCGGATCAGACCACAACCGGCCTTCGCTCCCATGGCCGTAAATGACCCTGTTTCCGGTTCTCCGCTGTTCATTCAGATAGACACTGACCACAGCAGACCAGGAAACACCCCACTGAGCTGCAGATTTGGACATGCTCTGACCCAGTCGTCTAACCACCACACTTTGACCCAGGGCTGTTTGACTGTGGCAAAAATCATGACCACAATTTGGCCTGAAAGGTTTATCGTTTTCAGATAGAAATCGCAATTTCAGACGAAACAATTGTGGGATCGCCAAAGCACTCCTGTCTGGCTCAGTATCTGTTGTGTCAACTGTTTGACAAATTTGCAGGCAATTTGCATGCAAGAGTTCAAGAGTTGCAAATCTGTTGTGATTGTACACTTATAAGATGGTGCTGGTAAGCAAGTCGACAACGCAAAGCCTCTTTTTAGGAGGAGAAGTTGGAGTGTCACTTCAATAATTAAAACAGATTATTTATCACTAATATTAGATGATGAATGATGTGTTCTGTGCTTTTGATCATTTCCTTACTGTTGTCTATACTGTAAACACAGTGAACATTACACTGAAACTTGATTTGAAGAAAATTGTGATTCAAATTGAAATTGCAGTATCTGTCTGAAAAATCGCAATTAGATCTTTTCTTTAAATCGTTCAGCCCTAATCACAATTGTACTAATGGATATTTAGATCACGATTATGAAAGATTACTCCCTGATTGTAAAACACACAGCTGTTATTGTGAAACTTCATTTTGAACTTTAGAGAACATGCTAAACTTGGAAATAAACTATTCCAGTAGCTATAATGATGGGAAAAGAAAAATACATTTCAAAATGCAATAGTATTTCAGATTAAGGGTAGATTAATGGCCCAGCTCTACTTTGGCCCATTTCAAACTCAAACCCAAATTTTCCTGCTTCTAATATCAACTTTGAGGACAAAATGTTCACTGTTGTCTGATGTATATTACCCACTAACAGGTGCCCCGTTGAAGAGATAATTGGTGTTATTTCTGACTTTTTAGTGGTCATAATGTTGTGCCTGAGTGATATATGTCAGATAGAAATGTAAATATATCAATGGAGCTTCTACAAGTTAGAAACAACTGTGGAAGCAGAAAGGCAGGAGAACAAATCAAAAATAATCTTTTTCTTCTGCTAGATAATGATTTCTAGGTGTTAGTTGACAGCTTGTATTGGACATTGTCATTATTGCCAGTGCACAAAATACAAAAGAAGCTGTAACACTGCATGTCATTGACTATTTTTTACTTGTTTTGTGTTAATTTAGCTGACATAAAACTTAATTAATGTTGAATCTCATGCAGATGGTCTGAATGTGTTGGTAATAGCTTGTAAACTCATTTACAGATTTATTCTTAAGAAAGATGACTAAAAATGGTGATGCCATTTTTCTGCATTTATATATTAGAGCAGATCTTAAATTACATGTACAACTACCGATAACTAAATTTAGAAGAAAGAGAAGGTTTTAGCTCAGAATCTAAGTGAAAAATACCAATCAAGCACCCTAATCTGTTGTTTTCAGCACCTGATGTGGGTATCATCCCTAAAAATATATTACGAGTCGGTAGTTTTTGCTCAACACAGAATACGAAGACATGATATTTGGTTCTAACATCTACAGCTTTTTACTCTCCGAGGAGAAAGCTAATACACTTCAGATGACGGTGAACTCCCTCCGCCCCAGTGTTTTGTCTGCTCTGTTACGTTTATCCAATCACTGCCTGACACTTTTTTTTGTCACTCTGCAGGCTGTCCAAACTCCAAGCAAGGACAGAAGGGCAGTGAAGCAATGGATCCCCCGCTGAATTAGCGGACACACTCCACCTCATGGGACTGCCGACCTGATTTCCTCATACGGTTATGGAACACTTAAAAGAAACACTACAGACTCCATGTTTTAGTAAAGTGCAGTTTATCGCCTATTTATGATCCTTTTCTGCAACATCCCTCAAAGGCACTTCCAAGCTTCCCCTTTAATGGAGACTGAAAGTATTCGTGAAACATTTATGTGATTAAAAACAAGCACCGGCTCTTGGTGGATTATATCGGCTTGTTGGAAGTTTTCGGGTGGAAATCCCGGCAGGACTACCTCTTTGCACCTTGTTACTTTGACAAGGGCTCACTGCTGTTTCCAGCATCAACAGACTGAGTGCACGTGGCAGTTGTAGCTTCGTGACACTTTGCCCCAGCTGCTTTGGGAGATGTTCCAGTTCAGCAAGTACCCCATGGACATTCTAGAGATGCTCAGTGGACACCAAGCCCACCAGTTCAAGGGCCTTGGGCTGGAGCGGCAGCTGAGCCACCAACAGCAGGTCCAGCTGCAGCATCAGCAGCAGCTCCAGCAGCAGCACCAGCCCTCTGGTGATGCTTCTGGAAGCCTCCTGTCCGGTCTGGGGCTGGGGTCCCTGCAGAGTTCGCGGAGTAATGCCTTTGCTGACTCCTCATCTTTATTTGCCAAAATGAGTGCTCCACCTCCTTCCATATCCCATCAGAGCCAGTCATCTTCTTCGTCTTCGTCCCACAGCTCCAGGAAGTCCAGCAAAATGAGCAGTAGCAGCGGGAGTGGGAGCACCTCGTCGGGGTACCCTCAGTTCCTGCGGCCTTTTCACCCCGCCGAGGCTGCCCTCGCTCAGGAGCAGCTCCACTCTGGGATGGGGCGTTTTGACTTTAGTGGGGGCAGCGGCGGCGGAAGCGCAGGTGTCATAGGAGGGGTTGTGACACCTGCGCCTCCACCTCCCCCTCTTCATCCCGGTCTCTCTGTCCCCCAGCCTTCCCCCGGCCCCCCGTCTTCCTCGCCATCCCCCTCCACTTCTGTATCAGCCTCAAACAACAGCACAGCGGTCCCTTTAGTCGGCCAGTCCGACCCCCGCAGCCTCCACCAGCAGTTCAGCTGCATGCTCGCCGCCAACCAGTACTTCCTGTCCGGCGTTCCCACCAACAGCAGCCTGGAGCAGTTCCTCGTCCAGCAAGGCACTCACAATCACCTGGGCTTGGGTCTCAGCCAGGGGTCCACAGAGTCAAACTCAGCCCTGGCCCCTCCCCCGGCCCTCCACTCCTCCCATAGCCACACAGCTCCACAGCCTCAGCAGCAGCAACAGCAGCTGACCCCTCACGCCTTATCTCATCCACACAGTCACACGCACCACCCGCACCCCCTCCATCCGGCCCCCCAGCCGGCCCCACTGGGGGGCTTTGATTTCCAAGGCATTCCAGTGCTATCCTCTAACCAGATAGCATCACTAATGCAGCAAGAGACTGGCCTGCCCCTCCCCCTCCCCCTGCACCTGTCCCTCTCTAAGGACGACTCAGCGAAGACAGGAGACAGCGCGGTGTCGTTGTCTTCAAGTGGCGGGAGCAGGAGGAAGAAGGCAATGGCGGGCTACCTCCCTCAGAGGAAAACGGACAGTAGCAGCCACAGTCACAGCCACAGCAGCAGCAGCAGCGTTACTAACTGCCACAACAGCAGCTCGAGTGGGCACAGTCAAAGCTCCTCGTCAGGCCTCGTGGGAGGGGGATCTGGGGGCGCAGGGATAAGTGGCATCGGAAGTGAGCCGCGACATTCCTCCCTCCTCTCCTCATCCTCCCAGCAGCCATCCTCCGTCGTCTCCTCCTCCTCGTCCGCCTCTTCCTCTAGCTCCACCTCTGTTCTTGTAGCTAACGGCACCCAACACAAACCCCAAGAAAGCCACAGCAACAGCTCATCAGGCCAGCCCGAACCGGAGCCCCTCTACCACTGTGGTGAGTGTGGTAAAACCTTCACCCACCTCTCCAGCCTCAGAAGGCACCTTCGCAGCCACGGCCTGACGCCAGAAAGCCAAAGCAGGAAGTCAGACTGTAACTCCCCGAGCCCGGAGAGAATATTCTGCTGTGGCGAGTGCGGGAAGAGATTTAAAAAGAGGGGCCACCTAATCCAACACAGTGTCACCCACTCAGAAAACAGGCCTTTTGTCTGCAACATCTGCCAAAAGTCTTTCAACCGGAGAGAGTCGCTCACGCGGCACGAGAAGATTCACGATGAAAAGCCTTTCCGCTGCCCTGCCTGTGGGCGTTGCTTCCGTGAGAGCACCTCCCTCCTCAACCACGCTGCTTCAGGTGCCTGTGGGAAACCCCCTCGCAGTGCAAAAAACAGGCCGAACACTGGAGAGAGCGACTCCAACAACCCGAGCAGCAGTAAAATGAGAAGTGCGGCGGACACGGTAGGGATTCCCAACGATGGTGCGGCAATGACGAACGACAAATACGCAACAGATTATTCTAGAAATCGCTATCAGAACCAGCCGCCCTACAGTAGCGGGGTCAATGACTACAGGCGAACACAATCCTCGTCCCTGTATTCTGCAGAAAACACGCTAGCTAGTGAAATGACCAACCAAACTCTTCGTAAGGCCCCTTTAGCCCCAACTCTTCATCCCCACCCACAGAGCCAGCAGCCGCAGCAGCAGCACCATCACCACCAACCACAGCCTCCGCCGCCACCGCCTCCTCCCCCACAACCACAACCCCAGCCTCATCTACCCCTCTCCTCCCTTTTAGATGATTCAGAAGATGAAGTAACCAGCAGTGCAATGTCCGCCATCGCCGCTGCAGCCGCTGCCTCATGTGATATAAACACAGAAGGTCGAGACGGAGAGAGAAGGGACATCATCGGAGGTCTGCTGGGGGGGTTGGGGTTTGGTAACCTGGTTGGACCTTCATCCACGTCCAGCCTCAACGGTTCCACCATGCCTCTTACCCACCCCAGCCAGCCGCATATGAAACCCCGAAAGCCAAGAAAGCCTCGAGAAAAAAGGGACCCTAACACTATTGTGAGGCGGAGGAGGAGTCCCGCGCCCCAAGGGGACGGGTCGGAGAGGCCGTACGGCTGCCAGATTTGCGGAAAACGCTTCAGAAGAGCTGAAACCCTGCGGCGCCACAACCGTGTCCACACGGGCGAGAAACCTCACGCCTGCGAAGTCTGTGGCAAAATGTTCCGTGAGCCTTTCCACCTCACCAAGCACCTGACCGTGCACTCTGGTCAAAAGAACTATAAGTGCAACCTGTGCGGGAAGCTGTTCGCCTACGCCCAGAGTCTGGTGAGACATGGCAAGCTGCACAGAAGAGGGGAAATCGACCACCAGGGCAGACGGATTAAAGGTGCTTCTGCTGCTGCTGCCGCTGCTGCTACCATCAGTCAGGTCCCCAATTCAGGAAACACTGATTACTTCTCCTCCTGCTCCCAAGGAGAGAAATCTCCTACGCATGGGACCCCCTCCCAGAGGCTTTATACCTGCACAGTGTGCTGGAAGTCGTTCCGCCATTACTTCCACCTGACGGCACACCAACAGACAGTTCATGGTGGCGGCGTGGGGCTTGAGAAGTCCTATCGTTGTGAAGTGTGCGGTAAAGCCTTCGCCTACTCCAACAGCTTAGTGCGCCACAAACTCTCTCAGCATGGCATCGATAACAGCGGCCAGCGAGTCAACCAGAACCAGCCTACAGGATACTCCCCTCTTTTCTATGATTCTGGATCAGGATCAAACTACACTGGGGCGACTCACATGCAGCAGGGAGCCGCGGGACAGCAACAGCAACAGCAACAGCAGCCACAACAACAGCAACAGCAGCAGCAGCAGCAGCTGCAGCATCCTTTTCACTACCGCCCCAAAAACTTCCAAAAGCGACAAGGACAGACAAGAAAGCACAGAAAGAAAAAAAGGCGGGTCGTGATTCACAGCATCATGAGAGACGGAAAGCTGGTGGGAGTGCCTCTGAGCAAAGACACCAGAAAGAAGCTGATGATGCTGAGGAAGAGGAGGGGCAAACTGCAGGCACAACTAAACAAAAAGAAGCTCCTGGCCCAGCTGAGGATAAAGGGTGGGGTGATGATGGTGAGGTCATGGACTGGCGGTGCTGTCAAAGTCAGCGGGCTCACCTCAATGGATGTCCCAATCAAGCGCTTCCCCTGCCCCATCTGCCCCAGCGCCATGTACGCCAAGCAGGGGTCTCTGCTGATCCACTACGCTGTCAGGCACCCGCCGAGAAACTCAGGGCGCCACGCCCGTCTGCGGTGCCAGGTGTGCGGGAGGCGCACCAGCTCACTACACAAAGCCTTGAAACACAGGGGCCAGCATCTAAAACAAGCTGCATTCCAGTGCCACAAATGCCGACACCGTTTCTGGAACCCGAGACTGCTGGCCCGACACAGGTTCTCCTGCCGAGAGTTAACCTCCGGCAGCGGGAACGGGACCGGAAACTGGGGACTGCTGAAGATGAAATCTCCGATGTCAGATAGTGATCACTCACCAATCCAGCTCACGGTCCCAGCCCTGGTCCAGCCTGAGAGATCAACAGTTCTGACTGACTACAGTCAGTAAAAAAAACATTTTCTAGAATAGATTGTTTTTATGTTTATTTTTTTTAACAATCCAAGAAGCAAGCAAGAGCTAGCCAGTTTTTAACAGAACAGGGAGGGAGAGCAGGGAGGGTTTAGTGTAACTACCGTAATATCCCTGAGCTGCTCCCGGCTAAACCTGTGAACAGTCCTAACTTACTACCGCAGAGGTGGTCCGTAAATTAGTGTGGACTTTAAAAGGCCTAAATTCAGACCACCGTCATTGTTCTTTCCCGAAGGGGGAGGACGTCAAGTCCACCTGAGAGTTTCAGTAGCACCTGTTTGAAAAATAATCCAGTGTCCTTTCCATACTATTTTTTTATTTTAAACCTCCCATTAGCAGTGTTTTGCGCATACATATGGTTTTAACGCCGAAAGTAGAAGTGAGGTACCTTTTAGTACCAGTTTATTTTTTCAGATTGTTCTCACATAATCCACTGTTGAAGCGTGTAGTCCGTGTCTCTTGCTCTGTATGTGTTTATTCGTTATCCCGGTGGAGAATCTCTCACTTTAAACAGTGAAATCTGCCCACAAAGTAAAACTCAAATCATAACCTGACAGTATGAAAACAGGATTATCTGACCTTTAACTGTCACAGAGAGGCAATACTAGTGACTTAAAATAATGGAAGCAGTTAGGAAGAAACTGAAAAGTGTTGTTGACTGTGTTTTTAATGTACACTACTTTGTCGTTTTTTAAGAAGAGGCGTGAACGGAGAGGAAACACGACTCGAACTGTTAATGTGTTGAGGATTTTAAAAAGGAGAACAGAAATAACCGAGTGTACTGTACAATTCGTATTATATTTTATTATATATTGATTATTTGCTGTTTTTTACTCCAAGTATCATTTCTTTTATTATCGTTGGTATTGTATGGGTGGGAGGGAACGAGTCGGGGCCTGTCTTTGTAAAACAACGGGACGAGTATATGTATCGATGTGATATTTTCCCCCTCCCCGTACCCCCTTTTTACCCGCTCCCTCATTGCCACAATTATGCCCAATTTTTGTATCAAAAGCGTGTACACATAGTTCATTACTTAGGTCCTGTCAAACCGTGTTTTTTCTTTTTTTCTGTAAAACTAAAACATGTAATATTATTACTAAATTACTATCCTTTTCTTTGCCTAAAAGTGAGTTGTTGGAAACCCTCAAATCAAATAAAAAACTGAAATGTAATTTAACAGCTGGTTTATGTTTGTGTTGAGAGGCTGGACTTTGTTTTGAATGTGTGGACGTTGATTTCTCTTCTCTTAGTTTTTATTTTCTTAAGTTCTTTTTGTAAATGCAGACCTCTTTATCAGACACTCATCAAAGCAAATAGCTTTTGAGCCAACCACATGCCAGCAACTCAGTGCATTAAGGCATGAAGATATGGCCAACACAACCTTCTGAAGTTCAGACAGGCACAGAAAAAAAATCTGATTTAGGTTACTTTTTCTTTATGTTTTTTCTGGGCATTTTGTGCCTTTATTGATAGAAGAGAGACAGTGGATAAGCTTGTGAAAGGGGGTTAGAGAGTAGGGGAAGACACTCTGCAAACTGGTCACAGGCGGGATTCGAACCTGGACCAGCAGAAGCATGTTTATGGGATGTGCATGGTTGCTAACTACTCCGCCAAACCAGCACCCCGATTTAGGTTACTTTAAACATTGCACGGTTGTTGGTGTAGGTAGGACCGTGATTATGTCAGAAGCTGCTGGTGTACTTGTATTTTCACACACAACAATCCAAACAAGAGAAGATATCCAGTTAAGCAGCAGCTCTTCAGGCAAAAATGTCTTGTTGATGCCAAAACTTAGAGGAGAACGACCAGAGTGGTTTGAAGGCTGCAGTAACCTCTCCTTACAACAGAACAGCATCAATGAATGTACAACATGAGGGGCATCAGTGGTGCAGTCTGATTGTGTGCTTGGTCAGGAAGGTTGCAGGTTCGAGTCCAGCTCTGGCTGTCACATCCCAATGTGGGCAAGACACTTTACCTCCCCTTTTTGCTCCAGTTGGTCAGTGGTGTAAATGTTAGTCGATACTGATGGAAAACTAACAGAAACTCCAACCATGTCTCAGCAAAGCTGCTCTGTGCCTCAGGTCGGCTGATCTGACGCTCCTGGAGGTACTGAGGTCAAAACAGAAGCTCAGAAGGCATCGAGCTTTTCTGTCGCTGCTCCTACATTGTGGAACGAGCTTCCCCTCCCCATCAGACGAGCCCCTTCACTGTCTATTTTTAAAACTCGCCTTAAAACTCATTTTCATTCCTTGGCTTTTAACCCAACATGAGACTCTGCTTCTGTTTTAGTGTTTTGTGGTTTGTTTTTAGTTACTTTTTTAATTGTTTTTAAATTGTTTTAAAAACAATTAAACAACTCTTTTAGTGTCTATACCTTTTTTATATTATCCATTGTTTTAAATTGTTTTATGACTTTTTTTATTTATGTACAGCACTTTGTTTCAGCTGTGGTGGATTTTAAAGTGTGTTATAAATAAAGTTGAGTTGAGTTGAGCAAAGAACAGGAAACTGAGGCTACAGGTAGCACGGGTCCGTCATAATTGATCTTTTGAAGATTGTAGAAATGTCGCCTGGTCTGATGATCGTGATAATAATTTGCTGTGACATCCAGTTATAGGGTCACAGTTTAGCCTAAACATCATCAAAGTTTTGATCCGTCCTGTCGTGTATCAACAGTTCAGGCTCATGTTTGTGTACTTTAGTAACACCTGAGCATCATTTTGCTCCACAAAACATTTCTAGCACAGATTTAAGATTTTATGCTACACTGTGCTCATGATTTTCTTTTTAACGTATAAAGATACATCAATCACAGACTGTATCATGAAAAACAGGTAGTAAAAGAAGTAAAAGGAAGTTTTACATCAGAAATAAACTATCTAGGTTCTTAAAATGCTTGGATGAAGTTAGAGATGAGAAATTATACGGTTTTATTGATACCAATGCCATTAAAGATTCTTTAACTTATTTAATTCCAAGTTAGTTTTTGTGTGGGCAAAGGTTGGACTACGTTGGTGTTCGGTGTCGGTAATGTCAAACACATGACACTCCTGATATTCAGTGCCAGAATGCAAAGATTAATGCTCCTGTAAATTGCTGCTGTTAGTTCTCTGTTTTCGTTTCTGCTGTGATGAAAGTGTGATTTGCAAGGCGCAGAAACACCAATGATATTGATTATTTTATGGAGTTATCACTTCTTGGCTGGATTTGGTTTTCGATTTCTATCCGGATTTTAAATTAATCTAGCATTTATTAAGTATATTTTACTGGATTACACTTTCCCGACATCTTTAGGGTCAATAGTCTTTTAACCCTTTAAAGGTGTAGTCAGCGATGTGGGAGAAAACGAGTGGAGAGGTTGTTTATAAACTAATTTAGACCCGCCTCTCCCTTCATACCTCACCCCTGGCTCCACCCCCAAAAGCTGATGGACGTGCATCATCATGGAAACGGACGTAGAAACTGCGTAGCTGACCAACGTAGCTAAGCAACCCTGACTCGTCAGACAACTCGACTGACAATATTGATAAAATCACAACAACAGTACATTCTGGCAGATTTAGACAATAAGATGAATGCCCGGCGGCTGTTACTGTTATGTGAAGCACCACAAAGCTAATGTTGCTTACCTATCCAGCAGAAAGATGGCGACATCCGCGTCCGTTTTCAGGTCTTCCAATTGGCAGAGTTCCCTCCACCGTCAGAAAGCAACACCAATGTTGACCCGGGTCTTCGTTCTTTCATGGTCATAGCCCTTCTTTTTCACTGTTCACTCCTCTGACCTTTTTCTTTTCTGTTTTTCAGCCATTGCTACTGCACCTATTGTATGTCTCTCTTACGCTAACTGTGCATGCTACGCAACATACGACTCCCCCTCCCCCCTCTGTCTGATCTGCGCATGAGTATGATCGCCCCCTGGATGTGGGGGGGGTGTACCCTGTTTTGGTAACTCGGCCCGAGCCACAGTATTTACCTGCTGAAATTCAGAGCCAAGGCTGTGTATTGAAACCGGACTTTTTTTTCAACATGCTGTCAGTGGTGACATCTTGTGGATGAAGAGGAGAAATACGGTGAATTTGACAAATGCTGCATTAGATTAGAAGATTAGAAGATCGCTGACTACACCTTTAACTTCAAAACTATCTGTTGTCAAAATTGTTTTCCTACCTCTTTATTTAGCAACATTTCAGCTTTTTATTACCTAATCAGGAAGCAAATATGCAGGTCAGGTTGGCTTGGCTGTTATCCTGGGTTATCCTGGTGTGAATGGATTTATTTTATTACTGCAACAATTTTTTTTACGTTTTTTGTTTTCACATGAAAACAGCATTATGCATCATTCAACCTAATTATGATTGCTGGAGGATCTGGCAGGATGTAAGATTATTTTTTCTTACTCCATTGTATGACTGTTAGATTTCCAAGAAGCTATGCTGCAGCGATTCACTTCTAAATTATTCTGATTTTCAAACAATTATATTCATGCACAGCAGCGCCACCAAGAATACATTTTGGTGTCCAAAACTATTGAGAGACTTGAATAAAGAAAAACAGACAAAAAATGGGCATTGAGATTTTTACAGTGGTATGGTGGCAAAAGGTCAACCGTGTGGTTACAATGCCAGTCAAAGGTTTGACAGTGATTCTAATTATTTGAATTATTTTTGTTAGAAATCAATGCAGAGTGTTGAGGTAGCTAATCAGAACTTCCTGCATTAAGTGTGGTGGGGGGTTTATTTTCCCTTCATGGGGCCCTTTATTGAAACACTAACATGAATTATTTTTGAGAAAGTTCTTTGTGATTCTTTCAAAAGGTTGGATGATACTTTCTTGAGACGTGGTCAAGGCTGCAGGATCAAGTCTTTACAATGAAGAACCCCTTTTTTTGAGCTGTGATCCTGTCCTGGTCCTAAACAGCAGCTCCACACAGCCTAAAATTCAGATCTCCACTCTTAACTGTCCTAAATTTCCGTCCTAACAGCAGCTTAACCACATCTTCCTCCATCTCCTCCGAGCTTGTTTTCAGATAATTAATCCACAGTGTGTGTATTTTTATCCGTCCTCTCCTCCTACAGGGACGCTGAAGTGGTTTTTCTCTCTCTGACACATGTAGCGCTGACTCTCCCCACGCACTCACACACTGTGGGAGCCGACTCTCACGGAGCTGCAGCACATCAATGACGGGAGGTCGGCTGTGCTGCACCTGGAGCTCACGGGCAGGTGAGCCGTTTAAGCCTGGGTGAGTACGCTGCAGCTGCACCCCAGATTTCACAGGGGAGACTCGTGCAAGGACATGTGGATCAAAAGCATCACAAAGAAGAGATTGAAGTTTTTAAATGTGACAAAGTAAGAATGTCAAGTCTCTTCAGCATGTTAGCATTTTGGGTAGAAATCAACAAGGTTTAGTAGATATATTAAGAAAGAACTCGAGTAAGGGTAGGAAAGTAGGACCACAGGGGACCCGACTCCTCACTTTACTCATTTAGACCTGAAACAGAATCTGAAAATTTAAACCTGACGAGATGTTGATGCAGCACAAAGGATGTTGAGGGTCTTCATTTGATCCATGGCTTCAGATAATGTCAGTAATTTAGAATCAAAAACGATTTCAACAACTTCTTCATAAGGCACATCAACTATCAAACAATCTATTCTTATAGCACCAGTTTATAACAAGTGTTACAATAGAGCAGGCTGAAGCCATACTCTTTAATTATAGATCCACATACATGCATTTACACAAATACAAATGTTATTAGCTTATCACCAATTACATGACAACAGCTCAATGCATCAATCAATCAATCAGTCAAACTTAATTTATGAAGAACTTCTCATACTTAAAATGTTGCACAAAGTGCTGGACATTCAAGCAGATACGAGTCAGGGGGAAAATAATTAAAATACTACAATAAAGTAAAATAAAATAGTCAAATTTAGGCATGTAAACATGATTAAGATACTGGGCCACATATTAGACAGGTCTGGACTACAGCCAGCTCAGTCTAGTTCCTGCTCTTAATAAGCAGGGACGTCCGAGAAAAGGATGTACATGGTTCCTACGCATCCTGGAAAACCTGAAAAATTATTGACCAATTTTACAGTCATGGAAAATGTGGAAATTTAGTAAAAAAAAAAAAAAAAGGTAAAATGTCGTGGACAAGCTTGAATTATCCTGGAAAACTATTTTACTTCCTTCTAACTTGTTAACGAACAAAATCAAACATTGGAAATTAAGTTAAAATGTAAATAAAATAATGCAAGTTAAGGATAAAATCTAAAACTCAAAACAATGGTGACAAAAAGACATGAAAAATGGCTAAATAAAATTTAACTGCTTCAACAGTAAATCAAAGTATATTTATATTTTTAAAAAAAAGGTTACACATACATTTACAATAGTAAGACACTACATAAAAGCCAGGCTAAAGAGATAGCTAGCAAACAATGTTCATGCCCTCGAGTCCGAAATAAATAAAACATTTTAAGTTCAACATGATATGCTGGAGCTAGCTAGAGATGTTGGCTGTCAACTTTTAATCTTGTTTTTTAGAAGGCTAGGTTAACCTGAGAGTTACAACAATATTGTAGCGGGTGAAAACATCCTGGAAAAGTCCTGGAAAATGATTTTTAGAAAAGAGTGGGAGCCCTGATGTTAATCTGTTAGCAGTATATGTTGCCCCAAACCTATGTGGGTCTTTCAGCATTAATGGTGCCTTATCAGATGTGCAAGTTACCCATGCCACAGGCACAAACACCCCTACATACCATTACAGATTCTAGATTTAGAAATTTGGTCTGGATGGTCTTTTTCCTCGAGGACACCGCGTTCATGATGTCCAAAAACAGTCTTGAAATGCGGACTCAGACCACAGCAGACTTTTCCACTTTTCCTCAGTCCATCTCCAATGAGCTCGGCCCAGAGCAGCCGGTGGTGTTGATATATATCTTAGGCTTTGCGTAGTGGAGTTCTAACTTCCACTTGATTTTTAGTAGTCCTCTTCTTCGCAGAAGGATGTTGGTTATGCTGCCTGCACGATTGGAGGTCACAGGCATTTAGTGTTGGCTTTGGTCTTGCCACTTATATGCAGAGATTTCCCCTGATTCTGTTAATCATTTGATGATATTTTAGGCTGTAGATGATAAAAACCCTTAATTTTCTCAGAACTTTACTACGAGAAATCTTCTTAAACTGTTGGACTATCAGCTCACGCAGTTCTTCTCAAAGTAGTGAAACTTGCCCCATCCTTGAACCGGTTTCCAATAAACCTCTTCACCTGTGGAGTTTTCCAAATACTGTTGGTGTTTTTGTGGCATCCCTTAACTTTCTCAGTTGCCGCTGTCCAAGCTTTTTGAGAATGTGTTGCAGGCATCAAATTCAAAAGAGTGAATATTTGCAAATTAACCCTATAAAGCCAATTGTATCATATTTGATACATACTTTTATAATACCTCTTTCTACTCAATATGATCAACAAATTACAAAAAACATCTGAATACAATCAGATAAATGATAAAAATGTCCTCAAATGGATTATCAGTTGCCAAAAACACCTAATGCATCAAATGAGATATGAAAAATCTATATGTTGAATTTTATGGACATTTTGATTTTTATGGATTTTTGCAGAAAGTGAAACAAACATTTCAGCTCCAGAAAATTAGAATTTTCTACCTATAATCTATGGTCTTGGGCCTTAAAGGGTGAAGAAGTTTATCAGCTTGTCTTTGAAGTGCGTCTGACTGGATATACGTCGAAAAAGATTTTCAAATCATTGCTTTGAGTTTGGGGTTTGTATTATAATATAAATATTTACTCTGCTTTATTGTTTTGATCCAGGTGCACTTTGTACTGTCTGGTTTAAAGTTGGAATGACCAAGACAATTCTTGAGTGGAGTCTCAGCTTTGCATTAATTAACACTTTGGTGCAGTGCTGGCACATGACCACTAGATAGCGCCATTTACAAACACTGGAAACCATGACTGCCTCTCTGCTCTGGAGGAGGGGGACATGGAGGAAATGTGAGTTTAAAAGACTCATGAATCTCCAGTCACACATTACTGTTGTCTAACTGTTGTTCTTCACTTTCGCTGATGCATGCCAACAAACGCCCCGTGTGTGTGTTTTTGTGTATGTGTGTGTGTGTGTGTGTTTATTTTCGCTTTACTACAGGAACATTCCTGTCAGGGATATCTGTCAGCCTGCTGTCATCAGAGAGGCACACAGACTTTTCCAGGAGCAGTTTTTTTTTCCACGTCTGCTGCTTCTGATTTATCAATTTATGAGTTTGATATCAATGAGAAACACATGACGCGTCACACTCCTTTTTGATTTAATGCTTTATCCCCTTCATACTCTGTTATTATTGAAGTCAGACATTTTCTATTTGGCTTTTTTTTAAATCAAATATCCGGATGAACAGAAAAGTTTCAACAGATCAGCACCTACAGAACAAACATTAAAATCTTTATGAGACCTCTTAACTAAATTAATATACTTGATTAATTGAGCTAGGACAGTGCATATTACTAAACAAATCAGTGCAAAGCATCAATGCAAATATGAAAGAATGAGAACAATAGTTCAATTGCATCTTATACCCAAAACATAAAACAATGTCACAATACAGCACACAAACACACACACAGACATAGTAAGAGATTTCTGTTCATTCAAAATATCACACCCACAAACACATTTGATAAAATGCAACATGTGCCAACGGCCCCCCATTTCAAGCATCAGATGAGTGGAAATATAATAAATATGAGCAGATCTCATTTATTTTTTGATTAATATTTACACTTCTTTCCAAAAGTCTTGTACATTATATTTCTCTTTAGACATCTCTTTCTGTACTTTGTACTTTTTTCAAAAATATATTTCAACTTTATTTCTTCACACACTGCTTAATCTCATCTAAATTTTGTATTTTGTACCATATTTCTAACTATAATTTGATGCAAATGAGCCCCTGATACAACTAAATTATCATTTCTGATTCTTAACTTATGGAAAACTCTGAGGGCATTATTAATCAGCAGATGGAGCACTTTAATGTGCTGTGATGAAGTTTTTAAAGGGTGTCATTTCTTTGTATTCTGTCCTTTTCATGTGATTTTCTTTAGTTAACTTACATTTTTAGCTGTGGCCAAAAAATACTACAAGCAAGACCACTCTGAAAGGGGATAAAAACAGAGTATCAGACTCATACAAAGCATCCATCTATAATCTGTACTGCTTATCTCTTCTTGAGTTGCGGGTTGGAGCCTAAACCAGCTGACACCGGGCAAGAAGACACCTGGGCCAGCCAATCACAGGGCCACATAGAGAATCAGAAAACCATTCATTAGAGCAGTTAACTTAACAAGCTTATGTTTGGTCTGTGGGAAGAAGCTGGAGTGCCCAGAGAGAGCCCACACATGCATGGGGAGAACACACGAACTAGAGATAAAACAGTGTCATAATAAAATAATGATAACAATAGTAATGGCAAATACATCTATAAGATATCAAAGTAAAAGAATGAGGATATAAACGTTATTTAAAAAACAGTCAACAAGAAAAGAGTCAAAAAATAAAAAAAACACAGACACTAAAAATCGAATGTTCCAATAAAACAGTAAAAAATTGAAATGGATAAACAATTAGAATGACCTCAAATAAAGTAAAACACATTCAAAAACTAGACCCAAAAAGTCATACTAGTATTCTTCTGAATGTGGACCTCAGAGTAAAATGTTTGGACACCCCTGTGCTGTCACATGAGCTCACGGGCTTTCCTGATATCATCACTACACAGCGTATTTACACTTTCAGAAGCTTAAGCCAAGTCGTAGCTCTCATTCATGTAACCACACGTTGACAAATGTCACTGATATGTTTGCACATTTACACCTCCACATCCAAGAAGAGTGTGTTTACCAACCCTGCCCTAAATGTACATTGTGTATGAAGCAGGTGGAACAGCGCTGTGTAAACAAAGTGCATCAAATCAATGTCTGTACATGTCATCACTGTTCTGCTTTAACACCTGCTGCCTCAACATGTGGAAAGATCTGCAATGTAGAAAGTTTATGAATTATATTCAAGATTCAAGAAGCAGTCTGTCTTCCAGTGAGAGCATTCAGTCATCCATTTCGTATAGTGTATGAAAACCTTGTTTCTCTTTTAGTTTTTCTTCTCATAATTGAGAGTTTGTACTCCTTGAGCTAAACTGTGCTAGCTTGGCTTTAACCTGTGCTGATAGTTGTGAAGCACAGACACACAGCCTGAGAGTTACTCTGCCCGCCTCCTCTGGTCACTTTGTGTCTTTAAGTAAACACACCAGCACTCCCTCATGGTTTACCTCCCTGTAACTATACTCCTGTTTTTTTAATTCAGGATCACTAACTGATGAGGGAGAAAAGCTGTTAAAAAGTGGTACCACCCCTCACCAGTCTTGTCTGCCTTGTTTAGTTTGTATGAAATGTTGCAAGTCATTAGGCAGATACTTGAAATACATTAAATGGGGGAATTTTTGATCGAGAACATGGTAATGTTTTTCTCAGCATTGTATATTGGTCCATTAATATATATCAGGGATTAAATTACAGATAATAAATATGCATCTATCTGTCTATTGCAAATTTGCAAATAAAATCAGAAATATATCTTAGAAAACAAAACACTGGGACAGCTCAAAGGGACCAATGCTGACTGAGATCCTAAAGTATTTTTAAAATGATTAATTCTTTCCCATAAGTTAAATCAAAATACAATAAGACTTTCCTTATATCCATCCATCCGTTGTCTATCCTGCTTAGACATTGGGCGAGAGGCGGGGTACTCTCTGAACTAGTCGATAACCAATCACAGGGTCACATTGAGGGGCAATTTTCAGCATGCTTTTGTTATGTGGGAGGAAGCCCAAGTGCACTGGGAGAACATGCAAACTCCACACAGAGTCAAAAACTTGACTGACACAGGGATTGAACCAGTAACCTTCTCACTATGAGGCATGCACATGACCCGCTGCGCCACTATTGCGCCCTATCCGCAAATATCTTTCTTCTGGTTTAATTGCAGAAATAAACCACTAAGATTGCCAATATTATAATTTAAATTTTTAGATTTAAAAAGTTTGGATGTTTAAAAATGCCCAGTTTCACCTGCATTGCGGACAAAAGCCTCTGAGCAAGGGTGCCACCATCAGATGGTATTTACACAGAATTATAGTCAATCAAATGTGTGTTTTTTTAAGTAAGGGAGGTGTTAAACCAGCTGTGCGTGGTTAGTTTAAACTGTGCTGGTGGGGCCTACAATGATGTCTTTTCTTGGGGCCCATAATTTCTGCTGGCATACCCCCTGTAGATAATAAAAACTCACAAGCATGACACATGCATAGATGTGCCAAAACCAATATGGGGCCCATTTGTGAGGCCTTTCAGGGGCCCCATATGTCTGTGGGCAGCCCTGGCTAAGACACACAAACACATGTCAGGGCGTGTAAAAGATTGAGGCGAGTCAGGAAGTTAAAATAATCTCAGCTTTATTCAGGTATGTCCTCGGGAGTCGTCACTATTTGTATTTCGTGCTAAATTTTGAAATTCCCTTCATGTTTTGGTGGCATTTATTTTAATACCTTAAAACTGCCGTGTTATTTTTTATGTCAGTCGTGTATTTTGTTGAAGTATTGTTTAATTTATCAAAGAAAATACCGTGATCCTGCTCCCTCGGTCAGAAATGAAGCACTAATCCTCTCCATCACCTCCTCCTCTCTTTGTATTCCCCCTGCCAGCCGGCCTGCCGTCACGCGGCTGTAGCATGGGGAAACCAGTGGGCGGGGACTGTGACCTATTTTTGACCAATGGCGTGCCGCTCTCTGAGCGAGTGACCTAGATTCAGCCAATCAGAGCGAAGCAGAGTCGCCGGTAGGCCACAGTCGGCGCGTGCCGGTTCCATGTGCTGCCTTGGTGTTGAGCAGCAGACGGGGAGGAAAACAGACGGACGGAGTGGCGCTTCCGACGATAGTTGATCGATAAAACACAAAATAGCCGCTATAAATCTGATATTTTTTAAGCGTTAACTGGTTCAGGTGTTGGTCAAAACAAAAGGGCAGTGCAGGGTTGTAAATAAGACGACTTTTACGCTTTTAACGAGACAAAGATCACAGTAACAGGCTGTATTTCTGCCATTTTTTACAGATAAGACGAATTATTTCAACTGTTATTGCAAATATTTGTGTTTGTGAAATGCAACAGAACTGCTGGTACAAAATAACACTTAAATGACACCATTTTAGGTGTTAAAAACGAAACATTTCCACTGTAGTTATTGTTGTGGTCGAAAAAAATCCATCAACTACATACAAATTTCATTAATATACGTTTGCAGCTAAAATTCTACATTGACGTTTGTATTGTTGCAATTCAATCGGCATATTTTACAGTTTTGGGCGTTTGCAGATGTGAAAATGCGGCATAAATTAATGAAATTACAGTTAAATATATTTTTTTCATAGCATCTACTCAGAGAATTGGACAGTACGGTTGGTTGTCTTCCGTCGACCGTAAAAATGTGAGTATTTTAACACAAAAGAGGACCAAAATGTGACTATCCGCCCACATTTGAACACCTGATGCATGTGTGTTTGCTTTATCTCAGCTGCTCTGAATCCTGACCGTCACGTTGTTGTTAAATCCCCATTCCCCCACATTTCTGCCTTCACATTAAGTTCTGAAACCAGGATCTTCAGAGTAAATATTCTGACGTTTCGAGACCAAACAGCTCAGTGTGATTTTTTTCTTTACTCTCAGTCAGTGGTCATTATTATTATTACGGTGTTGTTTTGCCCTCTCTGGTTAAATGACAGCGTGAGAGAAGCACAGAGGGGCGGGGTGCGTTCACGGTCCATGAGGAAGCAGCTCACATGAAGGAGGCTGGGCTTTGAAGGCAACAGTCCCAGCTGCTGCCTGCTATTGGGTGAAGCTGATGGGAGGTGGTGCTTTGTATGCAAATTTCAGCTGCGTTCATGTCTTGTAGGAGTAAATCTCAACAACATTAGGAATCACTTTAGAGCTTGTGCTGTCAACACTTTCAAGGAAAACCTTTTTTTGCTGATCATCAAAACGTTTTGGATTGTATGCCATTGATTTTAGCCAAACTTGTGGTTGTTATGTTGGCTTGAAAGGGGAAATAATAAAAACAAAACACCTACATCGAGGCAGATGTGCAACAAAGCCAGAGTCAGTACTATTAAATATTTGCAAAAGTACATTTAGGAGGGAGTAGTGATAGGAAAAAAAGGCTTCTGACAGCAAAAGGTCGACCGTGAGGAAGACACCCGAGGCAGGGAAATGTCAGTCTGTCTGCACCTTAAATAACTACTCAGAATAGGCTTGATTGTCATAGCATGCTGCCATGACATGACATGACATGACATGCATCAATATTTGTTTAAGCAGTCTACCATCAGTGAGGAAGAAACACATTTAGAAAGAATACACTGCACACTCATCCAACTGTTTAAAAATGTAACTGTATAAATAAATGATATAAATATTACACTATTGCCAACAGTACTGATAGCTCATCTAAGGCCATCTCTGAATTTTTTAATTCTTTTTTTTTTGTAACTTTATTGCAGTGTTCATACAGTTATAATTCAATTACAATTTATCAAAAAGTAAACATTGCATTTTTTTTCTTATAGATAGATAGATAGATAGATACTTTATTGATCCCCGAAGGGAAATTCAAGATATCCCATTATTGCTCATACAAACAGTCAAGTTAAAAAGACATCATGAAAAAGGTGGGATACACAGGTTAAAAACAGTGAAGACAAATACATTAAGAAATAAATTATGAAAAACTAAAAGCATGAGAAAACTTTAAAAAGGTGTCACCAGGAGATGTTCATTTGATATCGCACACATTCCAAAAAAATAACTAAAATAAGATAAAATAGAAACATTGATCTCGCTCATAAGGCCTACTTTCCGTTCACTGAGTCTTATTTCATTTTCAAAAGAATTAATAATTAAAAAATGAAAAATAAAGAATTCTTTATACATTTACATATATGCTTAAACATGTATATATATGCAC
Organism: Scarus forsteni; assembly: GCA_036419115.1. Lineage (NCBI taxonomy): Eukaryota > Metazoa > Chordata > Actinopteri > Labriformes > Labridae > Scarus > Scarus forsteni. Next base: position 25,747,748 of record JAZDUH010000458.1, read on the forward strand.
GTACAAACTCCTACTTAAACGCATACATCTGCTAGCCCACGTACATATGTACATTTTTTAATTCTGATGGCCCATGGATAAAAACCTTCTCAGATCTTTTCCTTTTGTTAGATTTTAAATAGACTTGAGTTTGTAAAGCAGTCAAAATATACTTAAAGTGCTCCTAAAGCACAAACCTTGACCAATGCAACACTGTCAAGCAAGTTATTGTGAAAATGCAGAAAACCGCTCAATCTTATTATGATTTTTTTTTTAGATAATCCTGGATCTGCATCTGGAATCCAATAACAGCCAAAATCTAATCCCTTCTCCCGTGTGCCATGACTAATACTCTCTAAAAGTTTAATCAATATCCAGTCTCAAGTTCCTGTTATTATTTTTTTTTAATGTAACAAACGCCAGAAACAACATGATCTCCTTGGCAGACATAGTTAAAAAAAAAAAAAAAAAACAGAACCCCTCTCCGAGGTATTCCTGACACTATTTGTTCTGCCTCCAGTTGATTGATCACCACCAAAATCTCATTACTTCTTCCCTGTGCTATCACCGACATTCCCTGAAGCTGTCATCAGAATCTGTTCATAACTTTTTTATTGACAGATAACTCAAAACAGACAAACCTCCTTGATGGAAGTTAAATCCCTTTATTTATGCATTTGTTTGAATAAAGCCAGTTTGAAATGCAGCTCAAACTCTTGTGTTGGGTCAACTTTAAAGGTTATGCGTTTGATTCCATTTTCATCAACCCTTTTTTTCTAATTTTATAAGTTAACCTTTAAGAGATCCTTTGATATCACATTTGTTCCTAATGGCAAAAAGTGACACCTTCCCAAAAACTCCTATAAAAATAATATATATAACTGTTTTTTAAGAAAATACTTCAGCCTGAAATGCAAATCAAATATTGTTATTGTTTTGGGAACTTTTAACCCTTTAAAGGCCAGTATGTTTATGCAACTCCACTGTTTATTTATTTAAAAAAAGATAAATAATTTTCTATAAAATGCATTTCAAAGAGTATTTGATCGTTATTGTTATTAGGCCCTGAAATGGGTCAATAATTGGCAGCAGCATTCATTCTGATGCATAGTTTTTTGTGTGCTATTGCAGTGTCAGATTTTTTTTAAAAACTCACACTCGAGGTCCTGATGACAAAAAATGTCATCTTCTCAAAAACTGCTGTAAAAGTGTTATGTATCAATGTTCTTTCCACTTTAAACAGCTCAATCTTCTAAAACCACTGCAGCCTGAAATTAAAATGAAAAACGTTTTATAATAAATTAAAGTAAGCTGATCCACAAGCATCATGTCCGCAGAAAGTAATTCAATATACCTTGTGACTTAATAAGACATAAATTAATGTCATACTTGAAAAGTTTTGCAATAAATCTCCCGCTCTCATGACTGTCAGGGTTTACAGCCTTAAAGCCTGGTGTGCAGTCGGCCATTACTAAAAAGCAAATATTGATTTTAACAGACGTGGTGGTCATTCATAAACCCTGTTGTGTAGGTTATGTTATGCAACAGCAGCTTCCTTTTAAGTATGTGGGCTTAATATATACAGAGCAGCTGATTGGGCAAACCCTCTGACACACCCACCAAACAGGAGCAAACACCCCTGAGCCGCTGCAGCGTTTTAAATAAACATGTTGTTTAACCCAGTCACAGGAGGAGATAATGAGGGCCGTCATCGGACTGAGCGTGACCATGACTTCATGAACTTTTGCTGCTTTAAAGTGAGATTGAAGTCCTGGATTGTAAAAGGCATCAATACCAAAATGATTTTAATTGGGACCATTTCTTAATCATATGAAAACAACAGTTTGACAAAAGCAGTTACACTTTGTAGAAAATATCAGCAGACTTGTAATGCAAACCATATTTATTTGGCAACCTCTGGAATAATTTAGAAACTTTATCAAATGTGCTTTATGGTCCTTATGCTCTTCATGTCGTCATGTTGAATCAATTTCCTCATATAAAGTTTTATTCTATTCATCTCAGCATCTTCTGCATCACCACCACTCTGTTTTTAGCCTTGCTTGTTACAGTTAGAGGTAAAGTTGAAAAGTTTTTCACATCTTCAGCAAATAAACTGGAATCAAACTTCCTGTGTGTTAACATATCTATGGGCAAAACTTTATTAATATTTAAACGTGTCATGTGAGTGTGCATGTATACAACTTTATTGAGTAGTTTTCTCCATAAAAAGAAGCTTTTTTTAGGATTTTGTTAGTTGTATATCCTGTTTACGCTCATAATATGTCCACATATTTAAGTAACTTTTCACTTCAAATAAAATCATAAGGCTACATAACTGATAATTTATACTATTAATTATCAATAAAATCTTCATTTCAAAACCAAGCATTTTCTTTTGACTGCAGGAACTACCGTGTTTTAATTGACTTTTCACAAATGAATGAATGAAGGCTTTATTTCAAACATGCAAAACGAAACACGAGTAGTCACCTTAAAACACAGGTGTATACCAAAGAAAGATACAAAATAAAACAATCGAGATAAAAAGCTGAAGACATCCTGCATATGCAGCAAGTCTGCATGCATGAAAAGGAGAAGGAAGTTTAAATGTATTTAGCTCTACCCTTTTATTACCACATCCTACTGTTGTGTTTTAATTTCTGCATATTTATAATATTTAAACTTTCAACCACCTATTTAGAAGCATATTTTCCTTATTCTATATTGACAATAACATGTTGTGAGCTACACTATTACAGACTTAATATAACCTATATAAGGTAAGATAAGATAAACCTTTATTAGTCCCACAGGGGGAAATTCCAGTTTTACAGCAGGATACAAGAGAAATATCAGAAAAAGATTTACAAATGAAACGATAAGTAATTAGAATAAAAATAGAAAAATAGCATAAATACAACTAAGTGATAATAAATAAAGAGAGCATGAGCCTTTCATCAATGTTCAACTTCCTTATGAAGGAAAAGAAGTAAAAATTAAGTGGAAATAAGACTGACTGATGTATACTATATCAGTCAACTATATACACAGTATTAACTATTACCAATATTTTAACAAGATCTAACAATATTACCACCATATTTTTTTGGGTATATCTATATGGAGGGGTATATCTGTATGTATATATATCTATATACAACCCTACTCAAACATACAAGGACATTACAAACCTTTCTGCATATGCTCTAGCAATGTCATTAACTTGATAATTTTTGGGACAGGATTCACTCACTCACTAAATCAGTTTTAAAACTAGAATTTAAACAATCCCCATGTGTGTATCTATTGAATGATGTAATCAATTGCCACCCGGACTCAGGCAAATGTAGACAGTTGATTATGATAACATACATTGCTAACAAATGTACACTCCTTCTTTGGAAAAAATGAATCACCCCCAACATGCAGCATGCTCCTGACTCAAACATCTCAGTTCCTGTCGTAAGAAAAAATTACACTTGAGAAATATAATCGGGGTCACCTATTCCATGAAAGTTCATTATATTCACAACTGGATAAACAAGACTTATGAATAGCTACATTTAACATGTTACTGTTAATGCATTGATTTTTATAAATACTGTTTTTTAGAAGTACATGTGCCTTGATATATGTTTTTTTTTCTTTAGGGGGAAACTTTTTGTCCATATCTGTATGTTTTTACTTTACCTATGTCTTGTTACCTCCGCCAAGGAGGTTATGTTTTCGGAAGAGTTTGTTTGTCTGTCTGTCCGTCTGTGAACATAACTCAAAAAGTAATGGATGGATTTTGATGAAATTTTCAGGAAATGTTCAGCATGTGAAAAGGAAGAACTGATTCAATTTTGGTGTTGATCCAGATCAGCGTCTGGCCGCCATGACGAAAAATGTGATTTTGGTGAATAACTACTGAACAAAAATAGATATCATTATGGTATGACTAATATTTATGGTAATAATCACAATATGGCTAAAGACTGTGGCGCTGGCGGAGGTCTGCGCTCTCCGAGTGCTTTTCTAGTTTTTTGTTTTTTTAGTAATTTGTTTTGAAATGTATATTTTATTACCATTTTGCATGAATGCACAGATGGGGAAAAGACTGGGGTAGGCGTGGAGCATAATTGAGCACTTGCATATTAAAACTATGAGAAACATTTGGGAAATCAAATGAAAATGAACAAAAAGTTAAAAAAAGAAAGAGAAATTACATGTTAAAAACAACATATTCTTAAATTAATTGTCAAATATTTCATTGTTTCTTTTATGCAACCTTAATTTCAGTCATGACAGCAAACACCAGAGTCATTTTCATTTGTTCAACCAACATTCATATCGTTTTCCAGTACGAGACTTAATATTTACCATTTTCTCCATGCCCCCTGAAAGCACCACAACGAGCAGAACAGACAGAGGGAGTCACCCTCGTGCACAGAGGGGGCGTGGCCTCTGTATGCAAACGATCCACGCCCCCAAGCGCCTTTCCCCCGTGAGCGCTGACGTCACACGAGCAGCCCGTGTTGGTTCCAGCTGACTGGCAGAGAGAGAGAGAGATGAAAATAGAGAGAGGTGTGTGTTTGTGTGTGTGCGCGCGTGAGAGTGAGAGAGGGAGTGAGAGAGGGTGAGAGAGAGAGAGGAAAATAAGAGCCATCAGTCTCATCTATCTGTCTCTCATACTACTGGATATTTTTAATTTTGGGGGGGTCTCTTTATTTCTTCCATCCTATTTTTTCGCTCATATTTAATCACAACTTTGCTTTTGGTCATTTTCCCCACGTTTGGAGACTCCTCGCGCCGTCTACTGCTTCTAATCCTCCTTCTCCACTCATTGCATTGGACCAGACAGATCCGCGTTTCAATCTGCTTCATTTTCCCTCCTTCTATGGACTAAAATCTCCACGACAAGGGACCAGACCCGGCTCTACAAACCCACAGGGGGGTCCACTTTTGCGCCTGAAGGATCCTTGCTCGTTTCGTGCGTATTTACGCGCGGAGCTGAGTGTGTTCAGAAGAAGTGACATCTACTCCTGCAGGCAGAGAGGGTGAATTAATGTGTTATCATGGTGCCATTTCGGAGATAAAGCCCCCCTCTTTTTATTTCTTCACTCATTTCACTTCATGGGACCGGTGGAGATCATCATTTGGAGAGCTTGAGCGCACACACGCGTCACCTGCCCGCGCACCTTTTGACGGCGCGCCTGTCAATTAGCATCCCTAATTGGATTATTTTGATCTTGAACTCAACTGTCTGCAGGTTTCTCCTCTCCACCACCTCCTCCCCCCCAAACCTCCCCCTCCTCTTACACCCATAAGTTATGTCAAGGCCTCTCACGCAGCTTCTACCGCCGGATCTTCCAGCCGGGGCAACCAGCCCCCAGTTCGGGGCCAGTAACCCGGCCGTGAGCGGCCCTCAAGGCGGACACCTGACCTCCATGACCAACCTGAAGTCTCTGCTCCAGGTGCCAATCAAAGCGGACCAGAGAGTGACCAAGGATTGCTGCGAGATGAAAGGTGAGCGAGCGCACGTGTGCTTGCTTGTGTGTGTGTATGTGTGAGTGTGAAGGAGGAATAGAGGGACGCTATTGGCTAGACACCTCTTAAAGGTACAGTGCCTTTGATAACAGTGTCAGAAAAGGCAAGAAAAAAGTGGATTATCCTGCAAGTAATCACCATTTAAATCATCATCATGCATTTTACTAAGAGATTGTGTTTTTGATACATAAGATTCACCAATACTCCACCTTGTATGTTCATGGTTAGAGACTGATGCCACATTTCCATTAACTTAAGTGACATGTGTTTATATGTATGTAAATATACAGAGGACATCGCCTAGTGTTCAACATCAGGAACAACATCCTCACCAATGGATTTGTGTTTGACAGAATGTCTTTGTCACCAAACGGGAGAAGCTGCTTTTTAAAGATTTTTTTTTAAATTGTGCTTTTCTTCTTTTAGTATATCGGATTAGACCGTGCAATTTGGACATGCAGGGTAGACATTTAGCCCTAACCAATGTGAAGCCCTAGGCGAGATTTACAAATGCTTACTAAAGGAACTGAATATTATAGTTTTTATTGTCTTTATTCTATACAATAACATGTCTCCCAGTTTACTTATTTGGTTTAACATTTGTAGTGATTTTAATTGGTCATGGCTTTACATTTGAATCAATCTGAGCTTTTTAATTTTAAGAGTCAATATAGAAATAACTACTTTTATTGAAGGTTTTTTTTTTTTTCAGATTTTATGCTGCCCCTGGAGGCCACTTAGCATTTGCCTATATTGCCTAATGGGTCAGCCAGCTCTGTGGATAGAGAACAGGAAAATGACTAAATATTAATCCAGACAGCCCACTGTGTTATAAAATACAGTGTTGCTTGCTTAATCAATCAAATCCCCTCTGGCTGTCACATGTTGATGTGTCCTTGGGCAAGACGGTTAACGGCAAGTTGCTCCTACTGCTACGCCAGTGAGGGCAGAACCTTCCAAAACACATCTGGCAGGTGATTGGACGATAGCTTTGTCGATCTTATTCATCATGAGCCAATCAGATGTAATAGGTGGGCACTACTGCAGCGGTATAAAGTACAAAATTTGAGGAGCTGTTAGCATCTATGCTAATCACTGTTTGATCAGCTGCAGTCATCACGGTCGTCGCTCCCAACTTTTCCTACTTTAAAGGACTCTGATTGGTCCGTGCTGCATCAAACTAAACACAGTTGTAGAGTGGAGTTTGGCAAGATGGATATGCCTGATTACAAACATTGGATAAGGTGGATCCAGCTGCACTGCATGGTTAACATCAGTGGTGTAGAAATGGGTATGGAAGCGGATGGCTGTGTTGCCTATGAGTGGGTGAATGTGAGAGTGATTTAAATAGAAATACATGCTCCAGTCCATTTCACATTTACGGAGTGGTGCTGGAATTAGTCTGAAAACGTAGAAGTGAGATGGTATTTAGCACTTTTTGGTTCTCAAGGCAGAAAGTGTATATGAAATATGAGACGTCTGTATTTCTACATGTTTTTAATAAGCTTACAGATATTGTTGGAGCAATGTTCAGCAAAGTAATGAACTTTAAGGCCAGCAAAACATAACAAAGAATTCAAGTAAAATGCCCTTTTTTTGTCAGAAAAGATATATTACGTTAGATTATGTGGACTGGGGGTCAGACCATTTTATCAGAACAGCTGGACCAGAACAGGAGGTGAATGTAATTTGGATGGCAGCAGAAGAGAAGGTCTTTGTGAGACAGCGCCCTCTAGAGTATAAATTAATGGTATATTAGGAGGGTATATATGAGCTTTTAAAGCTTCAATACCTCTGCTAAAGACAACACAAGTTAAAATTATGTTTTATTATGACACAGAACACACTAATACGCTCTGTTACACCGTTTGAGGTGAAGTATGTGTGAAGATCCAACAGGAGCTTACTTTTGTGTAGAACATCTAAAATATTTACAGCCAACTGCAGAAAGAACATGTCTGATCCTTATAATAACATGATAGAGGAACTTTGTCCTCCATTAGAGTTAGGTTTTGAGAAGTTTCAGATCATCACTGACTTCTCTGTAAACAAATGTTCTGCCTGCATTTTCGACATCACATACTGCATACTGTGTGCTACAAGCTCCACTGGCTAAGCTAGCAATAGCTAGCGCAACAGTCAGTCCATACCACAGACTGTTAAAGCACTGGATGAAGCCAAATGATGTCAGCTGTTTGGTTACTGAAGAAGCCTTTGAATCACGTTGGATGCCTCTGTAATGGATGCTGCCATATTGAACACGTCATTTCAACTAAACTTTAGCCCAACCTACTCACAGACAGAAAGGCCATGTTAACCCTTTGACTGGCATTGTGACCACATGGTTGATTTTCTTTCCCGCCATATGGGTGTGTTTAAAACTCTGTAAACCCATCTTTGTTTTTTATCCTCACTCACCTCTTTGAATATTATATGTAACGCTAATTGTATCCACTGGGTACTGCAGTTATACATTAATGTTGTCCTAAAATTGTGGAAAAAATGGAAGTGACTTTGGACATGTACCTGCTTCCTGATTGGTCGATCAGAAAAATAAAACTTAAAAGGTTGTTAAATGAAGAGGCAGGAACACAACTTTTATGCAAATGTGTTTCTTAATGTGGAAGTCAGAGGGTTAAGATGGGACTCAAGCTTTCTGCTACCTGGTCCATACATAGAATTAAACAACAAAAATTGACTGTCATGATTTGAAATCCAGCTATGGAGCTTTTATAGTGGTGTTTGAAAAAAATTGAACCCAGTACACACTCTTAATTGATGTTCGAGCTACCAGTTAGCTCTCAATGTCAGAAATTAAAAAAATATCTGGATGTTAAAGTATACGCACAAGTGTTTCTCACAACAACAAGATGGATCCAGGATTTTTTTTGAGGAAGACTTTGTTTACAGTGCTGGATAGGGCAGTTTTTCCACAATTTTGTTAATAATTCAGTAAGTTTGTAACTCATTTTGATGATATTTTTAGAGAATGTTGGTAATATAGAAGTGATTAGATTATGGTGGTGATCCTACACTAAATGTGGATCCAGTAATTTTTAAAATGATTTGCTAACGTTGGGAGATGGGGCAGTTTTCTACATTTTCTTCTTCTAACTCAATAACTTCTCGACTGACTTTAATGAAACTTGCAGGAAAGGTTGGTCATGGCACAGTGTAGAAGTGATTTGATTGTGGTGGTGATCCAAATATAAATATGAATCAAGGAATTATGAGGGTTTAAGGATAACTTCTCAATGGACCTTGATGAAGTCTGGTCATGGCACAATGTAGAAGTGATAAGATTATCATGGTGATCCTACACTAAATGTGGATCCAGTAATTTTTAAAATGATTTGCTAACGTTGTGAGATAGGGCAGTTTTCCACATACTTGCCAATAAATAACTCAACAATTTCCCAATGATCTTTGATGGCTTGTTTTAGGTTAAGCTGTTCATGGCACAGTGTAGATGTGATTAGATTTTGGTGGTGATTTGAATCTGAATGTGGATTAAGAAATTGTTCCAAGGATTTGCTAACAGTACTAGATTAGACAGTTTCAAGTATCTTCATTAATAACTTGCCTGACACTTTTGAAAATGCCTTGGTGGAGATTTGTTAAGGAAATAATATTTAATTTTACTTATGTATAGACCTCTTAGTTGGAGAAGAAAACTTGGTCAAATGTGAAATCAAATGTAAAACCTTGGAGTATTTCCGCTCCTACTCTGAGAAGCCCTTCTAACTATAGTATTTATCATTCTATAAAAGAAATATGTGGAAGAGTATTTAATTATAACAATATAATTATATTGTTATGCAAAACAAACATCCCTCCAGACTCCGTTTTAAAGCAGCTCTGCAGTGAGTTTTCTGTGTGTGTGTGCATGTGACTGAGTGGGTTGGTGTGATTGTAAAAGACAGAGGCCCTGCTTATCCAACACACACACTGTTTTCACTTAAGCTCCTTCAGGCGTGCTGGAGTTTTATATTCTATTAAACATTTCACTTTTTGTAAATGGGGAGAAGGAGAGTGTTCGAAGTGAATTCAGCCTCTTTGAAAACACAGGCAGTGGTTTGTGTTGTCTGTGGCTCTCAGGTGTGTTTAAATAAAGGTTAGTGAGTGGGTTTGAATTGTTTCCCATCCACCAGCTGCCATGACAAACACTTACCAGGCTGCCTCCTCTTCCTCCTCTCTCTCTCTTCGTCCTCTGTGCATGGATGTTTTAACTCCCTGTCAGCTGCTGTCATGCACACACACACGTACTTGTTTTGTTGTGCTTGTGGTGACACTTGGACCATTGTCTTTTTCTCGTCCTTGAAACAGAAGATTTGAAGCATTTCTGTCATTTTTCTCTTGAAATTGTTAAAAATGTCCTCATATTGCAGAGTGTCCTCATACAAATTGATCGTCAAGTGTGAGTCCCCACAAGTGTAGAAAAAACAGAATAGATAACCTGGGAGGAAAAAATACACAATGCCCAAGCCCTCCCTGCACACTGTCAACTAGGGATGGGACGATACACTTAAACTCACGATACGCTGCACCTCAATATGCCCGGGTCACGATACGATACATCACGGTACAATATCAAAAAAGTAAAAAAGAAAAAATATTACTGTGTAATTACAACTTATTTATTTTTGTTTGAGTTGCATACAGGAAAACACAAGGCCTAACAGGCCAAACAATAACACTCTCTCTAACCCGAGAGAGGTTAGAGAGAGTGTATACTAATGAGCGGTAGGCTCGTAATCGCCGTCTTCGTCTTTTTTAATGAGATAGCCAAAATACTGCCAGACAGATGACTTGTATCCAGGCGGATCGTCCTCAATTTCGACCTCATTTGACTCCATCATTAGGCTTTTTGGAGGCAAGGTAGTTGGTGCTAATGTTTGTTGTCGTCACTTCTGGTCACATGCGCTACTACCGGACGTGACGTCTTTATTTCATGTTCCGTTTTTTTCAAACTCCATGCGTTTCATCACGTACTGTATCGCGATATATTGCCAAACAAAATTTCATCCCATCCCTACTGTCAACCCCTGACGATCTTTTATGGTACTAGTGCACCTGCTTTAGCATATGTTTGAGTCTTTGCATCTCAGAATTCAAATATTCTCATAAGCCAAAAAAAGAGCCAATTACAAATCCTCCTAAAGGGACAACGCCATTATGTGGCATCTGCTCGATTCATCTCGACTTTCCTTGGTTGTTTCCAGTTTCCATTAGGGCACAGTTCTTCGTATCGTTATTAGCAGGGATCCAAGCGAGCTATGCCAAGACTAAACGTGAGCCTCTGAGTAGTATCTGAGAGTATCGCCATGACTTTGGGGTGTAGCAATGGAAAGGAAAGGAAAGGATGCTGTATGACTTCCCAAACTCTCCTCTGCTTTGATAGCATTTATGTTTTGCTGATTGCAACTAACTTCAGAACAAAATTAATCTCCTAACTTACAAAAAGCTGCAAAGGGGCGGGCAGCTCTATCACTTTTGTTTCCTCCTTGTTGTGAAGAAAAAACAGACGCATGTAAATAGACACAAGTATAGATGCTGCTCGAGTTTTGACTGCAGTTCGGTGACCCCTGATGGCTTCTTTGTGTAACTGCACCACCTTTATTTTAACTGCCCGTTAAACTAAGCTAGATATTGGTAGCAAAGAAAAGCTTATTTTTGCCTAATGCATCCACGAGTTTGAGTGTCCGTATGGCCAGCATGATGTCACACATCCACTCCTTCTTGGAGGTTACGTGCTGTGGATTTTAAAAATGGAATAGAGTAGAATAAACCTTCATTTGGTGAAATTTACAGTGTTACAGCAGCAAAGGGTACAGCGTTGATAAAAATAGAAGAATAGACTCAAGAATAAAAACTGTATTATGTACATTATTCTACGATTATCTAAGATTATTTACTTATTTACAAACTAGTTGCACATGTCTAGCTTTGCATATCCTACAAATTTTAAGAGACACAGATATAAAAGAAACAATGAACATTAAGAAACTTTTGCTGTCAGTAAATTAAAAGTGGGATGTAGGTGTATGTAAATCAATCAGTCATAACATTATGAGCATGTCTCGGATATTGTGCTGCTCCCCCTTTTGCTTTCATACAACAAACTGCAACGTGACATCTTTCCGTCAGATCCAGAAGTTGCTCATCTGTTCGATGGGACCACACAAGCCAACTTTCTTTCTTGCCTCTTGTTGCAACTGCATCTGATTTTTTGCACATTTTTTGCTGTTCTTGTTTTTTTGTATCTTAAAATGTGATTGATATTACCTCTTTTAGGAGGATATGTTTTTGCTTGTGCTTACCAGGCTGCCTGTCTGTTAAAATACAGGAAATCTGAACAAACTTTGTGAAATTATCAAGGAATTTTGGTCATGGCAGGAAGAAATGATAAGAAGTTGGCGGTGATCAGAGTCACCAGGAATTTTTTGACAAGATCTGTAAACATTGCAAGACAGGACAAGACATTTTTGCTATAAACTCACAAAAAGTAGGAAATGAAGGGCATGTCAGAGATGATTTGGAGGAGATTTGTACTCTTGGAGCACTTCTAGTTCCAAAACTCATGGTCTCATAGTCTTGTATGACCCCCCATATTGAAGATAAAGCATTAAAATAGATAATTATAACTAAACAGTTGAAGCTGCCCATCTCTGGTGGCCCCTTTGTGCAACTCCAGCTTCTTTCCAGACATTTTTGTTTTATTCTTTGTACTTAATTTGCTGCAAATGCTTTTCCATAAACAATAGACTGTTAAGTGACAGCCCCTGAAAATGTGGATGAACAGAGCAGCAGAGCTTCCTCTGGTGGTGTCTTGATGCAATTATGCTCATCTTTGTTCATTCGCATATGTCAGGGGTGGGCAACTGGAGGCCCGGGGACCTCTAGTGGCCCCTTACTTCCTTAATGCGGCCCACGAGTCAATTTCAAATCCTAAAATCATTACAAGCATCAGGAATATCTGCCAAAATTGATCATAAAAAATTTAGATGTGGAAATATTTCTCAGAAAACAGATTTTTCTGAAGGTTATTCTATGTGTAAGATAATTTATTGCATTACTGAATGCATTCATTACTACAATAATTTATTTACAGGTGAAAACTTTGTTACATTGCATGGAAGAAGTAGCTAAAATTGGCTAGAGTCATGTGTTACTCTTACTAAAACAAGTTTCAGATGTAATTTATATATCAATATTCCCATGTCTCATTTGTTATACATCTGTATCTTTTCTTCAAATAAAATTCATATTGGAAAAATCAGATTGTTCTCCTTTAAAAACATTTTTTTCCCGCTTGGCGAGAACAAAATTGCATGGCTCACTTGGTAAACAAAGGTGCCCATCCCTGATATATATCATTCTCTTGGGGCACTGATCTCTTTTCTCCAAAATTCTTGCAAAATTCTCCAAAACAACACTCTTCTACCAAATGAGTACTGATAATAAGTTTGTGCTTTAAAAATATTTTAAAATGAATGATAAAAACCAACTCACCAACAAAAAAGAAAACCATAAAACATGGAGATAAAAGACTTTGCCTGATATTGACGGTACAAGTTTTTTTTTCTTTTTACTGAAACTTCCTCAAACCAATGAATTATCAGATAAAACAGAACACATGTAAAGAAAGCAGGAAAAAAGACACGGCCTGGTGCCCTCTTGGTGTTATCTGCTGCACATGTTTGCATATTTTATTCCACTTTATGGTCCCTTTGGGCTCAAAATTGAAGTGTCCCCAAAGACCAATAGAACATCAAGTAGGAGTCTCCACAAGTGCAGAAAAACAAGAAGCCGTGTTAAGCGTGAGAAAGAAGCACTGTCACTGAGGTGTGGCGGCCCCTGGTGGCCGTAGGGTGTAACTGCAACCCCATTTTTCTCTCCCTTGCATGAGGAGGTTATGATCAATAGAGCTGATGACAGGCCCTCCATGGAGAATAAATAAGCTCATTGTCAGCCTCACAAAGTGCATATTCTCCTGGCGATGGATGATACGTGTAGCAGTTGAAAATGACAGAGAGGTGTTGATGTGTTTTTTGGCTTCCTCTCCTTCCACAATGCACAGTCGATGTTTCACTCCTCCTGCCTTTTTTTCCCTGGCTCGCTTTGTTTGACGCCTTCACAAACACCCACTCCTCCATCGAGCACCCCTTCTCTCTCTCTCTCTCTCTCTCTCTCTCTGTCTGTCGTTCTCTCTCACACATCCCTGAGTTTTTCCTCTCACTCGCTCCTTTCTTGCTCTCTTCCCTCGGCCCCTCTGCTGATTTGCATTTTTTCTCAGGCTTTGTTACAGTATGCACTCTCATCTCGGTGGCTCTTCTCCTCCTGTGCATATTCCTGTCGTCCTCGTTTTCTTTTGCTGCTAACGAAAGGACATCCCCATTTATTTTTTAAGGCCCTTTGTCACTTTAGATTTCTTCTCGCTGCAGTTGGCGATATGATATGTGTCAATAATATTTGTAAGTGTGGACATTTTTATTCTGCACGATGTGGCAAAAAAAGGACACCCTTTGCTCTTTCATGAAGAGAGCACTTTAATGCTGCTGTTTGGAGTCATGTTTGAAGATGAGCATGAGTGTTAAGTCAGTTCTACTATGAATAAAGAGGAAATATAATTTAGAGACCGGATTTTGCTCTGATAAAATCCAGAGGAAGATTAACTATGGCAGTGAACAGCAAACCTAAGAAGACATGCATTCATAAAGTCTTTTTACATTCATTTCCTTAAAGGTTCTATGGTGTTATTATTTTGTTTTCAGTCAATCAAACCATCACACTAAGTATTTATGAATCACATTTCATAATTACAGTTGCAGGAAGCAAGCTGGTTGATGCAGGAAGCACAACATGAAGCAGAAGGTTAGACGGATGTCAGAACTGTAGGACCAACATGCTGATTAAAGATGAAAACAGTCAGTCAATTCAGTTCCCCTGCATAGCCATGTTTTTACACTAAAGTTGCATTTGACCATGCAAGTTTACGAGATGCAAGAGCAGAGGCCCTGGTTGTTGATAAGTAACGAGAGTTTCTTACAATTTCAAAATCAGCTGAGATTGTTGTATGTGAAGCTGTTGTGTGATTTGTCTCAGACTGACATGTTTACATCTGCTTTTCTCCGTCCAATCCAGCTAGAAAGAGAAAATAATCCAATTATTTAGAGAAAACAGGCTTTGTTTTCCTGAGATCGTGAGGAAAATAATTAAAGATCTTGAGAAAATAACTTGAAATAAGTCATTGCTATGGGAAAACAAGCATCGTTATCCTCAAGACATCAAGAATAATATGTTCAGGGTTTTGAGAAAAACAACCACAGAACTTTTAATTTTCCAGAAAAAGATGGATGCAGGTCTGTTTCTGGTGTCCATTATATTGTAACACTAATATTTTTGAGAAAATTAGCCTTTATTATAATTCTAGACGAAAATAAAATGGTATAGTAATCACCAGTCAAAACACTTGAAAGGAGTATTAACGTCTTTTTTCTTTCTTTTTTTTGATAAAAGAGTCAGAAATAACGTTCACACTTCCAACCACACCCTACCATCTTTAAAGGTCATACTTTAAAGGTTTTTCTTAGTGTTCTATAAAATGAAAACAGCTTATGTAGCGCTCTTCTTTAGGCTGTAACAAACACGTTTTCCCTTCACACAATAATTCTGGTGTCAGATTTCTGCAGACAGCCTCAAGTGGACACTCAGGGTACTGCAAGTTTGAGCACTTAAGCATGAGCCTCCATGTTAAGCTTTGAGGTTGCATCCTCCCAACAGGACAGGAAATGCTTTAGAGTAGAGGCAGCACGATTGAATAACAGGGAGTGAACGTGCCTCACAGCAAGAAGGTTGCTGGTTTGATCCCTGTTATGGTTTTGGCCTTTCTGTTGGGAGTTTGCATGTCCTCCTAGTGCAGGTGTGGCTTCTTGTTTGGGACTCTGGCTTCCTCCCACAGACCAGAAACATGCTCACAAGGTGAACTGTTAACTCCTAATTACCTGTAGGATTAAATTTGGGTGTGAATAGTTGTCTGTCTACCTGCAATCAGGGTGTAGACCCGCCTCACGCCCAATGTCAGCTGGGATTGGCTTCATCCTCTGCGACACTGAAAAGTTATCAGCAGAACAGGTCATAGATGGATACTTAAGATCAGGCTAGGGATGTAATGGTATGAAAATTTCATATCACAGTTATTGTGACCAAAATTGTCACGGTTATCATTATTATCGCGGTGTTGTTGCAGTGTGCAAAAGTACTCTAACAGTCTTGAAATCATTTAACCCCTTTAATTTTATAATTTTAACAGTTCTTTTGACTTTTTTGTCAATAGTTGTTTCTCAAAATGTTCTACAAGTAATTTTGTTTAAACTTTTTTCATTAGAAATAAAAGTAAACAATTCTAGCAAGTAAATGAACATGTTCAGAATTTGCCTACAAGAATAGAAAAAAACAGATTTGTACTTTAAACAGGTTTCTCTTCTTAAACAATTGTAAATGAACATGTTTCAAGTTTTGAGGTGGCCAAAAATCATTTTTACCCATTTTACATACACTCACACACACACTTCAGCATTAGTGTCCATGTTACGGCTCGTTATATTAGACCATGTCCAGGCCTTCTTATTTATTTATTTTTTTGTTTTACTAACGACAGTCCTTGAGGCAATTAGCTCCCTTCTAGTCCTTCTTTCCATTACAGATCTCCTTGACATCTCTTTCTTAAATATGTCCAAATTATGATTGAGTAAATCTATAAAACACAAACTATGACAGAAAAAATCGATCTATTACGACGAAATACGGCAAAACATGGCAAATAAATGGCAAAAGAACGGCAGGAACACACTCCAGAATGATACTAATGCTGTTATTTACAACCTTTATACATTATCTACACAGAAAATGCCGATGAACAGCCTATAATTCACTCAGGTATGGCTCACTGAATCCTCTCTCTCTCTCTCAGTCCGCTCGTTTACTCGAGGAGTTACAACAGTTTTAATCGCACATTTTTGTCTTTCAAAAATGTTTTAGACAGGGTGACTGTAGTCACTCAGTTTCCCCTCGACATCCTTGTAAAATCCAAAATTCGATCAGACCTTAAACTTAACGTAACGGTAATTTTAATAGGACGCGGTAATGATTACCGTGGGAAATTTTACTGCGGTTTGCCGTTTTACCGATAACCGTTACATCCCTAGCTCAGGCAATCAGAGATATCGGCAGACCTTTGATCTAGACTAAAATAAACAATTCTATATTATTTTTAAACCAGATTTTTCGGTCCATATGTCTCTTCCTTCAGGTTAAACATTTTCTTCCATCTTTGATTCTGGTGACGAATCGAGTGATGTAGAATAAGCTGTCAGGCAGATCAGGAAGATGATGTCAAAGCTCGCAGAGAGATTATGATAAACATGAGTCTGATTGCTTCAGCCAGAGCTCTTCCTCTCTTTCTTTCTCTCCCTCTCTCTGCTGATTTTGGTTTTGTAATCTCTAACGTCTTTATGTTTTTCAATCCATTTAAATTTAAATTTCCGTCCATCGCTCGCCCTCTCCGGCTCCGTCCCTCTTTTATTACTCTCTCTTACTCTCTCTTGCTGTGTGATCCCCGCCCAGTCAAATATGCTCTTTTATTACCGTTTTATTAGGCTGTATTATTCTCCGTGCCTTTATTCAACGTGCACTTTTTGAGGCTGTAGAATAATATTGTGACAGGATCACTGTACTAAACAATAATGTCTCTCCACTCAGCCCTTCATTACATTCAGTTCCTGGTTTACTTTTCATTTATTATTTCTGCTGATGGTTTATTGATGCCTGCAGTATCTATCTTTCCATCAGAGCCACCATCTCTCTCTCTCTCTCTCTTTCTCTGCGGGGTCAGAGTGCAGGGTCAGTCCAGTCAGAGATATTTTTAGATGCCTTTTTAATGACTGTAGCTAAGTGCTTCTCAGAAAGGAAAAGGACAAAAGAGCCAGACAGGAGCATAAACCCCCCGCTGGGGTTTAACAAACAATAACTCTGGAGGTGTTCATCACTCATAGGCTGTCTTTTTGAATTAATTGGTTATGAAATTTTGTGATTGTAAGAATATCAGCTCTAAATGGTGTAAACCAGGGGTCATCAATAACATTTGCCTGAGGGCAACATACCTTATGGGTGCCGGACTTTAACATAATGTGAAACAATATCAATAATGAGGTTTAATTAAATATTTGTGAGTTACATAGTTGGATTTTTTTCAGAAATTGAGAAATTTGCATTCTATTGCCTTTAAAAGTGAGATCAGTCCCTATCACCCATACTGCTGCAAGCTACATGGGGCGACTGAGATACTCTGTTCAGCACTGTGTTTGGCTCCAGTGATTTTGTTATTCTGGTTAAATGTTAGATCCCAGGTGGATGTCTGTAAAACAATTGAAGCATGAAGTCATGTCTGATGAAACTGTTTTAATCAAAGTTGTATCGGGGAATTCAACAGTTGTTTTAGGGATTTAACAGCAGAGGATTACTTTAAAACCACAACAAATGTTTACCCTGGACATTTTTCTGAGTTTGATTATACTCATGAACAGGCGGCTGTAGGGACCTCATGTGACCTGGTCTGAGCAGCTGTGCTCAATCTGTTCACGTTTTACTTTAAAGGTACAGTGTGTAGAATATTGCATTTTAGCGACATCTAGCGTTCAGATTCTAGAATGAGCCTAATCGTAACCACGTCAGGTCGCTGAGCAACGGAATCCTGTGAAGATCAAAAAGGATCCTGAACCCAGCACACATTTTATGTTGTGTGTGTGTTTATACACACAGATTGAATCCCTAGGACAGAGTAACAACTTTCAATGCATCCACTGCCATCCTCTCCTCTTCTTCGCCTGCATTCCAGGTAGATTTCAGACCCAGCGGACAGATTCGCATTTCGTTCTTTTTGTCCCTAAAAACCACCCGTAAACAACACGGCGGATCAATATGTCGGCCTACACGAAACAGCGGCCCGCGATAATGTAATTTCTTTATAAAGATATTACTAACTGAATAAAAATAAAACAAACTTTTTATGGGGTTGATTGTATTCCTATTTTGACGGACTTTACATAGAAATAGAAACATATATCTCCTATATTCACCGTTTCTGTTTGGCGAAATAAGGTGGATGTATAAAATGCCACATTCTACACACTGCACCTTTAAATTGAGTCGTCATTTTAGATAAATCGGGCAGGTCCATCTATACTCCACTTAGGTAAGCTGTAGTAAGTAAGTACCTTGCCAGTTTCTTTAATGGCATGTCTCTAAAACTCAGAAGGGAAAAGCTGTTAAAGAGCTCTGCTGGCCTCTACTATCATGGCTTATTCGCTGCTGTTTATTTGCACTGCAAGCAAATACTCTTCAATCTCTGTCTCAAGGCTAGCCATTGGTGTTTCCATATCATTGTAAACAGCTTCAGTCCCGAGTGTACCCCTTAGCCCGATTTTCCGTAAAGTCAAAGGGAAGGGCTACACAGCCATTGAAACTAAGACAAGCCAGGACCTCGCTTGAAAGGAAGGGGTATGAGAAATTTTCCATAATACACCACGCCTGCTGACAAAATGGCAGGGTGGAGACCAAGGAAACCACATTAATATGAGTAATTATTGAAGGATTAAGTAAATGTTAATCATGTTTTGAGTTGTTAATCATATTTTAAAATTTCTGGTTGTGACAGGCTAGTTTTCGCAGCTGTAGCTACAGCTGTTGCCCCATCTGCCTACGACACATCCAGCGCGCGGCTTTGGGTGATGACGTACCAGGAGCCGAGTGGCGAAGGGGTACAATTGGGATTGACCCTTAACTTTTGGAGATACCATGAGCTTATATTTTGCCATGGATCTTATTTATAGCATTAATCCAACAACCCAGTAAAAGTACAAATCAGACAAACATGTAAACATATACAACAAACTTACACAGTTAAAAATCAACAGGCTTTCACGGGTTATAACAGGGAATTCCCACAGTAAGTCATTGTGAAGAGGCTTACACAAGCTCTAAAGGGACATAGCATTATGGTTACCTAGCCCTCAGGCTCGTGTTGCGTCTTTACAGCCTCTCTATCATTTGCCAGGTCATTGTATAGTAAGCAGACGGTGAATTCCTATCTGATAAATGAATATCCTTTAGTAGACAGTGAGGTGGACTCACATGAGTTCGCTCTGGTAAACCAGAGAGTCTGAGCTCAGGGCAGATGGGGTGCTTCAGACATCTGTGAAAAAGTCTTGTGTCAATAGACGGCCAATTGAAAGGCTCAACTCAGTTGTAAGTGATGACTTGTTTGGATTTTTCGGTCCTAAGAGCAAAAACATTGAGACCTTTCAGCCATTAATAATACTCAATTTAAACCCGGGCTACATAATTAAGGATCGTTGTTTCAATTTGTAGATCTTTGTACCAGTTTGTGGACAGAGTCGTGGATTCATGGACTTGTGTGCTGGTCTGTGTTCACTTTTGCAGATAGTTCTTCATCAGTGACAGCCAAATACATATAAAAAGTGGCCCCTGTCAGGTTTGTGGAGATTATATTCTATGTGACTTGAGTGTCCAGACTGTCAAAACAAATCTGATCTGACTCACAATCTGAGACTGGTCACTATGGCCTGCAGCGAATGTGGTCTTAGGGATTTTGAAGGACTGGCTGACATCAAATGGGAAAAGATCAAATATAACTCTTGTTTACACAGCCCCCCTCTCAAAACAAGCCCTTTAATTGACAGGGTAAGTTGCATGTGTAATTTTTCAGACCCTTCTCTTACCCTGCTGCTCCTACGTTTCATTAACTGAAGGGCAATCAAGTGTAAACATGAATGCCAGGGAATCTCAGGGCAGGTAATCCTAAAATGATCGAAACATTTTTAGGATTGCAGGCATGAGAAAGGCTAGCCCCTAAACCTCGCCCCTAAACTACCCATGAAAGGCCAAAGCTTACCATTTTTTAGACTGTTTATTCTGGCAACAAAAAAAAACCTGGGTTAAGTAAAGAACTTAACCTAACCCTTAAGTCAGTTTCACAACATGCCTACTGCATTTACATTTGAGCTCCTGACAATTTCCAGAAATCCTCTGGGTCATTCAGATCCTGAAACTGTCTGCAACTTCTGCACCTGGTGTCCTAATAGAGGGAAAAAGCTCTGAAATTAAAGCCTCGCAAACATATCCCATTATATTACGTAAAATGGCTCTTCAATGCAGGTCTTATGTGTTCGATTTAACCCAAATATGCAATATTTATTTTTCTGTCTTTTAAATGACGCACCATGCACTTCATGCTCAGCATTAGTGGATAAACCTGCATGACTAGACTGCTGGAAATGTTGAATGTCTATCAATCCATCATAGATGTCTTTCTCGCTAAGGGCTAAAGAGAAAGGAGCACACTGCTTTGTTGTCATCTGTAACCACATCAGACTCCTCCTCTTTCCAGTTCTTATGTAACTAAGTTAACCATTCAGTCACCCATCCAGTCACATGGTTGGATGGACTGAGTTCAGCCTTAGAAAGAAGCTTTTCTTCCTTTTTCACTGTAGAATAATTTGATTAATCGACTGATTTTATTCAATTATGAGAATAGATGAATACAAAAGTGCTTTATACAAACTGCTAAGCCACAGTTTTAATTTTTAAAATTCTTTTTTTCCAATGGATGTCTTGTTTTCTCAATTACACCCCTGCCTTAATGACCAAAAATGTTCCTAAAAGTGCACTTATGTGTGCGAAGTGCACATTTAGACGAAACTGTTAGCAGAAAAGGGACAGTTTTGTAAATGTCACTTATTTTGTAATTTATCTTTTTGCTGAAGAGATGAACAAAACACAAAATGCCCAACCAAGGCTGTCTTAATAGCTCTGACCAAAGCACATTGTTAGAGAAATAATTGTCAAATTTGTTTGCACGCTGCTGTGAGATCAGCCCTGTAAATCACAGAGACACATGGATTAGCATACATGCTAATAGCTTCAGTAGCAGTTTTTTTTTCAGATTTGGACCATATTTCTTTCTTAAATGAAAGCAAACAGCAACACAACAAACTTCTCTATAGGAAGGATATTTTAACTCCACATCAGACCTTGTTTGCCAAGAGTTTTAATGAGAAAGTGGCTCACGTTTTGTCCTTTACACCATGACAGCAATGCCTGCCTACCCACCTTAGCAGGAGCATGCATTTCAAGGGTGCATGGGCAGAAGTGCAGATGAAGACACAGAGCCTTAAAGTTTGATGCCAACTTAAAGCTTTTGCCTGTAAATTGGCTGGCAACCAGTTGAAGATATGTCAGGCTCTTCTTTGATGTTAGCAGTGATATGATATCCAGCCCTCACAGCGACCCCACGCGATGTAAAGTAGTACAGATAATAGATGAATGAACCATGTGACCCATGAGAGCAGAAGCAGGAGTGACAGGATGTACCACTGTGTTGATGTATTGAAGCCTGTGAGGGATTCTGCAAGTGTGCACATGCTTTATAGAGATGAAACTTGGAGACATCTGCTCGGCAGATATTTCTATAAAGCCATTTTTACATGTGCTGCAACATCCTGGTTCGCACTTTGTCTTTAAACTTTTATTCATCGTTGACTGTGCCAAGTATTGATGTTACAGCATGAGCTGGAAACATTTCACAGCATGGTCGCCGACTCATTAGTTAAAAAAATGTTTTGTGTTTCATTTCATTCAAACATCAATAAATCCATATCACATTAGTCTGAGGACAGTTTAATTACAGTAAACAAATGGGAACAATGTGAGTGAGATTATCTGCCTCTCTGTTGGCGGTTCTATCTGAAAACTGTCGCAGTGGTTCAGCTCCGATCCTTCGCTTTACCCTTTAACACAAACAATCAAAAGTATGTTTTATAATCATGAACACAACACAACTTTTTCTTCTTAAGATGCACAGATCTGACATATTTCCCCCCTCTCTCCCTCCAGACAAAGACAAGCCCCTGGACTCCGATGAGGACTCCCTGGGTGTTAACGTCGGCCCCGGAAGCCTGGGGGGAACGCCCGGTTCATTGCGTTCAAACTCCCAGTCTGCTTTCCTGGGCCCCCTGCTGTGGGAGAGGACCCTGCCATGCGATGGAGGTCTGTTCCAGCTGCAGTACATGGACCTGGAGGAGTTCCTGACTGAGAATGGGATGGGGATGCACAGCAATGGACCCAGCTCCACCAGCGCCCAGATCCCCTCCCAGGTGAGACCAAATGCTGAATCTTGACTCTGAGCTGCAAGAATAAAACTTTCCTTTGCTGCAGTTGCTAAAGAAAGATGTATTTGGATGGGCCACTGCAGTTGCTTTGCAGCGCAGAAGGACCTGCCTGATTCTGAAATCATGCATCTCCGTCTTGCCAGCCTCCATTGTCCAACGGTTTCACTCGGCTAAATGCTTAACGGCCCAATCAGGGAAGAGAGGCAGGAGCTGCAGATGTGACAACAACAGGAAGTGACCTGACAGGAAATCAAGTCACTTCCTGTTGTACAAATAATGGCAGCTAATGCTGGTTAGCCTGTGGTCATCATGGTTATTCAGGGACACTTGGAAAAATCTGCTCTCCTCATAAGTTTACTTCCTAGGGATTGTCTTTGGTGAGGTTCATGTCACATATAAGTGTTAAATGAAACATCTGTATGTCTTATTAAATGTGAAACGTTAGTCTTAAGGTAGTTAGGCTAACGGCCACTAACCGCTACGGCTAACGGCTAACGGCTAACAAGGGCAAACAACAGTTAGCGGCCATTAGCTGTTGTTTGCTCTAGTAAGCCGTAAGCCTGTCTGTCTTTCTATGCGGCTCTGCAATTGGCTGGCTACACTGTCTTTTGCTGAATTTCAGCTCTAAATTGGATAAGCAGTCTAGACAATGGGTGGATACTTTTTAGTGTTTCATGTTGGTATAAAATACATTGAATCACTCGATAAAGCTCAGCTCTCACACCAAATTCAACGTTTTTATTAAAACAATCATTTAAATCTGTAGGTATTTTTGATCATTTTGTTGTTTAAGATGTTGTTGGATTTGCATCCGACCCCCCTTTCTCCCAGCAAGTTCATTGAAACATTACATTTTGACCCAATTACTGAAGCCAATGTCAACCAGGAAAGACAGACTGTTTACTCCGGCAAAAAAGCATGGCTAAACATCCAAGAAAGGTGGACTTTGTGTCTTTTTAGTACTCCATTTTGATGTCCCCTGACTAACTTTGTTGCTACTTTCAATTCAGAGTTAAGGGTAGAGCTTTAATTTTAACCACTCAGCTTGAATTTGGAACAATGACGTATGTTGCAGGTTCCCACAGCGCTGTCGTACTGCAGAAACATTACATGAAGCCTGACATGAACCACCTCAAAAATTAAAGTCACACATGGAAATGGTTCAGACTGTAGGCCCTGTGATTAGTTTGATCCTCTCTGGTCTGTCCTTACTGTTATAAATTGCAGAATGATCAACTGATGCTTAAGAGTTATTGGTTATAACTCCAATGTTAAAAGCTCGGTTTCAGTTACCGTGGTTTCACAGATAAACAGAGAATGCGGCGACTTCAGGAGGTAGTGAGGACGTTAATTTATCTTTGTTGGCATGACGCCCCTTTGGTTGACCATTATCCCAGTTTCATCCATGGACCTTAAGGTTGTTTGATGGAAAAACACTTTCAATATTAAAAACAATTTCTTCTCCTAGAGCTCCCAGTCAGCCGTCCCCAACCAGAGCTCCCAGTGCCCGCCCAGCTCTCCTCCACCCTGCTCCTCATCCTCCTCCTCCATGTCCTCTTCGTCCTCTTCATCCTCACTGCTGGGACTGGAGACCGTCCAACCACAACCACCACCGCCACCACCTCAGCAACAGCAGCAAGGCATGATGGGAGGACCTGAGTGTCTACACGGTGAGTTCTTATTGATTTTAACAGAGAGTTTGAAGAAAACTGTGAAACTTCAGGGTGCTGTGAGGAGGTTTGTCTCCTGTTTAAAGCACGACGATCGCTGTTTGATTGGAGATAAGTCTTCACAGTTTTTTTTGATGGTCTGATCCATGCCATGCTTCTGAAACATAAACATAAAACAGCTTTATCTGGTAATTTGACAGAGCCGAAGCTGGAGAAGGGGGTTCATATGTTCTTACTAATGGCTTGTCTTCCTCTCAGTGGACATGTTGTGTTGACTGAAATGGTAACACCTCCTACACTTTGGATTTGGTGGTTCCTGATGCTAGTCACTTATGGCCCTTTTCCATTAGCCCTACTTTACTTTACTCGACTCTACCCGGCCCTACTCTACTCGCCTTGTGCAGCTTTTCCATTAGACCCAGTCGCCTGCCCAATGGGGTGCAGTGTCGCTGTAAACAGCTGAGCGGCACTGCGTTGACCTCATTTTGAGCATGACACAACAATCTGTGGCTTTTTGTCACAAACCGAGTAAAAAAGGAAAGCAGAAGAAGGCTGCAGGTGGTAAGAAGAAATACTCCTTGAGAAGCACAGGAGAGTTTTGGAAGCTATACAACAGAATGAAGCCGAGGACGAGAGCAATCGAGCTGCAAAGAAAAGACGTATGAGGGTACGCTAATGGTATCTACCGCTAGCATGCTTGGTTACTGCGCTCATGACTCATCGATGAAGACATTGTCTGACCAATCAGTAGCCGGCAGTCGGTGACGTCATCTTCCAGTATCGACTCAGCTCGCTTGGAACCAGAGCGGAGTAGGTACTAAAACTAGCTTGTTTTAGGAGGTACCGGGCTAGTGGAAACACGCTGCAAATCAAGTAGGGCCGAGTAGAGTAGGGCCAAGGTGTGCTAGTGGAAAAGGGCCATATTCAGTGATCCGTACCAAGACTTTCCAGCTTGTTTGTTGAGGGTTCTTGTTAAAAAACAAGACTAATGCTGCAGTACAGTTTTATAGAACATAGATATCCTTAAGTCTCCTTCCCCCCATTGCTGCATTCAGGTCTTTACTGATCACAGAAGTGCAGCAGGTCTTCTTCAGACAGTTGTCTCAGAACCGTCATCATTCTGCTTCCTTAATGTGTTACTTCGAGCACAGATGTGATCTTAGGAAAAAGGAAAATGTCCCACAGTGCTCAATCAAGTGAACAGGGAGGGTGTTCAAGCTCTGTGATTTGTTTTTGAGCCAGACATTGCTTTACCGAGAGCGCAGTGTGAGCTGACATGTAGTTTTAAAAAAAGATCATTTTTCCACAGTTGTGGTCTTGGAACAGTTTTTTGCAGTTTTTCAAGAAAATATTTGTAATTAGTTTTGATTCATTGTTGACCCCTCAGGAATCCACTCCTCCAAAATGGATTTTCTTTATCCTCAGCGCTGGTGACGATGATGTTTTCCAAAGCACTGATGAGGTTTTGTCTCAGGATCATAGTAGCTGAATTGCATGTAATCACTCCTTTTAAAAAAACTGATTTCCTTTGCTATGTGCCAGAATGTATCCAAGAATTTGCGAGTCAGAAGTTTTGAGACAGCTCTAGCTCAAACTTTTGGCTTTCGTTGTGCAAAATTTGCCAAACTGTCTCTTCATCAATGAGACACTTAAACTCTCATTTTTACTCTGAGTCATCGATCATTTGCAACAATTTGTTTAATTTGTTGAATGTTTTCAATGAGCATGAGTGCCCAGGATGTTCATCATCATGGATGTCCTCCCTGCCTTCACAAATTCAATCACATGCACATGACATGTTGTATTCCCCAAGGCTATGTACCAAAAGATTCGGCTGCTGTTTTGTTCAGTGTTACCAAAAAGTTGCTTAAAAGCAAACTAATGCCTGAAGCCTTTCCAAAACATGTGCACCTCAATCAGCAGCTAGCACTGAACTAAAGGCTTCACTTATTGGAAATGCATGAATACACAACTTTTAATATTGAACAGTGTGACTGAACCATGTGATTTTATCCACATAAGTGCAACTGTATTATTGAATAGCCATTCCTCGTACACTCTTAGACCTCCTATATGCAGAAGTTTACAATATTAAATGGGAAAACTTGACATTCGAAGCAACTTCTGTGCGTGAATGGGAAAAATTTCTGCTCCAGCTAAAACAGAGAGACGGTAATGAAGCTGTACGTGCAAAGACCTGAATGTGATCTGGCACTAATGAGGACACACACCACTGATAACACATCACATTACAGTTCAACCATTAGGCTCTCTAACCAGCGCTAGGTTTGCTCTAATTATATCTTTGAGGGTTAAACCACTTTAACCCCGCTCTCCGGCCCTCCTCCTCCTCCCTCTCTGACTCTTTTTTTATTCTCTGTTGTGTATTAATAATTTATTGTACATCCTCTCTGCTGCTTTTGATGTGAACCAGAAGTGCCAGAACATCTGAGGATTTTTTCTGATGCTTTTTATTTTAGTTTTTTCTCTCTTGGAGGTTTCACAACTCTTCAAAAATCTAATTGAAACCACAGAACTCGTTCTCTGTTCTGCTGACAGCTGTGGTTTTTTTATCCCGTGAGGCATCAAGTGAATCATCACAGTTAATTTCACCATGATTTACTTATGACAGATTGAACACGTGTCTTTGTAGATGTTCAGCAGTTGTATTGACATTTTAAGGGATGGAAAAACTATCAATGATTGAGTGTTTATAGTGCTGCCAGTTTCACAGGGGAGCAGAGTAAGAGGCTGATCTTTGGGCTGAGTTATCCCTGGACATTTTATTGTGTGATCATGCAAAGATGATGTTAAGGTTGTTGGCGTCCAGGCTGCTGTTACTGAAAGGTTTGAGGGTAAACTGAGTCAGAAAATGGCCAGACCACAAAATATCATTAAAACTGTCTGTAGTCTCCTACATTTCTGATGATTGGTGGAGATGTACAATTGCCTTGTGTGTAGCCAGCCAGTTCTTATGCAGGAGAAGTGGCAGCCATCTTGGCTGTTATATATAGTCTAGTCTTCGGGCACTTTAGAGCTGCACATTATCTGTGATTGGTGCGACGGGAATCAGGCAGAATGGAAATCTGTCCAAGCAGGAGTGAGATTGATCTTCCAGAGCAAAGAAAGCATTGGCTTGAAAAGTTGTTTGGTTCTTTTGAACTCCATGACTTTAATCCATAACGTAGATTGAAAGGTTTGTGTGCAGCTACAGGCTGAGATTAAAACAGACGGAGGGAATCTGAGGAGAGGATTTTGGAAAAAGTGTCAAAGAGATAAAGCGTCCTGCGGGATAGGATTGAGATCACGCTGGAACATTGAGTTTGTGTTTTTTAATGCTGCTGTTTTTTCTGTTCTGCGACAAAGAGGGTTTAAGTAGTTCGGCAGCATGAAGTGAAGACCAATATGAGACCATTTTCATTACTCTAAAAGCAGCAAAAGAGTGCAAAACCAACATTCTGAAGCTTTTCCAAGGGCTTTTGAGGAACTTAAACTTAATAATACTCTGCCATATTTTCCCCAGGACACAGAGCTGTCTGAATTGCAAAAATATGTTGGTGATGTTTGGACAAGTGGGAGAAACTAAAGCAGCTTTTCCACAAAGCAGTCTGGTTCAGTTGGACTTGTTATGGCACGTTATCTCTGGTGTTTCTACTGTAGGAAAAGGAGAAAAGGTTCCAAAATAACAAACCAAACATTAAAAGGTGGAGCTAAAAGTGCTGCAGTCTGATTGGTTACAAAAATCATCAGTTCTTACGGGACTGTAGCAATAACAAATGTTCAGATAAGCCATGGATTTAGAGTGATTGCTGTCACTGTTAAGGAAGTCTGCTTGAAACGTGGAGTGCTGGAAGTCCTCTATTTCAGACCATTTCACTGTCGTCAAGCATTTACATAGCCAGCACGGCCGTCTCCTCCCCATTCACATCCCCGCCCTCAAGTGAAGCTACAGCTGGCAGTGGAAAAGAAGCAAGACCAGGGCTAACCGCTCCAAACTGTACGAAACTTTACTGATCCAAACCAGACCACTCAGTGGAAATGAGGCTTAAGAGCTCCTGACTTAGCAAACACTGCTATCTGATTTGTGCAGTATTTGTAACAGTATTCCAAATGTGATTGCCTATTTTTGGGGACAAAATTACATTTCAATTAGCCATGGCATTGTGAAACAGTGTTGCTAACGTATTTGTGCTGTGTAGACAGTGAGAAGGAGAAATGTCCAAAGTTAAGCACAAACCACAAGATTATTGTCCTGATTTCTGGAGAGATTTCCCCCATCTGACCAAATAGAAGCGTCCTTCCAGTTTCACTCATTTGTTCAAGCATTGTCAACGTATTTGTGCCATTTGAGTTGTGTTAGTCCTTTAAACTACACATCTTAATCTGGAGAGAAACCTCAGGTTTATAACTCATACAAACCCCACTTCCAGTGAAGTTGGGACATTGCATAAAAAACAGCATTCAGGGATTTGTAGATCTTTTTAACGTCTTTCAACTGAATACACTCAAAAGACAAGATATTTAATGTTCAAGCTGATAAACTTGATTGTTTTGTTTGTAAATACTTATTCCAATAACTATTTGAAATGTGGACTCATCAGGCCTGCCTGCAGTCCAGATCTGTCTCCCGCTGAAAATCTGTGGCGCATATCGAGCACAAATACGACTTCAGGGACTCCAGAGACAAGACTGTGGAGCAGCTGAAGCCGTACATCAAGAAAAAATGGGAAACACGCCCAACTACAAAGCTTCAACAATTAGTGTCCTCGGTTCCCAAATGCTTATTATCTCCGCCAAGGAGGTTATGTTTTTGGCGGCGTATGTTTGTTTGTTTGTTTGAAGGATTATGCAAAAAAATACTGGACAGATTTTGCGGAAATTTTCAGGAGATGTTGGTGATGGCCCAACTTAAAAATGATTAGATTTTGGTGGTGATCCAGAAAACCGCCAGTAGCAAACGATCGTTTGTGCTCAGTTAACTGTCCAACTAATAATGATTTCAACATGATTCTGAGCCTGAGTTGTGAGTTTTCAGGGTCAATGAATCATATTATGATGGGACCTTTGTCATATAACTATTGCTTTTAGATTTAAAGCAATATGTGAGCGACCTTGGTAGCTCGGTTTGTGGTCTCGGAGTGCTCTCCAGTTGAGTGTTGTTACAGTGTTAAACATTCCCTGTCCCAGTGATAGACTTTTTCCAGTCTGAAGGTTGTGTTCAATCAAAATGGGTTGAACAGGACTTCCAAATCATTATATGCTGTTTTTTTACATCCTAACTTAATTGGAATTGGGGTAAATTAAGGCTCCTGTATTTTGGGGAGTACAAGGCCCCCCATGCAAATGCCTTTGTGTCTAATAATTCAGCTGCCTGTACTAACAGAGGAAGAGAGGGTATTAAAGGTTGAGTTTGAGCTGCAGACAAGCTCTATGAAACTAAAATCATAAATCAGTGTGAGAACATGAAGCAGAAGAGCAGAGATGGAGCAGATCCTCAGCTGAGAGAGAGCGAGCTGTTTTAGAGGAGTGAATACCACCGAATACTGCTGCAAGGCTCTGACTGTGTGTGTGTGTATGTGTTGATAATATCCGCCTGAGTGCTCCTGTGAGCATCTATGAATATCCTCCATCTGTGTGTTTGTGTGCATGCTTTCACGTCCCTAAGTTTGTGTGTGTGCAGCACGCTGAACTTTGAGCATGCATATGAGAGTGTGTCCTCTTTATTTCCACATTTGCATGCAACTGTTCGAGCTCTAATGTGAACACGCTCTCATCTGTGAGAGTGTGTGTGTGTGCGCTCTTTATTCTGAATTATAAACACGTGACTGGATTGAGCGTGATGCATCCAGCCAGAAATCCCTCAGGTCGTGGTGGAGCTGAAGTGTTACTACAGACCTGCACAGAGAGAGAGAGCGAGAGAGAGAAGAGGAGATGGAAAATAAACTGGTTACAATAATCTGATCCACATGCACGTTTGGTCTGGTTATAAATCATCCTCAGTAGAGGGGGTAGTGAAAAATCAGGACTTTCCAGCATTCCTGTAAGATTTTGACAACCCGCTTTTACATAATAGTTTCCTAAATGAGCAAGAGAACACCAAATGCTTCATAGATTTAACAATTATGTGGTTCAGGCAACTGCAAGAACAGCAATCTGGTCTTGTCTTTATGCGTCTCCTTATCTAACAAAGCGAGACGAAAATCAATCTGACTTTCTTTGAACTGTGAGATTTCATAGCCTCAAACTCATCCTGTGAGAATCAGCTGAGCAGACAAAGTTTCCCTGGTGTCAGGTGGTGTGAATAAAGCTTATCATTTGCAGTTTAGCCCAAGAATACTCACATCTAGGGGGGCGCCTGATATCAGCTGCTCTCAGCTCGACTTTACTTGATGACTCTGGTTTTACCATCAGGGATTGAACTTAGAGCCTGCCACTGTTTTTGTATCACCTCCAGGGTCATGACATAGAGACACTGCTGACCTCTGAAGAGTCAGAGTTGTGCCACGAGTTGGGGTATTGATGTAAACTTCCTCCATTACAAGAAGCCACAAAGGGGGCGGCAGCTCTATCACCTCCATTTCCTCCTTTGTTATTTTAAGGATGCCAATGAAGTTTTTTGAGTGATGATGGTCCTGTCTGTCCCTTTAAAGCCCAAGACCATAGATTATAGCCAGAAAATTCTAATTTTTGGAGCAGAAATGTTTGTTTCACTTTCTGCTAAAATACTAAAAATATCAAAATGTCCATAAAATTCAACATATCGATTTTTCATTGCTTTTTTGATACATTAGGTGTTTTTGGCAACTGATAATCCATTCAAGGACATTTTTATCATTTATCATATTGAGTAGATAGAGGTATTATAAAAGCATATATCAAATATGACACAATTGGCTCTATAGGGTTAAAAGATAAGTTCTGTTTCTACAGCTTTCACATTGTTTGTAGAATGAAGTAGAACAATATACTCACCCAGAAGGCTTTCCTGATCCAAACAGTGCTTCAGGAGATATTTAGATCCAAAATCGAGTGGCGGACATCCATATAATGGTAGCACATAGGGCATGTATAGCGCCACTCCTAAAACTGCATTAATCGTCCAAAAACTCATTAGTTTCACCAATATTTCATCATGGTCCGCTCACGCTACTCCTCCATTACAGTCTGTGTCGCTCCAGACATGTTTTGTAACTGTGCTGACCTCTGAACTGAAGAAGAAGAATGTTTGCCTCCGCGCATGCGCAGTACTCTCTGGAGAGCTGTTCTTCTCTTTGCCTCCGCGTCCTTTTTTCGATGAGCTCCTCATCTGTAAACTCTGGCTCGAAACTGTAAGGACACCCATGATATTCAAAGTTCTTGTCCGCGACATCTTCATCCGATAGATATTCATCAATTTTGCACAAAACTGGAAGAAGAAAGTCGTTGTGTAGCCAGCAGTCTTCCCCTGAAACAATGAGCCGTACTGCGCATGCGTGGAGGCAAACCTTCTTTTTCTTCAGTTCAGAGGTCAGCACAGTCACAAAACATGCCTGGAGTAACACAGACTGTAAATGGAGGAGTAGCGTGAGTGGACCATGATGAAATATTAGTGAAACTAATGAGTTTTTGGACGATTAATGCAGTTTTAGGAGCGGCGCTGTATACCCCGTGTGCTACCATTATAGCACACCGCTGCTCTATTTTGGATCTAAATATCTCCTGAAGCACTGTTTGGATCAGGAAAGCCTTCTGGGTGAGTATATTGTTTTACTTCATTCTATAAACAATGTGAAAGCTGTAGAAACCAAACTTATCCTTTAAAGAAGCACTGATGGGGATATCTAAACTTTTTCATCAAGGTCTACATAGTAAACTAGACAGCACTCAGAGAGTGCAGACCTCTGCTGGAGTTGTTCACATTGCTGTAGCACCAATAAGGAATAATTCCACAATGAAGTGACCCTCATAATATGATTCCTGAGCACTTTGAATCATGTTGATACCATCATTAGTTTGACGTTTAGTTTTTGATCATTTTGTTGACTAATTATTTTCATGATAGTTTTCATCAACAACCTTTTTTCACTTGACGAAAACCAGACAGTAGCTAATTAAAACAAGTGCACATGGACAAAAATTAAAATAACAGACATTTTCATATACAAATAAAAATTAGACTAAAATGTTTAACAGAGACTTAGTCCAATCAGGTCTAATGTGGTCATGCAGAAAGTAAAGACAAGTTAGGAATCTATCCAATCACAGCTACTTTGGTTGTGTAGAAAGGTTGGATGAGTTCAGAGGGACATCCAATCACAGCTGCCTTAGCTTGGTGGTGGTGGGATAAGTTGTGGAGCGATCCAATCAGAGCTGCTCTCTCTATGAATTGATGTATTCATGTAGAACAGGTTCACTGTTTGTTGTCAGTTCTGGTATTGTATGCTCTGCCAGGTAGACTAAATAAAGGTGACTGCATTTCACATTTGAATTCAAGGTGGAAGTTGATAATTTTTCTTTATCTGCATTGCCCTTGCTATGAAAAAAGCATTATTTTTGGTAGTATTTTTCTGTAAAGCAGAACCGTAAGTTGATATTTTAGGCAGTTAAGGAAGGAGATTTGTCATATTAATATCTGCAGAGTAGTTTTTCATTAATGCTCACAAATGATGCTCTTTATCCAGGCAAACGCCCACAGAGCTTTGAGAAAATGAAGTGAAATATTTGGGCTGCCTTTGTGAGACGAGGGGAAAGCTGTTTTGCAGAGCGTATTAAAGACGGCAGTGAAACAGCCAGTCATTCTCATTTTCCCTGCAGCTCCTCTCTCCTCTAAAAGCTCTATCCAGTGTTTTTTATGGCACGGTAGCACAGATGATTTTGTTTTTAGTTTGAATCAGCTGTTATCAGGCTGCAGCTTTGACACTTCCAGGTCAGAAACCTTCCTGATAAAACCTTAGTTTTTTTAAACCTCGCTTTCCCATGAGCCTTTGCTTGCTGGAGGACGTATGAACTCGGTGACCTGCGCTGAATTTGAGAGGAAGCATCTGCTGCAGAAACACTGCACAGCTCTCACCACGGCTGTCTTAAATGATAATCCCTTATTAAAGCGCAGAACACAGAGACAGATAGATGCTTGTAAAATAAACATGAGACGCAGGAATTCAACTCACTGACATCAAATCAGACAGTTTGACATGTGATAAAAACAAAACAAGACAGCTGAGGAGAAATCCTAAATCTGAATAATCTGATCCTCGCTCCATCGCCCGAGGCCGATCTGTCCACCAAACCTCATGCAAATCTGTTTTTGGTTTTTAAATCCAGCTGAGAAGCTGACAGGGGAGGAGTCTGATGGTGAAAGCAGAAGTAATGAAGCTTCGGAGGGAAGTAAACACAAAAAACAAACATGGAAAGACTTGAGTATGCTCTCAGTGCCTCCACCTTTTACAGAAATACGAACGGACACACAAAAACAAGTTTCATTAAAGCATCTCAATTAAGAGCTGGGTGTTCAGTCTATTTCTTCAGAAAATGAAAACTTAGCTGTGAGATATGTTGAATAATGCAACAAACACTAGCATTACATTTTAACAGATTTCAAGACCAAACAGTTAATCAGAATGAGGCAATACTTGTTATTTACATGTATGTCCCTCTATTTCAAACTTTAATTTCCATTCAAAGTTTTATCTGAAACCTGCAGATACTTTTCTTTTGCTTCCAAATTTCCCTAATTTACTTTGAATTCGAGGTGCTCCACGTACACAAACCTCCATGAAGGCATTTCTGACATTGTTTGCAGAATTTTTATCAGAAAAGCGGAAAACTGCTCGATCCCACAAGGTCAACAAACTCTTTAAAATATTCCTTGATCTGCATTTGGATTCAAATCACCACCAAAAATCGATTCACTTCTCTCTTGTTCAAAGACCAACACTACCAGAAAGCTAATCAAAACCCACTGGGAACTTTTTGGGTTGTTTTGCTTAAAGATGGATGGACTGATGGATGGAAACACAAATGAAAAAACAAACAACAGAAAAACATAACCTCCTTAGTGGAGGAAAAATTCCCCTCAAAAGTTTGTGTTGATCATGATGTGATGCCGTTTTCCATTTTATCTTTATTGACAAATGGCAGACGTCCGTGCCCACAGGAAGCACTGCCTGCAGAGCTTCAACACGAGATCTAAAGATCACGAGAGAATCACAGCTCCACAAGGCAATTGTAGTTTATTCAATAACAGGAAGAGCAAGATGTGAACACTACCTGGTGTTGCTTCGCTGTGAGCATCAAGATTGTTTACACTTTTTTCTGCTGTGTTTGAAATTACCTGGACACTTTCAGTCAAATCTTCTTGGTGGAAACTAAAGCAGAGTTGAAAATAGACTTGCTACGTATTTCCAGCGAACCAGTGCGGAGCTACATTGCTGGCCAGTCCACAGATGGATCGAGGGATGATTTGCTGAAGAGTGCATGGTGTGTGCAAGGCCAACGATGTGGAAATTATTATTATCAGCATTGGTCCAAGACCACAGGGAAAAATCCCATAGCAAGATCCTTACCTACAAAAATACATCACCCCTACCAATCTGGTATCTAATGGGTAAACTGATTTAGAAATATTTCTCTATATTGAGTAATTTCTCTAAAACCTAATGATGTGATGGTTGCCTTATTGTTGGGTTGGAAAGATTACTAGCCAACCTACAGCCTCTCTCTCTGCAGTCGCTTTGTCTTGCTGATAGAGAATCTGAGGCTGTGCTTCGCCTCGGGAGCTTCGACTATGTCTTCCCCAGCTGCCTCAACCACAGAGCTGCTTCATCTCACACTGAAATACCAGAGTCTAGACGCGAAGAATGCCGGATAAATCCTGCAGGAGCCATCAGCCCCCGACATGAGATACATGACGGGCTTTAATAAAAATATAGAGGTATTAAAATGTCAAATCTAGCCGTGTTTTGATTGAGCAGGGAGTGAAATGATCCTCTGTGTCTTTAAGAGAGGAGTGTGAGATAATACCACGCTGAGGCTGTGAGTGATTTAACATTCAGGGCTGTGATTAATCCCAGCGAGCAAAGGGTTAAACAAGACACTGACTCTGCACTCTGTACCACCACAGAGGGGGAGAGAGGGAGAGAGAGGAGCCGGAGGGGGAGAGCGAGTCAAGAGTGTTCGCTTTGCATGTTTTGAAATCTCTCTCTCCCTCTGTCTCTCACACGCTCGGGCCATGTGCGGCCGCCGCGTCACGTGCCGCTGCAGAAAGCATTGGAGCGAGAGAGTCAGCATGCAAGACAGAGAGAGACAGGAGGAGGGAGGGAGGGGGGGAGGAAAATAGCGGGAGATAAAGAGAGGAAGAGAGGAAGCTGAAGATTACAGAGAGAGTAAACACTGAAGACAAAGCACGAGAGGAGAAAAACAGAAAGTGAGGAGGGACAGATCAGCATGTTGCAAGAAAAAAGGGACAAAAAATCAATTTGTTGTCTTATTACTGCATAAATTCATGTATTTATTCAATCTGTGAGTCCAAATGCATGATCTCCAACTACAACAATCCATAAATTAAAAAAAAAAAAAAACACTTAGACTCTGAACTCAACTATTTCTCTCAAATAAAACACAAAATTGATCAAATTATCCTCGAATCATGTCTGCATTTAATGTATCTTAACACCAAATCTAAATATTTGACTAAGTTTTCCTCTTCGCCTAATGCATTGTTTGAGTTACATTTGCTTTGTAAGTTATCAATCACAATCAGGCAGATGAAAACGGAGGCCCATGCAGAGGTGCCAAAAACTGCAGTTCCTTAATTGTCCACTTGAGGCTGGCTGCAGAAGCCGTAGAGGTGCTATGACTGTGAGCAGGAATAGAAAACTCGAGGGACTTTTAAACAGATATTGATGACGTTTTGGTCATAGCACATGGATGATTACATTTTGGTGGTGATCTGATTCAGATCCAAGGATGTTTTTAGAGACAGATAGTGTTAGAAATGCCTTGGTGGAGGATTGTGATCTTGGAGCAATTCTAGTTTTGACTAACTTCTATTTGTGTCTTAATTACTTAGATTTTTTTTTTCCACTTTACTCATCCCCCTTTCCCCTCCGTACTTCCTAAAACGTCTTGTTCTCCCCGGACCCCAGATAGATCTACCAGTGTGACATCACAGTGTCAAACAGGGCTGAACAGATGAATTACCACAGGCGGGTCCTGTAAACTAAACAGGGTGGATGAGGCCGCAATGGGGAAGGACTTGCTTACGTTGAAGCCTGTAGGAGCTCCAACAGTCTCAGATAGCAAAATAAAACAGCACGGTGAGGAAGGGCACTTTTGATAAAAGATAAGAGAAGATAAGATAAGAGAAGATATGCCTTTATACACAGGGGGAAATTCCAAATTTACAGCAGCAGCAGGATGTAAGAGACATATAAAAAGAAACTAGATAAGAAACAGGAAATTAACTCATTAAAGTAAAATGAAATAAGAAAATAAAATATATGTAGTATATAGTAAGTGGTATGTACAATGGCTATGTACATCTTAGATATTGTACAAGTGAAACATTTGAGGTATTGTAAATATTATTGCATACAGGAGAGATATTTGTTATGGAGATTTAAGTGATTTTTCCTCAAAAATGAACCAAAAAACCTGCTTTATGGCAAAATATGGCCTCTTGAAATAGTGCTTGCACAGTCAATAGGCACAAAAATCCTGAGAGTGGACCACGTCATCATAAGAAATAAAGAAATAATTCAACTACCTGTAAGCTGTCTTCACATCTCAGCTTATGTCAGATTTAACTCCCATTGTCAGTATTATTTTCGTAAGCAGACAAAACACAAACATGTCTTGTCCATTTCAGGGTTGCAGAGGGCTCCAGTCAACCTGAGGCACATGTTTTAAAACCTTTGACCATTCATTCACCTCACAGACACAGACAGTTGTCCTTTTTGTCCATGCAATCATGTGAATTCTTTGGAAAAATGAACAACTCTTCCCAAACTTTTAGCTCTGAGCTACTTTCCTCTGACTTATTCTTCTGTCTCCAGTACGCCTCCTCCTTACATAGTGAGCAAACTACAACAGATGGGGTGTGAAAAATTTATCAGATATACTACAAATTATCACGAGGACGGGATGAGGTTGGGTTTTTGTCCCTTGTGATTTCTTTTTGCAAAATGCAGGGTCTGAAAAGCAGCACTAAATACAACCAGTGATGGGTTTTTCAGGAAAGGGACAAGCTCCTTTTTGTGTTCGTGGAGATTGGTGAAGACGTTTAGTACATTAACATGGGGTCAAAGCAGAATTATTGTGTTTATCTGACAAAAACTGGGCTTTTATAACAGATAATAGCATGTTCATTTGAGTTTTTAGATATCTGACATCATAAGTTTGCATGCATTACTAAGGTGAGCCACAGCAAAAGTCTGAACGGGCAACTAAATTTAAGTGTTTTTCTTGATGCACAGTGGTGATATTTATTTATTAACTGAAGTATATCGGCCTCCACTACAGTAGGTGGCGATATAAAAATAATATGATAATGAGTTTGCAAACAACTAACAAGTTGTTTGTCCAAAATAGACATATGTTCAGTTCTTTACCTTTCATGCTGCTTTAATTTAGGTACCTCTATTATAGTGTTTTTATATTTAAAGGAAAAAATAATCCTAACCTTTTCCAGCCTTTAGCATTTATAACCGCACCAAAACCTTGCACGTAATTGTTATTACTCTGTTCATCTTCTACTGGGTCGAAACCCATTGCAAAGACTGAAGAGCATGCTTGAACAATTCAACAAAGGGCTATCTTAGTCGACTGATGTGGAAACTTGCTACAAAAAGTCAGTTTTATCAGACTTACTTAGATATTTTACCTTTTTCACAGCGTGTAAACTCAAAAATAAAAACAGAAAATGTGTTTGAATGTGGAGAAGCTCTTGCGTGTGAAATAATCAGTCAGACCCAGTTTGGTTCTGAACTCACTGAAGTTTTTGGGTTGTAATTCAACATGCACAAACCTCTGCCAAGGCATTTCTGACGTTCTTAGAGTTATTATGGAAAATGTGGAAAACTGCTTTATCTGAAAAAGAAATAAATAAAAAATCTTGGATCTGCATCCTTATTCGGACCATCGCCAAAATGAAATCACTTCTTCCTTGCACCATGATCAAAGTCTGTTGAGAAGTTACAGAGTTGCTCACAAACCTGCTAAGCCCTGTTTCTACTCTAGATTGGAAATGCTAAAATGTTATGGATGCCAGTGTCTTTAGCAATTATGTCTATGGATTCATTTTTTTGGATTCACTTATCGATTCTTGTGGATTTTCTTCGAAGAAAAGGAGGCCTACAAAGGTGATCTTTGTCAAAAATGCAAAACATATGGCAGTAATACAGACACCAGATGTTTGCAGTTCAACAAAAAAGGTACTTTAAGGGGATCTTGAAGAGTAAAGACAAATGATGTTGATATCAAAGGTAGTTATGGACTTTAAAATGGAGTCTCTTTGATTCCTATCCCTTGTTATCACCATAAAGTAGAGGGATACTGTTCATTTTATTAATCCAAAAGTAAATCAGAGTGTGCACATAGCATGCAGAAAGCTTCAAAATGAAACTGTGCTTTCATAGTTTAACATAAAACCAACTGGATGGATACAGCTACTTGTCAGTAACAGGAGAAATTTCCATCAATGCCCAAATAATAAGAGACACATCGCCATCGTTTGAAGAGCAGGCAGACATGCTTACGCCAATAAACCTTCCCTTGGTGCTCGTACACTAAAACAATCACAGTAGTCCTGTTAAATGACTGTATTCAGTTTTGGCTCAGGATATTTAGGGCTGAGGATATATGGCCTTTTTGTAAAACAAGATATAATCTTAGGCAGTTTTGTTTATAACGATGAAGTTGTTGATTTGCTAAAAGCATTAAGTGAGCCACTATGAGGAATGCCAATGTGCAGAATGCCAAAACAATTGGCAAAAATGGCAAGGGCAGGATTAATGTTTTCCAAATTTTACAACAGTACCAGAAAATGCAATGACAGTAGGGTGGTGAGCTGCAGCCCCAGACCTCAAGCTTTGAGTTTTGCCCTCTGCATCTGAAAATCTTAATTTTAACCTTATTAGCCTGTATTAAAAAAAAAAACATGTTAATCTGGAAATAATGCAGTGACACTGCCCATCCCTAAGTTCTATTATACCTTAACTGAACATGTCAATCCAAAGACTGTCATGAGAAGAAGCTCAAAAGTCTGATTTTTCCACAGCTGTTAATCATTTGCATTACTTCAGTTGAAGTTGCAGAAAGGGGTGGCAATAAAACAGACTTTATGAATATGGTGCTCTTAAAAAGAATTTCCACTCCAGGACAATAAACTCTAAGTCTGAGAGAAATGCCCAGTGCTGCTGCTTCTGTGTTTTACACTTAAAGGTCAGGTTCACTCTGCAGGAAATGAGTTGGTTAGTGTCTCTGAGCTCAGTAAGTGCTCCAGACTCCTGCTAAAACACAAACAAATGCAGGTTTGTCTGAACTTCCTTGCTTCTGTAACACAGGCCCTTTTTTTTTATTCCAGAGTTGTCAAACATACACGTTTTCATGGCCCCGATGTCCTTAAAGTCAGCAAGGACACATAGTTCTGTTCAGTGTTTGCATGAAGCTCGCCAGCCTCTCATGTAAATCCAATACAAACCAAATGGTAGCTGTATTATGTAATTCTGGTACAAAGGTCGATAAAGTCCGCCCGGGATTGGTGACAGACAATGCAGGGCTTTTAACCAGGGAGAGGCTTTCACCTAGAGTCAACTTGTTGATTAACCACATGGTGACTGAGATGGTCATGCCTAAATTCAGCTAAATAGACTCTTTCATAATGGCATTTGCAAGTTGTGCTTTCTTTTTGTCTTCTTTGTTATTTCATGACAAACTCCCTCATAAAAACATCTATAAAAATGTGGATGTGCTTGTTTTCGGAAGAAAAATCAAAGCAGAAGTGCCCCTTTCTGTAACAGCCAGAAGGGGGCGATACCACAGGCTTCGAACAGATGGTAAAACAATTGGATGAATTCATGGGGGCCTTTGGAACACTGCTGATGTTCTCTCAAGCTGCCATACTGTACGTGTTGTCTCAACTATGCTAATGCTACATCTACTCACAGACAAAAGGCCCTTTTGAGGTGAGACGTAAGGGCGTGTGAACAATAGCAGCACCATATTTCCAATAAACACACAAGGAAAAATGGGGTGATATAAAAAGAAGTTCAGGCCAATCGGCTGTAAAAACTGTCTTTGCCCCATATACATTTATTAAGGTGTCAGGTGACTGCAGCCAGCCTCTAGTGGACACTCTGGGTACTGCAGGCACTTCTGCATGGGTCTTCATTTATATCCCCAGAGGTTACCACCTGACTGCAAATTGAAGTCTAATATTTCAAAAGTCTGTGGGGAAATGTGTCTTCTGAATTCTCTGTAAGCATTTTCTGGTCTCTTCCTGGTCTCAGCCTTTGATTTACAATCTTCTGCTACTTTGCAAATGGGAGGATTTAGAGAAAAATAGACGACAAACTACCCATTGAGAGAGAGGCCGCATTCTGTTATTTTTAGCTTTCTGACAGACAAGTCAGTGAAAAGAAAAGCACTGTTTTACATTTGAATGCTGTTGCCAAGTTTGAAATCTTTTGGTTTAGCAGCAAGAAATTTACTCAGCTCCTGTTCTTTTTAGATAAATTGGGAATCAGTATTAAGATCCAAGCAAGCGTCAAACTAGGGATTGTGGCAGGAAGTACATCTTTAATTTAAAAACATCCATCCATCCATCCACTTCCTATACCACTAATCCCTTTGGTGGTCATGGAGGAAGGGGCCTATAAGCAGGAAAAGCAAAAAAAATGAAGACCAGCATATGTCAGTGTTTGTTTACATTTCTCAAGATGAATGTGCAAGCTTAACGTCTTCTTCTCTGGTTATGGTGTATGTCTGCAGCAGCATTACAGCGCCACTTACAGGCCTGTTATATCTATTGCAGTGTTTTCAGTGTTTTTATGTGGACAGACACATTTCCTTACTTAATGTCATGTTTACAAAGAAGATTTTACTAAACCATAACATGCTTGCCAAGTCAGAGAAAAGCAGAATGGAGGAACTGGGGTGGAGGAGGGTTGCAAAGCAGCTTGAAGTGGGAGCAGCGAAGAGTAGGCAGCTTTCGAGGCAATCAGCTGGTTGCCAGCAGTGGTGGGCGAGTTTTAGATCAGCTATTTTTACAGTGGAATGCTAGCATGTTAGCAGTCTCGAAACTGTGTCCTGCCAGAGCTGACACTATGCTCCATATTGTTTAAAATTCAGAATTATTTTTAAATTAAATTATATATTTCAGGAAGAAAACAAACAACAATTTTGTTTTCCTGTATG
Organism: Scarus forsteni; assembly: GCA_036419115.1. Taxonomy (NCBI): domain Eukaryota; kingdom Metazoa; phylum Chordata; class Actinopteri; order Labriformes; family Labridae; genus Scarus; species Scarus forsteni. Next base: position 25,789,566 of record JAZDUH010000458.1, read on the forward strand.
TGCATCCCAACTGCTTACCTATTTGTCTTAAGTCCCGGAAACTTTCTGCTACTCACAGATTTTAAAACAAATAAACCTGATATTCTTCAGCGCTGCTACATCATTTAACTCCAGATTCTGCAAGTATTGTTTGTGTAACTTTATGGCCACTGAAAAACCTACATTATTAGATTATAAGCATCCAATTTCTCTCCAATACCTGATGTAGGAGGCATGAACCTAAGGGAACCTGAGCTGGATCTCCCTCTTTAATTTATCATTGTTTTTGTTGCAGAGTAAGAGTACAGCCCCAAGTAGGGATGTCCTGATGAGACTGTGTTGCATTATTTATTGAATTAAGCTGCTCTGTGCATATCAAGTAAGACTTTTAAATGTTTAAAGCGGAGACTCCGTGCAGTAAAGTAATGGCATGCTCTCAGTCATATTTAGTGCTATAGTTGTGTCGAATTTTCAATATGCATGTGGACAAAATGCTAGAACTCTGATGGAATATATGCAACAACTGCAGGGTTTTCTCATCATGTTGTTCGTCCAGTCTCATAATCTGATCACTGGCAGAGCCTCAGCAGTGATTTGCTCAGACTAGAGGAAGAGAGAGAGGGGAAGGAGGGGAGGTCACTATGATCTGTGGTTGTGGTGACATAACTCGCAGTCAGTGTGTTGACATTATGAACAGGACTCCTGGGGTGTGTCACCTGGACTGAATTGTTTCTGGTCTGCGTGTGTGTTTATGAGTGCGGTTGTGTGTCCGCGGCTGTTCTTGCACACTCATGTGAACGTGCACGTGCCTGCCTGTGCATTTGTTTGTGTGTACAGGGGCGAGTCACAGCCTGCAGGGGTGTGTATGTCCATGTGTGTGCTATCACAACAATACACAGAGACACAAAACAGATGTTATAGGAAACACGATGTCAAATGAGGAAATGATAATGTATCTGGCTCAGAGTAAAATTACTTATTGCTCTGTAAGATCCAGAATAACTACAGCTTACAGTAAATGAGGTTTAACTCTTTGACTATGCAGCAGTAGCTTATGTTGTTAAAGGATTAATCCAAAAACAATATAATTTAAGAAATAACAAATTACTTTTATTGATTGGACTTCTTTTTTATTGATGAAATCAAGGGTGTAGGTTTGATTTTGACATTGGTGGGGACATAAATGCACACCAAGATGGCACCCCTGAAAGTTGATGTGTTTTGCATTTATGACTGTTTTTTATTTTCATGTAGAGCTAATCAACAAATAAACAAACTATCACATTCAGAAAAAAATACTCTAAATCTCTACTGTCTGTTCCTTGACAGAAATATATTGATGCATGAACAGTGGGACAGTTTGGGATCAATCAGACAGTTTGATGGTATGGTTATAGTCTGATAAATATCGAACCACAACCAAAAAAGGACTACCGATAAGTGTATTCCCCAACAATATGAATGTATAAAGTCATGTTATTAATCTGAGATTTTATTGTGTTTTTTCCCCACAAACTTTTATTGATGGTCTTAAATGGTTGCTGCCTTTCAATACACTATACATGGATAATAAATAAACTAACCTCTTTAAGTATCTCTTTGGCATTAAATATAAGCTTTTTTTTAGTTATTAAGTTATATACTATGCTCGTTTTTTATGTTAGGGACCATGCAGTAGTGGCATAATATTGATAGGGATGTGTCCCTCGCGTCCCTACCCAATTCTACGCCCCTGGATGAATAAGATTCAAATGATCACACATACCTCCCGTTGCTTACTCACTTGATGTTGTCTTAAAAACACTCTGACGATACAAACGCAGCTGATGTTTAGGACAAGACCCGGTGTTGTTGTTCCACAAGTGACTGTGTTGACTAGTGACTCATGGCTGCTTGTGTATAACAGGTGTTGAAACCAAGAAAAGCACCCTCGAAAGTTTTCAACTAACAGGATTTGTTCAAGTTTACGGATGTGTGGAAGTGAAATATAAATAAAAATATAAATGAAGAAATACCAGTCACACTTGTGGTTGGGATAGTTTTGAAAATAAAACTGCTTTAAGCTTAGAAATTGCAAAACAGAACATATATCATGGACAGCATTTTTAAAAATAGGTTTTAAGTAATTTTTTAGGAAATGGCAAAGTCATTGCTCCTTCCACAACAACTTTGGTTTATGGTTTGTGGTTCTGGTTTCTGCCTTGAATGTTGTTTTTTGTCGTAATGCTTCAGGAACATCTTCTCATTAACTTGATAAATGACTGTAATACTGGAAATCTATTCACTGCTGAGTCTTGTTATTCAGCCAATGCTGCCTTCTCTAGTGTCTAATATAGAAAGACCGCCAAGCTGTTGCTGCTCTTTTATTTAGAATTCTTGGCTCTTGCGGTATGTTGAATATGTTTTTAGTACATTTTTGTTTATACTCCAAAAATGTCTAAACCTTAAATAAAGACAGAACAATTCATAATCAACAGATCTACTATTAATAAATCCTTTGTTAGCTTCAGGCTTGTAGGAGTGCCTGTAATCTTCCGTGATGTTTTTTGTACTTTTAGATTAAATGAAGATCTCACAGTTGGTCCTCCAGGTTCTGGTGTAAAGGAAGTACTTGATTTGTTTCAGGCAGAGAGGAAGAAGCCAAACATGGCAGCAGACACTCAGGGCGGTGAGCGGTGTTTACGTTACAGGGAGGGGAGCCCTCTTTATGTAACATACTTCCTATATCACATTCCTGGTCTGTATTGTATTTCCCGCCACTGTTATTTTTTCTTTCTTATTCTGGATGTCACAAACAGCTGCTGGCAGAGCTCAAAGTTCATCTGCATGTCGTGTTCAGAGGACAGAGAAATAGCAGGACAGGATATGAGGCTCTGCTCTGGCTCTTTATCTGATTGCTGCTGGTGTAAAGCTAATACTGAGACTATTACTGCTGCTATTATATAATACTGTTGCTCTACACACTCCCATTCTGCTCTGTGGACATGCAGGCCACTTTCAAGTCTTCTAATGTGACTCAATATGTCACAATATTTAGATTATACTTCCAAGTGTAATCTAATCTTACCAGAAAGACGTAATGTTATGAGCAACTAGAACAAGTGTCTGGCATTTATACTGTTCTAACCTAACAGAGGATCAAGAGGACTTGGATAGTCTGTTTGTCCAATTGTCTGTTAGCAAGATAACTCCAAAAGTTATGAACAGATTTTTATGAAAGTTTCAGGTGATCCGAATCAAGGAAAATGTACAGATTCGTTAACAGTTCAACAAAACTTGAAATGTCTTTTTGAAGGTTGGCACTCGTGGAGCTCTTCTAGTTTGGTTGTGTAATTGGCTGAAATCTTAATTCTTTCTGCTAATGGAGCACATTTTGGGAGAAGATTTTGAGTTCATAGTGAATTTGGCATTTTAATCCAAAACCAGTTTAGTTATTTTCCATGAGTCAGAGTCTTGTGTGCTAAACTAGAAGAAAATCATTCAAAGTGTTCCTGCATTCACCTTAGAGACACTGACCTTGGCTTTTGACTTCAGATCTTCCAAATCTCATCAGTTCAGTCCTGAGTCACAGTGGAAACTTGGGCAGGGTTTGTGAAGATCCCTTCAAGTCTTCTTTTTATATAACTTTAACAACCAAGGGATAAACACGAGGCCTGGACATCAACTTTAAACCTTTAAAATCGAGTCAATTCTCCATGAAACAGAGTTGTCCTTGTACAGTATGACGGAAATCCCCTTAAGTCTTCCTTAAAGATGCTATGAGGAGTTTCTAAGTAATTACAAAAAAAGTCTCACTTTTAAATATATGCCTGAAAGAAATACACACTTTAAGATGAGTTTTATAGCATCAAAATAGATTATCTATAAATGCTATTCCTTAGCTTCGCCGTCGGGTTGGACAGGGCTGGACTGGCCTGGATACTCAACTTTGGGAACAAGACAATTAAAACTAGAACAAATTTATATTATTCAGACACGTCTTAGAGCACCGGGCAGTGGGTAGCAATATATAGCTGGCTACAAAACTACGATACTAAGTTTTCCAAAAATTGCTTGTTGTCACACATCAAAAACTACCACTACGTAACTAGAAAGAAATACATTACCTCGTCGCTTTGCATCCTGTAAGTTGTTGAAAAAAGAAGTTGTAAAGCAATGCAGAGTTCTGAGGAAGGTCCGAGGTCATCTTTTTGCATGACAACAAACACACACTTTGGCTTGGGTCATGTCTTTTGGTGCATTCCAGTTGTAGTCAGAAGTAGGAATTTCCGAATTCCGAGTAGGAAACTGCAGCTGGAACGACTCCCGAAGTCAGAATTTCCTACTAGGAACTCGGTGAAACCTTGGTAGACTTATATTTACAAAAATGCTGCTCTAGTGATAATCACATTCTTCATGTGATATTTGTGAACAACAACGCAGGGTGTGCTAACAACAGCTAACAATAGCCTGGTAGATCGGCATGTTTTTTTGCGATTTCAACTGGAACGCTGATAACTCTGAGATTATGTCACTCCCAGTTCCGAGGTTACTGGAATGCAGCATTACGACAGTTGCTGCGCGTGCTCATGGGTAGCAGAGTCTTTATGTCGCCTGTTATAGATTCTCCTCATAGCACCTTTAACATTTGGGCAAAGTTTGAAGAAAAGTCTTTTTGGGGTACACACTACAAGAAAATCAACTTCTGGCTCTGATCCCGGCTTCTGACCAGAATCAGGAAAGGTCTGATTATCTTTTGGTCATTAAGATAATCTTTAGGAGTGTTAAGATTTTTTAAGTTATCCTCTCAGAAAAGAGCAGTGGACATGAATATCAAACATGTTCCATATTTCCAAACTAATATCCTCATGTGTGGTGTTCACCAAAACCAGGGAAGCACGTTGTCTGCATTTTATCACTTAGATCCAATCAGAAAGCAAGCTGGCTGAAGCAGGAACCAAACACAGCCATGACAGCAAAAGTTAAGAGGAAGCATAACATGAGAGTAATGTCAGAAAAGAAGGACCAACTGTACGGCTCAACCTGTGACTTATATGTAAGGGACACTGTATGGAAACCATAACAACCAAGGATGTTAGCAAACAAGTGGCTGCATTTAGCTTCAGTTTCTCCAGCCACTTTCCACCATGTTTGTTTACACCAACTAAAATTCCAAGCTTGGAAAATGGAGGTCCTGGTTGTTGGCTGGTGACTCGGCTGGTGTGTGGTGTACCCTATAAGTACACTACAAGAACAAAGCTGTTAATGTGTCATTATTTATCTTCATTTGTTGCCCTCTGTTTAAAAATCAGATACTCAAATCTTCATGTGTGTGCGAGGCCTGAGGAAGGCATTGAGGTATCAGAGTCGAGGTCTATTTTTTAATGAAAAAACGCCGACTGAAAAGAGTTAGAATGATGCCCTCAAGTCTGTGAAGTTCAGTTTTCAGGAAGGATTTTCCTTCTCCACTTTTCCACTTCCTCAGTTTTCCACATTCTTTCTTCTCCCAGAATGGACCCTCATATCCCAACCACCTCGGGGAGCAGCAGCGAGTCTGATGCACTCAGCTGTTGGTTTCATGTGTGGGTGGAGAAAGTGAAAGTATAGATGGATCAAACAAGCGATTAGTCAAGAGGAAGAGTTGCTCACCTGACTCTCAAACATCAACCTGTGTTATTTTTCTCTGCTTCTGTGGGCGTCTGTGCCCACTGCAGCTGACACCTCCCTGCATGCTCTCTGAACATACAAAGAAATGGCAGCTTAAAGGTACAATGTGCAGAATTTTTGTGCTGAAATTGATTTAAAGAAGTGCCAGTTCCTGTTTTGTACACTGTACATTGCAGATTAAAACTTGCTTCACTTTATATCATTGAAAAATAAAAGGGGTGAGCACGCACATCCTATGTAGGGTGCTGGATCAAAAAGAATCTAAGCATGAAAAATGTGTAAAGAGATCCTCACACCAAAAAGTAGCTCCCTTGAAAATTTTTATTTGTAACAGTGACGTTTCGAGCAGAACTGCTCTTCCTCAGACTTTATGGTCTGAGGAAGAGACCGTAAAGACTGTAGAGTAAGTGCACAACATCTGCATTTGTTCATGAATAATTGTTTGGTAAAGGGGTGGGAATTAATATGTTTTTACTTCATCCCACTCCTTTTCGAATATGTCATTAGATAATGTCTGTTTGTTTTGTTTTGTATTTTTACCTCCGCCAAGGAGGTTATGTTTTTGTGAGAGTTTGTCCGTCCGTGAACAAAATAACTAAAAAAGTAATGGATGGATTTGGATGAAATTTTCAGGAAATGTTCAGCATGGGAAAAGGAAGAACTGATTCGATTTTGGTGTTGATCTGGATCAGCGTCTGGCCGCCATGGTGAAAAATGTGATTTCTGTGAATAACTACTGAACTAAAATAGATATCATTATGAATCCAGTTGCTAATGGTATGTTTTCATGGTCAAGGAATCTAAATATTTAGATGAAATAAAGGTCAGAGTAATATTTATGGTCAAAATGACAATATGGCGGAGGTCTGCGCTCTCCGAGTGCTTTCTAGTTTCTGTCTATGACAGTACTTTACTTTACTTTAACCTCATGTTCGGAATAAATGTCAATCAATCAAAAGCTGGACCCTTCACTTACGTATAAAGAAAATTATGTTTTACCTCCAAACAAAAGGATGTTTAAGAAGTAAATTAAGAGTTAAATAAGAAAAAAATGTCACAGTGAAGTTGAAATGTAATGTGGATGAAAATCAAAACAGGCTTATTGTAGAGTCCTCTTAAAGAACCACATTAGAATAAATCATCCATAGGTCACGTGTTTTGGGCTTGTTTTTATCGACCTGGTTGCTTATTTCAGTCGAATAATCTGGCAACACCAGTCAGAAACTGAAGGGGAAAAGCAAGACTGGGGAATGACATGCAGGGAAGGAGCTGGATTTAAACCTGGTCTGCATACTTTGAAGACAAAAGCCTGCAGTGCACATGAACAAACACGTCCTGCGAGGAGCCCCTGGTCTGTGTGATCATTTCTATTACACACTGTGAACTTCCTGAAATGACAGGACAAACTTAAACAACTCCTTCTGATCCTCTCCTGAATATGATCATATTTTCCTCAATCAAGCTTCTTTTGGGACCTTAAAGTGTCTTTTAAGAAAGTTTCCTGTTGAAAACTTTCCTCTAAAATGTGCCCAAAATTCATCAGTATGCCTCCAGCTGCTCCATCTGAGGATCAACTTCTCCCGTCCTGAGGCGAATCCTGTGATGAAGATTTTAGATGATACAGCAGCTGCGTTAAAATGAAGGATTTCAAACAGGATTTCAGGGCTTATGAATATGAATAAAAAATGAAGGCTCAAATTTGGAAGCACTCAAAACGAGACCTTCGAAGACCTTGAGGAAGATTGGAGCTCCTTCAATTAAGGTTGATGAGTTTGGTGTGAATTTCAAGTAAGACAACAACAACATGAGCGAGGTTTGATCCAAAAGTATGACCACAAACAAGGCTTTCGCTGACAGACTGTTTATGTGGAAAGAGAGAAGCAGAGATTGACATGTGGAGAGAAAAACACTTAATCTCAGATAAATTAATGAAAGCAGAGAGAGAGTCTGGGAGTCAGCGGCTGCTTCGTCCAAATGGCTGCAGACGGGAAGAGAGTGAAGCCAGGCGAAAAGCCCAGTTTGGCGGCTGTTTTTACCCAGCATGCAGCAGCAGCAGAAGCAGGACTCGTGTTCTTGGATCAGTTTCAACTTCTGGCCCAAAATGGTTGTTATTAGGACGAGGCTTTGGGCTGACTTATCCAGGATCAGCTGCCGTCCAGCTGCCAGAGAGTCAGATCAGAGCGGCAGAGGTTCAGCTGATGGAGGCAGACAGATGGACCAGAGGATGTATATGCAGAGAGAGAGAGAGAGGGGGATAAAGACAGGATATATGGAGTGATGCATTATGGGAAATTCATGATGGGATTTATGACCATGTGTAGTTTGTAAATGTGCAGTATTGATTCAGGGCTGCTGGGAGGACCAGAGGTTTGAACCATTGGAATTTTAATGAGTTTTTTCATAACTTGTTGATAAAAAATATTAAAATATCCAACAGTTCTTTAAAAACAGAGATGATTAGATAATTCTCTCCTTTTGCAAAGTTTAAATTAGAAATATCACGTTTTCTTCCTGCACAGTGACCTTATAGCCTTGACTGATCACTTTCAACGCTCTTCTTAAGCATTAAAATAAAATAATTAATGCAAACATGCTAATGGAAAAGGGCCAATAGATAACTGCTTCTGCAAGTTGCTCGTGTTTCCACCTTTCTTAAGGTTGTGCAGTAGGCGCCTTTTTCTAAAAAATTAAGCCACAATTCTGACGCTTCTGAACCCTGTCAGTGGAAGGAATTGACAAGGGAATTGATTAGCAGAAAGACTCATGATATTGATACTTTGAAGGAGCTGTTAATGATTCTCAACTGAAATTGGCTTTTGATTCCCAACCCTACTGGTCATCAGCAACACAGCAGTGGAGAAGTGAGTATAAACACAGCAGTGAGTTAGCAATAAGCACTTCACAGGCCAGCAGTGATCCAAGACCACAGTGAGTAATCCCACGTCTATGCCGGATCGCTGCAAATGTACAGTTAGAAAATTTTCAGCTGGAGCCCCTGCAGCTCCACATGAACCCCCGCCAAGCAGATTGACCCAACACAGGACAACAAGCGCTCAGAGTTTCCAGTTTGTTTCATTAAAGAGCAGAAATAATGGAAATAATGTCCACAGAAGATCAACTTCGGGCAGGAAACATAATCTGTTGTTTTCATGTTCCTCTTGTAAGCCCACAGTTACCTCAAGGAGTTGTGGTTCTTCTGTGGTTTCTGTGATCTTGTGTTTTAAGCGTCCTGGCCTGTCGTGTGCAGCACATTAAATTTGCTCCCAGTGAGCGAAGATGCTGCGTGGAGTTTGCTTGTTCTCCTTGTGCGGGCATTAGTTCTCTCAAGGCACTCTGGCTTCTGGGATTTATCTGCACGTATACATAATATAAGGTCATAAAATAGATAAATAGTAGCAGATACAAAACATCATGACAAAATTTAATCCAAATTTGCGAGAGATATAAACAGCTTATGCCTAAGTCACACATTCCCGTTTCTTATGGCGATTGTGCACGACCGTACACGATTGACGAGACTGGTGTGATCGTTATGATACAGGATGAAATGACTGTCTCACCCCTGGACACACCCCGTAAATACACTGTCAGTAGCACTTCTACGGCGCTTCAGGGGGTGTTGGTCCTGCTCCAGTTAGGTTAATACAACGACATGATGGGGATTCCATGAATTTCCATCCCGCTGACACGACGTCAGCCCCGCTCAGGCTCAGGTTGCGTCACGTAAGCCCCGACTGAGCCTCGTCGCTTGCGCCATCTTGAACGGGACACAGTCGGGGCACAAACGGATACATCCTTGTCAGTCGTCCTCATAAAGCTTTCAGGATTGAGCCACGACCAGCCCGACTGAGACTGTACATGCCACGCTAATACCGTCCACATTAGGACTGCATTAGGCTCCCACCCCGCTTTACTGAGAGCGGCGATTCTCCACGACAGTTTCAAACAGTTCAAAACTGTCGGGACCCTTCCACATTCCCCGCCGTTCATCCACGACTATACAACGCTGATCCAGACCAAGTAGCGCATGCACCACGACCAAAAGCACGTTTCATCAGGATTATGACAATCGTGCACAATTGCCATGAGAAACGTGAATGTGTGACTGGGGCTTTAGAGTTGTTTATCTGTTTGTGTTTTAATGTAGCTTTTAATGGTTTGAATATGGTTCAGATGTCACATTTTCTTCACAATTCAGCTTTGCATTGGGGATTTTTATGTACAATAAATCTGGCAGGAAAATAATGGTTCAAAAAAGCCTGGATCAAAAGTTTTTTTTAAATCATAGCTTGTTTTTCTACATCATTTAACACATCATAATGTTCTCTCTTTGTATTTGTCTAATGGAGCTGATTTTCAACTCCACTGCACAGATTATTCTCTGCTGAGATGTCTGAATTATACGATGAATCAAAACCAAAAGATGACAAATTTTCATGCAAAACAACTTTAACTTCTTTGTTATGCTTCATAATAATTAATCCCTCCCACCAGAAACATTCTTATTTGATCTATTGGTGACTCCAATTTGCCTTTAGGTGTGAGTGTGAATGGTTGTCCGTCTCTCTATTTGTCCCTGCGATTGGCTGGCGACAGGTTCAAGGCCTCCTCCCCAAAGTAAGCTGGGAAAAGCTCCGCCCCCTGCGACCCCAAAAAGGGAAAAGATGGATGTAAACAGATCCACGGGAACATTTTCTGTCTCAGTTTGACTCGAGCTCCGGCCTGAACCCTCCGTAAGAGAGTTCATGTATTTAAGTTTTCACTCTCGTTCAGAAAGTGCACACTCAGTGTGAAGCCGAGTGTTTGCAGCTGGATTTTATGGAGGAACATGGGGGTGTTTCCTCTGCCGCCGCCCGCCGTTCAGTCTGATTTTCAGAGGTTTTGTTTGTGGTTTTGTTGCTCATATTAAAATGACTGATGGCTCACAGTGGCAGCCAAAATTCACATCAGCCTCAGTTTTCCTGCTTTGACTGACATTCGCTGGTTTACAAACAGCTTCAGATGCACAAATTAGGATATTTCTGTGCGTCTGATGGGTATTTTTGACACTTTATTAAAAAGCATGATGAATAAAAGATGCTGAGTCTTTGAGGTCTGATTTATTCCCCCTCTGCTGGCTCAAACGTCCTGCAGGAATTTGCCTCCGTGGACGTCTCTTTTCTGTTTTATTCACTCAGGCTTCTGAAATCTTTCCACTACTGTTTCAGTCGGTATTGGTCCTCGGCACTATCGTAGTTATTTTTAATCCGTGGCTCTGCGCCTGGAGCTCAGGAAAGAAAAAAAAAAAAGTCTTACAAACGCTGCCACAAAACCGCTCAGACTGCAGTTGGATGATTGCTCGGCTAACACTTGTATTCCAAAGAGGAAAAGATTAGAATATAATCACTTTTTCCACATTTGTCAGGATCTGAATCAGGTAGAAGGTGCTTCTCTGTGAAAACAGACCCTCATTGTTGCTGTTGTCATGCTCATAAATGAAAAGCAGCACTAATGCAGAGAAGCTTCGGGGCAAAAGCATCAAGAGAGAGGTTTTATATTCACTGCCACACAGTTTGCTAAGAGCGTACCAGAATAACTTGAACTTGTTTGGCTTGAAGTCACACAGAGGATGAACCAGCACATGATGTTTTCTTAATCCCTGCTGCTTTAATTTAATTATTTTTCCTATTTATTTCTTCATATTGATTTTTGGCTTCATAATGAGGGATTTTTATGCAGCAAGGAAATTATCTCAGGACTCAACCATAGGACAAATCAGCTTATTGAGTTGTATTTTCATAGTTGATTAAATGTCCTGATTTCTACATATTATATTTCCGAATATTGATCTTAACTTAATTTCTGTTTGCATAATGTTAGGCCGAAAGTCAAACAAGAATCAAGCGAGGGCACAAAAACCTGCATAAGGATTTAGAGCTTTATTCTCATTTTATTGGGCAGATGTGATTATTTATTTATTTATTTATTTATTTACTGGTTTAATTGATTTTTAACGTCATTTATGGAAATTCTTGTGCACAGAAGCCAAATGCCAAACCTTTAATGGCACAGATGTCACCATTTCCCTCTAAATATTTTTCATCATATTGATTTTTAACTTGCCTTTTTAAATTTTTCTGGACAGATGGAAAATGTAAGACCACAACATAACTAAATAAATTAAAAAACTAGGGGGAAAATCAGTCTCTCTTTTAAGTAGAGCCACATTGTTAAGCAGATATAGTGATTTCCTTATTTATTTGCAGAGTAAATTAATATTAAACCTGCTTATTGGGGATTTATCTGCACGTATACATAATATAAGGTCATAAAATAGATAAATAGTTGCAGATACAAAACATCATGACACAATTAAATCCAAATTTGCGAGAGATAGAAACAGCTTAGATGTAAGTTGTTTATTTGTTTGTATTTTAATGTAGCTTAAGATGTTTTGAATATGGTTCAGATGTCACATTTTCTTCATAATTCAGCTTTGCATTGGGGATTTTTATGTACAATAAGTCTGGCAGGAAAATAATGGTTCAAAAAAGCCTGGATCAAAAGTCTTTTTTTAAATCATAGCTTATTTTTCTACATTATTTAAGACATCATAATGTCCTGTCTTTGTATTTGTCTAATGGAGCTGATTTTCAACTACTGCACAGACTATTCTCTGCTGAGATGTCTGAATTGTACGATGAATCAAAACCAAAAGATGACTAAATTTCATGCAAAACAGATTTAATTTCTTTGTTATGCCTCATGAGACATTATTCAGTCCTTGCAGATAAACTTTTTTTTAACTATTCAAAAAAAGCAGCTCAAATCTGGCTCATAAATGTTCATTTTAAACACAAAGTCCTCAGCTTTTCCTGCAGTCGTGTGCATCGTCATGCCAGTAAACCCTGCAGGGGTCAAACCAAAGGACAAAAACACCTCTTGATGTTTTAGTTTGACCTCACAGGAGCTTTAGTTTCCTCCTGACGGAGCAGATGTGAGGATGTCTTTAAATGTGTTCCTGCACCACAAAGGGTTAAAGCGAACATCCGACTTCTGTTTGTAGTAAATCCTGTTTGATGTGAACCCACTGCCCCTCCACACTGTTTTTAGCTCAACACTGCCTCTCGGTGGTGAGTCCGTGTCACTTCAAAAACACTTTAAAGCTGTTTTCTGCAGGATGAAGATGCTTCTTTACAATTTTAAGACAGAGTTTAAAGAAGTGAGAGGCTGATTAAAGGAAGTGAAGGTTAAAGTAAATCACTCTTCCTCCTCCTCCTCCTCCTCTTCACTCAGTCTGACGTGAATTTGAACAAACTGGTCCGTCTATAACATAATCCTCTTTGAGTCAGAGGGCCTCGCTCGGCTCTTTGCTCTGAGGATGAAACATGATTGAAACACGTGACTCTGCAGACAGCAGCCTCTAAACCAGTTCATCAGCCTCCACCTCTGCAGGACGACTACAGCAGAACTTAAGAAACCAAGATTCAACAATGATAAATGACCAGCACTAAACTCCAGGATTTAAAAAGTAAATTATATTTAAATGGTGCAGCCAGCCTGACTGTTTAGTGAGTGTCTGGATTTCACCTCTTAACTGTGGTTAAATCAGTCAAGACCACATGTTTTTATCACAGTACTTCTGTGATAATTAGAGATTTTTTTTCATTATAAGTATTCATTTTAATTGGAGAATTGCTTTTTTTTTCTTTAGATATTTTGTGGTTTAAAAGTTGACTAATTTCATGGCAAAATATTACATTGTCTTGTACAATATACTTTATAAATTAGCCATAAAAATCTCATCATCTCCTATTCATAACCTGTTGGTTCCAACCACAAGAAGGAGAAACAAAACCAGACATGAGGAGAACATAACAGAATAAAAAAGTCCCCGCTGAGGATCAAAAGGAGGTGCTGCTTCAATCACTGACCCTTTTGCCCAATAATCACCACTAAAAGTACTCTTTTTATTAAGAAGTCTGAACTGTAAATATAAACCTGATAAACCAAACAAAAAATATAATAAATATAATATTTTTATATAAAAAACTGTGGATATTTAGAATTGCAGTAGTCTGAGACTGTGATGATCCGTGTTACATGGACTTGCACATATTTACATTTAAAAGCAGAAAAATAACAAACATGAACAAACTTTTTAGTATGTGTGAATAAAGCATAACCAGAGTATTGAAAGGAAAGACTTGGTTGAAATCGTGTTATCTACTTTATGTTTTGTGGCCCATTATTTGAAGTTAAAATCACTCATTTTGGTGAGAAGCTGAATGCAAAAACAAGATAAAAATATTTTCTATTCAAGTTGCTCAAAAGCTAAGGTGTCTAGTAAAGATTGCTGCTCACATTTTTGCTTATTTTTCAGAAATATTCCTAATTTTTGCAACGAAAACATCCTTTTCTGCAGGTTTTACTCACTTGCTTAAAGTGTAGACTCACATGTAGGCCTATCACTGTAAAATATATTTGGTGCATCTTCTCTTCATCGTAAAACAAGTTTCCACGAGCTAATGATCAGTTTGACTAAAGGACCGAGGTGTAGAGCATCAAGTACAAACAATTCATGAGTAAAAAAAATCACACATGCCTCCGTTACTCTGAAATCCCAGAGTTAAATGAATATTCTGCAAATCTGATTTTATTTGCAGAATCTTCGTGTTGAATAATCTAACATGGTGTTTTCCTCTCCCCCTGTATGAAGTGATTCTGTCCTGTGTTATCAGAGGTTCATTCAGATTTGCTGATCTGCGCTCTGGGATTTTCCCATCATCCTCTGCAGTGTACTCCGCTCGTCCTCGGCTGCTGCTCTCTGACATGAGAGCATCGCAGCGCACTGGGCAGATGGGTTCTAATCCTCAGATAAAACTGGATGATGATGATGATGATTGGAAAGATAAACCGGTAATTAAGACCCAGTTTATGACAAAAATGACCATCGGGCAGATTTGGGAGACACTGTTAAAACAATAAAACAGCTCTCTTCCCCCCACACTCTCCTTTTCTGTGAGTGATCTGCTGTTCTGACAGAATGTAAATAATCAGAGCTTCTTAAGCCCTGCAGCAGAGTTTGGCCTTTGACCTCTCTGACCTCTGGACTTTTGATTAACAGCAGCTTTACTGTGGTGTTAGAAACCTCTGCATCCACATCTGGCACCGACATAAACACTGAGCAACAACAACTTCATGCACGATGGGTTTAAAAATGTTTTATTTGCTAATATTCTGTTTCTGTGCCCTTGATGGACAGTTCCACTCAGATAAAGTAAAAAATAAAACTATCAATAAAGAGAGAAAAACTACAATAAACCTATTTAAAGCATATATGTACGTAGAAATTACATGTATAAAAGAAAAAATACTAATGAAAACATTGACTTTGGCTCCTCCTGTTGTCAAAGAAGTGCAATGAAACAAATACATCAAACGATCAGGATTTTCCATGATTTTCCTCGTGCTTGAATGTTTTATATTTTATCATTTGCTAGTGTGCTGATGCCTGAACAATAATAATAATAATAATAATAAAGTTGAAGTTGATTAAGTACATATGAGAAAAGTTATTAAAACAGGATAAAAAGGTATTTAATTTATGTGGTGCCATGTATAAAACTATATGAGTATTATAAAATATTTATGAAAGTATTAAAAAAGGAAGACAACTAGGCCAACAAAATGAAATAAACCTCTTTTAAAAACAGGTATCTAGGTAGATATTTGATTTATAAAAAGAAACATGCAAATTAAAACACTGACTCTGGCTCCTCCCGTAGTTAAAGGAGTGCAATGACAAACAAAAATGAAACAGGTGAACAAATATGAGAAGGTAATAATAATTTGTAAACAAAACTATTAATTAAAAGAGAAAAATGAATAATGAACCCATTTAAATCATGTATGTTGGTAGAGATTACATTATGACTGAAAACATTGACTTTGGCTCCTCCTGTTGTCGAAGGAGTGCAATGAAAAATATATATGGAAAGATTAAACAAATGAGAATATAAGGTTATTAAACAATTTTTAAAAATTGGTACAAGGTGTAGATAATGAATGGATTAAAATAAGTCCCGTAGGTAAAGACTACATTCATAAGAAAAAAATATATTTATATTTATAGCAATGCGTTCATGATTACAACACAAATTTATGATTCAAAATGTAGTTTTATTATTGGACCTCTATTCTGACCAATTTAAAAACAACTGATGTCGACCAAAGTGCTGGAGAGAGAGGAACAACACAGGAAAGACGATGAGATAAAACAGCGAGTACGTTCACGAGGCCTAAAACAAACAACAAGATGGAATGAGACGAGACAGATCTAAAACCATAATATCCTATGTCATGATAATAATAATGATAACAATAATAATAATAATAATAAATAATAATACTAATATCAAGCTATAACCAGAAAAGAACTCAAATGCAGACCTCCCCCAAGCAGCTCACTTCTGGCGGGGGCTTTTCCTCAACCTCTGTAAAAAACAATTCTGGATCAGCACTAAGTGATGGGCTCCTCTTCTGGCATTGCAAGGGAAGCTGGGAAATGTAGTGACGCAGGCTTGAAATACGCTTACGTGAATTTTCAAATAGAGCAGCCAAGGAGAAATTAACGGGGTTTGCCATTATAAAGTTTATTATTTTTTATGATGTCAATCTGAATTGAATCCAGATGAAATTGACCGTGATGATAAGTTTATATTATACATATTATACTGTACATTTTGAAGTAAATTTATGAAGTGATTTCAGAGATATGATTTTTTAAATTTTGTCTCAATGTTAACTTATGGGACTTTCAGAAAATTTGGGGAATTTTGCATCCAGACAAATGTGTGGATCACTACCAAAATGTAATGACTTCCTGTATAAAAGCAGAAAAGAGAGAGCTGGAGGGCCGAGAGAATTTAAGAAAAACAAACTGGGTGTTGCATAGATTCTTTACAACTGGCAGATAGATTTGGACATCATCTGCAAAGCAAACCTTCATTTCAGTTTACTGACCAACCAGGTGCTCCCTACTTCTTCTTCTCTTGTTTTTTTAACGGTAGTGTCCAATCAGGTGCAGCCAAAGGTCAGCATGAGAAAAGAAAGTTAAATGATTTAAAAGAAGTGTGAGTCATGTAACGTGAAGCATGAAGATCTGTAAGCTGTGTAAACATGTAAATACCTGTATTTTTTTCTAATAGCCAAAGCTTGACAAACCCTCATTTATCTTTCACTTGTGTGTAATTTTATTAAAGTTCTGATTGTATTTATTTTATTTAACCTTTATTTAAACCAGGTTGGTCCCATTGAGATTAAAAACCTCTTTTTCAAGGGAGACATGGCCAAGACAGATGAATTTAAAGCCTGATTTGTTTTCTTTGCTCTGGTGTATTTGGTCAAACTGCTTTTAATCAGTCTAACATCATCACAGCCTAAAAATTCAGATAGACCTGGTTTTCTTGACGAAAGGACATCTTGAACTTGGTGGAGGTTTTGTGTCCATTGTTGCAAAAAATAAAAATATAAATCCAGGTGGACTAAAAGATTACAGAAAAAGGATTGAAGTTTTAAAGGTTAAAGTGAAATGCTGCTTAATATCATTTTTCAAACACCATTGAGATGTTGAACAAGAGGTAGCGAGCATTATTCTCTTCTTGTGGTATCTTCTGAAGTTTGAAGATAAAACATCTCTGACTAAGTGTGTCATCCTTTCTCCTCCAGGTGGTCAGGCGGTGCCTCAGGACCCTTCACCCTCCTCCACCTGCCCGCCAGGACCCCCAGGACCTCCAGCTGGAGCCAACGGCAGCAGCGACATCATGGTGAACTTTGACCCAGACCCTGCGGACCTGGCGCTGTCCAGCGTGCCCGGCCAGGAGGCGTTCGACCCACGACGACACCGGTTCTCTGACGAGGAGCTGAAACCTCAGCCGATGATCAAGAAGGCCCGGAAGATGCTGGTGCCCAACGAGCAGAAGGTACTACATCTCCCACAAATCCTTGCTCTTCTGGAAACCATTTTCTTTTCTTATTTGTGCTGTTTTGATGCTCTCTGCCTGTTCAGTTATGACGCTGCGTAGTCTTTTGTGGATTTATTGTGGTGATGCAAATGCAGCCAAATAAAAATACACTTAAATCTGTTTTAAGGTTTAAAAAATCACACCTTTTATCAGTCAATGAACTGATGTGTCTGTTTAGATGTAGAACTTTGATTTATGAAATAATCAGGTCAAAGGTTTCATGTTTACTCTTTTGTTTAAGATTCAAAATCCCTTTTAATCCCAAGTGTCCTCACTCAGTTGGTCCACCATATTCTAGTTCTATAAAAAGTCTGAGATTATCTTTTATCTTTCACCAATTATGTTTACATGGCCAAAAAGCATCATGGATGCATAATATCATCATATCTGATTGGCCCATGATGAACAAGTAAATACATACAACAAACTATTTTGCTTCAAAGGCAGAAGTTGTCAAACCGTCTCTCTGGCTGAGACTGACCAATGAGGATGCTTCTTACATCTCTCAGAGGAGGTCTCGCCCATGAGATCCAAATTTAAATACAAACAAAACTTTCAAACAAAATTTATGTTTCATTAAAGATGCCATGAGGAGTTTCTAAGTAACTACAAAAAAGTCTCACTTTTAGATATATGCCTGATCAAAATACACACTTTAAGATGAGTTTTATAGCATCAAAATAGGTTATCTATAAATGCTATTCCTTAGCCTTCCGGTCGGGTCGGACAGGGCTGGACTGACCTGGATACTCAACTTCGGGAACAAGACAATTAAAACTAGAGCAAATTTATATTATTCGGACACGTCTTAAAGCACCGGGCTGTAAGTAGTGATATACAGCCGACTACAAAACTACGATACTAAGTTTTCCAAAAATTGCTTGTTGTCACACATCAAAAACTACCGCTATATAACTAGGGTCACATTTTTTGGTGCGTTCCAGTTGTAGTCCAAAGCAGGAATTTCCCGGTTCCGAGTAGGAAACTGCAACTGGAACGTTCCCAGAAGTTGGAATTTCCTACTGGGAACTCGTGAAACCTCGCCACCTCCGAGTTGACAAACGCAGATGGATGCCCCCAGTGTGAGCAGTTATTTAGCTCCTGTAATAATCCATTTATTTGCACTTCTGACTGGGGTGTGTCGCTCGAGATCAGCTGCATACATAGTATTGTTAGACTTATATTTACAAAAATGCTGCCATAGTGATAATCACATTCTTCATGTGATATTTGTGAACAACAACACAGGGCGTGCTAACAACAGCTAACAATAGCCTGGTAGATCGGCATGTTTTTTTCGGACTTCAACTGGAACGCTGATAAGTCGGAGATGATGTCACTCCCAGTTCCGAGGTTACTAGAACGCAGCATTACGACAGTCGCTGCGTGTGCTCATGGGTAGCAGAGTCTTAATGTCTTCGAAAACAGATTCTCCTCATAGCACCTTTAAAATGATGGATTTGTAAAGACACATTTTTTAATCGTGGATATATGTCATTTTTGTTTGATTTTGAAGTCATAGCGTTGTTTTCAAAATGTTTTTGACTCCTCTCCACATTCATTTTTCAAAAGAAAACCAACAGAAAGTCTAATTATTTGCAAAAATAAGCATTACTAAAATGACAGCCATATTGATTGTGGAATAAAGGTGAATAACTGATGACGACATTACATCCAAGCTGTTAAACTCCCCTTTTGAATCCTCCCTTTGGTGATATCTGAGTCTTTAGTGTTCAGATATTAAACAGAAGCAGAGAGACACTCAGATGAAATTAGTCTTTTTAGTTTTTGCCCCCAAAGTTCAAACTGTTCAACTCTCTAAAGCAAAGGCCATCTTTCTTTGAAAGCGTCTTAACTTGTGGAAAATCTTTACGTTTGTGACGCCCACTGGTTTCGAGGGCACTAAAATATCCTCTCCTGAGTGCCTCGTGTTTTCATAGCTCAGCTGCAGATCCTCAGGCGTCTCTAATTTATGAGAGCAGGCGCTCACCTCTCCACCGTGGCATCATCACTGGTTTTATAATTCATCCGTACGTTGGTCTGGGGGAATAATAATCCGACCAGAGTTACAGATGAAGCTCTGCAGCCTTTCTCAGATTTAAGAGTCGGCTCTGTTTAATAACTCTGTGCAGATAAATTAGGATCATAACACTTAACGAGCTAATGTGGACTTGAGTATCCTGTTAATGAGCCTGATCATGGGTTTGATCATTGCAGGTATATTTTTCAATATATATTAATATCTCTTCATCAAAATTACTGTAATCTTCCTCCTCTGTGGCTCTTCTATCCCATTTTAGTTGCTGCTCTATTTCTTATTACTCTGCTTTTTATTACATTCAGTTACATCCAAAAGCTTCTGTCCTCTTATATCTGATGGCTGAAGGTGCTTTGTGGCCTGTCTCAGTATTTCTGTGTATATTTGTGAGCTTTAAATGCCTAACGATTTGAAGTAATAACTCACAGGAGGTGCTGTAATATCAGAAGTTATCAAATGTCAGGATTTGTCTGATAATCATTCAAGTGGAGCATCTCTAATTAAGAAGTCAAAAAAACAGAAAAAGTAATGACAATCTCCAATGTTATCATGGAAAAAACAATTTAAAGGCACAAAAAGTCAAACTATGTATCAAATAGCATGTTTTAATATTCTTATACAGCTATGAATTCCCCAAAACAAGTTTATTTGTGGCCAACATGAATTGATTAAGAAAATAATCGTTAGCATTTGGATTTCTCAACATCAGTAATGACTAACATTAGTCAAAATCATAAACGTGTAAACAAAGAACCGCTTCATTACCAGTAATCTTACATCAACTTGTTTGTTCAAATAATATAAATACTGAGATTTACAGTTTATATCTAAGCAGCTTATTGATATTTATACAGTCTGATCCACATTTTGTTTGTGGGAGCTTTTAGTTGGTACAACAAGGTTTTTGTGATATTTGATTTGGTAAAACAGTAGCGAACACTTAAAAAACATCTCTTACACAGTTTAACTAAAAGAAAAAGCTTCAACTTAAAATCAGAATTTTATTCACAAGTCAGAATTTTGTCTTTTTAACCTTTTTCTCAGAATAGACTTTTTTGGTGAATTCTGACTTTATACTCATAATTTTAGGATTGAAGTAAAACTTTCTCTCCCAGAATTCCGAAGATAAAGTCATATTTTTTACTTTAATCTCAACATTTTGACCAGTTTTTCTATTTTTTTTCAGGTTCTGATTGAAGTCAAAAATGTGATTTTTTTTCAACATTATTGTAAAAAATGTGTGATCTCAAAATGTTTAATTCATTGGCTTCAAATCCTCCTTTATACTACTCCAAACACGTGGAATATACTGGAATTTAAATCAAAATCAGAAATAATGAATTAGTCATCAAGTGGAAATTCTGTTATTTCAGTTGTTTTTACACATTGTACAGCAGTAGGGATATCAAATAAAGACATTAAAATAGATAAGAGACATTAAATAGATAAAAGCATCAATAATAAAGTAAAAAAAATTAAGAAAGCATGTTTCAACATGTAGAACTTTTAAGCCATGTATTCGCCCGCTCCATACTTCTACATTTCACTACAGTTTCAATTTTCTTCATTTACATTTTTTGTCATTTTTTTAATTGAAAACTAAAGTGTATAGTTGCCCCTAAATGGGCTCTCAAACTCATTCATAGTTTATGATGCTCACAACAATCCTTTTTCTCAACATCTGTTCATTTATGGCATTGAAGGCCTCAGAAACATGTGATAGTTATACATGAAATAAGTTGGGATTTTAAAGGGATAGTTCAGATTTTTTGTAGTGGGGTTGTATGAGCTCCATATGGCCACTTAGTGCATTAGATGCAGTAGAAAGTTCTCTCCTCTCCCACAGTAAGCCACAATTCGTAAAAGTTTGTGACGTAGAATCAACTCCAAACAGAGAAATATTG
Source organism: Scarus forsteni (assembly GCA_036419115.1). Taxonomy (NCBI): domain Eukaryota; kingdom Metazoa; phylum Chordata; class Actinopteri; order Labriformes; family Labridae; genus Scarus; species Scarus forsteni. The sequence continues at coordinate 25,811,138 of JAZDUH010000458.1, forward strand.
TACCAAATACATATTTCCTCCTCATACAAGAACTCCCATCACAAAATAATACCCAAGTTTAAGAGAAATGTTTTTTAGAGCATTACATTTTTGGAAAAATGAAGTTTATCTGGAACATACATCACTGTTATAAGTGACGATAACGTTCCTTTAACTGTCGATGCACCGGCTTACCATTATTGGGCTTTACCTTTTATCTAAAACTTCCATTCATACGTTCTACCCAACATTGATTCGTTGCTTGTTTTTACAATGAACTTGCACAATTACACAAAGTAACTGTACCCATTAACAGCAGTGTACCTTACTGCTCACCTGATCTTGTTCTTCTTAAAGGTACAGTGCTGCTTACTGTCTATTGTTAAGTACCTGATACAACCAAGCTTAAAAAGTTCTGAACTGTCCCTTTAAACGCTCAGTTACTGGAGTATTTGTCTCTGTGCAGTGCTGTTTCTTGTCTTGCTTTTGTGTCCTGTAGTTGCTTTTATTCAGCTGTTGCTACCTTTCTTCCTTCCCTTCTTCCTCTCCTTTCATTCTCATCACATGACTGACCCTCTCATCCCGCGCTCTCCTCTTCTGTTTTTTGTCTCTCTCCTCCCCCGTCCTTCTTCCCCACACACCCCAACATACCAAACCGGCGTGGACGACGCGAAGGACGAGAAATACTGGAGCCGGCGCGTCAAGAACAACGAGGCGGCGAAGCGCTCGCGGGACGCCCGGCGGCTGAAGGAGAACCAGATCTCGGTGCGCGCCGCCTTCCTGGAGAGAGAGAACGCCGCCCTTCGCCAGGAGGTCGCCGACATGAGGAAAGAGCTTGGCCGCTGCAGGAACATCATCAACAAGTACGAGAGTCGACACGGAGACTTGTGAGGCGTCGAGGGACGGAGACGGCGAAGATGAAGGAGAGGGGATTGGGAGGGGTGGAGCAAATAAGAAAAGGGTACAAGGCAACCCAACAACAGCAGCACTTTAGTTGAAGTGGCGAAGGGGAAAGGCCGGCGTAGATCTGCAGTAAGCGCTGTGCGACACCGGGCGCAAACACGAAAAGTGTGTTTTTAACGCGCCTGCTGTGCTTCAGGATTGCACGACAGGAAAGCACAGCAGCGCCATCTTTTTCCCAGTTTGACTCTCTTGATCTCTTTGTACATGCTGCTTCGTTGAACCCACACGACGTACTGTATCACCTTGTGTCACCTCGGCAGCTTGACGTCACCCCTCGGTGCTGTGCTTGCGGCTGGTGTCGCATGGCGTTTTTTGCAGGTAGTGCGCTTCGGCTGCAGCTCCGGCCAGTTCAAACAGGGTGTTGAATTCACATAATGCCAGTGAAATCTCACTTTTTAAGCTCAAGGCACGGATACAAGCCAGGCGAGGTCAGATGTGTAATTTTTTTCTATATATAGGACAAAAAAAAAACTTGTATATTTTTGAACTGGGCAGGAAGGCGCGACTAGTCCAGCAGAGAGGAGGCCGTTCAGGAGGAGGCGCAGGGTTTTCGTCCATAACGCAAAGAGATTTTGACATAGGATTATTGTATATTTTTCTATTAGCAGATAGTCTGGAGGAGGATTTTGGAGAAAATCTTTTGTATATTTTATATAGGGGTGGGAGGGGCTGTTAGCTGGACAGTCATGGGGCCACATTTACGCTTTTCCTCCCAGCTGTTAATCGCTAAACAACAAATAATCTATTTTCGATTTCACTGAGCTGGTCGCTCGTAGGTTAGGCGTTTCTTTCCGGAGAATGTATCACGGTTGAATCAGGTATTTCACACGTATGGTGCAGGATGAGGCGAGGTATCTTAGTAATGATTGTTTTTGGCGGCGGGGAGCGTTTGCAGGAAGACGGTGAAACAAATATTGTATAGTTTTTGAGATATTTTTGTGTTTGTTTGTTTTTCTTTGTGGGCTTGTTGGAGCACTTGATTCTTCTATTTGATTCCGTGTCTGATTTTTTAAAGTAATAATCGCAGGGCTTTTATTTTGAAGGTGAAGGAACCAGAGATGAGTTAATTAGCCATCCAAGCAGCTGCGCCAGAGCAGATGTTTCATACTAAAGAAGGTGGAAGATTTCGCTGGCAGGTTTGCATTTTCTTGTGTCTTGCTCACACAAACTCAGACACACTTAATTTTTTAAACATCACATCGTGGTCGCAGTCCTTCTCTCTCTCTCTATTTGTCCAGGACGTGCAAAAATGAAATACTAACTGGTTTAGGGTTGATTTGCCCAGCTTGAACAGTGACTGAAACCTTCAGCATGCAGACGCAAACACGCACCTCACCCAGGTTTGAACCCTTCTTGTTGTTGTCGATGTTGTTAATGGACTTTTAATGGTGCTGATCGGTTTGATCCTTCACCTAACGCACACAGACACACACAAACACACATTTTAAAACACTTCCAAACACGATACTGAACTGCCTATACCCTTTCTTTGTCTTTTATTCTCTCTTTTAAGTTTATTTTTCTTTCTTTTGTTGCATATTGTATCGATATATAGATTTACACACAAACACGTGTCTATACCTCTCCTTCAAACTTTTACCCAATGAGAAACGAGAAATGCACCCTACTGCTACTGTACCATAAAACTGTACTATTGAATATTGAACTATTCTCTCACTAGATATATATGTATATGATATATGCTTGAATTATGTGATTATAGTTGTAATATACATAATTGAATATATTACCGGAAAAAACCCGTTTGAATCATTTTGTCAGTTTTTTCTCAGGTGTTTTGTCTGAGGTATTAAATACACATACTGAAAAAACAGAAAAAGTCCTTTATTTAACGACGGAAAATGTTTATGTTTTGGGGGTATTTTATTTGATTAAATCTGTTACAAAGCATTTTAGGCCTCGGTGGATTCAAATTTAAATTCAACAGATCATTCACTAAACGCCGTCCATCTTGGAAATTCTTGCTATGCTCATCAGGACTTGCATTTAAGGACTTTGTGTTCTGTATTACACAAAATTTAAGAAACCATATCACATTTAAGCATGTTCAGTCATTTTACTGATTGAAATCTTACTGTAACCAGGCAGATCACAACCTTTGGAGCAGGAGGAGGTGGGAAGTGTGAGCAACACGACAGCAGTCAGCTACTGTGATTAGCATATATGCTAACAGTTTTGGTGTGGCAGGGTTAAAAGACACTCAAAAACATGCCAATATGAAGACATGGATTCAGATTTCTAAAATTTCCAGATCTAGGCTAAATCAGATTTATGAAACTTTGAAACCTAAATAAAGATATTTGAGACTGCCACTTTGTGATGCCTCTGTTGATGTCTGCGCTAAAGTCAATTTTCTTTTTCATGTGTAAATTGTGATTACAAATTCCCTCACAGTTAAATCTGGGCTCTTACAAAGTTGCATTGTTATGGCAAAAAATGTAATTTGTGAAGTCTCTAGTCTCCAGCCCCAAGAGCTATCAGTTTTATTTATTAAAATGACTACCAGCAGAATATGATAGCTTTAGCCGGCTAGCTAGACTCCAAACTTACCTTTTAGCTTGGCTGAAATAACTAAACAAAACTTCAAAATTCATCACAACTCAATAAAAAGACTTTGCTAAGGCTTAAGTTTGCCAAACCAAAGCTGCTTAGCAACCATTGCTATGATAGGAGCACTCTGATTGGTTAACTGACCCACCAATCAGAGAGCTCCTCAGACAAAGGGTCAGTTATGACTTGAATTTGACAGCTCATATCTCCTTATAAGGAACGGATACAATTTAAACATAGGACAGTCCTCCCATGCATGTATCATAGAGTTTATAGCAGATGCTAATTTGCAGTACCTGTTCCCAGAAAAGCTTCTGTGAAGATAAAACATTAAAACAGTGAGTAGAAATATGAAAAATAGAAGGAAAAGCAGGTACCACATGAAAAGAAATTAAAACACTCATGGAAATAATAATAAAAACACATTACATCAACAAAGCAACAGAGGAGCAGGTGTGAGTTAGGGGTTAGCCTACCTTAGCATTAGCCACAACCAGAAAGGATATACTATATATTTGCAACGATTATTTTCAAAAAATTTTAAAACATGTTTCTGATTAAAAATACTAAAAGAATGGATATTGACAGAATAAATCATGTGTAAATGCTTTTAATTAAACAAAAGGAGAAAACATTAGCATTAGCCTTGCACAAGTAAGATCATAGCATATGTGGTTTCAATTGACCTGTTTAAATACACTAAATAGGTCATTCTGAGTATTATGTCAGAAAAAAAAGTCCATCCTAAGAATCTCACGTTTAAGATGTCAAACCAAGGCCACAATCCCACTGTTAAAAAATGGTGGAGGGGTTTAGTGAATGGTCCATTCAAAGCCAAAGCTAAAAATAACATTTAAAATATCCTGTACATCACGACAGTCATGTTTGATAGTACTAAACTGACTGCTGTTACTCTCCTTAAGATTTCAAGAGAGTTTATGACTTAATTTTTATACAATTTTCTATCGATTCCCAGGAACAACATAAACCCAATTTTGCTTTCATTGTTTGAAGTCCACAAAGACTTTTAAGCTAACCCAGGTGTATTATGGGAGCTGTAGTTCTGTATTGATATATCTTTCCTTTTTCTTGTCTTATTTTGGGAATATGTTGCAACCTGATACACGTACACAAACTTTTGAATTGAAATCCCTGGAAGAAAAGTCCAAGAGCTGCTTAAGTTTCCACCGGGTGGATGGAAGAAGAAAGCCATGTGTATTTTTTCTTTTTTGATACCTGGGATTTTTTGGATTTCCTCACAGACGTTTCAGAAACTTTTTGACAGTGCTATTTTTCTATGTAACTGTGTTGTTGAGCGTGTTACGACTTTTTTTCTGGTGGGCCATTGAGGCGCACTCTTCACATGGTGGCAGTGACAGTTTTTCAGCTGTGCTATTACACAGCATTGCGGGTAATACTGACAATAATAACAATTAAAAAAACAACAATAATGTACACAGCCTTGGTATTTCCTTCAACTTTGTGGATTCTCAGCTAACTTCTCCATGTTGTGACTGACTGTTATGAACTACAAGTCCCATGAGCGCGACACTACCCCGACTCCTCACCAGTATTGTGTGCTGTCTACAGGGATGATGGCATATGTCGTTTGGCTTTTCCCCCAAAGCACCAATAAAGGCTTATCCTTACTCACTGACAGATTTCCTGGTGTCTTGCTATGTAATCTGATGTTGTGTGCAAATCAGGAGGCAACTACACACTGTTCGAGTTAATGAGGGAGATGCCATCAACTGCAGTTCCCTTTGTGGCCACCAGAGGTAGACCCTGAGGACGAAGACACGAAAAAAGGTACAATTACTAATTCATTCATTCACATTCACAAACTCAAATTCAAATGTTGCGCTGTTTCTGAAATAATGAGATGGTGATCACAGAATAAAAAAAGTCATTTATAAGAAAGACACAAGACCTGTCCCAATACACAAAAAGACCGTTTTGTAACGTCACTTATTGCACCATTTTTGTTTGTTACGGTGGCTGACGAAGGTAAACTGCCTACAAGGGTTTAGTTCAATAAGAGGAAAACACCTTCAAGAGCAGAAATGTGCAACAAAGCCAACTTTAAACCAAATCCAGAAAACACCTGAAAGGGAATAAAAACACAGGATAACTCGAAAAGCACTCGGAGAGCGCAGACCTCCGCCAGCGCCACAGTCCTTAGCCATATTGTGATTTTGACCATAAATATCAGTCCTACCTTTATTTCATCTAAATATTTAGATTCCTTGACCATGAAAACCATTTGCAACTGGATTCATCATGATATCTATTTTAGTTCAGTAGTTATTCACAGAAATCACATTTTTCGCCATGGCATATCCAGACGCTGATCCAGATCAACACCAAAATCAAATCAGTTCTTCCTTTTCCCATGCTGAACATTTCCTGAAAATTTCATCAAAATCCATCCATAACTTTTTGAGTTATTTTGTTCACGGACAGACAAACTCTCCCGAAAACATAACCTCCTTGGCGGAGGTAATAGTAACATAAGTGCTCCAGGCCTGCAGGGGGCGCTGTGGCAGAGAGACACAGTCAAGAGAAAATGCAGTCAAGCTAGCAGCTCGCCTGTTTTCTGTGTTCAAATTAGCTACTCCTAAACTTAAAGACTATACAGGAGTCTTGCCTTAATGTTTGCTTGAAGATGACTCTTTCCAACATGAATGAACAGAATTTGTGATAATGAATGAAATGAAGGTTGATGAATGCTTTTTGAGCTCTCTTGGCAGATATTAAACATAATAAGATCTTTTTCTTCTATATGTATCATTGAAACTGGTTTCATTGGAAAGTGGACCTCCTGGACTATTGGTGCAAGCAGCATGAAGTACATTTACTCCATACTTTTTATGTAATCTACCTTTTTTAGCTTCATTAACAAAAACACAAACTACTGGAAATCTGTATGTGTCTTCTTGACGGATGATATCAAGCAAGGAGCGGCTTATTTGACCTCAGTCTTGTTCACACCACAAAGTGTTTTCTCTCTTTTGGGAAAGTTGAAAGAGTGTAATTGTTGACTTTGAGTGTTAATTATGGAGTTAGAATGTAAAACCTCCTTACACTTTCACCTAATCTAGTGTTAGGAAAGCACATTTTTAACCACTTAACTTTGTATTGATACTGTAAAGCATAAACATTTTTGTGTTTATCATTAAACAATTGGTAAATTAGGTTTAATAAAAAGTATTAGACATAATAAAAAAAGCACAATATTGGTCTTCATAATGTGGGCTTGTGGCATCTGTTGGTTCTTGTCTATAATGGGGGACGGGCAGGATGATTGACTCTGTAAATGTCACTTTCAGGTTCATAGCGAAAGTTTTCAAAGCTAAATATCCTACAGTGACTCCTGTGGATTTGATTTACTGAAGTATCAGTTTTACATTTGTTTTTAACACCCCACTCTTTTTGAACTGGCAGTCAAATTTCAGGGACTGACTCCATCCAGAGTGAAGTTAACTGTGCTTGATGAAATTTGCCAACACTGTAATTATAACCCTTCTTAATTTTCTGTGTTGATGAAAATGCATTATTGTTTACAGTGATGTCTTAAACTAGTAAAGCAAAGACTGCTGAGTCTCGTCAGGTCTGGATCAGTAACACCAAAGTTTTTCCCCTGCTGCCACAGAGCACCCTGCCTGTGATGTAGATGATGTCCTCTGGCCTGATGGAGCAGAAAGACATGATGCTGAGGCTGAATGAAAAATCTTCAGTGCTGTAAATGACTCAAACTGTGGCTGTGAATGTTTCTTTTAGTGGACTGAAAAAAAGAGAAGATGATGATGTGCCTTCAGTCGTTTTGTGTTTCAGTCATCAACTTCTCTGCAGCTGTGGGCAAAACATTTTGTTCATTTCTTTTGAAAATAAAACCAAATTTTATTTGAAAGTAGTTTCATATGAGACACTGTGACACAGTAGATAGTGCACATGCCTCACAGCATTATGGCTGCTGGGTCAGTATCTGGGCCTTTCTGTGTGGAGTTTTCATGCTCTTCCCATGCATGTGTGGGTTAAATTCAGCCACTCTGGTTTCCTTTAACAGACAAAAACATGCTTGTTAGGTTGATTGATGTCTCCAAATTTCCTTTAGATGAGTGGTTGTTTGTTTTCTGTGTGGCTCTGTGATTGATCAATAATGGATGAAGGGAAAGAGAGTGTCATTATAAGTTTGTGATGAACTTTACTGGCAGTGAATTTTAAATAAATCAATCAAGTATACGTTACTGTCCCACTCAGGAGCTGGGACACAAATGCCCTCACAGCCACATCAGCACATCATCAGGCACACCAACACAAGCAATCACACAACAATAATGCACAGACATAATGCTTGCTAAAAGACCTTCATGATGAAAACACAATAAATATTACACAATCTTCTGCCTCAATTAGCATCATTTAGGAGTTTGATGAAGGCGAACAGATTCATTCTTACTCAGTCTTGCAACTGTTGCATCAATCACCCTTTTTGACTATCGTTTTTTCTGTCTGGCGGCAAGTGGTGCAGCAGGTACACCTTAAAAAAAAAATAGTAATACAACAGTATTTTACTTTGTTTTACTTTTTTCTGTATTTTCAAAATGCCAATTAATTCACAAAAATAAACAGTGATTTTACATGTTAAATGTAATATAACAGGAAATTACTGTAACTGTGAAAAAACACAATATTTCTGTTCTTTTACAAAGAAGCCCCATTAGAAATACGAATATTTATTGTTAAAATATGTTAACAAGTGTATTGTAATTTTCCTAATATTTTTCTGTTATTTAAGGGAATAAACTGTAAAATTCAACTTTATAACTCTAAAAAAAAAGGGAAAAATCATTTAAAATTACATAGAAATTAATAGTAAAATATCGTAATTTCACTAATATTTTTCTGTTATTTAAGCGAATAAACTATAAAATTCAACTTTACAACTCTAAAAAAACCTTTTTCTATAAAATAATGTCATTACAGTTTTTCACAGTTCTTAACACACGTTTCTCAAAACACTAACGGATTCCTTCAAATTGTACACACAAACCTGAAAACCTCACACACAAAATGCTAAACCTGACACTCCCTTTTCAAGATGACTCTTTGCCATCAAATCTCTGAACTGTTCACAAAATGGAACTCGTGTTTTCATTTGGTACACACAGCCACATTCTCTAATGACACACACATACCAGTCAATTGATACACACAGCTCAGCATTTGCTGCACACTTCCAAGCATTCACAGCACACTGAAGTGTAAATCTGAAAACCAAATTATAGAAATGCAACACACAATGTGAATGGCAATGACTCATGAGAATTACCCATTTTTCCTTTTGGAAAATGTCTGTGTAGGCCCACTTCTTCAAACATAAAGTATCTCACAAGTATGCAGCAAATCATTGTTTTATTTATAGTGTTTCAGTGCACAGGCATTTCTAAAGAAAATGTATGTAAACAAAAAAAAAAAGTTAAAATGTCCTCTCACTCTTACCCCTCTCCTTCTCTGGTTGTCTTTGTCCATTGTTCAGTGCTCACCAAACAAAGCAGAGGCTCAAGGCCCTTTTATGCTGCAGTTCTCCTGATTGAAAACTGCTCACCAGACCTGGAGGTTTGAGATTTTCATAACTGTGTGTTGTGGGTTGATGCTTTGAGATTTCAGTTGGGGTGTGTGTGCAACAACTGACCATTGTGTGTACAGCTTTGACAACAAGGTGATGTGTAATTGACATCAGAGTGTAAAGAAGGAAAGTCAGAGTCTAATGCAGATAAGGGTGTTTAGATGTGGCAAATTGGGCCGAGCAATTGGTACTTGAAGTGAGGGTTTTGCAAACTGAGCCAAATTATCGATTGTTGTGTGTTAAGAACCGTGAAAAACTGTAAGAGGTGCTGGTTTGACGGAGTGGTTAGCAACCAGGCACCCCATGTACTTGCCTCTGCTGGTCCAGGTTCGAATCCAGCCCGTGACCAGTTTGCAGAGTGTCTTCCCCTACTCTCTCATCCCCTTTCACAAGCCTATCCACTGTCTCTCTCCTATCAATAAAGGCACAAAATGCCCAAAAATACATCAAAAAATTAATAATGTCATTAAAACCAACTATTAGCAGCACATTCCTGTAAATTTAAGCATAATTCTGCATATTACAATGTTGATTTACCATCTTTATGGGTACTTTAATTGTTTTTTAACGTTAAATGTTTGTAATTAAACGTTAAAGAACCTTAAATCAAGACAAAATCTTGTTAAAATTACAACTACAAACTGTAATTACGGATAGAAACTGTATTTTTATGAGAAAGAAATTTTCTGTTATTTCACTGTATTTTCTTGGCGCCCCAGCTGCTGGAAAATTACCTTTTTCTTTTTACCTTTTTTTTTTTTTTTTTACAGTGTAGTACACGTGCCTTACAGCAAGAAGGTCCCCGTTTCGATCTCCGGGTCAGATGGGGCCTTTCTGTGTGAAGTTTGCATGCTCTTCGTGTGCATGCATGGATCCTCTCCAGGCACTCCGGCTTCCTCCCACAGACCAAACCTAAATTGCCCCTAGGTATGAGTGTGAGTGTGAATGATTGTCTGTCTCTCTATGTGGCCCTGTGATTGACCGGAGCCCAATGACATCTGGGATAGGCAGCAGCCCACTGTGTGAATGAATGAGTGTTTTCCGTCCTGTGTTGTTGGAGCATTTCTGCTTGATTTTGGCTCCACAGTCTGAGGTTTACATAGTTTGAAAATGAATATTTGTGTTTCCCGATTAGAGAAAACGAGGGAAATGTGTCTTAGCAATCATGAAAAACTAATCCAAGTTTGATTTGTGCCTCACTTTGATCCATATCCTGTTGCAGCTGGGCTCCCTCCAGTCTGTTTTTTATGAAATATTGGATATTAAGATGACTGTTTTAGCCAGAAAGTGCAGCAGCAAACCATTGGGAGGCACTCGGACCCTCTGATAGTTTCTCTGCTCACACATCAGAGCCACAATAACCGAGAGCGTCTCATTATTTCTTGCTCTGAGCGTCCTAATGTGTGTTTGCATGCTCAAGTCTCTTGTAGATCCCCCGACAGATCTGACAGCAAAGCCCCTGAACCTCGGTTATGTAACAGACCAGCCTGCTCTGTAAACACCCCCCACCCCCCCTGGTGCACCAATGTGTGTGTATGTGGGAGTGGATCCTCCAACCACCTGTATCTGGTGGGTTGTTTCAGCTGTTCGGTGATGTTTTGCGTCACCAGCTCCCCCTCCGTCACGTCGATCACCATCTGCTCAAGCTGGCGGTGGTACTCCGAGCCAAAGCATGCTGCATCGACCCCGCTCTGTGCCGCACTCTGCCGAGCCAGGCCGAGCTGAGCCAGGTGGTGCTGGGCCGGGCCCTCTAACCCGGACTCTAAATGTCTCGACAGCCTGACCGGGCGGGGAGTCTCTGAGCGCAGGTTTCTGGAATCGATTTCACAACATGGAGCAGCATTTCTCTGTTTTTGAGAAGTCCTCAGGTGGTGGAGTGGGTACAAAATATGTGAGTGCGTAGAAGTGAAAAATACAAGAACTGCACTGAGAAAGTACTCTGTAGACGTGCAGTTTCTTTATCACAGGAGATGAATGTCATGAAAGGTAGTGAAACAACAGAAGAACATAACAATCTAGTCAGTTGGGGGACGGGACAGTTACATAAAACCAGATCAATGAAGTTAAGTAATTTACAACAATGAAATGGTAACACAAAATCAGAGTGCTGAGGTAAAGCTAGTTGAGCATGAGTGCTGCTCAAAACATAACCTAACAAGCCTGACAGAAAAGCAGCATTCTGCTTTTGGAAGGATACAAGATAATCTTGCATCACAGCTGGATCCACCTGGTTCAGATCTGTCTTGCCACACCAAAGATAGACACACCAATTAGAGTCTTTTAAAGCAGGAAGAAGTGAGAGCTACGAGCAAGATGACAGCAGGAAGCAACTGCGAGAGATTAGCATAGATGCTAACAGCTTTGTTAGCAGTTTTATAAGAACCAAACTTCGTTATTGAATGAAACAAGTATCACTTTAAGAATTTCTCAATAGAAAGGATATTTCTGCTTCATTTCTGACATTTTTTGGCAACAGTTTGTTTTGTATTTTACACCATTAGACGCTGTAAGGTATCTTACTGTTGCGTCTACTCAAGCTAGCGCAGTTTCGTAGTAGTTTTACCCTTAATTGGAGTAATTGTGCTTTTGGTGGTGCCATTGACTGCTAAAAATCCTTTAGTGCCTGTATCAAGCTATTCTCCCACATGGGAAGAGCTGCCTGGATAGTTTATTACCTTCATATTTTTCTGTCTTTTTCTCCATTTGTTCGCGAGATGACTTGAAAAGTTAAGAACAGTTTTGATGATATTTTTTACAAATGTTGGTCATAGCTAAAGGAGAAGGTGATAGATTTTGATGGTGGTCTGAATCTCAGAACATGCCATGATAGGGCAAATGAAATGCTATGAGCCCTGAGCAACCCTACTTCAAATAAAAACAAGCACCCCCCAAAACAAAAAACAAAACCATAACTATCCCTTTAAGTACCTGTGGGAGAAAAACCATTTAATAGACCCATAAAAGTCGACTAATGCAGTTGTCACACAATAAACACACACACACGTCTCTTATCCTGCCTGGATACTCTTCGTGGTCCATTAAGCTACTCTGTTGCTATAGCAACCCCTCTGGCATCACATGCATGTTTTTCGCGTGTTCATGTGTGTGCAGAGCGTCCGCCACCGTCTGATTCTGAGAATTGTTTTCCTCACTGGTTTCCAGTCGCTGTTCCCCACAGCAGAGACTCGTCATGGGGGCAGTTTAACAGGAGTCAGGGGCTACAGCGCCCTCTGGTGGATGATTGGTGGTGAAACACAAATCCATACTCATGAAGGAGTCTGTTTAGAAAAAGAAAGAGGACTGGACCTGATGGAGCTGCCGCAAAATTAAGTCTGAGTAAATGAATCTGAATCAATTATTAAAACCATCAGAAACAAGAAAACTCCAATAATGATCAGACAGTTACTCTCTCTTCCTTTTCCCTGCTAAAGCTCATTATTACACAGAGTTCATTTATCTTGAGGTGGACCAATTGTTTTTCTTAAAATGACAGATTGGATGTTTAACATACCCTCTGTTTTAAAGGATCTTAAACCTGAAGCTACAAAGCAGCAATAACACTAAAACCAAATGCAGACTCACTTAAAGAGCAGTTTTTACGCTTTAGCAGCACTAATTATGTTAAAGCTTCTTGTTAATGAAATGGATTAAAGCTCATAAATGTTTGTGTCAATTGTGTCCAATTCAGCTCTGTATTTACATCCTGATGAACTAAACAGCTTTAAAATACTCAGGTTTAAGCTTGGAGACGTTGAAAAGACAAATATTTCTTCAGTCTGAGGTTATTTTCATACCTGGATGCTCTGATACAAGCTGGCTTTGTTTGGGGTCTCTGTCCGCTGGAGCCTTTCTCAGCTGACATTGGATGAGAGGTGAAACTGCTTTCGAATAAAATTTGGTTATATTTTCTAGTGAAATGAACAAAATGTTTTGCCCACAGCTGCAGAGAAGTTGATGACTGAAACACAAAACGACTGAAGGCATATCATCATCTTCTCTTTTTTTTCAGTCCCCTAAAAGAAACATTCACAGCCACAGTTTGAGTCATTTACAGCATTGAGATTTTTCATTCAGCCTCAGCATCATGTCTTTCTGCTCCATCAGGCCAGAGGACATCATCTACATCACAGGCAGGGTGCTCTGTGGCAGCAGGGGAAAAACTTTGGTGTTACCGAGCCAGACGGGACAAAACAGGCCACCAGCCCTGAACTCTGAGCTTTTTAAACATACTGCCATGTGACCATGAAACGATCCAAAGGAAACATGGATCAGAACAACACAACAGAGCTGTAGGTGTGAAAACCACCTTCCTATTTACAAGTTAAAGGATAAGTTTGGTTTCTACAGCTTTCACATTGTTTATAGAATGAAGTAGAACAATATACTCACCCAGAAGGCTTTCCTGATCCAAACAGTGCTTCAGGAGATATTTAGATCCAAAATCAAGCAGCGGACATCCGTATAATGGTAGCACATAGGGCATACGCTGCGCTCCTAAAACTGCATTAATTGTCCAAAAACTCATTAGTTTCACCAATACTTCATCATGGTTCGCTCGCGCTACTCCTCCATTACAGTCTGTGTCGCTCCAGACATGTTTCTGTGACTGTGCTGACCTCTGAACTGAAAACTTTCTTTACGGCTGCCGCGCATGCGCAGTACGGCTCATTGTTTCAGGGGAACACCGCCGGCTACACAACAACTTTCTCCTTCCAGTTTTGTGCAAAATGGATGAATATCTATCGGATGAAGTTGTTGTGGAGGAGAACTTTGAATATGATGGGTGTCCTTACAGTTTTAAGCCAGAGTTTACAGATGAGGAGCTCATGGAAAGGAGGACGCAGAGGCAAGGAGAAGAACAGCTCTCCAGAGAGTACTGCGCATGCGCGGAGGCAAACATTCTTCTTCTTCAGTTCAGAGGTCAGCACAGCCACAAAAACATGTCTGGAGCGACACAGACTGTAATGGAGGAGTAGCCCGAGCGGACCATGATGAAATATTGGTGAAACTAACGAGTTTTTGGACGATTAATGCAGTTTTAGGAGCAGTGCTATACATGCACTATGTGCGACCATTATACGGATGACGCCGCTCGATTTTGGATCTAAATATCTCCCGAAGCACTGTTTGGATCAGGAAAGCCTTCTGGCTGAGTATATTGTTCTACTTCATTCTATAAACAATGTGAAAGCTGTAGAAACCCAACTTATCCTTTAATTATGCACTGTAAGTGTTCTGTATTTATTCAACTATCCTGTGAAATACACATATATAATATTCTCAATATTGATACTTTTTCCTTACCTTGTGATTCTATTTACAGATATTCAATTGCACTGTCCTTTAGGATTTTGATTATACTTCTATTTTATACTTTAAATCTGTTTTTACTGAACTGTCTGTTAGCACTATTTTATTCTAATTTTACTAATCTAGTACTAATCCTAAAGAACCATCTCTGTGCTGCAGCAAGTGATTGGATTAAAAATCTTGTAACAGTTTAATAAAAACAAACCGTTAAACACATTTCTTTATGTACTGTGTCCCAAATGTCATAACACCATGGCACAGGCTCAGTAGCCCAGTTTAACCCTTTAACTCTCTGCTTAACTGTTTGGCAGAGGTCAATAAATTCAGGAATATTTAATTTGTTAGAAATAAACATGTCATTGTTATCTCCGCCAAGGAGGCTATGTTTTCGGGAGAGTTTGTTTGTCTGTCCGTCTGTCCGTGAACAAAATAACTCAAAAAGTTATGGATGGATTTTGATGAAATTTTCAGGAAATGTTCAGCATGGGAAAAGGAAGAACTGATTCAATTTTGGTGATGATCCGGATCAGCGTCTGGATCCGCCATGACGAAAAATGGAATTTTTGTGAATAACTACTGAACTAAAATAGATATCATTATGAATCTATTTGCTAATGTTATGTTTTCATGGTCAAGGAATCTAAATATTTAGATGAAATAAAGGTAGGACTAATATTTATGGTCAAAATCACTATATAAGACTGTGGCACTGGCGGAGGTCTGCGCTCTCTGAGTGTTTTTCTAGTTTGCTGCTGTCAAGGTTTTAGGATACAGAAAAAAACTACAAATGAACCAAAAGATCAGATGTTTCCCTTGTGTGAGATTTAAAGGTTTAAAAAGCTAAAAGCAAATATTATCATAATTACTTTAAATACTTAACCATTTACTGATTTGAGCCATGTTTGAGCCAGCTTCAATGTTCGTTTTATTTTAGTTTATCTGCTGCAGGTACAAAACCTTTTATTCAAGGTTGCACATATTTTATAAAGTCCTTGAAAAGATGTAAAATATGAAAATAATGGACAATCAGAGGCTGTTGTGGAATGTTGAGTTGAGCTCAAAATAGACTTCACCAACACACGGATCATGATATAGCAGAAAAAAGACTCATTAAACTGTCTCTTGAATTAGAATTCAAAGATGTTTGTGAAAGAAACTTTTAAAAGGTTGACTTCTGAGCGAGAGCTCTTATTCTTGAAATGTGACGAGCTCTCACAAAAACACCCTGAATAAAAATCCTTCACTCTGATGGAGCTTTTGTTTGTACTGTTGTTGAATTAGCCCGAGCTTTCAGCAACATCCAAGGTCATTTTTTATGACTTTAGAAAAGACTGAACTTCTTTGTTTTAAGATGATGGAATCAAATCAAGATGATGATTTCTTAAAGAATTATTAAAGAATTATTCTGCCTTTTTTTTAAAGCATTTAAAGCAGCATTACGGTGCTTGAAATGCTGATCCAAGGGCAGCTTTAAAGGCACAAACACTGCAAGGGTTGAACTTCATTTTATTCCAAACACAGTCTTTTTGAGCTGCTGCAGGAGCATAAAAATCATCCTGTCCAATGTTCTAGGTGCGTTTTAAATCCCTCTCTCCCCAATAATTAATGGTTTTAATAAAAACCGTCATTAGGAATTCAGTGGCTCATCTTTGTGTGTTTTTATGAGCCTGTGAGTGTGTCTAAGTGGGAGAGAACAGCTTTAATGTCACATCTGTTGCCGTCTCTCTCCTCTCCTCTCCTAAAACGTCTCCGAGGCTCCACTTGTCCTCAAAACCTTCAGCGGCGGCTCCACCTGATCTCAACCAGCTGTCAATCAAACACACCACCCCCGGCTCTGAGAGGTCAGCGCTGGCAGCAGTGTGTGTTTGTGTGTGTGTGGTAAAAATGTACAGGCAAAAATGAACAGAAGCATCCCTGAACACACCCCTTGTCATTCTTTTGTCAGTAATAACTTTTTAACATTTGGGGTGAAGAACTCGAGGTCTTGAAAGGAATAGTTTTATTTTTAAAGAGGGAACGTTCAAGGTCCATGGCACAACTAGATATAACTGCCTCTTGCCAGCTTTGTCCCCAATTTATAATTTTGTTGACTAATTATTTTTGTCATAGTCTTCGTCAGCTTACCTGACATGCCAGACAGACAGTTCCTTACATCCGCAACAGAAATATTTCACTAGTCCATCTGGGAAAGAGCCGTACAAATTCTACAATTCTACAATTTCATTTAGCAGACGCTTTTGTCCAAAGCGACGTACAACACAAGCAAGAATTTGGACTGAGCGGAAAAACCTTAGCAAGTGCGTCGAAGTGCTTCAAGTCAATTGGCCACAGCTGCTGCCAACCAGTGCCAGAAGAAGTGCCAGTTTTTTTTGTTTGTTTGTTTTGTTTTGTTTTTTATAATGCAGCTTATCACAACAATAATTTAAGTCACAACAAATATTTCAAGTCAACAACATCGATCAACATTCCAAGCATTCAAAATTCAGTGCTAAATATTCATTAAGAGCTGGTCTGAGACCTTCTGATTCATTCTACCTCTGAGGACAAAGAGGAGAATAATAATAATAATAATAATAATAATACATTTTATTTAAAAGCGCCTTTCTTAGCACCCAAGGACACTTTACAAAATACATAATAAAAAAACACAGTGCATTAAAATCTCAATTAAAATAAATAAAACAACATACAAGAGTGACACTGTTAAATGAGGGTGGGAAATTAAAGGGAATAAGCAGTTTGGAACAGATGGGTTTTGAGTTTTGATTTGAAGTGGGGAAGGGAGTCGATGTTTCTGAGGTCTGGGGGGAGAGAGTTCCAGAGTTTGGGAGCAGGGCGGCTGAAAGCTCTGCTACCCATGGTGCTGAGCCGGGTGGAGGGGACAGAGAGGCGGAGGGAGGAGAACGACCTGAGGGAGCGAGAGGGGATGGCGATGTGGAGGAGATCAGACAGGCGGGGGGGAGAAGATCAGGTTAAGTTTTCAGAGGCAGAACCTTCAAAAACAACAGCAGCAGGTGATTGGACGATCGTTCTGCTCGTCACACTCTTCACAAACCAGTCCATATCAAGCCACAAATGGCTTAGCATATTTTAGTTGGCTCAATTCAACGGAGATTTCATCGACTAAAATGTTGTGAAATTTCATTAGCGAGGTATACCTAATGAAGTGGCCAGTATGTGCAGGTCTAGCTCTTGTAGAAGGCTGTTTACAGCTCCAACTACAGGCAAGTGTGATTGAACATACCTGTATAGCAATGTATTTTCAACTTTAAATATGAACTTTGAAAAATTGTAGCATGTGAATCGGTGCATAGAAATTAAGGCTGAATAATTTGAGAAAAATATATATTGCAGTATTGATTGTATTGCTGATTGTTTACTGATACACAATACACCAATGAAAAGCTTCTTCCCACTCCATTTCTAACATCGAACAGCATTGATAATTATAGAATTTCTGTAAAGATGTTTTCATTTGTTGTTGTTTTTTTGTTTTTTAACTTTAATATTGTATTTCTGATGTGTTCAAAATAAAGGTTATCCAGTCCATTCCAATATTCTTTTCAACTGCAATATATTTTAGAAGGACAATTTACCAAACAAGACTGTATCTTATAAGTATGACAAACTAAATTCTGCACAAGCAGCCCTTTGTTTACAGGATCTAAAAGCTTATTATTCTGTTCAGCAGAGCAGGAACAGCTTTTAAAATAGAAAGTGTCCTAATTAATGTCACTCTGGATGTTCAGTAAAGATAAATACTGCGATCAGGCATAAAATAACCACTGACAGCTGAGGAGAATAATGCAGGTTATCTCTTTATCGTGGCATCTGTTAGTGGGTGGGATATATTAGGCAGCAAGTGATCATTTTGTCCTCAAAGTTGATGTTTGAATCAGGAAGAATGAACAAGCATGAGGATTTGAGTGAGTTTGAAGAGCACCAAAGTGTGATGACTGGGTCAGAGCATCAAACTGCAGCTCTTTGTGGGGTCCAAGGAAGGATCTGCGGTAAACTGGCTGCAGGGCGGCGAAGTCTCAGTACCCAGCCCAATATAGTTTTCATTAAAATTAATTTAAAACAACTTGCCTGATTTCTGACTTTGCCGGCCCATTTTTGCATGAGATCTGTTGTCCCGCTAGCTTCATGATGGTGACATTGTTTTCTCCACCAGCACACCGCAAAGAGCACTGTGTCATGTGGCTATGATTATACAATACAGCTATTGGAGTGAAGCCTCGTACCCTAAAGTGAAAAGTGAAGAACATCGAACGCATCTGTAAACAAACAGGGATAATCTGATGCTCAATACTAGTTGGCCTTCTATTGAATGATCAACAAAAAATTTGTGAGCAGACAGAGATCTGTGAACAGAAATTCCTTTAGCGCAAGAGGAAGAACCCGAGTGTGAGTGCAGGAAATCTGCGCGAGCAGCATTATAACCGAGCGCAAGGACACAGTTTGAGCACACGCAGCATTGTAACTGAGCGCAAGGACACAGTTTGAGCACACGCAGGATTGTAACCGAGCACAAGGACAGTTTGAGCACGCGAAGGATTGTAACCGAGCGCAAGGACACAGTTTGAGCACGCGCAGCATTGTAATCGAGTGCAAGGACACAGTTTGAGCACGCGCAGCATTGTAACCGAGCACAAGGACAGTTTGAGCACATGCAGCACTGTAACCGAGCACAAGGACAGTTTGAGCACATGCAGCATTGTAACCGAGCGCAAGGACACAGTTTAAGCACACGCAGGATTGTAACCGAGCGCAAGGACACAGTTTGAGCATGCGCAGCATTGTAACCGAGTGCAAGGACACAGTTTAAGCACACGCAGGATTGTAACCAAGCACAAGGACAGTTTGAGCACATGCAGCATTGTAACCGAGCACAAGGACAGTTTGAGCACATGCAGCATTGTAACCGAGCGCAAGGACACAATTTGAGCACGCGCAGCCTTGTAACCAAGTGCAAGGACACAGTTTGAGCTTGCGCAGCATTGTAACCAAGCGCAAGGACACAGTTTGAGCTTGCGCATCATTGTAACAGAGCACAAGGACACAGTTTTAGCTCTCGCAGCATTGTAACCTAGTGCAAGGACACAGTGTGAGCATGCACAGCATTGTAACCGAGCACAAGGACACAGTTGTAGCACACACAGAGCAAATTTGAGCGCAAGAGCTGAGTTTTGAGAGACAATATCAAGAAATCTGAGCATGAAATCAATAAAATACTGCTCTCAAATCAATTAAAAATGCTCTTGGATTAAGACAGGGAAATTAATTCCATATTAGTGGGCCTAATGATAGTGATATTAAAAAGACTTTGTTGCCAGTGAAACCAATAAAGCAGACAGTATTGGGTCCCATCAAACAGCACACGTGGCAGCATGACAAACTCAAGCTTCGTGGCTGACGTTGCAGGTCTGGTGATGTGACTGTTGCACAAGCACACATTGCAAATTGCAAGGTAAAATATATATTGTTCAGCCCTAATAGACATGGCCCTGAAAACTCAGACAGCGTGGAGGACTAAGCCTCACCTGCATCGGCTAATCTCTAATACCAGCACACACTCACACACACCGCTCCATAGCGCACAGCGCTGGTGTGTTTAGGTGTGTGAGAAAATGAAGCGGGTGCTGAAATGTCAGCAGCAGAATACTGATGAGAGAATCAGTCCCTCTGATCTAATTGTCTCCAGGATGCAGCTCTCTGGGTTTCTGTGGGGTCTCTATTAGAGAGAAATGCATCGTGGGAGTCTAGTCACGCGTTTCTCAATGTGAGGTTTGCACACCAAAACTTCACTGATGAATGCTGCAGAAATCACTCGAAACTTTGAGAAGTTTTTGGTGTTTTCTCTTTAAAGATTCACTCTAAAGATCTTTATGGATTGAAACCCTGTTAAACTAACAACTGAAAAGTTTCTACAATCCAAAAAATAGCAACCTTAGGTAGAGTATTTCCTCACAGTTTTTGATTGTTATTGCAACAAAAACTGCAACTCAGGGTCCCTAATGGTGCCATTTGTGGCATCTGCTCAACTCCCCTTGACACTGCACAGTTTGGATACTCCCTGCTCCATTTTTATCACAGCATAGACTGTATCAGTGTCTCTTTAAGGAAGGTTTGACCGTCATTGCGTAGCATCAGAGGCGATAGAGCTGCCAACCCCTTTGTGGCTTTTTGTTACAGTTACTTGAAGACCTTTTTCCCAAATGCAGTTGCAAGCAGTAACACAACATGGTATCCAAGCAGAGGACAGTTTGGTATGTCATACAGCATCCCAGAGCTGACAACAGGGGGTATTTCCATGTCATGTTTGGCCTCCGCTCAGCTCACTTCAACCCATCGGACATGATATGAAAAGCTCTGCCAGGTACAATTAATGGAAACCAAAACATCTGCATAAAGTCAAGCTGAGTTGATCAGATCCTGTTAGGATCTGAGTATCAGAATCCAGTCATCTGGTCAAGTTGATCCTCATGGCTTTGGCACTGGTGTGTGTATTATTTGTGTGGCTGTGGCAATGGTGTGTGTATTATTGATTAGTCCAGCTTTATCAGCTGGGGCTTTTAGTCAAGGTTGGCCAAGGTTAAACCCTATCTGGAGCAGAAAGGTCTTGAGAAAGTTATCCATGGTTTGATCACATTTTGTTTGGACTATTGTAACACCCTGTCTGTCAGCATTAAATAGTCAGAGCTTCACCGCCTGCAGCTTGTTAAAATGAAGCTGCTCGTCTCCTAACTGGGAAAAAGAAACAGGAGCACATAACTGTGGGGCTCTTTCCTTCACTGGCTTTCAGTAAGGTTCAGAATTGATTTTAAGATTCTTTTATTTATTTTTAAGTCACTGAATGGGCAGGCCCCAGATTACCTGTGTGACCTTTGTTTAATACAGATGCACAATATTTATCAGACCTGTATAATATCGGCCGATTTGATGGAAAGTGGCGTAATTCTTTCTCAACCCGATACGTACATTTTAACTAATAAGAAAGATCCGATAAATATATAACATTGGGGAAACTGTCTGTAAGCCAAGTAGCCCCAAATCATCCATGATGCACTCCCTGGTTATGTCATATATCTCCTGTTACGAGAAGGACCCAAGCCTGCCCCTGTGTCTACCAGACCAAAGAGTGAATATGGCTTCACAAGAGTGTTTGTTTTTCTCAGTGGTAGAAGATAACAACAGCATTTCTGTTTGAAAAAACCTGTTCGACAAGTTTTCTGAGAGGAGGAAGAGGACTTCTCAAAGCTCACCTGAGAAGTCGTCATCGTGGCGATGTGGTAATGAAAGAGTATGAAGCAGGCATGATGGCAGCTAGCTATGCTAAAAACAACATTAAAGAGCATTCATAACTCTCAAGAGAAAGTGAAAAGATGAAAGCCATTAGCGACGGAGTGATGGAGTTCATAGTGCTTGATGGCCTTTTCTGTCGTTGAGAGCCAGGGTTTTTGCAAGTTAATACCACATTTGGAGCCACGTTAGGTCCTCCCAAGCCATTGCTTGTTCTTGGATGTGTCCATCCCTGCCTGTTGTTATTGCCACACACATCCATGACTTGATTACATAACACATAACAACATGTCTGTTTTACCTCAAAAATCTGGACATCTGACGTTCATTTGGTCAGCATGCTAAGCTTAACGGCTCAGTGGTTGGATCAAGAATTTAACATTCAAAAAGATTCTATTGAATATTAAAATATGAACTTATTGGTTATCATACTGGCCATATAAGCAGGAAATTATTGGTTACTGTATCGGTTGAAATTTATCATAAATGCATCACTACTTATTAAGGTTCGTTACCTTTAAATGGGCGGACTGCGAATAGCCTCTCTGCTTTTAAAACATGGCTAAAGACACTTTTGTTCACCTTGGCCTTTGGCTAAGTATAGCCAATTTTATTGGGTTTGATTGGTTTACTGGTTATCAAACATATTTATACTGTGTTGTTTTTTGTTTGTTTCATTGTTTTTATTTTTCAATTGCTCTTGTTGGTTTGATTGTTTTACTGTTTTTATTGTGTCTGCCTTTTCTACTGTAAAGCACGTTGGTAGGCCGTTTCAATGCGTTATAATAGAAAAAGATGCAATTGACATTCTTAAAAAATGATCAGAAATGCTTGCACTGGGGTCCCCAGCCATTTTGTATTCAAAGGATTCAAGGATTCAGTTTTATTTTTCATTTCAGTCTGCGGTTAGATTAGAAAATCTAGTTACTGAGGTCCTAGTGTCAGCCATACAAGGCAATACATAAGGTACAGTATAACAGTTTAAATAAAATAAAATATAAAATAAGAATATTTACAACTTTACGATTATCTAAGACTAATAAAATCTAACTAAAAATAAGAATAGTTCCTTACAGCTGTTACGTGGAAATAAACTCTAATAAAAGTAAGGATTATATTTACAACATTATCATAATCTAAGGCGCAGTTTACACCAGAGTACAGAGCAGCAGAGTAAGTGGTGTGAAAAAAAGTAGTTCTTGTTATCGAGTCGTTAGCAACCGCCATTTTAATCACACAACACTCTTTAAAAATCACGTTAGGTTGTGGTGGGAGGCCACATTAAGTTGCAGTTCTCCATAAAACAACTTAAACATTCACAGCCTTTTGAAAATATTTAGAAATGTTCTCCGTTAGATTTCTGGGATCTTTCACTCCTCCAGAGCTCATTACAGCTGTGGTCACACACTGGATAAATGTCACATACATACAGAGCTCTATATCCGCTCCACGTTTCCTCCATGTTTGCAGGGATAAATCTATCGTCGTTCTCTGTGCTCCCTCTAACTTCTGCCCCTGAGCTTTATAAACAACACTGACTCGCTGTGACTCGCTGTGACTCGGCGTTCAGTAATGATGGAGCGCTCGCTTGTTGCTGTGTCTGTGGGAGATTTTCTTCTGCTTGATTTTCCCTCATTATCTGCACTGCAGAAATACAGCCAAGGAAGGAAAATGTTCAAAAACACAATAAATGCTGCCAATATTAGCTCCCGACATGGATTTTCATACAGAGAGCAATGAGTAATTTAAGTAGAGTTAATGTGTGTCTGTGAATAACCAGCAGAGTTCAGCAATTAGTCTCAGTTTTCTCCACAACAGAGGAATGAATTAAGCCAGAATGGATTCCTATATAATGTAAATTAACCATTGCTCACATTACACAGGTTTCTGAACAAAGGAGAGAAATATTAGATGTTGGATATTAGAGCTGCACAACATATAGTTTTAATATCCTAATTCACCTGTTGCTAAGCCCCGCCCCCCAAACCCACTTGGCCAAACTGAACCCTGTGCTAAACAGCACCAGCAGCTGTCAATATCAGAGCCATTGAATATATATTTATAATTTAAAGAAAGAAATGAAGAATAACAAGACCAGGTTTGAGGTAAGAGTTTGCAGATCTCAGTGCAGAAGGAGGAAGCCTCTTCTTGTCACCATCTCCTTTTCAGATAACAACATAGGTCAGCTTTTATCATTCAAAGTGGTAAGATACTGTATATATATATATATATATATATATATATATATATATATATATATATATATATATATATATATATATATATATATATATATATATATATCTTCTACCTCACTGAACTTTTCCAAATTACTGTAGCCAGTCTTTGTGGCTTTGAGGGGCTGGGGGAACTTCTCCTTAGGTCACCCAATGACAAAATGCTCAAGTAGAAAAATGTTAAAACACCTTTTGGCTCAGCACAAATGAACTAACGTTTGAACTTTAACAGGCAGATTGTCAGGATACAGTCCTTAATTAATTAAAGGTGTAGTCACAGCGATGTGGGAGAAAACGAGTGGAGCGGTTGTTGATAAATGAATTTAGACCCGCCTCTCCCTTCATACCTCACCCCTGGCTCCACCCCTGAAAGTTGGTGGACGTGCATTGTCATGGAAATGGCCGTAGTAACTGCGTAGCTGACCAACGTAGCTAAGGTAACCCCGACTCGTCAGACAACTCAACTGACAATATTGAGAACATCACAACAACAGTACATTCTGGCAGATTAGACAATAAGATGAATGCCTGATGGCTGTTACTGTTATATGAAGCACCACAAAGCTAATGTTGCTTACCTATCCAGCAGAGAGACGGTGACATCCGCGTCCGTTTTCAGGTCTTTCAATTGGCGGAGTTCCCTCCACCGTCAGAAAGCAACACCAATGTTGACCCGGGTC
The DNA here is from genome assembly GCA_036419115.1 of Scarus forsteni. Lineage (NCBI taxonomy): Eukaryota > Metazoa > Chordata > Actinopteri > Labriformes > Labridae > Scarus > Scarus forsteni. The sequence continues at coordinate 25,835,809 of JAZDUH010000458.1, forward strand.
TTTGCTCTTTCATGGTCATAGCCCTTCTTTTTCACTTTCTGCTCCTCTGACCTTTTTCTTTTGGGCTGTTTTTCAGCCATTGCTACTGCACCTATTGTATCTCTCTCTTACGCTAACTGCGCACGCTACACAACCTACGACTCCCACTCCCCCCGCTGTCTGATCTGCGCATGAGTATGATCGCCCCCTGGATGTGGGGGGGTGTACCCTGTTTTGGTGGCTCGGCCCGAGTCACAGTATTTACCTGCTGAAATTCAGAGCCAAGGCTGTGTATTGAAACTGGACTTTTTTTTCAACATGCTATCAGTGGCGACATCTTGTGGATGGAGAGGAGAAATACGGTGATTTTGCAAATAGTGCATTAGATTAGAAGATTAGAAGATCGCTGACTACACCTTTATTTAAGAATGTTGGACCCGAAGCTGAAGCCTGAGACAAAAAAACAGTTTTACAGATTTTATTTTGACAGTTCCAAAATCACAAAGGCAAAAGGGGAGTCCAGTGCACATGGACGGTAACAGTGATAAAAGTGAATATTTACAATAGTGCCAGGGTGAAAGCTCCAGGAGATCACTGCAGAGAGAGGGAGCAGAAAACAGAGGTTAGTATCTGATGGTTTACAAAAATTACAGTCTATGAAAAACACACAATAAAATAGTAAGCTCCAACAAGGAGAAAATAAGGCTGAGAGCCAAAAGTGCGGAGAGGAGATACGACCAACAAACCAATCAAGAGAGGCAATCCACCAGTGAAGAGAAGGTGGCTCCTGGCAGCTTAAGTAGGGAGTGTGATTGGTGATTTTCAGCAGGTGTGTGGTAAGGGAGCTGAGGCGAGGGAGGTAACAATGCCCACAGCTAGCAGAGGGGAAGGGACTGCAGGGATGAATCCTCACACAGATTTTCTCTAAATAAATAGTGTTAGCATTTGCCAGACTTCACCTGTCTTTGTAACCTATACATCAGGGATACTCAGTTGGGTTCACAGTTAAAAGTTGGCTACACTAATACTTATGTTTATTTCATGCTTCAATCCAAGTGTCACTAGCCTTCAAACCAGCATTATCCTAGCACAGTTTTTGAAAGAACCAGATTTTGTTTGCCAAGATTGAGCTACAGCTAAGAAACTGAATCATTAGGAGGTTAATGTCAATTTATGCATAGCTGATGCAACCAATAACAAGTAGCTGTAAAACTCAGGCGTTTAACTTGGATGAGACTACAGAGGAAGCTCCTTTACTCCCCCCTCTTTCCATGGCTGCCACGCCCGTTTCCTTATGCACTACCAATCAGCTGTTTGTGTGCATTTAGGCCCTCCTCACACGAGGACGGCCCCATATTGTCTTGGCGTCGGCATCAAAACATGTATCGCTGTTTACACATTGTATTGTACATAGGGCTTGTGCATTTACATGACAATACAGAATCCACGCAAAATCCTGTTGGGTTGGCCGTCTGGTTCTTCTCTGAGGTGGATTCCACATCAACAAGTGCTCATGCACATGTGACATTCTGCGTCTCTGCACAAGCACTTGTTGCTGTTGTTGCCATAGCTGGTGTTGTTGGTGTTCTGTGAGCAAATGTTGGTATAAAAGTCGTAGCAATATTTGTAGCTGCTGGAACAAGATCAGAATCAGCCCAGCTGCCGCCATTGTTGTTGTTGTTGGTGTGTGTGACAGCGTGGCTTGAGAGGTGGGGAGGAGGAGGGGTGCTATGAGGTCACCGTCTTTTCCGGACTTATCTGTTTATACCAACTATGGCATGAAGACGAATACGCAGATATCCACCTGCAGACCCGTTTTCAAAAAAGATGCGGAGTCATGGACAAATACGCGTCTCCATGTGTCAATATCACCAGATTGATAGTTTATTTTACCGGAGTCTTACAAATTCGTACTCGTGTAAAGCCCACCTTAGCTTCCATTAGCATTATGCCAGTCTAACATATTTGCAGCCACAGTGAGCTACAGACCACATGTCCTTATTCACATTACTTGAACAATCTAAACAACAACTAAATCTTGATATAAAGAGCACCTATACCTTTGTACAGGACCCATAAGAGCACTGTCTTTAAACTGAGCCCTGATTGGCCGAAAAGTTAGTGTAGATATTTTTAAAGGCTTATTCCAGAGCAGGGAGGGGGCACAGATGTATAATGAGCTCTCATGCGGCTTCAGCAATGATATTATTCAGGGCCAATGACACAAAAAATAAATTCTGTACAGCAGCTTTATTAGTGGACTTCATCTGGTCTGTAATGTTTCTCTGCTGTCTCCAATCTTCCTCTTTATTACACTTATTACTCACTTGGGTGAATTAAGCAGCCAGTTAAGGGCAGGTACCAAGACCTGCTGGGACAGTAAATCAGCTTCTGCAAAAGCTTTTATTTTACTTCCTGTAAGAAAAAGGGAGGGACTGAAACCTTTTGCCCAAAGAATACTTAAAGAAATTAACTCATAATAGTGTCAAACATCATCACTTTAAGACTTGAAAACGCACAAACAGTTACTTCATGACGCATTAGCCTTGTTTAGTAAAGTGAAAGTCCGAGGCCTGTGGGATCTGTCTGATAAGAGAGGGAGGAAACTTTCCCAAAGTCTAATTGGTCTGCAGGGAGCCGCCAAGGCTGCTTCAGGTGGAGAGGAGACATTAGAAGAAGCTTCAGGGAACACAGGAGTTCCTGACAGCATTAAAAACAATCACATCCTTTGGCAGAGTTTAGGACTTCTGGCTTTGTACAAGAGTGATTGAATCAGACTCTTTGATTGCAGTAATGTTCCTTAAAGATGTATGAGAGAGGAGATAATGCTTTTAAATGACTGAGGTTAAAGAATGGCCCCATGCAGTCAATGCCTGAGTGTCTATTAATTTTTTCTCTTCTTTCTCACTTAAGTCAGAGCCTCCCAGTGTTGTGTCTGTATGTTCTCCCTGATTGGCAAGAGATATTTCCAGGCACTGCGGCCTCCTAACATTGCAGTGCAGATGGATCTGCCTGATTCAATGTCCGTAATCAGGCAGATCCGTCTTGCCAAGCTTCAGTCTACAACGACTGTGAGCGTCCAAAAGCAGCATGTCCTAATGTCCTTTCGAGCAGGAAGAGGTGCTATGACTGCACAAACAGGAAGTGACTGTTTGTGCAGAAATTAACATAGATGCAATAAAAACAAATAACATAACAAACTTCTCAATAGAAAGGATATTTTCTCTCCATTAAAGACATGTTGAGATTTTAATTTACAAAATTGCTTAAGGTCTTTCCCTTACTCTGCAGCAGTAGCTCCAGTCTACTAAATCAGTTGTTTGGCTCGCAATGAATTTGATTGGCAGAACAATCAGCCAATCACCTGCTGAGTTTGCCTTTGAAGGATTCTGCCATTTTGAACACTTTCTATCAGCTCTTTCCCAGATGGACTAGTGAAATTTATTTTATGGCCCATCTGGTTTCTCAAGTTAACAACTTCATCTTACAGACTAAAAAAGTGCTCATTAGAATAATTTGGGACCCTAAATTGCCTGAACATAGAGTGTAAGTGTGAATGGTTGTTGGTCTCTTTATGAGAGCATTCATATAGGCACAAACCTAATTTTGAGCCTCCTGGCATGTTCAGACTGAAAAATAATTGGTTCGGATCCCAAAAAGTTGGTTTGCAGCTGGAACCAAAATAAGGCGGTTCCCGTCACGAACCATGACATTGTCAATGGGCATGTTGTATTTCGTGGTGATAAATGAGAAGGAAGTCAAGGAAGAAGAGCAACACACACTTTTTACAGACAAGACGCCCTCTTCGTCAGTCTCCTATGTTGCTGAGTGAAAACAACAACTCTAAGTAAAGCAACAAATGCTTTCAGAATATTAATGTGATCTGCCATTTTGCCAGTGTGTTGTTTGCTTCTACCTGAGTAACACAGAATTACACCCTTCCACTTTCATTCTGCTTTAACTGGTATAAAAGCATAATGGTTCACTGGGAATCTTCAGGGTCCCTTTTTGTGGCCCTGTCTCTCATCCAGTGTCAGCTGGGATAGGCTCCATCCCCCCACGACCCTGAAGGGAATAAGCAATAATGATGATGGATGGATGAGAATCTTCTTACTCATCTGCACTAAATATTTATTCTAGAACATTAAAAGAAAAGTTGCACGTCTGATCATTTTTCTATAAGATATGTGTTTGAACAGGGATAAATGAATGAGTACTTTATTTCAATTCTTTTAGGTAAATGAGAGTTAATTTTAATGCATCCTGCTGGCCGTGTTCGCCTGCAGGATGAATAATTATGTATCTAATAAAATGAGCCATTAATGTTTGGTTATAGAGGGCAGGAAGACAAACGCCCCCACAGCTGGTTTAGCTGTTTACAAAGACATTGTATTTATATCCATTAGCTGGAGGTTTTTTTTTAAATCCTTGACATGCTATGATGAAGACTACACCTCTCCTAAGGATAAATCTTACTCTATTTCTAACCCCTAACATACTGGAGAGTAATGTATGGAGACAAATCAAAAAAGATTGGAAGTGGGTTCCCTCGGTGCAGGGATGGCAAACTCAATGACAGAGGAGGCCCAGTTCAGAAATATCATCTAAGATGTTTGCCAAACATTCTGTTCACATTTGTTGAACAGTCTAAAACTGAACGTGTTTAATCAAAAACATAAATCAATGCAGCTGATTTATTTTTGAGCAAGTTAAAGTCAGTAAAAACACTGACCAATACATTCAGAGTGATATCACAGTGAAGAGGTGGTGCACAGGCCCTTAATGACACCTGTTGTAGTGCATCATGGGAGTTGTAGTGTGACGGCTATTTAACATCAATAACTGTCATATGAAATTACCTAGCAGGCTGCATTTATTGATATCCTGGACCAGCTTCGGCCTTGAGTTTGACATGTTACCCTATTTCATAACAAGAGAGATTAGGGCTGTCGAGCTCACTTGATTTCTAGTACACATGCTGATACCCAATATTTCAGCATGCATACCTTTCCAAAAGGCCAAACCTTAGGTCTGCAAGTCCTGAACCTGCCAAGGGGGATGTTGTCACATGGGCTAAGTGCTTGATGAGACGCTGCTGAGCCTGGACAAGGAGTAAGCCAGCTGCTGTACACTTTACAGACACACAGTCCAGTCTTTTTTAAGTTTTAAGCTGCATTATTCTCTTCAGCTGTCAGTGGTTATTTGATACCTGACTGGGGTATGTCATCATCCAAGCAAAGTGATATTTATTAGGACACTTTCTATTTTAAAAACTGTTTCTGCCCTGCTAAACAAAAGAATAAGTTTTTAGATAATATAAACAAAGGCTTGTGCAGAATTTAGTTTGTTATACTTGTAAGATACAGTCTTGTCTGGTAAATTGTCCTTATAAAATCTTTTTTTAAAGGTGCTATGAGGAGAATCCTTTTCCGGTGACATAAAGTCTCTGCTACCCGTGAGCACACGCGGCGACTTTCGCAAAGACGTGACCCAAGCCAAAGCGTGTTTGTTGTGATGCTAATAAATGCAGCTTGGACCTTCCTCAGAACTCTACATTGCTTTACAACTTCTTTTTTCAACAACTTACAGGATACAAAGCGACGAGGTAATGTATCTCTTTCTAGTTATGTGGTGGTAGTTTCTGATGTGTGACAACAAGCAATTTTTGGAAAACTTAGTATCGTAGTTTTGTAGCCGGCTATATATCGCTACTTACAGCCCGGTGCTCTACGACGTGTCCGAATAATATTAATTTGCTCTAGTTTTAATAGTCTTGTTCCCAAAGTTGAGTATCCAGGCCAAATGCCGGAGCAGCATTTATAGATAACCTATTTTGATGCTATAAAGCTCATCTTCAAGTGTGTATTTTGATCAGTTATATATATAAAAGTGAGACTTTTTTGCAATTACTTAAAAACTCCTCATAGCATATTTAAGTTAGCCAAAAGTGCTTCTTGAAAGCGTCTTTGCCAATCCTCTTTTTTCTCGAGGTGTTCTGCAGGAGCCTTATCTGCTACAGAGCTGTGTATTTCATAATCAGATGTTTTTTAAAGTTCGAGTATAATTTTCACCGCTGTGCTTGAACAGATAGTTGGATATTGGTGTAAGGTGACGACCCTAGCCCAGAGCTGATCTCTGTGTTTTTGCTGATGTTTGAGGCATCATGATTCAGATGTATGTGACGAGGATGCATGGATCATTGGTCATTGGTTACTATTGCAGAGGCTGCTGCTTAACAGAGGTGTCAGTTTTGTTTCTAAGGCAGAATAAACATGTCGAAGAAGATGAGACCTGTAGATGTATTTATTTCGGTTTACAGTGAAAATGCATTTTTGCTGATCTCAAAAGACATTTTAATTTTAACCTTTTCATGCACAATGTTACCTACAGTGGACAGATATTTATTTTATATTTTAAACCATTTATGCTTACCCTGTCCCAACTATCAGGTGGCAAACACCAAAACCACATTCTCAAGATTCATAAAAATATGATCTTTGTGTCTTTTTGTTCATTTTGAGATATTATATCATAAATCCAAAATGTCCAACGAAGAGTGATATGCACCACACCCTTCAGAATTAAGTGTTAAATCCCTCTATTCTCAAAGAATTAGTCAGGAAAAAAACATATTCTCTAATTCAATGAGATGTAAGGAACAGTTTCATGCAGATTTTAAAAATATATTCCTTGATTATTTTAGTCTGTAACCGAAAATTATTATGTCCAATCCAGAGGACATTATGCAGTAAAAGGTATATTGTGTGTTGCGCCTGTATTCAGATTTCCTCTCATTTCGTATTTCTATTAATTTTTTTTGTTGAAAGTCACATGATAATAGTTTAATTTAACTGCAATATTAAATATACTTTATATTTTGCATTTTATTTTGTATACTTTTGCGGATCTATATTAAGTTCCATTAAATATTATTTATTTACCTCACTCAAAATATAACATTTTAAAAAGCTGCACATTATTTTTAGCTTGTTTAAAAGCAAAAACAAATATTTAAAAATAATTCCCATACAATTTAATAAATTCATGCATGAAAGGGTTTAAGAAGTGTTCATATTTTTCTGACTGTTTTTTTTTAAAAGGTAGCCTGATGCAGTGATATAGAAAATTAAATTGAATTGTTTACCTCATGCAACAACACTTGAGGAATTTAAACCAATATCTTGTACACAGGTTCAGAGCTTATATCCAGAGGAGCTGGAGACAGTACAAGCAATTATTTTATTGTAATACTATTAAAAAACATTCTGTAATTACTGAAGCAGAAAAAGCACAACTACTCATAAAATGAGGGAAGTTAAAATAATATAACCCCACTTTAATACAATACAAAGGCATAATAAGATAATTTCGCTTTAATTAAAACAAAATGATTGTTTGCTACCTGATACTCATTCAAATCTGGATCTTTACACAAACAAAGATTAGCAGAAATTTGTTAACAAGATCAAGCTCTTTCTAATTAGACATTAGACAAACAGAACTGGGACTAAATGGATGTTTCCCTTCTGCAAAAAGAAACCTCATAAACACTCTGATTGCACCACAACCGTCTCTTTTTGGAGGTCATAAAAGTTGTCAAACTTGAGCCGCAGCGCAGACTGAAAGTATTTATTTCACAGTGCGTCTGATAGATTTTTAAATTAAATTGGAGAGCGGGGAATGGGGCGGTGATGTGGAGTGTGAAGAGGCTCGGTGATCCGGCGGTACAGTAAGTGCTCCTCCTCTAATGACTGTTTATGGAAGGCTGCCTGTGTGAATGAATGTTAATGAGTTTCTTTCTGGGAAAAGCTTTTTGAAGAAGCTGCTGCCTCCTACACACACACACACACCGGCACACACATATGGATAACATGCAGCATATACATGGCACTTTCACACCTTCACAGTCGTTCACACACTCATTTAACAGCAGGTACGTGCATATGGCTGCCTCGCCGTGGATTTACGCGCACATGCCTCCCTCCTGCACAGATGCCGAGTGTTCCTCATCCACTTTGGTATGCCCCATTTGCCGTCTCATTTGCCCGCTGAACCGTGTCTCAGTGTATCGTGTTGTTTCTTTCCACACTCTCTAATTAAGGCTGTGTTGCCTCTCGGAGTCGTTTGCCTCTACATCACCGCTGCGTGTTCTGTCGCTAATTACAGCAACTGTAATGGCACACGGATATAAACGAGGAGTCAAGCCGGTCAGGGCTTTGTAGTTTGAGAAGAATCTCATCATCTCATTTGTCAGTGATGACAGTGTGAGTTAAAGATGTTAGGGATGCAAAAATGTGATCAGACTGAGAGTAAGAGGATTTCTCTGCTCTGAGACTTGCTTGTGTTTGTCTGTTTGTTTCTTTATGTGTGTTTCTGGAATCAAGAGTTTTCAAAGAGGCATACAGCCCACACGGGCATACTAAAATCACCTAAAATTGACTCATAGCAATAACAGTTTTATTTCCAGAGCACATTTTATTGCAGGCAAACTCGTTGTACTTTAGAGGAGTGCATTGGGAGCATCCCAGGGGTCCAGTGGGACCCAACAGAAAACTTGTAAGAGTGTGGGGTTGAAATGTGGCTGCAGACAGGAACAGGCGGTTGGGAAAAAAATCACTGTGTGTCCACAAAGTAGCTAACCTTGCAATGCAGCTGGATCCACTTGATTGTATGTCTATCTATGTCTAATTAGACAGATTTATCTGGTTCGTTTTGGTAGTGTGAATTAGAGCATGACTCGGAAGCAGATTTTCACTCCTGTCCCGTCCCAATCCCAGAGAAAAAATCTCATCTTGTCCCAATCCCGGGCCAGGGTAAAAAAATGAATACTGTCCTGTCCCACTCCCGTAGAATCACTCCCACTCCCATCCCGCTCCCACTCAAAATTACTCCCACTCCCGTTTGAATAAAACCAAACATGTTGAAAAAATGTTGCATTTTTTTATCTTAGGTAAAAGTGCAGTGCATATCAAAGGTAAGTTTCACATGCCTGACATTCGATCGGTGTAAACAGCTCTCTTTTCGACATGTCTTCTCCCTCCATGTTGTTTTGTTATGTGTGTTGCCTGGCAGCCGCTCCGAGTCACTTTTCACTTCCAGTGGGTACAGGAAGTGAAAACACTTTTGCAGTTCTTCTGTGTTGCTAGTACAGTCAAGAGTGTTGGCTCTCACTGAGAAATGACTACAAAAATGGACGCATCTGTTCATCTGATTGTTTAACACAGCTGAAAATGATCATTTATTAATGTCGTTCCCGCTCCATCCCGCTCCAGTTGCTTTTTTTCCCCGTCCCAATCAGGGGATTAATTAAAAAATGACTCCCATCCCATGGGATTCCTGCGGGAATTACGTGACCCACGGGAATTCCCAAAAAATCCTCTAGTGTGAATGCAAACAAACCGCGCACCTGGCCTTGGCTTACTTGGGTAAGTGGCGTCCAGCGCGATTGAAGAGGACTTGCACAAGGTTCGGTTGAAATGTTAATGCAATCACGCCGCGGTACGGGACAGAAAGTTGACGCTGCTGTGTGACTCCCTTCTCTCTTTAAACATGGCGGCTAAAGGTTCACTTTGGAGCGGCAAAGAAATAAAATTCCTACTTGAAATTTGGGTTAACAATGACAATTAAAAACAACTGGACTCCACACATAAGAATTCATATCTCAAAAATGACTGTCACATGGGTATACCAGGACCACTGATCAATGTTGTCATAAATAAAGAAGCTCTCGTAGCAGTATCACAGAGCACAAGACTCGCTACGTAAGTCCGGCAGCTCAACTGATGAAAAGGAAAAGCTTCCTTGGTATGATGCAGTTGATAATATCACCACAAACCAACAAGTTAGCCTAATGTACTGGAGTTGGAACCCCTTTCCCCACCGACACGTCTACATCCCCTTCGCCATCTGATCTGTTGAGCTCAGCAGGCAGCTGGTAGCCGTAACTCGGAAGTTTCCCAGTTGAAATCTCCGAGTTACAACCTGAAAGCGTTCCAGACAAATTATGACATCGGTTTGAGCGCAAGGAATTCTATTATGTAAATTAACCAACATGGCAGGCATTATAAGATTTATGCTTTGTCAACTAGCTTATCTGAGTGAAACAGAAGCGGGGAAACGGCGCATAAGGGAACAGAAGCTTATACTTTACGGTATTTGTCATTATTAAGAGGCTGCCATATTGTTCAGGCAGTGAATGACGTCGTAAGTCGTAACTTGGAGTTCACGGGTGGGAAGTTACAAGTTCGACTGCCGTTCCAGTGCACTTTCACGAGTTACAGGTGGGAAAAACACGAGTTACGGGCTACCTGGAACACAGCAGTAGTTCTCCTCAACATTTTTTGTCGTAACTCTGCTAACATTGTCAGAAATGCCTTGGCGGTGCTTTGTACTCTCTCGATATAACACTTTAGAAAAGTTGAAGATTGAAAGAGAGGAGGAAACATCGGAAGCTAATTCAGCTGAGCACACACTGACTCTGTGGGTCAAAGGTAAGACACTGAAATACTTTTCTTGGAGCAGAAATGCTTTCCAGGAAAAAGGACCCGTGTAAATCTGTGTTACATCACACCCTGGACCCCCTCCCACCTTCATCTGTGTAACAGTCTGCTTCTTCTTCTCTTTAGCCACATGACCTTTGACCTCACATTCCTTGTGGCATTTTCTCACTTGCACCTACCCTGCTGCCTTTCCTCTCACAGATCTTTCCTTGTTCACCTCTTTCTTTCCGTCTGTCCTCGGCTTTCTTAGACTTTTCCTCAAACTTACTCAAGAATTTCTGATTTTCTTTTTTCTTTGCTGATTGATCTTCGACTCCTTCCCCTCCTCTTTCCTCACATACCTGAATTTTCCTCTGGCCTTTAACTTCACAGCCTCCTGTTTCATATTTTAGCTTCTCTTCAGAACTTCCCTTTCATCTCTTCCTCTCCCTTTTCCTCTCCCCTTCTCCTTTGCTTGCGGGATTTAGTCTCACCTCTACATCAGCTCCTTCCTTATTTTCTTCTTTCATTTTGTTTATCTCATTTCTTTATCCTCCCTCCCTCTTCCTTATTTCTTCTGGTTCTTGTTTTTTCTCTGCTTTTATTTTCGATTGGAATTGTTTTCTCTGTGTCTCTCCCCTTTTGTTGTCTTGCTGGTTTGACTGCATAATTTTTCTTCCACACTCTTCCACCATCTCCTTTTCTTTGCTCGACTTTTCAAATTTATTTCTCTCTTTAATGCACAGAGGGCAAACTCATTCAAGAACCAGTCCGCTCCGTTCCATACGTCACTGAGGCCTCATTGTGCCCTTTTCTTCATCTCATGCTGGCCTGTATTTGTAGTTAGATCTTATACATACAAGGTATAGCTATTAAAAAACAAGATTTATTTCAGTCAGGACCACCAGAGCAGTTGTTTGAATTTGGCATGGAGGAGGGTTGCAAAGTGGCTTGCAGAGGGAGCAGCAAAGAGCAGGCTAGAGCAGCTGAAGCAGGACAAACAATTACAGCTTAGTGGAAATCTGCTGACCATCAGCAGGGATGGCCTAGCTTTGGATCAAGGGTAAAAGAATTCCTTCTTATAGTCCCTTTTATTTCTTATAAATTCTTCAAATCTTCCCTCCATTTGCTTCAGTGCATCACCACTTTGTCTTGAGATAGTTTCAAGGTGCTTCTTATTTTTCCGTACCTCATTTCAAAGTTTGCTTTCTGCCTTGTGAAGGTACTATATATTAATAGCCATCAATGCAACAAAGCATTTATTGATAACTCCATGCCTTTACAAATGATGGATATTCTTTACCAAAGAAGGGTGGTTTTCAGGGATCATTTCCCTCCTGATATACTCTGAGTGATTGCATGCCACTCATTCCTTAGGATCCACAGTACATCCGTGAGAAGTGAAACTTCTTCAGATTGTCTATAGTTTCAAAGTTGACATCAGGTTTAAAAAGTGACGTAGTTCTAAGTACCTCTGTTGGATTATAGCTACAGAAGGATGATGCTGCCTGGATGTAGTCAGCGCTTGACTTAAGTGAATGGGAAATGCTAGTGTGTTGTTGGAGAGTACATCTCGGAGTTAGCCTTGCAGAGCAGACAGACCTGCCTGATTCTGAAATCCTGCAGGTTTGTCTTGCCAGCCTCCGTTGTCCAACAAATTCATTCGGCTGAATTCTTAACGGCCCAATCAGGGAAGAGAGGCGGGAGCTGCAGAATGCGGACGTGATGACAACCGGAAGTTGAGAACCGGAAGTTGAGAACGGACATGCCGATTAGTCTATTGTCCTCATGGCTACTCAGTGAAACTTGGCGAAATCTGCCCTCCTCAGAAGTTTACTTGTAGGGATTGTCTTTGACAAGGTTTGTGTCACACATAAGTGTTAAATGAATCATCTGTGGGGTACAATTTAAGACAATAGTAAAAGGCCGTTATCTGTTAGCCGCTAAGTTAGCGGCTGACAGATAACGGTCATTAACTGTTGTTAGCTGTTAGTGGCTAAGTTAGCAGCTTTGTATGCTACATTATAGGAGGCAACCCTTCTTGATGTAGATTGGTCTGTGATGCATGTGACAAGCCAAACGATCGTCCAATCACAAGCTTGTGTTTTTTTTCTTTTTTAACGTTCTGCTCCTGAAAACAAATTCAAAGGGCTCCTACCCAGATGGACTAGTGAAATATTTCTGCTGCAGATATATGGAGCTGTCCATCTGGCTTGTCAGGTTATCTCAGAGTAGCACAAAAATCAAAGGTCAGACGTTCTGGCACAACTTTCACCAACTGTCTAGGTGCTTGCAGAGAGACAGAAGGACGTGTGCTTTATATTCACCAATTTCTGAATGTATGCATGTGCAGTGATGTGATGTGATTTTCATTACAAACCTGATGCTAGAGCTATTATTATTTCAGGAACATCAGATAAGGGTCCATACTGCCTGTGTGGTCGTTATCAAACAATAATGAAAATGATTTCAAACTTTTCAGCCTAATTAAAGCCTGCTGTTGTCAGCCTTTGCTTTTCTTACCAATCAGTGGCTGGAATTTCCACTCACTCCAATGACTATGACGGCATGTGCTTCCCTCTATAGCCAGAGAGTTTTTATGTTTATCTCGGTCATTGTGCAAAACAAATTCACCAGGTCCTCTTACCTCTGTCTGAGGACTTTTCAAATTAAACTTTACTGACATCACGGTGTGAGCACTGGAGTCATGGCAGATCCTCCGGCTGTACAGTGTGGTTGATGTTGTAAATGATTTTGTTGGACAGTCTGAGTTCATCAAAGTGCCACTGCCTTGAAAGTGCAAACTCTTTCCTTACAGCCCACCTCTCTTCACATGTATTCCTCATCCTTGCTCCACTCTAAAGGTGACAAGCTGCCTCTCTGTTCCTGCCTGATGCCATGGAAACAGCGGCTGTGGGGGGATGTTTGTGTTTGGTGGGGGGCAGGTGGGGTGACTCTGGTCCTGTGGGGGGTGAGGAGGTGACGCTCTGATATGCAGGAGCACGTGTGTGTGTGTGTGTAAACAAGCGTGTGAAGAGAATTAAGTGCTCAGACATGTTTGGGGTTAATGAGCGTGTAAAACTTTGTTGTATTTGTCACGCATGTTTGAGAGAGGGGATACTGGATACTCCGACAGCCATGATGCTTAACATTCCTGCTTCATGTGGGGTATGCAGGGATATTTCAGGCTCTTCTGTGTGCATATGTGATGGTGTAACAGCAAACCACAGTATTTATCAGGGTTTGCACACCTCGTCTGAGGTAAATTCAAGTAGTCATGATGCAATTTAGAACTTTTAGCACCCTGCAGCTAACCTGACAAGCCAGATGGACAGCTTAATATGTCTGCCACAGAAATATTTCACTAGTCCATCTGGGTAGAAGCCCTTTGAATTTGTTCTCAGGGGCAGAACGTTAAAAAAAACACAAACTTGTGATTGGACAATCGTTTGACTTGTCAAATTCATCACAGACCAATCCACATCAAGCAGAGTTGCCTCCTATAATGTAGCATATATAGCGGCTAATGTAGCGGCAAATAGCTAACAACAGCTAACAACAGTTAATGACCGTTATCTGTCAGCCGCTAACTTAGCGGCTAACAGATAACGGCCTTTTACTATCGTCTTACAGTAAATTGTACCACACAGATGATTCATTTAACACTTATATGTGACATGAACCTCGTCAAAGACAATCCCTACAAGTAAACTTCTGAGGAGCGCAGATTTCGCCAATTTTCACTGAGTAGCCATGAGGACAATAGGCAAACTGAAATGTCTGTTCTCAACTTCTGGTTCTCAACTTCCGGTTGTCATCACGTCCACATTCTGCAGCTCCCGCCTCTCTTCCCTGATTGATTTAAGAATTCAGCCGAGTGAATTCGTTGGACAACGGAGGCTGGCCAGATGGACCTGCAGGATTTCAGAATCAGGCAGGTCTGTCTGCTCTACAAGGCTACCCTGCAGCAGGGGTAAATCAAAATTTTATATAATCCTGCAACAATAAGGATGATTATGTTACATGATCATATTAGAAGAGATGCCATTATGCTTTACACATAATCAATTTTGTTATTTTATCATAGTTTACAAGAGGATGACAAATTACAGGACAGAAATATCAAACAGTTTCCCAAACAAAAAGCACTTTCCTTAGAATCTTTACCAAACACACACTAAAGGTTAAATACTGAATGAAATGAAGTAAATTTCCTGAAATTAACTTCCTTACTGCATAATATAAACTCCTAATAAAGTTTGGAAACCTTATTTCATTTGGTTATTTTTTCCCTTTGGTTGGTGTTGCATGTTTTATCATTTAAAAGCCTAATAATTTTATTTTATGACAAACTACAACTTGTAAGAATCATGCATCCATGGAATGACAAACACAGATGAAACATGATGTGCCAAAATCCTCCTCTCCTATAGAAAGCACACAATTACTTGGTCAGGTGAGGAACTGGTCTTCTTGGGGTGTCATTTTCTTTGTGGTCCGTCTTTGACTTCACCAGTCTCATAGAAGTTGGTCCTCAGCTTGGAAATGCTGGGGCTGGCACCACTCTGCAGAGCACCAGCTTCCAGTTGCAAAAGGTAATGGAAAGCAAAAGGTAATGTAACTCAGTATCAAACATGCTCCGGTCCCAGCTTTTTTTGGACAGTTTGCAGGCATCAAATTTGGTGAATATTTGCAAAAAGTAATAGAGTTTGAATAATTATATCCTGTCTTTGTTGTGTGTTCAACTGAATAAAGGTTAAAAATGATTTGCAAATCATTGATTCTGTCTTTATTTATGCTCTAAACATGTCCCAACTTCATTGGAAAAGGGGTTTGGACTTTCTCCGTGGCATGTGCCTGCATGTGTGACTGGAATCAGCTTGAAACGAGATGAGCTTCACATACTAAGCTCCCTCACCAAAGGTCTAAGCTGTCTCTGTTTCAGTGTGTTTGTGTGTTTACATGACCGTCCCATTAAAAAAGGACAGAATGAAGGATGAGGTGACATCCTGAGAAAATGCAAATCTGTCTGAGAAAGGATTGCAGCGACTTAAAGAGAGCACGGCAGCAGTGCTCACGCTCTCCACTGGATTAAAACAACATTCACCAAAGAACAACAACAACAGAAACACCCATAATCCTAAAAGTGAGAAACTATCCACCCATGACTAATAAAACATTTATTTCATGCAGTTTATCTCACATTTTTTAGGCTCCTCTGCAATATTAATAACTCTAGAAACTCAATAAAGTAGAAACAATGTGAATTACTATTCCTCTAACGCCTGTCTGTGTTTAAGAATAGAAGAGGATGGCCTGAAGGTAAAAGAGCTCCCTCCAAACGCCGGAGTCAGAGTGTGAAATATTTAGATTAACTTTATTGTTCCCCTGCAGAAACGAGACACCGTGAAGAGGAGAGAAAAATAAAGCAAAAACAGGATTTGAAGTGATAATCCTTTAAATCCTCTTGTTCCTGTCTCCATCTTGGCGACTGTGACTGATTCTCCTCAAAGTGCTGTGACTTAATACACAGTGAAGGGGCCTGATAGTGGGCTCACAGGCTGTAGACGAGGGGGTCAAAGACTCATAACAGACGAGTGTGCCAAAGCTGTGAAAATCTGCTCCGTCACGCACGTGAAGGACTTGTTTTTGTAAAGGGTTAGTCCGGCTTTTTGGAAATGGGGTTGAGGCCTATGGCATTAGTAAGTTTATAAACTTACGTGCGTTGTCTCTAACAGGTGTTTGATAAATGGCAGTCCAAAACGCCGGCCATGAAAGCCACGTCATTACCCTAATTTTAGATTAAAAAAATAGTTTGGTTATTTTTTTAAGTGTGTTTGCTTGAGGCCTGTGGCACGAGTAAATGTGAGTGTCTATAAAGGCACTGGTGAGCTTTGTCCCTGCACTGCAAAAACTCAGATCTTAGCAAGTTAGATCGTCTAATCTCAAGTCAAAAACATCCACAATACTGACCAAAATCTCATACTCTTGGAGGAGTCCAGATGGAAATCTTATTACAAGGAATTAACAAAAATAAAGCACTGTATAACTTGTATATATGAGAAAATATTTGCCAGTGGAACAAGGAAAAATTTACTTTGTGAGGGTTCCAGGCAACACGTAACTCGTGTTTTTCCCACCTGTAACTCGTGAAAGTGCACTGGAACAGCTGTCAAACTCGTAACTTCCGACCCATGAACTCGTACAAGATCAATGTACTCCGAGTTACGACTTGTGACGTCATATCACTGCCTAAGCAATATGGCAGCCTCTTAATAATGACAAACACTGTAAAGGAATAGCTTCTGTTACCTTATGCGCCATTTCCCCGCTTCTGTTTCACGTAAATGAGGTAGTTGATAAAGCATAAATCTTGTAATGCCTGCCATGTTGGTTAACTTACGTACCAGAATTCCTTGCGCTCAAACCGAAGTTGTAATTTGCCTGGAACGCTTTTGGGTCGGAGCTCGGAGATTTCAACCAAGGAATTTCTGAGTTACAGGTTGCCTGGAACGCAGCATTAATATCAGCATAGAAATTAATAGGACAGCACATCTTACCTCTGAGACATCATAAAAGTTAAAACTGTCTTGCCACATTGGCAGATGTTTTGACTTAATACAAGAAAAACATGTTTTTTTCTTGGTTATTAAGTACTGAAATAAAATGTGTAGCTGGACATGTCAGGCATTTTTGGCTTACTTTAAAGCTATGGTCTACGATTTGGAAGCTTTGTACATATTAATAACACCGTTTATAAGGCTGTTATGGTCCTATGGTCCTATCTACACAGTATAAAGACCAAAAAGAACGAAAAAAATCCATTCAGTATATCCGCTGAAAAGCTGCATACTAGCTGACCAATCAAACCTAAGAACCTGCGACTATTAATTGGTCCGTGAGTTGGTCCGTGAGTCCATCCAATCCTCTGTCTCTCTCACTACGCAGCGTCATGCGTAGTGCGTCATGGTCCCGTCTCCTCCCCTCTACCTCCGGTGAGCAGCTAGCAGTGTTAGCTACTGAACTATCATGGAGCCGGAAAAGCCTAGCGCCGAGACCGAAGCCGCCTCTCTGCCCAACGGAGCTCTGCCGCTGGTTGAGGCCTGTTAGCGGGCTAACGGCTAACTAACGAATAGCCTCAGCCGTCAGACCTTCAGCATCGTCCGTTTCGCCCCTGGTTGATCAGGTAATGGCTTTGTTTACTACAGTGGGAGATGTCTGCTGAATAACTCTGGTTAGTTTGTGCCTGCACGGGCTAATAACTTGTAGGGGAGCGGGTTAGCCTGTTAGCCGCTAATCGTTTGCACTGTAAGCTGAGCTGGGGAGGACAGGCTGAGAAAGATAAATCCTCCCCCACACTCGGCTCCGCTCTGGCGGCGCCAGACCACCGCCGGTCCAATTGAAATGGCTACTGCTGTGTGTTACAAGGGGGATGTCTGTCATGTTTGATACTTTCAGTTGAGCTGAGCTGTTTTTGATTGAGTTTGCTGCTGATATATTGTGCTAGTCGCTCGTAGCTCAGTCCGAGGGGGCTTTATGAGGCGACACGAGCTGGGGGCAGGATCTTGGAACACGGGAGGGGGAGAGGTGAGGGAAGGGGGGGCAGGCTGCGGTTTCAAATCGTAGACCACAGCTTTAAGTCATATGATTTCTTCAGAACTGAAATTACATGAATAAACTTCCTTCGATTTTAGTTTTTGCAGTGTGAGGGGAGATATTGGACGGTAACCAGTACATGATGCCTTTAAAAGCTTTGTAATTTATCCACTTATAGGTTAAAACTAAAAAAAACCTTTTCCTTAACAAAGCACCTGCATTTGGAGCTTCATTATGTTGGGATGTAGGGGTTATGTATCCCTCAGCCATCAGCTGGTCACCAAACACTAACTTAATAAAACTGAACTTGAAGAGAGTTACTTTGATTCTAATTATGGTGACGTGGGTACAGGAGGATTTCTTTATGAGCCTGAGGATGCAGAGGAAGAACTTTAGCAGACTGAGGGCTCTAATTTTGTAGACCAGGTGCAGATGCGGCGGACCTGCCCTGCTCCGCGTCTGCGCCGCACCGAGAGGGTGTGTCCAGCGCACTTTGCAAGTTTCCTGCAGTGCCAAGAGAGGCGCACTGCAGGCGCAGAGAGGCGCATCCACGCCTCTGTCCCTGCTCCGACACGCAAGAGGCAGAGAGGGAGGAGAAAAGACCCAAGCGGGTTTAACACAGCTGAGTGTTGTCTTCTCCAATCAAATGAGCGACTCTCCTTGCCTTTAAATGTGCTGCGGCCGAGGCACAGCGTCTGATTGGAGTGACTGGGGTGTGTCGCTCTAGATCAGCTGTATACACAGTATTGTTAGACTTATATTTACAAAAATGCTGCCATAGTGATAATCACATTCTTCATGTGATATTTGTGAACAACAACGCAGGGCATGCTAACAACAGCTAACAATAGCCTGGTAGATCGGCATGTTTTTTTCCGACTTCAACTGGAACGTTGATAAGTCAGAGATGATGTCACTCCCAGTTTTGAGGTTACTGGAACGCAGCATTACGACAGTCACCGCGTGTGCTCATGGGTAGCAGAGTCTTAGGGTGCTTTCACACCAGAGCTGTTTGGTTCGGACTAAACCAAAAAAGTCCGTGGTGTGGACCTTTTGGGCTGTTCTGAATACAAACCAGCGAACTCTGATGCAGAGCAAACAGTCGGTCCGAGACCTCGCCGGAGAGGTGGTCTCGGTTCGCTTCCTAGTGAACCGTGGTGCGGTTCGCTTTATGTGTGAGGGCGTATTCAAACCAGGAAAGTCCATAGTTCGCTTTCTTTGGTCGGACCAAAGAAAGCGAACTATGGACTTTTTTCCTGGTTTGAATACGCCCTCAATGTTGCCGGTAAAAGATTCTCCTCATAACACCTTTAAAGAAAAAACAATTCTTCATGTCTTTTAACAACAAATTCTAGTCTGAGACAAACATTTAAGCATATATATGCCTATTATCCCCACAGCCGAAGTCCCTTTTAAAGGAATGGACTGATGTGTCAGCCTTGTTTTATATTAAAAACTTCTTTTTTTTTTTTGCACAAACAGGAACACAAGGAGGAAAGACACACAATCATGAAGTTGAGTGAACTGAAAAGAGAAAACCAAAATAAATCCCCACAGCTCCAGAAGTATAGTTCTTATTTCATTTCTTCCTCTATGAGTGAGCAGCGCTGTTGAATCTGAGCAGAGTGCATCCATACTGCATGAGTATGAGGACAAACTGTCCAAACATTTATAACCTTGGGGTCTTCCAGTTGGACATGCCTGGAAAGCACTGCGAGCAAAGTGTCCAGGAGTCATCCTAATGAGACGTCCAAACCATGGCACCGCCTGGCTCCTGAAAGAGCAGTCCTAATCCGAGCCTCTGGCAGTGCACCCTCTCTCAGAACTGGAGGAGCTCATTTTAATTCTGGACACTTCACACTCTGCATAAAGAAGAAATCCAATTTTGTGGACTTTCTCCGTCTCTGGAGATTCTGTCAGGGAAAAAATCACAAACAGAATAGGTGACAAGGTAGAGCGGGGCGGGGGAGAGCTCGACGGGGACAGATGCAGCTCTGACTTTGGTTATATGAGGACGGGGTGACACGTAGCAACAGCCCCCGGCAACCAAAACATCCCCACAAGATAACCCAGGGGCGATGTGTCCTCACACAACACTTCATATATTTTATTAAATGTCATCCACCATCTGACGCTTTTTCAATTACTTGGGTCAAAAAATGATGCTCAGTAGTGGCCTTCTTTTCCACACAAACATGATTGATAACTGTTTTTAAAAGCTCTTGACATGTTTTATAAGAAAACCAAGAAATATGTTTTTAAGCATCTTTTTTAAAAAAATAAAGTCATAATTTAACATGTATCAACTCTTTAACTACCGGCTCAACTGTTTGGCAGAGCTCATCAATAAAAACAGGGATATTTAATGTTTTAAAAACAGAACAAATCAATTATTATCTGATTGATCAACATTTCAGGAAACAAAGAAAACTACAAATAAACACAAACATTATATATTTTATACTGTGGGATTTAAAGGTTTAAAAAGCTAACAGTTGATTATGGGATGACATTAAAATACGGATTTTTTTTTTTTACTTTTCTTTGCAAAAAGTCTATTAATTGCTAAGGTTTAACTATATTGTTTAGGTATTTATGTTAATATTATCTTATTTATATATTTTTTATTATGATCGCTATCATTTTTCAAAATATTTTTGGGTTTTCTTGTATTATTTTAGTGCTTTAATATATTATGGTATTTCTCTTAATTTGTTGTATAGACAAGGCATTTCTAAGGGTTTTTTGAGATAAATTATGCATCACACTGGTGTTGCACAATTGGAAAAAAATGAAGGTGAAAAAAAAGAAATATTTGAGGCAAAATCAATTAGAAAAGGCGAGTTTGTAAATAAAATAATTAAAAATACCCTTAGAGATTTTATTGAGTTTGAAAAACACACAAAAATGTTTTGGATAAATTACAGCTTATTAATATATAGAAATCATCAATAAATGGTTACATATTTAAAATAATAATGTTGATAGTAATAATAATAATAGTTTTTAGGTTTAAAACCTTTAAATCCCACACAAAGAAAACACTTTCTTTCTTGTGTTTTTAGTTTATTCTATATTCTCAAACACTGTCAGAAGCCAACAATGACATGTTTTTTTTTTACACATTAAATATTCCGAAATTTATCGACCTCTGCCAAACAGTTGAGCAAGGAGTTAAAGGTCTAGTTTAGGAGATTTGTAGTAAATTTCACAAAGTTTATAGCACATGGTTATTATAATTTTCATAATTTTACTGTCTGACAGAGGGTTTCTTCACAATTTTTTAAATTCAATTTAAGACTTTTTATGACTTGAAATAAGTAAAAGTAATGACTGTTCATTGTACAACACTTAACAATACAGCTGTGATCTATCTATCTATCTATCTATCTATCTATCTATCTATCTATCTATCTATCTATCTATCTATCTATCTATCTATCTATCTATCTATCTATCTATTTCTTCTCTAAAAACATTAAAAAGTGAAAGGAAATAAAAATTATTTGCCTATACATATGTTCATATACATATGATTTTGGTGACTGCATTTATTTTCCATCCCGATATTCAACAGATGAGTTTTATTCACTTCAGTCCTCACGTTTTCTTAGCTCTTTAGGAGGTCATGTCACTTTAAAGGGATAGTCTGGATTTTTTGCAGGGGGTTGCTAGATTCCCGTCGCACAAGTACATGTATATCCAGATATCTAAATCCTTAAGATTTGTAATTATCATTTTAGTCTTAGCTCCTGTTTCCTCATTGTTAATTCATGACAGCGTTTCCTCAGTCCTCTACTTCTGTTTTCTTTCAGAATTTACTTTTTATGTTTTTGTGTGTTTGATTAAGTGAGTGTGTTGTATGTGGACTGAGAGGGTGGGTGGGGTGTATTTTCACTGTATGCAATTTTCAACTTTTTATTTAATTTATTGTTATTTTATTTTATTTTACTTAGCATTGTGCAACACAAATCTTGAAATAAATATGAAATGAAATGAAATGAAATAAATATGAAATGAAATGAAATGAAAATGAAAAATGAATATGAAATGTAAAGTACTTTATTTATCCCAAAGGGAAATTCATGATTGTCGCAGTTCAGATTGTGTTCAATAATAATAATAATAATAATAATAATAACGATAATAACAATAATAATAACAATAATTAATTCTGGACTTTGTTCATGAGGCTGATGGCTGCTGGCAGGAATGATCTTCTGTACCTCTCAGTCTTACATCGGACCTGAAGAAGCCTCTCACTGAACACACTCTTCTGTCTCATCACCGTGTTGTGGAGAGGGTGTGAAGAGTCCTCCATTATCTTCATCAGCTTGTGCACTATTCTTTTTTGGACGAACAGCTCCAGCGGCTCCAGAGTTACTCCAAGCACAGAAGCAGCTTTCTTGATCAGTTTGTTGATTTTCTTCAAGTCTCTGGTTCTGATGCTGCTGCCCCAGCAGATCGCTGCGAAGCTGACTGCACTTTCAACAACAGACTTATAGAAGATGTGCAACATTTTGGTACAGACATTGAAAGTAAAGCCACTTAAATAAATATGACCACCAATGAAGGAACTTTGTGATCTTTGTCCCTCTGGGGAGGTATCCGATGCAGATGTTAGGTGATACATAGAAATGTAATGTTTTTTGTGTAGAGTAATTCTGAAGCTTTTGGGGGCATCGTTGACTTTTGAACATTTGATAGTCTGTACTCTTCTACCCTCAGAGACAAAACTCGAAAGTTGATTTAGTGGCAAACATTTAGTTTTGCCATAGGCCACAACAAATCCAACTAAAAGAAAAGTGAAAAACAAACTATCCCTTTAAAGTGATATTCCGGGATTGAACAAGTTGGGTCCTATCACAAGGGTTAGGGCAGAAATTACCTCTACAGCAGCGTTTCTGTGGAGAAGAAACCCAGGGCGCACGGACCTAACTCCCTCTTCCTCCTTCGGATCAGCTCGTCTGCTCATTCCGCTGTAGTCAGACGGGGCCATATTTTACTTGACCAAAAACACAAATAAGCGGACTCCGAAAAAAGTCTGATATCGGTCTGCATTCAGCTATTTAGACAGCGTTACTTTCACACAAAAACACAGCTCTATTTCTCATAGCGTCGTAAAGCGGCCTCCACAGCGGAGGCTCTGGCTCTGGCTGTGCAGCGACCTGGCTCTTCGCGAGAGCCTTATTTAGCGAAAGTAAACGCTGAAAACTAAATAGCGCTGAATGCAGACCGATATCAGACTCGTGGGAGTGACTGATTCACTCTGCAGTGATCAATCAGTTCAATTTAGTCCCGTGTCATGTTTCCAATGGCTCTGCATTCTTTCTACAGTCTGTGCTATGCAACTGTACCTGCCAGTGGGCTTGATGTAACAGCGGTAGGACATCACACTGGTAGGTCTGGTCCTGAAACCTCAGACTTTTTCACTTTAACCCTTTGACTCCCAGCTTAATGGTTTGGCAGAGGTCAAGAATTCATGAATACTATCCAACTGCACCACTGAATTGGGGCGTTGGTGGCACAGTTGGATAGTGCGCTTGGTAAGTGATTGGGAGGTAGCAAGCCCAGCTCTGGGCGACACATGGCAATGTGTCCTTAGGCAAGACACTTAACCCCAAGTTGCTCCCACTGCTGCGTCAGTGGTGTGTAAATGGGCATGAAAGGGCGTGAGTGTGTTAGAGTACTGATGGATAACTAACATAGAAACTCTGAACCATCAGTGAGTGAATGTGAGAGCAAATGGGTGTGAATGGGTATGAATGGGTAGGTGTGACCTGTGGTGTAAAGCAACTTTGAGTAGTCAAAGACTAGAAAAGCGCTATATAAGCTCAAGTCCATTTACCATGAATATTGAATATATTAAAAATAAGTTAATGTTTTTGTCAATTTTTTAGGATACAGGAAAAAAACTGAAAACATACCAAAATAGCTGATATCCTCTTTGTGTGTGATTTAAAGGTTCAAAAAGCTCAAAACTGTTATTATTATTTCCATCATTATTATTTAAAATACTTAACCACTTACTGATCTGGTTTCTATGTATGAAAACTGCCATTCATCAAAAACAATTTTGTGTGTTTGTTAAAAACATTGTCATCTATTTTAAGTTATTCTGGTTGCTACTTTATTTACAAACATTTAGCCTTTTATGATGGATTTTGTCCCAAATATTAATGCATTTTTATATCATCACAGTATCAAATATAAACTGTTTAAACACTTTAAAATGGTGTTTGGTTTGTTTTTAGTTTTCTGCGTTCCCTTAAATACTGACAGAATCATATCATTGATCTGATTTGTTCTGTTGTTTAAATCATTAAATATCCCTGAATTTCTTGATGACCTCTGCCATCAGTTGAAGTGGTAGTTAAAGTGTTAAAATAGAAGTTCTCCATCATACAGTAGACATGTAAACGCACTTAAGTTCATACACTGAAAATGAATCATCTCTAAGGTGAGTTTGTTTGATATCACTGGGTCATATTACATAATAAAATAGTTTATCATCTGTTTGACTTTGCCCTTTAACTTCTGATTTAAAGATTTGTTTTGTGTCTTCAAGAGTCAACAGTGCACCAGCACCACACAGCAGGGAGTTGTTGTTCTCAGTGGGAGGTTGAATGCTTCATTAACTTCCTGTTTTAAATGCCAAACAACTCAGAGTGTGTCTAAATTTAGCCTGTAGAAGGAAAAATAAGCATATTTTGTAAGCCTCGATGTACCTTTTCAACTCCTCTCCCTTCACTCACCCTCCTCCTTCTCTCCTCGTGTGTTTTTGTCACTGTGAGGAATCAGACGGTGATTAGAAGGCGGTGATGTTTCGGGTCTCGGCTCAGCGGCGCAGACACCATCATCGCCGTCATCATCGTTTCTGTGAGCAGCAGCGCTGTAACATCAGGCTGCTGGGGTTTAATTTGCTGCTCTGGTACACGAGGTTAGCCTCATTTGCTGGCCTTGTTATCTAGCTGTGCCTGTGTTTGTGTGTGCTGGTGTCGCCGAGGTGAAGGCATAACAAGGTTAGCTGTTAGCAAGACTAACAGATAAAAGGCTGGACGACTGGTTAGCCGGCTAATGGACTGACTGACGACAGGCTGGTACAAGACCTCAGAGAGAGAGCCTGCAGGTTTTACATTCAGTGAATATGAGGTAGAATATCTAACATGTTGTTGTATGTTTCTTCACACCGGTCAAGTTTCAGTTAATTATTGTCAATGTCTAAAAAAGAACCATCGAGCAAATATTTAAAAATCAATGAAAGGATTCACCTCCCTAAAACACATACAAGGACTGAGGCTGTCATAGAGAGGATGGGTTGGCAGAGAGGCCTTTGGAGAGGGGGTGTTGAACAGCAGGTGATTTCTCTGCTGTGAATATTCCAGATAGGATGCAGAGCATGAACCCCATTCGTCATCTACAGTATCTGTTATGAGGGCAATCATGAGCCACGTCAAGCTGAGCGCAGCAAAAGCACGTCAGAAAAACTGTAATTTCAGTGCAGTTCTGTGATGACTCCTTGGCTCGTTCATTAGGAGGGAACAAACAGACCTCCACAGAGGAAATGATGGAGAAAATGATCTTTGCAGTGCCCCTCTGTCCTCTACAGCAGGGTCATCAAGTACATCTGGGTGAGGGCCAGTTTTTGGCTTAACAGTCGTAACAGGGGCTGGATTTAAAAAAAATAAATGAAAATGATGCACCCAACACAGCATCATGTGGATTTGCTGTTCATCATGATGGGATCCACATTCAAGATTTCCTGCTGCTTTACAGAAGGTTTTTTCTTGCCGCCATGATGGAGGGATTCATGATTGGCTATATGGATTCATGTTGTTGGATGTATATATTTGTATATATATGTATACTGTAGGGGTGTGTGATATGATGATATAAAATCGTTAAGGATTATAACAATTTAATATTGTCATAAAGCAGAAAGATCGTCAGATCATCTGTGTGGGCGCAGAGACTTTGACGCGCACCCGACTAACCAATCGTAACACATTTAGCGCAGTGCATGGTAGTATCTCCTGTTTGGTTATGTAGCATGAAGTCATGGCGGAAAGAGAAAAAGAGATAAAAGCTTGAAGATGTCTGCACAAAAATCTGTTCTAAAGCAGCTGTATTATTCACTAAGTTTATAGACATTGCAGTTAGAAAACATTTGTTTTGAACTGTTGCACTTTAAGAGATAATGTTGATATTGTTGTTCATTACCTTTTATGTTTATATTTATTGCACATTTTTATAAAAACTGCACCATTTAAATTAAAACCTGTTCAGAAAGTTTCTTTGGCTTTAATTGTAATTTTTTTTTTCTTTTAGGGTTTTACATGTTTTATATGTTAAACACAGGGAAAAAATGGTCAAACGTGCAAATTAGTCTAGAAAAATGAAAGTACAAAAGAATCGTGATAAAATCATAATCATAATTTTATTTTTAGAAAATCGTGATATGATATTTTTGCTATATTTCCCACCCCTAGTAATGTTTGTGTATTTTTATATGTATATATGTATCTTCGCATATATGAAGAGCTTTATGCTCGATTGTAAAGTGTCTTGAGATCACACTTGTTATGAATTGGCGCTATACAAATAAAGATTGAAGCGGGAGAAGACGTACGGTACGGTAGGGGTACAAATAAAGATTGATGATGATGATGATGATGAAAACAATAATTAATTAATGAAAATAATAATTACTTCTCTTCTGCAGCCGTTCTGTCTCAAACATTTCATGCACTCATGTTTTTAGCTTTTCAGGCTTCTCAGCATAAATGATAAGTCTCCACGTTTTGATCGAAACTGCAAGTGCTGCGGCAATGTCTGTCTAAAGAATCAGCCAATCAGTTAACTGGTCCCGCCTTATGTGCTTTGATTGACAGACTAAGTCATTGTGCTGAAAAACATTATGAGATGTAAAGGCCATTGTGGAAAAGGACATTATGAAATAAGAATCGACTTTGTAAAAACTTTTTTTTATTTTATAAAAGCTTTGGAAATAAATAAAATGGCATTATTCTAAAAAGTATGAAATAGTTAAAATAATCTTTATGAAATATTTAATTAGAATAATTTGATATTAAAAAACAAAAAAACATATTTCAGTATGATTCTGCCTTATTTTACAATTTAATGTCCATATTATATATTTGTCTGTTATTTATCAAAATAGTATTTATTTCAATAACGTATTTTTATGAATGTAATTATGAATCTTTTGGGGTTCCATACGGAACCGGAAGGAAGGGATTTCTGGCGCGTGAGGGCACCTGTTAGTGTAGGGAATAACCTGCAGCTCAGGTGAGCCGAGGACGCTGCACGAGACGCTGCTGCATTCAAAGACACCCCTAAATTCTTTACGAAACTGGCGTCCTGGGAATCCAAAGAAGCAGCAGGTAAGATGCTGGACTTTGACGTTTTTAAAGACTGTTTGGTGGTTTTTGGTGACCTGTTGCGCTGCGGGGGCGCGCGGCCTTTGTATGAATGGACTTTGGGAGCGTGCCTCATTTTGTTTGTGATCCAGTCACTGTGATTTAAATAAGCATTTTGGACTTTTAACAGGCTGTCAAGGGAAGCTCGAGGTGCGACGTGGTTAATTAATTGCTTTATTTGACTATGTTTGATGCTTCGGACTTTATTTTATTCTGTATTCACATGAACATTCAATACAAACAAAAACATGTGAATGAAAAGGAGCAGAAAGAAAAGCAAGCTCACATACTCTTCCCCTCTCTCTCAAGACATTAACTAAACATCTCATACAAATTAAAAAGAGCTGCAGGCCAACATGCTTTTCATATTTAATTATTTCTTATTTATTTTTTAAAAACAACCAACAAAGCAAACAAACAACATGTACATTTACAATTTCCCACAAAACATAAGTACTTAATTGCTTTGATATTTTTGAAAAGACAAAATTCGATTTAGCTTCTTTAAATTAGATCAGATTTCTGATTAAAGATGCTCTTTGTCAAATGTGGTGTGGTGGATAATAGACATAAATACAGAGAGCCTTAAATATGGACGGATATAGCAGGATGTGCACATCAAGGGTGTGATAAGAGGTTTAAACAGATTAAACAGAAGCTTATATTTTTCTCATAAATATATAGCAAATGTTTTAAAAGTTTTTTTAACTTTAAAACATAAGTAAAACCAATTAAAGACTACTAATGCTAAAACGTTAATGACTACTAAGACATTATCATAAGGCTATTTTCAAAGTCATTATTAAGGGAAAATGTCTGTTTCCAAAAGTTCAAAAGCTTTGAGTTTGACATTTTCCTCAGCACTATTTTTAGTTGTTTTTGTCTGTGGAGTGCATTTTGTGAGTATCTGTTTTTGTTTCCCTTTTTCAAAGATTTTTCATCCATCAAGCAAACTAATGGACCTCGGAGCTGATGTTTGGTACATGGCAGTGCTTTTGGAGTTCAGGCCTGGAACCATCTCCAAGTTTAGGACCAAGTTCTGTGAGACTGGTGACGTCAAAGACAGACTGCAAAGAGTTCATACTAGGGAGACGACACAAAGGAGACAGGTATCTCACACTTGCTTCACTCGAGGCCTTCTTCCTGGGGTTAGATGGAATTTTTGGGGAAATTAAACAGTTTCTAATTCCATAAATACACAATTCTTAAAGTTGTGCCCCACTGTAAAGGTAAATTATAATATGATATTTAAAAACAATTTCCATAGTTCTTATTTATGGGGAGAGTAGAAAACCAAAACAGCATTTCCAAACTTTTTTTAGGAGAATGGTGATATGTTGATGTAAGGTTATTTTGCTTTACTAGGTGTGCATGACAACATAGGTGTGAGCCCCCCTCTCTACTCTGGAAACTGCTGATCTACCATAAACATTTAACATTGTGTTTATTATTATTATTGTTCTTTTTGACTGAATCAGAGCAAAGCAAATCGGCTTTAGGTGTAAAACCCGACTACAGCAACGCTTCCTCTGTCCACAGGGGGGTGCCAAAATCAACACAAAATGGCTGCTTTTTCTTTAACTGTGAAAAATCAGCCTTTTGGAGCTGCTTTCCCAACCATCAGAATGAAATTGAAGCTTCGAGAAATGTTTTTTTACTTTAAAATGGTTACATGAGGTCAGCCTGGCTATTAAATCCGAAGTCAAACACACAATTAAACAATGTAAATATATATTTGGTGTTGAAACAAACCAACAGCATTGTGCTCCGATCATCATTAACTCCCTTTCAGTTATTCTGACTTTTTGGCATGCAGGTTAAACGAAACAAAAACTATGGCTGACTGTCCCAGTGTTTGGCAGCCCTGTGGAGCAGCTGTGTGTGTTCTTGTTGTGTTTCCGTTCAAAAAGGATTATGGTAATAAGACCATCATGGGATTTGGAATATGAAGAGAGGATACAGTGGCTGAGGGCTGAGCTGCATGGCTGCTGGTTTCAGAGGGGATTTATGGGTCTGAACGCTGGCTGGGAGGAGACAGCGAGAGGTGTGAGTGAGTGTGTGTGGATTCTCGCTCAGTGCCACTCTGGCTGTAAGAGCCTGAGAGTGCTTTCTTTCTTTAGGCGGCCTCCTCTTTGCATCTCTGCATGCAGTTTCTTTCATTTCACTAAACTGGCCAGAGTTTGGTTCTCCTTCAATCTCGTCTCATTATGCTTTCTCGTTGGCCAGTATCTTTTGAAGTCCTTCCTCCTCCACCACAAAAAAACTTTTCTCTTTTTCTTTCTTTCTGGCTGTTCTTACCTTCTGCTGATGTTTTTATCACAGGATTAAAGAAGTAGATTCCAGCAAAGAAAAGGTTGCAAAGGGCCTGAGTGGACAAAGGTTCTCCCCTGACATGATCCACTGAAGTGCCCTTTTGTCTAAAATGTGCAGTGTTGGGCAAGTTACTTCAAAATGTAATGTATTTTTTTATAACTTGTTACAGTCATTTCAAAGTAATTAGTTACATTGCAATATTACTGTATTTGAAATGTAAGGCATTACACTATTATCACATTACTTTTAAGTTGCTCTCATCAAAATAACAGCAAATGTGGATTTGTCTCTCTAAATGTAGCTCATTACGCTCAAAAAGCTCATTACACATCCAGTGGAAGGTGATGTGGTGGCTATCCGACTGAGTTCAGCTCGAGGCTAAAAACAGTAGGATATAATAGTCACATTGATGATTGATTGATACTGTAACTTTAGGCCTTGCAGAGGACTTTTCTCCTCCGCTGATCACACGGAGTATTTGGTGAAAAACACCCCCTCATTTCGGGTTAAATTAAAAATGCATTGTAACATGCATTACTGACATTTGTACCAAGTAAAATATTTTTTTTGTAATGCCTTATATTACTACGTTACAGTACAAAGGAGTGCATTACAGTAATCACATTACTTTTGTTATGCATTACTCCTAACATTGAAACTGTGGTTCATGTATTGCTCTTGCTAGAGTACCTTCATGAATGACACCTGGTCATTTTGCAGCAGTTCTATTTGTGGATTTAAGTTCAGCCTTTAACACAATACAACGCCACTTGATGATACACAAACTACAACAGTTAAACATCTCGTCTCACATCATCCACCTGATCCATAGTTTTCTGAGCAATAGACCACAGGCTGTAAGGATAGGAGCTACCATCTCGGACACCACCATCATCAACACTGGAGCCCCTCAGGGCTGTGTCCTCAGCCCCTTCCTCTACACCCTGTACACCAATGACTGCATAAGCCCCTCACATGTCACCACATACTTCAGATATTCTGATGACACAGCAATCATGGCACTTATCAATAATCAGCATTCCATCACCGTTTATCAGAGCTCAGTCATCCACTTCACACAATGGTGCATGAGCAACCATCTTTACATTAACTCTGACAAAACAAAGGAAATGGTCTTCAACCCACCTACTCCCAGTCTGAAGCATATTTCCATCAACAATAACACAATAGAACAGGTAGACTCATTTAAATATCTTGGAATCACTTTGGACAATAACTTCACCTTTGAACACCATGTCATGGACATTCACAAACGCTCACAACAAAGGCTTCATGTTCTCCGGACACTCAGTTCTCTCCATGTCGCTCCACATCTTCTGCTGCTGTTGTACAAGGGTATCATTCAGTCCATTCTGTTGTATTGTTCATCCTGTTTTAACACCATGCTATCAGTCTCTAGTAGAAATAAACTCCTCAAAATAACCCACACAGCATCCAAAGTCATCCATTTGTCCACACCTAATATTTCAGAACTCAACGACAGAGCAATAGCCGGCTTGCCAAGTCAATAGTCTTGGACACTGAGCATCCTCTCCATCACTTCTTCCAGCTCCTTCCCTCTGGGCGCAGGTACAGGACTCTTAAATACAGAAGGGCCCGTTTTAAGAGGAGTTTTCTTCCATCTGCTCTGGCTATACTGAACAATCTACCTTCTTGACTTAGCCTACTTGCCAGACAATGACAATATTAAGTGCTGTCTTGCTCTGTATTTGTTTGTGATTGTCCATTGTTCTGTTCATGTTCTGTGTGATGGTGTGCTTTGGCAACATGATATGGAAGGCCGGGGAAACAAATTTCCCTTTTCTGGGACAATAAAGGTTCATCTATCTATGATCGCAACTGTTAAAAGAACAAAACAAGTTCCTAGTTTATAATACTGAGTAATAGGGCATTCACTTTTCCCAAACATCTGCTTCAAAAGCAAGGTTTGTATAGCAATCACAATGTTCATGTTCCTGTTCACTGCAAAGGTGGAGGCATGCTCCAGTGGTCAAAACCAACATTATTTTATATCTTCTCCTGTTCTCCTGTTCAGGTTAGTGTGTGTGCCTCTCTGCAAGGAAGTTGCTGGTTTGAATTGTGGGTGTGGGTGAGTGTGTGAATGGTTGCCTGTTTCTGTATGCGACCCTACGGTTGATTGGTAATCAGTTTAGGCTATGCCCTGCCTCTTACCTAATGTCACTGTATGGATGGATGAAATCTTACTCTCACTTGTTCTTCAGCTTGGAAGTTTAGTTTGGTGGCTGGGAGATGTCTAAGTTCCTTAGACACTGCTGCTGGTTACAGCTGTGTATGACGCAACTGAAAGGCGTTGATGTACATTTCTTCAAGAGCCTCGAGGCATATGGTTTATACCCTTGCATCTTTGAACTTTAGTGCATGTAAATCTCTCTAAATGAGTAAAAGTTGCTGGTGGTGCAGACTAGAGCATGACATGGGAGCAGATTTTCACTCCTGTCCCGTCCCACTCCCACAGAAAAAATCCCGTCCCATCCCAATCCCCGACCGGAGTGAAAAAAATGTATTCTGTCCTGTCCCACTCCCGTAGAATGACTCCCACTCCCATCCCGCCCCTACTCAAAATTACTGCCACTCCTGTCCCGTTCCCGTTTGAATAAAACCAAATATGTTGAAAAAATGTTGCATTTTTTTATTTTAGGTAAAAGTGCAGTGCATATGAAAGGCATTGCCTTTGGTCGTCACCGGCAGCCGCTCGGAGTCGCTTTTCACTTCCGGTGGTGACAGGAAGTCAAACCACTTTTGTAGTTCTTTTGTGTTGCTAGCGTGGTCAAAAATGTTGGCTCTCACTGAGAGATGACTACAAAAATGGACGCATCTGTCCATCTGGTTGTTTAACACAGCTGAAATGATTATCTATTAATGTCGCTCCCACTCCTGCCCGCTCCCGTTGCTATTTTCCCATCCCGTCCCGATTATGGGATTAATTAAAAAATGACTCCCATCCCGTGGGATTTCTGCGGGAATCACGTGACCCACGGGAATACCCGAAAAATGTCATCTTGTAGTGCAAACGAGTTGTCAGGAAGAATGAATGGCGAAATGCAGACCTGGCATGTGCTCCCAAACCTTGTTCTCTCCCTCCTCTCTCTCATCTGCTACCTACCTGCATTGTGTGTATTTCCACCTGCATATTTACATGATAATTTCACACCTGCTTTTGCACCTGTGGGACTTTACTGCTGATCGACCTGCATTCTCCCTCTGCTTAGATGCTCTGTTTGTAATTTAAAGCTCCTTTCCACATGAACCAAGTCTGACTGATTTGCTGGTCTGCTTTGTGCTAATTGATCAATTCAGCACTGCTTGGCGCCATGTTGTCAATGACTCTGCATTCATTACTCTGCTCTGGGCTTTCCACTCCGGGCCATGAAGTTAATTTGCTGCTGAAACAGTGGTAGTGCGTAGCAGTCGGAATTCTTTTAAAGAGAGTTGGGAATAATCTTATAAATATAGTTTTTAAAGATTTGTATGAACACATAGACACACATACTTGGAAGTAGGACTGAACGATTTGAGAAAATAATCTAATTGCCATATTTTTCCCCAATATTGCAGTTGCGATTTACTCTGTGATTGTCTTAATGTTCCTCATCTTATGTATTCCTAAACAAACATAAACAGTAGACTGTTTTATAGTATAACCAACATGACGTTAAATCAATCCAAGGATAAAAGATTTGAGAAAAAGTGGAGAAGTGAAGAACAGAAGCAAAATAGCTATGAAATTGTAAAAACTGGATTAAAAAAATGGTACGAAAGCGGAAAAAGTTAATAGGTGCAAAATAGGTATAAAATTGCAAAAAAAAAAAGGCAAAAAAATTCAAAGGTGACTAAGGAAAATTGATTATAGCAGCAAAATTGGGATTAAATCTCAAAATCCATGTAAAAATTCCAAACATGATCTGACAGTGGCCAAAAAAAAAAGATGAATGGGAGCAAGATAGGCATAAAGTTGTAAAAAATGGGTTAAAAAAGGCTGAAATAGGCATGAAAATGCAAGAAAGTACATCACAATGCCAAAGTGTTCAACACATTTTGGGTTAAATATATTGCACTGTCTGCGATTTGAAGATTGCAACAAGCCATATTGTGATTTAATCTAAATTGCAATTAATTGTTCAGCCCTACTTGGAAGTCATTGTTGTTGTGTGTTTTATACTGAGCCTCCAACCTGCAAAGAGGGTCCAACCCAGTACTGACAAGGTGTACCTAATAAAGTGACCATTTAGTGTTCATGTGTGTGTAAACAAACTTCTGATTTGCCTTCACAGAGGATAGCCCATATTTTCTCTGACCTCCCCGACCCTCTAATGCTGCTACTGTCCTGGAGATTTTCCCTCACCGCTCTTTTAGGACAGTTTGTGTTACAGTTCGGATGATAAATTGTAGAAAGAAAAGGATTCACGGCAGAAGCTCTGTTCCAGATGAGTCAGGGAACATTTGGACGGTTTTTCCCGTTGTTGCCAGATGTCAAACACATGTTTGTGATGCCCATTACTCATGAATCATCCCTCTCTTTCTGCTTCTCTCCATCTCACATACAAACCCACATATGTACAAACATCTGCGTTCCTCTTTCTCTCCGTCCCCTCACAGTTAAACACTCTGATGCTCATTATGCCTGAACGCGGTGATGGAAACAGCACAATTACTGTGTTCTAGTCCAGTAAATGTGCTGCGAAATGATGGAGCATTTGCATAAGTCAATTTTCCTGATCTTTTCTGAATGATTGTGCAGACATGATGTTCCAACTAGCGCAACGGTTATTAGGGGCTGTGTTGCCAAAGTGAAAATTTAGCAGAGCAGCAGCAGCAGCAAATGTGATTTTCATTCTGATACACAGAGGTATGGGGGTTGGTAAATGACTAAAGTACTTTTAGTTTCCAGAGTCAACAGTGAAGTGTTTAAGCACAAAACAAGAGTTCTATCCAAACAACAGAATGAGTGAGGTGCAGCAATGTTTATTGTGGAGTGAGCGCAGTCATTTCCTGATAACGGTGCAATGATATCTAAAGAGTCTGTAAATAAATAAAACACGTGGGTCCAGTTGTAAGGCTGTCCAGGTGTTACGACCCTGGTCATATTTTGTTTTGTATTGTGTTTTTTTTCTGTGTGTGGCGGTGTTGCGAGGGTTCTCCTGCGCCCTCTGTGTGACTGAGTGTGTGCGTCTGGATGTCCTGATCAGGTGTGCCGCCCCTGCCTCTGGTTGGACTGCTGGCATCATGCCGACGCCGGTGATTGGTTTCGGAGGAGGGAAAGGCCCATATAAAGCGCACGCTGACGTCACTGCGTCGAGGAGGGAATCCCCGGATCGGCCGCGGTTCAAACTGCCACGTCAGCTTTGGTGCTGAGAGCGATTAGATTTTGGTTTATTGTATTTTGGTATTGTAGAGGTGATTAATGTCACCTCGAGGTTGTTACCTTGTTTTTCTTGTGGTGGACAATTTGGTTTTTTTTTGTAAATAAATCATACCGATTCACGGTAAATCCTGTATATCGGGTATATTTCATGTTGTGTCCTGGCCACCCCTAGACGGGGCATAACACCAGGTATAAGGGGGTCTGATGGTTTGACTCACAGGGTACTATTGTATTCCTGGTGGCAGGGGTCTTCTCTGATTTCCAGCTGATGCAGGGGTCATTGTTTTGCTCTGTGCCAACACTGAGATTCTCACAGCACATGTTGATAATAGTTGTCTGTATACTTATAAAGCCAACATTAATTATGCTCACGGGTATCAAAACAGGCTGTCCAGTGAGTTTTATGAACAGAAAATAGAGCCAATGATTCAGCAGATACAATGAGAAAATCGGGTGTTCACAGTCAACACTTACTTAATGTATAGTAAAAATCAGTGTTCATTTTGAAAGCACTTTTTTATTGACTGTTCTTTAAAGTTTTTTGCCCAAAATATCTTCAAGTTAAATGAGTCATCTAGTTTTTTTTTATTTTAGTCTAGTACAAGTTGATGAAATTACACAACATTTTAGTTGAACAAATCTTTTGTACATTTAGTCAACTGTTTTACACTTGGATAAAATTAAACATCTAATAACCCTTTATTGCTATAAATTACAACAGAAACAAATGTAACTTTGGTGTAAAATGCAGTCATCTTTATTTAGTCTACCTGGCAGAGCATCTCAGTTACAATACCAGAACTGACAACAAACATTGAACCTGCTCCACATGAATATATCAATTCATAAAGAGAGCAGCTCTGATTGCATCGCTCAACAACTTATCCCACCACCACAAAGCTAAGGCAGCTGTGATTGGATGACCCTCTTAACTCATCCAACCTTTCCACACAACCAAAGTAGCTGTGATTGGATATATTCCTTACTTTTCTCTACTTTCTACATGACCAAATTAGGTCTGATTTTATTAAGCCTCTGTCAAATATTTTAGTCTAGTTTGTACTGTTAGCAAATCTTGAAAACTTCCTGGATTCACATTCAAACTTGGATAAAGACCAAAATGCAATCACCTCTCCCTTGTGCCATGACCAATGTTCTCTGAAAATGTCTTTAAAACCTGTTGAGAGGTTATTGAGTTTTTAGTGAAAATGTGGGAAAGTACCTTATTTACATTGTTAACATTTACATTGTTTACATTTTTACTGTTACTGCATATTGCCTATGGTCCCTGCTATGCACTGGGCTTGTCACCCTGAGCCAGTGGACTTAAAACTGTTGATGAAGCAGTGGAAGGACATAATACAGTCATCTACTGGTTCTTTAAAGACACGGAGAGGAGGTCCTGATGCTGTTTTTTAATATGCATATACCTAGCTCCATTCCCGAGTAAGACTTCTAAAACACACTTAAGAGCATATCAAAGTCAAAGTTTGAATATTGATTCTTTAAGTATGATTCAAAGTCACAAGGGTCATTTTAATCATCATCAGATAAATGTTGGGAACCTTTAAGATTAATTTAAACCAGTGGTTCCCAACCTGCCGAGAAGCACGTCTGCTGTGGTTTGCCCATGCGCCCTGCAGCTTAGTTTTGTAAGTATATTTTTCAAAAACATGATATGCAGTACTAGTCTTAGGCTTAAAATAGATAATGTTAGATAACACAGTAAAAAAAAATACAACTAGCCATTTAGAGTTACCTTAATAACACTAG
This sequence comes from Scarus forsteni, assembly GCA_036419115.1. Lineage (NCBI taxonomy): Eukaryota > Metazoa > Chordata > Actinopteri > Labriformes > Labridae > Scarus > Scarus forsteni. Next base: position 25,872,792 of record JAZDUH010000458.1, read on the forward strand.
GTAGAGGCAGGCTAAAGTGTTACCCATATACTTCCAGCGTTTGAGCTAAGCTAACTAGCGGTGGAAAAGCTTTGTCTGTCCCTTCCTTGTTTTTGTTTTTTTTTCTGTAAATTTGGCCATTTTGTGCCTTTGATAGGAAAGAGACGGTGGATAGGCTTGCGAAAGGGGGCGAGAGAGTAGGGAAGACACTGCAAACTGGCCACAGGCGGGATTTAAACCCAGGCCAACAGTATATGGGACGTGCTCGGTTGCTAACCACTCCGCCAAACCAGCACCCGTGTCTCTTCCTTTGTTTCTGGATGCACAATCAAAGGAATGGTATCTACCTGCTTGTCATGGAGTAAGGGAAGATGTTAAAAAAACTGTTGGATTATTCCTTTAAACTCGTCTCCTTGAATTTTAGGGTCGAACCTTGAAGGATGCCTCCTCCTCTTCCTTCAATGTCTCCTGTGACCTGTAATGTGAAGGCTGCTGTCCCTCGATGAGGACATCACCCCAGTCCACACTGTATTGATCAGCCGTCCTCATTGTCTTTCAGGATGCAGTTCAGTGGTCAAAAGATGCTTTCATTCAGATTTAATTGAATTTAAACACACCAGCCTGCCTCTAAGCAGCAAGGCACATCATTTATTTAATGTTTTTATTCTTCTTTCTCTGCACTGACAGAATTCCTGCTCTGTTTTTCTGTCTGACTGCTGAATACCTTCTGTGGTCATTGTTTTCTTCTGCATATTTCATTCTCCCGCTTCCTCTTTCTCCTGCTTGTCTTGATGCTTCCTCGTCTTTTAAAAATGACACTTTTACAATTTGCACAATTAAACCGGTGTCTTATCGCAGCACTTGTGTGCCAGATTATTCTGAAGAGCCATTATGATTTGATTTGGATGTGAGTGATTTGATTGTGCAGCGGGCTCTTCCAAAGAACGTCTGCGCACATCTGTCTCCCTCTCTTTCCTCCTGACACACCGTCAACACAATCTGCAGCCTCCGCCATCATTTCAGACCCCGCTCCGCATAAATTCTGTCTCTCTCATTTGTTTGCTAATGCCCTGCATCAGCCTGCAGATAATTATTCTCATTTAGCCTTTTTTTCAGGACTAAAGCTGCGTCCCACTTCCCCCTCATCACCAGAGAGCTTTTGTCTACAGAGATTTCAGATCTCATTGTGCTGAAATCGGCAGCATGTCGACAATTTAGAGCATTTTAGCATGCTAATGATCCTCCTCTCTCCGTCACGTCACCTCCAGCTCACCGTCCTGATTTGAAATTCAAACTCTAACAGAATGAATGTGAGATTATGTGTCAGTTAGTTTGTCATTTTGGAGACATTAGCTGCCTGCAAACATGATGATTGAAAGAGATGATGGTGCCTCCGCCTCTGCGCCCTGACTCAGTCTGTCACATACGTGTCCAAAATCCCACATTTGTAAATCAGCTGGCTGAAGTTTAGTCTCACCATGACCGTGCATTTTTTAGAACATGCAGCTTCTCCAGCAGGTTGGCGTTTTAAAGGTGAATAAAGGAGTCATCTCTAAGATTATTCATGCATGCAGTCATTTGAGGGCCTTTCAGGTCACTATCAAACTTAAAGTTTGACAGACTCAATTCACTTTGAGTCTGGAAGTGCAACACTGCTGCCCTTTTTATTTGGTTTGGCTTTGTTTCCTTTTCTCACTGCTCTATTCCAAGTTAATTCAATTCGATTCATTTCAACTCTGTTTTATTTGTATGACAAGGAAACCAGAGTCTTATACATCGTCACTTTCTAGTAATAATGATAAATAGTACATTTTATTTAAAGTGCCTTTCTTGACACTTAAGTACACCTAAAATCCACTATAGAACAATAAAAGCAGCCATATGCAACAGACAACTATATACGTTATTTATGTACCAGTAGCACTGCTGTCTAAGACAGATTTCCTGCAAGGGACAATAATGTTTATCCGTCTATCATGGGGATTTAAGTTTATAGGTTGTTGTTAAATGGAGTACGTAGTCCTCGGGGGAGGAGTTTGTGGTATAGTATGCCATAGAAAATGTTGGTTTTGAAAGAAACTAAAGGTTTTCTGACAAATCTAAAGAGGTGTACTCATTTATGCCGAGAACTGTGTATTCGGACAAACCGAGCCAAACAGGAAACTCACACCTTTATCAGAAAAACTGTCCCAACCAATCTAGGTCTTTAAACAACCTTATGGCCCTTTTCCATTAGCCCGGCTCTACTCTACTCAACTCTACCCGGCTCCACTCTACTCGCCTTGTGCTGCTTTTCCATTAGCCCCAGTCGCCTGCCCAAAGGGGTGCAGTGCCGCTGTAAACAGCTGAGCAGCACTGCGGTGACGTCATTTTGAGCGCCACACAACAATCTGTGGCTTTTTGTCACAAACTGAGTAAAAAAGGAAAGCAGCAGAAGGCTGCAGGTGGCAAGAAGAAATACCCCTTGAGAAGCACAGGAGAGTTTTGGAAGCTATACAACAGAATGAAGCCGAGGACGAGAGCAATCGAGCTGGAAAGAAAAGACGTATGAGGGTAAGCTAATGGTAGCTACCGCTTGCATGCTAGGTCGTCGCACTCATGATTCATAGATGACGGCATTGTCTGACCAATCAGTAGCCGGCAGTCGGTGACGTTATCTTTTAGTATCGACTCTGCTCACTTGGAACCAGAGTGGAGTAGGTACTAAAACTAGCTTGTTTTAGGAGGTACCAGGCTAGTGGAAACACGCTGCAAATCGAGTAGGGCCGAGTAGAGTAGGGCCAACGCATGCTAGTGGAAAAGGGCCATTAGATGACAAACTTCAATGAGTCATCTCTCTATTATCTACATCCACTTCCCTTTCCAGGCCACAGGGGCCTCTTGCTGTTAAAGGGCAAGAGGCAGAGTATACCCTGGATTGGTTGCCAGTCAATCACAGGGCCACATAGAGAGACATTCAAACATTCCAACACACTCACACCTGAAGCTCAAATATTCTCTCTACATGGACAAACTGCCAAGTCATCACAACGTTTATGCTTCTTGCAGCTGTCACATGGCTGCAAACAGATATTCTCCCAAACTGCACAGGACAATGTTCTAAATATTTAGCATTAATAGAAAAGTTCACAGGAAGTGAAAGGTTGTTGGTACTGTTTACACCAAAGAAGGAGAATTATAATTAGAAAAATTGTTGTTACCAGTTAGGCCGAAGAATAAAGAAGTTTGTAGTTAAACTGGAGAACCAGATGGAGAAGCTGCTGTGTTTACTACTGTTATAATGTTTTGCCATGGAAGAGTCATTCAGATGTATACATTTCCTAATTTCTATTAACATAGCACCTTAACTTTCTTCTTGTTTGTCTTCTTCGTCGTTGTCTTCTTCATCTACTACTACTTCTACTAATTCTTCTTCTACTTCTTCTACTTCTTTTACTACTACTTCTTCTTTTACTACTACTTCTCCTACTACTTCCTCATCTTGTTCTACTACTTCTACTTCTTATTCTCTACCTCTACTTCTACTACTACTAATTCTACTACTTCCTCTTCTACTTCTACAACTACTTATTCTTCTTCTTCTACTACTACTACTTCTTCTACTACTACTACTACTTCTACTACTACTACTACTCCTACAACTTCATCTTCTTCTACTACTACTTCTTCTCTACTGCTACTTCTTCTTCTACTACTTCTACTACTACTACTACTACTACTACTAATTCTACTACTTCCTCTTCCACTTCTACTACTACTACTAATACTTCTACTACTACTACTACTTCTACTACTACTTCTTCTTCTACTATTTCTACTACATCTTCTTCATCTACTACTTATGCTACTAATACTACTTTCTACTTCTTCTACTTCTACTTCTTCTACTACTTGTACTACTGCTTTTTCTACTACTGCTCTTCTTCTTCTTCTTCCTCTTCTTCTTCTTCTTCGTCTTCTTCGTCTTCTTCTTCTTCTTCGTCTTCTTCTTCTTCTTCTTCTTCTTCTTCTTCGTCTTCTTCTTCGTCTTCGTCTTCGTCTTCGTCTTCGTCTTCGTCTTCTTTAGCAGTACCCAGTAGCCTGAAGCAAAACAGTCCATCGTTATCTGAAGCAGGTTTTAAAACAAAAAGATCAAGTCCCCAGATCTCTTTAAGGATAAAGTTAACATAAGACTTTTTGGACACTCTGTCCTCTGCTCTCCTCTCCCCTGTGGTCACTCCCCTCCTTCACTATCTCCTCTGTCTGCCCGTCCTCTATCTCCTCTCTGTTTTCCATCATCTCCGTAATGTGTCGAGGGCCTTGTGGACCCCTAAGCAGCAGAAAACATCAAACAAACCTCCTGTCTCATTTCCCCTCTCCGTCTACCCCCTGGTCACTGGAGCGTCTTTATGTCCTCTCATTTCTCTCTCATGTCCACTGTCCTCTCCTCTGAACACACTCCAGGAGAGATGCTTTTTTATGAGGAGAAATAACTGGAAGATATTGTCTATTCTGAGCTAATTGAGACCCTGAAGATTCACTTTATTTGCTCTGATAAAACTGTGACATCAAGTCTGACCACCGGTGGGAAATTACCACCGCCCACAGGACTTAGAAAGGAAATCAAAATATGACAAACTGGGAGGCTTTTTGGGAAGAAGAAGCAGCATCCAGAGTTTTATATAGTTTTGTAAGCTGGGGCTGCCAGGTTTGTGGAAATCAAGCTGTGGTAACGCATAACAAATCTAAGTTCAATACTTACTGAATCATTGTCATTGCCTTCCTTGCACTTACTCAAGGGGTGTTCCGACACAACTTTTTCATCTCCAATATGATACTGATATTGCAGCCTTGAGTATTGGCAGATACCGTATTGATCTGATCGGATATCAGCGGGAATCGTGCATACTTTTATTACTTATTTTGTAGTATGGACTGTAAGAAAAGGCTTGATCAAGTGAGATTACTCAAACAGAGAACAGTAGACAGCAATAGTCTGTACGAGGAAAACTGACCAATTCATTATTATCCAATTGTTTCAATACATTTTAACCTTAAACATAAGATTATAGTACAATTAAACAAAATAAATGAAAAATACATTCGAAGACCCCTAATAGTAACCTCAAGAAATCCAGTCAAAACAATAAAAAATATATTTTTAAATTGCAAAATAACCACTGTGTTTAACTTAAACAAGCATTTTTCTACAGCAAAATTAAAAGTAAAAAAATAGAATGGAGTGCTTATATATAATATATATATTTTAGACGCAGACTGATTATAATCTGATATTTGTTTCTTTGCTGATATCGCACCGATATTCAGTATCAGATCAGGACACTCCTAACTTACTCTGCTATCACCTCTTTAATTTTTGCACGTATTGTACATAAAGTAGAGCCCTTAAACTCAATAATAACAATTATATTTATAATCAAATAGTAGCATTGATTTTTTTCTCACACTGCTTACTCTGAACTCCAGACCCATGATGTTCATCAAACTGACCCTTTTCATGGCAGGTAGCTTGGTTTGTGTACCAGAAAGATCTAAATCATCAATTTCCCTCCGTTTTAACATTAAATGTTTTTTTTTCAAAACCCTGTATTACTCTTTTTAAGTTTTCTGCACCTTTAGGTGTGTTGACTTGCTCTGCAAGATAGAGAACTTCTGTGAACAAAGTCCACCACATCAGGACTTCTCCCTCTTCGCATATTTATTGCACCAGTTGCTGTTTGGAATGGCCCATTGCCCTAACTGCCTAACTAGACCTGCCAGTGTGACATCATACCATTGTTTTGACTCCAGTAGCAAGAGGTTCTGCGTCACGTGGAGGACACATGTAAAACAGGAGCAGGGCGGCAGTGGCTCAGTCCAGAAAGACTTTGGTTGGAGATTGTAGGGTGGATGGTTCAAGTCCTGACTGAAGAGTTGGTTTGGTAGCAGCAGAGATGCCAGCTGACCCCCTGGGCACTGCTGAAGTGCCCTTGAGCAAGACATTTAACCCCAGAGCTGCTTGGAAGTGCTTTTTCAGGAGTCACAAGCCGCCACTCTGACATCTCTCAATTAATGCATGACTGTAGGAGATGTTTGTACATGTGCTTCTATTTCAGCCTGTTATTGTTTAAATTCAACTCTAACCACAGAGTGTTAAGAGTTGAATTTCCCATGAGTGATTAATAAAGTGTGTATTCTTCTTCTTCTTCTTCTTCTGTCTTCTTCCGTCCAAATTAGGTTTGTACATATTCAAGCTAATTATGATTTCATTTTTTTAAGGTCAACACAGAGAGACTTTAACATGAGCTGAACGTTTGCAGCCCAAACAGATTTTCATTTATTGAGCTGAAGACAAATGGTAAAGTGTTTTTATGATCTATAAACTGGTCTCATCTTAAGGGTGGAAAAGAGTGTAGACGGATACATCTCTGAGTTGCTGCATGTTTTATATATGATCATTTCTGTTAACTTTATTCTGAAAGAATCATCAAATGAAGCTTACCTATTTCGCAAAATAGACTTTTTAAAGTCTAATAATCCAACTGGACATTATGTGCTCATTATGTAATGACCTGTGAGTTACTGCAGACTTTAAAGTATGCAATGTTTGGCCTCTGAGAAGTACTGTGTAGCAGCTGGAGCCACGCTCAGACCTGCAGGTTTCCCACTCTAAACGGCTAAATTCTAAAGTCTGGTCGAAGTTTGAATTTAACAAGAATGTCGAGGGGAAACAGACTGACGACAGTCACCCTGTCTAAAACAAGAAGCTGCTGTAAGGGACAAAAATGCGAATGATTAAAACTGCTGTAACTCCTCGAGTAAACGAGCAGAGAGAGAGGACTCAGAGAGCCATCCCTGAGTGAATTATAGGCCGTTTATCAGTATTTTCTGTGTAAATAATGTATAAAAGTTGTAAATAACAGCATTAATATCATTATGGAGTGTGTTCTTGCCGTTCTTTTGCTGTTTATTTGCCATGTTTTGCCGTATTTCGTAGTAGATCGTCTTTTTCTGTCATAGTTCGTGTTTTATTGATTTAATCAATTGTAATTTGTAAATATTAAAGGAGATGTTGAGGATCTGCCATGGAAAGGGGAGGCTGGAGGAGAGTCATGAAGGGGGCTAAATGCTTCAGGGACTATGGTTAGTAAAACAAACAAACAAAAAATGCCTGAACATGGTCTAACATAACGAGCTGTAACATGGACACTAATGCTGCAGGCAAACTAAAATGTGTGAGTGTATGTAAAATAGGTTAGGTTTATTTTTGGTCTTCTCAAAACTTTGAACATGTTCACTTACAATTGTTTATGAAGAGAAACCTGTTTAATCTTCAAGTCATTTTTTTCTTTTCTTCTAATTACACACTGTTTAAAGCATTTATAACATAAAAATGAAAAATACTTGCCAGAAATGTTTTTTTTTATTTCTCATTAAAAAGTTCAAACAAATTTACTTATAGGACATTTCCTGACACAATTATTGAAGACAAAAGAACTGTTAAAATTATAATATTAAAGGGATTAAATGATTTCAAGACTGTGTAAAAGTCCTTTTTGAACATTTTGAGCGCACTGCAACAATACCGCAATAATAATGATAACCTTGATAATTTTGGTCACAATAACTGTGATATGAAATTTTCATGCCATTACATCTCTACTCGGATGCTACAGCAGTATGCTCAGAGATAGCTTGGTAAACATAATGTCGACTATAAAACAGATTTTCTGCGACAAGGATCATCAAAAGTAGAAAGTCCTTTTGAAAATGGCTATGAACCCTGTACTTTTAAGGTGAATTAAAGCTTTTTTCTGTTTTCCACTAATGTTAGTCACGTTGCTCTCTGCCTCCAGCTGGTTGAACTGCCAGTCTGGTGCACAAAATACACTGTCTTTGCAAACCTTCTATTCTATTCTATTCTATTCTAATCTATTCTATTCTACAGCAGCCTCATCTGTTAAATTCTGGGGATGGCCCATCCACACAAAGACAAAACGCTTAACAGATTCCAAAACGATCGTCATAAAGATCAAGGCGTCTCAGAAAATGTGTGCGTCTACATGAATCAAATCATCAAATCAAACTTTATAAGGCACTTTTCATACTTAGAAGCAACACAAAGTGTCTCACAGAGGCTAAAAACAACATAAAAACAGAACCCCCACCAATACAGAGACATATCCAGACACACACTCACAGACATCAACATGTGCACACACACACACACCTGTGCCCACAAACATTTATACTAGCTGTAAAGAGAGAGAGAGAGAGAGACATGGCTGAGCACCGAGGACTGAGGCAAGGAATAAGCTACCTTTGGGGGCCATCAACACTGAGGAGGGCTCCCGGCCCATGAGGAGCGCAGCTGGAGACTTCCCCGCCCCGCACAGACACAAGGCCCCACAACACAGTGCAGGGGCCTCTGGCCATGCAGGCGGAGCCATCCCCCGGCAGCGGCCCCACACGTGGACCAGGAGCAGCCCCCAGGGTGGAGAGCCTCAATGAGGAAGCACTGAAGTTACAAACCATCATTCTAAAACAGTAATATATAACAGTAAGGGGCACTGTAACGATATGACGGAAACAAGCGGAAACAGACGAAAAAACAGTGGGCATGCGCACTTGCAGCAAAAGTTGTAAACAGAGATTGTAAACAGAGACCACCGTAATGTGTCCTCGATAACGGTTTGTTCAACTCTGTGTTGATTGAGAAGAAGGAGATTTTGCTGCAACAGGGATAGTAGGGTCACTAGCTTCATCAGCACATGTGCTTCACGTACGCCGCCATTGTTGTTGTCGTTGCCGCGTGTGTCGCATGCGTGTCAATGAAGATATGAAACTATGATGTAAGTGTATCTGAAAACTTGCAGAGAGCCCCAGTAATCACAGAGCTGCATGTACGGCATTTCAAAGTCTTTCCCCTCTGAAACCCGGTTTCAAAAATGATCGTTTACAGACCCACAAAACGCCGTCTTCGTATGGATGATAGGCAGATTCGGTAAAAAACGTTTGCGTTTAGACCTCGGTGTGTCTTCATGTGGATAGGGCCTAAATGCAGTTATTTGAATGTAAGGGCTGCTTCATTCTAAAATCTGAGGAGACTATTTGATTGGATTTTTATTTTGAGTTCACAGAAAAGGCCATCAAGGTGAAGACTGTCGGGCTGACCTGACAGGTGCACTTTGGGTGAACCCCTCTCCTTTCAACAAAGAGTGACACACCAAAACACATTTTATGAGAAACATGGGAGCAGAAAGCAGAGCTGTTTACTCAGTTCATTCTTTAAAGTGACCTCTGATGTGTTACTTCTCTCCCCCGTCAGTCTCCGTCCTTCCCTCTTAATCTCTGACACCTCTCAGATTGTCAGGCTGCCGTTTGGACGGCAAACCTGGCAACGCTCCCGTCCCATCATCCCATCTGTTCGAGGAGAGGAGAGGAGGAGTGTGACAAATAGAGAGAGAGAGAAATAGAGCGAGGTGTGCAGGTGTCAGTCTGTGTCCGCCGTGCACAGATGTGTGTCAGTGTCACTCACACTGATCTGTGTGTTACAAATCATAGTACAGCTGTAGCCAAATCTGTATTTATATGCTTACTAATGTTGAGCTGGTGCGTGTGCAGGAATCTACATGTGAATGAAGGTGCAGAGGGGGTCCACTTTACAGATGACAGGAGAAAGAAAGTAAGAGTAGGGGGAGTGTTGTTTCAAAGGAGAGAGCACTTTCACATGAGTTGCAGCATAGATCCATCCATTGTCAACCATCAGAGAGCCTCATAAACCAATCAAAATGCAAGAAACAGCGCCGAGTCGACTCACTCCAGTGACAAGTCTGCTGCAGCACAGTGCTGCCACCCTCTGGTCTCTCCCTGCAACTGCAACACCCTCTGTGACATTGGCAGTAGACCATTAACCCTATTGTTTCTTTCATTGATCGACTTTTTTAATGTTGAACTACTAATAATACTGATCATCAATACTTTATTTTGAAGGTAGGAGAATACCTGCAGAATACAATTTGCAATTTTAGAAATATAAAGTGGAAATATCACAAGATTAAATGCATTACTTTGATCAGCACTTACGCTTCATCAGTCTGAATTTATTTGGATTGTTAAATGCAAATTGCCGCTCGCCAGCAAACGTCTAGCTCACAAATTCTACTTGTTCGTCATCATTCACTTAAAGGAGCCGTCAAAAGACTGGTTTGCAAACTTCACTAAATCACAGCAGACGTAGGTAAACAAAGCAAAGCCTGTGTTTAATATAGTGACAGTAGAAGAAAGTAAGGGTGCACCGAATATTCGGTGGCCGAATAGTGCAAAAAAAGCCATATTCGGCCTTCGGTAGAGTGAGGCAATAACAAGGCCGAATAGTATCCCCCCTCAGTAAGGGTCAGACACTCTCTTATCCACCCTGCCGAAAAAAAAACACCGTCACACAGGTTAAACTCTTGATGGCGCTCCACTGCACTCGGCCGCATAACTTGGATGAAGAGCCGACGGCTGAGCCCACAAATGAGTGGAGAACGAGAGACTCAACTATATTTCACGGAACACACAGCCTGGTCTTTGATTTTTAAGTTTGCCATCAACGGTGTATAACCAAAACTACTTCCACACAGCTCTCCACAGAACAGTTAGAGCTGTTTATGTCTCCACTCGGAGCGGAAACTCTTTGGGTCGAGAGAGCAGCGGATGTGACTGACGGTTAAGCTGCGCTCACAGCGCCCTCTGGTGGACGGAACGGTCCACTGCTCCAGGCCTGATGTGTCGCCACACTCATTATTTTACATTCAAATACTTATTTACAATTCCATTACGGATATTTATTCCCATATTTGATCGGTTATTCAAATATTGAATATAAAGTGACAGCTTTAAAGCAGTATTGTTGGTATTATTGGTCTATTGGTATATATCCATCAGTGTACGTTAATATTTTTTAATGCATGTTTTGTTTTGTTTGAAGGCTTAATATGAATGAAAAACTTTGTTGGGCTTTTTTTGAAAAGCAAAGGCTACTGGAATGTTAAAAAATGTCATAATATTTAATAAACAATTACTTTCTTTTAAAAACACGTCTAAAAATGTACTCTAAACTATTAATGCACTATTAAAAAATATAGTAAACTACTTTGCCTCCACATTGGATATTCGGTATTCGGTATTTGGTATTCGGCCCAGCATTTATATATTATTCGGCTTCGGCCACAAATTTTCATTTAGGTGCATCTCTAGAAGAAAGCATAACAGGTAAAAAAAGAGTCACGACATGCACAAAGGACCTTTTAGAGTTCATCTGATGAGTGTAAGCAGAGGTGGGCTAATACTTCCCATTGACTTCCAGCCATTTGAGCTAACCTAGTTAGCATTAGGCTACCTTTGTCCATTGCTTACCTTTTACGACTCGAGAGGATGGTGTCTATCTGCTTGTCATGGGAGTAAGGAGTGACATGAACACAAAATGTTGGACTATTGCCTTAAACCTGACCCAAATAAAACAATTTGTCTTGTACAGACTTGAATTCTTTGGCAAGTTAAGTTTCCCAAATGTGAATAAACTTTCTGCAACAAAAGAAACTTTTGTTTTCCACTCAGTTCTTAAAGGCCGAAGGCATTCCTCTAAACATTGACTTTGGTAAACATGCTGAGCTCTCTTACTGGTGGAAAAATGCCCAAACGTGTCCTCCCTCTCCTCATCCTTCACTAGACAATGCTTTTGGCTCCAGTATTTCCCCAAACAGGAGCAGTGTGAATCATATTACAGTATGAGTGTTACTTCCATGAATATTTATCTCCACTGTGAGCAAGAAAACTTGAAAAGCAAAACTCAAACTCGCTCCCAATCCCACCATGATTTTGTGGCTGATGTAATATTGATGTAACGCACTAATATTTTCTAACTCTCTGGATAAATGCGTGGACTTCCTGTTGGCAGTTGGAGTCTTCTCACAGAGAAGTGTGCCATGCCGATAAGAGAGAGAATGCACATACCTGCCCGGGGCTGGGGATGGGCCTGTTTTTAACTCTGTTCTGTGGAAACATGGAGCAGCAGCAAGCGCGGACTCTGCAGTTAGCCTATCGATACAAACTACAGCAGCACCGCCAACAGAAAGACGCCCCAGTGAAACAAGAGCCAGAGAAAAAAGGAGGGTTTTTGCAGTGGAGGGATGCTGAGGAATGGATTAATAATAGAAGACGGAGCGAGCTCTGGGATCTATTTTTTTTTGTGGTTTTATATCCGAGCATAGACTCCCCGCTGTATAGAAAGAAACTGTGCCAAACTGTAAGAGAAACAGGCTCTCCTCTTAAAAATCTGCCTTCTGAATCCAGGTGAGAGCCTTTTGATCTGATATTCATCAATTATAGCAACAAGTAACAAGACTCATCAAAGATTTATCCCAAGATATCAAAGTAAGTTTTGCAATTTTAAGTGCGAGTGAGGTGTGGAGTTATTATCTGAACCGAGAACAAAGAAGAAAAATGATATTTTATAAATGGTTTCACATTTCTGCAGTAATTCCTGCATGAATTAAACAACAGTACGTAAAATCTGACACCAGGGGGCTCTGGATCAAAAGAAAACCAAAGATGTTGAGAATGTTAGGACCCCTAAAAAAACTGCACACTGTCCATCCACTGTAACTACTGCTCGTCTCTTCCAGGGTTATTAGAGGTGAAGCCTATCCCACTGGACAAGAGGCAGGGTACAAATCATGGTTTACTTACCATAAAGACACACCTTTGGGTGATTCAGAGTCACCAGTTCACCTCATGAGCATGTTTTTGGTCTGAGGGAGGAAACTAAAGCTCATGCATGCACAGGGAGAACATGCCATGTCTGTTAAATTTAGGCGTGGGTCTTTCTCTTCAGAGTTTTCCATGAATTCACTCCTATTTCCACATAGTCAAGCATCATGTCCACACTGTGGATTTGCTCCAGCCAACAGCTCATATCTTTGCCCACAGGAGACTCTGAAAGCTTGACAAGACGTAATCACAAGAGAACCACAAATTAACGAGGTAATTGTAAGTTTATGAAAAGCAGAAAGAGCTCCATGGAACAACGGGATGTATTTCCTGGCTGAGGTTGATCGACTATATGCATTAATAATATATCCACTATACTGCTGTATTTTAGAACGACCCAAAAACTCTGAGCTCTTGCTTTCTGGTGCTGACAGAAGAGATTTGCTGCTGAGTGTTTTGTTTGTACAGGAAGCTTAGCGGGTGGACTATATGAAAATTTGGGGTCCTTTCCTTCCACCAGAGAAGTATGGGGGAGACACAGGCCACAAGCAAAAGACAGAGGAAAATTAAAAAACATGGAAGGTCATGTGTCTGCAGTGTCAAGTGAAGAGAAGTCTTTTAAACTATGGGAAACATCTGATCTTCAATATCTGATGACTGTAGGCAGAACCAGGCTAATGCTACCCATTGATTCCCAGCGTTTGAGCTAAGCTAACAAGCAGCGGGCGAGCTTTGTTGGTCTCCTTGTTACTGGATGAAAAGACAAAAGAATGAAGTTTATCTGCTTATCATGGACTTGCAAGTGAGGCAAGACATGAAAACAAATAAATTGTTGGAGTGTTCCTTAAGTGACTCCTACGTTCCAGTGGATTTTCACTGAGGTCCACTGTTTTGTGGTTAACGATCAGTAAATGACGTCAAGTTCGGTTCTTAATCACTCCTCCATGAATTCTGATTGGTTTTATCGTCACTCATCCGTCCACAGCTGACATCTTCTGTCCTCAACCTGCTGTCCTCGGAGCAGTTTAATCCTTTAACTCTTTAACTGTTTGGTCACTAAATTCAGGAATATTTAATGTGCTAAATAAACATAGCACGTTTGTTTCTGTCAATGTTTTATGATAAAGAGAAACTGCAAACAAACCAAAAGAACTGATATTTTGTTTGTGGGATTTAAGGGTTAAAAAAGCTTGAAGCTACTATTATTTTGACCATCTTTATTTTAAAATAACCATTTACTGATGTGATGATACATATGTACATTTACTAGGGTTGGGAGAAAAAATCAATTCACATAAGTATTGGGATTTTTTGTTTAACGATTTTTAAATCGATTTTTTTCCAAATTTAAATGCTTCACTTTAGTCAGTGTTAATAAGCCACTTTTAAATACAATCCAAGCTTTTGAAGAGAGAGTAAAAACAACTGGTTTAAATATAGTGCTGAATAAATCCTAAAAACTGACTCACATGTGATGTGTATTTTTCCTGATGTAGTCTGTAGGCATAATCATTGTTCATCTTTTTCGCTGGTGTTAAAAACGCGAACCAAAGATTGCAAACATCTGCAATATCGTAGAATTGCAATTTAAATTGAATCGGCACCTAAAAAATCAAATCGAGAGAAAAGCACATTGTCCCAGCCCTAACATATACAGTGTGTCATTCATCAGGATATTTTTTTGTGTTTGTTGAGCTTAATTTAATCTATTTTAAGTTATTTTTGCATTGTTTACAGACATTTCTGCCTTTTCTAATTGATTTCGCACCAAATTTTGTGCATCACACAGTCAACTGTCTACTTTTAAAACCTTTCAATCCCATAATACAATATATTTATTATTTTGGTTGGTTTGTGTTTTTCTGTGTTCCCCGAAGTGTTAATGGAGTCATACAATGATTTGATTTGTTCTGTTTCTTAAAACATTGAACATCCCTGATTTCAATGATGACCTCTGCCAAACAGTTGAGCTGGTAGTAGAAGAGTTAAGATGCCACTTTAAAGGTTTTTGTTTCATGCAGGCTCGCTCCTCCTTACACGCAGAATATTTGCATTATTCAAGACCTTATCATCTGTGGTTGCAGTATTTCTACAGTTCCTCAACTGAGATTTTCACACACAGCCACCTTTAGGGTTCACAGAAATTGGCCTGATTGCAGAAAATTTCCAGTGAGTGGAAGTTTTCTGTGTTAAAATGCCTTTTTGATTGAAGCACTCAGAGAATAGCCTGAGTGGATCAGGATGATAGAAAGGCAAGTGCTTTAATGCAATGAGACAAACTGACTTATTATAGCTGTTTTCTTGTAAAAATAGATTTTCATCAAACAGAAGGACTCTGATCTCTTAACAAATATACCCCCTTGACTTGTTATCTGAATCAATGCATAAACATTTAAAGACTTTAATTCATGGATTAGCTGGATGAAATAATGGAGGTGAACAAAGGAAGTCTGATTGTGTCATAAAAGCTCTCATTGTACTGATCAGGAAATAACTCAGCATGACTGAACATGACTGCACACGTCAGAGAGAAGCCATGATCATAAGAGTGATGATGTAGAAGAGAAGGATGAAGCAGTGATGATCATTTTATCCTTTCAGTAAGTGCTCTGCGTCATTCAACACTTTCACAGTATTGTGGAAAAAGCAGAAAGGAACATTTGTTTTAAATACTCAGCTCTTTGCGACTAAGTATGTTGATGCTTAATGTGACTATATATCACTTACATGATGACTTGATGATGAAATTGAGGTGACTGGAGGAGTTTTTCTGTCATTTGTTTGCCACTCGACACCAGATGTGCTCTGCTCAGTGTTTATCGGGAGATCTTGGTGGGGATTGTCGTTGATGTGGTTCATGTCACATATAAATCGTAATAAATCTGTGTGGTATAATTTAACATAGTCTAAGGACTATTTCCATGACAGATAAATGGAACTGTCAGTCTACCATGTCAGCTTGCTTGAGGCCCTGTCCATCCAGAGATGAAACTGTTTTGTTATTACAGTGTTCTCCGTCAAGATGGCATTGTTTCAGTAAATGTGTCTGTCAACACAGGAACACTGAAAATGCTGTAGTACATATGCCAGGCCTGCACATGGCTTTGAAACACTGTGACACTGTGGCAAACATACACTTCAACCAGAGAAGAGTGTGCTCATACCGTACAATACCAAATTATAAACAGGGCATTTATTTGTTTCAACACTGTGCAGACCAGGCGTTTATTTGGGACCAGACTATTTAATTCCCTTCTCACAAAAATCCTGCTCAGCAAAACACGAAACCATTACACCAGTATGACTGACACCCTTACATTTTCAAGGCAAGATTACTGTACTGTAGTTATACTCTTGTCTTCTTCTTTTAACTCAGCACCCTCTAAACACTCTTAATACTGGAACCACCAATAGTTAAGTTAAGGTCGTACTTCTGTTTTTGCGCTGCACCAGGGCCATGGAGATGTGCAGCAATGTTCCGGCAACTGGTGTGACTGGCCTCCTGATGTTAGTTAAGGGCAAATAACACACAGCGGCAGAGGCAACGTCTTCTTCTTTGGATTTGTGAAGCCCTAGTATGTAAGATTCAAACTTTCTGTGCTCTAGTGACCTGTGTGGACGATGAGGGTAGCTGCATTGTCACGAAACAGAGCGCCGCACACCAGCTTGCATTTGTAGACATACAGAGGGAGGAGAAGCTAACGGGACATCCAGAGAGACAAATAAACCATGCGGACTGTTGAGACTTAGTCTGATCATGTTTCTTTTCAAGGGTGAACTGTCAGTTGTGAGCTCAGCGTTTGCATGTGTGTTCTGTAAACTGCGCCAAATAAATTACACCCGGCGTTTATTTGGAACCCGGTGATTAATTGGAATCCGGCTTTTATTTGGTATTTTACGGTACATCATGAGAAATGTAAACAAACTGTGGTGTATGCTGTTTTCTGTGTCTACTTGTTGCTCACTGTGGTCATAGAGGATCAGTAGATTTTGCTATAAAGGCTAAAACACACTCAGTAGCTTCTGTAACACAAACGTGACCAAATTTTCTGCCATTGTTTCTCTTGTTGTCAGTGAGAGATGGGGCTACGATGTCCTTGATTCTGAAGTTGTTCATATTCTTTTTCCACACCGAAACACTCAGCCCGGAGTTTTCAGAGACCTGTTTTCAAATTTGTTAGGTTTCGATTATGGCATGCCTTTTCAATGTAGACGAAACTTCTATATGACTAAAAACTGAATTTGTCTCCATGTGGACGGCTCCTAAAGCAACTTGCAAGCTTTGTCCTTTGGGAAAATACTGTGGGACAGTTTCTTACTGATATATGGCAGTATGTGGAGCCACTGAAAAGCCTTTTCATTGATCCACTCTAAGGTTAAATCTAAGTAGAAAGCATTATGGCTTGACTAGACGCTACAGTGAGAATCTTCACAGTGTCTAACTTTTCCTCAACAAAGCTCTAGTGTTGGGAGCTTATGTGTGTTGTGATGTAATCAGGGGTTTTGACTTGAGCAGGCCGGTCACGATAACAAATTTTGCTGGACGATAATTGTCCAGAAAAATTATTGCCAATAAACGATATTATTGTCAATATTATTTTGAAACGTCATTTTTTTCATTAATTCATTTATAATATATGCCATAATAAAGTGAGTACATCATATCTAAAGAAATAATCTTTAATTTCTTAACAGTATTTTACTGTAATTGGAATGGTCAAGATCTTTTAAATAAAATAAATTAAACAAACCAAATAAAAATTAACAAACAAAAAAGAAAAAAAAAACAATGACAATGAAATGGACTCTTTTTAGGAAAAATTGTATGTAAATAAAAATAATTATACTAATCACAATAAAAAAATATGTAAAAAAAAACAAAACTCCAATAAAAACACACACAACAATAAAAACACCAAATAAAAGGGAGTTTATACAGTTTAGGAATAGTTTGTGATATGTACTTTCTCCCAGTCAATTACTTCTGTCTGTCAACCGTTCATTACATTGCTGGCTTTTCAACTGTATTGAAGGGTTGCATTTCTTTTGCAATGTAGTGAACAACACTGTCCGTGAGTGCACCATTTTGCTCTGTTTTATTTATATTTATTTTGCAGATCAAACGCCACTGTAAGGACGAAGGCTCCGCTGCACCTTCCCTTCTCCGTCGTCACTACTTTCAAACATATGCAACAAATCGGCTCGGCACCTCGTTCGTTCTGATCAAAATCAAAATATTCGCACACTGTGGCTGTGACATTCGGCAAAGGAACCGTTGCTTTCGTGCCTTCATTTGTTTCCTTATTACTCCTCACAATGCTCCCTCCAGCTCTCTGTGTGTGTACACGCGACTGCCCCCCCCCCCCCCCCCCCGAAAAAATATTGAATCACTGACAGATGCTCACTCCGCTATAAATCTGCTAATTCCACTATAAAACCAACGCACCCTGGTGTTAAGACAGTTGCACAGAGTGAGCCATCTTCTCATTCAGTCTGTTTGGTAGAAAGCAAGGAGGGAAACAAACACACATGCACGTGTCAATTTGTCAAGGCCAGCAAACTTACCGAGGACGTTTTTATTTATCGTGCGGTTAATTGATTTATTGATTATCGTGACAGGCCTAGACTTGAGTCACAAAGACATGCTGTTAGCCACGGACACTTGAGGATGTCTTTATGAATCGGCGTACACAGAGGATGTCTCTGCTCCAGCTGATCTGTGTCTCCGTTTGCCTTTTTGTAAAAGGGAGTTAAGTTCTCAGCTACAAGCTCCTTTCATGTCCAAGCATCAGGTTGTTGCTGCACTGAGAGGCATTGATGTGTAAATGTGTGAAGGACTTTTATGCAAACCAGCGCAGAGCCAAATAAAAGTCGAGTCAGCGAATGTCATCCCCTTCCTTAAAGAGGAAATAAAATTACACGGGCGGTCGATAATGTGAAGTCGGATCATATTTGGGAGAGAGACCTTGAAAACCCTCAGAGGAGCTGTGTTTTTATGAATTAATCGAGGTTTGGCAGGAGAGCGCTCCTCACTTGATCACATTATCACTGCCTGATTAATATCAGATATGAGCGGGTCAACAGGATGCTAATGGGGGATGATTGCTTTGTTTACTGCTGAGTCTGTGTGAATGTGGGTGTTGCCGGGAGAGTGTCGGACCAACAGTTTGAACTTTACAATCAGACTGTCATCACGGGATAGGGATGATCTGGGTTTCTTCAGCTTTTGTTATTTCTTGGATGTGCAGTTTTTAGCTCTAATGATTGAAATAATTGTTCTCTCTGCATGTAAATTACCCTTTAATGTGTTGTTTTTAACAGTGAGGGCCTGAAGCTTCAAAACATACTCAAAGTAAGTTGCGAAATGATTAAGACCTGCAGAACTTTGTAGCTGAACTTTTTCAAGCTTCACTGTTAATGTTGATGCATCAGTTTTTAACCTTTAAACAACACTGTATTTACATTTACAGCTAATCAAGCTCATGGTTTGCTGGAGGAACTGGTGCCTTTAAAACTTTAAACCAAATGTATTATCTCAGCTGAATAACTTAAAACAAAAGTACACCACTCTCCAGCTATGGGGGTGTAAATAGTGGCCCATGTGGAAGTGACAGAACCTGTAGTACCAAGAGTGTCCACTTGAGGCTGGCTGCAGAAAAATGACACTATGTATGCGGGGCAAGAAGAGATTTTTTTATGACCTTCATGAGCATCTTTACACCCTGGCTTGAAATCTTCTTCAGTGTTGAACTACACAGATGTGTCAAGTACTGACGTACAAATACTTTACTTTTCAAACAGGGCTGATGTTGTGTCAGCGGGATTGAAATTCCTCGTCATATCGTTTTATAGACCTGACTGAAGCGGGACAAATGCCCCCAAGCTTTGTAGAAGCGTTACTGATGGTGTATTTACGGGGTGTATCGGGGGAGAGGGAGTCATTTCTTTCATTGTCATGGTGATCAAACCACCCTTGCCAATTGTGCACAATCACCATGAGAAATGGGAATGTGTGACTGGGGCATAACATGACATTATGGATGATGCCAGTCACCCTCTGCACACTGTCATCAGCAACCAGAGGAGTCTCTTCAGCCCAAGACTGCTCCTTCCCAAGTGCAGGACTAACAGACTGAGGAACTCGTTTGTCACTCAGGCCATCAGACAGTACAACTCCT
Source organism: Scarus forsteni (assembly GCA_036419115.1). Lineage (NCBI taxonomy): Eukaryota > Metazoa > Chordata > Actinopteri > Labriformes > Labridae > Scarus > Scarus forsteni. Next base: position 25,892,681 of record JAZDUH010000458.1, read on the forward strand.
CAATCGGGGGTGTGGGGGTGGTAACAGGTACCAAAGGATGGGGAGAAGCAGTAGCCAGCCATTAGCCATATTTTTATTTTTATTTTATTTATATTGATTCTATATTTACTTGTATTTTTGTTTATATCCATCTTTCTGTCTACCTTTTCAAACTGCTATCGGAATCCTTATTTTGCAGAGGGAGTTCCCCAAAGGGATCAATGAAGTTTATTTAATCTAATCTGATCCAATTTAATGTAATCTAATTGCACAAATTGTCAAAGTTTGAAGCAGAAGGGCTACAGCAACAGATGATCACACCAGATGCCACCCCTGTCAGCTAACTGTAGGAAGCTGAGGCTATATTTGCTCAGGCCCAACAAAATTCTTGTCACAGAAAGAAAAAAAAAATGTTGCTGATGTGTCCTGATTTCTACTGGAAACTCAGACGTGAGGGCCAGAATTGTGTAAACAACATGAAATCCTGCCTTCTATCAGCTTTTCAGACTGGTGATGGTGGTGTAATGGTATGGAGGATATTTTTTCTTGGCACACTTTGAGCCCATAAGTACCAACTGAGCATTGTTTGAATGCCATGTCCATGCCTTATAAACACAGTTTCTGCAACTTCTGATGGATACTTTCAGTAGGATGTCGCAAAACTTGTTTCTTGAACATGACAGTGGCCTCCACAGTTACCAGATCTCAATCCAGTAGAGCACCTCAGGATTTAGTGGAATGAGAGAGCCGCATCATTGGTGTATAGAAAACAAATCTGCATTAGCTGTGTGATACTGTCATGTCAATATGGACTAAAATCTTTGAGGAAAGTTTCTTGCTTTATCTTGAAACTGACACAAAAATGAAGGCTGTTTGGAAATTATAATAAAGCAAAGGTGTACCTAATAAAGTGGCCAGTGACTGTTTGAAAACTGTGACTGGTGTTTTTATCAAGCATGGCTGATTTTTAAAATGAAGAACTTTAGTAAACTGAATGTCACAGCTTGATTTATTTCCAATTTCAATCCAGAAAACTTAGGACAGAAAAATTTGAAGCTAACTTGAGTTTCCTGTCGTGATGCCAAGACTTAAAATCTTTTTCTAGCAGAGCATTTAAATGTCCAGTAACACTAAAGAGCACAATTCAGACCTTAGTTTTGTTTTCAGCTTCTATTTTTCTCTAAGTACTTAGTGAGTTGACAAGAATTTGTACATCTTGTACATTATTTCTTCAATTACCGTCTAAAGTGCAGCCTGTGTTCTGACACTGAATGTTTCCATTTAATCACAAATCAGGCCAAAGCCTGGAAATGGAGCTGGCTGCCTGTCCACCACTCTTCATCCTAACATGGATAGATGAGAACCGAGGGAGTTAAAAGGGGTAAACCCGCCCTGCAGATTGACATCTTGTCAGACACAACGTGTTCTTTACCTAAATTGGCCAAAAATGCCATCAGCTAACAGTTTGAGAGCTGAAATGTGGTTCATTAGAGTGTTTCTTGAAGCAACAATATTTTCAAAATGCTAATCCAAATATCCCTTAAATGCATTCTTGATGTTGGTTTTACTCCTAATGTATCATTTACATATGGTAATGAATGCATTTCTGAGGAAAAGCCGAGGACTTGAAGTAATTCCGCTAACGAGGGAGAAGGTTCCTGCAGCAGTCCCTGTTGCAGGGAAATGAAAAATGAAAAATCAATCTTGCACTGCAACAGAATTGAAAAGTAGCCACAGGAGCAGCAAATTGGGACCATTAGCTGACCTTTTGAAATTAATTCCACAGACATGTCAGATGTACAGAACAAGAAGTGCACTGTAAAAGCTGCAGCTCAGAGATATACTGACTTCAACCTTCAGCAGGGAGAAAAAAGTGTCACTTACAGATAAAAAATGAACTTAAAGCCAAAGCCACACCGTGTTACACTTTGTTTCCCGTTTGCCTGCAAAGGACACTTTGATAAATTGTTGCTGAAATAATTTCCTCCAGGTGCTCATGACATGCTGTCGGCAAACAATCACCAAAGCTCATTAGCATTGTGTATTGACATCAGTGTAAATCTCAGCTGAGAGCATTAGCATGCTGTGGAGTATTGATGTCCTTGTAAATCAACAGCAGTGGTAAATACAGCAGGTAGGACAAGGACTGTGAGCATGACTCACTTCCACAGGTGTTCGGGGAAATACAGCAGGGACATGACGAGATCCTGAGCTGGAAGGATGATTTTAAGACCTTTTACTGCAGAAAAACAACAGCTTTACTGGTTTATGAGCTTTGTAATCTTTGTTTTAGAAGTCAGTCTGGAGCAGAAGGTGGTCGTATTATTCCAGAAGCGAAATTCTTTTTTGATTTAGTCTTGAACTCCAGGGATGAATGTTTGTGTTTTATCTCATCTCATGGGTCAGAATTTGCCTTTAAATGCACCAGTGACTGAATAATTGATCCTGGGGCTTGACTTGATAACAGGATCAGACAAGACTAAGGCCCCATCCACACAAAGACAAAACGCTGATCAGTTTCCAAAACGATCATCATAAAGACGAAGGCGACTCAGAAAATGTGTCTATATGAATGCACTCGATACGCATCAAAATGCTGTAAAACACATGCCAGACCTCTAGGGGTGCTGTAACAATATGATGGAAACAAGCGGAAACAGACGAAGAAGCAGTGGGCATGCGCACTTGCGGCAAAAGTTGCAAACAGAGATTGTGATAAAGTGATCATAAAGTCCCGTAATGTGTCCTCGATAATTGTTTGTTCACCTCGGTGGTGATTGGGAAGAAGGAGATTTTGCTGCAACAGGGATAGTAGGGTCACTAGCTTCATCAACACATATGCTTCACGTACGCTGCCATTGTCGTTGCCGTGTGTGGTGCATGCGTGTCAATGAAGATATGAACCTATGACGTAAGCGGATATGAAAACTTGTGGAGAGCCAGTAATCACGGAGCTGCATATACGGCATTTCAAAATCTTTCCACTCTGGAACCTGGTTTCAAAAATGATTGTTTACAGACCCCCAAAACGCCGTCTTCGTATGGATGATACGTAGATTTGGCGAAAAACGTATGCGTTTAGACCTAGGCTGGGTAGATGGCACCTTGAAAAATCTTCAAGCTGTGTCCTTTTCCCCCAACAGGCAAGTCAACTTTAACAATTAAGATTTTTAAATTGAGACAAAATGTGATCATATGTATGACAAAACAGCATTCTTGATGACCAGGCGCATTAGGAGCATCAAAAATATAAATATTAGCAACACAAACTTTGATTTGAAAGTAGCTTGTTGCATGACGGAAGGAAACAACTGGTTCTTAAAGTGGCATATGATGTGCCTCTTTAACCTGATACACCAGATGGACAGTAGAGCATGACACGGGAGCGGATTTTCACTTCTGTCCCATCCCACTCCCAGAGTAAAAATCCTGTCCTGTCCCTATCCCGGGCTGAAGTAAAAAAAAATAATCCTGTCCTGTCCCACTCCTGTAGAATGGCTCCCACTCCCATCCTGTTCCCATTCAAAATTACTCCCACTCCTGTCCTGTCCCCGTTTGAATAAAACCAAACATGTTGCAAAAATTTTGCATTTTTTACTTTTGGTAAAAGTGCAGTGCATATAAAAGGCTTTGCAAGTTTCACATGCCTGACATTTGGTCGGTGTAAACGGCTCTCTTTTCGACGTGTCGTCTTCTCCCTCCATGTTGTTTTTTTTGTATGTGTGTCACCGGCAGCCGATGGAGTCGCTTTTCACTTCCGGTGGTGACAGAAAGTCAAACCACTTTTGTAGTTCTTTGGTGTTGCTAGCGCGGTCAAGAGTGTTGGCTCTCACTGAGAGATGAGTACAAAGAAAGACGCATCTGTTCATCTGGTTGTTTAACACAGCTGAAAATGATCATCTATTAATGTCGTTCCCGCTCCTGCCCGCTCCTGTTGCTTTTTTTTCCCCTCCCATCCAAATCACAGGATTAATTAAAAAATTACTCCAATCCCATGGGGTTCCCGCGGGAATCATAGGATCACAGGAATTCCCGAAAAATGTCCTCCACTAATGGAAAGTTCAGTATATTATACTAGTCCATCTAAAGTGTCCATAGAAAGTGTTTGGGGAGGGCTGAATCTTTCAGAAGGATATCCAGCACGTGATTCAACAATCGTTCCATCAATCACATTCATTACAGGCCAAGCAGGGGATGTAGTAGGCAGATGCTACTGCGCTACAGAACATGGGCCACTTTATAAAATAAACTCTTATCAAAACATGTCAGAAGTGGAGCAACCTGACTGTACTCTACCTAGTCTACCGTACTCTATCCTACTATACTCTACCTGACTGTAGAGAAGTTTGCAGTGTGTTTTTCATTTGATAAAGAAATGCTGTCAGCATCTATGCGTATCTCTGTAGAGCAGTCCCTGTAGTCTTGTAGCTCTCTCCTCGGCCCTCTCCATAGGATGCTGATTGGGCTGTGCTGCTTTGGGCTGAGCACAACTTTTGTAGATTGGAGCTTGGCAAGAGGAATTGGCCTGATTACAAAAGACACTGAATGCCGGTCAGAACTGGCAGACCCAAGCGTGGCATACTCTCCTGTCAGAGTTTCAACTCCCACCTCCCAGGGAGCTTCAACCATGTCATCAGGGGCTATGGAGTCTGAGTGGGCCTTGCTCCAGGCCTCCATCGTTTTGGCAGCTGAGAGGACCTGTGGCAGTAAGGTGGTCAATGCCTGTTGTGGCTTCAACGCCCAAACCTGCTGGTGGACACTGGCAGTGTGAGATGTCATCAAGCTGAAGGAACTCAGGCAGGCAGCTGACATGTGCCGTGTGCCCCTCATGGAGTCCTGTGGGGGGAGCTCCAGAAACTTTTATACATCTGCATCAGCAGGTAACCTGGATGTTCTTGTGTCCTCCAGTTCCCACTGAGGTTTCTGCTGTTTACCATCAAACCTGATGAGTCTCCATCAGCAGATTTGTTTGCTGTGTTCATTTAAGTCCCAATGTTTCTGAGCAAAAAGCCCTGGAAAGATCACCATATTATCTCTCCAGGTCGTGGATGTTTTTCCTTTTTGGAGCCCTCTTGTAAACAGTCAATCCACATGCTGTCTGACTGTGCAGCGGCTATTTCAGTCTGATCTTTGCTAGTTTGTTAGTTAATTTTGTGTTAGTTAAAATACAATATGGCTACTGGCTGGCTATTGTGCCTTCCATCTTCCTCTTACTCCTCCTAAGTTTATTTGCTAAAGTGTGTTTTAGTCCCTTGACAATAGCGGTACTTCCGCCATCCATAGAGCTATGTGACTTCTTTTCAGTCACATGTCTACAAATGGTCAATTAGATGCCACTGGTGTGAAACGAACAGGTTAAGAGCTTTATGGCATCCCACCAGGAAAGCTTCCGTACCAAAATAAACATGTGGCATTGCAGTTGGTAGGAAACTGATATATAAAGCAAAGGACTTGTTTTGGTCACAGGGACAGTAAAATACTTTGACTGGTCAGATTTGTTTTACAACTTTCCCTGGTCAGGGTCTTAAAATTTCAGTTTGAGGATTGCTGGATTCATCAAGTAGGTCATGATGTAGTGAGAAGGTTGATACAGTCAATATGTTCAGAATGAGTGGATTTATCCAACTAATCCAAATGGCAGATGTTTCCTTTTGCAATCAGATTCTTCATTAGTTTTGCTTGTTAAATGAAGTGATTTTGATTCTGTCACGTGCCCCTCTGGGCGCAGGGCCCGGGGCAGCTGCACTGGCTGCAGCACACACCAACACACCTGCCTGACCGCCCCCTGCATTTCCACTGGAATCCCCAAATCTCCTTTTATGTGGCGGCGTTCCCTCAGAGACATCTCCTTTTTTATCATCGACATGCTGTTTGTCAGCTTCCAGGCACAACACCCTGATCCTCCATGTGTCCACTTAAGAATGCCGAGAGGAGTTTAAAGAGCGATGAAAAGGTTTGAAAAAGCCTTAAGCAAGAGAAATAGAAAACATAACGATTGTACCAGAGGGATGTGATGCATTCTTTAACAAGGATTGAAAAAGGCCCTCACTCGAAACATCCTTTTTAAAGGCTTTTCAGCTGTTTTGTTGTTTAAATCATCCCCAGTGTGCAGCTGCTTCAATGCCTCTGCACTGGCCTTAACTTGAGGCGTGACGTTTGGGGTTTTCTGTTCAAATTCTCTTACATAGAGGTTGATTCTTGTGAACACAGCATGAAGTTTGAAAGTATGTTGGGGTTGGTTTGGGGGGTTAGTTTCAACGTTTTTTCAATTTCCCCATGGTTTGCTTTGTTGATAATGTCTGTGATCTTTACAACATTGAAAAAGAGGGAAACTTCATTGTCTTTTCAAGAAGAAATAAAAGTTTGAATGAAAAGACAAGGGCTAGGGGGTACAATTAGAACAGACCAAAAATCTTCTGCTAAGCTACAACCACCATGAGCACGAGTGGACACAGAGAACTGCAAATACCAGTGTTTGTTGACATTTCTCATAATGAAAACTCATGCTCCATGTGATCTCTGGCTTTGGTGTATGACTGCAGCATCACTTAGAGGCCTAAATACTGCAGCCTGCCATGTGCCTATTTTTACCTGAATATCAATTTCAGTTTTACTAAAGATGATTATCATCCATTTGGGTGTACTGAGCCAGCCTTAAGAGGCATCACGCTTAGACCCTCAAAAATACTTTATAAATGTAATTTAAATTTTGCATAAATATCCTCTTTGACTTAAGAATGAAAACTAGAAAAGCACTTGGAGAGCGCAGACCTCCGCCAGTGCCACAGTTCTCAGTCATGTTGTGATTTTCACCATAAATATTAGCCCAACCTTTATTTCAATTTCTCAATTTACCGGTCGATCTTCACCCCTATCCTCATATACGGTCACGAGCTGTGGGTCGTGACCGAGAAAATGAGATCACGAGTACAAGCGGCCAAAATGGGCTTCCTCCATAGGGTGGCTGGGCTCTCCCTTAGAGATAGGGTGAGAAGTTCGGTCATTCGGGAGGAGCTCGGAGTAGAGCCACTGCTCCTTCGCGTTGAGAGGAGCCTGATGAGGTGGCTCGGGCATCTGGCCAGGATGCCTCCTTGAAGCCTCCCTGGTGACGTGTTCCGGGCACGTCCCACCGGTAGATGGCCCCGGGGTAGACCCAGGACACGCTGGAGAGACTATGTCTCTCGGCTTGCCTGGGAATGCCTCGGGATCCCCCGGAAATAGCTGGACGAGGTGGCCGGGGAGAGGGAAGTCTGGGCTTCCCTGCTCAGGCTGCTGCCCCCGCGACCCGACCAAGGATTAGCGGGAGAAGACGGTACGGTATGGTTTATTTCATCTCAATATTTAGATTTCTTGAGCATGAAAACATACTATTAGCTTTTGGATTCATAATGATATCTATTTAAGTTCAGTGGCTATTCACAAAAATCACAGTTTTCATCATGGTGGATCCAGATGGTGATCCAGATCACTCCAAAAATCTAATCATTTGTTCATTGTCCCAATCTGGACATTTCCTGAAAATTTCATCTAAATCCGTCCATAACTTTTTGCATTATCTTGCTTACAGAGAAACAAACAAGCTAACTAACAAAAAAAAAACAAACAAGATGCCAGCGTTCACATAACCTCCTGTTGGAGGTAAAAATGTCAATGTCAATGTCAGCTTTATTTACATAGCACATTTAAACAGCCAGGGGCCTACCAAAGTGCTTTACAGTAGAAAAGGCAGACATGATAAAAACAAAAAAACAATAAAAAACCATGTGATGTAACAGGTTCAAATGTCCATGGGCTTTTGTGAACAACAGCTCTTGGAGGTTTTCTTTTTAAACTTTGCACAAATGAGCTGTGTGACTCTATTAACTGGTCAAAGCTAAGGTCACTTGGACTTAAGCAGGGTCCACACGTCAGGATTTTCTAAATCAGAAGATATATTTTATCTGTTAGAGACGCCACACATGAAAATAAAACAATCAGGTGCTAAACAGTTGGTGTGCTCTGATAAAATCAACACAGCGCACCACACACAACGATTCTGTCCCACCACTGATGAAGACGCCAGTCCTCCAAGCCAGAAATATCGCCTGATTCAAACATGATCTAACAAAAATGGCAACAACCGGAAAACACAATGCGCAACATGGGAGAGGGCCTACAAGGAGAGGGAATGATGGCAGTCTCAGGACTATTTTTGACGGAAAAATCGTGAACTAAATAAAAGAGACTGTGGAAAAACTCTTGCAGACAGTGTGAACACGTGAGTTCCACTGACTTGTAAGCTTACATTTCAGGTCGGCTGTTTTTATTCAGGCCATTATTCACAGTCATGACTTGGGAGTCGTCGGCTTTCCCCACGAACATAAAGATTTTTGTTTGTGCATATTGAACAAGTTTAATATTTACAAGTGTCGGTTCTAACTCATTTTGGAGCTGATCGTCATGACAAATTCACTCCTAACATGCCTCAGACCATGGAATTACATTATCCGATAATCTTATAAGACATGAGATAATCAGGCAATTGCCATCCTTGTTCGGGAAGGGGGAAAATCGAACAAAAACAGCCCAATGTTCTTTGTGTTTTTACCCAGCTTTACCCTATATTACACTTTATTATAAGATTTATGCAGACCACACCTCCACAAAGACCATCCAGCCTTTCTAGTTCATTGTCTTTTCACAGCCTGGCATATGTAAACCTCCTGGAGGCAAAACCAGCATGCATCGATACAAATTTATAATTCTCTTACTTGTATTTGTATTGATCGTGTTTTCTTCATCACAGGGTCTTGAAGTGCTTTGCTACAGCTTAAATAAATTGATTTTACAAGCAGCATTGTGTGCTTAATGAATAAAGTAACACTTGCTTGCTTGGCATAAAACTTGGCTTCTGTTTGTGAGGTGTCATACAACAAACCTGCTGAATCTGAACAACTCACATTTCAGAAAACATTTCCACCTCTGAGGCTACAAAGTGTTGAAGTCAGGTCAAAAAGCTAATGACAAAGCACTTGTATTATTGTAGTACTCGGCATGATGATAAATTACCTCTGCACTAGATGTTCCTATAAATTAAAACAACTTTTGAAAATATAAATTAGAAGTGGCTTCAGCTGAATGGGTGCAGGCGGAGAGATTTGTATTTAGCTTCTGAGATATACGCTCCAGAAAGTGCTGAGAGCAGACATCTACATGAGACAAGAGCTGATTAGTTTTAAAGTTATTCCAGTTTCAGTCGGTAAAGATGGGGTCCTAATCACACTGGATTTTACTGTTAGACAGCATCTGAAATCACCATGCTGCTGGAGGGGCTTCTGTGTGTGTGTGTAAATGAGAGAGAGCACATTTGACTGTATCTGAGCGTATATTCTCCAATGTCTGCATAAATCTGTATGTACGGTCTCCACACCATTTCTCACAGCACATTTCCCCCCCGTTTTAGTCAATCAGTCGGTTTCCTCATCCTGTGGTGTGTCAGCTCTGCAATTGATACTCAAGATACTCAGTAGTGCCTTTTCTGCAGTTTTAGCACTTCTGCGGATGTAACGGTAGGAAAATTTCATATCACGGTTATTGTGCTTATCATTATTATCGCAGTATTGTTGCAGTGTGCTCAAAATGTTCAAAAAAATAAAATAAAATAATATAAAATTATTATTTTAACAGTTCTTTTGTCTTTTTTGGCAATAACTGTGTCAGGAAATGTACAATAAGTAAATTTGTTTAAATTTTTTTCATGAGAAATAAAAGTAAACAATTCTGGAAAGTTTGTCATTATTATGTTATAAATGCTTACACTGTGTGTAATTACAAGAAAAGGAAAAACAGATTTGTACTTTAAACAGGATTCTCTTTATAAACAATTGTAAATGAACATGTTCAAAGTTTTGAGATGACCAAAAGTAAATTTTACCTATTTTACAAACACTCACACATTCAGCCTTAGTGTCCATGTTACAGCTCGTTATGTTAGACCATGTCCAGGTTTTTTTTTAAATGTATTTTTTGTTTTACTAACGATAGTCCTTAAAGCAGTTAGCCCCCTTCATGACTCTCCTAAGGTCTCCCCTTTCCATGGCAGATCTCCTCGACATCTCTTTCTTTAATATGTCCAAATTACGATTGATTAAATCCATAAAACATGAACTATGACGGAAAAAACGATCTATTACAATGAAATAAGGCGAAACACAGCAATAAACGGCGAAAGAACAGCACTCCAGATTGATACTAATGATGTTATTTACAACCTTTATACATTATTTACACAGACAATACTGATAAAAGGCCTATAATTCACTCAGGCATGTCTCACTGAATCCTCTCTCTCTCTGCTCGTTTACTTGAAGAGTTACAGCAGTTTTAATCACGTGCCTTTTAGTATTTCACCGCAGCTTTGTGTTTTAGACAGGGTAACTGTAGTCACTCAGTTTTCCCTCCAACATTCTTGTAAAATCCAAACTTTGACCAGACTTTAGACTTCAGCCGTTTCCAGTTGGAAAACCTGCAAGAGTCTGAGCGAGTGGCCAAACTGCTGAGGCCAAACATTGCAAGCTCCGAGTGCGCCTCCGTTGCGAGAGACGGCTTTATTGAGAGGCAGACACACGTAGTTTCGGCTTTTCCAGTCAATGAGCAGCATCACCGTGAGTTATTGACACAGTGTGGTGATCAAACGCGGTATAACGGTAATTTTAATAGGACACAGTAATGATTACCATGGGAAATTTTACCACAGTCTACCATTTTACTGGTAACCGTTACATCCCTAAACACTTCTGTATTGACAGTTTTTCATCATGTGAGGCTGCCACTTGGGCTTCACATGAAACAGACAGAATATTCAACAAATACTGTTTGTTACATTTCACACCACATCTTCTCATCACTGCTGTAAGACAGTAATGAGCTTAATTTGCTTCCAGATGTTCTCTGTCACAGCTTGTCTGAAGTTTTGTTTTTTCTCACAAAGCAGCCGACTTTCTCTGACACGAAAAACAACTCCTGAAATAAACAACAAATCCTGACCACAAGGTTTAAACAGCTGATGTAACCTGTTACTCTTTATATCATGACTTGATGCTGTTAAGGCCTAAATAGATGTGTGACTACTCCTCCCCTCTGTCAGCCGCGGGGGGATGATGGAGATGTGTCGAGGGCCCAGAACCACAGGTGTTTGGGAGGTAATGAATGGCTTCCAGCAGAATGTTAATCATGATTAACGAGTGAGGGGAGCCAGGAGGCAGCCGTGCCTGACAATAGAGGAGAGCGACCAGGTGAATCAAACACTGCAGGCTGCATGAGGGAGACACTCGGAGGAGGAGGGGTTTGACCGGCCAAGTGTGGACATGTGGACGCCCTCCTGCATGTCCAGAATCCCGGGCTGCAGCTTTACAGGGTAGATTAATCTCTTTCCAACTGAGGGAGCAATATGGCACTCTTAAGATTGAATAACAATAAGAATATGGCACTTAAGCCTGAGAGAAAATCCATCACCAGCCACTTCATCAGGTCCACATCACTAGTACCTGGTTGGATCCCCTTTTACCTTCAGAGCCGCTCAATTTTTATGTGGCATAAATTAAATACTATGTAGAAAACATTCTTCAGGGATGTGGTCCACATTGACATGATAGCATCACGCAGTTACTGAGATTTGTCAGTAGCACATCCATGATGAAAATCTTCCAGCTGTCAGGATCTTTCCCCTTTCAGTCCTAAGTCCTTCAATGTTTGTACCAACACCTGATATAATTCAGAATAAAGATGACGAGTAATCAAGTGGAATTTTACTTGCAGCAAGGAGTACAACGATACAGAGTGTCAAACAGTCTGAGTTGTTGAACTGAAGCTAATACAATGTCTTCTCTCATTTATAAGGGTGTGTGTGTGTGTATGTAATGTGGGGGAGTTGTGAGGTGGAGTTAACCTTGCATAGCAGTTGGGCCTGCCTGATTCAGTTCCTGAAATCCTGCAGATCCCATCTTGTAGCGCTCCGTTGACCAATGGATTCACTCAGCTAAAATTTTAACGGCCCAATCAGGGAAGAGAGGCGGGAGCTGTAGAATGCGGACGTGACGACAACCGGAAGTTGAAACCGGAAGTTGAGAACGGATATGCCGATTAGCCTATTGTCCTCATAGATACTTAGTAAAACTTGGCGAAATATGCCCTCCTCAGAAGTTTACTTGTAGGGATTGTCTTTGACGAGGTTCATGTTACATATAAGTGTTAAATGAATCATCTATGTGTTACGATTTAGTGTAAGACAATAGTATAACGCCGTTAGCCGTTAGCGGCTAAGTTAACGGCTAACGCTCATTTACTGCCGTTAGCCGTTAGCAGCTAAGTTAGCCGCTAACGGCTGACGGTCATTAGCTGTTGTTAGCTGTTAGCCGCTAAGTTAGCTGCTAACAGCTAACAAAAAAGTATGCTATTTTTTTCACTTCTTTATTCAGCCATTTCAAGTAACAAACAGGAACATTTTGCATCATACAGTCTTCAAAAATCACTGAGCAGTATCAGCAGCCAATTTAAACAAAATAATAAGTAAAATGAATATATAAAAGAAAAAAAAAAGACAAATTCAATGAAAACATTGCTTCATTATATGAGGCAACCCTGCTTGATATGGATTGGTCTGTGATGAATGTGACGAGCAGGACGATTATCCAATCACAAGCTTGTTTTTTTTTTAAACGTTCTGCCCCTGAAAACAAATTTAAAGGGCCCCTACCCAGATGGACTTGTGAAATATTTCTGTGGCAGATATATGGAGTGGTCCATCTGGCTTGTCAGGTTAAGGTGGAGTGGCCTATACAACCAAAAATACACCTTATGTGAGCTCTGTTGGACTGAGATCTGGTGGCTTTGGAGGTCAGTGGAGGTCAGTGAACTTTTTCTCATGTTCCAGAAACCAGCTTGAAAAGATTTTTGTTTTGTGACACAGTATCAATGCTGCTGACTAATTATTTTTGTCATAGTTTTCATCAACAACCTTTTTTCCCTTGGCAATAATTAGAGAGTAACTAATAAAAACAAGTGCACATGGACAAAAACTAAATAGTTGGACATTTTCAGACCTAATTTCAGCATGTAGGAAGTAGAGAGAAGTTGAAAATATATCCAATCACAGCTACTCTGGTTGGATGAGTTGAGAGGGACATCCAAACACAGCTGCCTTAGCTTGGTGGTGGTGGTGGGATAAGTTGTGGAGCGATACAATCAGAGCTGCTGTCTTTATGAATTGATACATTCATGTAGAGCAGGTTCACTGTTTGTTGTCAGTTCTGTAACTGAGATGATCTGCCAGGTAGCCTAAATGAAGGTGACTGCATTTCACACAAAAGTTACATTTGTTTCTGTTGTAATTTATACTTTCAAAATTTACTAGCATTTAATAAAGGGTTATTAGATGTTTCATTTTATCCCAGTGTAAAACATAGCTTCAGAAATTCAAGGAAACATTAAAAAGTGGCTTACACTTAACACTTTATATTTAGTCGACGAAGTTTACAGTAGATTTCATCGACTAAAAGCAATTTAGATCACAAAATTATGACTAAAACTAACATATATTCCAGGCCAAAGAGGAGAACAAACTACATTTGCAAGTGCCGTCAAAATTAATAGTGTTGTGACATGTTGTTATCTTACTGGAAGCAGCCGTCAGTAGGTGCATTGTGGTCATTGGCTCATTTTTGCATGCAATTGCAATTCAGTGTTTTCAAAACTTTTTCTATTTGGCTCCTTCCCAGATGGACTGGTGAAATGTATTGAATGGTCCATCTGGTGTGTCAGGTCAGACTAACATTGCAATATCATTTTGAACATCTCTCAGTTCTACCCCATGTTTTACAACACCCCAATGAGCCTGAGCTGCTGGTACAAGCAGGCTGGAGCAGTGTATCCCATTCAGATTCTGACTCTGTCTGAATGTGATACCAGAAATCAAGTCTCATCAGACAGAGAAAGTTGTCCAATTCTGGTAAACTAATGTTATCTTGACCCTCAGTTTCCTCTCCTTAGCTGACAGGAGTAGCACTTGGTGTAGTCTCTGCTGCTGCGGTCCATCATCTAAAACCTTGTGCATTCAAAGTAGTCTTCTGTATGCCTTGCCTGTCATGACAGATCTAAGATACTCTTTCGATCATTTAAATAACCCCGGTCATTCTCCTCTGACCTCCTGGCATTGAATATTTTCTCTTTTTGGACCAGTCTATGCTAGGGATGCACCGATCCAGGTTTTTTCACTTCCGATCTGATTCCGATACCTGAATTTGGGTTTTGGCCAATACCGATACTATTCCGATACCAGGGCTATTATTGCTGGAATATTAGTATTATCATTATTGTTGAAATGATGTGTAAAATTTGATTATGAGACTGTAATTAACCACAGAACAGTTATTTACATAGAAGATAAAGAAAAAAAACATACAACTGTAAGGGTTTTAAATTGAATATCAACATTTATTGAATGAAGTGCAGAACACTGTAAGGATATAGTCAATCTCCATAGAGACGAGGGCTGCTTGATATGAACAGCAGAGTATGGGTCTTGTAGCAGGTCTACTTTCAATTGTCTCACTTTTGAAATAAAATGTGTAACAAGAAGACAGTGTCTGTTGTTCTACGCTATCTACACTACCAAAAAAAATAACACCACCACAAGGGCTGCTGCTTCTGAACAGCACACAAATCAAGTATAGTGCAGCAGCTTTCACAAGTGGCATATGAAATAATGGTAAACATCTCTGACCCCCCAAATAAGATATAATAAAATAAAAATATTCCCGGTGTTCGTTCACCGTTTTTCAGATGTTTGATTAATTGTTAACTGTGATATTCGAATAGCTGATCAAAAATGGGGATAAATATCTGTAACCAAATAGTAAATAAATATTCAAATGTAAAATATTGAGTGTAGCAGCATGTCAGGGCGCCTGGAGCAGTGGACTGTTTCATCCAACAGAAGGCGCTGTGAGCGCAGCTTGACCCTCAGTCACATCCGCTGCTCTCTTGATCTCAGAAAAGTGTTCTACTCCGAGCGGAGCGGACTAAACGGCTCTAAATCATCTGAGGATAGCTGTGTGGGGGTAGTTTTGGTTCTACAGCGTTGATGGGAAACTTGAAATCAAAGACCAGGCTGTGTGTTCTGTGAAATGCAGTTTAGTCACTCGTCCTCCGCTTATTTGCAGGCTCAGCCAATGGCTTTTCATCCAAGCTATACAGCCGAGTGCAGCAGCGCTTCGTGAAGAGTTTAACCCCGTGTGACTGTGTTCTTTTCGCCAGGGTGATTACCGAAAGGACGGATAATTAAGTCTCTGTACCTTATTCCGGGGGGCATGTCCGAAAACCGTTCAGCTTTGATTTTGAGGAGAACTGACAGCCTTACTCCACACGGCAGATATGTTGTTGTTAGCGCTTGTCTGTTAGCTCAGGTGGGTAATAGACGGCGACGCACTCACAGGAGGCACTATGCTACGCACACACTGGCTGGCTGCAAACTGTGGAATGGATTTCTTGAAATGAGGGGTGTTGTCACATGTCTCATGTGTTTGATCAGGCGCCCCATGGAATTATGCCTGGATCGGACGCCGATACCGATACAGGATCGGATCGGTCCCATCCCTAGTCTATGCAAACCTGGCAGTTTTGATTGGCCTGTCTTGCACCAAGACGCAAGCCACATGCAAAGTCATTCTAATCACCTTTTGACCCCATACTAAATTCTGATTTGAGTGTAATTTTGGGCATGTCTACAAGCCTAATGCATTGAGTCAGTGCCATGTTATTGGCAGATAGGCTATTTGTGGTACCAAGCAGTTGAGCAGGTGTACATAATAAAGCGGCCAGTGAGTATATATCTGCCCGTCTGTCCTTTGAGAGACCTTTTTCTAGATGTTATTTATGATCCCGTCACAGGTTTTTCATCGTCTTGTTCAAACTTTTCATGTAATAATCCACAAGCTTCTGCGAGATCTGTTTTTATCAAACCTTTGTGTTCAAACCAATCTTTATCTGCAGCAGCAGCGCGGTGGTCAAGGCCAGATAGTGTTGTCCTCCCTCTATTAAAAGAATAATCCCCTCTGTGCTCTCTGCAAAGATGTTTACATGGTGCTGGACCCACTTCAACCGAACTCAGTATCTCTGCAAATAAAAGGAGACAAACGCTGGGATGAAAATGAAACGCAAGACCTATGATGGAATCAGACTGCTTTGTTTTGACAGAAAAAGGTAGAGAAAATTATTAAACATATTGGCTTGTCCAATATTATTGGCAAAGTAATTATATTTTTTTACTCAAGTCATTCCTCTTCTGTCTGTTCTGCTTGAAGTCAGTTTGTGTTTCAGATTTAAAAACTCTTGTGTCTCGTGTTTATCTGGCTTGTTCTTCATGATTTTTGTGTTCATATGGGTATCTATAACCAATTACAATCGCTATCTTAGTTTAAAAAGCAACAGATACACTTTCTGTTTGAGTACTTATTCGGCATTTGTCATCTTTTTCAAACACTCCACACCAAAAGTGTGCATATGAAAGCACTGTTACTTCCATCCACAGATTAGGTCAATGTTTTTAGTCTAAAAGTCAAATCAAAGTTTATTTGTAAAAAATAAACAACCTTGGTTCACCAAAGTGAGGGGTAAAATGTAATTGTGCATACACTTAATAAAAGAAAAACAGCAATGGAATAAAAATGAACGCAATATTAAAAATGAATATCTAAAAATAGAAATAAAATAAGATAACAATAAAAACCAAATAAGAGTAAAAGAAAAGAAAATAAAGAATAAAGTTACTTGTCTTCCTGGGACTGAATGCCAAAGAAAAAATATGCTTTTCGCACAGTTTTAAAGTGCAGGGAAGTTAGATAAATAAATATTGTGATACATTGTTCATGTAAAGCAGCTATAGGACCTGACAGTGAATTTCCTCCCTGAAGGCATGTGGGGCTGATGGACCCTAAAAAGTTGTGAATGATAGTTTTCTGTTGGAGTAGGATATTAAATCAGAATTGAAACTTTTTTCTCATTTTCCCACCAAACAAGAGGTGCATTTCAGAAGGAAACCCATTCAAACTGTACGACAACTGCATGTTAAAAACGAGCATGAATGAAATGAGACAATATTTCTGCTCTGCCGTGCGGATCGAGCTCCCAGAGGCATCCGCGCGTTGTTTATTTTTCCCTTCATAGGAGGCCTGAGGGACGACCAAATTACCTTGCCTCTCGTCAGCCGCCTGCTATAATAGCTCTGAGTATTGTCCGTATGGCAGTGGTAAACATGGATGCCGGAGCGCGTGCTGCTGTAGGCGAGAGCGACAGGTGCTCATGCTAATCAAGTGGATAAAAGTGCGTGTGCATCATGTGGCTGCACTTCCTCCAAGTGTTACAGTTAAAGAAGTCCTCCGTGTGTCACTCCACATTTATACTTCCATAGAAGCTCTGTGTGTGTGGGCATGTTAATAAGATGGATTACATTTCCACGCTGCATTAAAAAGTCACAGACGTCTGCTGACTGAAAGGCCAGAGGTCAGATGGTTGTTCATCGTGGCTGTCGATCTCATTGACTGGTCTCTGCTGTCAGATCACACATTAACCTGCTGACCCCATGCATCCACCTTCATTCATGCATGTAATTGGCTGCCTTCAGAGATTCATCTTTTCTCAAGGGGAGCAGAGTTTTGATGGAATCAAACATCTGGAGAATGAGCTGATCATACACTGTATTACCAAAAGTATTCACTCTCCTGACTTGACTCACATATGAACTTAAGTGACATCCCATTCCTAATCCATAGGGTTCAATATGACGTCAGTCCACCCTTTGCAGCTATAAAAGCTTCAACTCTTCTGTAAAAGGCTGTCCACAAAGTGGAGTGTTTATGGGAATTTTTCACCATTCTTCCAGAAGAGCATTTGTGAGGGCACACACTGATGTGGGACAACAAGGCCTGGCACTCGGTCTCCGCTCGAATTCATCCCAAAGGCGTTCTATCGGGTTGAGGTCAGGACTCTGTACAGGCCAGTCAAGTTCATCCACACTAGAGTCTGTCATCCATGTCTTTATGGACCTGCTTTGTGCACTGGTGCACAGTCATGTTGGAAGAGGAAGGGCCCAGCTCCAAACTGTTCCCTCAAAGTTGGAGCATGGAATTGTCCAAAATGTATTGGTGTGCTGAAGCACTCAGAGTTCCTTTGACTGGAACGAAGGGCCAAGCCCAGCTCCTGAAAAACACCCCCACACCATAATCCCCCCTCCACCAAACTATACATTTGGCACAATGCAGTCCGACAAGTTTCTTTCTCCTGGCAACCACCAAACCCAGACTCATCCATCAGATGGTCAGATGGAGAAGCGAGATTGGTCACTCCAGAGAACGCGTCTCCACTGCTCTAGAGTCCAGTGGCGGCATACTTTACACCATTGCATCAGCCCTTTCCATTGCACTTGGTGAGGTGAGGCTTGGATTCAGCTGCTCAGCCATGGAAACCCATCCATGAAGCTCTCTGTGCACTGTTCTTGAGCTAATCTGAAGGCCATGTGAAGTTTGGAGGTCTGTAGTGATTGACTTTGCAGAAAGTTGGCGACCTCTTTGCACTATGTGCCTCAGTATCAGCTGACTCTGCTCCGTCAGTTTACATGGCCAACCACTTTGTTGCTGAATTAACTGACATTTTCATTTACAAATACAAACTGGACTTAAATGTTTGACAAACCTAATCCAATCAGACCTTATTTGGTCATATAGAAAGTAGAGACCAGTTAAGAATATATCCAATCACGGCTGCTTTGGTTGTGTGGAAAGGTTGGATGAGTTGAGAGGGACATCCAATCACAGCTGCCTTAGCTTGGTGGTGGTGGGATAAGTTGTGGAGTGATCAGAGAAGTGCTCTCTTTATGAATTGATATATTCATGTAGAGCAGGTTCACTGCTTGTTGTCAGTTCTGATATTGTAGCTCAGATGATCTGCCAGGTAGCCTAAATAAAGGGAACTGCATTTCACCTAAAAGTTACATTTGTTTCTGTTCATTTATACATTCAGACTTTACTAACATTCAATGAAGGGTTATTAGATGTTGCATTTTATCCAAATGTGAAACATCCATTCAGAAATTCAAGGAAACATAAAAAATGACTTGCACTTTACACTTCATATTTTAGTCGACTAAATTTACAGTAGATTTCATCGACTAAAACTAGACTAAAATTAAAACCATTGAGATGACTTAATCATACTCAGTCGTCAGTGATGAATGATGGTGATGGTAAACTCATTAACGTTTGTTTATGATTAAGTTCATAAATACCTTCATGCATATACTTGCTCTCCTGTGAGTTAGGCTGCAGCAAGACCACTGGAATTGTAAAGGATCAGACTGCGGTGCCACTCGCGTTATTCCTCACCCTGAAAAGTGTTCTGGACTTTGACAGAGCTCTGCTGCTGCTCTCTCTGATGGAATTGATTGCTTGTTTGGACTCTACCAAATTATTCAGTCAATAAAATAACTCGGCAGCCATTTGACTCAGAAAACAACAATGCTACCACAAAGCTGTAGAAAATGTAAATTATTAATGATGCCATGTTTGGTGACTTTACTGCCTGACGCTGTTGGATTCTCTGTTTGGTAAAAGTGTGGACTTGATGAAAGGAAACTGATGAGGTCTAAGATGTATGGGTACTGTGGGGGTACAGGTCGGACCCACTGGACATGTGCAGGACTCAATAACTGCCTCTGAATCATTGGAAGTTTCCCTTGGTGTGTAAAGGCCTTTGGTCTTCTATCAGTCTCAAGAGGCTAACCTCAAATAAATCAGATGACAGGTCTATGGTACATGGATCTGTCCCTAACTTTAGTTCTTACTTTAGTCCACTTGTCTCCTCTTACCTCCCTTCATTTGCCCACACACCCAACACAGCATCGTGTGGATTTGTTGTTCATCATGAGACTGGGATCCACATTCAAGATTTCCTGCTGCTTAACAGAAGGTTTTTTCTTGCCGCCATGATGGAGGGATCCATGATTGGCTAAATGGATTCATGTTGGGTGTTGGATGTTTATATTTGTATATATATGTATATGTGTATCTTTATGTGTATATATGTATCAATGCATATATGTGTATCCATAAAATGAAGAGCTTTATGCTCTATTGTAAAGTGTCTTTAGATAACACTTGTTATGAATTGGTGCTATACAAATAAAGATTGATTGACTTAGTTCTGATATTACCGCAGCCAAACTGAGCTTTGCTTCCATGTTCTTTACGTTATATCCTCAAATTAATCCGACTCTACTGAGAAACAGAATCTGATTCCAAGCAGCATAAAGAAATCAAAAATGAAAAGGCTTTTCTTCTCTTCTTTTGCTGTTGATTAAGTTCCACTTGGAGCTCCTGTGCCTGGTATGACTATCCTGGCAGTGTGTGTAGTGTGTGTCAGGCGCTGTGTTGAGTTATTGTACCTCAGCATGTCTGTCTGTACGTCTGTCCCTGTCCGTCTGCCTGTTTGCCCTTCTTAATTATCCCCCGGGGACAATAAAGACTGGAGCGAATGCTGCAGTCTGTGAATGACTGATCGGCTATTGGTTGCCGGGGTAACTCGGCCTCACTGTACTTGAACCTGTGGACCCTCGTACCTGTCTGTCTGTCTGTCAAACTGCCTGTCTCCCTCTCTCATCTCCAGTGTCACTCTGCTTTTCCTTCTCAGGCCCTTTAAATGCCACCCTCTCTGCTCTGCCCCCTGTCCACATCTACAGCTCCATCTCCATCCTTCCACCCTCTTCTTCAGCCCCTCCGGTGTTTTTTGTCCATTTTTAATTCACAAACTCCGGAGTTCTTTCACCGCTGAGATTTAAATTTGTTTGCTTTTTTTATCGAAGGCCATCTGAAAGAAAGAGAGAGACGGAGAGTGAGGGAGGAAAGCGATTAATCACAAGCCAGAACTTCCACTCCTGAATGGGGATCCTGACAAAAAAATGGCTTTCCAGCTTATCGCCGGCACTGATAGCAGATCTGAGATTGGGGAGGTTGGAAAATTACATTTCCACTGGCAGCCTCAGCCAGCTGGAAGTCTTTGTGAATGAAAGGAAATGTTGTTTCCGCTGGCTGTGGCACACGGGCTGCCAAAATCATGTGTCAGACCTTCTGTAAGCCTCGGATAGATGCTCCGACATGACATGAAGCTGTGATCACTGCTGTAATCTCCAGGGCTACAAGGCTTTTCCTTATCACTGTTTCAGCTGCACAGGAAATATTTCATCATTAAGGACAAAACTTCACCGAAAGATTTGATGTCTGTCCTCTTATAACTACAAAAAGAAAGTTGAAGTAGCCTGTGGTTGGTGGACTTCCCCTCTGATGCCTCAAGTTTTCACTCTGCCACGCAGCTTGGATGACAGAGTGATAATGAATTGCAGTTTTTCTGTCTTAATTCATGTGCTTTTTAAGCGATTAATCAATTATGAGTGGCCACGCCTTGGAGCATACCCTGCTTTATCATCTATTTTACTCCAAATTAGACCATAATTCTTTAATTAGATTAGGAAAATATGATTAGGGAAATGATAACTGAGGTTGTAAATTAAAGGTGAGGTACTTTATGCCCCACACTGCCCACTACATGAGTATTATACGATCAAATTATAGATTGTAGTGATGGAGGCCCGAGGGGCTAAAACAGCAAATGAAAGTGCAGACACTCTGTGAGCTCTGGAGATGAAGATCAGGTTTGTCCATTTCACCAAACTGGCACTATAAAATTGCTTTTCAATGGTGGATATGGAGACATTAAAGGGATAGATCTGAGTTTTTGAAGGGGGCTGTGTGAGGAACATGGCACGAGCCCAAATGTGCCACAGTGTCAGAGCTCAGTTCTCTCTCCGTTCAGAAATCCTTAGAAAGACGCTAATGCTATACATTGTTGTGCATGGTGAAAAACTCTGTTTTTAAAGGAATTGTGGCAGAAAACAAGCCACAAAAAAGCACAAGGTCATCCCATGTCACAGTTTGTTTACATCTACTTATTTTTCCACTGTTAAGCTGCTTTGATTAGGCATTGTTTGTCTTTTGATTTTCTTTATTGACCTCAAACTTAAAAACAACTGAACATGCCCATCAAATATATTTACATAGTATGTACATATGTATGTCAACACAAAAAAGCAGTTTTAGAGGGTAAAGATTGAAGCAAAGAGCTTATCTTGTACTGCCCTTTTCTTAGAAATCAGATCCAATAATGAATTGGGATCAAAATTCATTTTTAGTTGTCATGTTCATGTAAACATTATAAATAGATGGGTAATAGCCCCAAACTACAGTCAATCGATCAAATAAATTTCTTCAAGCACTTCAAGCACAACCCCATTATTCATATAAAACTCCAAGAGAACACACAAAACACTCTAATAATAATAAGCCACTTCAGAAAAAAAAAAAAAATAAAATAAATATATTTATATTTATATATGTATATATATGTAAGTATGCATGTATGTGTGTATATATACATATGTGTATGTATGTATATGTGTGTGTATATATGTATGTATGTACATATGTGTGTGTATATATGTATGTATGTATGTATGTACATGTGTGTGTATATATGTATGTATGTATGTACATATGTATGTATATATGTTTATATGTATTTATATATGTATATATAAAAACATATGTCTGTGTCTGTGTGTGCATGCTTATGCATACAGTCCTAATAAAAACAACTAAGTAACCAACACAATAATCTTCTTGACTGATAATTTCTGTTCTAAGCTAAATTTTATGTGACTTAATGAAATTTTGAGACAGCACAGTCGAAAATGTGATTATCAGAATACAATTACATTTTTGAATATTAGTTTGGCTTTGGCTTTGTGGAGGTTTATTAGATTTATGTATCATTTGTACAATTTTTGATTTGCACACATTCGTGTATTATAACTATCCAGTAAATGTGGCCTTTAACCGCAGAAGTCACCCCTGTAGATTGACTAACTGTACTTTTAGTAAACAGCTGTTTTACATCAGTAGTTTTATTACCAATAGTCAGAGAGATATATTCATGTAATATTACATTACTTATTGTAAATAAAAAATACATCTCTGACTTATAGAGATTGTGTTTTTCTAATGTCCAGATAATTCACAGGCATACATCCATTTGAAGAAAAACTCCCTCACACACTCTACACATCCAGAGACACATTTTCTGTCCATTAAGCCAGAGTAAATGTCGTGGGAGAGCTTGTTAGGGCTGTGGAGTGCCTTAATGTGCCGGGGGACGAGATGAGTGATGGAATAAAACAAAAGGGGGATGGCGTTGTGCCTTTCATCCTCCCGCGTCTTTAGCAGCAGACGTGTTATTAGTTTGTACTCTGATTAAAGACGGGAACCGTCTAAATGCCCCAGAGTCACTCATTCGATTAGCCCTCACAATCTGCCACATGCTTTATCCAGTCACTTACTTATTTTGTTGTTTTATTTGATGGTTTTTAAAGTTTGGTTTGATGACTGTAAAGATTACAACAATAGCCTCATTGATTCAGTGTATTATTTTTTGTTTAAATCCAGTCGGCACAGTAAAAGGACTACTGCATTGATTAAAGTCTTAAATAGCATAAACAGCAAATGGACAGAGTTTTTTTATGGATTAATATATAAATGGATGAATTCATAGACAGAAACAGAGATAAACAAATGAACTGACAGATGATTAGATGGATGAATGATTGAGGGGATGGGAAGAAACATAGCAGGTTGATGAATAGATTAATGGAGAGATGGTGTAATAAATGGATGGATGGTTAAATAGATGGACTGATTTATGGATGGATGCATCAGTGTGTTGGAAAAGAATTAAGTTTGTCACATCATGAAAATAGTCCCTTATGGATGGTGAGAGAAAGTAAGATGAGATGATGGTTTGATGAAATGATGGTTGATTTGATGTAGGCCTGTCACGATGATCCATAAATCAATTAACCGCATGATAAATAAATAAAAACATTTGTGTTACGTTTGCTGGCCTCGATAAGTTGACACATGCATGCGTGTTTGTTTTCCTCCTCTCTTTTTATCAAACAGGCTGGATGAGGAGATGGGTCACTCTGTGTAACTTTCTCAACACCTGGGTGCGTTGGTTCTATAGCGGATTTATAGCGGAGTGAGCATTTGTCATTCATTCAATCTTTGTGGGGGAGGCGGGGCCGCTTACGTGTACACTTTTTCCCCGAAAGAGAGTCCATTTAATTTTCATTAGGGTTGTTTTTCTCTTTTTTTCTTTGTTAATTTATTATATTATTTTATTATGACATATATTATAATTACATTAATGAAAAAATGATGTGTGAAAAGAATATTGACAATAATATTGTTTATCGGCAACAATTCTTTGGACAATTATCGTCCAGCAATATTTGTTATCATGACAGGCCTAATTGGATGAAAAGATGGTTGAATGGTATAATTAATGAGTCAGAATTTTGTCAATGGAAGGATTATCATGGATGCATTCTAGATGAGAAAAAACATGTAAAGTCAATGTTAGAGCAAGGTGGATTGAATGATGGATGATTTGATGTGTTGATGTATCCAATCATTCATAATCAATAAAAGTTGTAAATACTGAAATGTGTATGCCAAAAAAGCTACTTGACTCATGTTCATTTATTAAACTTAGACATTTGTTATGTGACATGCTGGATGGCATCCAGCCAAAATGTAATGACGCCTGATGTCACGTGTACATTATCAATACCAGAATTGACCACACACCAGTGTTCTATAATTCACACAAGGAACCTGGTGTAAGCACCACAAGAGCCCCAGTTTGATGAATTTTTGGTTTTCTGACAAGCCTGATTATTTAGTGGAGCCCCCACCATTTCTCCAGCTACTTTTAAAGTAAAAAAATCTGATTTACGGCCTCCCATTGGTTTTATTTATGAATGTGTCTAGAACAGCCCTGCAGGCCGTCTTCCTTTGTATTTCCCCTTGTCCTGCACTGTTTGTGAATCTCATCTCCATGCAAAAAAAAGACATTAATCCACCAAATCCATCAAGTTTTATGTTGCATCTTGTCCACATTGAGTATGAATTATAATACAAGTTTACATTTTATTACATAACTTTCAGAGCATCAGAGTCGATGGTTGTAACTCTCCTTCAAAGGCAATAACACCTTGGTCATGTTAATATGGACTTTATAATAAACCGCTACAGTATATACTTTCCATCAATTCCTCCTGTGTTGTGAAAAGTCAATGAAAAAGCGATGTAATAAAATGATTGTCAGTGATCGAGGTTTCTTTTATTCAGTCCTGTATGTTGCTTTGACACCTTCTGCACATGAATAAACTGTGAATTAGGTGCTGGTGTCGTTGCGGGAGGAAACAATCGATGTGGTGTAAAGGACATGCCTGGGGCGTGTTCGGGGTCGATGCACATGCAGAACCTGAGAACGCGGTGTTTTAACCTTCCTCTGTGGCTTTAGGACGTCGTTAGTGTGACGGATTAGACTGTCGAGTGATTAGTCTGATCCATCATGCTGATCAATTCTGATGGAGGAAAAGAGTTAATTCATGCGTTAAACTCTGAATAGCTCGTGTTTCAATCTACATGCAGCTATTTCATCATTGCCATGAGGTCAGGTCACCTTCCTGGAGCTTTTCCTCCATGGAGCTCCATGACTGATTCAGATCTGATCAGCGTGTTGAGACGGAGTGCCGTTCACTTTCATTTAGAGGGATGAAGAAGCTCCTCTATGACATCAGCACTGAATAACTCCTACAGCCTCTGACTGATCTGTAGCTATCAGACAGAGTTGCCAACCGGGCAGTAAGGACAGTAGCTATTGGCTTATGGAAAGCTGTTAGAGCATGAGTGATGTCAACCATAGTTCTCCTCTAGTTAGGCCTGTCAGAAAAACAACTTCTGCTGGACGATAACTGTCCAACAAATGATTGCCGATAAACAATATTATTGTCAATATTGTTTTGAAACATCATTTTTTCATCAATGTAATTATAATATGTGTCATAACAAAGTGAGTACACCATATCAAAAGCATTAAACTTTAATTTCTGAAGAGTATTTAACTGCAATTGACAGGTCAAGAGCTTTTTTATTAAATTAGACAAACAATATAATAAAATTAACAAAGAGAAAAAAACAATGAAAATGAAATGGACTCTCTTTTGGGAAAAACTGCATGTAAATAAAAATCATTATACTAATCAAAAACAATAAAAAATAGACCCTGTCTCTGTAAAGAAGAAAAACTCCAATAAAAACACACACAACAATAAAAACAATAAATAAAATGGAGTTTATACAGTTCTGGAATTGATTGGGACATGTGCGTTCTCCTAGTCAATTTGTTCTATCCGTCAAACGTTCATAACATTGCAGGCTTTTCAGACATATAGATGGGCTGCATTTCTTTTGCAATGTAGCGAACAACACTGTCTGTGACCATTTTGCACTGTTTTACACTCCTAGTACTTCAGCTCTCTGTGTATGCGCGAGCGGCCCCGCCTCCCCCAGAAAAAATTGAATGAATGACAAATGCTCACTCCGCTATAAATCCGCTAAATCCGCTATAGAACCAACGCACCCAGGTGTTGAAAAAGTTACACAGAGTGAGCCATCTCCTCATCCAGTCTGTTTGGTAGAAAGAGATGAGGAAAACAAACATGCATGCACGTGTCAACTTATCAAGGCCGCAAACTTACCGAGGACATTTTTATTTAGCGTGCAGATAATTGATTTATTGATTGTTGTGACATTCAATCAACCATCATTTCATCAAACCATCATCTCATCTTACTTTTTGTCACCATCCATAAGGGACTATTTTTATGATGTGACAAACTTAATTATTTTCCATAATGAGAGCCATCTTCTCATCCAGCCTGTTTGGTAGAAAGAGGAGGAAAACACACATGCATGCACGTGTCAACTTATCGAGGCCGGCAAACTTACCGAGGGCGTTTTTATTTATCTTGTGGTTTTATTCACCGTTATAGCACGCTGTCAGTGCTTACTGTGGTGTTTGGTCGGCAAAGTAAATATAAATAAAACGGAGCAAAATGGTGCGCGCTCACAGACAGTGTCGATCACTACATTGCACAAGAAATGCAGCCCTTCAATACGGTTGAAAAGCCAGCAATGTTACAAATGTTTGACAGACGGTATGAATTGACTGGGAGAACGTACATGTCACAAACAATTCTGTAACTGTATAAACTCTATTTTATTTATTGTTTTTATTGTTGTGTGTGTTTTTATTGGAATTTTTTTTTTCTTTACAGAGATAGGGTCTATTTTTTGTTTTTAAGTAGTATAATGATTTTTTATTTACATGCAATTTTTCCCAAAAGAGAGTCTATTTCATTTTCTTTGGGTCTCTTTTTGTTTTTGTTAAATTTACTAAATTGTTTTTTTAAATTTATTTTTGTAAAAAGCTCTTGACCTTCCAATTAAAGTTAAATACTCTCAAGAAATTAAAGTTTATCAGAATCAGAATCAGAATCAGAAATACATTATTAATCCCCAAGGGGAAATTCGTTGTTTCAGTTGCTCTTATACACAGTATAGCAGTCAGGAATATCAGTTGAAGACATCACGATTGAAATAGCATTAATTTCACGTGATTAAGTAGAAATTAGAATTAAATCAAATAAAATAAAATAGATTAATAGAAATATATTTTATAAATAGAATAAAATAAAATAAAATAAAGTAAAATAGAAAACAGTGCAATGCAATAGAATACTGTGCAATTTGAGCTTTGTGATATTAGAGGGAGGAGTTATAAAGTCTGATGGCCACAGGCAGGAACGACTTCCTGTGGCGCTCTGTGGTGCATCGCGGGGGGATGAGTCTGGCACTGAATGTGTTATGTTATTATGTTATTACTTTTGATACGGTGTTCTCACTTTATTATGACATATATTATAATTACATGAATGAAAAAATGATGTTTCAAACAATATTGACAATAATATTGTTCATCGGAAATAACTTTTTTGACAATTATCGTCCAGCAGAATTTGTTATCTTGACAGGCCTAGTCACAGGTTTTATGCCCGGCTTTCCACATTTGCTGCTTGATGATGTTGATGCCTAATTTGCATGATTGTTAATGTATATATTATTAAGACCTGCTGTAGGAGAGAAGAATAATGTCCTGGGAGAGAAAAACAATGAATGAAATATGTTTGAACTTAAAGTGAACTTTCCTCGATCCAAAAGAGTCAAAATCTGTTCTGGGAGATTTGTGCATGATGGCCTCAGGATGGGTTCTGGCTTTGAATTAAGAAGCCTTTTGAAAAACAGCCTGCACTTCATTAGGTCGATTTACTAATAAGCAAACTACACTAAACTTCTCATTTTCTGAATAATTTTTGTCATATTGAAGAAGAAAATTGCTTTGTAAGTGTCAGTGCTTAGCCACCTCTCGGCTTTGTGAGTAGATCACAGCGAGGGCTGGGGAGCATCATAACAATTAAAGCACTTTTCTCCATAAATGAGCCATAATAATTCATGAATCTAAATGATAAATTGCTGAGAAGTAAATATACACTGTGGAGTACAGTTTTCATCTGAAATAATATCTGAGATATGCTGGTTGTGTCAGAGATGAGCAGTGCATGCATCACAGTTTAGTGGGTAATTTGCAGTCTGAGTGCAGAGGTGATCATCTCCTGCTTGACTGCAGCTGAGAGGGACTGATGCATGAAGACTGGGCCGCCTGTGAGTGCTCTGGGATGGGAAAAGTCCCACGGCAGCATCTGTTGCTTGTTGAGAAGAGCAAGAACAATCCATGCTTTCAGGGTCTCCAAAAAGTTTTTAATAACTCCAGAGAAGCAGCTAGATTTGTGGCTAGGTGCTTTTTTGAAATGAGAATGGCTAGAGGAGTCTAAAACCAGCTGTAAATAAGTTGGCAACATTGCTTGACAACAAATTGACGTCTTTATCCAAAGGGAAACTTGACCTGGCTTTTGCCTTTTGTTTTATTCATCATGATATAACTCAAGGCCTGTCCAGTGGTTTTAAGTTATTCAATAAAAGCATTCTGTACACAAACTCTGCACAAAACATCAAGTTGTTTCTATTTGTTTTGTTAATTTAAGTATTTATTTCCAAAGGGTTTTTTTCTAATGTTGATTCTTGAACTATGACAAAGGAAACCCTCCTTTCATTCATTCACGACACAGCCCATCATATAAGGTTTTTTTTTTTTGTTACACAAGTTCATTCACCGGGATGTTGAGCTAAATTGTGTAAAACTAGAGCTGAAGCAACAAACCAACAAGGAATTTAAAGAGCCCTTATTTTACTTATTCCAAGATTTAAATGCCCTTTAGTGTGTCACTTGCCTCCACTTGTTTGATCAAAACTAAAAATTGTCTACATTCTGAATTCTCTTTCTCTTTATGGCACCAACAGCTTCACAAAATGCCTTGTTCCCCAATACTTGAATAGACCTACCAGTGTGACATCATACTGTTGTTTAACTATCATTTTAAGCCCACTGGTGAATTGTGGCAAGCTCAGTGCAGAACAGAGATGTTAAAATGATGGCAGAGTTGGTGAAAACATGGCATGGGTTAGCACTGAACTGACCAATTACCTCAGAGTAAACAGACTGCAGCATGATCAGGGTTACTCTGTATGTGAAGGTTTTTAAATGTCAGTGGTTGTGAGCATGCTCAGTCATAATATATTACTATTTAAACCTCACAGAAGGAAGAATGTGAGCTATTTAACTTCACACTGTAGCAAAGCTCAGACCAAAGGGCATGACCTCAAACTGGAAAGGAGAAGAGGAGAGGTAAAAATGTGTTATCAATACCAAACTGGTCAATCATTACTGCCATTAGTGAAGGACGTAGATGATGGCAGCTCCAGGGAGGAGTCAGGTGGTGGATGGGGGGGTAGTGGGTATGTCAGTGCATTTACTTGCAGGTTGTTTACATAAAATCTTGGCTTTCTTTCTTATTTGGGACAAGAACTCCAGTGCACCTGTACTGGGAAAGAAGGAAGTTGTTTCTCCTTATTGATTTTTCTACATTGGGTTTACTTAAGTTTTTAAATTATACATTTTGAGCCTTTTAATGCTGAAACTGACAATATGATCAACAGCCGGTTTAATTATCTATCCATCTCTGCAGTTATTCATCCTCCTAGCACATTATCCATCCATTTATCATTCCACTTGTTTATTATTCCCAATTATTTATTCATCTATCAACCCCATTGATTGAATTTTTGTTCTATAATCCTTCCATTGATTTGTCCCTCCATCTATCCTTCTACTTAGTTGTCAGTTTGTCTATTCTTTTGTTTATACAGTTGATCCATCCATTTAAACATCCATTTAGCTTTTCACTTTATTAATTATCCACAAACCATTAACACATCCCTCCATTTAATCAGCATCCATCTGTTCATCCATCCAAAACAAATCAGTCCTTCCATCCACTCATCATTCATTTGGTTGTTCATCCATCCTTCTATCACATTTTCCATCCAGCCATTTATCCCATCGCTTCTTCCTTCTTCCTTCTTCTATCAAGTCTCAAGTCTTATCATTCATCCATATCTCTAGCTACAAGTCTGTTCATCCAACTTTTCTGTTTTTAGCTGACAGGAATGGCACTTGGTGTGGTCTTCAACTGCTCTGGGCTGAAAAAAAAGGCAAAGCTGTAGTTCCTCAAGTGTTTATTTGAGACTGATTGTAGGAACCCTGGAGGTGTTATGATTCTGTGTGGGAAATGGACGGTTTTGTTGGACTAAAAAGACATTTTTACAGCGTGGTTTAAAAATAATAATAATAATAAACTTTATTTGTATAGCACTTTTAAAAACATTCGTTTACAAAGTGCTTTGACAGCAATCAGGAACATAAGACAACAAAGCACAAGGAGAAAAGAACAACTGAAAAAGGTTAATAAAAATCAAAGAACATTTAGGACAAACACGAATGGCAAAAATTAAATTGAGAAAGTTCCACAACACATAAATAACTTAAACCCCAAAAAGTTGGCGCAAAAGTCCAGGCCCAGCCTCTAAACATGGAAACAGAGGAGGCCCTCACCCCATGGGGCTGGGGACACACCACGCCAGGAACACACAAGAGGCTGAAGACTCAAGTGCAAACTGCACCCTGATGGTTCTATCTAACATGCTCGGGTGCCATGTCCAATGGCTCCAGCCTCAAGACTCAAAGGCCCCCTCCATTTGTCATAGGAACCCAGACAATACAGGAACACTGCTACATAAAATGAGACCGCAAAGATCAAAGTAAAGTTAAAAACGAAACAATATAAAAAGACAATATAAAACAGTAGAATAGAGATAATAAAAGAGAACAATAACACAATGACCTTAAGTTTTTTATAAAAAGATTTAAAGTATGACGCAAGATAAAACAATCTGAATTAATAAAAGAATAAAAAAGACTGAAACACAAATAAAAGGAAAAGATATTAAAACAGAGAAAGAAGGAAAATAAAAGACTAAAAAGACTAAAAAGAAAAAAAAAGCAACATTACAAAAAGGCAGTTCTGTGAAAATGAGTTTTTTAAAGAGACTTAAAAGAAGCATCAGACTCTGCACGCCTTATCTCTGGCAGGTCGTTCCAAAGTCGAGGAGCTCTAATAGAGAAAGCTCGATCACCTTTAGTTCTGAGCCTCGACTTTGGAACGACCAGGAGGCCTTTGCCATATTCAGACTGAAGCCAAATGGCCTCAGTCTGAATATGTGAAGCATCTATGTGCTCTCACTGTACATGGGGGTGAATCTCTCTATATCCTGTAGAGATTCTACTGTGGATTTCTTGCTTTAGAAGTAAGTGACATGATTGACATGTCTGCATGTCTGAGAGGAGTTGTGATTAGTCAGACAGCCTTGAATTCATTGTCAGTGTGGTGAGTAGGTTGAGATGATGTGCAGTATGGCAGTGTCCGTTATGATGCATCGACATTCCTTAGATAATCACAAGGCTGATGTCACATACTTTGTCCACTTTTTTCACTCCCTTTTTTGTATTGTGCTTTTAGAAATTATCTTCTGCATACCTTGGTCGTAATAAGTGGTTATTTGCCCTTATATGCCCTTAAACCACTCTGGACAATCTCCTCGGACCTTTGCCATCAAAAAGTCACTTCTTCAGAAAGAACTGCAGCTTACTGGATATTTTCTCTTTTTCAGACTCTCTATTAACCTTAAAGCGGGTTGTACATGAAAATCTTAGTAGTCACTTTCTGAAACACTCAGCCTGTTTGGCACCAACAACCATGCTATGTTCAAAGTCTTCTAAATCACCTTCCCTCCTCGTTCTGATGCTGAGTTTGAGCTTCAGGAGGTCGTCTTGACCACACACTCACATGCCTAAATGCAATGAGTTGCTGCCTTGGGATTTGCAATAAAGCTATTTGTGTTAACTAGCAGTTGAATTAGCATACCTTAGAAATAGACTAGTGAGTATAAAGTTGCAGAAAAAAGTATGTGAACCCTTTGGGATTACCTGGATTTCTGCTTAAATTGGTCATTAAAAATGTTCTGATCTTCATCAAAGTCACATCACTAGACAGACACAGTCTGCTTAAGCTAATGCCACACAAAAAAATATAAGTTTTCATGTTTTTATTGAATACAACATGTAAACATTCACAGTGCAGGGTGGAAAAAGTATGTGTACCTTTGGATTTAGTAACTGGTTGACCCACCTTTGGCAGCAATAACATCAACCAAACGTTTTCTGTAGTTGTAGATCAGACCTGCACAACGGTCAGGAGGGGTTTCTGTACAAAACTGTTTCAGTTCAGCAATATTCCTTGGATGCCTGGTGTGAATCACTCTTTTGAGGTCATGCCACAGCATCTCAATCGGGTTGAGGTCAGAACTCTGACTGGGCCACTCCAGAAGCCATATTTCCTTCTGTTGAAGCCATTCCATTGTTGATTTACTTCTATGCTTTGGGTTGTTGTCCTGTTGCATCACCCATCCTCTGTTGAGCTTCAGTTGGCGGACAGATAGTCTTAAGTTTTGAAGCAAAATGTCTTGATAAACTTGGGAATTCATTTTTCTGTTGATGACAGCAATCCGTCCAGGTCCTGAGGCAAAGCAGCCCCAAACCATAATCGTCCCTCCACCATACTTCACAGTTTGGATAAGGTTTTGATGTATGTGTGCTGTGCCTTTTTTCTCCACACATAGTGTTGTGTGTTCCTACTCAAATTTGGTTTCATCTGTCCACAGAATATTTTGCCAGTAGTGCTGTGGAACATCCAGGTGCTCTTTCGCTAACTTCAAACGTGCAGCAGTGTTTTTTTTGGACTGCAATGGCTTCCTTGGTGGTGTCCTCCCATGAACTCCATTCTTGTTTAATATTTTACGTATTGTAGATTTGTCACCAATAATGTTAGCATGTGCCAGGAATTCCTGTAAGTCTTCAGCTGACACTATAGGATTCTTCTTCACCTCATTGAGCATTCTGCGCTGTGCTCTCACAGTCATCTTTACAGGACGACCACACCTTGGCAGAGTAGTAACAGTGCTGAACTTTCTTCATTTGTAGACAGTCTGTCTTTCCGTGGACACATGGACATTAAGGCTTTTAGAGATACTTCTGTAACCCTTTCCAGCTTCATGCAAGTCAACAATTCTTGATCGTGGATCTTCTGAGAGCTCTTCTGTGAGAGGCATGGTTCACATCAGGTAATGCCTCTTGAGAACAGCAAACTCACAACTGATGTGTTTTCTTTTATGGGGCAGGGCAGCTTTAACCAACACATCGTATCTAATCACATTGATTGGACTCCAGGTTGGCTGAATCCTGGCTCCACTTAGCTCTTGGAGAAGTAATTAGCCTAGGAGTTCACATACTTTTTCCACCCTGCACTGTGACTGTTTACATTTTGTGTCAAATAAAAACATGAAAACTTATAATTTTTTGTTTGGTATTAGTTTAAGTAGACTGTGTTTGTCTAGTGTTGTGACTTAAATGAAGATCGGAACATTTTTTTAAGACCAACTTAAGCAGAAATCCAAGTAATCCCAAAGGGTTCAACTGTATGTGTTTTTGTGCTAATGCCCAGGCTTTATGCAGAGTAAAGCCTCTGTGACCTCTGCTGGACTCTTAATGAGCATTTATTAAAGAAATTCCAATAACTTGACAAAACTGCTTAAACAATAAGATCCAGTCTTTTAAGGAGACTTGACCCTCAGTTTTAAACCACATGATCACAGATCTTATTGTTTTATTTACTCACTTAACTATGAATGACCAGTTCTGGTTAACGAGGCTGTTAGATTCCACATCTCTTGGATGGCAGTGAACTTAAAATAAGATTCATAAGCTTCTGAAAAATGTATGCAGAGCAGAGGTTTTCAGCAGCTCCAGAGTCCCTCTGGGTTTATAGTAGCTGGCTGCTTTTCTTTTAATAAACCCTTAATTGTATTCCAGTCAGTCAGGATGGTGAAGTGCTTTGTACAAGATAGTGTGGCTTGTGAGTAAAACCCTCGGGGCTTGTTTGAATTTTGCAACCAAAATATTGTTCTTTTCTTTAACTGCTGCAACATTTCAAAACCTAAACGTCTTATGCGTATTTGTTAGCACCTCGACCCAAAATGCCTCCTCTTAGATCTGATATATTAACTTCACACTGGAAAACTTCAAACACCAGCAGCTCCATGTATCAGCGAGAGGAGTCTGCTTGTAAAATATCTCAAATTCTCTAAAGTGGGTCTCACATGTTTCATGTAAAACGAAAATCTAGGACACAAAAGAGACCAAAAGGAGGAGGAATTTTTGTCCAAGCTAAGATGATGTTGTGCAATTTGTCTAAAGGATTTATGACTTTAAAAATGAGGGTCCTTAATGCACTGAACTCTAACCTTTGTGAGCAAAATGTCTGTGAAGGTTCTCATTCATCTACATTTTGGTTATTCAATTCTTTGTTAAAAAGGCAACTGGACTTGTTACAGGTTATTGAAGACATTTGTGAGTCTTCCAAAAGGCTTCTTCAGTTCTAAGGGGACTTGGACCAAAGTTGGAAATTTCTAGCCCTTGTTTGTCATCCAGTCATTTGACATGGTCGCATGATGTTAGTGCCTGCTATCCAGCACAAAGCGTGGTTTCCATTGTTGTCTAAAGAAATCCAGAGCTGAATTGTAGGCGGGGAAAAAGAAGTGCCTTAATCCTTCACGTCTGATCAAGGGTGGTTCCTCCAGTTTAACAAAGATGACACCTCTTTCAGAGCAGCGGTCCTTCCTGGCCAGTATCCTAACATTGCTGTCAAATGTCTTGTATCCTTCATAGTCCAGAGGCTTAGTGCACATTTTTGGGTGGATTTTGCAAAAGTGGATAAAAGCACCAAATTTTGTATGAGGCTTCTTTAAGACCAACTAAAGGATTTTAGCTTAGGAGCCCAACACAGATATCGAAAATCTCCATATACAACACCAATTTTTTTTTGTTGTTGTTGTAAAAGTAATAGCTCTGTGAGTCATAAAAAGAACAGTGATGATAAATTGTTCTTTTTTGGCCATTAAAGAACTTGAAACTGATTTTAATTTATCCTCTGATTGGAGGATATCTTCCTAATTACACTGTGCATTATTCCTCATGTACTCTTAATATTTGTATTACTTTTCTTTATTAATTCACTGCAGTATTTTTTTGTTTTCTTATTATCCTAACAAACTCATTTTTATATTTGTTATACCAACCCTCTACCTTTTTTCTCTTTTTTTTTGTGATGAAATACTCATAATGCACTGCCATCTCTCTGAGACCGAGCATGTGTGATAGTTAGAATGCATATAACATATCATATAACATGTTTTCACACTATGATGCACATTCATTTTTATTCATCATGGCAATAAAGATGTTAATGATAAAATTCCATATTCTGTGACTTTAATAATGTCAAAGTAACTCAACTTTATGGCATTTGGAGGTAATTTGATTATTTTATGATGCATATAGTCTCAAACATACTAGGTGCATTTTCACATATTTCATTGGTATTAATAGTCTTGCAATTTGATATTTAAAATAGGGCTCCTATCCTGAACTTCAATAACTGACCCTAAGGAATCATCATGCAAAAATGGCTGTTTTATCCACAAGTGCACAATCCATTCACACAAGCCACCAGATGATCAGATGTAAGCGAACAGCTGAGTCCTGTCCAAAAGAGTTGGCTCTCCCGTGCTGGGCCATGTGCCTATGTTGTGGCTGTTTTGATTTGACGCAGTGGCCCTGTGATTGGCTGGCAACTGGTTCAGGGTTTACCCCGTCTCTCACCCGATGTCTAATAGGGTAGAGTCCAGCCTTCTGCGACCTCAAAAGGGATCAGTGGTGTAGTCGATGGATGGATGGATGACACACTGAAAAAGTGTATGTGGCCTCATTAATAAAGGACCAATGACTTAAAATCTGATCATTATAATAAAGTCTGATGATCGTCCAAGAATTACAGTTTAAAACAATGAACCAGTAAAAATGTTTTTAATCAGTCTGCAGGTTGTCATTTATGTGCAGGAGTAAATAATCAGGTCAAATAAAGAAACAAAATGTGTTATGCTCCTTTTATTTGGTCATTTAGTTCATCAAACATCAGCTGCTCGTAAGTGACTGTCAGCTGATTGATGTTCAGCTGTTACATCACACTGCAGAGGCAAAAATGTTGAATATCCTGTAAGTTGTTTTTCCTCAGTTTTCAGTCCTCTGTCCTGATTCCCTCTCATAAGTCTCTGGTGGGAGGCAAAGATGCACATCGAAGACCCACGCCTTATAAACTAACTGACCTTGGACTCGACCCTCAAAGACTTTAGACTCTTAAGGTGTTTTCATACCAACGATATTTAGTGCGCACAAAAGAAGTTTTGGCCCAGGGTTTGGTACGTTAGTATCAATGTGAATACAACCACCGCACTTTGGTGCGCACCAAATCAGCCGGTCCGAGACCTCCATGAAGGGGTGGTCTCGATCCGCTCCATCTCCCGACATTTGGTGCGGTTTCACTGGTGTGAAGCAAAGTGGTCTGAACCGATCTACTTTTGATGCATTATGGGTATTGGAAGCACTGAATTATGGGTAGAGTCCTTCATTATTTACTTCCTGTTAATTCCGCGGTTGAATCTTTTGCTTACTCAATTTGTTGATTTGTTTATTCTGGTTGAGGATTACGATGATTTACGAGGGTCCAGAAGGTCGCTGATGCCATCTCAAACACGATACAAAAACACATTTGAAAGTAGAGTCACCAATTAACCTAACAAGCATGTTTTTAGTCTGTGGGAGAAGCCTGAATGCCCACGCCTGCATACTAAGAACATGCAAACTCCACACGGAAAAGACCTGAGAAAGAAAGGGATCGAACCAGGACCCTTCTTCCTGTGACATTCACACACTACCTTCTGCGCCACCGTGCCACCCACCCTCCTTATTAAATTATTTTTTAATAAATCAATCATTCATTAATAGTTCCTTGGGTCAAACGTTTTGGATTCATTTTGCCCATTTCTCCTCAAATTCTAACTTTTTCTGAGAGAATAATATATATTAAGGGGGCTAAATTCACATGTTCTGTTGAAGATCAACCCTGTTCTGAAGGATGGTTTCTCCTCTACCATTTCGCCATCACTAACTGTAATCATTAATCCACAGACTGATTTCATTTCAGCCATCGCACCAATTGGCTTCTCCACCCTCATGTCTTTCCCTTAATCCCCCTATTGGCTGTCAGTCTCCATGAAGCCCCTTCAGATCTCCTCACATCCCGAGCAGCAGTAGCGTCATGGGAGCTTACAGCCAAAGACCAGAGAAGAAGAAACCAGGGAGTCGAGCTATACGAAGGAGTGAAATGGCAGAGAAGCATGATCCTTCAGGGAGAGGCACTTTGTGTTCTCTGCTGCTCGATTCATCTTTATAAAGCTGTCACAGGTGGTTAGAGAATAACTGTAGAAGTCTTTTTTTTAGTCCCAGAGCTGCTCACCACTGTGTTTGATTCACTATGAAAAGCTGCCGCAGTGCCGCTGAGCAGGGGAGTGAACCCTCGCTGCTCCGAGGACACCAGTATGCAGGGAGCCGCTCTGAGGGTCCAAGTAAGTGAATGTGATTCAAGGTGACGTTAATGGAGTGCACACACAATCTTCACTGGATAAATAAATGCCTCCCTGCCCTGACTCTTAACTACAGGTACCATAAAGCTTTGCAGGCTGAGACAGGGAGGCTCATAAAGCAGACACAAACATGTCTTAAAAAGAAAACTGTATATACTTCAATAAAAATACTGCTATCGGATTAATGTGACCTTTTCTCAGGACAGTTTTGAAGCATTTGTTTTTTTGAATTTTTTAGCCCTCTGTGACAGCTGAATCTGTTGACATTGTGTTTCAGCGTTGTCATTATGACGCTCATATGCGGGGTTCTGATCTTGGAAAAAAAAAAGAAGATTGGTGATGGAATTACACATTTTTATGGGCCAACCATTAAGGTTAGCATTGCACTTGTTCCCTTTACTAAAGCCTTTGATGAATTCTTGGATTATTACTGATTATTTGTAACCTGACATGCCAGATGGACAGTTCCATATTAAAAATATTTCATCTGGGGAAGAGCCCTGAGAAAATGTTTTCAGTGGAAGAGCCTTCAAAAACAACAGCAGCTTGTGATTGGATGACATTTGGCTCAACACACTCATCACAGACCAATCCACATCAAGCAGCCCTGCTACAATGTAGCTTATGTAGCGGCTAAACTTAGCCGCTAACGCTTTTGCCAAGTATGACTGAGTAACCATGATGACCACAGGTTAACCGACATTAGCCTCCATTATTTGTACAACAGGAAGGGACTTCACTTCCTGTCAGGTCCTGACAGGAAGAACAGGAAGAGAAGAAGAAGAATCATGCTGCTCACTCTTGCTCATTGGGCGAGTGAAACCATGGAACAATGGAGGCTGGCAAGACGGAGGCTGGCAAGACAGAGAATGCTACATCTGCGAGATGCAGCATGATTTGTGAATCTGCAAAAAAGTCAATTTTTGCTCAATGATTAAATTTCAAAATCAAATGATTTTTTCATCACAATGATCTTCCTGAAGTTTGACTGGAGTGGGATGGCCAATTAGGCAATATAGACAAACGTGGCATCCAGGGTGTGCCACAGTATCAGGAAAAAATCCCCTTCAATAAAACTTATTTGACTTTTAACTAAAAATGGAAATGCTGTTTTAAATCAAATGTAAATCAATATCTAAGTACATCACCACAAATGATTGGGTTTTTTAAATGTATTTCTGGGGCATTTTGTGCCTTTATTGAGAGGAGAGAGATAGAGGATAGGCTTGTGAAAGCGGGTGAGAGAGTAGGGGAAGACACTGTGCAAGCTGGTCACAGGCTGGATTTGAACCCGGGCTGGCAGAGGTATGTATATGGGACATGCCTGGCTGCTAACCGCCAAACCAGCATCCCATATCGCAACAAATATAAATACCAAATGCCAAATTTGTAATTGAATGATGATTATATCCTACCACCAAGTGACACTTCTGAGGAAGATGGAAGTTTCCGCCAAAAAATGTCAAGTTATGTGAAGAGAACACGTCTAAAAGAAAAAGGAAAACTATTTCTAGGGAAATTTTGTGACGCAATCATATAATTTAAGGACAATTATAAAAATAATTATATTTAATTTCTTTTGTAACGGTATGTAAAATGCTAATGGATGGGGGTGCCATGTAAAATCTCACCTTGGGTGCCACATTTTGTAGGGCCAGCCCTTACTCTAACCATTTTTAAGTGTAAATGTAATTGACAGGTGTTGAACTGTTATCACCATCAACATGGTGGTTCCAGGTAAGCTGAGTACCTACTACAAGACTTACTGCCTGATTTCCCCCACGATTCCCAGTCAAGCAAAGTCTGTACCAGTCTCGTTGGAGACAGTCGACATGGCTGCCACAAAACTCTTAAAATGAGGAGCGTCAGTTCGGAGGCTAAGCAGGCTCTTAAATTGTGAAGCTGAGCCATCGTTCAGTCTGCAGTGAGGTTTACTAGCCATTTCTTTCTAGTTAGAACAATTTATTGCCTTTAGAAAAAGAAAATAGCCGTAATATTTTGTTTACAAGTAAATATTGATTGGAAAGTATTTTGTAAGTTCCAAAGTTAAGTTTAGAGAGATCTTTTAATTCAACATTAGTGTTATTAGAGCATTTTTCATGCTTATGGAGATGTAGTTAAGCAGCTGCTCTGGGTTTTGGCTCTTGTTCCGGGGCCACAGTGATTTATTTTCAGTGTCCACAATAATAGTCCTGCACATAAAGAGCCTCAAATATCACCACTGCAGTCCCTCAGTTTTAATAACATTTGTTCTTTTCCAAGTGAGATTTAAATATGAGAAGCAGCTATGGTTCATAATTTAATCTGTTTAAAAGCTGTGATCACTGATTCAGATAAAGAGAAGAAAGTCCGCTGAAAAAGGACATTACGCTGCGAAAAACAAGTGAGACTTTAATTATGCAAAAGCAGAGAGAATCAATAGCGGCAAAGAGTCCCTTATATATTTTTCCGTCTCTCCCCGGCTATGAAACCGCCTCAAAAAAGTGTGCGTCGGTTTACAAGATAACACATATCAAGTGTGACTCATGTTTTATTCAAAGCGTGCTCCAGTACATTTTCGCCCCAGTCTGGACTTGATCCACATCTGTGACCACATCTTGGCTGAGTATTACAAAAAGGCGTCAGAGCCAATCTGTCACTTCATTGGAAATCAAATCCATCATCCCCGACGCCGGCCCGAGGTGAAATACAGAGTTTCATTAAAGAAGAGGCAGAGCTATCGGTTAATTGACACACATTGATGGAGTTTGCTCGCAGCTAATTTTCAAATGCTTCTTATTTTTGCTTCGTCTCTGGATGCAATTACACAGTCACACACACACACTGTCATACACACATCAATGCTCACATACTTATCGGGGCATTTACATCATCATTTCCCTGCCTTTAACTTTCACAGTGATCATTTGAAGCCTGGAACTAACCCTGGACGTGAGGTTGTCGAGTGTTCTGGTACAGTGGGAACAGCTCAAATGTGAGGATTCAGTAATGGAGTGGGTTTGTCCTGAAGTTGCAGAAGAAACTATATCAATAGATGAAAGACCGTGCTACTACTGTATTTTATATGCAAAAACACGTCTTTCTAGGGGTCAGCTAGTAATTGTTTGTAATGTATGAAAATGTAAGACAAGGGTAGGCAACTAGCAGCCTGGGGCCTATATGCTGCCCCCAGTGCCTCAACACAGCCAGCCAGTCACTTGAATATACGCTATGTTGCTAAAAGTATTCGCTCACCCATCCAAATAATCAGAATCAGGTGTTACAGTCACTTCCATGGCCACAGGTGTATAAAGTCAAGCACCTAGGCATGCAGACTGCTTTTACAAACATTTGTGAAAGAATGGGTCGCTTTCAAGAGCTCAGTGAATTCCAGCGTGTGATAGGATGCCACCTGTGCGACAAATCCAGTCGGGAAATTTCCTCGCTCCTAAATATTTCACAGTAAACTGTCAGCTGGATTATAAGAACATGGAAGTGTTTGGTCGCCAGCTTTCTGCAGAGTCAGTTGCTCCATGGCCGAGCAGCTGCATCCAAGCCATACATCATCAAGTGTAATGCAAAGCGTTGGATGCAGTGGTGTAAAGCACGCCACCACTGAACTCTAGAGCAGTGGAGACGCGTTCTCTGGAGTGACCAATCACCCTTGTCCATCTGGCAATCTGATGGATGAGTCTGGGTTTGGTGGTTGCCAGGAGAACGGTACTTGTGGGACTGCATTCTGCTAAGTGTAAAGTTTGGTGGAAGGGTATTATAATTTGGAGGTGTTTTTCAGGAGGTGGGCTTGGCCCCTTAGTTCCAGTCAAAGGAACTCTGAATGCTTCAGCACACCAAAACATTTTGGACAATTCCATGCTTCAACTTTGTGGGAACAGTTTGGAACTGGCCCCTTCCTCTTCCAACATGACTGTGCACCAGTGCACAAAGCAGGTCCATAAAGACATGGATGACAGAGTCTGGTATGGATGAACTTGACTGGCCTGCACAGAGTCCTGACCTCAACCCGACAGAACACCTTTGGGATGAATTAGAGTGGAGACTGAGAGCCAGGCCTTCTCGTCCAACATCAGTGTGTGACCTCGCAAATGCTCTTCTGGAAGAATGGTGTAAAATTCCCATCAACACTCCTAAACCTTGTGGACAGACTTCACAGAGGAGTTGAAGCTGTTATAGCTGCAAAGGCGGTTCATGCCAAGTTCATATTCAAGTCAAGGCAGGTGAGCGAATACTTTTGGCAATATGGTGTATCAAAAAACTTCAGATATGGCCTTTTAAAAACTCGACTAATGCTGTGATACACTTTTACTGAACATCTAGTTTTCCAATGTTTTTCTCTTTCTGCATCAACAGACTGCTGCATTCAGGTCTTCACTGATCACAGCAGTGCAGCAGGTCTTCTTCAGACAGTTGTCTCAGACTCAAAACATGTTTC
Source organism: Scarus forsteni (assembly GCA_036419115.1). Taxonomy (NCBI): domain Eukaryota; kingdom Metazoa; phylum Chordata; class Actinopteri; order Labriformes; family Labridae; genus Scarus; species Scarus forsteni. The sequence continues at coordinate 25,935,239 of JAZDUH010000458.1, forward strand.
TCTGAGCACAGATTTCATCTTAGGATAAAAGAATGAGTCTCATGGTGCTAGATCAGGTGAATTGGGAGGGTGATGAAGCTCTTTGATTTGTTTTTGGGACAGAAATGGTTTTACTGAGAGCGCAGTGTGAGCTGTTGTGTTGTCTTGATGCATAATGAAACCATTTTTTCATAGTTGTGTCTTTCTTCGGACTTAATCTCAGTTTTCTAAAGCCTGATCATTCAACAGTTCATTCATTGTTGACTCATACCCACTCCTCTAAAATGGTCCCCTTAATGTCAAAGAAAGCAACCAACATGACCTTGAGTTTGGACTTTCTTTGTCGTGCTTTCTTCGTCTTTGGTGATGATGGTGTTCTGCACACACTCGCTGTTTCGTCTCGGGATCATATTGAAGATCCAAGTTTCATTACATGTAAACACTCCTTTGAAAAAAAAAATGCTTCCTTCAAATTGTTTCAAAATGTCTCCACAAATTATTTTCCTTGTTATCGGGAGTCAGACAACTTCGGCACACACTTTAGTCAAATTCAATTTTTCATATAAAACTTTCAGATTTGTCTGGAGGCCATTTCTGCTCTCATTCGTATGCTGAGTCTGCAGCTGTTTTGAAGGTTTTGAACATCTTGTTCAATTTGTTGAATGTTTTCAGAGGTTGTTGATGTGCCCAGGACATTTAACGTCTTGGTCATCCTTTCTAACTTCATAAAATCTTTTGGGCTGCTTAAACACACATGAAAGTGACATGCAGTGTTCCCCAGACACATTAGTTAATTTACAGAAAAGATTGTCTGCTGTTCTGTTCAGTTTCATTCAAATTTCCAAGTTACTGCTCAACTTTGAAGCTAATCGATTTCTGATGCCTTGGCAAAATCATGCACTTCAATCAGCAGCTAGCAGTAAGCTAGAAGCACCACTTGTTGAACACTTGTAGCAGATAATGATAATACGTTGTACCTTGAAAAAGCAAAAAGTCTGCCAAAGACTGGCTGTTACTGTTTTATCATACTCCTCTTTATGCATTTCTAAAAGGATTTGTTCAAATAAAAATATAGATTTTAGTAAAATACAACTTGATGACTAGGAAACTCAATATCCTGTGTTAAAAAGTTGCATTTGAATCATTTTTTCTGCAGAAATTAGGCATTAGCACTGGCTACATTACATTTAAATACATGCATATGTGTTGATATGACATCCTAGCTTTTAATTTATTCCTTTATTAAATCATTACCACAATAATTATAACAAAAAGTATCATAAAAATATAATTCTGACTTTAATGTGAACCATTAGATCCTCTTAATCTCCCACATGGTTCCTTTTTAAGTTCTGTGAGATCCTGGAAGCCTGATCTGTGATTTTCTGCCCACCTAAACTTAACAAGTTCATCTTTGAATCCAGGCGCATTTGCACCAAATTTGACATGATAACCTCCATTTAAACAAGACATTATGTTCACAAGAAAAGCACCAACAACCTGCAAACATCCTGCCCCAGGCCACTGCTGTAAAGTTATAAAATAAGCACCCTCAGAAAAACACATTTTATATAAGCATATTTGTATAACTGATATTCTTTGCCTGAATTTCCCTTTTAATACGCACATGTAAGGAATTGGCAAGCAGAATAACACCTTAAAATATCACACATACTGGCATACAAATCCTCCTACACTTCAGGAAGTCATTTACATTTCATTTCTACACACAGACTATGGAGAGATGAATAAATTAAAACACTTAAGGCTTGTATATATTCATTAATGAAGAGCAGAGGATGAAGAAGAGCAGTGAAAAACAAACACAAAGGAAGCAGAATTATGCAGCGAGAAGAGGAAAAGTGGCGAGAAAACAGGAGATTAACACTGACTTAATTTAAGAGCAGAAGGATTATATTAGGTAGGATACAGTAAACAAGCTAAAAATGGACTTCCATGTTTAATTTATAACTCTTGTTGCAGGCTAACGCAACAATCAGCACTTTTGTTCCTGGACTTTGCCATGTACCTGCAGCTCTGAGCCTCCAAATCAATGTCAAGCTCGAGAAGGTTGTTGGAGCCATCTGCCTGAGTGGAGAAGTCTTGGCATGTAGACAAGAACAGAGGTACGTCCTCTGAGAATGACAGAGAATGTCAGGAGCACAGAACTAAAACTAGAACCACCATCTGCAGGTTTATGCCCACATGAGGCATGTAATGTCTGGACAGGAAAATGATAAGTGAAGAAGAAGAAGAGCTGGTGTGATTGATAGAAAACTTTTACTTCTGAGGTGCATATTGTTGTTAACGATAATTGTTAGTCTTCAGGAGGATGAGCAGGAACATGGGCCTGCAGTAGATGATTTTGTAGCTTGGTGTGTTGAGTCTTCTCTTGAGTTGAATGTGTTGGAACTAAAGACATGATTATTGATTTTAGGGAGTCTCCCTCTTTGCCTCCACCAACAGTTATCAAAGGTGCTAAAGTTTAGATGGTGGAGAGTTACAAATATCTTGATGTGGTCCTTGAAAACAATCTGTGTTTTGAACCCCATCTTGATGCTAACTCCAAGAAGGTTCAACAAAGATTGTTCTTTCTGAGGAAAATGAGAACCTTCCATGTTTGTAATGAGATGACGTCTCTTGTTAAAACTGTTGGTAAAATCTCGGAAGGTCAGCAGGCCGAGGTATTGTCTATTTATAACAGACAGGTCTTCTAAAGCCGTCCTGGATTGTCCTAATCATCCACTAAGGAATGAGTTTGAGCTTTTGCCCTCAGGCCATAGTTTTAGGCCTCCTATTAGGAGGACTTAAAGACTTCAGTTCTCTTTTATCTCCAGTGCTATTTATTTACTTAATGGGAGTTAACCCTTAAGGTGCTTACTAGGGCTGGGTTGAAAAAATCAATTTAACTGATGTCTCTTTATATGGTTCATAATCGATCCATAAACTCCAAAGATCGATCTTTTAACGTGGGTAGTTTTTTCTTCATTGGGAGGTCCGAGAAGCAGCCTGTGGTATCAACTCTGCTAGCCTCGCATTTAGCGCTGCTTTCCACTGAACAAGATCTCATGAGATGTTACTGCAAGCAGTCAAAAAAACATGGCGGAAGTGAGTAGCACTATATGGGCACCACCGGGGAGTTTAAAAGTTAACGTTTTGACATATTTCAGATTTAACAAGCATGAAAGAAAAGACAAGTTGGACAAAAAACAAGTAACTTGCAGAATATGCATTTATGCATATCATTAATATGTGATTAATGTAACTGTTTTGGGTTCAGTTCTTAATGTAAAAACAGCTTTAATAATGTACCAGGTCAAAAAGTCATTTACAGCATTATTTTTACTGAGATAACCCAGACTGAACAAATTTCGAATCGTGAATCGAATCAATTTGAGACCTCTTAGTATTGAATTGAATCAATCCAGAAAATCTGAATTGATACCGAGCCCTCGTGCTTACACACCAGACGCTAGGTGTACTACCTCTCCATGCAAAGTCAATTTACAGCCGCGATGGGGCGGGGCTAACCGTCCTGCGATGCGTTTGCTGCATACAAGACGATCACTTCACACGTTGGGCGATGTCAGAGTTTAAAAAAAAAGTTGATCTTTTCAAGCGATGTTGTGTGTGGCTGTGCGGCAACAGCCAATCAGCAGTGTGTACGTGTGTGACGGTACCCGTGACACAGTTTTTCATCCGGACTATAGAGTAACAATCTATTTCCGTGTGGGAAACACGGTGAGGACATTAGTTCCGCCTCTACAGACCGCAGAAAACTCACAGATGATGCTGCTGAAGGGCATAAGCTGCAGTTTTTTGTGTTTGATAAGTGAGTGAAAAGGATACAGTTGGAATAATGTCAGCTTATACGTCCTATTATATGATATGATTGCAATGAAACTCGAGCGGACGTGACTTCAGTGGGCGATGCAATTTTGATCGCAGAGTCACTTGCGGTCTGAACGCAGCATAAGGCCTGTTCTTCTTGAACTTTTATTGGTCATTTGCTAATCCACAAATTGCACTGTTAAATCTGTAGTAATTTTCCATTTTGGTGTGAACTCTGGACCTACTTTGGTTAGTGGTTTTGTGAATGTTGTTTTTTTTTTTACAGTGTTGTTCTATGTTTTTTTAACTCTGATGTTGTTACCTTGTCTTTTCTGTGCCCTGCTGCAAAACTAATTTCCCTTCACTGGACAATAAAGAGATTCAGATTGAGATTGAAGGGCCAGCATCAGAGCTCAGCTGACACATTGATATCATTGATATGAAAGGTAGTTGTGTGCTCACAAGATTTAAGGTCTCAGTGACTTTGACCTTTTTAAATGATAAATGGGCTTGAACTTGTACAGCTCTTTTCAAGTCGCTTTGACTACTCTAAACATCTTTAACTAAGGTCACATCATCCCGTTCACTCTCTCAGTCACTCACTGATGGTTGGAGTTTCTTTGTCAGTTGTCCATTAGTATCATTCAACACATTACACTTTTTTTTTCTTTTTAAATACCAATTTACACGACTCTGATGCAGTGCCTTGCCCAAAAACACACTGCCACATCATATGTGACATTCGGAGCTGGGCTCAAACCTTCAACCTTTCGATTATCGACCAAGGGTAATGTCAGACTGCACCACAGTCGCCCTGCCTGCAGTACCCACACCCCATTATAAATGTCTCTAAATGTAATCAGTTGAGTTAAAGTGGATATTTGTGCTAAATATTAAGAAAATCCCTTAAAGCATTTTGAGATATTGCTTTAACAATCATGGGCAGAAAATTGGACCCTGTGACCCCGGCCTTCAAGACATGAACTCCAAAATCTGATTAAATAATCCTGGGTCACAGTCAGGCCTGTCACAATAACAAATGTTGCTGAATGACAATTGTCAAAAAACGTATTGCTGATAAACAATATTATTGTCAATATTATTTTGAAACATAATTTTTTCATTAATATAATTATAACATGCCATAATAAAGTGAGTACACCATATCAAAAGCAATAAACTTAAATTTCTAAAGAGTATTTAACTGTAATTGGAAGGTCAAAAGCTTTTAAACATAATAAATTAAACAAACAATATAGTAAAAAAGCAAAAGACAAAAAAAAAAAACTCTGAAAACAAAATGGACTCTCTTTTGGGTAAAATTGCATGTAAATAAAAATCATTATAAAAAAAATAAATAAATAAACACTGTCCCGGTGAAGAAAAAAACACACAAAGAGTGAATGACTGACAGGAGGGATCAATCAATCAATCAATCAATCAATCTTTATTTGTATAGCGCCAATTCATAACAAGTGTTATCTCAAGACACTTTACAATAGAGCATAAAGCTCTTCATTTTATGGATACACATATATGCATAGATACATATATACATATAAAATACACATATACATATATATACAAATATATACATCCAACACCCAACATGAATCCATATAGCCAATCATGAATCCCTCCATCATGGCGGCAAGAAAAAACCTTCTGTTAAGCAGCAGGAAATCTTGAATGTGGATCCCAGTCTCATGATGAACAGCAAATCCACACGATGCTGTGATGGGTGTGAGGGCAAAGGAAGGGAAGTAAGAGGAGACAAGTGGGCCAGTAAGAACTAAAGTTAGGGACAGGTCCATGTATCATTGGCCTGTCGTCTGATTCCTTAGAGGTTAGCCTCTTGAGATGCTACATCTCATTTCTGGAGGGTCCTCATGTCTGAATGGTTGTGGTGATCATTTTCTAGAAGTATAATCTTAGATATTCAAACTGAAAATAAGAACTTATGGTAGTGAACTCATGGGTGCCCAGACCACAAGTGCATCCCAACCATATTTGTCTCCGTTAAGTATAAATGTGTTAAAGGCCTCTTGAGATGTGACATCCCATTTTCAAGAGGGACTTCATGACTATGTGGTAATAAGAAATAGATACTGTAGGTGTAACGATCATGGATATGGAGATCATGCTAATAACTACATGAACAGCTATAATGATAATGAGAATGGAGTGTTCCTAATAGAATGGCCAACTATGTGTGTCATGTTTATAGCTGTAGTTTTGAGGTTTCATGACTCCACAGCAGCAGGCAGTCTCCACCAAGGATCCCAGGCCACCTACAAGACAAGAGCCAGAGGCAGTACAGGAGCAAACAAAAAGGGGCAAAAGCAGATGTGGAGAGAGAGAGAGAGTGATAGAGCCCATTGTGCCAGACCCCTCCCCCCCGGCAGTCTAGGCCTATTACATCTAAACTATGAGTCTAGTTTATGAACTAATTTATTTATTTATTTATTTATAACCTATAAGCTGGTCCCTAACTGAAAGCTTTATCAAAGAGGAATGTTTTAAGTCTAACCTTAAAGGTAGAGAGTGTCAGACTCCCGAACTGTGGTTGGTAAATTGTTCCAGAGAAGAGGAGCCTGATAACTGAAGGCTCTACCTCCCATACTACTTTTGGAGATTGATGGCACCACAAGTAGGCCAGCATCTTGGGAGCGTAATGTTCTAGAGGGGTTATGCGGCACTACAAGCTCTTCAAGATAGACTGGTGCCTGTCCACTGAGAGCTTTATAGGTGAGGAGAAGAATCTTGAATTCTATTCTATATTTAATGGGGAGCCAATGCAGAGAAGCTAATACAGGAGTAATGTGGTCTCTTCTCCTAGTTCTAGTCAGTACCGTGCTGCAGCATTTTGGACCAGCTGAAGGCGTCTTAAGCGACTTGCTGGGACAGCCTGAAATCAGAGAGTTACAATAGTCTAATCTGGAGGTATCAAAAGCATAGAATAGCTTTTCAGCATCGCTGTGGTACAGTATAGGCCTGATTTTAGCGATGTTCGCTAGATGAAAAAAAGGCTGTTTTTGAAATTTGCTTTATGTGAGAGTTAAAGGATAAATCCTGATCAAATAGCACTCCTAGATTTCTAACAGTTGTGCTTGGTGCCAGGGTAATGCCATCTATGGCAGTTAAATCACTAGAAAAGGATTCTCTAAGGTGTCGAGGGCCCAGCACAATAATCTCTGTCTTGTCTGAGTTAAGAAGAAGAAAATTTCTGGCCATCCAGGTTCTGATGTCCTTTAAACAGGCATCTAGTTTATCTAAGTGGTTTGTCTCACCTGGCTTTAAAGATACATAGAGCTGTGTGTCATCAGCGTAACAGTGAAAATTAACAGAGTATTTCCTCATGATATTACCAAGGGAAGCATATATATAGAGAAGAGAATTGGACCTAGCACTGAACCTTGAGGAACCCGTAACTTACTTTATTGTACACAGAAGATTTGTTGTTCACGTGTACAAACTGATATCTATTAGATAAGTAGGACTTAAACCAGTTTAAGGCAGTCCCTGTAATCCCAAGTAACATCTCCAATCTCTGTATAAGAACATCATGATCAATGGTGTCGAAAGCTGCACTAAGATCTAACAAAACAAGAACAGAGAGCAGTCCTTCATCTGAAGCTGAAAGTAGATCATTGGTTACTTTAACTAGAGCAGTCTCTGTGCTGTGATGAGCTCTAAATCCTGACTGAAAGTCCTCAAGCAGGCTATTGTCTTGAAGGAAGTCACCTAGCTGATCAGCTACCACTTTCTCCAGGATCTTTGAGGCAAATGGAAGGTTAGAAATAGGCCTATAGTTAGCTAATGTTCCTGAATCAAGGTTAGGTTTTTTAAGGATGGGTTTGATTACTGCTGTTTTAAAAGACTGTGGTACGTAGCCTGTTGATAGAGATATATTTACTGTCTCCAGCAACAATGGACAAACTAGAGGAAAGACCTCCTTAAACAACTTAGTTGGGATTGGGTCTAAAAGGCAGGTTGATGATTTAGAGGAAGAGACGAGAGAATTTAGCTCCTGAAGGCTGATCGTAGAGTCACTGTCTAACTCAGGTCTGACTTCTACTACATTTAAAGGTAGGGCAGGTTCGGCTGGAGATAAAGAGTTGCTAATTTTATCTCTAATTTTCAGAATTTTATCATTGAAAAAGTTCATAAAGTCCTCACAGCCCAGGGCTAGAGGAATCACAGGCTCAATAGAGCTCTGACTCTGTGTCAGCCTGGCTACAGTGCTGAAGAGATATCTAGGGTTGTTTCTATTTTCTTCAATTAGTGAAGAGTAGTAGGCAGCTCGAGCATGTTTTAAGGCTCTCATGTAGTTAATATGACTCTCTCGCCAAAGTATACGTGACTCTTCCCTTTTATCAGAGCGCCACATTCTCTCTAATTTACGGGTTGTTTGTTTAAGTGTACGAGTTTCTGAGTTAAACCAAGGAGCTGTCCTCTGACGTTTAATACGTTTTTGTCTCAGTGGGGCAATTGAGTCCAAAGTGGATCTTAGTAGACTGGCTGAGTCATCAACAAGCTGATCCAGCTGAGTTGAGCTAAAGCTAATATCACAGTTATCAGTTGGCCAATTTATTGAGCTTAGGGCAGTAGGAATGGCCCTCCACTATAGAATTTCGCTATACACCCTGGTGTTAAGAAAGATGGACAGAGTGACTCATCTTCTCATCTAGCCTGATTAGTAGAAAGAGAGGAGGAAAACAAACGTGCATGCACATGTCAACTTATCAAGGCCGGCAAACTTGCGGAAGACGTTTTTATTTATCGTGCGTTTAATTGATTTATTGATTATCATGCCAGGCCTAGTCAAAGTGGATGTTGATGCAGAGAAAATTATCCTCTGAAGCAGACTTTTCCACTTCGTCCAGTCCAGTCCATTTCAGATGAGCTCGGGGCCAGAGAAGTTGATGGTGTGTCTGGATGTTGCTGATGTATGTTTTTGTCTTTGCATGGTAGAGTTTTATCTTCCCCTTGTAGATGTGGAGATGAACTGTGTTACCTGACAATGAGTTTCTACCCATGTGGTGATATTCTTTCCAGAGTGTTGTTGGTTTTTGATCCAGTGCCATCTGAGAAATTGACTGTAGATCCTTTGCAGCTGCAGGTTGAGAAGCAGTGCTGTTCGACTATTTGCTTGCTTCTTGCTTCTGAACGGCTGAGCCTTCAGGGGATGCTCCCTTTAAACCCAATCACGACGCTCACCTGTTTTCAACTAACCTGTTCACCTGTGGGATGTTCCAAACAGGTGTTTTGGAGCATTCCCCAACTTTCCCAGCCCCTTGTTGCCCCTGTCCCAGCTGTTTTGGAGCCTGTTGTAAGCATCTCATTCAAAATGAAGAATAATTTGCAAAAACAACAAGGTTTATCAGTTTGAGCATGAAATATCTCGTCTTTGTGGTGTACCCAACTGAGTATAGGTAGGATAGGATTTCCAGTTGGCTGTATTCTGTTTTTATTTACATTTTTCACAATGTTCTTTCTTTATTGGAAAAGAGGTTTCTGATTTGGTAAATTTGTATTTTATTGAAGCCAATAGGCATTAGTTGGCTATTTTTCCTCTCAGCTTTATCTATCACAGTATACACGGTTAGGCTTATACAGTCCTTCTCATCATTATTGGCACCCATAAAGTTTAAGTACACAATGTGACAGTACAGTTTCTTTACATACCTCTCTAACTTTGCTCTGCATCCCTTTATCAGACTCAAACTTGGCAGAAGTAATTTTCACATCTTAAGGTTTGTAAATTATACTTCACTAGCTACTATGATCATGCAATCATATTTAGAATAGGCAGTTTTAATTGCAACCACTTGAAGCCTACAAGGAAAAGAACACCCTACCAACAATTAAGCATAGTGGAGGTTCCATAATGGTTTGGGGCTGCTTTTCTGCATCAGGTACTGGAGGCCTTGACAGAAATCATGAAATCAGAGAATTATCAAGAAATTTTAGAGTGAAATGTCCTACCCAGTGTAAGAACACTTGGTTTGAGTCGAAGATCCAGGGCCCTCCAGCAAGACAAATACCCAAAGCACACATCCAAAAGCACGCAAGAATGGTTGAAAAGGAAAAATGGACTGTTTTAAAATGGCCAGCAATGAGTCCTGATCTCAATCCGATTGAAAATCTTTGGTATGGCTGAAATCGGCCATTGAGGAAAAGAAACCTGCAAATGTTCAAGAGCTTGAGCAATGTGTATAGAAAGAGTGGGAGAAAGTACCAGCTGAGAAGTGCAAGAAGCTCATAGATGGCTACAAGAAATATTTGGAGGCTGTCATCAGTGCCAAAGGGTGTGCAACAAAATACTGAAGAGGGGTGCCATTATTTCTGCACATGCTTTTTTCAGTTCCCTCTTTGAAATTATAACATGTAACTTGTAAAAATGATTTTTTTTTTGTTGAAGTATTTTGGACATTCAATTAAAAGATTCTGATGACATAAATTTGGTACATTTCAATTGATTTCTGAAGATATTGTTAAAGCAATGAAAATAATGAAGGGGTGCCAATAATACTGAGCAGGACTGTAAATGTTGCCATGTGTTATATAAATAACACTGAGTAAAGACTGAATTTTTAGTATGGACACTGTCATTGGTCCTTAACGCTTCATTAGAAAAGACAAAAAACAAGAGAGGCTTCATGTGAAAATATCAGGACAAATTGCTCTCACAGTTGTATCACATTATAATGTATCTTCACCTCAGAAGATGTGCTGTTTTGCTAAAATCATGACAATCTACCCCAAATTATAACACAATAGATTCATATTAGACATTTTATAAAGCTTGAAGAAATATCCTCAAAAGGCTTTTGAGATATTCTGATTTAATGAGAGGGAGTTTAACACGAGGCCCTATGACCTTGACATTTTATAAGCTTTTTCTCAAGATCCAATAAGTCATCCTTAAGTTAAAGTGAAGAGTGGATATTTGAGCAAAGTTAGAAGAAAATCGCTTGAAGCCCTTCTTAGACATTGTCTTCTAATGAATGGTATAGATGCACTGAGTCCAGATGTGAATATACCCTTGGATATACGTTAGTGTCTTTAGCCTTTAGCCAGCAGGGGGGCGTAGAATAGAAAAAAATTAAATATCCAAAGATCCTTGAAGTTTATTCAAATCCTGACCAGGTGATTCAAAAACCACGGGGCTGTCAGGAGAATTCCGCTCATGATTATCAAGAGACTTTCTCTCCATGTGTGCTTTTCATTCTCCAGCAGTGGTGTGAATTGATCATGTTGAGTGATCTTAGCGGAGCAGCCCCGTCTGAGGATTTATGAGTTTGAAAATCTCCCTTTTGCCTGAAGGGAATCTCATTTAGCACTCTGGTCATGGGTCCAGCTCGGCGTGGGCTGAATCTCAGGTTTTCTCCTGGGTCTGACTGTATTGAATAATGCTGATTATACACAGGTACTGTATGTTCAGACTGCAGATAGATTTTTTTTTATTCTTTCATCTAACGAGGATCGACTGAGCATGTATTTACTCCCCTCCCGTAGAGCCCGGCTGCACTCTAACGCAGTTACATGCATTCACACTTGGGAACAGGCCGGCCTTACACGACTGCGTGAAGTGATTGTGATGAGTTTGAATGGCAAACACAACGCGCTGTGTATGGAAAGTAACTGATATCTGCTCCCTCATCTTCAAATGATGAGAGATGTGAGTGGAAACCGTGAGCAGGCTGAGTCTCAGATAGTGCAGAATGTTCTCATTCACCGCTCTTCATGTTCCACAATGACGAGGAATGTGGTGTAATTTGTATACAGTGTACAAAATAGTGTGACAAATTGGATGCTTTCACTGTAACAGATGTTCAGAGCGACTCCTACAGCTGTCCTACACTTACAGAGTTATGTGGCATCATGTAAGGCTTTTAGGTTTTCTTACACTCTTATCTTTTTAATGTCTTTGTTTGATATTTCCCACTGCTATGCTGTGTATTAGAGCAACCAAAACAACTGAATTTCTCTGGGGAGAGTAATAAAAATTTCTGATTCTGGAAAAAGGGTAAACAAAACGTGCTGTGGTTAAAAATACAAAACCACCTCTATAACAGACACTGACGTTTAATTCATGACTAATTCTTGAATCAACATTTTTCTGATTTGTCAAAACTTTGTACAAGTCTACATACAGATGAAGCCCCTTAAGTGTTTCCTGCTTACCTCGGCAGAGTCTTGAATGGTCCATGACTGGAACATGTGACTGTAATTCTCATAGAGACTCGATGAGACTGAAGCAACTCAAATAAGGGCAAAGGTCTATGCTCTTTAGATGTGTTCTTGTGAGGGAAGGGACATCTCATGGTAGGGCTGGGCAATATAGCGATTAAATCTATTAATTCTAATTATTTTCTGCAGAAGATTTAAAAATAAAAAATCTAGATTTTTTTTCATTCACTTACTTTGAATTGTAAGTAGTTGCAAAGATTGAAAAAATATAAATACTGAAACTTAACAGTTTTCATGATGGTGGCCCTGTCAGGTTTTGCAAGCACTTTTATAGGCTTGTATTTATTTTTTTAAATTAGATATATTGATCAGAGAGAAATATGTTAACAAGCTGTGAAAATCCCTCAGCTTTCAGTGTTTATACAGGCAAACCTGCCTTTGTTAGAACTACATAATCAACTTTTTATGACACTTTAATTTTAAGAGGGAAATTCTGATTGATATAGGAATATATTTTGAAAACATGAAGGTAAAACTTGATGTCATTTTTGTCATTTAAAGTTTTTTGGTTTGTAGATCGAGTTTTGTGGGGAAAAATATTGCAGATTTCATTTTTAGGCCATATTGCCCAGCCCTGTCTCATGGGAACACCCAAAGAGTGTTGCTTGCAAAACACTTGATGGACATTTTAAAACAATCTTTAAATTTTTTATAAAAGAAGATCTTTATTTTTGTGATCTCATTAGATGGTTGTATTCAAAATAGTTGCTTGATGAACGCTGGTTTATCACTTGTAGTTTCTATGATATTTGCTAAAGAACAGGAGACAAACATGGTGGATGTGTGTGTGTGCGTGTGTCTCATCTAAATGCAGTAGTTCTGGTCTGAGTGTAAATCAGGCATATTGAAGCTTGTAGAAGTACAGTATGTATGTTCTGTTTTTAATGAGTGTGAAGGTTACTATTTCTCATACAGTATGTGACAGCATGTCTGATGAATAACTGCCAATACCACCCGGACAGATTCCTGGGCTTTTATTACACTTGTCAAACGAAGTATTTATGGCTCAGAGTCCCTTCTGCAAAGCGTGTACTTGAAGCCATCTGTGGTGCGTCCTCTTGCTGCTTACTGACCTTCATTTCATGGATGCACACTTTACTGACCAGACTAGACAGCATAGCAGCACATAAAAATTACTACCCGACCCCCTTTTTTACACTTATATAAAAATATTTGTACATATATGAATATAACTACATATAGTATCTGAACAGTATATTCAGAGTGACTTTAGTCTGGTATGCTCTCACATCAGACAATTATGTCCAAGTCTTCCAACTCCAACAAACATTATTAAGCATCGCTGGGACTTTGTCTGCTAAACATAAAATGTCTCAAGCCACAGAAAAACAATTATCTCTCAACCTGATGAAAACTACAACTTATCAACAGCAACTGCGTGAGCACTCATTGGCCAACTTACCCCAACCAATCAATCAACCCTAACTAAACTGAACAAAACATAACCAACCTCAACCCATATCAACTAATCCACCAACCTGAGCCAACTGACCCACCTTAAATCCACAAACCAGACACATATCAACCAACCCCAACTAATCCAAACAAAACCCAAAATAACTGACTAACCTTAAAGGAAAAGTTCGGTTCCTGCAGCTTTTACATTGTTTATAGAATGAAGAACAACAATATACTCACCCAGAAGGCTTTCCTGATGCAAACGGTGCTTCGGGAGATATTTAGATCCAAAATCGAGCAGCGGACACCGATATAATGGTAGCCTGTAGGGCATAGATCGCCGCTCCTAAAAACTGCATTAATCGTCCAAAAACTCATGTTTTTCACCAATATTCCATCATGATTTGCTCCGAAAGGACCACCATTGCAGCCTGTGTCTCTCCACACAGCGCTGTGTGGCTGAACTAACCTCTGAACTGACGAGCTGTTTACATGCCCTTTGCGCATGCGCAGTACTCTCTGGAGCGCTATGACGCTTCCTTATCTGTATATCTGTATACTGTGGCTCCAAACTGTAAGGACGTCCATCATATTCAAAGTCCTCCTCCACAACATCTTCATCCCATAGACATTCGTCCATTTTGCACAAAACTGGAAGAAGAAAGTATATTTGTAGCTGCCGATCTTCCCCTGAACCAATGAGCCGCACTGTGCATGCGCAAAGGGCATGTAAACAGCTCGTCAGTTCAGAGGTTAGTTCAGCCACACAGCGCTGTGTGGAGAGACACAGGCTGCAATGGCGGTCCTTTCGGAGCAAATCATGATGGAATATCAGTGAAAAACATGAGTTTTTGGACGATTAATGCAGTTTTTAGGAGCGGCGATCTATGCCCTACGGGCTACCATTATATCGGTGTCCGCTGCTCGATTTTGGATCTAAATATCTCCCGAAGCACCGTTTGCATCAGGAAAGCCTTCTGGGTGAGTATATTGTTGTTCTTCATTCTATAAACAATGTAAAAGCTGCAGGAACCGAACTTTTCCTTTAAAACCCACCAACCAACCCAATCCCAACCAACCAGCTCAAGCCAACCAACCCACTTACCAACAGTAAACAACCAACCAAGTCTCTCAACCAACCAACCCCTACGCCAATTGAACTTCCAACCGTTCTCAACCAAATAAACAGTAAACAACCAACCTAAGTCTCAACCAACCAACCCCTACTGGCCTTAACCCTAACAAACCAACCAAACACAGCTAGCCAACCCCAACTTAACCCATATAAACCAATCCCTCAACTCCAGCCAACCAATAAACCAGCCAACTTACCCACTTCAAACCCAGCAACAAGCTCAACCCAACCAACTTGTTCTGTACCCAACGAAATCCAGCTAACCTGAACGCTTACCAACCCCAACCAACCAACCACCGCAACAGCAATCAGTCATAAACTTCAACCCCAACTAACCCCATCAAACCCCTATTTAAGTCAACAAAACCCAACCAACCTCAACCCATACCAGCCAAACAACTAGCCAACCCCAGCAAAGCCCTGCTGTGAAAAACCAAACTCAACTGACCTGAAAACTCAACAACCAATCAACCCCAACTTATCTGAACAAAACCCAACCAACCTCAACCCTTATCAGCTAATCCACCAACCTAAACCCACTGACCCAATTTACATCCACCAACCTGCCAATTCCAACTAACCCCAACACATATCAACCAACCCCAACTAAACCAAACAAACCCCAAAATAACGGACTAACCTAAAAACCCACCAACCAACCCAATCCCAACCAACCAGCTCAAGCCAACCAACCCACTTACCAATCTTAAAACCAACCAACCCCAACACATAAACCAATAAACCTCAAATTTACCAGCCAATTGAACTTCCAACCGTTCTCAACCAAATAAACACTAACCAACCAACCTAAGTCTCAACCAACCAACCCCAACTAAACTTGAACTACCAAACCAACCTCAACAACAACAACAACAAAACAACCCCATTCCAAAGTGACAAACCCAACACATCGTCAACCAAACATCTCTAACAATCTCACTAAGCAGTCATCCAAGTTAGTTAATCTACTGATCAATTAACCTAAATCAACCAACCCAAACCCAAACTAAACCCTACCAACCAACTGAACAACAAGTCCCAACCAAACAAAAAAAACTTTACAAGCCAGATGTCAGATGAACTATTTGATGCCACCTTTTCTGAAAGGTGAAGCAAGAGGGTAGGAAAAGGAAGATTGTTTTCTATTGTTGGGGGTTTGCAGACATATTCTTACATATTACAAAGTGTATTTTGCATAACAGGGACCTTCAGTTTGTTTGATTAGGAGTTATATTTTCGAATGCAAGTTTAATTAAAGTCATTTTTGTTAGAGTTCACTTGAATAATTACACATGAATGTTGTCATTTGACAAGGTTGACTAAAAGCTAATTTAAACCTGCAGTAGTTAAATAAACATAATAATGAAGAGTCAAATGAAGTTAAATGGAGTCTTAAAGCTCATGGAATCTTGGATGAGCAATTTGTTTGAATGCTTCCACATTTTATAGAATAAATTATTTCGAAATTAATCAAGAAAATAGATGATTGTTATAAACAGGACAGGAAAATAATTTTTTGTTGCATCTTTAATGGAAATACTGAAGGCTTGATCTAAATCCAATCTCTCATTTTTATAATGTGTACTAATAAAGCTGACACCCCTTATGTAATAACATTATAGATTATCACTTTAAAGGACATTTGCTGCGTGCAAGACAAACGAGGATGCCTGGAGTCACTTTCCATTACAAAGCCCTGATAACTGCAGTGTCACTGGTGTTCAAGCTCATTTTAATGACAAACATAAACCACAATCCATCAAACAGCAGCTAACTGGCACTTTACTTCATCTGCTGACATTTGTATAGATCAGGGCTCTAAGGGGCTTGATCTGGTAAATAAGCGCGTTAGTGATGCTGGTATTCTTGGAGATGCTCTGTGCTGTGTTTAAAGTGATTATGAAAGATCTCCAGGCACTCTTGATGAGAATTTGCTTGTGTTTGCTTTGGCCCAAGACTTCTTTCAGCTTCTCTCCGCTGCGTCTCTGAGAGCTGACACGCTGTTTTCACAAACGGCTTTCTGTCACTGATTTCACAGCCGCCCCCATCCCAACGAAGACAGCAGCACTCTGGGGAATCACCCAGATGGAAGATAAAGTGACCCTTTTTATTCCAGCCCAAGAGCAGCATGTGAGGATGTTTAACCTTGATATAATTACAATTGACATCCCATTAGGATTGTTTCAGTTTGAAACCCTTTAAAGAGATTCAATCTAAAACAGACTATATAATCTTACACAGATTCCTACTGTACACTAAATAATTAATACCTGAATAAAATTAGAATACATTACAGTGTGTGCTCAGCGTTTTAAGCAGTTAATGTTCTTATTAATGGAATACAGCAAGGAATGGAGTCTGAAAGTCTTGGGTGCATGTATCTTATAGAAAATGATGTAGTGCAACAAAACAGAAGAAGGGGACAGATTTTTGTATGTATTGTGCAGCTTTGTGGTGCTGTCTAATTCCAGGGATGGACAAACTACTTGTATAATGTAGTGAGCTCAGTTGCTAGATCCTAGTTTTACAACAACACAACAAAAGTGGCTTACTGCATTTAAACTATTTTATTCTAAGAAAAGGCATTACAAAAAGAACATAACAATGGTAAAAAATGTGTAAATAAACAAGTTATAAACTATATTAACATTGTTGTCACTATTATCATTATTTTAATTACCATTATTATAATTATTATCATTACTGAACCCATTTAATCACAGTCAGTATAACTTTATTCTTCTATCATTTTCATATGTTTATTATTCCTAACATGCTGAAAAATTTCATCATTTGTTGGTAAAAAGTAAAACAACAAGTACTTATGCTGACGGCAAAACAAATATATCACCAAAATTGCTCAAGAACAGGAGGTTGTTCATCTTACCCTAGTAGCTCCAACTGTCTCTGTCTCCATATCCAACTTGTCCATTGTTTCCTCTTGCATTGAGCATCTCATTGTCAGCTGCTGATATAAGATTCTGTTTGAAGTGATTATCAACTTAAGATGTGACTAGGTTACTTTATTCCAGAAACACCTGTATGTGTGGTCACATTGTGTGCACTCATGCTCATCTGCAAGCAGTTTTGGCAACACCATGAACAGAGGTCGTAAGGATCAGGCTTCATCACTATCATGCATATACACGGTTACACATCAAAGTAATTGTCACTTAGGCCTGTCATGATAA
Source organism: Scarus forsteni (assembly GCA_036419115.1). Lineage (NCBI taxonomy): Eukaryota > Metazoa > Chordata > Actinopteri > Labriformes > Labridae > Scarus > Scarus forsteni. Next base: position 25,953,050 of record JAZDUH010000458.1, read on the forward strand.
TCAATAAATCAATTAGCCGCACGATGAATAAAAACATCCTCGGTAAGTTTGCTGGCCTCAATAAATTGACATGTGTATGCATGGTTGTTTTCCTCCTGTCTTTCTACCAAAGAGGCCGAATGAGAAGATGGCTCACTCTGTCCATCTTTAACACCGGGGTTCATTGGTTCTATAGCGGATTTAGTGGAGTAAGCATCTGTCATTCATGCAATCTTTGGGGGGTAGGTGGGGCAGCTCACACAGCTTACACACACAGAGCTTAAGTGAGTGTGGGAATATTTTGGTTTTAATCAGAATGAACAAGGTGTGCGCTCATGAACATCAACGAGCTGATATATATATATATATATATATATATATATATATATATATATATATATATGTATATGTATATACACATATATATATATATATATATATATATATATATATATATATATATATACATATATATATATACATATATACATACATACATACATACATACATACATATTAATCACTACTTGATTCATAAAATAACTAAACTATCAAGCATTAGTTCACTGGGGTTGGTTGACATTGGTTCAAGATGGGATTGGCTGGTTATTTTGAGGTTTATTGGTTAGTGTGTTGGGGTTGGGTGTAGCTGGTTAGTGATTAGATTGGTTGGTTGGTGGGTTTAAGCTTGAATAGTTAGCTGGTTGTTTGGTTGAAGTTGGAGCTGGTTGGTTGGCTGGGATTTGTTGGTTGGGTTTTGTTATGTATAGACAGGGTTGGTTGAGGTTGTTGGTTGATTTACAATGGGGAAAATATAGCACTGAGTTTAGATGCACAGATGTTGAATTTGGGATGATTTATTGAAAGTTTTCTCTATTTTGTTACTGAAGATGTGTGACAGTAAAGGGTCAAATTTACTACAACTCTGTCTTCGTTGGCTCTGGATTATCTTTCAGATTAGTCAGAGTTCCATCACACTGCACAAGGACACTAGTGTAGTCAGTACAGTACAACTTAAAGTGCCTTAGAAACTTCCCAAACTCAGAATTTGTTTACTGCAAAACAGACATGAAATCAAATTAAGAGACTGGATTATAGAAAATTTACTGAAATGTACCACATGCATCAAGAACATTTAATGTTTTCAGGAAGACGTGACAAATGAGGAAATACAGCTGCTGCTTTAATTTCACTTTGTAATCTTCCTTGAGGATTAAATTTGTTGCAAAAAGCCCAACAAAGCATTCAAGCTGTATATGGCAGTGCTCCAATGTAATTTATTTTACTCTGAGTCTGACTGTGTTCATTTTAACACTGCTGTCTAAATTTTCAAGATGATAAATGTGCGGCTGTTAGATTATCTTATGCTAATGTGATGCTTTTATTCATTAGACACAGAAAACTGACACATTTATACTCCAGATATCCTTTAGATATGTTTCAGCCTTCATTGCTTTTATCACAAATGATTACAATGCAACACGAGCTGTTTGAATGAGTTACACCTGCAGGAAGCATTGAAGGAAGAAGAATGATTTCAATAAGAGGTGATTTTTATAGATATGCAAAATAGGATTTGAGTCAGTGCATATCAAAAGAACAATGGCCAATTAGCAGAAGCCTCTTGTGGATAAATCATCATGATTAACAAACAATAAATGATGATGATCTGTGCACACTAAAGGCAAAAGGCAGATGTGTAAAGTGATAGTTTCAGACAGCAGGGCTTGCTTTGTTTATACATGACTCAGATTTGGTACCCTTTTCACTCTTGGCTGTGTAAATGGGTTTAGGAGGTTTTCATTTGACTGTGATGTCAATCTGAGTGACCTTCATAACTGTTTTCAGAGCAAACCATATTATGAATACTTAAATAAGAGATAGGAATCAGACTTAAATGTAAAGGTGTCACATCAGAGTTTAATAGAAGCTTCAGCTTGATCTACACTGTACTGCCAAAAGCATTCGCTCTCCTGCCTTGACTCGCATATGAATTCAAGTGACATCCCATTCCTAATCCACAGGGTTCAATATGACGTCGGTCCACCCTTTCCAGCTATAACTGCTTCAACTCTTCTGGGAAGGCTGTCCACAAGGTTTAGGAGTGTTTATGGGAATGTTTGACCATTCTTCCAGGAAGAGCATTTGTGAGGTCACACACTGATGTTGGACGAGAAGGCCTGGCTCTCAGTCTCTGCTCTAATTCATCCCAAAGGTGTTCTATCGGGTTGAGGTCACGACTCTGTACAGGCCAGTCAAGTCCATCCACACCAGACTCTGTCATCCATGTCTTTATGGACCTGCTTTGTGCTCTGGTGCACAGTCATGTTGGAAGAGGAAGGGGCCAGCTCCAAACTGTTCCTCAAAGTTGGGAGTATGGAATTGTCCAAAATGCCTTGGTGTGCTGAAGCATTCAGAGTTCCTTTGACTGGAACTAAGGGGCTAAGCTCAGCTCCTGAAAAACAACCGAACACCTTAATCCCCCCTCCACCAAACTTTACACTTGGCACAATGCATTCCAACCAGTGTCGTTCTCCTGGCAACCGCCAAACCCAGACTAATCCATCAGATTGCCAGATGGAGGAGCGTGATTGGTCACTCCAGAGAACATGTCTCCACTGCTCTAGAGTCCAGTGGCGGCTTGCTTAACACCATTGCAATTGCACTTGGTGATGTGAGGCTTGGATGCAGCCGCTCGTCCCTGGAAACCCATCCATGAAGCTCTCTGCACTGTTCTTGAGTTAATCTGAAGGCCACATGAAGTTTGGAGGTCTGTAGCGATTGACTCTGCAGAAAGTTGGCGACCTCTTGGCACTATGTGCCTCAGCATCTGCTGACTCCGCTCTGTCAGTTTACGTGGCCTACCACTTTGTGTCTGAGTTGCTGTCGTTCCTAAACACTTTCACGTTCTCGTAAAACAGCTGACAGCTCACTGTAGAAAATTTAGGAGCGAGGAAATTTCCCGACTGGATTTGTTGCACAGGTGGCATCCTATCACAGTTCAACACTGGAATTCACTGAGCTCCTGAGAGCGACCTAGTCTTTCGCAAATGTTTGTAAAAGCAGTCTGCATGCCTAGGTGCTTGATTTTATACACCTGTGGCCATGGAAGTGATTGGAACACCTGATTCTGATTATTTAGATGGGTGAGCGAATACTTTTGGCAACATAGTGTATCTGTTCAGTGTCTGTAATCAGGTGGATTTATTTTTTCAAGCTCCAATCTACAACTTGCTCCTCCTGGAGAAGCACTACATGGTAGTTTTGGGGTTAAAAGCCTTGCTCAAGGGCACTTTGGTAGTGCCCAGGAAGTAAGCTGGCACTTCTCCAGCTACCAAACCAATTTCCATACATAGTTCAGTAACAGTTTTATCAGATCTAGATCTCATTTATTCTTTTTTTTGTAATGACAAAGAAAGAACACTAAATGCTTCTTGATAGAGAGGATTTTTCTGACTTCACCCTGACATGCTCTCGTTTTGTATTTTCCAGCACAGTATTATCCCCCGCCTACCACATTATCTGATTTCTGTCATCTTAAACTACTTTTGAAAAACTCACCAACAAACACACCTCACTTGAAGTCACCTAAATCACCTTTCTGTACCAGTTCTGATGCACAGTTTGATCTTAACAAGGCATCTAAGGCATCAACTCTGCATGCTTGTATGCATTTAGTTGCAGTAGTGAGATTGGGTAATAAGCTATTTGTGTCAATGAGCAGTTGAATGGGTATACCTAATGAAGTAGCCAGAGAATGTGAAGCAAGGGGGAAGAGGTAAAGATTACACATACAGAAATAAATCACCAAGAAGTCTGCAGTGTCTCAGGAGGATGGACGTTACTGCAGCAGCCTGTAATGCTGTGAACGACTGAACCTCTGTGGTGTCAGACATACAAAACATTTTAATGACATCATCAGGGGAACAGAGAGGAAGCAGCGTCTTGAGATACTCGATATCCATTCACTAATATATCTTCCTAATGGATTCTGTTACGAGCGTCCATAAAATCAGGGTTTCGATCTTTGTGCACGAGCTGCATTTTCCTGACTTCTCCTCCTGCCAGCAACTGTGGATATATCATAAAGTACGGCACACATTATACACAGCGTTATCACCAGAGCAGGTCAGAGGAACAGCTGGTCTTAGTCTAAGGTGCTCACCCATAGTCTAACACTGAACCATGGTGGTGAGGTAAGAGCACACATATCACCAAACCTTCACTTCAGTTTCATGATTAGCTGACGGTACTTCATTTGTGACCAGCAGGTGTGACACTGCGCTCAGAACACGCTGCTTTTCTGAAGCTCTCATTAAAATATGGTATCTTTTCTTCCGTGGAATTAAATTTTAGAAGACTGTTAAGCTCATGCCTCATTACTTCTCAAGTTTCCTGTGGCTCTTGTGCTCTTTTGGTTACAGATAAAGGACACAGCTGCTGAATGGGGATGTTTTTTGACCTGAGGTTCAAGACTTTTATAAATAGTCCTCCTAAAAATTTCCTTTCTCAAAGATTTCTCTGAAGGTTTTATCTCTGCTGGTGGGAAAGCTGAAGAAACTGAGAGGAGGTGGAGTAGAGCTGCATCAAAAAGTGAAGGCCGTCAGTCAACCCTGCAGCCAAAGCATCAATGAGTGTAGCCTCTGAATATGTGAAGTCTGCTCTACCAGCTGAGCCGAATCAACACCCTAAGCCTCTAATTTTCATGGTTACTGAATCACTGTTTTAATAAAATACTCCTTAATATGGGCAGTTTGTGCCAAGTGTGTTGTGGTGTGAAAAAAATATTTTACAAATAATGTTTGGGCTGATTAAACTTGCCCAGATTCTAGATTCACACGCCTGCTGGGCAGTGCCAGTTTGACTAATGTGTTGCTTTGAATTTTGAGGTGGCAGACATCGTAATGCATCAGCTACAGCCTTTTTCACACATGCATCTGAAATCAACAGGAAAACAGAACTTACAGATGTGAAAAGAAAAAGAAAATATGATGATGCAAATATATATGCATCATTATTCCCACTTATTTATGCACCCTATGAATGTATGTACATACAGTATACTGACAGACATGCATACACAGACATGTATACACACACTATAAATAAATAATGAATCCAAATAATAGCAAACAGGCCAAAAAAGATGAGGCAAAAAGACTAAAAGCAAAATAAGAAGATGACATCACATAAAAGCATGTCTATAAAAGTAAAACTTATGGTGGGATTTGAATGAAGTTACTGAGTTTGGCAACATTTTGGCGGTGGCATTCACAGGTTTTTTCAAGAGCAGAAGGCGCAAAGGAAAAAAAAAGGGCACATACAGCACAATCGCACCACTGAGGAGGGCTTTAAAGGTGCTATGAGGAGAATCTATATACGGTGACATAAAGACTCTGCTACCCATGAGCACACGGGGCTACTGTCGTAAAGACGTGACCCAAGCCAAAGCGTGTGTTTGTTGTGATGCTCATAAAAATGCAGCTCGGACCTTCGTCAGAACCCTGCATTGCTTTACAACTTCTTTTTTCAACAACTTACAGGATGCAAAGCAACGAGGTAATGTATCTCTTTCTAGTTACGTAGCGGTAATTTTTGATGTGTGACAGCAAACAATTTTTGGAAAACTTAGTATCATAGTTTTGTAGCCGGCTATATATCACTACTTACAGCCCGGTGCTCTAAGACATGTCGGAATAATATAAATTTGCTCTAGTTTTAATTGTCTTGTTCCCAAATTTGAGTATCCAGGCCAGTCCAGCTCTGTCCGACCTGACCGCGAACCAAAGAATAGCATTTATAGATAATCTGTCTATATCATGTATCATATATCAAAAAGTGAGACTTTTTCGCAATTACTTAGAAATTCCTCATAGCATCTTTAAGTTCTTGCTTGTTTTTGAGGGCACTTTGGACATGTTTATATGTTATGCAAATGGCACATTATTTAGCTTTTCAACAGACTATTCAGACAGACAAGTTAGTTTGTATTTAGGGTCAGCGTCCATAAGAACCGTGTAGATTCAAAGTTGGACTGGGAAGACCACACAGAAATAAATTTCCACCCAAGCGGGCAGTTTAGCGTGCTTTGACAACCATAAGGGCACTCTGACATGGATTTTGTCTCCCAAGACAGCACCTTTAGCGTGCATTTTTCAATAGTTATACCACTGAATATTGGTATAATGCTTTAGATGTAAATCACAAAAACAGGTTGAATTGAAAATAACCCTCAAAGATTTTGGCAACTGAGACAAGCAGAGAAAACCTGACATGCCAGACAGCTTAAAATATTTTACATAGAATGTATTTCAATAGCCTAAGCAACAGCCAATAATAAATGTTTGGTAATGTGCAGAACCTTTCAGAAGCACATCCAGCAGGTTGTCTGACAGATCATTCTGTCCAGTACATTTAATAAGAGACAATCAGGGTTGTAGCTTCCACCTCTTCCTACTTTAAAGGCAAGATTGAGCAGTGCCACTTTGGGCTGCTCAATCGTTGTAGATTGGAGCTTGGCAAGAAGAACCTGCTTGAGTACTGTCATTAAATCTTTCTTTCCTTTTTTTTATCTTACGTTCTTTTGTTCTTTCTTCCGTTCATTCGTCAACACAGCAACCAGTTTAACAATCCAGCTGCCGCACGTTAGCATACCCTATTACCATGTTCAAATAAGCCTCAGCTTGATAAATGCTAATCTGTGCAAGGAAACATCTGAACACTAAAGCATCACGATATTTGCCAATCTCAATATCATGATTAATTGAAGCTCTTACCTCGATTACTATTATTGAACGATTATTTCATACTATGCTGGAACAAATTAGTGGTGCGGTCTTCCTGCAGTATTTACACTTAACTTCTTTCTGCTTGATGTCCTCTGCACAGAACCCAAAATGTGCCCAAACAATTGAGACAGCATTTTTTCTTGGCTACACGGTCCTCTGATAGAATGGAGGGTGCACGGTCACATGACTTACACAGGGTAAATAATAAAAATAATCGACATGAGAAGAATTACTTCGATTAGAGGGTCTAAATGCCGATTTCGATTATTTTTTGATTAATTGCCCAACACTACTGTACACCCACTTTTTGGTCTTATGCATTGTTGAAAAATGAGGGCCAATGCCTCTGTCCTGCATTGTTGTCGTGGTGGAGGCTTGAAAGCAAAAGTTTGTACTGAGCTGTGATGACTGTGCTTTTGTGTCCTGTCCCACAATCACATCTGATCGGACCAAAGTTTCTGAGATGTGTTAGCTAGGGCTGGGTATTGATTCAGATTTTCTGGATCGATTCGATTCAATATTACCAGGTCTCAAATCGATTCAATTCACGATACAATAAGATATTTTTTCAGTCTGGGATATCTCAGTTAAAATAATACTGTAAACTTAAAAAGTGACTTTTGACCTGGTGCATTATTAAAATTGTTTTTACATTAAGAAATGAACCCAAAGCAGTTGCATTAATCTTATAGTAATTATATACATTGATGCGTATTCTGCATATTACATGATTTCTGTCCAACTCCTCTTTTCCTTCGTGCTTGTAAAATCAGAAATATGCCCATCTGTCAGCCTTTAAACTCTCCGGTGGTGCCCATATAGTGCTATTCGCTGCTGCCGTGTTTGTTTCATTACTTGCAGTAACATCTCACGAGATTTTGTTCAGTGGAAAGCAGCGCTAAACGCAGATCACGCAATACTAGCTGGGTTGATACCACAGGCTGCTTCTCTGCATGTCTAATAAAGAAAAAAACTACCCAAGTTGAAAGATTGATCTTTGGATTTTATGGATCTATTATGAACCATTTAAATGGAAATCGATTAAATTGATTTTTTTAAACCTAGCCCTTGTGTTAGCAGTAAATTTTAAATCTGAATTGAGGCTAAAGGAGGTGTAACTGTAGTAACCACATGTTCCTAATAAAGTGGCTGGTGAGTCTGTATGTCTGCATGCTTCTCTCTCCGTCCTGTTAAGCTCTGTGTACATGAGCTCTGCCCTCCTCCGTCTCCTCTTCATTAGAGCTCCCGCGTTCCTCTCTAAAAACACACAAGTCGATTCCCGCCGTCCAATTTAGACCAACAGACCGCCGCACAAACAACAACCAAAATGGTCGCCTGTCCGTCTGCCTCTCTGTCTGTTTGTCCGAGCATTCTTCTGTGGTAATTAGGACCTTTTTTCAAATGTCTCTGAGCCAGCTGACTGTCAGCGGCAGGCTTCATTTTCTACATTTTCTGTAGAGACGACCTGTGGGACGGTTATTTAGAGGAGTATGAAGGAAACACACACATCACCAGCAGGAAGAATGTGTTTTCTGTGTCTGTGTCCAGTAACAATATCAGGCCGCCTGGAACAGAAGCTCAAACATCATTTTTATGCTTTTTATACTCTCAAGGAAGGCTGAGTTTAAAACCTTTTTTGATTTTAGCATCACAATGACAGCCACCTCTCTCTTAATAAAGCCTCAAATAAACTCGGACAACTCCCCAAATCCCAGAGATGTGGACTCGAGTCATGTGACTTAGACTCGAGTCAGACTCAAGTCACAATTTTGATGACTTTGGACTCGACTCGACAATATCATCAAAGACTTGCAACTCGACTTGGACTTTGACATCAATGACTCAGGACTTGACTCTGACTTTAGTCTGATGACTTGAAAATACTTTAAATTTTCAGTAAGACTGTTGAATAAAATGTGCTCCCATTCAAAATATTCGACTAAGTGTCTAATAATTGTCATTACCACTAAGACAATATTTTTTCCCACAGGATATGCCCCATTGAATGCATCTATTGACATCCAATCAGGGTTAAGAAGAACAAACAAAGAGGGTTTGGATAACACAGTTACTTCCCTGAGCACAAGACTGCAGGACCTAGAAATGCAGAACCATGCTACCAAGGATAATTTCATTTGCATTCAAAAAGTACAATGTCATCAACAAAAAACGAATTGCCGTTCGCAAAACCTGCAGCATGAGAATAACTGACAAAGAGGTGACGACGTCGAACTTTGTTCGGCAACTGAAGCTGCACAAAGAAATATAAGTTGGCCTGGCACCTGTTGTGAGATCCTTTTGGGTAACTTTAGCTTAGCATCCGTTATATGCAACAATGGTATATGTTTGCTCGTAAAATGAAAATAATTGTAAAGTTAAAGGATAAGTTCGGTTTCTACAGCTTTCACATTGTTTATAGAATGAAGTAGGACAATATACTCACCCAGAAGGCTTTCCTGATGCAAACAGTGCTTCGGGAGATATTTAAATCCAAAATCGAGCGGCAGACATCCGTATAATGGTAGCACAGTGGGCATGTATAGCACCGCTCCTAAAACTGCATTAATCGTCCAAAAACTCTTTAGTTTCACCAATATTTCATCATGGTCCACTCGGGCTTCTCCTCCAAGACAGTCTGGGGTCGCTCCACCCATGTTTTCGTGACTGTGCTGACCTCATTGTTTCAGGGGCGACCACCGGCTACTCAACAACTTTCTTCTTCCAGTTTTGTGCAAAATGGACGAATATCTATCGGATGAAGATGTTGTGGACGAGAACTTTGAATATGATGGGTGTCCTTACAGTTCGAGCCAGAGTTTACAGATGAGGAGTTCATCGAAAGGAGGAAGCCGTACTGTGCATGCGCGGCAGCCGTAAAGAAAGTTTTCAGTTCAGAGGTCAGCACAGTCACAAAAACATGGGTGGAACAACACCGGACTGTCGTGGAGGAGTAGCGCGAGCGGACCATGATGAAATATTGGTGAAACTAATGAGTTTTTGGACGATTAATGCAGTTTTAGGAGCGGCGCTATACATACCCTGTGTGCTACCATTATATGGATGTCCACTGCTCGATTTTGGATCTAAGTATCTCCCGAAGCACTGTTTGGATCAGGAAAGCCTTCTGGGTGAGTATATTGTTCTACTTCGTTCTATAAACAGTGTGAAAGCTGCAGAAACTGAAGTTATCCTTGAAGGCCCAGGGTGACCAAGTGTCCTGTTTTCCCATGACGTCCTGTTTTCATGTGCAGCCCTGACTGTCCTGGTTGTTTTTTATAAAGTGACGAAACTGTCCTGGTTTTTACTGTATTTTTTTTTAATTTGGTCAACGGTACTTAAGACTTGGAGGGACTTGAAAATTTTAAGCCTACGACTTCAGACTTGACTTCCCTTTTCTTTACTTGAGACTTGACTCGAGACTTGGGTTTTCAGACTTGAGACTTACTTGAGACTTGCAAAACAGTGACTTTCTCCCACCTCTGCCAAATCCTAAAATACTAAAATGTTGAAACAGGCGATGACTGTGGAAGTGATAACAACAGTGTGATTTGTATGTAATTACCTTTTGATGAGGGTGTTTTGTGGTTCTCACCCATGCTGGATAGTCCCTCTGACAACAGAGGAAGGTAATAATTTAAGAGACAAATGATTTGAGATAAAGCTGATGGGGGTTTTATCTGTTTTGTGGCATCAACGCTGGAAGCGAGGAAGAATTCCAGTAAAATCAGTGAATGGGAGACCAGGAGGAAAGAAAGTTGTCACACTTGGTTGTACAGAAAAACCCCAGAGGTAATTATCATCTGTGCCCCTCTGGGCAGGAGTGAGAGGGAGAGAAAAGTTCTGCTCTTATCACAAAAACGAGAAGATACCCGAGGATTTGAGCAACAATAGAGGAGTGGATGTGTGTTTCTCTCACAGCGGTTCATTAATCATCTCTGCAGGCGATAAGCACTGATTCAAACTCTTCAGTCAAAACAGGACGTGTATAGTTTCTAGTGAATGTTCACGACTGTGCAGTGAAAATGAATGAGCTTAATACAGCGGAGTGAACACAACAAGCTCAGGAGGAGAGGAGCTGGTGAGTTATTCTCAGAGAAATTTCAATTTGTTCAGCAGGGAGGAACAAAACTGAGAGGAAATACACGTTTCTTATTTCTAAGCCTCAAAACAATAATAATAAAACGCACCACATCTCAGTATGCACTGCAGGGATTTAGGATGAAAGCGGTTTAACCTGCTTTGTTTTGGCCGGAAATGGACACAAGCACAAGTCCAAGTCAAGCCACAAGTCGGACTAGTCTCCCATCGTTGAATTAAAAATGCCAAAATGGGTGAAATAAAGATAAGTCGAGAAGCTCCGAGAGCACAAACCTCAGTGTTTATTTAAAATATCCACTTCCAGATTGATTTCACCACAAAAATCACTTCTTCTACCATGAACAGCATTAATTTTTTTGAAAGGAGACATATCATGCTTGTTTCTCCTTTTCACTATGCCAGACTAGGATGCCTGTAAAGCATTTCTGCCCTCAGTACAAGTCATTTAGTTCCTTCATTGCCCCACAATTGCGTTCTCAAAATCCTCATTTTAGGCCATTATCAAGCTCTCGTTGAAACACTCGGATCTCAGGATGACCTACAGTTACCTCGCAACGTCACAGCCCTTTGTGCTCTGATTGGTCAGTTCTGTCAGAGCTGCCGAGAGGGTTGAGCCAGCCTGTCCTTCTTCTTCTACTGTATTTTCTGGCAGGCTCAAAGCAGCGACCCTGTATTGAGTCCCCCTACACGCCAGAGCTGGTAATGAGTGAGTGTGAGCTAGGGACCTATATACCCCTGCTGGTGGATGTGTTCCTCGGTGACGGTTTTGTGGCTAACGAACATCACAGAGGAGGAAGTGTTTTATCAGATTACTGCAATAAAAGAAATGTACCTCGTGTCGTCACGACGATTTAAATCTCGCTGACATCTCGCAATGACCTATTTTCAGAGGCATCAAATCTCGTTCTAGGATATCAGAAAAAAATACAATATCTCATTTTTTGAAAATTAAGGGGGTGTAAGGTCTTGTTTTCAAATTTATTATATTATATGTAAGTATTAAATCATGCATCAGCATGATATGTCTCCTTTAAATAAAACAGTGGAAAATTGGCTCTTTTACAATGTTAACAAACCCTTGTTATCAGAGATTAACTTACACTGCTGTCATACAAAGTTGCTTTACCTACATACACCTATCCATCTATCTTATCTATCTATCTATCTGTCTGTCTGTCTGTCTGTCTGTCTGTCTGTCTGTCTGTCTACGCATCCATACATCCATACATCTATACATTTATACATCTATACATTTATACATACATCTATACATATTGTACATACATACTGTACATCCATCCATTCATCCATCCATACTGTGCATCCATACATACTGTACTCACATACTGTACATCCATACTGCACACATACATACAAACATATATGCATGCACATACTCATATAAACACGAATGCAGTCCGCAATTTTATTGATTATCAAAGTTCGTATGTAACTTTAGTTTTTATTTCAGTTTTAAAACTGCATATTGACTGTGGGTGGCACAGTGGTGCAGCAGGCAGTGCATGTGACTTACAGCACGAGGGTCACTGGTTCAGTCCTGGTGTTGTTACGGGCCTTTTTGTGTGGAGTTGGCATTTCTTCCAGTGCGTACATGGGTTCTCTCCAGACGCAACACCTTCTTTCCACACACCAAAAATATGCCTCTTAGGTTGATGGTGACTCCAAATTGCTCTTAGGTATGAGTGTGAATGGCCATCTGTCTCTCTGTGGGGCCCTGCAATTGGCTGGTAATCGGCTTCAGGGTGTATCCCACCTTGGCTCCAGCCCCCATTACCTTATAAGGAATAAGTGATTGAGATAATGGATGGATGGATAGATGGATGGATGGATGGATGAGTGTTTCACAGGAACAATTACAGCCATTTTAGTTCAGTTTTCTTGGAAAAAAAAGCAGATTTAGTCAGGTTTTCTTCATGAACGCATTTTTTTAATGTCATAAATCAACTAGTGGGCCACATTAAGGTGGTCAGAGGGCCATGTGCCCCCTGGGCCCACCCCTGAATATATCTAATATTTGTATGAATCATACTACACGCTGCCTGGTCCTCTTCTCGTGCTGCTCACTACAAACACTCATTCATAAACAGAAAATAATCTGATCACAGTTGTCTGAAGCCCATCTATCACTACCCAGTGTAGAAGTACATCACATAAGTATGAGATACATGTGGCGTCACATCGGACATTTCTCTTTACAGATATGAAAATGTTATCACTTCTGTTTGACTCATTTCCTTCACTAGATGCTTCCGGGAGCTGAAATGTTGACGGCCTGTCAAAAATCTGAGAGCGATGACAGAGAAGACGAGGGAGATGAAGAGAGGAGGAGAGAAAAATAGAGCAGCAGAGAAAAAAGAGGGAAAAGGAGATGAATGAGGGACTCGAGGGTGGCGCAGAGGAAAAAGAGGGAGAGATGTGAAGATGGAAGAGTCCTTGGGAGTCGATAAGAGAGACAGGGACAGTGTTGGTGCTTTTGAGGCCCTGGGCAAGGACAAATACAAGGCCCCCACACATTCAGCTAAAAGCAATGAAAGCATGAGAGCGATGTATTATGAGAGGCTTTCAAAAAAGATTAAATCAGTGAGTGCAACCTTGCTAACCAGGAGGGTCTCATTAAAATGACCCTCATGGCCAGAGGGCAAATCTTTGCAGTTTGAAGGTCACTTAAAGGTGTGGACAAAATATTTTTACCATTATACCTCGTTTTACCTGTATCATGTGAAATACATAGTTTGGTTTGTGTGTTTTCCTGGTGGTTTGTTTTGTTTATTAGTATGAATTTACTGTGTTAAATGGATAAAAGAATTCATAAATAAATAAACACATAAAATAAAAATTATAAGGCAGTGAGCAATACATCATGAAAAGAAGGGCTGTCTTTTCCCCAAAATCAAACTGGAACATTTTTTAAAGGGATATGCCAACAGTTTTCTGTTTTTTTGCGTCACTGATGAGTCCATGACAGATAGAGATGCGTTGTTTTGTTGACCTACTTACTTGCACATCTGCTGTGGTTTGCGCATGCAGCCAATGGTTTGGTTTTGTATGTATGTCTTCAAAAATTACACAATATACTCGTCTTGGTCTTAACTCAGCCTTTGTTCTTGTTCTTAGTTTCTTGCACTATTTTAGGGCGTTTTCACACCAACCACATTTAGTGCGCAACAAAGAAGTTTTGGCCCAGGGTTTGGTACATTAGTGGCAATGTGAATGCAACCATCGCTTTGGTGCACACCAAATCAGCTGGTCTGAGACCTCCATGAAGGGGTGGTCTTGATCCGCTCCATCTCCCTACATTTGGTGTGGTTTCACTGGTGTAAAACAAAGTGGTCCGAACCGATCTACTTTTGATGCATTGCTTCCTGTTAATCCTGCAGTTGAATCTTTTGCTTACTCAATTTGTCGATTTGTTTATTCTGGTTGAGGATTACGATGATTTACGAGGGTCCAGAAAAAACATATTTGAAGGAAAATGTAGAAGAGAGCGAAATGTAAACATTGGTTGTTTGGTGTAGCAAATGGTTACCATGGTAGCCTCTTCTTCTTTCTCCTCCGTAGCAGGTTTGGTAACCAGTTACGTGCATATCGCCCCCTGCTGTTTCAAACTGAGTAAATACACAAGTGGGTCCGGGCATTGTTCGATATTGCCAGTGTGAATGCAAGCCAGCGGGGAAGGGAGAGGGGGGTGAACCGCGCCACAGCACGGTACGAAACAAATGGGCCTAATGTGAAAACGCCCTTAGTCTGTGTGTGTGTTTGTTAGTGAGTGCGTCCATGAGTGAAGCCCCATGTCCATGCGTGTGGGAGGTTTATGTAAAACAGGGGTGGGAAGGTCGGTTTAAGGGAATGTTTTTAATTTTCTATGTAAAGCACTTTGAGTTGCATTCATTGTATGAAAAGCGCTTTATAAAGTTTGATTGATTGATTAATAAACATAGATAACATAACACAGTTAAAAGAGCCACAACAAGCAAATAGGACCCTTAAAGTTGCTAAAGATTTCATTTGATGACTGTAGGCAAAGGCAGGCTAACACTTCCCACTTACTCCCAGTGTTTGAGCTAAGCTAATTAGTGGTGGTCGAGCTCTGCGCGTCTCTTTCTTGTTGCCCACTCACAGTCAAAAGAATGGTGTCTATCTGCATGTCACAGACTTGGGAGTGAGGGGACTTGACAACCACAAAAAGCTGGTGGCATAGCCCTTTAAAAATACACGCTAATGTATGCTCAAACATACATACATAAAAATACATGCATTTTTTAAGTGTAAGTGCAACTGATTCTCCCCAAAAATGACACAAGAAAGATGCAGGTGTCAGAAGAAGGTGTGGCAGCAAAGCACAGCTCCAGGAGTTTTTCCAGATGTTGGTATCTGTCTAAATTCTTCAAAACAGGATGAAACATTGTTAACATTTAGCCAAATCAAAGATGTGGATGTGGAAATTTCACTTAAACTCTTCATAAGGTACATACTGCTTAAAGTTTGACCCCATTTGCTTCAGAAGTGCCCTATTCCTCATGGAAAAGATTCAACAATGTGCTAAAAACATTTCTTGGAGATTTTGGTCCATGTTCAGCAGTTCATTCCACTCCTATCGCTCCTTTCAGCTGAATCAGAAGCTATAATCCACACAGCCTCACCCAAATTAGACAATAGAAGACTTAAAAACTATTCCTGGTCTGATGAGTCTTGATTTCTGCTGCCTCAGACTTTGTCGCAACAACACGGGCTCTATCGGTGGTTCAGGCTGCTGCTGATGGTGTAATGTTGTGGGGGATCATTTATTGGCACACTTTGGGCCCCTTAGTACCAACAGAGCATCACTTAAGCACTGCAGCCTCCCTGAGCGTTGTTGCTGACTGTGTCCGTCCCTTTATGACCACACTGTATCTGCTGGTGCAGTGGTCATCAGCCTTTTTCAGCTCAAGCTCCCCTTTGATACCAATAGAGACACTTCAACAGTCACTTTTCAAGAATCTTTAATTTCTCCCTCATTTATGCCAGATACAAACTTCAATACATCAATATGATAAACAGAAAGTCAAAAGACTCAGTAGATTTGAAGTCACATTTGCATTTTACAACCTATTAAGCTGTGCTGCTTTGGGCTGCTGGCATTATGGATCTGTCTGATATATTAAATCAGGCTGATCCATCTGCACAGCAAGGTAAAGCTCCTCCACAAGATCTCATAAAGGCAGGAATGTTGTTTTCAAACCTTAGAAACAGTCCTGTACCCTTCTGCATTTGCAACTTTGTCATTGCTGCAAATGCAGCCCTTCTTCTCATTGTCGATGTCTCTGACGTAAGGGAACAAATCAAATGAGACAGGAGCCAAACTTTCTGTCCTGGAGAGGGGAGGTGTCCAACACTGTTGTTTTGTTGGCAGGCACTAAGGCTACGTTCACACTGCAGTCAAAAGTGACCTGAATCTGATTTTTTGGCTCAAATGTGGCCTGTATCTGATTTGTTTGTGACAGTGTGAAGAGCACAAGTCGCATTGAATCTGACCTTTCAAGTCAAATTCAGGCCACTTTCAAATGTGGTACTAAATTGGATACACATCCGATTTTCTTGAATGTAACCGCGGTCTGAACAGTCAGGTCACATTTAATGCGACTTTGACGTCATTACAGCAGCAGTTTATCTCGGGACAAATGTTTTCAAAGTCACTTCATGGACTGAGCATAATCAGAGGTTATAGACATGATTTTTAACGTTTATGCATTTTTTTCCCTAAAATAAAGAGTTTTAGCTGTTTTTCCAACTACAAGCTTGATGAAACAATGCGTAAATGGGGGAGTGATTAGAAAAAGTGAGAGAGTGCTGGGGCGATCGACTGGCGTCTCCGTTACACGCACAATAAACAATCGACATGAATGAACCATACATTTGTATTATGATATCTATCTTAATAACGTAGGTTATTAACACTGCGCCGACTTTCTGAATGGGTCAACTAGGCTAAAATACCAGTTTACAGGACTCTGAGACATTGATGATCCACTGCTGTCCATCTCATCTGTGTGCATTTGCACGCTGCCGAATGTTTGAATGAGACAGCGTCAGTCAGAAAACAGTCTGCTCCTGTCTGATCTGCTCTCAGACAAACTAATAAACATCAGAACAGATGACAATAAAGTTTTTGCCTCTTCGTTCACCTGCTCAGCGCGCTATGGCTCTGAGATGTTTTTCTCTCCAGCAGTGATCTGCATCCGCAGGGTCGGCAGGAGAGAGCGTCCGCCCTAAGGTTTATAAGAAATAAAATATAGCCATAATTACTCTAATAAGAGCTCACTCAAGGTGAGCTGCTGTAACATCAGGTTCTGCGTTATGGGAACAAACTTCTCCAGCATTGTGGCTGATGTCATTAATGTTAAACTGAGCATGCGTGTCACTTCTGAAGCGTGAGCTGTTCACATCACAGTCTGCAGTCAGGCCATATTTACAGGCGGAATCTGTACAGTCAAACAAAAAATCGGATTTGAGCAATAAATCTGAATTGAGCATTAAGGGCTGCAGTGTGAACGCAGCCTATGGCACACTCCATGGGACAGGACAACTGTTTTTTGTGGGCAACTAGTCCCAAACTCTTCGACTGTTGGGTTGGAAGGTAATCGTGCATAAATTTGTAGCCTGGCCTTTGCATTGAGGCTATATTTACACTGCAGATCTTATTGTTTGTCGAAATCTGCGTGCTTGTTCACATTATAATGTAAATGTGGCTGTCATCAGATTTCAGTACGAACCGTCTACTGCCTTGAAGTGACATGCATGTGAGGAGGAAGCATGCTGTGTCTACAGAAGTAAATATGGATTCAAAGGATTCAAAGGAGCATTATGTGTCTTCCAGTCTGCATTTACATGAGAAAAGGATGAAACCAGTCACTGAGGTCCCGGTATTAGCCATAAAGAAATATAAGGAAATAAATAGGCAGTAGAATTACAGAATAAAATAGGTGTTAAAAAAAATCAAGCAGAATAAGTAAACACAGAATACTTGTAATTAAAGAATAACGACAATACTGACAGCATGAACCTAGAAATAGAATAGAATAAATATATATTTAACAATAACATTTACAGCATTAACTTAAAATGAAACTACAAAAAATATAAATAGACACGACTTACAACACTGAATCTAATCTAAACCCAGTATAGCTGGAGGCTATATGGAGACTGTGTATGAGTTTTGAAATTGTTGTGGAATCAGAGCTAAAAGTATTTTAACAAAGTGATATAAGGAGAAGAAGACTGAGAAAAAGAGAACTCATATTTTACTGATGGCAGTGTCTGCTACCTCTGTACAAAGGTGTGTGGATGTGGAGTCTGAGGAGTGGTGGGATTGTGAGTGAGGGGCTTCACCGACACTGAGCTCATTCATAATTGTTTGTTCACTGTTTGCATTGGTTCATGCCGTGTCTCGCCTCCACCAGTGCAGATTTTTGAAATCTTTCTGACTTAAATGATGTAAAAGTTCAACAAAATGCAACTTGACTGTTCAGTTTGACATTGCTTTAAAAAACATCAGATATGGATCCGATTTAGGACCACATGAAAGTGGCCTCAGTCTGATTTCAAATGACTGGATTTGTGCCGTTTAGATTGTCATTTAAAGATCTGATATGGGTCACATTTGGGCTAAGAAGTCAGATTTGGGCCACTTCCGCCTGCAGTTTAAGTATAATCTAAGAGGAGATGAATTCAAGTGTATCCACACACGTTTTTAATCGAATTGGTGTTTCGTCCACATGGAAATGCCATTTAAGGTGCCCAAATTCACACTTTTCAAAACAGTCCTTTGAGTGGATTAATCTGAAAATGCTGGGCTTGCATTGCCATGTGTACAGCAAATACAGCTTCTGAAACTTTGATGTTTTGGCCCCATTTCACGCTTAACTGCACATGCTAGCCCAACAGTGATAGAAACAACGTTGGAATACAGTGTCCCGTTCATGCTGCAGAAGCTGTGGAGCTTGTTTTGGTTTTAATAGCAAAATTTTTCTGTTCCTCTACGACCACAGTGAGCAGCAAGAGCACACAGAACAACAGGCACCAGTGTTGTTTGTGTCGTCTTCTCTGGGTTTATTGTATGTCTGCAGCACTGGCACAGAGCCACTTATGGCCCTTTTCCATTAGCCCTACTCTACTCTATTCGACTCTACCCGGCTCTACTCTACTTGCCTTATGCTGTTTTTCCATTAGCCCCAGTTGCCTGCCCAACGGGGTGCAGTGTCACTGTAAACGGCTGAGCGGCACTGCAGTGATGTCATTTTGAGCGAGACACAACAATCTGTGGCTTTTTGCCACCAACCGAGTAAAAAAGGAAAGCAGAAGAAGGCTGCAGGTGGCAAGAAAGAATACCCCTTGAGAAGCACAGGAGAGTTTTGGAAGCTATACAACAGAATGAAGCCGAGGATGAGAGCAATTGAGCTGCAAAGAAAAGACGTATGAGGGTAAGCTAATGGTAGCTACCGCTAGCATGCTAGGTCATCGCGCTCATGACTCATCAACAGTGTTGGGGAAGTTACTTTTAAAAAGTAGTGTTTGCTCGTTACTCGTTACATCTGAAAAAAGTAACTCTTTACTTTACTAAGTTACGCTCTATGAAGAGTAACTTCTCA
Organism: Scarus forsteni; assembly: GCA_036419115.1. Lineage (NCBI taxonomy): Eukaryota > Metazoa > Chordata > Actinopteri > Labriformes > Labridae > Scarus > Scarus forsteni. The sequence goes on from JAZDUH010000458.1 coordinate 25,972,563, forward strand.
AGTTACTTTTCTGTTACTTTTACATTGCTTGATCATGGACAGAACCCCATATCTATTCCTAAATATGAAGGCCTACAAAAAGTTCTGCTACAGAGAACATAACAGTTTTTTGTGCTCTTTATTTTAAAAAATGTCACATACCCTGTGGAATGAGAGCTCCTGCCCAGTGTTTCCACATTTTGCTTCTGAAATAAGCATCCTGGTCAATAAAAATAAACCCAAAATAAGCAACCTCCAGCTATTTTCTTTTCCCAATGTGATATACTACTTTATAAAAAGAGAAGTCTACACAAAGTGTGTTAATTTTCGTCTACATTACATTTCAATACCACAGTGCTAAGTATCTATTCAAGAAAAGACCATCGCTTATAACAAGCAGACCTGGCAACTTGGCTCTGGAGCATGTGCCATGTGCGTGAGTGTGTTTGGGGGCGTGCATATAACCAGGGAACGAGGAAGTGGACAAGCTACCTACCGCAGTCGTGTTTTCCTTTATGTTAGGAGCTGGAAGATAATCAGGGGGATACACACAGACTTAAGAGCCCCAAGAAGCAACATCACGTCTAGAAACAAGCCCAAAAAATCACAACCTGCGGCCGTGACTCACGAGATTTTCAGCCTTTAGACGCTTATAACGAGCGGACTTGGCAACGCTGCTCGTGTCTGTGCGAGCAGCTGAGAAGGCAGCTTCAGTGTCAGATCTGTCCGAGGGAAATGTAACGTCGCGCTGCATTAAAAAAGGAACTACGTTTCGTTACCATATTTTCAACAGTAGTGCGTTACTTCACTTTTTACCCGAAAAAGTAGTTTCGTTACTGTAACGCGTTACTGTAACGCGTTACTTTCTAACGCGTTACACACAACACTGCTCATCAATGACGACATTGTCTGACCAATCAGTAGTCTGCAGTCGGTGACGTCATCTTTTAGTATCGACTCTGCTAGCTTGGAACCAGAGCAGAGTAGGTACTAAAACTAGCTTGTTTTAGGAGAAACCAGGCAAGTGGAAAAGGGCCGTTACAGGCCTGGCATATGCACTACAGCAATGCTATCGTTTTTGTGTGGACAACACACTAACTAAAATGACATCTACGGAGAACGTTTCCAACACAAACATTTCTTGTCTGTGGGGAAACAAGTAGGACCTTGCTCTTGTGCTAAAGATTTACCAGAAATGTCTCTAAGATCTACTTTTGAACCAAGACCTACAGGTTGATGATCCCTGATATGGGACATATAAACAAACACAGAAAAAAGGTCTGACCTCTTTAGGGCAGTTTTGAAGGTGAAAAGGGTTTGACCCTGTAGTTGCAAGGTGTACCTTATAAAACAGCCGGTGTGAGTGTTTGTGCAATTCACACATCATAACCTTTAAAAGTAATTTTCGATGCGTTGTTGATATTTGATCTTCATAAGGGCCACATCCTGAGGGCCCCATCACCTGCCTGTTACCTGAAGGTCAAAGCACCATGAAGGGAGAAATGAAGGAGAAAATGAAGCTGAGGTGAAGAAGAACACAGACATATTTGCGTAAAAGCAGAAAAGAAAAACATCCCACAACTTAGTTTAGCATTCAACACGTGTCGCGAGGAAGTGATGAGGAGAGAGAGGGATGGAGGGAAGCAGGAGAGAGAGAAGGAGGGAGGTAGAGACACGTTGCTAGGTGACAGAACGTACATACTGAATTTTAACAAAATAAGGGGAGAGCTGAGAGTGAGTGAGTGAGTGAGGGAGAGAGAGAGAGAGAGAGAGAGGCAGCAGTCAGCAACATGTAGCCTCGCCGCGTGGAGGAAAAAGACCCAAACTGTGCGCGCGTGATTCTCTGCTTTCTGCCGGAGGTGGGGAGGAGGGTGACATGTTTGCGTTACGTCCCGAGGACATGATCCCGCAACAGTAGAATCGATCGGGCTCTATGCCGCAGGAAATGTCCAGCGGAGGGATGGACGGATGGATTGTGGTGCACGGAGAGCAGACGCGGAGAGCAAAAAGAGCAGAAGAAGAAGAGGAAGAAGAGTGTCGGGCTCCTGAGAACAGTAAGTGGAGATCTTTTCGGGCTCATATTTGGGAGCCTCCTGTCTTTTACGCTGAAGGTGAAAATGTTGCCAGACTCAACTGTCTCTGGATTTGCCCTTCACATCCCGGGCTGCAGGATGTTTGGCGCTGCTGCATTCCTCCCAAGCTTCCTCTGGGGTTCATGTATGTGCTGCTCAGCCCCGGCACGCGCTTCATGTGAGGTGTGAGAGGCTTTGACCCCTCTGTCATTGATGCGTGTGCGCGTCTGTATGCCTCTACACGGCTGCTTTTGCACCCAGACGCGCACACACATGATGCACAGACCGGTGCGCAATCCTTCCATCACTCCTCTCCCGTCTCTGTGCTCCGCTGTTTCTGTGGGTAAAGTCAGAGCAGAACTTACAGGCTGTTAGTTCAGGTGGGAGATGTCTGGGATATAAAAGCCGCATACATGCGTCCACGCGCCTGTCAGCCCGCCGTGCAGGCATTTGCATTCTGCAACCGGTTGTTGCGCATACAGTATGTGCGCTATGCCCTCTCCAGCGGCCGCTGACCGCACCGAGGGGCTCACATCTCCAACCCCACCTCCACCTCCTCCCCCCTCAGCCTCCCTCCACCTTTACCCTCTCTCCTCAATCTGCTCTCTCATGACTGGCAGTTCCAGTTATTTCGAGGCCCCCAGGCAAAGACCAATATGAGGCCCTTCATCTTTCAGCCGAAAGCAACGTGAGCAACAAATGTTAGGGCTGTTTGAAGGGGGTTACAGGTGAAGAAACATCGTGTCCTCCAATCCTAAAGTGGCAAAATTCTGTCCAAACCCGATCGATATGCTGACTGTTTGCACTGTTTCAATTCTGCCAACTTATTCATGTAATTTGGACAGTAACAGGGGAAATGCTGGTAATTTTCAGTGATGGAATGATAATTACTGGATTGTTTTGTAATAATTATGAATGATGATTCTCAAGTGTGTGGGCAACATTTGGAGAAGTGATTGGAACTGACAGGAAGGGCCAATGCCACCCACTTTTCCCAACACTGTCCATTAATCTGTGTGATTTTTAGACTTTATCATTTGGATATAAACTCTTGATATCACTCCATTTTCCTTATTTGGGCATAATGTGCAGTTTTTTTAATGTAAAGTTTTGTCTGTCAGGTCAATCTGTCCTGCAAACTTAGATTTTTTTCTGATCAGAGAATGATCAGACTCATCAGCATCCTTTTTAGAGACATACAGACCGTTCAGTTGACTGTGTTGTAGTGTAGCGAACGCAAGAAGTGACAGTGAGCCTTACACTGGCCTGTAGGCCTGCACTGAATGGAACATTTGTTCAATCACAAAAAAGTCTGTCCTTGACACATGCTTAAATAGGATGGCGACAAGATTGGTCTGATATACATCCCATCGATTCGTTGAAACTGTCCATCCAGCAAATGTGTTAGCAAGTGTTTTAAATTGCCCATACAAGTTGGTGGCAGTATATATGAATATGAATAAGAGTTATAGATATTTCCAAACCTATCATTGCAGATTCTGAGACCAATATTTTTTGGCAGCGAGGTATCTCCTTTAAACTGATCTGATCATTTTATTGTGACAGTGTCTCTGTATTAGAAAATAATTTCAACCAAGCAAAACAGCATTTCATTCTCAAAAAGAGGACACTATCGTTTTAAAATGTAAACATTCAGGAATGATAGGGTGAAGCATTGAGCTTCATTCATGTATTCTGTGGATTTTTCAGTCAGTTGAATGAGATATATATGTGACTCATGTTCATGGCTAAACGCTGGCTGATTATCTATTTGCTGATACCAGTATTCCACTTTAAATTAATGTATGCAGATTCTGATATCATGCAGATAGCATTGTGTATCACTAATTTTCACTAGACAAACATAAAAAATACTAAAATTTCTTGCAATCACGAGAAATCCTTCTTATTACCTTAATTGCACAAACAGTGGCAACTTATTTGATCGATTCTGACAGAACTGCTTCAATTTCTTGTCATGAAATAATACTTTCTAAGTTATTTTGTTTAAAAGCTGCTATGAGGAGTTTCTAAGTAATTATAAAAAGTCTCACGTCTCACTTTTAGGTGAATGCCTGTTCGAAATACACACTTTAAGATGAGTTTTATAGCATCAAAATAGGTTATCTATAAATGTTATTCCTTAGCTTCGCTGTCTGGTCAGACAGCCGGCTACAAAGCTAGGATACAAAGTTTTCCAAAAGTTGCTTGTTGTCACACATCAAAAACTACCGCTACGTAACTAGAAAGAGATACATTACCTCAACGCTTTGCATCCTGTAAGTTGTTGAAAACAGAAATTGTAAAGCAACGCAGAGTTCTGACGAAGGTCTGAGCTGCTTTCATTAGCATCACAACAAACACACGCTTTGGCTTGGGTCCCGTCTTTTGGTGCGTTCCAGTTGTAGTCAGAAGTAGGAATTTCCAGGTTCCGATTAGGAAACTGCAACCGGAATGCCTCCGAAATCGGAATTTCCTACTGGGAACTTGGTGAAACCTCGCCACCCCCGAGTTGACAATCGAAGATGGATGCCCCCAGTGTGAACAGTTATTTAGCTCCTGTAGTAATCAATTTATTTGCACTTCTGACTGGGGTGTGTCGCTCTAGATCAGCTGTATACATAGTATTGTTAGACTTATATTTACAAAACGCTGCCACAGTGATAACCACATTCTTCATGTGATATTTGTGAACAAAAACGCAGGGCGTGCTAACAACAGCTAACAATAGCCTGGTAGATCAGCCTGTTTTTTTCCGACTTCAACTGGAACGCAGATAAGTCGGAAATGATGTCACTCCCAGTTCTGAGGTTACTGGAACGCAGCAATAGGATAGTCACCGTGTTTGCTCATGGGTAGCAGAGTCTTTATGTCGCCGGAAAGAGATTTTCCTCATTGCAATTTCAAGCATATGACGCTGTTTAAGTTCTCCTTCTGTCTGAATTGCACTCATATGTTGGCCATGTTTATCAGAGTTAACAGGAGTGAGTGAAAACATTGAGACTTCCCTCACTCACCATCACCTCCAACAGCACTTGTTGCCAACCCATTTGACCAACTAGAATTGTGCAGGATTTGCCTGCTCTGACTGACCAGAGAAGAAGCAGCATCTAGGACAGCATCATTGCATTCAAAAAAGGAAACTAAGAAACACAAGCAATTCTCCAGATTACATCTAAATTAAACAAACGAGCAGTACTGTTTGACAAATATTTTAGCACCATGGGGGGACAATTATGAATTTATGTCTCTTTTTAACTGTCCCACCTCTATTATTTTATTATTAGGTGGGAGAGAGCAGCATCGGAATTGATTAAATAGGTTTATTTAATTATTTTATAGGTTTCATTAAATTGTTGCTAATTAGCCTAAAACTCTCTGCAGTTTTTCTACCTTGTACAAAAATTACCAAAAGAAATGTGCAATCCAAACGTTTTGCAACCATTTAGCACACATGTTAATCACTGAACATAATTTTAGCTGTTTGCCTCATATTTGATGCTCATAATGACTCCATCTTCAGGCCCCTCGGAGCATAAGGCCCCGGGCATCGGCCTACCCTTGGCTAATGCTAAAGCCGTCCATGTTCCCTCTCTCAGTGTTATTAGCTTCAGGGAAGCTATCACATCCAGCATCAGCTCTACGTGTGTGTGTGTGTGTACGTATGTGTGTGTGTATAAGCAGCTGGTGCACCGGCATGAAAGCAGCAGGCTGTGAGTGAAGATCACTCCCCAGGACAGACAGGGGAAATTGGGATTCTGAGCTGGGAGCGTTCACCCCATCCTTCACCTCCTCCTCCTCCCCACCCAACACACACGTTGAGGCGCATGATTCCTCGACGCCTGATGAAAAATAAAGCACTCCTGCACTGATGACGCCGTACTTTCACTCGTGTGATTCAACAGTTTGGATTGAATTTCCAGTCATGTAGTACAGACCCTCCTCTCATCCCTCTTTCTTTACCGCAGCTGTCTGTGGTAGGGCCGGGGAATATAACCCAAAGTCACATTTGATATATTAGAGCTGAATGGTAGCAATATATATATCTGTTTCTGTGAGGAAATAAATGATTTTCACGATACCAGAATTTTAATCTTTGAGATGGTTTAGGAGAAAACCAAACAACACTTTGGCAGTTCTGCTGGATTGATTGATTGATTAATTTAACAAATAAGTCATAGCTAATCCTACTTTTTAATTATTATCTTGTTGTAATGTTTGTAAAATGGCTTTATATAATCGATTGAGACAATGTGCTTGTTAAGGTGTGTGCCACTTCCTCTTCCAGTATTAAATGGCTGAAAGCTGGGAGTGGGATTGTGGATGTCAGGGTGATCAGAGTGGTCTGTATTGGTGCACTCACATCTATCAGGTGTTGCTGTGTTGAATGATTCTACTTTTTCGTGATATTTCTGTGTTTCAAATGGGGCTTTCTCTTTTTTTAAAAGTAAAACTTGATCTTTTTTCAAGCATGCACATTAATAACTGGAGATATTTTGCTATTAATGTGTGTGGATGACTGGGCTGATAGATGTTGTTAAAGCAGCAGCAAAAGCAGAGAGTGAACCCTTCGATGATTCACTGTGAAGTATTTCATTAATCAAAACTAGTAATTAGAAGTTTAGAGTCAAGTCAAGTCGAGTTTATTTATATAGCACTTTTCCTACATCATATGTAACTCAAAGTGCTTACAGCAGAGACACAATAGGAAAGCTGGGGCGTTGATTCAAAGGAGTCCAGCGACCTTGTCTTAGCTCAGACCTCACAAAGTCTCTATTGTCCGATAAGATGACTGTTCGGCCTTTAGAGAAAGAGAGTTTCTGTTCCAGAGCAAAGTTCACTGGATGAGGAAGTGGAGGGGGGGATCGAGCCTCTGTTAGCAAAACATTCCAGGAGATAGTAGATGTGTCTGCTCAAGGTCAGACAGATGGGAAGCCATAGCAAATAGAGATAAGGAATAGTTTGAGTCAGACCAACTGCAATTGTCCTTCAGCCTTTCTCGTCTTTTGGTCTCTCATGAAGATGTTCCGAATCTGTGGGCCCATTCAACGGAGCCAAGCTGTCAACTTCTCCAAGGTGTTGTCCTGCTTGCGAACGAGTTCGAGAATCGCATCAAGCCTGCGATTGAGCTCACAAATCGCTTGAGTCTGAGTGTTGACAGCCCTGCACATTCCTTCAGTCATGATGGGCAGCTTCTCAAGAGCCAAAAGTGCTGCCATCGTCTTCTTAACTTTGTGATAAATCAGGAAAGTGCTAACTCCAAACAGCAGGTAACCTGTTATCATAAATCCAATTATGTAGGCATCTTCCACGTCCTCGACGGACAGAATTGACAGGCACACGATCCTCCACTTCTCCCAGGAGTCCATTGTGTACCCAGCCGGGAAAGTACCATCGGGACAGGCGGGTTCTCCTTTACCCGCTCTTCTCGTCGAGACAATTTGGTCAATGGTGTTGAGAGACCAGCCGATTATATGTAAGAAAATGCAGTCAAAGAAACTAAGTTAACACAAACACACACCAAAGTCCACCATGATGTCACGTCATACAATTTACATAGTCACCAGCTTCATTATTCACCAGTTATTTCACTTTTTTGCTGACCTGGGCAGTTTCACACATCATTTGGTTGTTGATGAGTATGGTCTTGATTTATCAGTTTGTCTTTAACACTCTATGTCATAGTTGTCCCTGCTGCTGTGTAAACTCTGTCATCTCTCCTCTGCTTCTACACTTATCCCACCTGTCATGAGCAAACTGCAGCTCAAGTCTGTGCAGCTTTAATTCTAAACAATGTGGACATCCAAGGCTCTGAATCAATGTAGGGGGCATGTTACAGTAGGGCTGAACGATTTGTGATTTTTCTGTCAGATATTGCAGTTTCGGTTCGATTCATGATTTTCTTCAATCAAACTTCAGCTCAATATTCTCCATGTTTACAGTATAGACTACAGTCAGGATATCAATAATCAAAAACACGTAACACATTATTCATCATTGAATATTCATGATTAATAATCTGTTTTCATTATTTAAGGGCCTTGGTGTTGACCTGCTTACCAGCACTTCCTGTGGAGATGTTATGTTCAGAACAAGTTGACTCTTTTGAACTACACTTTTATGTGAACAATGAGAGGCAATTTGCAATTGTGAGTCAGCTGTTTATTTGCAGGTTGTTCTTAAATGCAGACTCCCTGCAAATTTGTACACTGGTATGTGTAAAATAGTTGACACAACAGATCCTGGGACAGTTGGGAGCGCTGCAGAAAATTACAGCTTGGCGATTACATGACCTTGTTTTCTGAAATTGCGATTTTGATCCTAAATAGCTAAATCATTCAGCCCTGTGTTCCAGCTATCATACATTGCTGTAGTTAACAGTGAGTTTATCTCCAGGCTTAGAGGCTCTTGCTGTGAACAAATATTCCCAATTAAATTCAGAGCCACTCAATCTCCCCCCTTTCTTCCTTGACTGAATCTTGGCTGGTCTGTGACAGGAAAATACTTGGACTCTCCCTCTTCCCGCTACGATGACGTAAAAGACACGTGGTTTATACCTCCCAAGTGCCTCACTTAGAGACTCATTGCTCTTTACACCACTAGTTTTGCACTTCCCCTACCCTTACCCAAAATGCATTGTAAACTCTGTCAACTAAAACTTAAATGCATGGTGGCGCAGCAGGTAGTGCATGTGCATCACAGTAAGAAGGTTGCTGGTTTGAAACCTGTGTCAGTGCCTTTCTGTGTTTAGTTTTCATGTTCTCCCAGTGCATGCGTGGGCTCACTGTGGGTACTCTGGCTTCCTCCCACAGACCAAAACATGCTCATTAGGTTAATTATTTTTTCATTTTCATTAGATGATTTAACTATGACGTAGGAAGAATTGGAAATAACACATTGATGACATTAACACAAGACAGAGCGAGTAAAAGAAACATACCAGAAGTATAAATGCATTACATATTAAGAGTTTTAAGGTAATAAGTTTCTGTGTGTGTCTGTAAGGATGTAGCAAACTGGTGTTTACATAATGATAAGAGAAGATAGAAGTTTGATACATTAAATTTAGTGAGATGCTGAGCTAAAGTGCTGATCAGTGTTAATAATGCATGCACCAACGTGCATAGACCTACAATTCCGATAAATATACATGCACACAAACCAATCCATATAAAGCTTCACCTCTCCCACCAACCTGATCCCGCTTAGGCTCCATCCACCAGAGACCCCACTCCCCCATCCACCCCAAAATCCCCTTATGGGTGTGAACATAAATGGTTGTCTGTCTCCCTGTGTGGTCCTGTGATTGGCTGGTGACTAGCTTAGGTCGAACCCGGCCTCTTGTCCAGCGTCAGGTGGTCCAGGTTCCAGCCCCTGTGACCCTCAAAGGGAGAAGCAGTGCAGATAATTGATATTTTGCTGCCCTGAAAATGTGAGACTCAGGCCCCATCCGCAGGAAGCTAAACCGAGGTCTAAACGCATACGTTTTTTGCCGAATCTGCGTATCATAAATACGAAGATGGCATTTTGGGGGTCTGTAAACGATCATTTTTGAAACCAGGTTCCAGAGTGGAAAGATTTTGAAACGCCGTATACGCAGCTCCGTGACTACTGGCTCTCCGTAACTTTTCAGATACGCTTACATCATAGTTTCATATCTTCTTTGACACGCATGCACCACATGTGGCAATGACAACAACAATGGTGACGTACGGTGTAGCATATGTGCTGATGAAGCTAGTGACCCTACTATCCCTGTTGCAGCAAAATCTCCTGCTTCTCAATCACCACCGAGTTGAACAAACCAATATCGAGGACACATTATGCCACTTTATGATCACTTTATGAATCCTGTGATTGGCTGGTGACTGGCTCAGCCACTGGGTGGTCCAGGTTCCAGCCCCTGTGACCCTCAAAGGGAGAAGCAGTGCAGTTGATATTTTTCTCCCATGAACAAGATCCACAGCCTGAAAATGTGAGACTCAGAGTCTTTTTGTTTTCTGTACCCTGCAGTTGTTGATCAGACGTGTTCATTGTGAAATTTGGTTTACCGCAATGGCAGGAGCTTTTCTGGTATCTTGCTTGTGTTTGGCTAGAACTTGAAAGGCATCTGGCTTGAAGGGGAAAATTAAAGCAGCAGCAGATATATTTGACTTTGCAAAAAAACATCAAACATTATCACCTCACTGTTTCTAATCTGGAAATATATTCACACATCCCAAAAGCTTGATGTGCTTCCCACACTGGCTTGTGTAAGTGTTCTTTTCAGTGTCATATGTTCTAGCCTGTAATGAACTCGCATGTTGGAGTGGAAGCTGTCGGTCAGTGTGACATTATAGACAGAAGGCTTTTATTTTCTTGGTTTTCTCACCTGTTAAGTGCTACAAATGCAGGAAACAACTACTCCAGTGCACACTGATGGTGTTTCTCCTCCATTTTCTCCCACTAAAAGCACCACTCTCTGACGGCTCAGGCTCTGAATCAGACTGTTAACTGGGGTAGGGAAATATTTCACATTTTTAAGATATTTTTAAGATATGTTCTGTAAGAAGTAAGCCAGTTTGGTTTATAATAGTATATTTCATGATGACCTGAACTTTGAAAAAATGATGTCCAGGTTATTGTTTGGTTTAGATATTTTTTACAGGATGAACTGTCAGCAGTAATGCTTCCTTGTGATGAGATAATCCATCAGTAATCAACTGGTCAGGATGGGAAAATGCTTTGTGCAGCAGGGAGGGGAGAAGTCGACTAGAGTTGCTTGATTATGATAAAGTTGCATATATTTCAATTAATGTTGAGATCATGATTATTGGGCACAGTTATTGACACTGCAACAAGCAACAAGCAGAAGTACAAGCAACTAATCGACATGAAAGGTATGGCTATTAAAACTAGACTAATGCTGTAAAACTGGTTTAACGATCATGAACATGTTTCATTGTCTTTCTCCTTCTGCATCAACATACCCCTGCATTCAGAACTTCCACTGATCACAGCAGTGCAACAGGTTGTTTCAAAACCTCTGTACTTTTATTAACTTAGGACGCAGGTTCCTCTGACTACATATTTGATCTTAGGAAAAAGGAAAAAGTCGCATGGTGCTGGATCATATAAGCAGGGAGGGTGATCAAGCTCTGTGATTTGTTTCTGTGAGCCAGGAACTGCTTTACCGAGAGCGCAGTGTGAGCTGGAGTATTGTGTTGGTGAAGATGGAAACCATTTTCTGCGGTTGTCTCTATTTTCCTTGCAGTTTTTCAAGAACTTGTTTGTTACAGTGTTGATACAGTTTACTCTTCTGAAACCATCTAATCCAAAATTATATTCTTAATGTCAAAGCAAACATCAATATAACCTTGAATTTAGACTTTCTCTGTTTTTTTTTTTTTCCCCCTTGGTGATAATGGTGTTTCTTAATGCACTGACTTCTGTTTCATCGCATGTAATCACTCTTTAAGCATCTGGACTGCCCTCAATTTGTTCTAAAATGTCTCCACAAATTTGCTTGTGTTGTTCCTTTTGATCAGGACAGTTTTGTGACATACTTTTGTCATGTACAAATTTTCATGCAAAATTTGCCGAGCTGTCTTTTTGTCAATGGAGACCATTTCTGCTCTCATTCTTATACTGAGTCGTTGATTGATTGGAACAATTTGTTGAATGTTTTTCGAAGTTTTTGATCGGCATGGCTGCCTCTGATGTTTATCTGCCCGAACTTCCTTTCTGCCTTCACAAAATCTTTTGAGCTATTTATACGCATGTGCACGTGACATGTAGTTTTCCACATTTGCCTCAGGTATTAGACCAAAAGATTCAGCTGCTTTTTTGTTTAATGTCACCATAAATTTGAAGTTAAAACAACTAAGTAATAATAATTGTGAAAAAGAGGAAAACAAGTGTGCAATGCCCTGAATGGAGAATGGAGATCTTTTGATCTCTTTACTGGTCAGTTTTCATAATTTTCTGCAGCAGATATTTTAGATAAGATTAAAACTTGATGAAAACCCCAGCCCTAATGCTGACAGATTATCTTCACATTCAGACAACAAACAAAAGCAAACTGCACTAAGCAGCCAAACACTGAAGATATGTATGTTTTCATGGGTGATTTAAGATGATTTGACATGGAGCAGATGGGTAGAAAATGAGTCCGATTTATGATATTTGCTTTCTTAAATCATTTGTTTTTATTTGTCAGTGAACCTGGCTAAATAAGTTTGAAGTTTGCACATGTCACAACTACAGAGCAACAAATAAAGGTTGACAAAAATATATATTTAAGGTAGGCTACATGTAAATCCAACTTTTGGAGTTTGTTTAGGCTGACTAAAAGTGGCCCTGGTGCCATAGTTTGGATACCCCTGACTTAGTTGGTTGTTTCTACCAAATATTAAAAATCATATTGGATTTTAGGTCTTGTTGATAATGTTGCTTAGGTATAATACAGGTATCCTAAACTAAACTAAATGAGCTAAAGTAATTTAAAGTTTATTCTATTAGTATTTGAAAATAATTTCTCAATTCTTTCCAGGATAGTCCATCATAGTAAAAGTATATTGTGCAGTGAGTCCAGCTCTACTTCTATTATTTCTAAAATTTGAGTCATCTTTTCTGTCTTTTGTCTTTTACTGGCATCATAAGGGCTCCATCTACTTGACCCTTACCATGCCAACCATCTTGATTCAGTCTTGATTGATGTCCTGGACATGTTTGTGTGACCTACTGTCCTCATAGTAGCAAAATAAGAAAAGCATTTTCCTGTGTTTTTCCTGGGTCCTCCATTTAGAGCTGTTGGAGTGCTGAGGCTGCAGAGTCTTCATGATGCTGAGTCCAAGGGCCAGCGGGCCATTTGGCTCGATCCAGGTGTTTTATCTCTCGTTTGATACTTAAGCTTCACAAAGTGTGCTGGATAAAGATTTTGGCTCCCAGGCACTGGCACCAGAACAGGAGGGGACACTGAGACCTTTTGTCCCCCAAATTTTCACGGTGAGCCCAGGGTGACCAGTTTGACTGGGAGGACAGAGAGCAGCGATTGTTTTAACATCTTGAATCTTCTTCATGTGCCAAAAGTGCACAATGCTGTCTGCATACTTTCCTCTCCTCACGCCTTACTTCCGAGTCCATGATAAGTAGGTATGCACCATTCTTTCGACTGTGCATCTAGTAACAAGGAAGAGATTGCCAAAGCTCACCTACCACTAGTTAGCTTTCACTCCAACACTTGCAGTCAACAGGTAGCACTAGCCTGCCTCTGCCTACAGTCATCAGATAAACTCTACAGTCCTGTGTGCCTGTTGGGATGGTTTTTTAACTTTTATGTTACATTAAGTCTTCTTCTAGTCCTAAACAGAGGCTTTGTTTCATTGACCTACTTCCGCCGTGGTTTGTTGTAGGAGCAGAAGACAATATGAAGTTAGTAGAAGATAACATAAAGGGGTTCAAATAAATGAGTCAAAACAAGCACATAGGACCATTTAGAGTTGGTGAAGAGTTTATCTGATGACTGTAGGCAGAGGCAGGCTAGCCCTACCTGTTGACCCTCAGTGTTTGAGCTAAACTAACTAGCAGTGGGAAAGCTCTGCCTGTTTTTTTTTCGTTACTAGATGCACAGATGAAAGAATGATGTCTACCTGCTTGTCATGGACGTAGAAGTAAGGTCGGACATGAATTAAGAAAAATCTTGGCACATTACTTTAAGCTGGCATATACATAATATGTTCAAGGTCAAGTCTAAAGTCCATACTGCGGTGTTTTTGCTTTTTTTTTTATGAAGCATTAAGAAGATGGACGCACATCCTCAGTGTGCTATTCCTATCCGCTCCGGTGCAAGTGATACTCCCAGAAAACAAGAAAATGCTTTGTAGTGGATGAGGAGTGGGCCAGCTGCTCTGTACAAAATCAACACACAGCCCGTTCTATCTTTTATTTTGCCGACAGTGGTGGGGATCCAAAATGCTTCCATGTGGCGCTCCTTTGTTTTTATTGTGGGCTCAGAGTGGCTTTGTCTGTCCTCCATTTTCTCAAGTTATGCTTTTTGTTGTTAAGGTCAGGAGATGAAATGACGGTTGTTTCAGCGGGATCCTCCTCTTTTGTATCATGTGGTTCACCGCTTCAATCATCCTAGTGTACTGCAGAGCTGTATATTCTCAATTCAAACGTATATTTACAGTTAAAGTATGGATTTTTTTCCCTATACTGGAAGATTTATCAGAGTACCGAGTACAAGCTGACAGCTGTAGTGAGTGTCAGGTAAATGGGAGTGCCCCCCCCCCCCACTACATAACTCATACTGGCACCACTGCTCCCAAGCAGAGACCCTGAAGGCTGAGAGGTTTATCCCATATTCACACTCACCTCCTTTTTTCATTTAAGGGCCACCTGCATCTGAGGCAGCGTATAAATCTGGTCATCCACTCGGTCTTTGACGACAATGTGGCTTTTATTCACCTTGAAATGAAGCTAACAGATGAAAATGGCGGCCTGCTCTGCTGTCAGATTGACTGTGGCTCTGACTGTGACAGACAGGTGGAGTACAAAGTGATGCGGAACTAAAGTGGCACATGTTGATCTCACCGTGTTTTCTCTCAAACCAACAAAACCACAGAGCTTGTTACCTGGAATCTGTAAGCACACACACAGCAGGCTGACTCCTGATTTGAATATAAAAACATCCAGCAGCTGTCAGGCTTCTGAAGAGAGAGAGAAACCAGTACAGGTCACATTTCTGGTAACCTCTATTTACAGATTCTACACAACATGTGGAGTCTGTCCCCAGAGGTCTGTGTTTTGAGGTAGTTAAGTATTCTGGTTTAAAATGATCGTATGTTGGTGAATGCTTTTAAAGACACAACAGACAGACAATGATTACATTAAATCTACAGAAAGATACTGAAAGTATAGGCGTGGTTTAGTCAAGCACATAAGTAAAAGTAGTTATTGTAATTTTAAAACAGTTCTTAAACAGTTGCTGCACTGCTAAGTAATTTAATTTTATATCCTTATTGCTTGTTGTTTTCTGTAATTAGTTTTCTTTAATTCATTCTCTTTTACAGTCGTGTTTTTTCAGTTTGTTGGTTCATTTGCTAAGTTGTCATTTTAGATTCTTATTCTGTTGTTGACTTTGGCATTGATTTCAGAGTTTGTTTGTGTTTTTGTAACCTTGCACAGCAACTGGACTCTCTGTTAGTTGACCAACAGGCAGAACTAATAGCTACCAGCAAGTAAATAATACCTTCAACCTAAAGGAATATTGACCATTTATTAAGAGAACTAAGGACTTTTCCCATGAGAGGGGAATGCAAGCCTTTACAGGAAGTGATTCTTATCAAGCCCCACCCTCCCTGGTAACTGTTGCCAGGGAGTGCAATCTGTCGTATTTGGCCTCCTTTCTATTTGAAACAACATCAGCCACTATTTGGCTATTTTTTTTATTTATTTTTAATCAATTTAATCTTGTCCTTAAACTTGGCCTCAGCAAAAGTTTAATGGAAACTAAAGTTTAAATGGTGTATGACTACTGCGCAAAATCTGTAGGGTTTTTTTGAACATGATCCCAAATATTACTTTTAATGATGTAGTCATTAGCTGCCTGTGTCTAGTAGTTCTATTATTACCACTTAGTATTATTAGAGCAAGAGGTGGATCTCGGAGTTTTGTAAGTTTTCTAAAGGGCCATCAAGGGGTCACATTTCTCACAGAGGGGCCAAGTGTTTGTCCAACATACATGCCGTCAGATTTATGATAAGGCATTCCTTTTTACGCCACGCCTTTTTAAAAAATCAAATAAAAAGTGTTGATATTGAAACTCATTTTTAATTTCACACTTGAATATATGAGCATAAACAAAGGAAGTTAAAGGTGCTAGAGATATAGAAATATCTATTACCAGCGAAATAAAGACTCTGCGTTCCAGTAACCTCGGAAATGGGAGTGACATCATCTCTGACTTATCGGCGTTCCAGTTGAAGTCAGAAAAAAACATGCCGATCTACCAGGCTATTGTTAGCTGTTGTTAGCACGCCCTGCATTGTTGTATGAAGAATGTGATTTATACTATAGCAGCATTTTTGTAAATATAAGTCTAACAACACTATGTATACAGCTAATCTAGAGCGACACACCCCAGTCAGAAGTGCAAATAAATTGATTATTACAGGAGCTAAATAACTGTTCACACTGGGGGCATCCATCTTCGACTGTCAACTTGGGGGTGGCAAGGTTTCACCGAGTTCCCAGTAGGAAATTCAGACTTCGGGGGACGTTCCAGTTGCAGTTTCCTACTAGAAATTCCTACTTCTGACAAAAACCGGAACGCACCAAAGACGTTACCGAAGTCAAAGCGTGTGTTTTTTGTGGTAAATGCAGTTCGGACCTTCCTCAGAACTCTGCATTGCTTTACAACTTCTTTTTTCAACAACTTACAGGATGCAAAGCGACGAGGTAATTTATCTCTTTCTAGTTACATAGTTTTTGATGAGTGACAACAAGCAACTTTTGGAAAACTTATTATCGTAGTTGTAGCCGGCTATATATCGCTACTTACAGCCTGGTGCTCTAAGACGTGTAATATAAATGATAAAATAATATAAATTTGCTCTAGTTTTAATTGTCTTGTTCCCAAAGTTGAGTATATAATGCATGGCAATGCATTATGGGGCTATGCAATGCATTGTGGGCTTTTGAGTGTGACTAGTATGCCCACCTCGCATACTTAAAATTTTTCGATATAGTATACATCCGGGGTATTTCTGCACACTCAATCTTTTCATACTATCTAATGTGAACGCACTACATACTCATTTTGATGTCACACTTAGTATGAGTAGTACGTTAGTATGCCATTTCGGACACAGCCATTGTCATTCTATAGAAAAACGATAGATGAGTGACAGGACAGGGGCACTTCAGTCGGCCAATTCAGATTTTCGATGGGGTCAATACTCCTGTAACTCCGCCCCTAGAACCGCCACTGACTCGAGCACCAAACATAATCAATGTCAAAAAGGTTTCTCTTACCTTAAAGTTTGTGTATGATTTTCACCACAAAGCAAAACAAAGAACTGCTAAACCAAAAATCTGTGGGCTCTTTGATTCTGATTGGTCTGTTAACCACAAGGCCAGTAAGAAGCCGATGTAGAGAAAAATCTAGCCACAGAGCATTGACATAGACTCTGCCTACACAGATTGTGTTTAACTTGAGTAACCTGGTTATGGCATCTTAAATAACGGGCTCTCTGATTCTGATTGGCTAGTTGAGGAACAAACGAGAGAGCAAACAAAGGTCAATTTCTCTGATGCTGTGTCCTGAAAACCAATTCACATTTAAATTCTGACATCTGTGAATGTATTATCTGGGATGATGAATAGCCATGCACATTTTCACCAAACCTATGAAGGCTCAAACAATGCCGGCCATGCTTGTACCTGACCCTCTGCTCTTTCTGCAGTCCTGACACCAGGGTCAAAACGTGTGCAGGTGTATGAGGATGAATGTTTTTAATCTCCATGCATTGGCATATGTTAAAGTAAATACAATGCGGGTGGGTAGCAAGCAAGAGAGAAGGAAAGGAAATGTTTAGGAGCATTTTAAAATCCAAAGGGTTTATGTATGTCTTCTGTATGTTTGATGCTTCTGCTGCTGTTTGATCACGCCAGCCCTCAGCTTCTATCCATCATGGGAGAGCGTGCCGCGTCCCTTTATGTGAAACAGCTTTTGAACACTGTCGAAGTCTTGGTTTTGACACTTGATGACGGTAAATACTGGTTATTTTGTTGGATAAAATCACCTGTGAACTTGACACCCTTATCTGCCAAAGAAAATGTTATCAGCCGATGTTAAAGTATTGTGAGATTAAGTTAGAATGAAGTGTTTGTGTCTTCATGAGTGCTTCCTCTGTAATGTCTGACACATTCAACAATGATCTAACTGCATCCAACATAATTTTGAATCCATTTTCTTATGAATTTTCTGCCACCTCAACGTTTGTGCATACCTCTGAATGGCTGTACCTTTTCTATTATTAAGCAGCCAATGATTAAAACCACCGATCCTCACATAATGGAAAAAAACAGTTATTATTTTAATAGAAGGTTGGTTATCTATTTCTGTGGCTGTAACATGCAATTGTTAATAATGCCAAAGCCAAATTTGGAGACCTTTGCTTGATGTAATAACCCCCCCCCCCCCCCATTATACTGGGCCCAAGGAAGCCCCTTTTTCTCCTCTAATAGGCAGCCTGGCTTGTACCATGGTATAAAAATGAATGTTAGACTGTAGGGAGCACACCCTCATATTCAGAGTGAATGGCAGCCCAGTGAAACGTGCCTGTGGAATTAAGCAGAGGTGAGTCATACGCTGTGGCCTTTACAGTTTCTCTCTGAGGTCCTTTTAAGCACGTTCTGTGAATGGTAGCTGCTGGAGGAATGGATAATCAATACACAGGAGCACTGAGGCTGATCTGGAAAATCCTACTGGCAAAAATGTTTAACATTACTTTGATTGTATTTATGGTGCTTAAACACTCACAAGGTTGGACCTCCTTTAGACATAAGAGCTGCCTTAAAGGTGTAGTCAGCGATGTGGGAGAAATCGAGTGGGGAGGTTGTTGATAAACGAGTTTAGACCCGCCTCTCCCTTCATACCTCACCCCTGGCTCCACCCCTGAAAACTGATGGATGTGCATCGTCATGAAAATGGGCATAGCTGACCAACATAGCTAAGGTAACCCCGACTCGTCAGACAATAGTAGCCACAACTCGACTGCCATTATTGATAACATCACGACAACAGTACATATTTGGCAGATTAGACAATAAGATGAATGCCCGACGGCTGTTACTGTTATGTGAAGCACCACCAAGCTAATGTTGCTTACCTATCCAGCAGAAAGACAGCTACATCTGCGTCCGTTTTCAGGTATTTCAATTCGCGGAGTTCCCTCCACCTTTGGAAAGCAACACCAATGTTGACCCGGGTCTTCGCTCTTTCATGGTCATGGCCCTTCTTTTTCACTTTTCACTCCTCTTACCTTTTTCTACTGCACCTATTCTATCTCTCTCTATGCTAACTGTGCATGCTACGCAACCTACGACTCCCCCTCTCCTCTCTGTCTGATCTGCGCATGAGTATGATCGCCCCCTGGATGTGGGGGGTGTACCCTGTTTTGGTGACTCGGCCCGAGCCACAGTATTTACTTGCTGAAATTCAGAGCCAAGGCTGTGTATTGAAACCGGACTTTTTTTCAACATGCTGTCAGTGGTGACATCTTGTGGATGGAGTGGAGAAATACGGTGATTTTAACAAATAGTCCATTAGATTAGAAGTTTAGAAGATCGCTGACTACACCTTTGAGCAGGGTGCACCCTAAAAGATAATCAACTTCCGTTTCAGCTCGAATCCCGACTAAAGACCAAAGTCAGCAAATGCCTGGTGATCCTAAAGTTTATTTCACCTGATTGTTCTGTACTGTGAGGCAAGTTAAGAGTAATTTTATGCTCTACAATCATCTTGAAATGGGAATGTTTATGCTTTGACCTGGAATCGTAAATATTAAATGTGTTCAGTATGACAATCAGAAATCCTGATGTGTGTGGAAGTAGAGCTGAGGACATCCTCTGTGTCTTGTCACATGAGACAGCACAGAGTTACTCAGGGTGCAAGCTGGATAAAACCCAAAGTAAATGATTTGTGGCAAAACAGGACAACCTTAGCAGTGTAGTCGGTAAATTATATATTACAGACTGATAAGGAGGGGAGCTGGAAAGAAATCAAAACTGCCAAGGATGTAATAGGAATCTAAGTGCTAGCTGCATTTAGCCCGATATTAGGACTAGGGCTGAACGATTTGAGAAAAAAATCTAATTGCAATTTTTTTCCCAAATATTGCGATTTACTCTGCAATTGTTTTAATGCTCCTCATCCTATGTATTCTTAAACAAACATAAGCAGTAGTTCTTTTTATAGTAAAACCAATATGACATTATATTAATCTAAGGATAAAAGATTTGAGAAAAAGTGGAGAAGTGAAGAACAGAAGCAAAATGGGTATGAAATTGTAAAAACTGGGTAAAAATGGTATGAAAGTGGAAAAAGGTTCATAAATAGGTGCAAATAGGAATGAAATTTCAAAAAAATGGGAAAAATTGGCAAAAAAAAAATCCAAAAGTGGCTTAGGACAATTGATTATGGCAGCAAAATTGGGAATTAAATTTGAAAATAAATTTAAAAAAACATGTAAAAAAAAAAAAAAAAAAAAAAGGCTCTGACAGTGGCCAAAAAAAGATGAATGGGGGCAAAATAGGAATAAAGTTGTAAAAAAGGTAAAAATTGTCCAAAAGTGGGAAAAAAGTGTATGGATAGAAGTAGAAAATAGGCATATATTTGCAAAAAACTACATCACAATGCCAAAATGTTCAACACATTTTGGGCTAAAAATATTGAACCTTCTGCGATTTGAAAATTGCAACAAGCCATACTGGGATTTAATCTAATTTGCAATTAATTATTCAGCCCTAATTGTGATGTACTGCCTTGTTTATGCATTGTAAAACACCATAATGTATCATGATACACTGCATCGTCGACCATGTGTCATGATGAATAACGTATTACCAGATTCTTGCCAGTACACACCCTAGTCCCTTGGTTGTACCGAGGAGTTTAACCTTCGAAATGGAGGTTACATTTTACTGGCAAATGTTTGTTTGTTTGCAAGATTACACAAAAGACTACAAATGGATTTTGCTGAAATGTTAAGGGGATGTTGGTAATGGCCCAGCTTAGAAATGATTAGATTTTGGTGGTGATCTAGATTACCTCCATAAGTACACAATTGTTTTTGCTTGATAACTGTCTAACTAGTAATGATATCAACATGATTCTGATTGTAGGTGTGGGTTTTCAGGGTCAGAAGATCATATTATGATGGTAAATTCATCATAAACTATTGTGGATAGATGTAACAGCAATGTGTGAGCTACCTTGGCAGAGGTTTGTGCTCTCTGAGTGCTTTGTAATTTCTCTGTTGTTAGACTATTTTCTGTTAACCAAAGAGGTGGTTCGGTGATTAAAATCTCAGTAGATCAGCAGTTTCTGAAATACTCTAACCAGCATGTCTAACACAACAACAATGCACTCTTAAAGTCACTTGGATCGCTGTTCTTTCCTATTCTGATGCCTGGTTAAAATTCAACCAGTAAGCTTACTGCTATGTGATTTGCTGATTGGATATTTTCATCATAAAGTACTTGGACTGGTGTACTTAATAAAGTGGCCATTAAGTGCATGTATATTTTCTCCTAGATGGTTTTAATGAGCTAGAAAAATGTTGTATTAGCTCATTTGGTTTCCAGCAGTACAGTCATTAGCTGCAGACAGATTATTAAAATTAAAAGTTAGAGAAAAGGAAACCGGGGAGTTATGAAATGAGACAAAAACAAATGTCTGGGTCTTAAACTGATGACTTTAAGTTGAAACAGCGAGATGATGCCAACTGCTGCACGCTGCTGAGTCACAGAGTTCAGCAGACACAGATTAGCGCAGTCATTTGTCAAACATTATTAATGTTTTTGCTGTTTCTGTAAAGGAGAAAAAACATACAGTGAATGTTTACAGGAGGAGGAATATGTTGGAAAAGTTGTATTTATTTTACAGAACACAATGAACAATGTTGAGCCTGCTGTTTACCTTTAAAGCATTATTTATCTATTTTATGTCACTGACACCAAGACATTTATCACGTGAGACACTGGGGAGCACACACTCTTAAATATGTACATAAATACAGAATGATTAGGTTCATGAACATGCTGTAGGATCTATTTTTTATAAGTGCTGAAGCGTTAAAGCATCCTCCTCCAGCCCTTGAATCCCCTGTGTGCTAAAAGTTTATCGTCCCTCTCTGGGGGGGTTAATATCATCACCGCTGAGCAGGAAGTCAGCGGGAGTGTTTCCTTGCTGGGAGCGACACAGTCGGAGTATTAACGCTGCACAGTCTCTACATTTACATAATAATCTATCCCCCATGAGTTGGCTGCCTGAGCCTTAAACTTTTCTTATTAATGCTCTGAGATGTGAAGAGGCAGAACCCTTGCTCACATCATAATCACTTCAACTCTTAGTATTCAGGTGCCATGAATGTCGCGACACCATAGGCGATCAGAGAACATGATCAGCAGGAAGATTATCCAGGTGTAACAACTGGCGAAAACAATGTACACGGACAAGAGAAGAAGAAGACTGACTAACAGACATGACAAAAACATTTTCATATACATGCAAAATATGTGAAAATGTGTTCGTCCACACAAAAACACTGAGAATGCTGTAGTACATATGCCTGGCCTGTAAGTGGTCCTGCAGGGCATCAGCTGCAGTGTTTTGTGGTTAATAAGTGGATGAAAAGGATCCAGCTGGAATAATGTCCGCTTATACATCCTATTATATGATATATGATATGATCGCAGTGAAACTCGAGCGGACGTGACATCACCGAGCGACGGCCGACGGCAACGGTGACCAAAATGAGATATTTATTGGTGTGCGACGCTACGTCAGTGGGCAACGCGATTTTGGTAGCTGGGTCTCTTGCGGTGTGAACGCAGCATAACAGATGGAGGAGACGGGTGCAATATTATGCTGCAGGCACATTACACCAACATCATCCTGAAAATTAGTGGGTTGACCCGGGTGTGACATTCCCACTGCAGCCGATCGGAGGCGAGCAGATACAGACCAGTGTCGCATGCAGGTTCAGTCGACTCTGGTCTAAATGCTGATTAGACCATTTCCTGCTGCCTACAGGAGCTGATTGTTAGCAGAATCAAACACTTTTTTTTTGGCCAGAGGGAAAGTGGAGAACATAACATTGATACGATTGCCAATATGGCAGTGATGGGGCTGACCTGGGAAACATAGTGTCATTTTAGGCCCAATAATTGGCCCCGCCAAGGATAGAGGTGGATCAGGGTAGTGGTGCGTTGCATCATAAAATGGTTCCAAACACAAGAACTTTGTTGGATTGAGCCAATGTTGCTGTTTGTGCAGTTTTAGCCAAAAAGTGGAGTAACTAAAGGCTCTCAGTGCAACCACTGGCCACTAGATATTAGCTAGCATCTGAATGGACCCACGGATTTGGAATATCATCATGAGAGACCAAAAAACTAGAAAGGCTGATGGAAAATTACAGTTGGTCTGACCCAAACTATTCCTTATCTCTATCTGTTTTGGTTCCCATCTGTCTGTCCTTGAGCAGACATATCAACTCTCCTGGAATGTTTTGCTAACAGAGGCTTGATCCTCCCCCCCTCCACTCACTCATCCTGTGAACTTTGCTCTGGAACAGAAACTCTCTCTCAAGGCTGTACAGTCATCTTATCAGACAATAGAGACTTTGTGAGGTCTGAGCTAAGACAAGGTGACTGGTCTCCCTTCGAATCAACGCCCCCGCTGCCTGCCCCCCCCCCCCTTTCCTCTTGTTTTCTTTTCTGCAAGCACTTTGAGTTACATATGTTGTAGGAAAAGTGTTATATGAATAAAGTTTGACTGATTGGTTGATCTGGACCAGGCTTTCTCTCCTCAGGCACAAGGGTTGTTGGGTGTTTTAGTGCTTCCTAGTACCATGGGCCTGGAGCGACCCCACTTCTAAAAACAGGAACTATCACTTAAATAAACTATGAAACAGCTTTTATTAAAATTTGAAGTCAGCAGGTTTGATAGCACCTTTTGGCTTGTTAGTGATGTAGTATGATGCTAGCCAGTTTTCTGCCTTTTTGAACACCGTCTTCATGTCTGTTTCCTCTACATCCACGTGTTGAGCAAGAAATTCTGAAGGAGGAAAGCGAGAGAAGAATGGAGGGAACTGATGGAGGAGGCCACGTGTGTCATGATGCCGCAGTACTTATCGTCATGTGTCGCCACTTCCCACAATCCTCCACAGTTTAGTGACGAAGCAGAAAAACAGCATGACACTGGCCGTGTGTGTGTGTGTTGTCAGTCGTCCTCTTTCGCCCTCTCTGTCTCTCTCTCCGCCAAATTCACACGTTTTAATTGTGACACTAAGCCGTCTGATAGTCCATTTCATTCACATAATCCCCCTGTGTTGTTGAAACACACTCTCTCTTTCATGTGTGTGTGAGAGGGAGGAGAGGCAGCGATGGTGTGTGTGTGTGTGTGAGTGACATCATAGCCATTGAGGGCTGCAGCAGGCTGAATGAGTTCAGCCATTTTGGGTTGTTTTTCAGGGACGACTGGACTTCATTCTGCTCTCATTTTGTTTTTTTTGACCAAATCTACTTCTTTTATTCACCCTCTACCCACAATATTTCCAGTTTTCTTTCTGTGTTAACTCAGATTATTGTTTTATACTATTCTTTCCTAATATTTACCCCTTTTCACCTCTTTTCATTCAAGTTTTCTCCTTCTCCTTACAATCTCTTCAGCATTGACTCGCTTTATGCCCTCCTTTTCTGTTTCTCAGTCTTCCCTCCCTGTGCTGTCAGTCTCCCTTCCCTTTTCTCTAGAGATGCCCCAATCAGATTCTTGCTGCCAATGCCATCATCAATCGCCTATCAGTAAGTGCATCTCCATTACCCTTGGAATGTGCAAAATGTAAATATTGCAATAAAAAACTGGCAATGGAAACACCTGAATTTCGAAAAAGCACTGAAATTTCGCTAGAAAGTTTTTACGCCTTCTTAAGGTGGTTTTTCAGATGTTTCGATATTCAAATATATCACAAAAGTGCAGTGGAAACACTTTTTCCGCAATTATACATCACAGGACGTGACATACCTGGTCACATGATCACTCTAGGAGTAAACATGGCGCGGTACAGTTGGACAGAGTAGAAGACGGAGGCCTTTCTTGCCATTATTCTCCAGAAAAACACAACTGCCATACTAGACATCAAACAATGGAGGAAGGCAGAGCGTTGTAAGGAGATAGAAAAGGAAATGAGGTAGAAAGGGTTCGAAAAGCCTTGGCATATTCATGCATCCATCTTCCTGCAGTGAAATCTCGTGGGATGATATTTCACGAGAGTTACGACGCTAGAACAACCTTCAATGGAAACACGTTCAAAGCGCAAATATGCTTTGTCGAAATTTTAGGAATATCGCTTTTATTTTGTGAAAATCTGAAATGGAAACCGAGCTAGTGAGATTTTCTGTATCTTAAAATCTTTGTGTTTGCTCAACGAAGAGTCACAACCTCTACAGGTGCAATGCAACACATTTCACAGTCAGGACAGTTGAATTACACAGTGTGATAATTCTTTTGTTTATTACGAAAATGTTTAAGTAAGTTTTAAAGGGATATTTCAGGTTTTGAATTGGGGTCCCTCAAGGTCCATGGCACCAGTAAATATACAGTAATATCCAATAAAGCAGCAGGACCGCTGTGTCCCTGAGGGAAGATAGCCAGGTACAGATACAAGGCAATACATAGCAGTAAATGGTGCCACCAAAAACCTTGTAATTAACCCACTTTAGGGTAAAAAGTCAACCCGATACTAAAAGATGATGTCACCGACTGCCGGCTACTGATTGGTCAGACAATGTCTTCATCGATGAGTCATGAGCGCGACGACCTAGCATGCTAGCGGTAGCTACCGTTAGCTTACCCTCATACGTCTTTTCTTTGCAGCTCGATTGCTCTCGTCCTCGGCTTCATTCTGTTGTATAGCTTCCAAAACTCTCCTGTGCTTCTCAAGGGGTATTTTTTCTTACCATCCGCAGCCTTCTTCTGCTTTCCTTTTTTACTCAGTTTGTGACAAAAAGCCACAGATTACTGTGTCGCGCTCAAAATGACGTCTTCGCAGTGCCGCTCAGCTGTTTACAGCGACACTGCACGCCGTTGGGCAGGCGACTGGGGCTAATGGAAAAGCAGCACAAGGCGAGTAGAGTAGAGCCAGGTAGAGTCGGGTAGAGTTGAGTAGAGTACGGCTAGTGGAAAAGGGCCATATGTTGGCTCTACTACATGCTATGGGGGCAGTGGCGATCAGTTTGAATTGGAAAAGTTAACTGGGCATGACCAAAGGTTAGTTAGATTTATAATCCAACAATAAACCAAAAACATGATTACCAATTTAAGTTTAATTTGAGGAGAAATTAAACAATGTGCATGATAACGCAATGTATGGTTAAAAAAAATGACCATGTGACTTTAGAGGTTTTTGGTTATTTCCTGCAGCTGACATGGCGTTTGCTCTGACAGGTTCAAACTTTTCGTCTTTGTATTTCGCCACTTTCATGACTTTAAAGTATCTCCTCTGTCATCTGTCATTCTTACCGGCTATCCCACGGTAAACAACTTCATTTGACATTTTACAATGGCATTTTAATTTGGCATTTTGACAGCGTTTCTCTGTGTTGACATCACTTCCTGCCCCCGTCTGGACCTCTCCACTGTGACGTGATGTCAGCTGAGAGTAACCTTGTAGCTTCCTGTCCTCCCTGTTTTGTGCTCTGCTTCTTCTTTTTTATACCTTTGTCATTACCGCCTGTTTTTCTCCAGCTCCTGTCTGATCTGCCCTTAAAACTTCTTCCGTCTCATCCCCCTTTTCTTATTCTCAGGGTCATTTCGCTGCCTTTTGTCCACTACTCCTTTACTACCCCTTTTCCATTTTGCCATGTCCTTCCTCAAAGTCTTGTCACATTTCTTTGAACCTCATTGTTTTCAGTCTGTCCTTTCTTCCTCTTCTTGATGACTTCCATTTCCTCGAGCTCTGACTACTTTTCTCAGAGCTCTGTCTTATTTCACCTCCTCCATCCACTGGTTCTTAGTTTTGACTGGACTAACTGTCTTCTTTCTTTGGGATAGTTCATGAGTAATGGGCTGGGATTTAATGGTAAAAGCCACTGTGACGCAGACCAGCTCTAAATCAATACAGAAAGAGCCAGCACAGAAGCAAGAGCCACTTATTGCTGCACACATGAGGGGAGTCTGATTTGTAACCAGTATATGTTTTCATGCCCGAAGGAACAAAAGTTGAGTTTGTTTTGAGGAATGACTTCCAGTTTGTAACTTTTTTCTGGGTGATGCCATCCACACAGAGGTGGATGTATTTCACAGCAGTGTTCCAGAGCTGAGGGCAGAGGAAAAAAGGCCAAAGTTGGGAGAAGGAAGTGTGTCCTCTGCAGGATGATGGGAGGGTTGATTAGTTCACGATGTGAAGTGGCCCTCTGCGTTGTTCCAGAAAAAAACTGTTTCAATTTACAATATAGCTCAAATACGCCCAGAGGAAAGAGTGTAAATATATGAGTAGTATTGGTACTGAGGAGAACGAAGAAGAGGCTACCATGGTAATTATTTCCTACACCGAACTAACAATGTTTACATTTCACTCTCTTCTTCATTTTTTTCCTTCTAATGTGTTGTATGTATTGTGTTTGAGACGGCATCAGCGACTCTCTGGACACTCATTGTAAATCAAAACAAAGAAAAACCCATACAGAAAAGTTTTGAAGATGTTTTTATATTAGCGAATACTGTGTTTAACCACCGGCAATGGAGTCCTTGGTGCTTGGGTGTTTTTGCATTGTTTGAGACACAAGCAGCGATCTTCGTCCCACTCTCACATTTATTGTGCAGCTTGGAGGATGAAATGGGCCCGTTCTGCACGGATGAGATGGTTTCTTAAGAGGCAGGAGACGTTGGAACTTGCCTTTGCCAACTTGCCAACTCGCAGTCTTCCATAAGGTGATTACAGACCACTCGTCGACTAGTCTAATGATTTCCACAGGGCATTACAAAAAGTGTGGACAACCTGTAGTTGTTAGACTTTACAGTTACCACAACACAGGCAGAGCTATAGGCTATACTCTGGGAGTCGTACAGCTGTGACGTCACACAGCAGCGGTCCCATATCCCGGCGTGGTTGCATTCGCTTCTGAACCGAACCGTGACCGAGTCCTCTTCAATCACGTTGGAGACCGTCTCCCCAAGTGAGCCCAGGCGAGGTTTGTTTGCATTCACACTACCAAAATGAACCAGAGTTTGGGCTCAATCGCAACCGGATCCGGGACAGGGCCCCTAGTGGGAAAGCACCCTCAAATTCTGTTTTGTTTTGATAATATTCTTCCTGAAAAATAACTTTGAATACATTAATTTGACATCATAATAACACAAATATTCTGATAGCAGAGGGTGTCTTGGAAAAATGTCTTTTGGCCCTACTCGATTTGCTGCATGTTTCCACTAGCCTGGTACCTCCTAAAACAAGCTAGTTTTAGTACCTACTCCGCTCTGGTTCTAAGCGTGCTGAGTCGATACTAAAAGATGACGTCACCAACTGCCGGCTACTTATTGGTCAGACAATGTCTTCATCGATGAGTCATGAGCGTGACGACCTAGCATGCTAGCAGTAACTACCATTAGCTTACCCTCATAAGTCTTTTCTTTGCAGCTCGATTGCTCTCGTCCTCGACTTCATTTTGTTGTATAGCTTCCAAAACTCTCCTGTGCTTCTCAAGGGGTATTTCTCCTTACCACCTGTAGTCTTCTTCTGCTTTCCTTTTTTACTCAGTTTGTGACAAAAAGCCACAGATTGTTGTGTCGCTCAATGGCTCAAGTTTTTGAGGGTTAAATTATGTTTCATTGGCATTTTTTTAAAAATAAATTCCCCCTTTTTAATTCTCTTCTCTGGTTCCTCTCTTTCCTCTGTCCTTCCTCCTCTTCTTTTTCATTATCCTCTTTTACCCTCTTATCTCCTCTTTCCAGAGTGAGCCACTGTTCCTTCTCTCCTTCATTACCCTCCTCAGTCATTCCTCTCTATCTCCGCCCTCTCTCACCCTCTCTTTTATCCATCTCCCCTCCTCCTCTTCCTCACTCTCTCGCTCCCTCCCTTTCTTCACCTGTTCATATCTCTACCTCTTCATCCTCCTCTTCTCTCCTCTCTTTTTTATCGGCACGCTCCATCAGATTCTGTGAATGGATGCCCGAGAACAAGGAGATGAATGGACTCACATTCATCCTAAGGTGTGTTTCATCATGCCTGGACATGACTCCCCCTCCTCTGTCCCACCCCTCACAGACACACACACACACACACACACACACACACCCACGACCATCCTCCTTCAGCGTATCTGATGCAGCACTCGGGCCTGTGTCAACATCGTGGAGGGGAAACTAAGTGGATCAGCCGCCTACAGTGTCAGATGGAGAGCGATTGGTGTCTGGGGGAGGAGAGGGAAGAAGTGGGAAGGGTAGATCTGAGGGTAGAAGTTAGGATTTAAGAAGAGGAAAGAGTGGAGAATAAAGGAAGCAAATAGATTTAAAAAAACAAAACACTGAGAGGAAGTGAGAGTGATTGTGGCTAAAGATTCGAGGAAGAGGGAAGGACAGAAGAGAAGGAGATAAGGCAGAGGTGAGTGCAGAAAGGAGCCAGGGAATTGGAGCCGCGAGAGACAAGATGTCTCGGTGTCAAAGTTAATTGATGCATGCAGAGTTAACATATGTCATTAGGTGGAGGATTCATTATGTCAGGACTGCGTACGTGCTCGAAGACTCTTGAGGAGCGCAGGGTGGGAGACATGAGAATGCACACAAAACAAGAATCAGTGATGAGAAACCTTCTTGAAACAGTAGTGGGCTAAAGCGGGGGACACACAACCTGACAATCGGGCCAACGAGGCTAACATAGCCATGGCAAGGAGAGGAAAGGTGAAGCAGAAAGGTAGACGGATGTCAAAATGGAGGTCCAACTTGATTTGTTTAAAAGCATAAACGTCTTCACACTGTAATCTGTAAACTACATGACACACTGATATCACAACCAACAAGGACGTCAAAGGAAGATAACCTCTTTAGCCACATTTAGCCTCCTGATTTGGTCCGCCATGTTTGTTTACACTGAAGTTGTGTGATCACGTGAGATCACGAGTAGCTTCCAGCTTTCATGTTAAATGAATCAGTTGGTTTGTGGCATCATGTTTTGTATGTGGCTCAACACACACTGCAGGAACAAAACTTTAATCTGAAATTATTGGTCCCTATATGTGGGCTCACATCAAAATTTTAAATTTCTAATGTGGGTATCAGGCCTTAGTTACTGGTCACTTATGATGAAAATCAGCTTCACTTCACTGAAGTTGCTTCTTTCTTTGTTTTTTGTTGATATACTAATAATAAAATAATATATAATCATAGTCTTCATCATCATTATTATTTAAATCTTTGTAGCTTGTATTTTTATTATTATTATTTATCATTATTATTATTATAAAAGATTTTTGACCTAACCAATTATTTCACAGCAATTTTTTAATGAAGTTTGACTGCTCCATTTGTTTCACTTTTCTACTATATATGTTATTTCAATAAATGTCTTCTTTAATGTTTGTTTTACTTCTGCATCTTTTAATTTGCCCTTTTAAGCCTTTTGTACTGTGCAGCACTTAGTAAGGTTTAGTTCTGTACCAGTATAGCCTAACACACAAGGACTGTTTAATGTTTATTATAAGATTAGTTTTTTTGTGAATTCTGTTTTGTTAATCTTTGATTTATTTTAAAGGTTGAGCCAATTATAATTTTCAGTGTAATAATATTTCATTTACCTCTATACTTTTGGTTGGTCTTTTTAACCGGTACCACATGATGTTGAGCATTTTGTCTTTAAGGTTGGCAGAGTAATATTGCTTTAAGGTTGAATGATGGTTTGGGAGAGTTATTGTGATACAGGTGCATCTGTGCTCCACACAGTTTGAATATGTGAATCCTATGTAATGAGAACACAATTGATCCAGGAACCAACATTAACAGGGTGATGAGTTAACTCATCACACTGCTAGTAACAACTATTGGATCACAGCTACCAGGTGACCAGGCAGATTATGAACTAAGTACTGCCAAATGAAAATGTATTGACCCGCAAAGTCACTTTCTGTGCACAAGCACAGCATGCTCTGAACATATCAACATGTAAATATCATGCAGATCATCACATTACTCAACAACACGGACTAATTCATAAACCTGTAAAGCTTTCCAAAATTCAGTCCAGCCCATTCAAACAGGAGAAACTGCACTTTATAAACTGTTCTCTGTCTTTCCTGTATTGCAGACAGCTTGTTTGCAGATACCTCTGGTGTTACGTTGTAATATGTTCCCATGCTATCTGGTGTTTGGTGTGGATGATAATGGTACGTTCCATTAACCTCAGAACTGGGAAGAAGGAAGTTGAAGTGACGTCATCTCCGAGTTATCAGCGTTTCAGTTACAAAGTCAGAAGAAATAAGGCTATTGTTAGCCGTTGTGTTAGCCATTATTAGTATCCCCTGTGTTGTAGTTCACAAATATCACATGGAGAATGTAAATATCACTATGGCAGCATTTTTGTAAATATAAGTCTGACAATACTATGTCTACAGCTGATTTAGTGCAACATACACTAGTCAGAGGTGCTAATAAATTGATTATTACAGGAGATTAATAACTGTTAACACTGGGGGCATCCATCTTTGATTGTCAATTCGGGGGTGGTGAGGTCTCCCCGAGTTCCCAGTAGAAAATTCCGACCTCGGAGGAGATTCCAGTTGTAGTTTCCTACTCGGAACTCGGAAATTCCGACTTCTGTCTACAACTGGAACGCACCATAAGGCGCTCTTCTGTATAAAGTTTTAATCTTACATTGGATGTTCACTATCTGCTGTTATATTATAATTTGGTGATTATTTAACCTGCTGACTGTCTTCCCATAATGCACCATGTGACTTGTACATATAAGACCACTGCCTGGGACATCATGACATCATGACATAAGTACCTTTGGCCTTGTCTTAGCTCATTTCTGAACTCTGCTGTGTGATGACAAAGTGATCCAATAAAAATATGCACATTCCTCGTGCTTTTTCTAATAATGTGGAATTTAACAACCAAGCTGTAGGTGTGAAAACCACCAAAGTGTGCCTGAGTCAAAGTCCTCGTCTCTCTAAGCGGAACCTTTTCTGCATTTTTCACAGACATCTGTTTGTATCTGTTTATTGAGTAATCACTCTGAAAGCTTTATTATCACCTGGATGTCTGGATGTGCTTTGACCTGCAATTCATCAAACCGGTGATAAGTGAGGCTGCAGCTGGGCGCTGACTCTTTAGATTTTAATCAGAGCTGCACGGTGAGCCTCCTGTTTGTGCCGCAGCTCCCTTGCAAAGTTTCATTACTATATTTTCAGCGTTTCCTTTGTGTCATACTTAATGTTTGGCAGAGAAAGGAGGTGAAAAGGCGACAGCAGTGGATGACATGCAGATTTAAAACCAGGACATCACATTTTCACGCTGCATTATATGCCTAAACCAGACACAGAGTGAGTTTTGTGAACAAAAAATTAGAAAGTGATGACGACCGGCTCTGTATCTACTTCTCAAACATAAATTCAGATGCTGTCGGGTCTCCTGCTTCCTCACATGAGATATGATCAGAGTAACACAGGGGGAAAGGTGGAAAGGTGTCTGGTCTCAGCAGGCGAGGAGGAGCCGCTCTTCATCTTCCGTTCCTCGTTCCGTTTGGGTCAGGTGTCATGCTAATCCCTCACATGGGATTATCCAACAGCCACATCAGATATTCAGGAGAAACGTGTGAGGGATCAGGTGGGAGAGAAGGCAGGAGGAGGCAAGGGAGGAAGGAGAGGGAGGGAGACGAGGGGGGAGAAACAAAAGGACATCCAGCAGCACGCTGTGGAATTGGAGTGAACTAACCGGGGGCTCAGCGGCCGGGCCTGTCGCTGTAAATCTACATCAGTGGATTAATGCTGCTCGAGAGCTGTTCAGGAGGGAGGGGATTGGCTCTGTGCACCTGTAACCTCACCTCATGCAGCGCTCTGAGCAGAGACGTGAAGAGGGCTTTAGAGGGCGGAGGGCTCGGATTCACAAATTATGGCTCCCAAGGTAGTCAAAGAGTACGAAGAGGCAGCAGGCCAGGGGGTCCTGCAGTCTCCCCCCATGAAACCACTCATATCATGCTGATTAATTCACATTTGTACATATTTCAAGGTCAGGGCTCTTGTTTTATTAATCAGATTTTAAGGTTTTCAGAAGTAGTATGCCCTTTATTGTCATTAAACAGAATGTACAACGAGATGGGAGAGCTTCTCCTTTTTCAGTAGATAGATGGTAAAGTAATAATAGTTATAAGTATAAAATAGTGATAATATATGTATAAGATATATAATAAATATAAAATGGGATCCTACCAAACAGTGCAATTGATACTCTGTGTACAATATAAGATAGAGGATTAAATATTAATAAAAAAATCTACTTATTTATAGAAAGGTATTGCACAGGACAGCTGAATATATACTGAATACTTATAGTGCAAATGGTGATTAGTACTTACAGATGATGATCTGTCACATATGATTGTATTGCATGGGATCCATGATATTCCTGCATTTTAAGTAACTTTAAAAATGTTTTTTTTTTTCAGTCATTTTGCTTCTTAAACACACAGTAGGTAGTGCATGTGCATCATAGCCAAAAAGTTGCTGGTTTTATCAGGACCTTTCTGTGTGAAGTCTGTATGTTCTTCCTGTGCATGCAAAAAAACAAAAATGTTCTCATAACTGGTGACTCCAAATTGCCCTTAAGTACGAGTGTAAGTGTTAACAGTTGTCTGTCACTATGTGAGGGTTTCTATACCAGCAGTTTTTCATACCAAACATAATTTTGAAGGTGTTCCAACTGGCAAACATTTTCTCACAACCTGAAAAGTTTTTTCAAGTCTGAACCAAAAAAAAGTTGTCAGCTTGTCAACCATGACCTCATCGGAGGGAATGCCGTATTCTGTGTTGATAACATTAGCAGGTAGTAGAGCAACGCACACTTTTTACATACAGATGCCTTCTACGTATGTCTTCGCTGTCTCCTCCTCATCAACAGTTGTTGCGTGGTTGATTGCTGGATGAAAACAAAAACTTTAAATAAAGCGACATGTGCTTTGACAATATCAGTGTGGTCTGCCATCATGCTTGTTTACTTCTGAGTAACATGGAATAACGTCCTCTCACTTTCATTAGGCTTAGACCTGGACTACACGAATATGAATATATTCCTAAAAGCAAATTTTTCTGTCCAATTGAGCCTCTCAACCACACGAACACGGCGATTTCCCCCACTTAAACGGAGATTTTTTTTAAACTGATAAAAAAGTGAAGAAATAAAAAAATATCCGGTTGACTGGATCCGTGTAGCAGTGTTAAACGGAGCTGGTGTTGACGCGATGACGTAAAGCGCCTAGCAACAAGTCACTGTAGCAACGGTTACCAACAACATGAACGATGGCCGATATTTACAGTGCCATCTCTGTGTTCTTTGCATTTTTTGCCCTCATTACAGCTCTACAAATGAATGTGATGTTGCATCAAAGGCACTCCACTGCTGCGCAACGTCTGCTGCACGCAGTATTATTATTATCTTCTTACTCCCTTGACTGCTTCTTCCTGTTTTTGACTGCCCATGCTCATAACGTTCTTCTTCTATGGTTTCACATTTTCTAACCTGCCACTTATCGGCCAGGCATGGCATTGCAGGCTTCAGAGGCGATAGTTTTCAGTTTTGCCTCTTCATATGGACAGAGATATTTCTGTGGTGTGGACAGAATTTTTTTTTTTTCAACGAGGACAAAGATATCCGGTCAAAAAAATATCCATATATGTGTGGTCCAGGCCTTAAACTGGTATGAACGTGAGCTGGTTTGCTAAAAAGCACCAAGACTCTGAGAATCCAGAGCCAGAAACATGCCGTTTTGAAAGCCCTCTCTCTGGCACTGTGATTGGATGGCGACCAGTTTATGGTGTACGTGGCCTCTTGGCCAATATCAGCTGAGATAGGCTGCATTCCCCTGTAAGTTATATTTAACTTTCTCCTTGCATTTGGGTGAATGAATGCTCGAGCACGGGCACCTGCTTCCACAGGAGCGAGCACCTTAAGGGGCAAAGAGCAGGTGCTCGAGCCTGTCGTTGTCTTTGTGTGCAGAGATGGATGAGGGGAAGAATATTGAGGGATTTGCTCTGTGCACCTGTAACCCCACCTGATGTAGCACCCTGACACAAGGGCAGCGGCGGACGAGAGAGGCCGAGTGGAGACGGTGGTTTAGAGGGGAGGTCTGCACCTCGAGTGAGGCTTCACCTGAGGATTATTTTGTCTCCTTTTGCTCTTTTTACTTCCTCCATGTCTCCCATGCCCTCTGTTTGCTCTCTTTGGTTTCCCTCCCTCCTTCTTCATTTCCTTTGCCGCCCTCACGTCAGCTCTGCTCAGCTCAGGCTCGGCTGCCTATTACCCCGCAGCCACAGTACATTTTTGACTTTGCAGGCTATTAGCCCGCAGCCTGCCCTGAATACCCTCCTCTCCCAAAATCCCGGCTGAATATTGTTGGAAGAGCTTTGGAAAGGGAGGCAATTTTTTGATATGCCGTTGGGAAAAAGCAGCTGTGACTCTGTCTTCTGTCAGGGGCTCAGAGCTCTCTTCAGACCTGATCCCTCCCCCTCAAAACTGCAGAGACTTTGGCGAGGTGAATGTAATGCTGTCAATTAGGTAAGGTTCGAATCCCTGCACAGGCCGAGTGGGGTAAACTGAATGAGTAACACTTTCTCCTCACTTAAAGACCTGTGCAGAGGTGCAGGCACGCAAGAACTTAGCCCCCAGCTGCTCCCTGGCTAACAGAGGTTATACCGGGCAGAAGTGAGAGGGTTTAACCAAGAAACAAAGCAGAGGTGTGTGCGTGGAGCGGAAGCTCCATATAACCATTCATGACAAAGCAGGAGACCAGGACAGGCCTACAGGAGAGACTCTGGGTTATTTAGAGCTATGAAAGAGAACAATGTGTTCATGTCTAGGTCTATAGTATCGGACTGAAATAGTTAAAATGCAAGAAGAAGACAAACTTTTGCCTTTCAGTTCTCTTTTGCCATTGTTGAAACATACCACAAACAGGGGCTGAAATAAACAGGTAATACCACACTTAATGGAAAGACGTCAGAGCTGCCAATGAAGAAACACTACCAAGCAGATTTTTGGGTATAGCGCCTTGCTAAAGGGCTCTTTGACAGTTCCCAAAATGTCAGCTAGCACCTCTCCAGCAACCGAACATGTCGGAAACTCCTTTAAAGAAAACTGGTGAAAAAGCTAGAGGATAAATAGGGATTATTTAGGGCTGTACTGATACTGAGTAGAGGTGGTTCATGGAATAAACAATGTTTCAAAGTGGTGTTTATTCACAATGTTTGCCGTAATCTAAACTGGCAAAGGGCAAAAACTAAAGCTAGTATCGATAATCTGCAAACATTGAATATTGACTCTGATAATTAACCAGGAATTATTGATTGACTCGACCATATACCATTTTGTCTGACTGTAGCTGCCTAAAGTGACTGATGCAGGGCTTTCCACAAATGCCAGCTACCAGCCAAACAGCCAACACCTCACAAGTTCATTGCATAGTGCATAGATTACATAGAAAATAGAGCTGCAT
This sequence comes from Scarus forsteni, assembly GCA_036419115.1. Classification (NCBI taxonomy): domain Eukaryota; kingdom Metazoa; phylum Chordata; class Actinopteri; order Labriformes; family Labridae; genus Scarus; species Scarus forsteni. The sequence continues at coordinate 26,009,077 of JAZDUH010000458.1, forward strand.
GTAATTAAAATAAATAATAAATTTGTTTAGAACAGCTACACTGCGGAGAAGCTTATTGTATATAGTAGTTTTGTGATGGATGATTTTGAATATTGTAGTGTAGCTCTGCTTGAACAGATTTATTTTTCTGAAGATTAGCTGTAGTTCGTAAAATGGAGCTATTACCAATGTATTTATATTGTTTCCATGATAATGACAGCTGGTATTGAATTATAATTTTGCTTCAGTGTTGGATCTAATTTGTACGAAAGGGGCAGGACCTGATAAGCCCTTTGCTTTGTTCTGTTCCTTCTCTAACTGGTTGTGTCTTAAAAAGCACACTAATGGTCCTTTTCCATTAGCCTTACTCTACTCTACTCGACTCTACCTGGCTCTACTCTACTCGCCTTGTGCTGCTTTTCCATTAGCCCAAGTCGCCGGCCCACTGGTGTGCAGTGTCGCTGTAAACAGCTGAGCGGCACAACTGTGACATCTTTTTGAGCGCGACACAACAATCTGTGGCTTTTTGTCACAAACCGAGTCAAAAAGGAAAGCAGAAGAAGGCTGCAGGTGGCAAGAAGAAATACCCCTTGAGAAGCACAGGAGAGTTTTGGAAGCTATACAACAGAATGAAGCCGAGGACGAGAGCAATCGAGCTGCAAAGAAAAGACGTATGAGGGTAAGCTAACTGTAGCTACCACTAGCATGCTAGGTCGTCGCACTCATGACTCATCGATGACGACATTGTCTGACCAATCAGTAGCCGGCAGTCAGTGACGTCATCTTTTAGTATCGACTCAGCTCACTTGGAACCAGAGCGGAGTAGGTACTAAAACTAGCTTGTTTTAGGAGGTACCAGGCTAGTGGAAACACGCGGCAAATCTAGTGGGGCCAAGGCGTGCTAGTGGAAACGGGCCATAAGTGCCAATAGCAAAATAAAGTGCTGCTTGGCTCCCGGTGAATGAATGTAGAACACACTTTACTTGAGTGCTGCGTGTAACAACTCCAATTCAGACGGGAACAGAGCAGAAATTTAAATAGCAAGACTTCAAAATGTGATCCCTGTATTTTCATCTTCTTTTATCTTCTCATTATCATGACCGTAAATGTCAAAGCAGAGGCTGTTTTAGATTTCTGTATCCAGTAGTTCTAAAGGTTTCACAAAATAAGACCAATGTGCGATTTGGACTCTCAAGGCTTTATTTGCATTGATTCCTGCATCCATTGTAAGTCAAAGCAGTAACTTTGCCCACGGCAGGCTGGACACTTGTGTAATTTGTGTCACGGCCGGCCAGGGTCTTCTTTGTGTGGATGCAGACGAGGAGAAATTAGCAGCCATGGTTGAATTTACAGCACCGTCAATAGGCAGATTCGGACTTTTCATTAAATGGTCAAAAGATTAAGAAAAGTCGATAAGCAGCCAACATCCCTGACCCAACGAGACCACTGCAGAGGCTCGGGGTGACTGGAATTATATATCTTATTGGAGCACATTTTTGGTGCTTAAATAGCTGCTTCGGTTTGGAGAAAAGATATAAAGGAGCCCGAGAAATTAGAGAGACGTGATGTAAAAAGGTTAAAGAGTCCGCGCTGTGCTGAACGCAGATAGCTGCAGAGACAAAAATGTAAGAACTTCTTTAATTTCACCCTCACAGAATCGAGTGTGGAGCCATGACACCAAATTTGGGTCAAGTTTTAAAGTCTTACTCCATAATGACCCCTGGGAGTAAAAGTACAGCTTTTCTCTCCCTGCTGTAAGTGGTGTGTGAGGAAAGAAGTTTCAGATTCTAGGGTTTGCATATCTTTATCTACATGATGAAGCACTGTGGGAATGACTTGGAGCAGGAAACTCTAAACACATTAAAAACCAGTCAGACTGTTTTGGTTTAGCTGTCGATGCTGTAATTGCCCTGAATCATCAAATCCTTCCTTTTCTTTGGTTCAATTTTTGGGCCAATCTCACTGGCTGTGTGCCCAAGACATAAAAGAAGAGGCTCTGCTTTGGTGTCATGGACTCAAGTTTCTCAAGCCCCCCCTCACTTTATTCTGTGGCTGCCTGGCTCCGCTCCACACAAAACAATTTTAAGTCAGATTATTGATCCAATTTACCCCTCTGAACAACCTGTGAGCCTTGACCCCTTTGAGGTTTGTCACAACAAATAGTTTGGCCAAAAATCCTCAAGTGTGTGGTGTCAATATCATATTTTTACTGCTCCATGTTGGGTCAGAGCTTCCACAGCACAGACAGGTACTCAGCTTTTATTCTATGAATTTATATGAAACTTTCAGCTCTATTGGATACAAAAAATCGTCTCTACGCAGCATGTTTGGCTGTTAGAAAAAATCTGGCCTTACCTGAAACCAGAATGTGTACTAATATTCAATTAAACCAACACTATGTAGCTTTTCAAACATAATATAATGCTTCGATATTTATTGTGATGGTCCACCATTTTACAATGAGTTGAATGACACCTCTGTCGTGGTCTGGAGTGGTCTGTATCCCTTTCACTGGCGCTATGTAACTTCGAGGTGGATGGTGGGAACCCTGCCACACTAAAAACTACACATTTGGACTGCTTTACGGCATACAACACTTCCCCCGATTCCTGATTCGTTTAAAACACGGAAGTCTCGGCGAAAGCCAATCATTAACGCGGAGCTGTAACCATGGCGGAGGCAACAAAGAACGTAAGGAAGAGAAAAGTTTTGTCAGAGGATACAAAACTAAGAAAGTGAGAGAAAAACAAGCTGAATGCTCGGACTAGAATAAACATCGGTTCGGCGTTCACTCACTGGCGTGAAATAAAAGACGAGGAGGGATGTCCGACTACTATCAGGTATGTTGGGCAACTAATTTATGACGAAGTTCCTCAAAAAAACTTGACAGGAAAAAAGTACAGCACAACAAATCCAGAACGTACCAGTATGTGGTTTGTTTAGACCTATTTCAAGTGTGTGATATCACCAGCTCATCGTTGTCTTTACTTCTATTCACTTTATCGCTTCAACAGGACGGGGGCAGGGGCGACTTCACGGTAATAAAACCAAGTTGAACTAAGCGATTTTTAACATCGTCATTTAGCCAAAAATAAATACATTACCTCGTCGCTATCCATCCTGCAAACAGCCGCTGAAGACAGAAGAATACTTTTGAACGAAGTCCTGGCTTCTGTGATTCGCCTACAAAACAAATGCACGCAACCGGCAGATCTGTGTCCTTACGACAGTATGCGTGCTAGAGCTCATGGGTAGTTGAGTTCTCTCTCCGGTCAAGCGAGGATCTTCCGTTGTGCTGCTTTAAATGTCAATGTAAATGTAAATGTTCTTTATTTATTTATATTTTCATGTAGCTTAAAGCTTTCTTATAGTTTTTGAGGGTGTGTCCAGGGTAGGCTCATAGTGACATGTTTATGGGAGCTACTCCAGACTTAGTCATCAAGGCGAGTTTAGTTTAGAGTTTTCTTAAATAAAAATAGTTGTTCACATATGAACTTAAATTGCAACATGTGTTTCAGTCACACCCAAACAAACCAAAGCACGTATAAAGACACCTGTTCGCTTGCGTTTCTGTCAGAAAGTGTTTGTGTGAATGTAAAGCCGTTTAAGTGGATTGCACTCTGATCCACTGAAATGCTTGTCATTCACACAAAGTTTAATCAGGATTGAAACAATGCAATGACACATACGAGACATAAATGGTTCGATAACGTGTTCTCACTTCTCTGCATCAGTAGCTTTGATGATGGACTCACTTTAATGCTTTTGTGATGTTTTTACAATGTGAAGCAATTTTTGATAAAGCATGACTGCTTGAAAATCAAGGAAATTGATTTTTGTTTTAAAAGCAACAGAGCAGCTCAGCAGAAAGCAAATTAAATGAAAATCAAAGAGAAAACACACTGAAAACATCCAATCAGTTTCAGGAGGATTATCTTTCGCTGGTTTTGTTAAAGCCTTGCCAAGTTCCCTGCATTTTCAACCTCCAACATTTGCCAAGGTTTGCATAAAGAGCTCACTTCATTGTATGTTTTTCACTGACAAGGTTGTTTCTTTGATTGAATTCTGGCATTGATGTCACAGTGGTACATTCAGTCTCTTTAGAGAGGCTTTTTAAAAAGACGACCAAAAGTGTTTTTTGGTGCCCAGCGGTATTTGTTTTTGGGGAATATTTTAAAATCATTATTTTCTGGAGGACTGCGTCAGTAAAATGGGGTCAGGGAGATGGAAAACAGTATGAGATTCAAAGTGTGGCAGACTTTGTAAATAAGAGGAGAGATTCAGATAATTATTTACTGGCAGTGTGACAAATAAGCACCTAAACTAGACATTTGCAGGAACATTTACAGCGGCATAGAGTAATGCCTTCTGCATTGAAGATGTTCATGCTGCCATGAATTACAGTTATCATCGGTGCATCAAATATCTCAACCACAGTACTCCTATAAAAGAAAAACAAAAGTTGATGAATAAAAGACTTTCATGTATGAATGAAAGATAAATGATTACAAAAATATTGAAGAAAAGATTAAAAAATATGTGGAGAGATGAAAAATGAATGGATGGTTGGCCTGATTGAAAGATGGATGATGAATGGATGGATGAACCATATAATGGATTAAATGTGTGGATGAGTTGCTGGTTGTGTGGATTAAAATGTAAATTGACAGAATTGATGGAAGGAAAGATGAGTGGATGAGAAGATGGGTTGAGTTGGATTAAATTTATTAATTTGATAGAGACAATGCAGTTTTACATGCAGGATCAAACTGTGGATAAATAGGTGAACAGAGGAATTAATGGATGAATGATGGATAAATGGATGGTTTAAAATATAAATCCATTAATGGATGGGTTGCTGAGTGGCTGGATACTCAGATAGGCAGATGGATAGATGGATAGAAACTCCATCTATTTATCTGTTGCCTATCCATAACCATTCATTTTAGGGAGCTTTTTTTTTTTTTCTTCTGGCCAGTGACTGCAAGGGCTGTTAAATTAGTAAGTAGATAAATAAAATAAAATAAAATACAAATTACTCTGATAAATAAGCAACAAATAATCAGCCCTTATGCAGACAACAATGAGAGAAAAGTTACCTTTTTTAGAGTGTATCAGCCTCCCTCATATGTTTAGACTGACCCTGTCTCCCTACTCCAATATCCAACTTGTACTAAATACTCCATTGTTTCCTCATGTATTGAGCACCTCATAGTCAGGTGCTATAGGATATGAGCTTTTGTTTGTTGGTGGTAGTTCAATGAAAATGCATTTATTTTGTTTTATTCTTGAAACACCTGTACATGTGCTCAAATTTGTCTACCCGCAGGTTCAGCCTGTTTGGTAACAGCAATGACAAAAGCTGTAGACTTAAGGATGCATAAGCAACACTAGAAAAGCACTCGGAGAGCGTCCGCCAGCGCCACAGTCCTCACCCATTTTGTGATTTTCACCATAAATATTAGTCCTACCTTATTTCATCTAAATATTTAGATCCCTTGAGCATGAAAACATACCATTAACAATTGGATTCATAGTGATATCTATTTTAGTTCAGTAGTTACTCAACGAAATCACATTTTTCGTCATGGCGGATCCAGAAGCTGATCAGGATCAACACCAAAATTGAATCACTTCTTCCTTTTCCCATGCTGAACATTTCCTGAAAATTTCAACAAAATCCATCCATAACTTTTTGAGTTATTTTGTTCACAGTCAGACAGACAGACAAACAGACTCTCCCGAAAACATAACCTCCTTGGCGGCAGTAACAAGGACAGTCACTATTTTGCTCATGCTGTTTTCTTTTTGTGTCCGCTCCCTTATTTAAGCCATTCCTAGACTTTGTTGTTTGGCCCCGACAGGGAGCTCTGCTGCTGCTTAAGCTCTGCTGCTCCTTGTTGCTGTGGGAAAATGTAACTCATTGGGACGCTACTGCACTACTTGATTTGTAAAAACTAAGCTACGAAAACCAATTTGACTCAGAAAGCAACATTGCTACTCCAAAGCTACTGGAAAATGTGATTAAGCTACAAATGACACTAATTGTAGTGACTTTAATACCTAAAGTTTTGATATGCACATCATTTGTAAAAACTAACATCAAACAGTACTGAACATCTGTGGGGTTATTGAATCTATAATTAGCTGTATGAATACTGATTCCAAAACAATACCACCACCCTACAACATCTGAATTATCCCTCTCATTAAATTCAGTTGAATATAAACCCCCTCTCAGTGCCTCGCAGGCGGCTCTGTGGCATTTGTGTCAGCAGCTGTGAAAAATCACTGTGACATTTACTCATACATAAAGCTTTATGTGCAACAGTGAACACAAACAAAGAAAGTAGCAGCAGTATGGTGCACATCATGTATGTTAAAGTTCATGGCTCTCACATGTGGTAAAAGTGGATCAAAGTGTGCTTTAGCTGCACAAACAATGCCCGTGCAGCTGTGGAGCCATAATTCATCCTGTTGTCGACTTCCTGCAGACATATTGGTAGTAATTTAATTCCACCCGACCTCGTCCTCTGCAGCTCCGGAGCCTTCTCCCCGAGCCATTCCTGCACATGTTGCCCTGTGTGCCCGCAGTCCAACAGGCTAATAGGATGATAAGCACCGTTTGCTTGAGAAGATCTCTTTAGTTCTACCTAAATCCCGTCTAATTTGTTCATTTTGCCCACTTCACTGGGACCCTTTGTTCAATCTAGGCAGGGGTAAAAACGGTGTTTCGTAATCAATCTGTGTGCGACTGATCATTGCATCAGGCTCCAGACTTTTATGGCCCTTTGCTCTCGCTGGCTGTGTGAAAAATGTTAATTCATGCCTCTTTTTCTTGCTTTCTCTGCAGCTGGTGTGACCTTTGGGTTCTTGCATAACCGGCTCCTTGTAATGTTAGTGAATTAGAAGCATTTTAATCTCCCTGCCAGGTGTTTAGGATGAGAGTGTTGGGGATATGCCCAAACATAAAAGTGATGATCTGTCATATCGGCTGCTTGTTCTGCTTATGGTGAGCTTTTTAAAAATCGACTCTTTTACAGCTTTCTTTAAATCCTCCATTTACTCACAGGAGATTTGCTGAAGGAGGTTGTTTCTGCTTTCCAAACTCCTCATCACATGCAGTATTTCTGAATTTTATTAACCTTTAAACTATTTTTGGAGTTGAGTGAGGCGTGTCGGTGTTAAATGTTTCCCTAAAGGCCTCAGTGTGGTAGTACATACAGTAAATCCAGAAAATTTCATGGGGCCGACGATTTTTACAAGCAGAATTCATGCAGAGAGATATATAAAACATGTATATCAATTGAAGTGGATGATAGGAGAAGTTAGGGCTAAAACAATGAACACATAAAATCGAGGATATCTGATGATTAAATGTGTTGTCAGATGATTTGTTTGCCAATTTATTGTGATGCAGAGCCGTTAACGTCACAAAGACTGTTAAGCAAACTGTTTAGCAGCACTCGGTCGTCTTGAGCTGTTTATTGATAAAACTTATTTGTTTACTCTTGTTTATCACAGTGATGGGATCAGTTTGACAAATCACAAAGAATGAGGATATCACCAGCTGTTATGACAGACTGTGTAAGAACAATTAAAAAAAGTTGAACATATTTTAAGCTAGATGATGTACTTGCTGTAAACTACATAGATGCATGATGGCTGCATCGTTTACCCTGCATTGATACGACGCATCAGTATAACACTTTTATATATAAGTGTCAGTGCCTGTCCATGTTATGCTAGCTCAGCTTTGTTAGCTGTATCTCTTACATATGAACTACTGATTGGTATTTACTGGGCCTGTCACGATAATCAATAAATCAATTAACCGCACAATAAATAAAAAGGTCCTCGACCTCGATAAATTATCACGTGCATACATGTTTGTTTCCCCCCTCTCTCTCTACCAAACAGTCTAGATGAGAAGATGGCTCACTCCGTACATCTTTCTCAACACTTTGGTGCATTGGTCACATTGCGGATTTAGCGGAGTGAGCATCTGTCAGCCATTCAATCTTTGGGGGGGAGGCGGGCTGCTCGCGCATACACACAGAGCTGCAAGTGAGTGTCGTGAGGAGTAACAAGGAAACAAACACTAATATGACTGATAGTATGAAGGCGACGGTTCCTAAGCCGAATGCCACAGCCCCAATGTGAGAATACTTTGTTTTTAAACAGAATGATAAGGTGTGGGCTCATGAACACCGATGAACCGATATGTCAAATTAGTTTGAAAGTAGTGGTGACGAAAAAGGGGAGGTGCAGAGGAGCCTCTGTCCTTGACAGTCAGCGCTTACTAAGACTGCCACTTGTCCAAAAAATCAAAGTCGAACGGTTTTCGGACATGCACCCAAATAATCGAAAATAATCGATTATCCCCCCCCCCCCCATGTAAGGTAGACTCTCTTATACGCCCTTTCAGTAAAGAGCCTGCCTGTTAAACTCTTGACGAAGCGCTGCAGCAGTCGGCCGTATAGCTTGGATGAAAAGCCGACGGCTGAGCGCGCACATTTGATGTGGAGGACGAGAGACTAAACTGTATTTCACAGAACACACAGCCTGGTCTTTGATTTTTAACTTTGTCATCTACGATGTAGAACCAAAACTACTCTCACGCAGCCCTCTTCGGATGATTTGGAGCTATTAATGTCCGCTTGGAGTGGAAACTTCTTGTTTACTGGAGTCAAGAGAGCAGCGGATGTGTCTGCCGGTCAAGCTGCGCTCACAGCGCCCTCTGCTGGACGGAATGGTCCACTGCTCCAGGCGCCCTGATGTGCCGCCACACTCAATATTTTACATTCGAACATTTATTTACAATTCGGTTTCGGATATTTATCCCCATATTCGATCGGTTATTCGGATATCGAATATAAAGTGACAGCCCTAGCGCTTACTGTGGTGTTTGGTCTGCAAAAGAAAGATAAAGGAAACAGCCCAAAATGGTGTACGCTCACAGACAGTGTTTGCTACATTGCAAAAGAAATGCAACCATTCATTACAGTTGAAAAGCCAGCAATGTTACAAACATTTGACAGACAGTACGAATTGACTGGGAGAACACGTCACAAACAATTCCTGAACTGTATAAACTTCATTTTATTTTTATTTTTTTTGTTGTGTGTGGTTTAATTGGAGTGCTTTTTTATGTACAGAGACAGGGTCTAGTTTTTTTTTAGTGTTTTTGATTAGTTTAATGATTTATATTTACATGCATTTTTTCCCAAAGGGAGTCTATTTCATTATCAATGGGTTTTTTTCTTTCTTTTTTTTTTGGTTGTTTAATTTATTTTATTTAAAAGCACTTGACCTTTCAATTACAGTTAAATACTCTTAAGAAATTAAGTTTATTGCTTTTGATATGGGTACTCACTTTGTTGTGAGTAAATTATGTTTCAAAATAATATTGACAATAATATCGCTTATCAGCAATAATTTTTTTGACAATTATTGTCCAGTCAAACCTCTGCCAAGCAGTTGAGCAAGTGGTTAAAAGGTTAAAGGATCAGGTGTTTTTTTTTTGTTTGTTTGTTTGTTTGTTTGTTTGTTTGTTTGTTTGTTTTTACCTTTTTTTAGTTTTGAATATAGCCTATTTTTGTGTATCTTCATTTGGGTCTTTTTATTTGTTTTTTCTTTACCTTTGCTACAAGTCTGCAAAGTTGTTTCAATTCACCAAGGCCATTACAACAGTACACAGAAGAAAATGTAGAAACATGGCGGATGTTGCTGGTGTTGAGGTCTGATTACTGCTCTTAGTCAATGCTGAAATTAATGATTGGTGTTTATGTTGTTACTTCTGCTCTCAGAAATACCACCATGTTTACAGTTTCCTTCTTTCACAACAGGTAGTTACAAACAGCCTGAGGCCATTTTGCGACTTCCAGTAACACGCCTCAAATACAGACAAGTATGAACAAAACCACTCATGATAGACACAAATGTGAGCCCAAGGTCAAACAGCAAGTATATCTCCAGCCCTAGAGGTAATAGAGTGATTTTTCTCATGTTGTTGAGGTAAAAATAAACAGACTTTGGATATATAATGTTGTATAAAACCATCAAAAGTTGTAATTTTGAATGTTTTGTTTTACATGTGATCTTTAAATGAAGAATCAGCTGTGTGCTAACTAGTTACTTTTTGGTGCTACGTCAGCTCGTATAGGAAATTTTAAACATAGGACATTCACTGTAACTAAATTGGAAGTATATTGATATAACATTATCAGCATCCAGCATGTGTTTATTAACTTCCTTTATGTGAGCTTGCTGTGAAATAGTTTGAGATTCCTTTAGACTTGCTGCTGAGGAGTTTCAGTGAGATGATGCAAGTGTCAGTAAACCCACAACAAGAGGAAAATACTTCATAAAGACGATGGGAATATTTTTAATGTGTGATTTTAAGAACTGCATCAGATGTTTTATTCTGCTGTTTTTCTCCTGCAGAAAGCGAATGCCTCTAAAAGATAAATCTGTTGCTTCATTTATTCGCCCAGTCTGTTTCTATCGCCCCGAACACTCTTCTGCGGTAAATAAATGGTATATTGAAGCTCAGGTTTGTGCTCCCCAATGTTCTCATAATTCTTTCTCTTTATTTTTTTTTCAAGGTTCCTGGGCCGACAGCTCCCATTTTCTAACCACAGATAAAAATGACCTTGCAGGTTTGTGTGCATTCACAGCGTGTCCTGAGTTCTGATCGGAGAATATATGCCGTGATTATCTGTGTGAGGTAAATAATTCACGTCCTCTGTCCGGCACAGCGGCTCAGTGGCTGCAGGGCGGATCCTCACAGAGAATATATTAAAAACAGGAACTTTTGGTGTAAAGTAGGGCTGAAAAATAATGAAAACATTATGTGGCACTTAACTGACCTTCTAAATTTAGTATTAGTGGATTTTTATTTAACAACATCCAAAATAATCAGAGCAGAAATTCTGAAATATAGTTATTTATAAATCAAGCAGATTCAAAGATAGAGATTGATAAAAAAAAATGAATAACAGTTGATGTTAATGTTTTAAAAGGGTCTTTTAAAAACATTTGACCCATGAAATGTTGTCAATTTAATCCTTTTAATCTGCAATTAAATCAAATGCCGCCCTTAAAGAAAAATCAAGGGCACAATGCAAACTCAAGGACAGAAAACATCAGTGAGATTGAATAGATTCGATTGTTTGCTTTTGTGATTTTAACTGAGCACGACACCATCGAGACAATAACTTAATCTGTTTTCAATTTGTTTCATTTTTCAGAGAGTTTTTCACAAAGTGGAGGCACTTTTAAAGTCAAACATAATTTATTTGGCTGTTTCTGAGTCAGTTTCTCTACTTTTTGTTATGACACCCAGATTGAAGGTCATGGTCACTTTCAACAAAGCTCAAGCTCCCTATTATCTTCTGCGTAATGAAAACTTCTGCCAGACATTTTGTCATACCAAACCGTCTGAATCCAAAAGTCCTCGCACTAAAAATGAAGTAGAGACATGACCGTCTACCAAGGCCGTGTCTGATAATGTTAAAGGTCCAATGTCCTGGCGTGGTTGACCGTTTACATCATGTCTTTAGTGTCTATTAAGCAAGGACTTGGTTTAAGCTGAATTAACAAAAGGGGGCAGCATGGTCCAAAAGAAGGTGGTAAAGTTTGCATCTTTTCCCTGTGCATGCATGGGTTCTCTCCGGGCACTCCGGCTTCCTTCCACGGACCAAAAACATGCTCATTAGATTGATTGGTGGCTTCCCCTGAGGTGTGAGTGTGGTTGTAAATGTTGTCTTTCTCTCAAAGTTGCGAAGATCATGTTGTACCCTGCCTCTCACCTGATGTCAGCTGGGATAAATGGATAAGCAGTAGTTAATGGATGGATTAATTAAAATTTTAAAATGTAATCCCTGTGGAGGATCATATGCGGCACTTTTCCCCTCCTCTGGGGAAACACTCTAATCTGAAGGGGCAGGAGGAAACAGGAAGTTATTATGATGATCTTTTCGTAATTGGCTGCCCCACTAATGTTACACTGTAAAACACTAATTACTCAGAAAACTATTTTTAGGGAACTGCCTGTACTAGACTTTTGGTCCAAACCCATTATTATCATTTGTAAGACAAACTACATAAAAACTTAAGATCTGCACACTCCTGACCAGAGTAATGCCAACTTAAATAAAATAAAAAAATAGACATACTGAAAAAAACCAACTTAGGATAGTTGAGGTCACTGCTATAATAAAGTTTAGAAAACAACAAAAATATTGCATTTTGTTTATTAAAAGTGTATTTAATAACGGCCAACAGGGGCCACAGGCCATTGAGCAACACAGCACCATTTTCTGCCCGTGACCAGCAGAAATCGCACATGTAGGTGGGGGCTGTATAGCTATGACATCACAAACCCCAGGAAGTGAAGAACAGAGCATTTTTAGAGGCATTTTCTTTTAAGAGGCACAGCACATTTGTGAGCTGAGAGTTTAGTAAAGGTGCCATGTTGTTCTGCTCCAAAGTCCCTTCAAAAACAAACAAAATAAAAAATCACATTCCCCAGGACATGAAACCTTTAAAACAAATATCCACCCCCAAAAAGTCCATTAGACACAGAGAGGAAAATCTTAATCAAGTCAGAGTGAATACACTTTGCACATAAGTCTTCAATAGCCTTGCAGAGCAGACAGACCTGCCTGATTCTGAAATCCTGCAGGTCCGTCTTGCCAGCCTCCGTTGTCCAATGAATTCACTCGGCTGAATTATTAACGGCCCAATCAGGGAAGAGAGGCGGGAGTTGCAGAATGTGGATGTGTAGACAACCGGAAGTTGAGAACCGTCATGCTAATAAGCCTATTGCCCTCATGGCTACCCAGTGAAACTTGGCAAAATCTGCCCTCCTCAGACGTTTACTTGTAGGGATTGTCTTGGACGAGGTTCATGCCACATATAAGTGTTAAATGAATCATCTGTGTGGTACAATTTAGTGTAAGACGATAGTAAAAGGCCGTTACCTGTTAGCACCTAAGTTAGTGGTTAACGGCTAACAGTAATTAACTGTTGTTAGCTGCTAGCGGCTAAGTTAGCGACTAACGGCTAACGGTCATTAACTGTTGTTAGCTGTTAGCTATTGTCCTCATGGCTACCCAATGAAACTTGGCGAAATCTGCCCTCCTCAGAAGTTTACTTGTAGGGATTGTCTTGGACGAGGTTCATGCCACATATAAGTGTTAAATGAATCATCTGTGTGGTACAATTTAGTGTAAGGCCATTAGCTGTTGGCTAATGGCTAACAGTAATTAACTGTTGTTAGCTTTTAGTAGCTAAGTTAGCGGCTAACGGTCATTAACTGTTGTTAGCTGTCAGCGGCTAAGTTAGCTGGTATGGCTAACGTCCATGAACTGTTTTTAACTGTTGTTAGCCATTAGCCGCTACATTAGCCGCCTTGTATGCTACATTAGCCGCCATGTATGCTACGTTATAGGAGGCAACCTTGCTTGATGTGGATTGGTCTGTGATGAATGTGATGAGCCAAACGATTGTCCAATCACAAGCTAGTGTTTTTTTTTAACGTTCTGCCCCTGAAAACAAATTCAAATGGCTCCTACCCAGATGGACTGGTGAAATATTTCTGTGGCAGATATATGGAGCTGTCCATCTGGCTTGTCAAGTTAAGTCTTTTATGAGTTTACAACTAATACAGTTTTGAAGGTAAAAAGTCCAGGGTGAGCAGGTCTCATGTTCATCCATCTCCTATGAGATTTTTACAATAGGCAAAACATTGTTATCCTTTTTGACCCACCACGGTCTGATTATTGTACCTTAGGGGACTTAACAGGCAGCTAAATGGAGACAGACCATGTTTGGAATAGAGCGTGGGAGGACACACACCAAGTAGACTCCTTACTTTGTATTAGGCTGCCTAACCACCCAAAACCTTTGCTAAAGTAATAGCGTATTGATCATCGTGTTCAAGGTTTGTCAATATCACTTATTGCCCCTCGTGTTAGGCTTTACCGAATACAGTTCAGAGCTGCTGCTGTATTTTTCCATGACTTTCTTTTCAAAGCCTCCTGTCTGCTTTTCGCTTTGCGTCTTCTTTTCGCTTTCTCCCTCTTTTGACACTGAATGACAACAACCGAAAACATAAAGCAGCTTGGCGTCCCTGAATCACTGCTGGCAAACCTTCTCCTTCTTCTGCTGTTACCTGTCCTCAGCTCTGACTCTCTCTCTCTCTCCCACTTTGAATATGTCTGAGTCTGACTTCCTGTTGTTGTTGTTTTTCTCCATCTGTCTTTCAGGCTTGATTTATCCAGTGGAGAGGTTTTTGCTGAGCTTGCATGCTCTTTTTAAAGCAACGCCCTGTTTCACATTCACAGACAGACGCACATTTTCACGGCTCTTTTGGTTCTGGGAGGATGTGATGTGGTTTTGTTGCTGGGATTGGTGGCAGATCTAAATGGTAAACAGACTTGAGCTTGTTTCAGTGTTATTTTCTGGTCTATCCAACCATTTAAAGTGCTTTTACTCACATCACACCAGCCAATTAACACATATTCACGCCTGCATTCTCACAGGAACTACTACTAGCAGCGGTAGTGTCTGTGTAAGTCATCAAGTAACAAAATCACTCTCTTTAAACCTATTTACATGCAGCAGTGTGTGCAACTTGGGATTTTTATATATATTGTTTGGTTGTGTTTTTGTTCTTTGCACATATTTTTTTTATCTTGTTTGCTTTTGATAAATACCTAAGCCAATTTGGTAGTATTTGTGCGTATGCTTAATGCTTTACTTTTTTCCTCCTAACCCTTCAGTTTGATTTTTATTCTAATCATATGTTGGTTGTTTTTGCACCAATTTACCAAGTTAACTCCTTCTACGCACAAATGTTCTTGGCTATAAATACAAATTTTGATTCTAGGGCTTGGTATTGTTTAGAACCTTATTATATGATTCGATTTCAATTCTTTATTTAATAAGTAGTACCTGTTTTTGAATTTTTATTTTGATGCCAATGTGTGTTATGTCACCTTAAAGGGACTGTGAGGAGTTTCTAAGTAATTACAAACAAGTCTATGTTTTAGATATATGCCTGATGGAAATACACACTTTAAGATGAGTTTTATAGCATCAAAATTGGTTATCTATAAATGCTATTCCTTAGCCTTCCGGTCGGGTTGGACAGGGCTGGACTGGCCTGGATACTCAACTTCGGGAACAAGACAATTAAAACTAGAGAAAATTTATATTATTCGGACACGTCTTAGAGCATCGGGCTGTAAGTAGCGATATATAGCCGGCTATAAAACTACAATACTAAGTTTTCCAAAAATTTCTTGTTGTCCCACATCAAAAATTACCGCAATGTAACTAGAAAGAGAAACATTACCTCGTTGCTTTGCATCCTTTAAGTTGTTGAAAAAAGAAGTTGTAAAGCATTACAGAGCATCACAACAAACACACGCTTTGGCTAGGGTCACGTCTTTTGGTGCGTTCCAGTTGTAGTCAGAAGTAGGAATTTCCGAGTAGGAGATTCCAAGTAGGAAACTGCAACTGGAACGCCCCCCAAGTCGGAATTTCCTACTGGGAACTCGGTGAAACCTCGCCACCCCGAGTTGACAATCGAAGATGGATGCCCCCAGTGTGAACAGTTATTTAGCTCCTGTAATAATCAATTTATTTGCACTTCTGACTGGGGTGTGTCGCTCTAGATCAGCTGTATACATAGTATTGTTAGTCTTATATTTACAAAAATGCTGCCATAGTGATAATCACATTCTTCATGTTATATTTGTGAACAACAACGCAGGGTGTGCTAACAACAGCTAACAATAGCCTGGTAGATTGGCATGTTTCTTTCCGACTTCAACTGGAACGCCGATAAGTTGGAGATGATGTCACTCCCAGTTCGGAGGTTACTGGAACGCAGCATTACGACAGTCACCGTGCGTGCTCATGGGTAGCAAAGTCTTAATGTCGCCGGTAATAGATTCTCCTCATAGCACCTTTAATGAACTGATAGTTTTATCCACCCCTATCTGATTCTGATTGAGTGCGTTGTTGGCGTCTGTGGCACAGTCTGGTAATGTGCTCTTTCAGCATTTAGTGGTTGCAGGTTTTTTTATGTATTTTTTGGGCATTTTATGCCTTTATTGATAGGAGAGAGAATGACAGTGGATAGGCTTGTGAAAGATGGAGAGAGAGCAGGGGAAGACACTCTGCAAACTGTTCACAGGCTGGATTCGAACCCGGACTGGCAGAGGGATGTATATGAGACGGACCTGGTTGCTTACCACTCCACCAAACCAGCACCCCGGGGCTTGCACGTTTGAGCCCAGCTCTGGTTGTCACATGGTGACGTGTCCTCGGGGAAGACACTTGACCCCAAAGTTACTTCCACTGCTGCATCAGTGGTGTGTGGGTATGGGTTCACATGGGTATGAAAGAGTGAAGGCGTCAGTTGATACTGACAACTGACAGGAACTCCAACCATCAGTTCGTGACTGAGTGAATGAGTGGGTGTGACCTGCCGTCAAGAGAGACGAGAAAAGTGCTATATAAACTCAAATCCATTTACCATCTTCCCAAGGACAAATCAACACGTGGCAGAAAGCTTAAAATCATCCCCCCTACTACTGAGCCACCAACACCATCCATGCATTTATCAAATCAACATGCTTTACGGGTTAACTGCAGTGACTTTATGACATTAAGAGCATTAAATGCAGAAAATAAGCCAATGTAAGGCAGAAAAATATAGAAGCTCAGATTATAGATTTAATGGTTAAAATGATGACTATACTGCATGTTCAATAAACCCTTGCAACCCCATGAAGTGTTTTTATGTATATTAAACCTCTTTCTGACAGGCATAGTCAAGCTAAAGGCATCTTCGATTCAGGACAAAATGGGCTGTCAGAACATTCAAATGTATTTGTGTCAAGCCTTGGCAATTATGGGAGCAAATAAAAGTTTCCTAAAAGACTCACAGCAAAACTTTTCACATATTTAACATTGTTTCTTTATACATTTTTGTCTCATAGAGGAGTTTGTGCCATTCTTTTATGCTGTTTCTGTCTTGAATGTGTCAAAGTGCAAAATAAAATTACTCAGACTTTGTTTTTATCATTTTGCAAGTGACAGGTAATTACCTTTTTTTCTCATTGACCTTTGTCTGTAAAAAAACTGCTTTATTACTGACAGAAAAAAATGGAATGGTCTTGAAATCTTTTTTTGAATTTTTATTGTTTTAAAGTATGTAAATATTCACCAAAATGGAAGATGACCATAAGCACTGAGTTTATTAAGTAAATATAATCATTAAAAATAGAGATGAGACAGCAAGAAAATATATCCAAAGCTTATCATTGTCACCAACCCTCCAAGTTGGGTCAAGTGGGGCTGGAGCCTGTCCCAGCTGACATTGAGTGTGAGGCTGGGTGCACCAGCAAATCTCAGGGCCACATAGAGAGACAGACAACCGTTTGTACTCACACTCATATCTAAGGGCAACTTAGGGTGTTTTCACAGTAGGTCCACTTGTTTTGAACTGTGCTGCGGCGCGGTTCGCCATGGGTTCGCCCCCCTCCCCCTCCCCCCCTGGCTTGCATTCACACTGGCAATATCGAACCATGCCCGGACCCACTCGTGTATTTACTCAGTTTGAAACAGCAGAGGGGGATATGCGCATAACTGGTTACCAAACCTGCTGCAGAGGAGAAAGAAGAAGAGGCTACCATGGTAACCATTTCCTACACCAGACAACCAATGTTTACCTTTTGCTCTCTTCTACATTTTCCTTCAAATGTGTTTTTTATTGTGTTTGAGACGGCATCAGTGACCTTCTGGACCCTCGTAACTCATTGTAATCCTCAACCAGAATAAACAAATCGACAAATTGAGTAATCAAAAGATTCAACCGCAGGTTAACAGGAAGTAATGCATCAAAAGTAGATCGGATCAGACCACTTTGTTTCACACCAGTGAAACCGCACCAAATGTAGGGAGATGGAGCGGATCGAGACCACCCCTTCATGGAGGTCTCGGACCGACTGATTTGGTGCGCACCAAAGTGCACTGGTTGCATTCACATTGATACTAACGTACCAAACCCTGGGACAAAACTTCTGTGGTGCGCACTAAATGTGGTTGGTGTGAAAACGCCCTTAAATTACCATCACACTAATGAGCATGTTTTTGGTTTGTGGGAGGAAACCTGAGTGCCCGGAGAGAACTCATCCATTAACGAGGAGAACATGCAAACATATAACACTACCCTGACCAACACATGGATCAAACCAGCATCATTCTTGCTGTGAGGCACATGCACTACCTGCTGCACCACCTTTGTGTCCAGTTCTAATCCAAAATGTAAAATATTATAAATTCAACCTGTTCTGACTAAACTATATTACAATTTTATGCTCTTAACTCTTCTTGCAGCTTCTCTGTCCAATAAGGTTTCAGTTTTTCCACATTTTTTAAGAGTACATTTTAAAAAACAGCTACTAAAACATGCTCCATTTCTGTATCTTAACCCTTAAAAAGACGAGCAGGCAGCTGGTCCGTGTGGATCAGCAGCACTGAAACACAGCCTGAAGGTTAACACATACATTATTTAACATTGTTTGATTTTCCTCTTTTGGTTTTCTTTTACTTTGAAAGAATTTCCTTTAATGCATTCACACTTTTAATTCATACAAGCAGCTCGTGATGCTGTTCTAATGAAATTATAATGCAGCTGAATGGTTAATCCCTCATATCACAAGCCTGTTTTTCAGGTTTTCCCTCTAAAATGTTAATATGAAGAGCTCAGTCTGTGGACATTACGGATACAGAGTAGATTTGGATGAGATGAAGCCATAAAAAGGCAGTAACATCACCTGCCAGCTTGCTCATCATTACGGTTAATCTGGCTGGCGTTGTGTTTTGGCGTGAAAAGCGGTGGTCAGCATGGCGAGCAACACGCCGCAGCTGCAGCTAATTTACTGTGGTGTGAGTCACAGGGCAAGCCGTGGTTTTGTACTCGCTGCTAGATGAGTGAACATAGTGAGAGTGAGAATATTTAACAGAGGAGGAAATAGATTAATGAAATTTGTATGATCTGTTTAGCATGCTCATGCATGAAGCTGTGTAATATCTACCCCTCATCTTCCCCTCCAAACAAACACACGCAGCGGGTTTTCTCAGTTTTCAAAGACTGCACATGAATAATTAACCCGAGGATACAGGAATGCAGGCTGAACTCTGTTTCTTGTGATTGAGGGTGACTGCAGAACATGCATCGAGGTGTGATTAAGAGATAAGCTCGGAAGGGAGCATTAAAAATTAAAGTAGCGCAGAGAAGTTTGAACAGCTTTGAATCAAACCAGAAGTTTATAAAGTGGAGGCTGTATCTATTGATTAGTATCATCTGCTGGGCTTTCAGGCCACAAAGGATCTATTCATTAAAGTAGCTTAGTCCTACACATGGGAACCCATTAAAAGCCACCAATGTGGGTCCCATCGCTGCAGCTCAAACCAGCACTGCACAGAAGTTTAAGTTAAACTGGGATTCTTCCAGGGCGGCAGGTAGTGCACATGCCTCACTGCAGTGTTAATTCTGACATCACTTTAATCAATTGTAGTCTTTTGCTCAACATATCTTTAAGTTTTAGTCATAATTTAGTCATTAAATTCTTTTAATTTTAGTCTAGTTTTTCTAAGTTTAGTCGCCTAATTTATGAAGTGATTTTCTTAAGTCATGTTTTACACTTGGGTAAAATGACACACCTAATAACCCTTTACTGAATGCTAGTAAAGTTTAAATGTACAAATAAACAGGTACAAATCTAACTTTTGTGTGAAATATAGGCACCTAATCAAGGCTACCTGGCAGAGCATCTCAGTAACAATACCAGAACTGACAACAAACAGTGGACCTGATTGGATTGCACCCCAACTTATCCCACCACCACGAAGCTATTGCTGT